>CM058229.1:56339032-57665159 GCA_030180135.1 Orychophragmus violaceus
GAGTGTCGTGGACACCCACATCAAGGCTTGGTCAGTCTATATCAATGATGGATCATACCAAGGTAAAACTTTCGAGTTAAATACAGCTGAATTGGTGGAAGAAGCTGAAAATTCTGAAATTGAGGAAAATCTCTCGGGTGGAATCTGTGAAAACTTATCTGCATCGATCGATGCACCTATAGCGTCGATCGTTGTATGCTGTGGACAGACAGATTCACTTGATTCTCATGGCATTGATGCAGAGACGGATCTGGAGCTTATTAGATTATTCCCTGGAGTGTCTGAGATAACTCAACAGGAGATTGATGAGGTCCGACAGATAGGAGAGATTGGTGAAGAGTTGGAAGAAGTTCCTGTTAGAATTAGGAGTTTAGGAGAGATTTAGTGAGTATAAGAGTGTTTTGAGATGAGAGAAGAAGAGAGAAGCCGCTAGGGTTTTCAAGAGCGAGAGAGTATCCGAGAGAGAGAAGAGTTTGTGTAACTTGGGAAATGAGTTCCCTAAAGTGTGTATTGATTCTTCTGAGGTTACAAGACATATATAGTAAGAGATGCTAGGGTTCTGGATACAAGAAACAATAAAATAAGAGGAAGAAGACAACATAGGTGCAACGGCTCCAAGGTGGATAGCGACAGCTCCTTGAGGAGAGAGAATAACCCTAATGGCCTTGGGATCAGTCTTCTGCGCTTCTGCTTTGCTCCAGACTGCTTGTACTATCTTTGGGAACATTAAACAACTATTTAGGACAAGGATCACATGTTTGAATGTGTCCTAAAGTCCCCAGATTTGCACAAGACTAAACCGGCTCATTCCTTGTGTTGCACACTAACTTCTTTCTTCCTCATTTCAATACTCCCCCTCAAGCTTGATCATGGAGATGGAGTGATCAAGCTTGGAACCGTAGACACTTACCTCATTAAAAACCTTGATATAGAAAAACCACTTGGGATAAAAACTATATCAAGGGAAAAAGAGTATAAGCTCTACGGCCTAGGGTTCTTCAAGCTTGTGAAAGATCCATGAGTCCAAGCTTAGGAAGAATGAACTCACAAACCTTCAAGCTAGCAGCCTTGGTGAAGATGTCTGCTAGTTGATCCGAGCTTCTTGTGTAACAAGGTAAGATTACACCTTCTTGAACTTTCTGCCTCACCTTGTGACAATCCACCTCTATGTGCTTTGTTCTCTCATGAAACACTGAGTTGGAAGCTATGTGTATTGCTGCTTGATTATCACAATGCATTGTGATTGGAGTTGGTTGATCAATGCCCAAATCTTCAAATAAAGCCTTCAGCCATGTCAACTCATTGGTAAGCTTCCTCATTGCTATATACTCTGCCTCTGCACTTGAGCAAGACACCACCTTCTGCTTCTTTGTTTTCCAAGTCACAAGATTGCCTCCAATGAATGTACAATAGCCTGAAGTGGACCTCCTATCCTGTCTATCTCCTGCCCAATCTGCATCACAATATCCTACAATCTCTGTGCTTTGATTGCACCCCATCCATATCCCTTGGCCAGGAGATCCATTAAGGTACCTTAGGATCCGGTCCACCATGTTCCAATGATGCATCATTGGGGCTTGCATATGCTGGCTCACCTGGTTCACAGCAAAACACAAATCAGGCCGTGTAATGGTAAGATAAATCAGCTTACCAACCATCCTCCTATAGAGTGTAATGTCTCCAAATGGCTCCTTTGCAATCTCCCCCTCTCTTGTGACTTTATAGCCTTCTTCAAGAGGTGTCTTGGCTGTCTTTCCATTTAGCTTACCTGATTCACTCAACAAATCAAGAGTGTACTTCCTTTGTGATAAGAAGAGGCCTTCTTTAGACCGGCACACTTCTATCCCTAGGAAGTACTTTAGTTCACCAAGATCCTTGATATCAAACACAGATTTCAAATGATCTTTGCAAGCTTGAATTCCTACCTTGTCACTCCCTGAGATGATGATATCATCTACATAAATGAGAATGACAACAATACCTTCTTGGCTTGATTGAGTGAAGAGAGTATGATCAGCTTCTGATCTACTAAAACCCTTTTCCATGAGAGTTGTGCTTAGCTTGTGGTACCAGGCTCTAGGAGATTGTTTGAGACCATAGATTGCCTTCTTCAACCTCAGAACCTTTCCTTGTGTAACCATGCCTTCAAGACCAGGTGGTGGAGTCATATAAACCTCATCCTCTAGCTCTCCTTGAAGGAAAGCATTCTTGACATCCATTTGGTGCAACTCCCACTCCAAGTTTGTTGCTAAGGATAGAATAACCCTCACTGTATGGAGCTTGGCTACTGGTGCAAAGGTGTCTCTATAATCCTCTCCATAGGTTTGTGTAAACCCTCTTGCAACTAGTCTGGCCTTGTACCTCTCTATCTCTCCATTGCTCTTGTACTTGATGGTAAAAACCCATTTGGAACTCACTGCCCTCTTCTTCCTTGGTAAATCTGTTTCATACCAAGTGTTGTTGTTTTCCATTGCCTTGATTTCATCTTCAACTGCATCAGTCCACTTCTTGTGTTCCTTAGCTTCTTCATATGTTTTAGGAACCCATTCAGCATCAATAGCACCCATAAACGCCTTGTGCTCAGTTGGGAAGTGAGCTAGTGTGCAAACAGCCTGTGTTGGATGAGCTACTGCCTTGCAATTGTAGTAAACCCTAGTCTTCTTCCATTCAGATGGATCCTTTCTCTCTCTAGTACTTCTCCTAAGCACTTGAACCGGCTGTTGTTGTTGCACAACTTCAGATTCCTCTTGCACAACTTCATGTTCTTCTTGTACAACTTCAGGTTCCATTTGTTGGCCAACTATCTCTTCTCTATCAACTTGATCATGCGTGGCAGAACCATCAACTTGTGGTTCTTCTTGTGATTCTTCATTGCCCTCCTCATGATCAAGGTGAGTAGAGTCATCCACAATGTGAGTCTCCTCAGCCGGTTTGTTTACTTGAGTCTCCTCACTCCTCTTTGGTTGAGTAATCCCTAAACTCTCTAGGATCATCCTCAGGTTGTTGGCACGGTCAGAGGGGTTGTTAGGAAGATCCTTAAGGCTCTCCCAACTCTTTTCTTCATAGAAACCCTTTGACTCCACAAACTTGACATCTCTAGAGACCAATACCCTTCTAGTCTCAGGTACATAGCACTTGTATCCTCTCTGGTTTGTAGAATACCCAATGAACATTGCTTTGACACTCTTATGATCAAGCTTATCTCTCTGCTCTCCTGGTTTTAAAACAAAACACAAACATCCAAACACACGTAAGTGATGAATTGAAGGTTTAGTTTTGTTCAATACCTGATATGGTGAAGCATCTTGTAGAACTCTGGTGGGTGTCCTATTGATTAGATAACAAGCCGACATCACAGCATCACTCCAAAACCTCTTAGGGACATTTGTATGGAACATGATTGATCTGGCCACCTCCATCAAGTGTCTATTCTTTCTCTCAGCCACACCATTCTGTTGTGGAGTGTATGGACAGCTTGTTTGGTGAATGATCCCATGTTTTGCAAGATGTTGTTTGAATGCATTGCTTGTGTATTCCCCACCATTATCTGACCTAAAGATCTTAATCTTGGCATTGAAGTTGTTAGTCACATAGTTTTGAAAGTTTGTGAAAGCTTCTAACACCCTATCTTTAGTTTGAATCAATGTCAGCCAAGTATACTTAGACTTCTCATCTATAAAGGTCACAAAATACTTATGATTTTCCCTAGAAACACATGGAGCAGTCCATACATCAGAGTGAACAAGATCAAAGCAGTTTGCATACACATTTTTGGAACAAGGAAACACTGATTTGCAATGTTTTCCAAGGATACAAGCTTCACAATCATCATTCTTAAAGGAAACAAAAGGCAACATTAAACCTAAGGCACGAGAGTGAGGGTGACCAAGTCTAGCATGCCAAACAGAATCATTAACTAGAGTAGAACTAAAAACAGAAGCAGATAATTCAGATGCAAGGTTGGTGTCTTCAAGCATGTATAACTCATCCTTTGTCACACCCTTTCCAAGCAACTTACTTGTCTTAATATCCTGAAAAATCACATCATTAGGACTGAAGATAACATTGCATTGAAAATCAGTAGCTACTCTCTTAACACTTAGCAAGTTTGATGTGAAACTAGGCATGTAAAAAGCTTTTGATTCTCTATCAAACAACTTAACATTTCCTATGCCTTTAATTGGAATCCTTTCACCATTAGCAATCACAACATTACCAAGAGCAGGTTCAACATTCTTTATCAAGTTTAAATCACTAATCATGTGATGTGAAGCACCTGAATCTACTATCAATGGCTTATGATCAGATATGGAATGTTTGTGATTGATTAAAGCATGAAAGGAGCCACCAAGAACATTACCAGAACCTTCCTTGAAGGCTTTGATGAGTGCATCAAGATCAGACCTCCTCACCAATTCATTTTGAGGCGCCACATTAGGAGCAGGGGCAAAGGCTGGTACCATCTCTCTACAATCATTTCCAAGCCGGTTTGAAGAAGTGGAAGCACCAGGAGCACCAGCAGCTTGAACATGGGTTGATTCACTTGAGTAATGAGCTCTCTGGTCCTTGAACTTGTTGGTGAAGGCCGGCTTGAGATGGGGATGAAGTAACCAACATTTGTCCTTGAAATGGCCCTTCCTCTTGCAATGGTCACACACACCAGGGATCCTTCTTTCCTCAGGCTTGTAAGCACCTTTGTGAGCAGTGGCTAGCTCACCTTTCCTTCCAAACAACCCAAAGGATCCTTGCTCCTTTTGGATTTGTGCACACACTTCATCTAGGTTGGGAAGAGTTTATGCCCTCAACATGTGTGTGATAAGACCATTGTAAGCTGGATTGAGGGTTAGCAAGAGTGCAAACACCTTGTCTTGTTCCCTCCTCTCATTTAGAACCCGTGGATCAACTGTTGGTGGCCTCAGCATTTCCAACTCTGCCCACAATGATCTAAACTTCCCAAAGTGTTGCTTGAACTCCATATCTTCTTGGCTCAGATTGTTGATGGCCATCTTCACTTCAAACACCCTACTGAGGTTAGACATGTTGCCATAGACCTTGTACAAGGTGTCCCATAAGTCTTTGGAGCTCTCACAGTAGGAGTAAGCTTCCAACAGAGACGGTTCAAGGGAACTTTGAAGAATGGACATCACATGTTGGTCTCCTTGGATCCATGCTTCTTCATCTTCAAGGGCTGCTTCTTCAACAGCTTCCTCATCAGCCTTAGCCTCAGCCTCAGCTTCACCTTTAGCAGCTTCACCTTTGGGCTCAGCTTTCTTCATCTTCATTGGAGCCGTGTCACTTAAGACATGCTTCCACAAGCCTCTTCCTCCAAGAGCACTTTTGGCCATTCTAGCCCATACCAAGTAGTTGGCTCCTTTAAGAGTCACTGGAATAATCACCCTTGAGTTCTCCATGACTGGGCAAAGAGGGAATATCAAGAGAAAATGGTTTCAAAAGGTTTAGAACAAGAATGGAAGAAACCGGCAGTGAAATGAGTAAAGAACAAGAGAGAATAAGAGAGTAATGCGGAAGAGAGATTAGGTTCAGGAGCTTGTAGGCTCTGATACCATGTTAGAATTAGGAGTTTAGGAGAGATTTAGTGAGTATAAGAGAGTTTTGAGATGAGAGAAGAAGAGAGAAGCCGCTAGGGTTTTCAAGAGCGAGAGAGTATCCGAGAGAGAGAAGAGTTTGTGTAACTTGGGAAATGAGTTCCCTAAAGTGTGTATTGATTCTTCTGAGGTTACAAGACATATATAGTAAGAGATGCTAGGGTTCTGGATACAAGAAACAATAAAATAAGAGGAAGAAGACAACATAGGTGCAACGGCTCCAAGGTGGATAGCGACAGCTCCTTGAGGAGAGAGAATAACCCTAATGGCCTTGGGATCAGTCTTCTGCGCTTCTGCTTTGCTCCAGACTGCTTGTACTATCTTTGGGAACATTAAACAACTATTTAGGACAAGGATCACATGTTTGAATGTGTCCTAAAGTCCCCAGATTTGCACAAGACTAAACCGGCTCATTCCTTGTGTTGCACACTAACTTCTTTCTTCCTCATTTCAATAGTTCCATCATCTGATGATCCACCTTATCACCCTTGTGTGCAGAGATACTTGAAGAAGATGCTGCCAATGGATGAGATGCTGAAAGATTGGGTGATAGTAGTCCCTCAACAGATAAGTGATGTGCTGCTAACTAAGATCCTGAAGAAGCTAGCTGATCCTGGGATATTTGTGTTGAGTTGTTCTATTTTTGAGGATTGTTTCAAGCGCTCTCTGTGTGACTTAGGAGCTGCTGGAAGTCTCATGCCATACTCTGTGACAGAGAAGCTGGGGATGATGGATTTTTCACCCACTAGGACCTCTCTTGTCCTAGCTGATCAGTCAATAAGGATTCCAGAAGGAGTTCTTGAGGACATCCCAGTAAGAGTTGGGAACTACTTGGTTCCGACAGACTTCTTGGTGCTTAAGTACGACAGTGAGCAGGATGATGCTTTGATACTTGGAAGACCATTTTTAGCCACGGCTGGAGCAGTGATTGACGTAAGGAACAGTCTTGTTGATCTCTATCTGGGAGATGAGCCTTTGCACTTTGAGATGGATATGCTGCGCAAGCCGCAGATTGATGGGAAAACGTTCAGGATTGAGGATGGATATGGAGAGCAGATGAGTGAGACTTTGGTTTCAGATCGTGGAGATCATTTTATTCCCTCTTTTCTTGGACTAGCTCACAGTGAGACAGCTTACTCTCTGTAAGAACTTAGGCCATTCTAACATCAATTTGAATCCTAACAAGTTCCTGAAGCCTAGGATCTGGGTTTGAGTAATTGAATCCTTAACTATGGATCTCGTGTTTACCTGGAGATTTGCGGCGGAATGAAAAAGGTAATTGAGATCAAGAGCGCCTTTGATGCTGCGCCTCTACTGCAGTCCACACGCACACAAGCTGGAATCCTCCGGGATGCTAGTGCCGGGAATCGGATCTCCTGGGAATCCCTGTGTTTTAGAGGTGGCTGTGTTTTCTGTCAAGAAAAAGTCTCAACAACGGCTAGGGTTCCAGGTCGTCCATATAAGCCTTTATATAGACATGGAATGACTAAAACCGATCATTGGATAAATCCAATTTGTTTAAGTCATCAAACTGAAACATCAGGATCGAAACCCGATCAGTGTCGATCGACACACCCAATGGTGTCGATCGACACACCTCTTAAAACCCGAATTCAATATGCATCCAATACACATTGACCAGACCATATGCCAATGATCAATCCCATACAAAGTGTATCCAACTTTCTTAGGTGTGTGACCCTGTAGGTCCACATAATACTAGCAATGAGTTACAACTCATAAGTCATAAGCGGCTTCTAGCAAAACATTATGACCACCTAGTATTACGTGGATTGTCCGATCTTGACAATACAACTATCATCAGAGTAAGTACAATATGATTTCAGGACATAATCCCAACAATCTCCCACTTGTACTGGAATCATCTATTCCCATAATCCCTTTATCGCTATATCTCGATATGGCATAAGGCAAGAGACTGTGTCATCCTTATTATAGCCAACATCATGTTCATCGAACTCCTGATCTATACTGATAAAACAAACGACTGACAATCTCCTCGTTTGAGCACGGCCATGCATTCTCTCAGTATCAAATCTTCGATGGGCCCTGAGATATTTATCTCCTGTTATATAGGAGGGACAAATCCCTTCTTGTTCCATCCCTGTTTCTACACACACTTTATGATACGCCTAAGCAATGCCGTTGTAGCCGCCAGTTACGGAACGACGTTTGACAAGGTCAAAGCGTACCAATTCACATGCTAGAAAGCATGATGAACTCAGGTCTAAGGACTATACTTTATAGTCGTTATGAGAACCTCTCATGACACTGATATAACTATCCTGTAGAGTTCTCATTAGCGGGTCATGTCCGATCATATGTTCACCAACATATATCCATGTGATCGACGTTGATACTCATATCAATGACTCCATGAAACTTAGTCATATGTCACCTCACATACTAGTCTTAACGGTTGTTAGTGTCCCACTTTAACAACCTACGACCAGGGACAAACATAATTTTATGTCATATCTCACTTATAGGGTTTCATGATCAAGTCCTCAACTTGATGACCTAAAAAATGAACATAAAATACTTTGGGACCATTATTTAATTATCCAATAATCAAATAATGCTGATGTCAGTTTTTCATAAACATGACCATAGCATGTCTATGTGAACATCATAACTAACATAACTCCCACTAGAATCAAGACCTCGTCCTTAGATATCTAGTATCTACAGCAACAGTGAAAACTCGTGCTTAGGTTATGAGAGAGGCTGCGGTGTTCTTGCTTGGAACCATTCCAACAAACCACACCGATATTCTTTAATAAGCCCTATTCTACGGTCCCCTGCTTGGAGCCCTTCCAACAGATAGCACCGCTACACAGACAAAGAGACATAACCAGGTGGGAACCGGGAGTCGTCTTTGTTCGTCAAACTACTCTTAATACATTCGTCACTTCCTCAGTTGAACAAGAACCTATCCTTAGCGTTCCTCAAACACTTGGGGATATTCCTTACAACTATCCAGTGACTTTTACCGGAACATATTGGTATCTTCTCGTCATGCTTTATGCTTAAGCTGCATCTAGACGAGCGCAAAATATGGCATTCATGATGGATTCTATTGCAGAAGCATAAGGAATCACACTCATATATACTAGCTCAGCCAGTGTCCAAGACACTTCATCTTGCTAATATTATTGCCATAAGACCTTTGGTGTGAAGCCATTCTTGGAATCATGTATATTGGAACTGTTCAATACCTTATCTACATAAGGATTCTGACACGATCCAATAAGCCTACCCAATCTATTTCAACAGATCCTTATTCCAAGAACTCACGCGGCTTCTCCCATGTCCATCGTTGAAAATGACTTCCGACCCAAGTCACATAAGACTTAAGCGACGGAACGTCGTTTATGATAATAAGTATGTCATATACATACAATGTGAGAAATGCAACTACGCTCCCACTAGTCTACTTGTATACGCACGGTTCCTTTTCGTTCCTGATCAAGTCAAAACTTTTGACCATTTTAACAGAACGTAGATTCCAACTCCAAGATGTTTGCTTCAATCCAGAAATGGATCGGTGAAGCTAACATGCATACCTAGCAAATTTTTGGAGTTGGGGCTTACCATCGCTTCTTGAATTTCGCATGCTCATCACTTTTCAATGATCAACAGATCACGGAAATCGGTCACGAGAAATCACTCTCGGGTTAGTGACGGATTCATTCTGATCTTCGAACTTCAGGCTCCACAGGTGTAAGTTCTACAACACTTTGTAGATCCAACCGCTGCTCTCCCTCAATAGGTTGAGCAGCCTCCTGTGTTTCTCGAATTTCTTCGAGCTGTACTTCAACTCCCACTGTTTTTCTTGGAAAGAAACTTTCTATCTAGAAAAACAGAGTTCCGAACAACAAAACTTTGTTCTCGGACTGGTTGCAAAAGTAATAAGCCTTGGTTTCCCTAGGACAACCAGCGAAGTAACACTTATCAGATTTGGGTTCAAGGTTGTTTGTTATCAACAGCTTTACATAAACCTTTCAATCCCAATTAATCAGGAAAACATACTTGAAAAACTTCCAGTCCACATCCAATGTGGTGTCTTTCAACTGATTCCGATAGAAAATTATTTGGCGTAAACACATACATTTCAGAGCGTATTCCTCAAAGGATAATGGAAGACTCATGTGACTCATCATTACTTGGAGCCTATCTAATAAGGTCCGATTCATTCTCACAAAAACACCATTCAGGTTTTCAGGAGAAATGAGCTGTGAGACGACTTCACACTCACTTAGATGATCACTCAATTCTTGACTCAAGTATTCTCCTCCGCGATCTAATCGAGGATCTTTAATACTTCTGTCATATCGGTTCTATACTTCATTCTGGAACTCCTTTGACCATTTCAAAGGATTCTGACTCGTGTCTCATCAAATGAACACAGCCATACTTACTGAAGCCATCAATAAGGTAATGAAGTACTGACGATTTCCTCTGGCACTAATGCTCATCGGACCACATACATCAGTACGTGCAAGGCCCAATAAGCCTCTGGCCCTTTTCTTTAGCTCTGCTAAAGAAGCCTTAGTCATTTGGCCCATCGAGCAGAATTCATATCTCATATGATTTATAATCAAATAAGCCTAAAAGCCCATAACTATGGAACTTCTGAATCCACTTCACTCTATGTGGTTGAAACGACTATGCTTAGGAAAATCGATTTCGAGTCTTCAGACTTAAACCGTTTGGTATTTATGTTATATACAAGCGTACATTGGTTTAAGATATAAAACCCATTATCAAAAAAGGGTGCTACCATATAATATTTCATCAAGATCAAAAGAGCAAAACTTGTCTTTTATCGGAATGAAAAACATCCAAATTCTTACAAGAAAATGAAAGACATCTTTGCATAAAGCAGGTACATAGTAGCAATTACTTAATTCAAAAAACCAAGCTTGAAAGGCTCCTACAAGTGGAGGATCTCTACGGTTAATGCAGCAACCATTGCTCCATTCCAGACGCGCAGTTCCACTTGTCCTTTCTTCAACGTTCTACTGTTGTTTAGGCCCTGCATATTTCAAAAATATCAGTACCACAACCAGTATCCAATACCAACGTAGAACTTGAAGTAATAACACAATACCTGAAGAAGAAGTTCTGTACATCTCCTTCATCTCTTGTGAATCTTCCAAGAATTTAATGCAATTTCTCTTCCAATGCCCAAACTCATCACAGTAGCAGCACTTACCAACATCATATGGGCCGGACTTGGGCTTATAAGATGACACAGGCTTATCCTGATTCCAAATCTGGACGGCCCTGCCTCTACCCTTGTCAACACAAGATTTCTCAAAATTTTTACCCTTTATGATGTTTTTCTCAACTGTCTTGAGCATGCCATGCAGCTCAGCCAACGTCTTCGTCAAGCCATTCTTGATATAGCTCTTGATAAACTTATCATAACTTGACGGCAGTGACTGCAGGATGATTTCAGTAGCCAACTCTAGGCTAACAGGACAATCCAGTTTCCCCAGGTTATCAATGTAACCCATCATTTTAATGACATGAGGACTCACTGGAGCATCCTTTGGTAGCTTGCACCCAATGAGAGACTTAACCATCTGGTATCTCTCAATTCGTGCATGTTCCTGAAACATCAGTTTCAGGCTGGTGATCATCTCTATTGGCGATTTCACGTTCTCGTATTGACTCTTCAAGTCCGAGTTCATGGTAGCCAACATCAGACCACACACATCTACCACATCAATATAATGCTTATTCCAAGCATCATATACTGCATGCGAGGCGTTGGTCCCAAGCCTTTCGGGGAGAGGTTTCTCAAGAACATAGTTCTTACTCTCCTGCTTGAGAACAATTCTCAAATTCCGATACCAATCCAGGAAGTTTGATCCATTTAACTTGTCCTTCTCAAGGACGGATCGCAACGAGAAAGTAGTTTTAGACATAGGCTGAAATCTAAGAGAAGAAAAGATTTAGTTATGAAGTTCAGGAAATGAGAAATCTTATCTAATAAAAAAACTCGCATTATATTCAATCAATGTTTCCTCTATGAATATAATGTTCCAAGACCCATATATCACTAAAATCTGAGTGGACTACTCGTCATCACCCAGAATTTAGTCATCTAGGTAAGCAAATCATTGCTAATTGTACCCAGTACAACTCTTGGTCGCATATAAGACAATCCATGTCTCATCCACTCTGACGTCTCTGGGCCCAGAACTTCTGATAGCCCAGTCAAGTCAACCAATCTCTTCAGTCTTGCGATCATTGACAGTCGCACTGCAAGTCTATCAATGATCACCTGCCTTACTCATGTAATTGTGGATACCAAGGACTCCATGACTATCCAACAACGAAATGAGTCTTGACAGTAGACAAGATTGGGCAAGACATCAAGGTCACTTGATATTTAGTTGAGGAAACGGAACATTTAAAAGTTAGTAAATCAATCTCTTAGGTTATGTAATTGTTGATGTCAAGCACTGCAAGACCATCAACACAACTACCCGCCTTACTCATATAATTGTGGACACCAAGCTCTTGGCAAGAGTATCACAACAACGAAATGAGTCTTGACAGTTGACCATATTGAAAACTAAACTTTGATCTAATGCACATCCAATGTGTATTCGATAGGTTTAGAACATGTTTAACTGTTAATTTTAATTGAGTTTTAATCGTTCTAAGAAGTGGGTTAGATCATTTGGTTCGGTTTCTCAATCATTTGGTTCAATAACCAAACGATTACTGTTCCCATCGACACAATATGCGTCGACCGACACACTTGGTCGACACTAGACATTCAACCTTAACCAATCGCGATAACCGGTAAAATCCAATTGGACCGACTTATCCAATCAAACTGATCTTAACCAATCAAATCGGTTTATACTAATTGAGATAACCAGTTCAATCCAATTGAACCAATTCATCCAATTTAAACCGATCTGATCTACCTTAACCAAGCATGATAACCAGTTCAATCCAATTGAACCGATCAACCAATCGCAAGGCCTGTGTTGACCGACACTTCACCTGTGTCGATCGACACAGTAGGGTATCAGGAAACTTAACCATGCGAGATAACCGGTTCAATCCAATTGAACCGATCTATCCCTTCGCACAGCCTGTGTCAATCGATGCACCCAGTGTGTCGATCGACACAGTGCGATCTCTAAGATCGATACTGATGCAAGATGGAAGGCATGGTTGATGTAGAACAGGGACTAAAGTCTCGCTCTTCTAGATCGTGGGTGATGATGTGGTGAAATGGATCCAACTGTGGGTCTCTAGACTTCTTAGGAAGGACGTTGAGATGATTAAATGGAAAGATGAATGGATGATGATGAACAACTCGCTTGTTCGATGGGCTGATTGACTCTCTCAATCGGTGGTGAATCAGTACTGCTTGAGTCACACAAGCAATCCTAATCCAATAATCTTTGGAGACACTTGAATCACACAAATGAATCCTAAGACACGAAACTTCAAAGACACTCTTTGAAAAGAAGAAAATGAATTCTTTTGTATAAACTTAATTGATTGAAAGGTCATTTACAAATGAACAATACAATGAGACTTTATAGGACTTAAGACTAACGGTCATATTGACCTTGAACAAGAAATCGCTATTTTAAAGGAAACTAGCCGTTGGAGCTGATTTTGGTGAGGATCCTTGATCTTGTTGCTTTCTTTGTATCTGGATGGTTTCAAGGGATAAGTGAGGATCCTTGGGACAGCTTGATTGACAAACAATTCGTGGCTTTCATTCTTGGAAAGAAGCCGTTGGTGTTTGATCTCCTTCTTCTCCAGAAATGGTAAGTATGACTTGTTGAAGTTATGGAGAATCTTGTGTGGTCTTGTGCAGCTAAGGACGTCTGGACTTGATGGAAAGGAGCTCAAAATACTGTAGTTTTGATAGGTAAACGTTTGGTGCTGAATTGACCTTCCAAATGTGAATGCTTCCATATATGGCAAGTCTGCTGAGCTAGTCGTTGAGTTATCCGCTGAGCTAGTTGTGATGCTACATATGGTTAGCTCCTTTTCAGTATCTTCTTCTTGTGTCATCTTTTGGGGATGACTCTTCTTAGTGGCATGCTGATGATGAGCTGAGCTAGATGTCTTGACCTTGATCTCCACTTGAGCTAAGATAAGCTCATATTCCTTGTTAGATCTTCTCGGCTCCATAATCTCTTCTCCATGTGTTATGATTCCTCCTGGGTCATATGTCTTCTTAGGATTGATTGTTGGATGTATAATCAGTCCTATGCCTGGTTTTGGATCAGCACTCAGCGTGGCTTTGATTTCTCTAAGTCTCCTTGCGCTGCTTGACGTAGTGGTTGAGTCAGTGATTGAGTCAGTCAGCGCCTGGTTTGGTTTGGTTCTGATGACCTCATCATACCCTCCCTCTTCAAGAAGTTTTGACCTCAAAACTTGGTAACCTGCACATAGATAAGTCAAGTTAGTCCAGTGAAGTGAATGAGGGTTTAGAAGATTACCTTGGGAATCATTTTGATTCCAGTTGAGTTGTGGAGCATCCGGTGGCTCTTCTTTGAGCAAATAGGATAGCGATACTCTTCTTCTTTGAGTTGGTGTGACGCCTCCTTGGCTTATCTTGCTTATGCTCTCTTTAAGACCTGAAATATTCTCAATACTTTGGCAAAGAAACAAGTGCATTATGGGCTTCTTATCACATAAATAACGGTTTGAATCATTTTCCTTAAATTCATGTGCTACTGATATCTCATCCTCTTGTAAGCTTAACAAATCCTTTAACACAGTAGTTGAGTCATGGGAAATGAAGTGGATCAAAGAAAGACTCACAATGTTATTTGATGTAGTGTCCTTGCTTTGGTCTGGTGGCTCTTCCTTATCTCCCATTTGGCCTTATCTTTATATCTAGTTCCTGTCTCAACACTTGACTCAAGAAACAAGTGCATCATACCAATGTCTCGACAATCAGTGTTAGACACTTTAAGTTCAGAGATAACCTCATGTTTGGTTGGAGCGTGATATACTTCAAGGCTTTGGTTTGCTTGTAGCTCATGTGTGGAAACATGGCTCGGTTTTGGTCTCTCTTTCAAGACTCCTTCTGCCTTTGGCTTCTTGATCTTTATCAGACCTGTACCTAAATCAACTCTTAAGGGAAAGAGCAAGTGGATTATATCTGAGTTTAGAACTATAGGAACAGATTTATTGAAACTTAAACTCACAGTGATTGCATTGGTGAATTGGAACATGATATTCTCCTTGTTTTCTTTCACCTCACGGTTGATGTCTTTTTGACTTGTGTGCTCTTCTTCTTGTCTTATTACTGGATCAAAACTCTTTGACAAAGACAAGTGCATGAGTCTTGAATTGGAAATTAAAATATCGGATTGCACAAAATTATCATTTGTGTCAGTTACTTCCAATTTCAGCTCTGATGTTATATCTTTGAACAACTTCTTAGATGGACAATTTGCAGAAAAATGCCCTCTCCTATGGCACCTATAACATGTTGGCTCTTTGGAATTTACAAGGTTGGAACACTTACCTTGCGTTGGCGTGTCTCGCAACTTGAGTGAGGCATCAAAGCTGTGTCCGGTTGCATTGGGTGAAGGTTTGTGACTCTGCTTCTTCTCTGGTTTCTTTGGGAGCAACATATCCATGATCTTCATCCATTGCTGATCCTGCCTTGCTTGAAGAGTCGCCATAGATTCTTGATAGCAATCAGACTTGGACTTAGGAGCAGCTTGTGCTTCGGATGCAATATTCACTCTCTTGGTGGTGGTTTGAAGCTTCTGCACAAATTCCTTTTTCATCCTAGACTTGAGATCTCTCCAATCCAATACTGGCTTCTTAAGGGTGGTTGGTGTGCTCTCCTTTAGCCACCATTCATACGCCTTTTCTGTGAAGGCTGAGACAGCTTGTACTAGCCTCCTTTCTTTGGGAACTTTGTTAGCTTGTAACCATTGCTCCATGTTGCTTTCCCATTGTAAGTATGCTTCAGGGTTACTGCTTCTTCCTGAAAACATTAGGGAACCTCTTGCCTTGGTGGCTGGCTGCCTTGTGCTTGCTTGTTGGGCTGTCGCATTCCTTGTACCAGTGAGCTGTCGTTGAGCTGGTACATGGTATGAAGAAACTCCATGGTTTTTGAATCCAGTCTTGCGCCTAGGTGGGTGGTGCTCTCCGTACATGTCTGCTTCTGAATCTTCTCTATCCTTCATGTCAATAATTCGATACCTGAAACAATAGGCTTATAGTGTATCAATATGTTCTGAAGTTATTTATCTTAAGCGCTGAACAAGTAGTTGCAATTGTACAAACTCAAGCAACGATACACAAAACTTAACACACGGTTTTAAACAAGTTTTTAGGGGTTTGAAAACTGGTTTAGGAAGGTATTGAAAATTTTTGGAAGTTTGAAAAAGATTTAGAAAGTTTCGGATCTCCCTTTTTTTTTGAAAATTAGATTTAACCAAAAAATAGAAACTAGAATATCTTAAAATCTGAAAATATCTCGAAATATTTTTTTTTTTTTTGAAATTTGAAAACAACTTTGGAAAACAAAAGGAAAAAAACACTTTTTTTTTTTGGTTTAAGAAATCGAATCAAATAACAAAACTTCTCCTCTTTCTTTTCAAAACTTTTCTGGTTTTATAAAACAAAAACAAGAACACAAAACAAACTTTTTTTTTTTTTAAAGATGCAAACAAAAATCAGAGAATTAAGAAACTAAATGAAATGAAACCGAAAGGTAAGGATAGATAACACCTGATTAGGAACCTTTCGGCTCTGATACCAGATGATGCAAGATGGAAGGCGTGGTTGATGTAGAACAGGGACTAAAGTCTCGCTCTTCTAGATCGTGGGTGATGATGTGGTGAAATGGATCCAACCGTGGGTCTCTAGACTCCTTAGGAAGGACGTTGAGATGATTAAATGGAAAGATGAATGGATGATGATGAACAACTCGCTTGTTCGATGGGCTGATTGACTCTCTCAATCGGTGGTGAATCAGTACTGCTTGAGTCACACAAGCAATCCTAATCCAATAATCTTTGGAGACACTTGAATCACACAAATGAATCCTAAGACACGAAACTTCAAAGACACTCTTTGAAAAGAAGAAAATGAATTCTTTTGTATAAACTTAATTGATTGAAAGGTCATTTACAAATGAACAATACAATGAGACTTTATAGGACTTAAGACTAACGGTCATATTGACCTTGAACAAGAAATCACTATTTTAAAGGAAACTAGCCGTTGGAGCTGATTTTGGTGAGGATCCATGATCTTGTTGCTTTCTTTGTATCTGGATGGTTTCAAGGGATAAGTGAGGATCCTTGGGACAGCTTGATTGACAAACAATTCGTGGCTTTCATTCTTGGAAAGAAGCCGTTGGTGTTTGATCTCCTTCTTCTCCAAAAATGGTAAGTATGACTTGTTGAAGTTATGGAGAATCTTGTGTGGTCTTGTGCAGCTAAGGACGTCTGGACTTGATGGAAAGGAGCTCAAAATACTGTAGTTTTGATAGGTAAACGTTTGGTGCTGAATTGACCTTCCAAATGTGAATGCTTCCATATATGGCAAGTCTGCTGAGCTAGTCGTTGAGTTATCCGCTGAGCTAGTTGTGATGCTACATATGGTTAGCTCCTTTTCAGTATCTTCTTCTTGTGTCATCTTTTGGGGATGACTCTTCTTAGTGGCATGCTGATGATGAGCTGAGCTAGATGTCTTGACCTTGATCTCCACTTGAGCTAAGATAAGCTCATATTCCTTGTTAGATCTTCTCGGCTCCATAATCTCTTCTCCATGTGTTATGATTCCTCCTGGGTCATATGTCTTCTTAAGATTGATTGTTGGATGTATAATCAGTCCTATGCCTGGTTTTGGATCAGCACTCAGCGTGGCTTTGATTTCTCTAAGTCTCCTTGCGCTGCTTGACGTAGTGGTTGAGTCAGTGATTGAGTCAGTCAGCGCCTGGTTTGGTTTGGTTCTGATGACCTCATCAGATACCCAAATTTAAATAAGCGTATTCGCGGTGCATCGACCGACACAAACTTGTGTCGATCGACACTGTGCGAAAACCCTAAAATTTTATAATCGTTTTCACGGTGTGTCGACCGACACAAACTTGTGTCGATCGACACTGTGCGAAAACACAGGTTTATCATTTTTGATACAAACAAAATCCGAGATTATATTTATCAAAACGAAAATCAACAAGCATCAACCTATTCAAATACATCATTATTCGAATTCCATGCTTCAGATTCAATGATTAAACCCTAAGGCTCTGATACCACTTTAAGAACTTAGGCCATTCTAACATCAGTTTGAATCCTAACAAGTTCTTGAAGCCTAGGATCTGGGTTTGAGTAATTGAATCCTTACCTATGGATCTCGTGTTTACCTGGATATTTGCAGCGGAATGAAAAAGGTAATTGAGATCAAGAGCGCCTCAGATGTTGCGCCTCTACTGCAGTCCACACGCACACAAGCTGGAATCCGCCGGGATGCTAGTGCCGGGAATGAGATCTCCTGGGAATCCCTGTGTTTTAGAGGTGGCTGCGTTTTCTGTCAAGAAAAAGTCTCAACAACGGCTAGGGTTCCAGGTCGTCCATATAAGCCTTTATATAGACTTGGAATGACTAAAACCGATCATTGGATAAATCCAATTCGTTTAAGTCATCAAACCAAAATATCAAGTTCGGAACCCGATCAGTGTCGATCGACACACCTCTTAAAACTCGAATTCAATGTGCATCCAATACACATTGACCAGACCATATGCCAATGATCAATCCCATACAAAGTGTATTCAACTTGCTTAGGTGTGTGACCCTGTAGGTCCACATAATACTAGCAATGAGTTACAACTCATAAGTCATAAGCGGCTTCTAGCAAAACATTATGACCACCTAGTATTACGTGGATTGTCCGATCTTGACAATACAACTATCATCAGAGTAAGTACAATATGATTTCAGGACATAATCCCAACACTCTCCGCCTTGGATGAGGAGACTTTCGCAGAGACAATCACAGTCTCTGTTGAAACCTCCAGGAGCTTGATCTTTTTCGTCCGGTCAAGCTAATGACCTTAAACAAGCGCTGAGTGGGAGGCAACCCACTGTTAGGTTTTAGTATTTTTATTATTGTTTTTGGTGTTTTTCTTAGGATTTCACATTTTAATTTTGTTTTTGTTAAGTTTTTCATTACAGAACATTATCTGGAAATGTGTGACGATCGTTGCCTACATGTGCAACGGTCGTTGAAGGGAGAAATTACAAAGAGAAGAAATCGCCTTGTGACGATCGTTGCGGTCCTATGCAACGGTAGTTGCAAGTGGCTCAATTGCAAAAATTAAGGTAGGCGTGCTAAACCGGAATCAATTTAGTTCAGCAGTGACGATTGTTGCTCATCTGCAACGGTCATTGCACAAACGATTCAGGTAAGCGCCTTAACCCTTTTCTCTCTTCTCTTCTTCCCCATTTCGACGTCCGTACAACCCGCCTTTCAGCACCTAAATCACTCATTTCTTCATCATTTTATATGATTTAAAGCTCATTCTTCTTGTTTTTACTTGCTCTATCTTTTTCTATAACCCAATCGAAGCAATTCCGAGGTAAGAGCTCTGAATTTCATCATTTGCGGATTCGGTTTTGGAATTAGAAGATTTTGGCTTGAGAATGATGATTCCGTATTGTTATAGACTTAATTTAGGTTGATTGGTGATGGAATAATGCTGTGTGTGAGATTTTGGAACAAATTTAGAAACGATTTGAAAGGTTGTTTGGCGACTGTGAAATCGCCTTGCAACGATCGTCGCACATGTGCAACGGTCGTTGCATTGCGACTTCACAGGGAGTTTCTGCCGAGACTTACATGCCTTATTTTCTTGTGTGCAGATGCCTCCTCGCAGACAACCTCGCAAACGTAGAGCTACCACAGCAGCTGCAGCTACAACTCATCATCCTCCACCAGTTGAGTGGTTTCCTCAAGACTCGCCACATCCCGAGCCTTATCAGAGAGATAGGGAAGCGATACAGTTGCCTTGGCCTAAGGAAGACAAGGAGCTGATTCCGACAAACAAGGTCTGGGATATGGAGATTGATCAGCTGCTTAAGACTGACACATTCACAGAGAGGCCGCTACTTGACCATTGGGACGAGTTTGATACATTGCTCTACAATGGTTGGTATGGCATGACGATTAAGCCGACCAAGTTTGCTGACTACCGGACTTGTAGAGGGCTAGGCATCGATGAGCAGGTGCTGACATTGGTTAAGGGCATTGGTCTGGGGACAATGCCTATGCTGCATTATGAGTTGTATCATGATCTGGTGAGACAGCTGCTGGCCACCTGCAGAGTTATTTACCCTGAACCAGAGAGCAGGAGAGCTTCGGGAGGTTTCTTTACCTTCATATGCTTAGGAGTTAGGTATCGGATTCCCCTTCTTGATATCTGTCTGATTTATGGATTCAGCATTGAGCCTGCGCATATTGGTATGTCTCTTGAGTGGGATGTGCCGGAAGCTCAGTATTTCTGGGACTGTATTGGCAACAGTCGGTATTGCTCGAGGACGACGAAGCTGATACAGGTTTAGCATCCTGTTCTCAGATATGTCTTGCGCATCTTGAGATGTACTCTGTTGTGCAAAGCTGAAGCCAACAAGATGTGTAAGAATGAGCTGGAAATGCTTTTCATTGGGTTGAAGGAGCAGTTTGCTGAGACTGATTTGAGAGATCCCACCAGAGGACTCAACTTAGGAGCTGTCTTTGCTCGTCACTTGTTCTCATTGCAGAAGAAGCCATTCGATGGGAAGGACACTGAGACAGTAGGGAGTCTGCTTACTCCCATTTTCAGGCATTGCAGGATTCCCTTAGAGGGTACAGAGTGTAATGACAGCAAGGAATTCCTTAATTTTACCCACCTGCAGAGTGCTACATGGCTGAAGGAGGGACGTATAAGGGTCTATTATGACACCGCTACGAAGAGTGGTATAGATCTTCCTGCTGCTGGTCTGACACAGATTGATACGCTGGCTGCCTTGAGATTCCAGCTTCCTACGCGAGATCAGCGCAGTGTGCCTACGATGGCTCATCCGCGGGGAGAGCCTTCTACACGCCCTTCTTCCTCATTTGTACCTGCACCTGCTTCTCTTGCTGATGATATTGGTCCTGATGTAAGACTCAAAGGATGGAGCCTCACAAGGTGGTTGATGGAAGAAACAGGTTGGCTATATCGCTCTCTCCTGTTACTCAAAGGATGATCGTGTGTAAGGGATGGGATTGAACAGGCTGGCTTTGACGCTCTCTCCTGTTGAATCGGTTGATGGTAAGGCTGGTGGATCGAAGGCACCACAGAGATGATGAATGGGTCTCTGATACTGCACAAACACTTGTCCTCTTTGTGAATCACACACAAGGAACACAAGCAAAACAAGAACAGGCGGCTGCTGCTCAAGAAGGATGAAAAACACAAAGGTTTATTGATATGTCAAAAGGTGACTTTCTCAATGTTACAAGAGATGTTTAAATGCAGAATTGAAAGTTACAAAAAAAAAGGAAAAACAAATAATCTCGGCCTTGAATGAGAATAACCGAGTTGAACAAGAAAGGAAAGTGTGTAATCTTTCCTTGGCGGCCAATCCTCGAGTTATGGGTGTGGGTGGGCCGACTTGCCTCATTAAAAACCTTGGGAGTAAAACCACTTTGGGATAAAACCACCCAAGGTAAAAAGAGTGCAAGAGAGTCCACCACTCTCGGACTTAGCATGGGCTGGGCCGGATGGTAAAGACTTGGCATTGTCCGGCCCATGGTTCCCCTGGACGCGTCTTTGGATGAGAAGGTTCAGCTTCCTTGTTGCTTACACAGTCCAAGCCTCCTGTGTTATCCACATGGCTTACACAGTCTAAGCCTTCTAATGCCTCTTGCTTCTTGGGCTCGTTCTTGAGGTAGTCTCCAAGTTCCATTGAGTTCATGAGGTTCTCTACTGCTATGTTGAATCCTTCCCTGAGTCTCCTTATCCTAGATCGAGTCATTGGAGCTTCCTTGACCTCATGTATGGTTTGTGGATCAGTGCTTGGTTGGATGTCCTCATCATTCCCACCCTCTTCAGAAGGTTTTGTGATGCAAGATGGAAGCGTGTTTGACGTAGAACAGGGACTGAAGTCTCGCTCTTCTAGATCGTGGGTGATGATGTGGTGAGATGGATCCAACTGTGGGTCTCTAGACTCCTTAGGAAGGACGTTGAGATGATTAAATGGAAAGAGGAATGGATGATGATGAACAACTCACTTGTTCGATGGGCTGATTGACTCTCTCAATCTGTGGTTGAATCAGTTCTGCTTGAATCACACAAGCAATCCTAATCCAATAATCTTTGGAGACACTTGAATCACACAAATGAATCCTAAGACACGAAACTTCAAAGACACTCTTTGAAAAGAAGAAAACGAATTCTTTTGTATAAACTTAGTTGATTGAAAGGTGATTTACAAATGAACAATACAATGAGACTTTATAGGACTTAAGACTAACGGTCATATTGACCTTGAACAAGAAATCGCTATTTTAGAGGAAACTAGCCGTTAGGCCGAGTTTGGTAAGGATCCATGCTCTTGATTGTTCCTTTGTATCTGGATGGTTTCAAGGGATAAGTGAGGATCCTTGGGACAACTTGATTGACAAACAATTTGTGGCTTTCATTCTTGGAAAGAAGCCGTTGGTGTTTGATCTCTTTCTTCTCCAAAAATGGTAAGTGTGACTTGTTGAAGTTATGGAGAATCTTGTGTGGTCTTGTGCAGCTGAGGACGTCTGGTCTTGATGGAAAGGACCTCAAAACACTGTAGCTTTGATAGGTAAAGGTTTGGTGCTGAATTGATCTTCCAAATGTGAATGCTTCCATATATGGCAAGTCTGCTGAGCTAGGCGTGATGTTAGCCGCTGAGCTAGTTGTGATGCTACATATGGTTGGCTCCTTTCCGGTATCTTCTTCTTGTGTCATCTTTTGGGAATGACTCTTCTTAGTGGCATGCTGATGATGAACTGAGCTAGATGTCTTGACCTTGGTCTCCACTTGAGCTAAGATAAGCTCATATGCCTTGTTAGCTCTTCTCGGCTCCATAATCTCTCCTCCATGTGTTATGATTCCTCCTGGGTCATAGGTCTTCTTAGGATTGATTGTTGGATGTATAATCAGTCATATGCCTGGTTTTGGATCAGAACTCTTTGTGGCCTTGGCTTCTCTAAGTCTCATTGCGCTGCTTGACGTAGTGGTTGAGTCAGTGATTGAGTCAGTCAGCGCCTGGTTTGGTTTGGTTCTGATGACCTCATCATACCCTCCCTCTTCAAGAAGTTTTGACCTCAAAACTTGATAACCTGCACATAGATAAGTCAAGTTAGTCCAGTGAAGTGAATGAGGGTTTAGAAGATTACCTTGGGAATCATTTTGATTCTGATGTAGTGGTTGAACATCCGGTGGTTCTTCTTTGAGTAGATAGGATAGCGATACTCCTCTTCTTTGAGCTGGTGTGACGCCTCCTTGGCTTATCTTGCTTCTGCTCTCTTTAAGACCTGAAATATTCTCAATACTTTGGCAAAGAAACAAGTGCATTATGGGCCTCTTATCAAATAAATATCGGTTTGAATAATTTTTCGTAGAGTCATCTTCATGTGCTACTGATACCTCATCCTCTTGTAAGCTTAACAAATCCTTTAACACAACAGTTGAGTCATGGGAAATGAAGTGGATCAAAGAAAGACTTACCATGCTAATGGATGTAGTGTGATGGCCTTGGTCTGGTGGATTTTCCTTGATCTCCCATTTGGCCTTATCTTTATATCTAATTCCTGTCTCAACACTTGACTCAAGAAACAAGTGCATCATACCAGTGGCTTGACAATCAGTGTTAGGCACTTTAAGTTCAGAAATAACCTCATGTTTGGTTGGAGCATGATATACTTCAAGGCTTTGGTTTGCTTGTGGCTCATGTGTGGAAACATGGCTCGGTTTTGGTCTCTCTTTCAAGACTCCTTCTGCCCTTCGCTTCTTGATCTTTATCAGACCTGTACCTAAATCAACTCTTAAGGGAAAGAGCAAGTGTATTATATCTGAGTTTAGAACTATAGGAACAGATTTATTGAAACTTAAACTCACAGTGATTGCATTGGTGAATTGGAACATGATATTCTCCTTGTTTGCTTTCACATCACGGTTGATGTCTTCTTGACTTGTGTGCTCTTCTTCTTGTCTTATTCCTGGATCAAAACTCTTTGACAAAGACAAGTGCATGAGTCTTGAATTGGAAATTAAAATATCGGATTGCACAAAATTATCATTTGTGTCAGTTACTTCCAATTTCAACTCTGATGTTATATCTTTGGACAACTTCTTAGATGGACAATTTGCAGCAAAATGCCCTCTTTTATGGCACCTATAACATGTTGGCTCTTTGGAATTTACAAGGTTAGAACACTTACCTTGTGTTGGCGCGTCTCGCAACTTGAGTGAGGCATCAAAGCTGTGTCCGGTTGCATTGTGTGAAGGTTTGGGACTCTGCTTCTTCTCTGGTTTCTTTGGGAGCAACATATCCATGATCTTCTGCCATTGCTGATCCTGCCTTGCTTGAAGAGTCGCCATAGATTCTTGATAACAATCAGACTTGGGCTTAGGAGCAGCTTGTGCTTCGGATGCAATCTTCACTCTCTTGGTTGTGGCTTGAAGTTTTCCCACAAATTCCTTTTTCATCCTGGACTTGAGATCTCTCCAATCCAGTACTGGCTTCTTAAAGATGGTTGGTGTGTTCTCTTTTAGCCACCATTCATAAGCCTTTCCTGTGAAGGCTGAGACAGCTAGTGCTAACCTCCTTTCTTCTGAAATTTTGTTAACTTGTAACCACTCCTCCATGTTATTTTCCCATTGTAAGTATGCTTCAGGGTTACTGCTTCTTCCTGAAAACATTAGGGAACCTCTTGTGCTGGTGGTCGGCTGCCTTGTGTTGGTTCTTTGGACTATCGTATTCCTTGTACCAGTGAGCTGTCGTTGAGCTGGTACATGATATGAAGTAACTCCATGGTGCTTGAATCCAGTCTTGCGCCTAGGTGGGTGGTACTCTCCATACATGTCTTGAGTTAGTTCCTGCAACAATTCAAACTAGAAGAGTATCAATGGGTCCTCTAACCTTTTCTCTCTTTTTTTTTTTCTTTGTAAAATTTCGAAAACTTTCAAACTTTGGGTAAAAGATATCACTCTTTCCTATTTTAAAAAATGGCACACGACTTTCCTTGTTTTGAAATAGGAAATATAATTCTTTACAAATCAGATGGATCCTTGATCAAAACTTTTGAAATCTTTCCTTTTTTTTTTTTTTTTTTTGAAAACTAGATTTGACCAAAGAAATAGAAACTAGAAAATCTCTAAAAATCTAAAATATTTCGAAATCCTTTTTTTTTTTTTTTGAAATTTGAAAACAACTTTGGAAAACAAAAGGAAATAAAATAAAATCAAATAACAAAAACTTCTCCTCTTTCTTTTTAAAACTTTTTCTGGTTTTATAAAACAAAACAAGAACACAAAACAAACATTTTTTTTTTGATTCAAGATGCAAAACAAAACGATTCTTTTTTTTTTTGCTTTTGATTAAGAATGCAAAACAAAACGATTTTTATGGTTTTTCTTTGAGATGAAATGAAACAAAAACTAGATGCAATAACAAAACAAATCAGAGAATATAAACTAAGAAATAACCGAAAGGTAAGGATAGATTACACCTGATGTAGGAACCTTTCGGCTCTGATACCAGATGATGCAAGATGGAAGCGTGTTTGACGTAGAACAGGGACTGAAGTCTCGCTCTTCTAGATCGTGGGTGATGATGTGGTGAGATGGATCCAACCGTGGGTCTCTAGACTCCTTAGGAAGGACGTTGAGATGATTAAATGGAAAGAGGAATGGATGATGATGAACAACTCACTTGTTCGATGGGCTGATTGACTCTCTCAATCTGTGGTTGAATCAGTTCTGCTTGAATCACACAAGCAATCCTAATCCAATAATCTTTGGAGACACTTGAATCACACAAATGAATCCTAAGACACGAAACTTCAAAGACACTCTTTGAAAAGAAGAAAACGAATTCTTTTGTATAAACTTAGTTGATTGAAAGGTGATTTACAAATGAACAATACAATGAGACTTTATAGGACTTAAGACTAACGGTCATATTGACCTTGAACAAGAAATCGCTATTTTAGAGGAAACTAGCCGTTAGGCCGAGTTTGGTAAGGATCCATGCTCTTGATTGTTCCTTTGTATCTGGATGGTTTCAAGGGATAAGTGAGGATCCTTGGGACAGCTTGATTGACAAACAATTTGTGGCTTTCATTCTTGGAAAGAAGCCGTTGGTGTTTGATCTCTTTCTTCTCCAAAAATGGTAAGTGTGACTTGTTGAAGTTATGGAGAATCTTGTGTGGTCTTGTGCAGCTGAGGACGTCTGGTCTTGATGGAAAGGACCTCAAAACACTGTAGCTTTGATAGGTAAAGGTTTGGTGCTGAATTGATCTTCCAAATGTGAATGCTTCCATATATGGCAAGTCTGCTGAGCTAGTCGTGATGTTAGCCGCTGAGCTAGTTGTGATGCTACATATGGTTGGCTCCTTTCCGGTATCTTCTTCTTGTGTCATCTTTTGGGAATGACTCTTCTTAGTGGCATGCTGATGATGAACTGAGCTAGATGTCTTGACCTTGGTCTCCACTTGAGCTAAGATAAGCTCATATGCCTTGTTAGCTCTTCTCGGCTCCATAATCTCTCCTCCATGTGTTATGATTCCTCCTGGGTCATAGGTCTTCTTAGGATTGATTGTTGGATGTATAATCAGTCCTATGCCTGGTTTTGGATCAGAACTCTTTGTGGCCTTGGCTTCTCTAAGTCTCCTTGCGCTGCTTGACGTAGTGGTTGAGTCAGTGATTGAGTCAGTCAGCGCCTGGTTTGGTTTGGTTCTGATGACCTCATCATTTTGTCCTCAAAACTGGATCATCTGCATCATATGGAGATAGATCAGCCACATTGAAGCTATGTGAAATATTAAACTCACCTGGGAGTTCTAGTTTGTAGGCATTGTTGTTGATCCGTTCTAGAACTTTGAATGGGCCATCTCCTCTAGGTGCCAGCTTCGAGCTTCTTTTTTGTGGAAACCTCTCAGGTCTCATGTGGAGCCAAACCCACTCTCCTGGCTCAAAGACTAACTCCTTGCGGCCTTTGTCTGCTCGCCTCTTGTATTCTTCAGTCTTCTTGATAATGTTGTCTCTTGCTTTCTGGTGTAGCTTCTTAACAAACTCTCCTTTCCTGAGACCATCTAGATTAACTTGCTCAACTTGGGGAATTGGCGACAAATCAAGAGGTGTTAGTGGATTAAAACCATACACAATTTCAAATTGAGACATTTTAGTAGCAGAATGTGTAGCATGGTTATAGGCAAACTCAATGAATGGCAAACAATCTAACCATGTTTTTAAGTTTCTACCAAGAGTGACCCTAAGCAAAGTAGATAAGGTACGGTTTACCACTTCGGTTTGACCATCCGTTTGAGGGTGACAAGTTGTGGAGAATAGAAGTTTCGTCCCGAGCTTCCTCCACAATGTCTTCCAAAAATGGCTCAAAAACTTTGTGTCTCGGTCAGATACTATGGTCCTTGGTATACCATGTAAGCGCACCACTTCCTTGAAGAATAGATCAGCAACTTGTGTGGCATCATTGGTTTTGTCACATGGAATGAAGTGAGCCATCTTAGAAAATCGATCCACAACAACAAAGACAGAGTCTTTGTGTTTAATCTTAGGCAACCCTAGCACGAAGTCCATAGAAATATCCACCCATGGTGCGTTAGGAATAGGTAAAGGTAGATAAAGTCCATGAGGATGTAACCTGGATTTGGCTTTGTGACAAGTTACCCATCTTGCACAATGCCTTTCAACATCTCTCTTGAGGTGCGGCCAGAAGAAGTGATCAGCCACCACAGCTAGTGTCTTGTCCACTCCAAAATGGCCCATAAGACCACCTCCATGTGCCTCCTTAAGCAGTAGCTCACGCATTGAGCATTGAGGAATGCACAGCCTCTTGTCTCGGAATAGGAACCCCTCTTGAAGATAGTAGGATCCGAATGCTCCTCTTCCACAGGCTTGGTAAGCCTCTCCTAGTTTTGGATCATCTTTATATAGATCTTTGATGTGTTCAAATCCTAGAACCTTAGCCTCCATGGTAGCTATCAGGGCATGCCTTCTTGACAAGGCATCAGCCACCACATTCTCCTTTCCCTTCTTGTACTTGATTACATAGGGAAATGTCTCTACAAACTCCAACCACTTAGCATGTCTCCTCTTGAGTGAAGTCTGACCTCTCAGGTGCTTAAGTGTTTCGTGGTCAGTATGGATGATGAACTCCTTGGATAACAAGTAATGCTGCCATGTCTCTAGTGCTCGCACCAATGCGTACAATTCTTTGTCGTAAGTTGGGTAGTTCAGAGAAGCACCACTGAGCTTTTCACTGAAGAAGGCCACTGGTTTCTTCCTCTGGTGTAACACAGCTCCAATCCCTATGCCAGACGCATCACACTCTACCTCAAATACTTCTTCAAAATCGGGTAGGGCCAGAACCGGCGCTTGTGTAAGCCTCTCTTTGAGCAGTTTGAAGGCTGATTCTTGAGCTGGTCCCCATGAGAATGGCACATTCTTCTTTATCACTGCTGTAAGAGGTGAGGCCACCGTACTGAAGTCCCTCACAAACCTCCTATAGAAGCTAGCTAAGCCATGGAAACTCCTTACATGCTCGATGGTTGTTGGTGTAGGCCACTCACGGATGGCCTTGACCTTTTCCTCATCCACTTGTAGTCCCTGTTCACTTACTACAAAGCCTAAGAAAACAAGCTTGTTAGTACAGAAGGTGCACTTCTTTAGGTTAGCATAAAGGCCTTCCTTCCGAAGTGATTTGAGCACTAGTTCAAGATGTGAGATATGATCATCTAGGTTCTTACTATATATAAGTATGTCATCGAAATAGACAACTACAAATTTACTTATGTAAGCACGAAGAACTTGGCTCATGATTCGCATGAATGTACTTGGGGCATTAGTTAAACCAAAAGGCATAACCAACCATTCATACAATCCTTGCTTTGTCTTGAATGCGGTTTTCCACTCATCTCCTTCTCGCATTCTAACTTGATGGTAACCACTCTTCAAGTCCACCTTTGAGAAGATGGTAGAACCACTTAGCTCATCCAACATATCGTCTAAGCGAGGTATAGGGTGCCTGTATTTGATTGTTATGTTGTTGATTGCCCTGCAGTCCACACACATCCTCCATGATCCATCCTTCTTGGGTACTAAGAGTACTGGCACAACACAAGGGCTGAGGCTCTCCCTGATGTACCCTCTTTCCATGAGGTCTCTCACTTGCTTCTCGAGCTCCTTAGTCTCCTCAGGGTTCATACGGTATGCTGGCTTGTTAGGTAAGGCTTCGCCAGGTACAAGATCGATTTGGTGTTCAATCCCACGGATTGGAGGTAAGCCAGGTGGAAGTTCTTCAGGGAAGATGTCTTGAAACCTGTCTAACACATCCTGTACTCCAGTAGGTAACTCAAGCTCACCTGAACCTGAACTCAGACACTCTTTAAACAACATTAGTAGCACAATGCGCTTGGCACTAAGAGTTTTGCAAAAAGCCCCACTGGATATATAGAGACTGGGTTTGCTAGACTCACTTTCCTTGCTCATATGTACTTGTAAATCATGTACCTCAGTTGGTGTAAGAGGTGCGAGGGTGAACTTGCGATCCTTGTGTAAGAATGTGTACTGGTTAGTACGTCCATTATGACTTGTGGCTCGGTCATACTGCCATGGTCGGCCAAGCAAGAGATGTCCAGCTTGCATGGGTACTACATCACAAGTAACTTGGTCTTGGTACTTCCCCACACTGAATGGAACAATGACTTGCTCTGAAATCTTCAGCTCTGTCTCATCATTGAGCCATCTCAGCCTGTATGGTCTTGGATGCTTGGTCTTAATAAGACCTAACCTGTCTACCATATGCTTGCTAGCCACGTTAGTACATGAACCTCCATCAATGATCAGATTACATACCTTGTCCTTGACAGTGCATCTAGTGTGAAAGATGTTTTCTCTTTGAGATTCCTCAGGGTTGATCATGACACTTAACATCCTCCTGGTCACGAGCAACTCTCCAACGTCAGGATATGCAAGCTCTTCTTCTGGTTCGTTTGGATCATCCTCAAGTTCATCTTGTGATTCATACTCTCCATTGTTGTGGATAATCATTACTCTCTGGTTTGGGCAGTCTCTAGCCATGTGTCCCCTGCCTTGACACTTGAAACAAGTTATGTCACGAGTTCTCTGATTAGTGTTAGGGAACTTACCTTGTTCTGGCCGGTTGTGCTTGGGAGCCTCGGCTGTTTTGCCCTTGAACCTTGAGTCAATCTCCACTGTCTTCCCTTTCTCAAATGGTCTGGAGCTACTTGCAGCCCATGGTTGTGTTGGTTTGCTGCGACTTGTCATGGCTGTCTTACGCTTGATTTGTTGTTCTACTTGGACAGCAAGATGCAACAACTCATGTAGTCCACCATACTGAGCTCTCTCCACCTTCCTAGCAATGCGTTCTTGTAGACCATCAATGAACTGTGCCACGAGAGCTTCTTCGGATTCCTCTAGCTCCAGTGAGTTCATGAGCTTCTCAAACTCCTCAAAATACTCATCCACACTTCTTGTACCCTGTGACAACTTACGGAACCACTTTTGTAAGTCTCTATGATAATGTTCAGGGACATACCTAAGTCGTAGAAGGTATTTCATGTCACTCCAAGTGGCTACTGCCCCCAAAGCGTTGCCTTCTCCTTTCAGCTACAGTTCTGTCCCACCAAGCTAACGCGTTCTCAGTGAGTTGTGCAGCAGCAACAGCAATCTTCTTGCGTTCTCCATAGCCATAACACTCATAGATATGCTCTAGCCTTCTTTCCCAATCCATGTATGCGTATGGGTCTGACTTTCCTGCAAAGAGTGGAGGGGTTACTTTAATATCTCGGTTTGTTTCTCTAGCCTCACCATCCCGGGCTGGGTTCCTCCATAGAGGATCTTGACGCCTTGGCTGTGGACGTCTAAAGGGGTCAGGCGGTTGCCTATCCTCCTCTAAGTCCGGCATATCATCATCTTCATCTCCAGCTTGCTCTCTTGGTGGTATGGGTGCTCCTCGGATTGGTCCTCTCCTAGGTGGAGCTTCTATGCGTCCTATACGCTCACCAAACTCTTGGCGCATTGTGCCAACTTGCTGGTTCATGTTCCTCATCTCTTCTCTAAGAGCAGTTATCATTTGTATGATAGGATCAAAGGGCTGTCCTCCTTCATCTCCCATGGTATCTATCCTTGACTTAACCGGTTCTTATTGCACTCAACAAAAACAACAAGCTATCAAGGTACCACAGAATTGATAATAGTGTAAAACAAAAGTAAAGACAGGATTGTGTAACACAAGACAGAAATCGGTGCAAGCAAGAAAATTGGAAAACTAACAAATTTTTTTTGACTTTTCTGATTTTTATGGAATAACACAACTAGCAAGGCAGAATCAAAACAGGAAAACTACTAATTCCTCAGGGAATAATTCGACCAAGAACAAGATTTTTATGGGGTTTTCTTATGAGTTAAACAAAAACAGAAGCAAAGAACAAAGCAAACAAACCTAATTTTTTTTTGGATTTTTAGATTCAATCAAAAGCAATAACACAACAAAATAAAAGAGATAAGAGATAGGAAACAAAAGGCAGGAACCTTTGGCTCTGATACCAGATGGTGTAAGACTCAAAGGATGGAGCCTCACAAGGTGGTTGGTGGAAGAAACAGGCTGGCTATATCGCTCTCTCCTGTTACTCAAGGGATGGTCGTGTGTAAGGGATGGGATTGAACAGGCTGGCTTTGACGCTCTCTCCTGTTGAATCGGTTGATGGTAAGGCTGGTGGATCGAAGGCACCACAGAGATGATGAACGGGTCTCTGATACTGCACAAACACTTGTCCTCTTTGTGAATCACACACAAGGAACACAAGCAACACAAGAACAGGCCGCGTTGATATGTCAAAAGGTGACTTTCTCAATGTTACAAGAGATGTTTAAATGCAGAATTGAAAAGTTACAAAAAAGGAAAAACAAGTGATCTCGGTCTTGAATGAGAATAACCGAGTTGAACAAGAAAGGAAAGTGTGTAATCTTTCATTGACGGCCAATCCTCGAGTTATGGGTGTGGGTGGGCCGACTTGCCTCATTAAAAACCTTGGGAGTAAAACCACTTTGGGATAAAACCACCCAAGGGAAAAAGAGTGCAAGAAAGTCCACCAACTCTCGGACTTAGCATGGGCTGGGCCGGATGGTAAAAACTTGGCATTGTCCGGCCCTTGGTTCCCCTGGACGCGTCTTTGGATGAGAAGGTTCAGCTTCCTTGTTGCTTACACAGTCCAAGCCTCATGTGTTGTCCACATCGCTTACACAGTCTAAGCCTTCTAACGCCTCTTGCTTCTTGGACTCGTTCTTGAGGTAGTCTCCAAGTTCCATTGAGTTCATGAGGTTTTCTACTGTTGTGTTGAATCCTTCCCGGAGTCTCCTTGTCCTAGATCGAGTCATTGGAGCTTCCTTGACCTCAGGTATGGTTTGTGGATCAGTGCTTGGTTGGATGTCCTCATCAAGAACCAACAACATCTATAGTAAAAATTCATTTAAATATAAGTTAATCCCCTAAAAGCAAAAACCAGGATTCTACAATATTCGATGATATATTTTTTCCTCTTCATCTAATAATAACGAATTGCAAAAAACACTTACCAATTGCACATTTATCTGAAATCGTCCTATAATTAATTCCTTGGATTGTTTTGATGCTCAAGAGGTCATCCAAAGTTGGAGGATAGGAGTTCTCAGTGATATTTGTCTCGTTAGTTATATGAATATCCTTATAAGTTGGACATACTCTGTCATACTTTGGCCCTAAAAAACCCTAAAATTAGAAAAATTAAACCAGAAACCTTCTTTCTGTAAAAGAAAAAAGAATTTTCGGGCATTTTTCCAAAACCCAAGGCTTGAATCCGACTTCCATGTTAATTATATCCAAAGGTTGCAAAATGAAGTACCCAAATAAAAAATGTTTAGATTTGTGGGTGTTATGTATACAAAAAGGGGTATAAAGAAATACACATGTGTTAATTAAGTAGAATAAAACTACCTCTTCATCGGATAATTTAATTCCAAGGGAGCATCATAGTGAGTAAAACACCACGCCCTCAAAACATCGCTCTAACATTCCAGCGAGTATCCTTCGAAGTAATAACAACAATTTTGTAAAAATGTGAGTTTTCCGAGTCACATGTTATATCCGGTTTCATTTTTTGGATATTTCTTTCAGTATCAGAGAATGAAAGCAAAGAGGTAGAAGAAGAAAGTGATTTTTTTTTTTGAAATAAATAATAGGTAACTATTCTAAATCGATATGAATCAATTGCAACTTTCCATTAAACTCCACTTGCTCGTTTCAGGCTTTTCTTACCAAGTCCGCCGTTTATAAAACACTCTTGATAGTAATGATATCCGTGATTAGTAGTAACAAAGTCGGTAATTGTTATATTTGCTAATAATCTTAACTGACTATCAACACAGAATATATATAGATATATTTATATTATGATCATAAATAAATGAGGATGACCAGATATGGTTTTCTTTCATAATCTCTAATTAAGCATTAAATTTATCATAAGAAAATGATAGTTCATAATCCTCACTGCTGCTTAACGAAATACATTGATTTGTGGATATCATGGTTATTGTATCATAAGTAACAATCACATCATTATTAGTATATTTAAAAAAATATATTTATGTTTTAAATACTATGGTCATCATTCATTTATTTTTTAGACAAAAAATTGTGGATATCATGTACGATTAAAAAACTCTAAATAACTAAAGAAAACTTTGTTGACAAAAAAATACTTAAGAAAACCATAACCAAAGTTCGGGTGATAAATAAAAAGTTAATTTCAATTCATAAACCATAAAAATGTTCTTCATTTCGCAAATCCGACAAACCACACTCAATATTCTTGACATAGAAGAAGCTTAGGGTACATGAAGGGAAAAAAATCAATTTAAAGCAATAACACATAATATCCAAAAAAACATAAACATCTATACTTATATGATTATGATGTGTTAGAAAAATTACATATGGACAAAATCACGGAACTCTTCAAAATCATACGCTTCAAATCGTATCTTAGAAACTGTTTGAATAGCCTCCAACCTCAACAACCCTAATCGGATATAAAAAGCAGTAACTGGAACAAATTTATTAAAGGTTTGAAATTTCATCTTACCACAACTGTTTTTGACGATATTAAAGCATTGGACTAAGCAGAACAATATCCCATTCAAACTTTTGCCTCTTGCCCTCCCTAGCCTAACAACAAGATCGCCATTGATCACACAATCCAATGAATTGTTTCTGCTAATATTGACTACAAATCAGCTTTCAGCCATTCTAAGAATATTCTACATGAAATAAATGGATATTTTACTTATTCCAAAACTGTAATTTCGAATTTTACATGAAGACGCCTCCATAAATAAGTTTCCCGATAATTTGTTCCAAGAACCACTAGATCTCTTCTGATTTCATCAATTCCAAACACAACACCAATCAAATCTATAAAACAAAACACCAAACAAATCCACACCCAAACCCATAAAACTTGTAACCTTTTTTAAAAAACTATACCAATTGGATATGTACTAGCTATAGTGCCGTTTGAAATGCCATGTATCGACTTCAAGTCTAAGTAGTACTGGTCATTAGGGAATGAAATTTCAGATTATACTCAAACTGGTTCGATACAGAGAGAAACTATCTGTGAAGCGGTCAAACATTGGCCTAGCAAGGATTTTAACATTATCCCATTGATCCCAATGACCCTCGGATTCCAACAGCCATTCAAAGATTCCAACATAATCACCCATATTTCTCCTTCTATCCTTTGGACTTATCGATAAAATATGCAAGACTTAAAACTTTAAACATCCCAAGAACAAAAGTTTATACAGCGTAAGATAAAAACTTTATACAGCGTAAGAACAAGGCAAGAGGTAAAACTTTAAAAGTATAATTACACTATAATATTCACCTGTTCATCCACCAAAAGTCGTTTGATGGTTTTTCCAGTGAAGACCCCTTGACACATCCAAGACGGAAGGACTTTCAATCTCAAACTCAATTCCGTCGTAGACTTGTTGATCTCCGAAAGGAATTGGTATTGCCTTCTAGCCATTTAAAAAAAAAACTTTCATAGAGAGAAATAAATGGAAGACAAAACAAATTTGAGAAACTCTCTAAGTTTGAGAGATGTTATAATGGTTAGGGAATTGGCGGTTTTTTCTTTTGGGTTTGGCGGGCCTTAATAAAATTAGCCGTACGTTATTAAATGTTATCGATCAATGTAAATATCTGTTCGGTTCCCCTTACAAATAATGGTTTATTGGTGTCACTTAATGGCTTAGTCATGCTAATATGATTCTTTTTTTTTGCAAATCAACTAATATGTTACACATGGCATATTAAAAAAACTAATGTGCGACACTTGCTCTCGCACTTGTAACTCATGAATTAGAAGTTTAAAGATCTTAGGGTTCATGTAAATAAATCTTGCATGAAATCATGCAACACAAAAAACATCGTTTATCCTTGGCTTCATTAATCTTAAGCTTAGGGATCTCATTTGTAGAACCTTTAAATTACTATTAAAAATAAACTAAAATATGATAAAAATATTTATTCATAATTTTTTTTTAATTTCTTCAACTTTCATTTTAATGAATATTAACCTTTTTGCACACAAAAAAAAAATCTTGCATGACATAATGCCTATGTTAACAAGATTTGACATAAAGTAGGTTAATAATTACTACTTAACATATATGGTCTACATTCACCTTTCTGCACACATGCAGCCGACATTAGTGAACAGATGATCGTCTATGGAACTGCTAAATACACGATAATCGAAGTTATTTAAGTTAATTAAAGTTTTTGGTTCAACATATAATTAATAATTTGTGTGCAGAAAAATGAATGGTCGTGTCTTTATGTAAGGTTGTAAAGAATAAGAAAATCAATAAAAAATAAGGATTAACTAACACATATTCTTAAGATCTTGAAGCCACCGATTCAGAACAAATTAAAGTCAGCCGCTTCGTTAACACAAACAACAACAATATGCCTATGTCTTATGCGTACTAGCCATGGCGTCGATACGACTAGCCTTACTACGAAACCCGTTCAGTAACAAGAAAACGGAAAGCAATCATACCATTCAACATTCTAACATTGCCGGACGATGTGATAACAAAGAGACTCGCCCGTGTTTGCGAACGGAACATGCAAGATCTCCATCATTATAAGATAGCTTGCAAGGCCTTGAAGGAGATGATAGAAGCACATGAGTTCTTCAAGTCTGTTAATCTACTAGAGATGGAATGCTATGTTTGGGCTCCAAATTTTGACAGGAGAAAATTCAATGAAAGTTGCTATGACGTGGACAACACATCAGCTGTCCTACTCAAAGGAATATCAGATTTCTTTTTCGGTAACAAAAGATATGAATGACTCGCACGCATAAAATCTGATACAAAAGATGTATCTTAAGCAGTATATGTATGGTATCATACACAAATCCTTGAGGGAAGACAGAGATGATGAACTCTTCGGTAGATATGAATTTACTCGTGAACACGCAACCTAACTGCGAAGAATACTACCTCGTCTCGACCATGGTGCGTGGGGAAGAATGCTTCTTGACTGGTTCACAACGAAAAATGAATGAAAACGATATTGATCATGTGTGCATCTGCCGATTTTCTAAATTCGACTGTGGTGCTCTTGGTGGCCAATGAGAAACAACGTTCGCGACAAATGTTTCTAAATTATGCAGACCGCTTTCTACTGCAAAATGATAGCAAACAACTTGTACCAATTTCGCTGTAATCGGTGATGTCGTATATATGTATTTTTTTGCCAATTTCAAAATAGATGTTTTCTTGTAAACATAATTATCTAGTATTTTGTTTAACAGTTCATCATTATTGCAGTCGAAAGGCACACCTAATTATTAAGAAGATTATAGTAAACTTGGTAATTAATTATACTATTTAACACATATCGGACAATTTGACCAACATAGAAGGCTAAACCCTAAAACCTAAATACTAAACCATAAACTCTAAACACTAAACACTTAAAGGGCATCTCCAACCACCCCTTCAATCCTTAAATTTTGAGTTTTGAATAGTGAAACGATATATTTGAGGTTTCATTATTTAAAACCTCGAAACTTCTTTTTATTCCTTATTGTTTCTTATCATATCATCGACATATTCTAAATTTATTAGTAATATCTTATCACTACAGAATGCGTTGATTGAGCATATATGGGAGCATTTTGGAAATAATGATTAAGTAAATTGGTATTTTATATGTAACATTGTAAATTTGTGTTTATGTGTATTTTTTATATGCAATTTTATTATCTTTTATTATGTAATATTGTAATATTGTGTGTTGTATAAAGTATTAAATGTATGTTTTCTATGTGTTTGTGTGACGGTTTATAATTATTAATATTTTTTGTCAATATGAAGGACTATAATGCAAATGACCTTATACCCTACACCTAAATACTAAACCAAACCTAAATCCTAAAAACAAACATTAAACCCTAAATCCTAAATACTAAACCGGTACCCTAAACTATGAACCCAAACATTATTAATTGTCCATCACAACTGATATTGCACACCAACCACTTCATTTCGCTGTATATATTTAATTGTGGTAATTCGGCAATGCTATGTTTAGAGAATAGATTGTGTAGGATTATATATTTTCATGTTATGGAAACTAGAGAATATCCTAGCATAATTCTTTATGCGATATATCCTACGGATTCTACTTCTTGTATGTATCTCCTGCAACATTAAACATCAAAACAACACACATATATATATTTCTCTTTTCTTAGCACCATGTAAATGCATTTGGTTTGAAAAAAATATGGGGACATCACCATAATGCCATGTTTTCAGAATCTTCTCCAAACCAAACCCAAGGACCCTTAAAACCTCAAAATATAAAATTTCGTCTTTGCTTTAACATTCAAGTTCCAAAACTATTTCCTACATTTTTATGTGTACTTTTTAAAATTTTAGAGTTTCAACAACCTTTTATAATAGATAAGTATATTAGATCCCGACCAAAAAAAAAATAAGTATAAATTTATAAATTGAGACAGTAAAAAAATAATATATGATAAGGAAGTTATGCGTACAACTGGCTAAAAATTTAAAACATTTGCCAAAAAAATTGGGAAACCAAAACCCAATTTGATAGCCCAAAACATTTACATCCCCCGCCTAAACCCAATAATTTTCTTCAATTCCTCAATTACGACAAACCTGATTTTGTATGTACTTCCCCTTTTCCGAATATCCGTTGAATCATCTCGCTAATGTCGCTCCAAATCCTCTTCTATGACCACCCATCTCAAACTGATATCTCTTCTTTCAATATCTTATTCGAGGCTCTCAAACTCATCACTTACTTTGGCAGAAACCCTATTGACCCTTTCAAACTCTTCTTAGAATCTCTCAATCACGAAACCCCCAGTGATACAAGGCCTACACCTACAAGTATGATATGACGTTAGGGTGTGTGTTAAATCGTCTACATTGCTTCTGCTTTGCTTTGCTTTTGAAACAGGATTGCTTCTGGGTCTTATTGTTGGTTTGATTTTGGTTCTACATGTTGTCAACGGCCACTATATTCCTCTTTCAGCTACAATATGGTCTCCACATCCTGGATAAGTTGGTTTTTGTATTTAATGAGTGTTTCATGAGTAAGAGTTTGATGGCTAGGTTGTTAAATTAATAGTTAGCAAGCAATTGAGTTTGGTGTCTCTGTTTAACTACTCTCTGTGTTTTGTTAAGTTCAATTTTGTGAGCGCTGACAAGATTTTTTCGAGGATATATGTTTGAATCATTTGAGACATGAACAAAGCATCCATGTTCAGCACTCCAAAAGACTGCATAAGCACTGCAAAGGACCACGACCTCGGGAGAGCCAAACAGATGTACTTAAAGTAACCTTTTTCAAAATCCATGTTCATAAAGTCATCTTCTGTTTTTTATTTAATTAGATTATTCTTACTGTCTTTAGTTATCACAGCCCACTGTGAAGGATGGATGGGTAAATCCTTATGGAGCCAAAAAATCTATTAATGGGCAAGCGGAAACAGCCCAGACACTTTTTAGCGTTTGTGGCCTACCAAGACCAACAGAAGGAAGCTCAACCTAAAACCACAAAACCATTTTCTTCATAGGTTACTTATCACTCTCTTGCACTTGTTAATTTTTTGGGATATGTTTTGGCAACTCCTTAATGCTGGAGTTTGCATATGAAGATCGTTTGTCTATATGCTGCACATAAGTATTATAAGTTATCAATGTTATTTTGAAGAAAATGTATTTTATATTTCTTGTACCATTCAAATAACCGTATCACTAATTACCAAATCGTAAATTGAATTAATCCAAATTTTTAGTTTTACAAAGAAAAATCAATTATTCGCACTACACACACAAAATAGTCGCAAAATATTTCCAATCAGCGTATTTTGAATTTCTGAGTAGCCCCTAAATGATCGTTAATTAGTCTTTAAACCCTCGACAAATAGTCAAATATATCACGACTAAGTTGTGACTATATAATACAGTAAGAAAGTAGTCAGCATGTAGTGACACTATCATTACCATGATCGAATATGCTTGTTCCGATCAGACGCTGCGTAGTCGTTAAATTAGTCATACAATAGTCGCTAATTCATAGCAAAATGTTGACCGTAATCATATCTTGTTGTTCATGTTGGTCGTCAGATTATCGGTACCTTAGTAAACAAATAGTCGCCAAATAGTCACCTTATATTACGATTACTTTGTGACTATGTTAGACAGTCACATGATAGTCGACAAGTCGTGGCCGAATCAGTACCATAATCATATTTTGGTGTTCCGATTCTTCCCTGGATATTCATTAATATGGTCGTTATACAGTCACTACATAGTGGCCAATTGTTCCAACTACAAGGTGACTGTATTATACAGTTACTTATTAGTCGCTCATTGGTCACCTAGTTTAGCGACTATTTGATGACTACATTTCTCCGACTGCGTCTTGACACCCTCTTTAGTCGCACAATTGTCACCGTGTAGTCGTAAGTTAGTCGCTATATATTGCAATTACCCTACGTCTAAGATACGACTACTGCTGTTAGTCATAAATGTAGGCGTAACTCGCCGACTATTTTTATGACTATGAAATTTAGCGATTATGGATTTACAACGACCATATTTAGTCGTAATACAACGTTTAACGACTATTTTGCGACCAATAGTGCAGTAGAAAAATGCTGTTTTCTTGTTGTTATATGTCGGTTAAGATCCGTAAAGGACGCGTTTGCCCATCAGCTGTGGCCAACAACAGGGGAGATAGAAAATGCTGAGAAATTATGCAAATATATTCGGGTAGATATGAAAGTTAATGACTCGGACTGGTTTACTAAACTATGAAGTTCAAACCCTAAATTTGATTTTAAGACAAGTAAATCGAATGGGAGAGAAAAGAAAATTATTTAGCGTTTACCGAAAATTCCGAGCATATGATTGGGGAGTCAAGCTTGTGCGATCGCGATCTCGTGTTTCGAGTTTCTTGAAAAAGTATCAAGTGAACCGCTTCATGAGTTGGATGTTCGAAAAAGATTGTCCGAGTAGGTTTCAAAATTGGTTTGGTTCACAAGCGGACAAGTATCGCCACTAGTTGATGAAAGTAGCATGCTCGGATTTTCCGAGCGAGCGTTTGTGCTTCGGAAACCTGAGCTGGTTTGCCGGAATTTCTGAGATGTTTTTCTTGGAATTTCCGAGCTGGTCTACTAAGATTTTTGAGTTGGTTTGTTTGGATTTCTGAGCATCTTCGTGCGGATAGTTTTGTGTGCCTGGACATTCCGAGTTGCTTTTGTTCGAGGAGTTGCATCTTAAAATGTTTCATTCGAGTTCGAAAATCGTTTCAGTTTTTTTTTTGAATTTTTTATGTGGAAGTATAGATATATACGGACCCACTCTTCCTTTTTTTGAGAGGGGGGACAGCTGAACCAACCAAAAGGTCAGCCGCCTACGTACCCCTTCCGGGGATCAAACCGTCCCGTAGCTCAAATCGTCTTTTTGACGTTAATAATTCTTAGTCTAGCGGTATTTTTTAAGATGCATTGCATTCCAGCGTTTCAGTATCCTGTCTTTTTCCATAGTTTTGATCTCATACACTTCGGGGTGAATTTCTTTCGTGATTATGTATGGTCCTTCCCAGTCTGATCATGTCCTTCGAATTGTCGGATTACACTATACTTTCCTTAGGATCAAATCTCCTTTTAAGAAACATTGACTTTGATCGTTCGATCGATGGGATTGGTATCTTATTTCTGGTCCGTTTGTCTGTCGATCGTGCTCGTTGCTACGAGGTTGATTCGGAGTTGGCTGTCTTCGGCTCCCCCAAATTGTCCTAACTCCGAACGGTGTTGGGAGTTTCAGAAAAAGATGTTAGGTCGAGGAGATGGCTCTTATGGAATTTATACATGAAGTCTCTAGGATTGCGCTGTAGATTCCCGGACGGTCTATCACCAAAAATTCGACGAACTTATTGATCCCTCCGGCTTGTACTAGCAACTTAACAGTTCCGAAAGTTATCGTTGCGTCTCCAGAAAATGGTGCTTACGATGACGGGGAAGGGGCCACTTCGTTCAAGCTTACATTCATTCTCCTTAAGGTATCACTAAAGATCACGTCCACAGAACTTCTTGTATTGTCTAGGATCCTTGGTATGCTATGATCGTTGATGGTCAGCTCGATGACGAGAGGATCATTGCGTTGTTGATCGACTCCCGAAATCCAAATGTTCTCGAACGTTATCAAGTGGATCTGATAGGGTGTGTACCAGTGGGTAATTCTCCTTGCATGTCTTTGGTACTCGTTGATTCTCCATGGTTGTATGAGATAAGGATTGATGGGTGGCCTCGTGTCCTAACGGTATTGCGATCCTTCAACGATCATTTTATATTTTGTCAGTTGCTTGCCTTAGGATCTTCGTCATTCCTTCACTTCCGTCTGTTATTACCAGTTTCTGCTGGTTCTTCTCGAGGGTTTTGCTCTTAGTCATGCTCTCGTTTCCCATTTTTAACCCTACTCGGTCGACTTCTGGTTTCGTTGTTGTTGAAGTCTTTGACACATACCGCGTCTCCGAGTTCTCCGGCCACAAGTTTTACCGCAAATTTAACGCCTTGTCTGTGAAAATCGGCAGTGTGGTGCCCGTACAACTGATGATGCTCGCAGAATGTTTTTTCGTCGTACGAGTTAAAGTTCCTTGTCCACGTATTCCATGGACCTTTCCCTCAATCAACCTGTTAGTTGTGTGATCTACCCATATTTTCATGTCGGGTGCTGCTTCTCGTTCTCGATCTTCGTCTGTCGCTGCTTCTCGTTCTCACACTTTGTCTGTTGGTGCTTGCATTTGTAGGAAAACGGATGTCTTTGTTTGACTATTTTGTCGATTTGTGCTTCTGGGATAAGACTTTCTGGGATACGACTTTCATTTCTTCTTCGTTGACTATGAAATCTATTGCCCTATGCAAGGCGTCCGCCATCGTTTGGGGCTTGTTCAGCGCAATTTCTTTCCTGAAGTCTGATTCGTACCACAATTCTTTCTTTAGCGTGCTAATGAAGACTTTGTCTCTTAAGCCTTCGATCCTTGACATTCACCTTCTTAAATATTTCGATAAATTTCCTTAGCCTCTCTATCAGGCTTCGATTCATCGCCCACAGATCGTCGTTAGAAGTATCTTGATCCATGAATATCGAGAATTGTTTCATGAATTCCGAGGATAGTTGTTGGAAGCTATCAATGGAGTCCAGTTCCAGCCTGGAGAACCATTTGAGTGCTCCTCTTTTCAGAGGTTCTACGAATAAGAGGTAGTAGCCGCCATTATTTTCTATTTCCCCCAGATTGGCTCTTCCCATTTCTATGCGGAAAGCCATCATGTGAGCCTTCAGATTGGTTGTTAGGTCTTAGGTTGGGATTTTGAGTTTGCCCGGGTTAGGGATTCGTGTTTCCATAATTTGGGTCGTGAACGGTGTCTTCCATGTCTGCTCCAGGAGGTGATCAGTCTCTGGTGCAGCGTTCATTGCCCTGTGAACTTGCGATCATATGGTTTTAATCTCGGCAGTTGTTTGTGGCAGCGTGAATCTAAGCTCATTGAGTTCGTTTCGCTTTTTTGTTTGTCGCCATTCAATCTACTCATTTCATTGAGCCTGATTAGCACTTTCTTCTTCCTCTAGCAACGCGTTCATCGCTCCGTTTGGGGACGTATCGATCCACCTCTATCCTTTCTCCCTCTTCGTCGGATTGTTGGTCGACTCGGTTTTCAGGTAAGGTCGGAAATTTTTTCCCCACAATCCTGGACATCGATTGGCATCGCGAGCCTTGATGCGGGAGGAGTTAGTTCGTTCGAGATTTGCAAACGATGTTGCGAAGGATTTCTCGTTGAGTCGTTGGGCGTCGAGAAATCGAGTCGTCTACTTTCGGTTGGGGTGAAGTTCACTGTCTGGGTGTTCGAAGTTTGGTTTATGGTTCTAAGTCTTTCGACTTGCTCCATGAGCGTGCTATTTGTGTTATCATGTTCCTCAGTCATCCGCCTCAGCGCAGACAACAACTCTTTCAACTGGGTCAGCGTAGCGTTGACTGTTGCATCCGTCACAGTTGTGTCGGCGACGAAGTTTTTTGTCGCAGCGTGGCCTGTTGTGATGTTGGTCGTCGTAGTGTTGTGTTCTGTGGTTTTGTTGTATGTTCCGTAGATCACTAGTTTTTGATATCTCATGTCTAGGTTTTCATCTCCCTCGGTGTCCATATCTTCGGATTTGCTAGTCGATGGTTTTTAAGTGTAAGAAACTTCTATTCCCCATAGACGGCGCCAAACAATGAGAGTGGAAACTTGAATTGTCGATAGTTTTGGATCTAAAATTTTTAGGGAACAAAAAATTTAATGGTAAATAACACTACAAGAGACCGGAGGATATTTTATTGATAAGTTGTTCGGAAACAAAGTACAAAGAGCAAAAAGCTTAAGAAAATTCTAAGTCTAGATGCTAGGGTTTTTCTAGATGGTTTGTTCGTAGGAAGTTTTTCGTCTTCTATAGTCGCGGCGAGTCGAATTCAGGGATATTTGCCTGCAAGATTTCTGGAAATCTTCATGTTATCGTATATTTCATTCCTAAGGATTTACTTTTCTGCTCTGATTTTCCTCTACTGCTCAGAATTATCTTCTCTTTTTATTCTTCTAGTTTATCATTACACTTTTATAATTATCTTTCAGTGGTTTAACTTCTTAAGCCGAATGGGCCGAAAAGGGACAATCCGAGTCCGTTTGAGCGTCAGTTTCTTGATTCAGCCCAAAGTCTAGAATATATGAGTCTTGTGGGTTAAGCCCAAGTTCGTATTTCATATAACTTATTTCGAGATTCTCTTAACGGCTAGGAGCATATAAGTTACCATTTCGAAAATGGGTTGCAGCTAGTCGCGCATTCGGAGAGTGATGTTGGCAAATGTCTGAGCATATGGTCTATGCAAAGTGTCTGTTTGGAAGGTTCGGGGAATATGTTCTCCTCGGAACTTCCAAGGGAGTGTGTCATGCTCAGAAAGCAAGAAGGAACGTGTTGTGCTTGGAATTTCCGAAGAATGCTTCATGCTCGGAAATTCCGAGCAAGGTCTTATGCTCGAAAATTATGAGCATTGCCTTAGGCTCGGAAATTCTGAGCAAAGCTTATGTCAGAAATTTCGAGCAGGCTTTCTTGCTCGGAATTTCCGAGCATGCTGTTCTTCTTGGATTGTCCAAGCAGGTTCTCCGAATGCCTGTGCTTGTCTATGGATCTTGCCGAGTGATACATTGGTCTAACTGATCCATCCGGATGGTTTTAATTTCCTGGACATTCGGCTAAATCGTTTCATATAAAACGTTATTCATATGAAACGTTGTTTATATGAAACATTTATTCATACAGAGTTTTTTTTATACGAAACGTTCATTAATACGAAAAGATGTTTATACGAAATGTTGTTTATACGAAATGTCGTTTATATGAGACGATGTTCAGGAGGAAACGTCAATATCCGATTGATCGATAAACTTTCGACTATTGTTTTCGTCGAGGGAGATTTTGACCACACCAGGTTGTTAATTAGTTAAATATATGTGTTATTTAATTAGGTTGTTAGTTAATTAATGTTAATTAGGTTGATATATAATTATTTTTAAAATTGTTAGATAAAATGTTAGGTTGTTTGGTTGTAATTTAAAATGATAGGTTATTATTTAATTAAATATTAATGTAGGTATTAAAATTAATCAATCCGTATTGTATTTGTAGATGGCTCATAATAATAAGCATCACTACAATAACTTTATCTAGACTCATGAGACGCCACCGGGATCGAGTCGTGGTCAGTCATCCTCAGCGACGAAGTTTGTATCCCGGACACCACATGCTCCGTCTGCACCTATTGGACATCAGCCACTTCACGTACCTTTGCCTCCGCCTCCACCTCCCGTAGAGCCGGCCGGTCCATATCGCGAGGATGCGTCGGACAACTGGTTCAAATATTTCACGGTAATTTCTTTTTCATTCTTTGTAAATTTAAATCATTTTTAGTTCATTACTATATTTCTAATAAAATATATATTTGTTTTTTTCATTTAAGCAAAAATGGCATTGGGATTATAATGAGCACCACGAGTCTGTGAAGGCGCAGTTCGAGAAGAAGGCGATGCTTCGCCTCAACAGCAGCGACTCTGAGAGGAAGAACAAGGGATGGAAGGTGAAAGGTGACAAACTGAAGCTCGGTTACTTGTCCAAAGCCGTATGGGACGGCTTGAAGCGGTTTTGGGTTAATGAGCACTCTGTGAACAAGTCCACGAAGTGCTCCTCAGCTTGGTTGATACCTAGTTCGGATGGTCAGCCATCGACGCCCCATACTGCCGTGTAGAAGTCTTTTTCCGGCATCCACTTAGATATGGTAAGAAATTAATATATATTACTTTTATATAACTATTCAAATAAATATTAATAAGTATTGTTTTAATTTTTATGTAGGCTAAGGACGGAGAGCTGTCATCACTGCCTGACCTCTACGCAACAACTCATAAAAAGAAGAATTGTCTTCTTGTGCGTACTTCAAACGAAACGTTCTTCAACGAGGTGATGTATCTAGTCACAAAGCGAGAGACGCAGCTATCACAACAGCTCTCATCGGGCGGTACTCCGATCCACGATACACTGACGACCAAAGAGATCAATGAGATCTTCACCGAGGTGCATATTCTTTTCATTTTGCTTAGTCTAACTATTTTCAAATTATTTTTGATATTCACATTTTTGGTTATCGCTTTTATTTGAAGGTCGCTCCCAGGAAAAAGGGACGGATCGTAGGAATTGGATCCTTCCAGGATACTCCTGTCGCTTCTACGTTACACCCGATAGGTGTTAACCAGGAAGCGGCCACTTTGAGGATGGAGCTTTATTACGTGTATGCCTTCATCTTGGAGCTGACGATGAACGCGGACGGTTTAGAAGAGAAGGCGGCTGCTTACGAGCACTCTATACGAGATCATGATAGCTTGTTCGACTTTCTATCCGACGATAACCCTTGGTTTTTACAGGACCATCTTAGACGTCTTCATCCACACTGGGGATGTTCGTACCAGAGTCCGGAGACTTGACCGAGGCAGCATACTTTCTGGCCGGTACCGATTTGGAGCTGAACTAGGATAATATAGTTACAGTTTTTTTTTTTGTTACGTCTTTTATTTTGCTTTGTAAAATATAATTATAATATTAATATATTTTGTCTTTACATTATTTCTAAATTTTAATTTCTTAAATTAATTATATATATTTTTAATTAATATATATATATATATTTAACATTTATCCTTAATATGACGTAGATACGACTAAGATACGACAACTATCTTTACGACGCAACAACGACAAATTGTATTAACGACGAAACGACGACGAAAATCTTTATGACAAAGTAACGACAAATCTTTTAACAGTGAATATCTTTAAGATGAAGTAATGACGAATCATTTAACGACTTTTAATTATTACATATATATTTTGATTTTTGTCATTTATTCGATTTTAATTTGTTGCTAATTTAACTACGAATTAAGGACGACTTGCGACCATTCTATTTCATCGTTGTTTCAATGCTTTGTTTCTTACCGATTAACGACCGAATATTAATGACAAATTAACAACGAATTTTTACAGTCGTTATGTTGCGACGAATTAATGACGAAATTTGAATAACAATGAATGTTTAATGACGATTCGTGATTCGTCGCAATTTCGATGCTAAGACATATTAGCGACAACAAAATAGTGACGGATTAGACCGTTGTTAGAGGTCTATTTTCTTATAGTGATTGTTCTCATGACACACACTACTGTGTTGGTAACTATTTTGTGTTAGAATAGTTATTTGTATTAAAAACAGTAATTATTTGCAGGTTTTGAATCCTTTTTTGAATTGGTAAAGTTGTAAGTGTTGGGAATTCACATGAAATAATGGAGTCTTTAGGGTATTCTTGAGGCAAGATTGTACGATTCGATCTTGAGAATAAAGTACTGTATAATTTTTATATAAGATCCCAATGTTGGTTTTTAATATTTTTTTTTTTTGTTATCTTATTTGTGAGAATTGTCGTTTATCATGTCTTTTGAGAGGAGAATATGCAGTCTTTTCTTGATGATTTTAAAACTTACGTAGAAAGCATTTTCTTTTATATTATAAGATTTGCAATGATAAATGTTCTTCGAGGTATTTTTAACAAAGTTTTGAAAATATTAAATATTTATCATCGCTTTTAATATTGTTATATGTTGTTTTACAAGAATCTAACTATTTATGAAATTAGAGAATTTATATTATGTTTTATTATTGTTGTATTTAATTTGTTATTTTCTTACTTTTAACATATACACGCTTGATAAAGAACTAAACCTTCCTAACAAATAAGCAATTAGTAATTATATTAAATCTCATATTAAACATCTTTTATACACCTTTGTTTTTTTTATTATCAGATAATAAAAATATGATGAAAAAGTAAAAAAAAAAAAAATCGAAATGTAAAATCTGGCATAGTTATTGTATATTTTACAATTTTATGTAAACTTTTGGCATACTTAAGTGCATATTTTACAATTCTATTGTATATAGTTAGGATATATATTGCCATTTAATATTAAAATAACTTATTGGAGATATAATATGCATATCCTGTACCAATGTTATTATTATTATTTTTTTGTCACAAAGCTTTTATTCATAACTTAAACTTCAAAGATACAATAAAAAGAGGGAATTTTGCATCCTTTTTGATTACAAACATAAGATTTAAGGATAAAAGAAGTTAACATGGATAGATTCTCCCAAAGCAGTGACAGCGAAGATGAGAGAAAATTCAACTGCGTCGAGATGAGATTCACGGTAGCACCAAACTCAATAAAAATAATCACATTATGTAGTGATTTTTAAAAGCAATCCTTACCACCAAGAAACATCCTTAAGACGATGCCGGTTGCATTTTAAAAACAAGATAGCAAATCAGTAAAGGAATTGAAATGTTTCTCCTCATAACAAGAGGAGGAAAAGAATAATCTTTTCTGATGAAGGAAGAAAGATTGAAGGGTTCTCTCCCACAAAAGAGAGGAGGGTGGAAGTGATCTCTCCAAAGCAAACGAGGAAATTGAAACTGCCTTATGATATGAAACAATGAGAAATGAGCGCTTAGTGGTTTGAGAAAACACGAAGGGAACAACTAAAGCTGGGCTTAAGATAAGGGCAAAATCCTCTTTGTGAAATTCATGGTTCAGCCCCAAAATGGATTCCTGGTCGGAAGTGAGCGGAGCTTGGGTGTGGCTCGTGAGTAGCTGCATCTTCACGAGCGAGATGGTGGGTAGATGTCCTTCCTTTAGCGAAGATATAGGTGCGACAGGCTGGAAAGGAGATCCGCCAGTGAAGATGGAAGATGATGACAACCGGTGGCGGAGGATCTTGGTTAGGGTAGCTCCGGTTTGGTGTTGTTAAACAATTCTAATGAAGCGCAAGAGGGGAACAACGATTAAAAGAGTTTTTACTTATGTTGTTTCTTCAGAACTTACATAAAAAGTTAATTTTATTCGTTTTAGTTACATATATAGTAACTGTTAATATATAATGGTAGGTATCAATACAAGAAGCGAATGATATGCTCATACAACCGTTAGTGTTAACTACACAATTGTTCATGGAAATCATAACGAGTTCGTAGAACCGCAGGACCTGTCAGTCAAGTTGCAGTGCTGCATGGATCATTAGGATGATAATTCTTAAAGATAAATGAGCTTTAAAAGAAAATATTGGTTAGTTTATTATTTGGGTTTATAAAATTTTAGTTCATCTTGATTAGGTTATTATGATGATGGCCATCCTATTTACGTATGTGAATCCTATAAGGATTATGTGTGGTACGGAGAGAGGTTAGGTAAAATATTTGGATTAGTCAAGCATGTGTTCTCAATGTGTTGAGGACATGGCAAGTTGTTCTTCAACTGCTTAAGTCTCCACCTAAGATGATATTATCATTGTTATACAATGATGGCTATGAGAAGAGACAATTTCGCGAATGTATTCATGCGTATAATATGATGTTTTCTTTCACTTCACTTGGTGGAAAAAAAAACGAATCGATAAACGATGACAATGGACTCTATCTATTTCAGTTGTATGGTGATAATCATCATTTTATGTGATCTTGTTGACACGGCTGGAAGGATGGAGAGCTCTCATCGAATATCCAAACGTTAGAAAGATGTTGGTGATAAGGAGAGCTCTCAACTCCCTAATAGATACCAAGACAATCCACCGGGAGAACATCTTTCATATCCGGTGCACCTTGAACAACAAGGTCTGCAGCCTTATCAACGACGGAGGATCCTGTGCTAACGCAGCTAGCAGATATATGGTCGACAAGGTAGGTCTCCAAGTCACGAAGCTTAGGTGGCTCAACGACGATACAAATAGCCGATCAAGTCACCATTCCATTCAACGTGGGCATGTATAGTAACTATGTGGTGTGCGACGTCGTACCCATGCAAGTTGGTTATCTACTTCTAGGTTGACCGTTATAGTTTTATAAAGAGGCTACACAACATACGTACCAACCACTATTCGTTCAGCCATGACAAACGCAAGTACCAGCTGGCACCGCTCACACCATTGGAGATCCACGAGATGCAGCTGAATTTCGCCAAGGATAGTAAGACCAACGTGCTCATTACTCCAGGTTTTGTATCTAAGGCTATTAGCCAGAACACATATGTGCTGTTAATGATCTTTAAGGGAGGCTTTACACTCTTGTTCTAGCAACAGAAAGCTGTCATGAGAAGTGGTTTCTTTGTTGGACATGTTTACGGACGTGTTTCCAGACGATATTGAGCATCAGATCCGAGGGATTGAGCACCAGATAGACCTCGTACCCAAAGCCACTCTACCGAACCCACCAGCATACTGAAGGAACCCGACGGAGTCCAAGGAGTTATAGAAGCAGATTCAGGACCTAATGTCAAAGGGATACATCCGTGAGAGCCTCAGCCTTTGTGCTGTTCCGGTCTTGTTAGTACCCAAGAAAGACGGATCATGGAGAATGTATGTCGACTGTCAAGCAATCAACAACATCACCATCAAGTACATGCATTTGATACCGTGTCTAGACGACATGTTGGACGAGCTGCTTGGAGCATCCGTTTTCTCTAAGATCGATATACCGATTGGCTACCCCAGGTGACAATGAAAGAAGGATACAAATGGAAGATGGCGTTTAAAACCAAGAAAGCCTATAAGAACGGCTCGGCTTGCCGTTCTATCTTACCAATGCTCCCAACACTTTCATGAGGCTCATGAACCAAGTCTTAAAGGCCTACATCAGTAAGTTTGTGGTCGTTTACTTTGATGATATTTTTATATTCAGTAAGTGTTTTCCGACCACCTTGTGCACCTTGAGAAAGTAATAGAGATTCTTCATCAAGAAGGCCTTTATGCAAACCTTAAGAAGTGCACATTCTGCATTGATCAGCTTGTTTTCCTAGGTTTTGTTGTAAGTTCGCAGGTATTACATGTGGATCAAGAGAAGGTTAAGGTTTTCCAGGAATGGCCCACACCAGCCAGCATTGGCCATGTACGGAGTTTCCACGGATTGGTTAGTTTCTACCTGAGGATCGTGAAATTTCAGCCCCGTAGCCTCATCGCTCATAGCCATGATTAAGAAGGACGTCCCATTAAAATGGAAACCCGCGTAGGAGGGCGCATTACATAAGCTTAAGGATCTTTTAACTAAAACTACTATTCTTGTTTTACCAAACTTTGACAAGACTTTCAAAATTGAATGTGATGCTTCAGGATTAGGGATCGGAGAAGTACTTACGCAAGGAGAATTACCAATGGCCTAATTCAGCAAGAAACTCAACAGAGCCACACTCAACTATCCGACCTACGAAAAGGAGCTGTACGACTTGGTGAGATCGATGGAGACGTTGCAGCATTATCTTCCAGCCAAGGAGTTCGTGATCCACACCGATCATGAGTAGTTGAAGCATCTACGTGGACATACGACACTTAAGAGGAGGCACACAAAATGGCTCGAGTTCGGGGAGAAGTTAATGTACATCACTAAGTACAAGAAGGGCAAGGAGAACATAATGGTCGTCGCCCTCTTGGTGATACACCTCGATCAGCACCATGGAGGCCAAAGTTTTGGGGGTTAAAAAAAATAAGGAACACTATGATGCTGACGCTGATTTTAGTGCGATTTTTCAGGAAAGCAATAAAGGAGCTAAAGGACCATTCTACGTGCACAACGGCTTCCTATTTCGAGACTGTCGACTATGCATTTCCCAAGGATCGATGCAAGAATTGATTCGTGAATCTCATGGAGGTTTCTTGATGGGACACTTCAGCATGGATAAGACGATGAGTGTTCTGTCCGACCATTTCCTCGGGCTGCATCTGAAAAGAGACGTAGAGCTCTTCAGATCTAAATGCATAACATGTCATGTACTTAAGATCTTTATATGCCATTACTGATTCCTAACATGCCTTGTGTAGATATTTGTATGGACTTCGTGCTAGGTTTAACTAATATCAGTCATAAGGATTCTATTTTCGTGGTGGTTGATCGATTCTCGAAGATGGCCCATTTCATATTGTGCCCAAGACGAATGACACAACTGAGAACCGACTTGTTCTTGTGAGAAGTATTGAGGCTACACAGCCTACTCTGGACCATTTTTCAGAGCGAGATACAAAGTTCATGAGTCACTTATGGAGTATACTCTGGAGGAAACTCGGGACCAATCTGTTGTTTTCCACATCCTCTCATCCACTGACAGGTCGTGATCCACACCGATCATGATACATTGAAGCATCTATGGGGACAAGCGACGCTTAGGAGGAGGACCGCGAATGATTCGAGTTTGTGGAGAAGTTTCTGCACATCATCAAGTACAAGAAGGGCAAGGAGAACATAATGGCTGATGCCCTATCTCAGTGATACACCCCGATCAACACCATGGAGGCCAAATTTTTTTTTGGGGGGGGGGGGGGGGGGAGGTTGAACAAATTAAGGAACATTATGATGCTGACCCTGATTTTGGTGAAATTTTTCTGGAAAGCATTAAAGGAGCTAAAGGACCATTCTACGTGTATAATGGCTTCCTATTTGGAGACCGGCGACTATGCATTTCACATGGATCAATGCAAGAAATGATTCGTGAATCTCATGGAGGCATCTTGATGGGACACTTCAGTGTGGATAAGACGATGAGTGTTCTGTCAGACCATTTCTTATGGCTGCATTTGAAACGAGACGTAGAGCTATTCTGCTCTAAGTGCATCATCTGACTGAAAACATACTCCATATCAAATTGTTACGATATTTTGTATACCAGTACCGATTCCTAACATGCCTTGGTAGATATATCTATGGATTTCGTGCTAGGTTTAACTAAGATCAGGCATAAGGATTCTATTTTCGTGGTATGATCGATTATCGAAGATGGCCTATTTCATATCGTGCCCATGACGAATGATACAAATCAGATTGCCGACATGTTCTTCTGAGAAGTAGTGAGGCTACACGGCATACCCTGGACCATTGTCTCAGACCGAGATACGAAGTTTCTGAGTCCCATCTAGAAAACACTCTGGAGGAAACTCGGGACCAAGCTGCTATTTCCATGACTTGTCTTCCGCAGATAGACAGTTAAACCGAGGTCGTTAATCGGAAACTATCAGCCTTTTTTGGGCCACAGTTCATAAAAATTAGAGTCATTGGTTATTGTATTTCATATGTTGAATTCGCTTATAATAATGCTAGCCACTCTGCTACTAAGTTTTCACTTTTGAGATTGTGTATGGATTTAAGCCAGAGACGCCCACAGATATCAAGCCGTTACCGCCAATGGAGTTCACCAATCAAGAGGGAAAACACAATGCCAAATTCATCAAGAAGCTGCACCAGAAGGTCAACGACAACCAGGAAAAGAAGACGGCCCAATACAAATGTCAAAGCCAACAATAAGAGGAAGGAGATCACGTTTGAACCCGGACACTGGGTTTGGCTACACATGTGACCTGAGCGATTCCCGAACCTGAGGAAGTCGAAGATTCAGCCCCGAGGAGATCAACGACAAAGCCCACAGACTCGAATTTACAGGTGAGTTAAAAAAAATTTTAGCTTTAATGCTACTGATTTATCTTTTTTTGTGCAAGTGATGATGTTCTTAAGACATAATCTTCTCAAGAGGGTGGGAATGATGAGGACATCTTTTCGACCAAGTCGAGCCGTTCCCAACCATATTCGATGTGCGCCGAACCTGAGCCGGCCAGGAAAGACTCACAGAGAAATTCAACCAAGCCATGGATCATCTCATCACTAGGAGCAGCATAGACAACATCACATATCACTTAAACAAGTTGGATCATGATCATTCCTTCTAAACCAGTTGGCTTGGAGGATGTCCGAGACATCCAATTCTGACCACGACCATACATTCACACTAGGATCATCCATTTGGCCGTTACTTAGAATCTACGACACATCAGTGATCTTCACCACCGGAGTCTTTAATCCTTAGCTTGTGTCGTCTCTGTGGGCCAAAGGTTATACTCTTTTTCCCTTGAAAGGTTTTATCCCACTTGTTTTTCTTTGCAAGGTTTTTAATGAGGTAATCAGATGCCCGATTCATTAGACAGAACGCACGGCCCGTCCCCATTATGCTACATGACCAGGAGGCTTGTTTTCTGTATTTTTTTCTATCTTATTTCTTGGGTTATTTAACATTGTATTCTTTTATTTTTCAGTCACGTTGAATACAAAATTTACCATAAAATCTAGGTGTGTTTAGCCGCCGTATGTCTGGATTATTGTGTGGCTTACCCTTGAAAATCGAGATTTATTTTGTTCATGTTATATACCTTCGATCCATCTACTTGCATCACCAGATAGCAACTTCAGTCCAGCTGCTCGTGCACCATCCATGCTCACGTCCTTGGCCCAAAGGATAGCAACTTCAATTGAGCCTTCGTGTCAACCTCGGATCAGTTTAGTGTGAGCTATCAGTTAAGATCCCGTGGAAATCAGCCTCATCAGATGCATCAACATAATTCTCTCCTTTAACATGTACACCATAGTTACATGTCTTTCTAGCAACGCCATGATGTATGAAAATTTTTTCCTCTTGTAAAATAGATGGGTCAGATTTTAGCCTTGTGCACAGGTCCATGCACTATCTCTCGCGCCCAAGGAGGAAAAGGATATGTGTTTTTCCAGTAAGTAAATTTTTTATAGAAAGGAAAATCTCAAATATAGAGTTTGACAAAGATAAATTCACATAAATATATAGGTTCGACTGAATTTTACACATACATAATCTTCCACCCACATATGATATTCTTCGGGTCTTTTTGCGGAGACTTATTCTTCGAAGAGTTCAGGATATTTTGTGGACATATAATTTTCGAACATACTTTAATTTCAACCAAAACTTATATGAGAAATCATAATATAGTGGAATATATTAAACAGAATGATATATATAGATATATATATATTTTTCTAGTGGCTCAAAATATTCACAATTTCGCAAATATATACATGTGTGCATCTATAGTCTTTCTCTGAACGCCAGATTTCTTGCATTCTTCCACTTGGACGACCTACTTGAGTAAATATATAAGGAACATCGACATAATATACGGGGATTTCACCTTCATTGAATCTGGTTAACCTGACCATATTAATTGGTTTAGAAAAATTTATAATTAATTAATAGCTACCATATGTGTGTCTTACAAATGGCAAACTGAACATTTGATTGGCCATAGTGCGTTTACCTTGATTTTGTTTTTATATTCGCATCACTACTCCATAAATGACTTGTTTGGCATTGATTTTTGTGGAGGACAAATGTTACCCTAATATTGGATTATGTCTTCTGCAGCACTATCCTATACTGACACACAAGATACGAGTGTCTTGATTCGATCAATTAATGCTATGAGCAGTTCCTAGGGCCCTTGTTCAGTCAAAATGCTCAAGGTTGGATGTATAAAGTGATTTATGAAAGCGATTGATAGTTGATGAAAAGTGTCAATGGAGCCGCCCTCAAGTCATGAGAACATCCATAGAGCGTGCCCGATTCCATTTTTTTATGAAGTACAAGAAATACATGACATCCATTTATTTGATCTTCCATGTCTCTTGATCCTTGGTTATAAAGGGGTCTTCTATGTCTATTCGAAAATGAAAACGATCTCAGGCGCTGAACTAATAACTTGATGTATTGTTTTGATTTTATGTCATGTATATGATTCATCATGTCTTCGATTTCTGGCGTCCGGATAGTACCAGGTTATACCCCATACTTGATTTTACCCCTAAAACTTATTGTAAGTGCATAACAATCAGAGTAATATATTAAGGGATTGAATCCACAAGGAAATGATGAACTTTAAACTTCTATCAATCTATAATTTTCTCTAGGTTAGTAAAACGGATGTTGTGAGTGTCACAAAGTGGAGTTGTAATAACTAAAGTATAAAGCGGTTTGAATGAAATAATAAATGAAATGTTGAGGGAGATGGATTCTCAAGGGATTATGGGTTCATAATATACTTAGATATACACCTAGGGATTTTGGAGACCTATCTAATATGGTTAACAAACTCGAACATGAAAGTGTGCATAACCTACTTTTGTAGTATTAAACACTTAATGTCTAACCCACTACAAGAAAACACGCTTTTTGAAACTGCGTAAATAGTTGCAATTCAGTCGCAATACTTTATTTTGCGACCTAATACCGACTAATTGTATTAGTCGGTAATCCTTCGTCGCTAATTCTATTAGTCGCTATTTTAGTCGCTAAACGAGATTGATTGGGTTTTCATGTTGTACCAAATTCTCAATAACGAGATCTTCAATTGTAGTCATCATTACCGGATCATCATTATCTTGTTGCAAAAGATTCAGTTCTGTGTTGACATATTCCCCTGAAATATTTCTCCTCGGATTGACTTTAACAACATTGAGCCAAAATTGCTTCGGTTTCTTCGTGTACGGATACGGGATATAACAGACTTTCTCTGCTTGAGAGGCGTGCAAATTAAATATGTTGAAGTTATACTTGAGTATCTATGATATCCAAAGAGTAGTTAACAAGATATAGACAATATTATTTACGTACCGAGAATAACTGGTTCGTATTTATTGTACTTTCTCGATGCACGAACGTCTACAATGCCAGCATTGCTCATTCGAGTCCCTCTATTGATAACAGGGTCATACCATTTACACTTAAAGAGTGTAATTCTCAAATTAACCAGACCCTCATAGTGAAGTTGTATTATATCTGTTAAGATCCCGTTGAAATCAGATGCATCAGATGCATCACTGTAATTCACTTCTTTAACACATACACCATAGTTACATGTCCTTCGTCCCTCGCTGTGTTTTTTTTGTATGAAACATATATCCTCTTGTATAGAAGATAGGCCAAGTTCTAGCCTTGTTGACGGGTCCATGCACAATGTCTTGAACCCAAGAAGGAAATTCATGGGTGTTGTTCCAGTAAGTAACCTTCATATGGATAAACAGACAATATCAAATATGTAGATAAAACACCATACATATATAATGTGTACTTAAGAAATATTATTCATACATAAATAATCTTGTACCCATGTATAATATTCGTCAGCCGTTTTCCCAGAGAGTTTGTTTCTTAGAGAGTTCTGGATATTTTCCAGAGATATAATTTTAGAACATACTGTTTAAGACCAACATGTATATGAGACCAACACGAAATATAAATTAGTTTAAGTTGTGTTATACCTCTCAAATGGTCGAAAATAAGCGCAATTTCGCAAAACATAATCATGTGCCTATTGATAATTTCTGGTGAAAGCCATACTTCATGCATTTCGCCACTTGGACGACAAACCTAAGTAAATATATCAGGTACGTCTTTGTCATGATATTCGGAGACTCCACCTTTATTGTATCTTGTTAACCTGACAACATGAGTTAATATATAAAACTTCATAATAAATAGCATGTACATGTCTCCGTTGACTATATAGAAATTTACCTTGAATTCGTTTGTATATTCGAGGCGAAATAATGCTCTGTGAAATAGACAATCTCTTCATTTCGATATGATTGAACAATAAATTCAGCTGCATATATTTTGTTCTTTGCTTTCCCTTTCAGCTTTTTGAAAAAAATTTCAAAATGGTACATCCACCGGTATTGAACAGGGCCTCCTAATTCAGCTTCGGAGGGGAGATGTATAGGAAGGTGCTCCATCACGTCAAAAAATGATGGTGGAAAGATCTTCTCCAAAATACAAAGAATCAAAACTATGTTTTGCTACAGAATTTGGACGCGACTCTTCTGCAAAGTTCTTGAACATAAGTCACGAAAAATTCTCCGATCCCTACAACATAAAGAAATTAAAACGTCAAAATGATTAAAACAAAATATATACAAACTTGAAACTACAAATTTAAAATACTATTAATAATCGGTACATGCTAATGCGAGGTGGACGTTCTTGTCTAGGAGTTCTGCAAAGAGAAATGGAAGTAGTCGCGGCATAAAGACATGGCAGTCATGACTTCATCCCGAAAAAGTGTGCATTATCCAAATCAGCACAACTTGCTAAGTTTGAAGCATAACCATCTGAGAATTTGACCTCATGTTTCACACATTCCAACAGCTTAGTTCTGGTTTCGTTTGTCAGTGAGTAGACTGGGAAAGGAGCTCTACCAGCACTATAAACATGTAAGTGTGGCCGAGAACAGAATTGATCTATATCCAATCTTGATGGGATGTTGTCTTTTGATTTATCTTTCACACGCATAAGATTTTTGATAATGTTGTCGAAAACATTCTTCTCTATATGCATCAGATCGAGATTATGTTGAAGATTGAGGTCCCTCCACTATGGTAACTCCCAGAATATGCTTTCTTTGTGCCACTTATGCTTCTTCCCATATCCGGACATCTTCTTTTCGTGACCGTTTACACCAACATCCTTAATTTTTGGTGGATTTACACAACGCAAACGGTAGGAATAAACCTTCTCACCGGTTAAAGACTGAGGTGGATACTCATTCCTAGCGTCCTTTCCCTTCAAGAAGACTTTTTTTTTCCTCAATGGATGACCTTGAGGAAGAAATCTTCGGTGACAATCGAACCAACACGTCTTTCTTCCATTCGGCAGATAAAAAGATTTTGTATAATCCATGCACCATGGACATGATAATTTGCCATGGGTGGTCCATCCAGATAACATGCTATACGCCGGAAAGTTGCTGATCGTCCACAACAGAACTTCTTTTAGATTGAAATTTTGATACAAGGACACATCGTACGCATCGACTCCATTACACCACAATTCTTTTAACTCCTCAACATGAGGCTGGAGAAATATATCGAGACTACTTCGAGGATGATTTGGCCCAAAGTTCATTACTATAAGAAACAAGTACTCCGTATTCATGCACATATAAGGGGGTAAATTATATGGAGTCAAGATCACATGCCACAAAGAATGATTATTGGACATGCCAAATGGATTGAACCCATCTGTACATAGTCCAAGATAAACATTGCTGGTTTCTTGTGCAAAGATGGGATACTGATCTTGAAAATATTTCCACTCTGCCGCATCAAACGGATGACACATTTCTCCCTCCTTTTCTTGGTGCTCGGCATGCCATCTCATTGCCGTTGCAGTCTTCTCGCTCTGATACATTCTCTTTAATCTGTCAGCAATAGGCATATACCACATACGGCTATATGGTATATTGGTCCTACGGCGTTGCTCGTTTGGCTTCCATCTTGGTGAATTACAAAACCGACACTTATCTAACCTTTCTTCATCTTTCCATAATATCATACAATTTTTGAAGCAAACATCAATCGGATGACATGGGAGGCCTAAACTGCGCATCAATTTCTTTGTCGCGTAATGTGAATCGATTGCCTGATTTCCTTCTGGTAGATACTCTGTAAACTTTCGCATATCGAATCCACTGTCCTTTCACTCATATTATGCTCCGCCTTCTTTTGCATGAATCAAGCAACTAAGGATAACTGTGAGTGACCTTCACGACAACCATCGTACAATGGATTGTTCGCTCCTTCTAACAAGTCATAGAATTTTTTTTGAATGATTACGTACAGGTTCGTCTACATTCGGATAACTACCATGTTCCTCCACATTATGATAACTACCATATTGATGATGGTTATCAAAATGTACTTTATCACGAAATGAATCATTCACCATATCCACATATCTATCTTCTACTATATTACTCATTCCTTCACTCCCACTAACCCATGTCGTATCAGCGTAACTCGTTCCTAAACCCATATCGACTTCTTCGCCATGCTTATACCAAACATAATAATCAGGCATAAATCTATTCATATACAAATGCTTTTGTAATCTTCTCCCCGGCATAATTGGTTTATCGTTCTTGCAAATATCACAAGGACAGAGAAACTTACCGGCGTTGCTCTGCGCAAACGGCTGGCTATTTGCAAACGGGATGAAATGATTATTGACCCCCGCCATGAATTCTACCGTGGAATTTCCCGTTGCTGCATCGATCCGGTTATACATCCACTCCCGACCATTAGTGTAGTTATAATCTCCTGACATTTTTTCACTTGAAAAACGTTTTGCCTCTGTTTTTTTGTCAATTTTTTCTCAACATTATCGTCTTTTTTTGGTGTTTGTGTGGCTGAGGAGAAGTGATGACTGTTCTTTGTATATATAGACTTTTTGCGACTATTTTGCGACTAATATGAGACCATTTTAGCGACTATTATTAGCAGTCACAAAAATTAGGCACAAATTAGTTACACCAAATTCGAAACAATAAAAACGTGGGATTATACCGGTTTTTTGCGACTAAAAGGCAACCGGTTAGCAACCCGACGAATTTAGTCGCTAATTTAGCGACTAACTACTGACTTATAACTTGTGGTCGCAAATTAGTGAATATGTAGGGACTATGCTCTAGTAGCCGCAATAACAGCCGCAACCGAGTCGTTAGGTAGTCGCAAAATTTAGCGATTGTAAATTCAGTAGCAACTTGTAGTCGTAAAAAGCCTGTTTTCTTGTAATGACCACTCGACCAATCAACGTTCATAATTTTCCAAAAATAAAAGCATGCATTAATTTATATATTTAATAGATGTTAAAAATGCGTTGCAAGTGTTGTTACACCTTACAACATAGTTGCTCACCAATCCTAGTTCCGGTTGATGAATTATATTATATACCATGTTTTAACACTAAGACTTATTGCATGTGCATAACAATCAGAGTAGTATATTAAGGGATCAAATCAAAAAGGGAATGATGTACTTACAACATCTATCAGTTTCCAACTACATGTAGACTAATCAAAGGATTTTTGGGAGTGTGTTACGATTGGGGTTATAATAACTAAAGGTAGAAAGAGGTCTGTAATCAACAATAAACGAAATTCTAAGCAACATGAATTATTTAGAGAATCATGGGTTTGGTTCTACTTGGATTTTTACGTAGGGTTTTAGAGACTTAGTCTATAAAGGTTCACGAGAAACACCAAATTGTGCATAAACTACTATAATAGTATTAAACAGTTAATATCTTTAACTCAATCAGTCAACTCCCACAGCTGGCCACAAGTAAATACATACATTAATAACTAGTTCATCAATGTTCACAATGCTCAGTAAGTGTGTGGTTACACCTTACAACACATTTGCTCACTTTTCCTAGTTGTGATTGATGAATTCAGCATGGTAATGGTTTCTATGAGAGGTAGATGGAAAGGAGGAGGTGAGGCCGGAGTTACGAAGACAAAGCCGAGAGTCTCTCCTTGATGAAGTTTTGGTGTCGCACAACAAAGGCCAAAGATGTACCAATCATCTAGTAAAAGCTAAGGATGAAGGCATTTAGAAGGCTGAAGACAAGTCAACATAAGAAGCAGAAGGCGTGTCTAACAACCAAGTGCATAAGTGAGAAACAAGGCATCTAGGGTTCAAGATGTCTCGGTTTGAATAAAGCCTTCGGAAGAATCTTGAATAAAGAGAAGACCAAGGCACCTATTGAAGAAGTTAAATGAGATAGAAGCATGTGCATTATCAGTGCCAATGGAGGAAGATTTGCAAAACTGGTGCATCCAAATAATGAAATAAAAGCATTTGCATTATCAGTTCCTAAGGAGGAGGATGTGCAAAATTGTTGCATCTAGATAGGTGTTGTTCTTTTGTGCGTTGAGAAACTGCATCTCCTTGCAAAAACAAGATGTTGTTCTTTTAGTCGTACTTAAGAAATGCATCCAGTTGCAAAAACCAGATACTGCATCCAGAATAACTGGACATTCTGGATGCATTTGAAAGTAAAGTTCATCCAAAATGCGTTTTAATTACCAAAAATCTAAAATAAACATTTTTTGCCAAAAACGTAAAATAGTGTTAAAAATCACAAAATAATATTTTTCGTCAAAATCACAAAATAATATTTTTCGTCAAAACCGCAAAATAGCGGTTTCCCGATAAAACCGCAAAATTGTAGTTTTTCGCTAAAACAAAAATAGTGTTTTTCCACCAAAACAGCAAAATCGAATTTTTCCGCCAAAACAAAAAATCGTGTTTTCCACCAAAAAAGCAAAATCACATTTTCCCGCCAAAATCGCAAAATCACATTTTTCCGCCAAAAACGCAAAATCGCTTGTTCACACCGAAACCGCAAAAACGCTATTTCCGCGAAAACCGCAAAATCGCATTCCCGCCAAAACCGCAAAATCGTGTTTTCCCGCCAAAACCGCAAAATCTCGTTTTCCAGCCAAAACAGCAAAATTGTGTACCGCAAAATTACGTTTTTCCGCCAAACCGCAAAATTGTATTTTCCCGCCAAAACCGCAAAATCGCATTTTCCCGCCAAACCGCAAAACCGCGTTTTCTCGTCAACCCGCAAAATTGCATTTTTCCGCCAAAATCGCAAAAGTCGTATTTTCCGCCAAAATCGCAAAATCGCGTTTTCCCGCCTTAATCGTAAAATCGTGTTTTCCCGCCAAAACTGCAAATTTTTTTTCCCAAAAACATCAAATCGCGTTTTCTCGCTAAAACCGCAAAATCTCATTTTTCCGACAAAACCACAAAATAATGCATCCAACTACTAAACACAAACACACAAAGAAACATAAATGCATCCAAACGCAGTTTTCAAACGCAATTTCTAAATGCACAAAAGAACTACATTTGGATGCAACATCCGGAAATTGCATCTAGATGCAGTTTCTAGACGCAGTTTCCAACTCAGGAAAAGAATAGGGCCATAATGTACAAGATAGGGGTGGTCTGATCAGTGTGCAATATCATTGCCAAACGTCTGTGTCTGTTTGTATTCGGGGTGTGATCAGAAGAAGGGTCACATGTTGAAGTTATTTACTATTAGAACATGTCTCTCTCTACCTTGGACAAGCGCCTCAGACCTGTCATTTTCACTCTTGGCTGCTGCACCATTTTTGCTCTAACTTATTCTGGTCATATTATATTGTATTCTTGACCTATTTTCCTGTCTATATAAGGCTGTAATCGATCTCACAATCATAGTAAATGATATACATTGATACATTAAGAAATATTTAAGTGTTTTCTCTCTTTCTCTCTTTTATCGATTATGTTTTCTTCTTTATTGTATTCATAGTTCAGACACAATGTAAACCTGTAAGAGCCATAATTTAAGCTGCTTAAGGCATCCTGATAACACACTTGGTTAGCTCTTCCATAGTTAATCCAAGTATGAGAACATTCGGCTCTTACAATCTTTTCTCTAGAAAAACACCTTAACTACTTACTGATTTTGCCAATTCTCATGAGTAAGCAGACTCTAAATGGGTTGTTTAACACCTGAATAAGTCTCATATAGTTAGGTGCTCTTATAAACCACTAGCTAACTGATTCTGATCTTCTCACAAGTACAAATCTCTAATAAAGTTGAATCACTCTCATACTAGTTGGTTCTTCTCTAAACATAATTGATTTCAGTGTTCTTACTCTGTTTCTATCTTGTTCTTGTGTCTCGTTCAGGAGCTTCGTATCTTCATTTCCATCATGGAATAAGAGCTAAGTCTCTCATATTCTACCATGGTGTCTTAGCCATGGTATCGAAAAATAACATGGTATCAGAGCAGCATGACTCTCAGCTGTAAATCTTCTGAAAAAACAGAGGAAAACTTTGTTTCTTTTCTCTCTTGCTTATGTATTTCTTTAAGGACCAAGCTTCTGTTTTCTTGGTTCCATTTTCTTAATAATTTTTGCTCTAACATGTTTCAGAGCAAACAAGTTCTTGTTGAAAAATCCACAAAAGAACAAGTGCAAAACTATTTTTCTATCACTCTTTCTTCTCTGTTTCTGTCTTTCTTGCTTCTGCAAAACTCAGTCCTTGAATAACTAAAAACAAACTCACACTCTCTATTCTCTGATTCTGGTTCACATTCTCTTATTCTGAGTTTATGTGTTATCTCTAAGCTCTCCATTCTTTATATCCTCTCAATACTTCATGTCATACTCTCTTGATTTGAGATGTGCAGCATTCTCTGCTTACTTATACTCTCTCAGAATTCACTCCTAAAAGATTTTTTACTCTCACAGAAACTTAAAACCCAAACTCATAGTTCCTGATCAAAATTGTGATTCTTGAGGATTTTTATGTGATTTTCTTGGTTCTTAGGAGGAATAGCGAATTTGAAAGAGATAATCAGTCACAAAAGGGCTGGATTGCAGTTCTAAGTGGTTGTACTCTCTGTTTTTGAAGCTGTTTGGTTGAGGAGCTGATTGGGTCTCTCCCAAAAGAAGTAATGGCGGTTCTGAAACAGTCATGAAGGAGCTGTGAAGATGTTCCATTCAAGAAGGGAAGTCTCAATCTATCTCGTGAAGGCTGCTGAAGCCTCCCACTGTTTTAAAGCAACAAAAAGAGTCTAAAGGAGGAACAAAACGTTTTGGAGTTAGAACGGAGAGTCAACTTGACGTTTTTCAAAGCCATGATAGACGTTGAATCAGCCCAAAAACGCAAAGATGTTTTTCCTAGCTTCAAGATGGGCTTAAAGGAAGTGTGTGTTGGGAGAAGAGAATATCGAATGTGCATAGACTGATGACGATCAGTTTGCATAAGGTTTCAGTGTTCAAGTAATGGTTTTGAACCATGAACAAGTCAAGAGTGCGGGGGAGTCAATCTTAAAGTCTAAACCGCATCTCAAAGGAACTTCAATGAAAAGGCTACTCTCTAAACTCCTATCCAGATTTCAATTTGTTAATTCCATTACATACTATCCCATGGCTATCTTGTTTGAATACTCTATTTCATTTATTTCCTTTCTTAAACCCCATGGCATTTTTTTTTTAAATTAAATCTTGATTGAAGGTTTAAAGGGAAGAGAAAGACTATGGAAACTCTCAAAAGGAGGATTATATGGCATGAAGAGCATAACTATAAGAAGTATCAAGTCATGAAGGGCTAAAGGAATGGAAACTTGGAGGAATCGGTTCTACAAAGTCATAAACAATGGTCAAGATTACACTAAGCGTATGTGGTAGCTATATTCTTTTTCCCTCCTTAGTGTTTTATTCCAAAGAGGTTTTCATTAAGAAGGTTTTTAGTGAGGTAGCTTCCGCGGCTCCAATCTTGGCCTTTGGTCCTCTTGCTTGGTGTCCCAATGACCAATTGAATTCGAAGTCATGAAGACAAGGCCGAGAGTGTCTTCTTGATGAAGCTTTGGTGTTGCACAACAAAGGCCAAATATGGATCAATCACCTAGTAAAATCTAAAGATTAAGGCATTTATAAGGCTGAAGTGAAGTCAACATCAGAAGCAGAATGCGTGTCTCACAAGCAAGTACTTAAGTGAGCAACAAGGCATCCAAGGTTCAAGATGTCTCGGTTTGAATAAAGCCTTGGGAAGAATCTTGAATAAAGAAAAGACCAAGGCACCTATTGAAGAAGTTAAACGAGATAAAAGCATGTGCATTATCAGTTCCAGTGGAGGAAGATATGCAAAACTGGTGCATCTAGATAATGAGATAGAAGCATGTCCATTATCAGTGCTTAAGGAGGAGGATGTGCAAAATTGTTGCATCTAGATAATGTGCAAGATAGGGGCGGTCTGATCACTGTGCGATATCATTGACAAACGTTTGTGTCTGTTTGTATCCGTGGTGTGATCAGAAGAAGGGTCACATTTGAAGTTGTTGACTATCAGAACCTGTCTCTCTCTACCTTAGACAAGCGCCCTAGAACTGTCCATTTCACTCTCGGCTGCTGCACCATTTTGGCTCTATTCTCCCTACCTTTTTCTCGTCATTTTATATTTTATTCGTGACCTATTTTCCTGTCTATATAAGTCTGTAATCTATCTTACAATCATAATACATGAAATACATTGATACATTAAGAAATCTTTAAGTGTTTTCTCTCTTTCTCTCTTTTGTCGATTCTCCTTTCTTCATCATTGTGTTCATAGTTCAGACACAATGTAATCCTATAAGAGCCACGATTTAGGCTGCTTAAGGTATCTTAATAACACACTTGGTTAGCTCTTCCATAGTTAATCCAAGTGTGAGAACATTCGGCTCTTACAATCTCTTCTCTAGAAGAACACCTTAACTGCTTACTGATTTTGTCAATTCTCTTGAGTAAACATACTCTAAATGGGTTGTTTAACTCATGGATAAGTCTCATATTGTTAGGTTCTCTTATAAACCACTTGCTAACTGATTATGATCTTCTATAGAGTACAAATCTCTAATAGAGTTGAATCAGTCTCAAACTAGTTGGTTCTTCTCTAAACATAATTGATTTCATTGTTCTTACTCTTTTCTATCTTATTCTTGTTTCTGGTTCAGGAGCTTAGTATCTTCATTTCCATCATGGGATAAGAGCTAAGTCTCTCAAATTATACCATGGTATATTAGCCACGGTATCAGAGCAACATGTCTCTGAGCTTTAAATCTTCTGAAAAACAGAGAAAAAAATTGTTTAGTTTTCTCTCTTACTTCTGTATTTCTTTAAGGACCAAGCTTCTGTTTTCTTGATTCAATTTTTTTAATACTTGTTGCTCTAACATTTTTCAGAGCAAACAAGTTCTTGTTGAAAATCCACAGAAAAACAAGAGCAAAACTATGTCTCTTTCACTATGGCTTCTCTGTTTTTGTCTATCATAGTGAAAGACAAAAGAAGTAATGAAGTCTTTCCCAAAAGAAGTAATGGCGGTTCTGAAGCAGTCATCAAGGAGCTGTGAAGTTGGTCCATTCAAGAAGGGAGGTCTCAATTTATCTCATGAAGGCTGCTGAAGCCTCACACTATTTTAAAGCAACAAAAAGAGTCTCAAGGAGGAACAGAATGTTTTGGAATTAGAACCGAGAGTCAGCTTGACGGTTTTCTAAACCATGATAAACGTGGAATCAGCCCAAAATGCAAAGATGTTATTCCTAGCTTCAAGATGGGCTTAAATCAAATTGCACAAGGTTTCAATGTTCATGTCATGGTTTGGAACCATGAACAACTCAAGAATGTGGGGGAGTTCAATCTTAAAGTCAAAACCGCATCTCAAAGGAACTTTAATGAAAAAAGCTACTTTCTAAACTCTATCCAGATTTCAATTTGTTAATTCCATTACACTACTGTCCCATGGCTATCTTGTTTGAATACTCTATTGTCATTTATTTCCTTTCTCAAACCCCATGACATATATTTTAAAATTTTATTTAAATCTTTATTGAAGGTTTAAAGGGAGGAGTAATGTAACATCCTTTTTCCAAAAATGCTGTTAACGGGCAGAAGAAAAGTCAACAGGAGCAAAATTGTAATTTTGACAAAGTCCATGGGCAAAATTGTAATTTTGCCAAAATATGAGATAGAAGCCAAGACGGACCAAATGTTCTTCTTTTTAAATAATAAATAACATTTAGAAGACTAGAAGTGGAAGAAACAGAGTTTAAACGGGTTTTCGGACTATCGGGAATGGAAACCGATAGAATCGAAAAATCTTGTAAAATTCATAACCGGAGCTACGAGAGTCCGAATCAAGTGATTCAAGTTTTTAAATTCATCTAAAATCATGGAGAATCAGGTTTTAGGGATTAAAGGATTTATGGAAGCAATTAAGGGATTTCTAAAATATTAAACTCAAGAATGACTAAACCGAAGCATCGGGAAAGAACGGGTTTAAGCGGTTTAAGGCAGGGTTTTTGATCATAAAAACACCACAGAGGACAGGTGTTCTCTTCTGGATGGCTCCACCACACTCTTGTTTGTTCAAAGAATTATTTTTTGGGTGCATTGTATGAGTTTTGCATGGCATCTTATTTCACATCACATTCATTCACCTAAGAACCTCATTCATCTAATCAAAATCTCTCTCTAGATCTCCCCCACGACCTCCCTCTCTCTCTCTATTCATCTCATGCAACCCAAAAACCCATAAATGCATTGAAGACTCAAAGAGAAACCAAGAACATTCATATGATCTTCATAACTTGCATCACAAGAAATCTCATATCTTCTAAACCATAAGTCTGACCCACTCACCACTTTAACCATTAGACTCCTCTCACTCTCCTCTACACCGCTGCCCCTCCTTGCCATCGCCGTCGCCGGAAAAGCCGCCGGAGCCGCCGTGGAAGGGGCGCCGCCGTGGAAGGGGCGCCGCCGGCGAGATCTTCCTTCTTCCGGGGTGCAACTCTTCTTCAACAACTATCCACCATCTTCTGAAGCTTCAAAGAATATTGAGAGTGTCCTCAATCGCTGGAGCTCGCCAACCACCACCGAAAAAACTTGAAAGCCACCGGTCAACGCTCATGCCGCCGTGGTCAGCGTCGGAGCCGCCACCGAAAAGCTCTCCTCTGCTGCCATTCTGAAACAGGTTCTTCGGAGATGGGTTCTAGTCAATTGGTTTAGCATTTGGCTTGGTTTACACGTTTACACTTGGTTAAACCGTGGTCAACGGGGTTGACCGGTTTAAAGTCAACATTCCGGTTTAGTTGGTCAAAACCAGTTTACTTCGGTCTAACCAAATCGGTTCAATTGGGTGGTTAAAGCCAGTCCAAGAATTGAAGTCAACGGGTCAAAGTCAATGGTCAAGAAGCAGTCAAAGTCAACGGTCAATGCCGGTCAACGGTCAATGCCGGTCAACGGCCGATCAACACGTTTGACTTCGGCCGGTTCTTGTTTAGGAAGTTCTAAGGGCATTCAGAAATCTTTGGGGTTAGTGTCGGAGTATTCGGGAGTTCGGGATTCAGTTTGGTGGTCTCGGGATTAATACCGCATCAGTTCCGTCAGTCCGCACCGAATCACTGTGAGTCGGCTCAACTCATAGTTAAATAGAATGCATATAGGCCGGGAACCAAAAGCCGTAGAACTAGGAATTGCATACCCGTGCTTGAATGAATTGATTGATGATTGATAAAGATTGGTTAACTGTAAACCGGTTAGATATTGAAATGCATGTTAGGATCTTAAGAATAAACCATTGATTGCGGCTGGGTTGTTAGTAATAACTGGTTGATGTATTCATATAGACGTTGCAGGGCTAGGACCGTATATGCATATATTATACGAAAGAACGTTATTAAATGAATCTATTTACGAGAATTAAGATGACAGTAAAATATGGAAGTAAACTCTAACGAACGTATAGAGTATATAACGGATTGGGATTAGGTTAAAGAGCGGTTTAAGGGTTAATTAATGAAATTAAGTTAAGTATGAGACGTTGGGGAGTTAGTAAGTTTACTAACTCTAAACCGACGGATCAATGAGTTATTAAAAGACACTTAGGGATAGAGTAACTAAGGAATGGTGTGATTGAGGAGCCGACTACGGATTAGCAATCTGCTAATCCAAGGTAGCGGACAAGAATGTATTAAAAGAAGTTAGAAACCCCTAATAGGCTTGCGTGTGTGGTTGTTCGTATTGATGCTTGATGTTGTTGAGCTTTGTGTGCAGGCCTATTTAGACTGTCTCGGTGTTTGGCCTTGCGGTCCTTGTGGACACTTAATCCGGTCATGGGGCTGGTTAAGTTCGTAGTTCCTAGCTCGGTATGGCACCGAGTCCGAGTGTTGTTGTTGGCGTGTGTTAGACTTGCGGGATAGTTTATTTTTAAATGTTTGTTGATGATTGCATGATGGGTGTTAGTGTCCCAGCGAGTCTGTGTGTTTACATTTCAGCTCTAGGACTCTAGGGCGCGTTAGATCCCGCAAGTCTAGGTTTTGAAGGCGTTCTGGTACTTCCGACCCGAATGGATCCTCAGGTAGTTGCCTAACCAGATCGTGTGCCTTCGGGTGGTGATGCTGGTTACTGCGTGAACCTACTGAGTGACGCCGGTGGTGTGCGGTTAGGAGAATACGGGGTCCTGTCTTAGGGCTGAGCTGCATGGAAACTTAGGTTACCATGGGGTAACCCGAGTCACTGTGTATCGATGGGCTGAGAACAATATCCTAGGTCGTCGGACTTCGTGTTAACGTCTAGGAGTCGTGGGTAGTTGTAGTTACCTAGTCGGTGATTACGTAAACCCGTGGAAGTTACGGAGTTCTCATATAGTGGGCCCAGTGAAGTAAGTTTGTTTGCGCGATAGATAGACCGAGTCCAATCGAGAGCACATGCCGCAGTGCTTTTGATTTCTTTAATCGTTCCTTCTTCTTTTGGCCATGCTTGTGTGTTGTGGGGTTTTGGGGCGGGATTTATAGTTATTAGATAGACTAGAAGCCTTTAGTGGGGAGCCAATTCACTGGGTGATCTTAGATCGCTCATTTGACTCTTTTGTGTTTTCAGGTTTAGCAGCGACAGACGCGGGAGGTCCTCGGTGTAGTTTCGGGATCGCTTGTGGCGGGGGTTTTGATTCGATGTTTGGTTGTTTTCTCGGTTCCGCTTTGGCGCCATTTTATTGTTGAAACTGAATAGTTGGTTTTAATAGCAAAGTTTTTTTTGTAAATGTGTAAATGTTATGTAAACGTTTATTTTCTCAGTAATGAACATGCTTCCCTAATATATTGGTTTCGTCCGAACCGACACAACTCACGGAAGAAATACAGGTTGCGAAGCTTTGTATTGTGAAAGTGAGGATAGCGGTCAAGGACGGGTCAGTATGAGCTTTTGTCTCAAACCGATTTGTCTCTGGCTTCGTTTTGTGATGAACTTTTCCTGTTCAACTTGCTCGGGCTCGACTTGGTCATGTTCTTGTTTGTTTTTTGACCGGTCAGCTCGACGGTCAGCGGATAATGGAAAAGGGGCGTTATAAAAGGTGGTATCAAAGCATGGTTCGTCATGGGTTCCGAAACAGTTCATTTCTGAGTGTTTTCCGTGTTTTATCGAGTCAAATTGTGTCACCCAAGCATCCATTAAGAAACCAAGCCGCGTATGTCAAACCCGGGGTGGGATGTGAACTAGGATTTTGTATTATTTGTACTAACATTTTCTATGTCTTTGATTGCAGTCATACATCAGAGTGCGCCAGGGCGGGTTGCGTGGAGGTGAGTGTATACAGGGATATTTCAGCATAAGTAGTATGAGTAGTTAGGGGTCTTCTGGGCACGATCAGGGTCAGCCACGATGGCGAGCTTCAGGATACTCTCGGGGTTCACGTGCGTCGAACCGTCCTCCGATTCCCTGAAGGACACTGCAGGGCGCTAGAGCAGCAGAGGTTGACTGGACACCATTACCTTATCCGTTACCCGCATCATTGGAGGATAATGCGGATAACAATGACAGATAATTGGGGATGATGGATTATTTTAGATTAGCAGAGATAGAGTAGCTGATGTTGCCTCCGGAGCCAGCCGTTCAGCAGGTACCACAAGAGCCTATCTTAGAGGCGCCCGAGGTCCTTATACTGTTCAGTTTGGGAGACTTTGATTTTAGTCCACTACCTATGGAGTTCGACTTCGATATGGATCATGTCGATCCATATCAGCATGAGGAGTGGGAGCATCATGTCGATGAGCAGATCTCTATGCTCGCGGACACATTAGACCAGCATGCCGGGCCGTATCACCAGGCGCACCGACAGTCCGAGTCACCAACCACACCGCTAAATATGTCTATATCGCAGGAGTCTTCAGAGCCGCCATCGGAGCCAGAGCCACCTTCCGAACCATCCGCATAACCATCGGAGATGTCTGATTCACCTCCAGAGATGCCAGAGTACCATCCGTGCAGTGCTTGCGGAGTGCCCTCGTCCAGTTGATCCGCGCTACCGAGAGCCCTACCAGCCAGTCCCAACGCCAGATTTCTGTCAGGTTTGTGTCAATGATGGCCACCTCTCTCCTATTTGCCCGATCGCCAGACCAAGACCTCGCCTGTCGAACACAAAGCCTCATCTTTTACCTGTACAGCCGCCCCGACCACTTGTTATTTGCCAGCTCTGCGGTGACGAGGGTCACCGAGCACCAGCTTGTTCTCATAGGCCACTCCCAGCGCCTACCACCGTCTATTAGTTGTGTGATCGCGAGGGTCACACCCTCGTTTCTGGCCGATGGCTGAGCCTCACCATGTCGACGCACCATCCCACATCGCACACCCACCGCACCCTCCTGGCACACCTGCCAGTGGTTTCCTTTGCAAGCCATATTGCCGTTTGTCCTGGGCATTTCGGTCTTGCTGGAAACGCTAGGTTAGGGTTAGATAGGGCCAGGTAAGTTTGGGAACTAACCTTGTTTTTTGTAGATAGATCGGCGTATTATCGTCATTGACGACTTTGGTATGCAGCGGCACAGTTTTGGTTTTTGGTTATGGCAGCGACCGCCTATGTATTGACTCTGATCAGACTTGTGTACTAAAACCTTTATATATGTGATATGTTGTTTTATGTATGTGGTGGATGCATAGTGTTCGGCTTATCATTTTGAGTAGCGTAGTAATTATTTGCATGCGTATGATGGTTATGGATGCAACTAAATTACCATGTGAAACCAAATGATGAGCGGGACAGGAGATCGCTCATAATAACCCAAAACCCGACCGCCGACATATCCAGACCGATCTAGTGATTTCTTGATTGTGTGTGGTAATTGCTTGCTCTTGTTTCGTGATTGCGTAATTTCTTTAATGCTTTGATTTGTGCATTAGACGATTAGAGTTGCTTCTTGTTTAGCAAGAGTAGCACCATTAAGTTGCTAGTCGTGTTTGGTTGAGATTGCTAGGTTGCTAGAATAAAAATTGTTAGAAGCCTTTGATTAAGTATTTGAGCTAACTTGGGAACGGTTATGTTCAACCGTCAATTCACGAAAAAGCGAAATTATAGAGTATTGTTATTTAGTCATGGGTAACCGTTGGGTACATGATTAATTAACCATATTCCTATAAGGAAGTGACATCGGGAATAAGTTGGAATGAAACTAACCGTTTCCGTGGAAAGTTGTTAAATAAGTACAGGACGGGATAGATGATGCGATATGAATACGAGACCGAACCCGAACCCGAAAGCAAGATGGGATGTAAAGAGGCCACAAGACAGTTGACCCAGGCCATGAAGAAATCATTAAGGAGTATCAGTAGAAAGCAACAGACGGAGCAAAGCTATTAGTATGATGAGTTAGCAAAGAGATGTGGAAGAAGATCAAGATCAGTGTTGGGATCAAAGTGAAGCTATCAGTGCGGACTAAGTTGGAGCCTCGGTGAAACTAAAAATTTGAAGATCAGATTCTTGAAAAATGTTCCAAGAAGGAGAGTTAGTAGGGTCGATGTTGAAGTCGGAGCAAAGTGGGGAAGTCAAGTTCGAGAGTCGAGAATCAGAGCAGTAATTGGGTGAGCAGTGTAAAGACCAGTAAGATCAGACGTATGAATCAGAGGAGTGCCGGTAAGCATCAGAATTTTCTGGGTGACAGTGTTGGATCGAGAAAGCATCAGAGTTATTATAGCAGAGTAACTTACAGGACTTGGTGCCAATTCAAAGTCTGTTAGTGACGGAGAATTCGGAGACCGAATTCTCGTACGTGGGGAAGAATTTAACATGATGTTTCCAAAAATGTGTTCAACGGACAGAAGAAAAGTCAACAGGGGCAAAATTGTAAATTTGCCAAAGTCCAGGGGCAAAATGGTAATTTTGCCAAAATATGAGACGGAAGCCGAGACAGACTAAATGTTTTTCAATAAAAAGAAACATTTAAAAGACCAGAAGTGGAAGAAACGAAGTTTAAACAGGTTTTTCAGACTATTGGGATTGGAAACCGATAGAACCGAGAAATCTTGTAAAATTCTTAAGCGGAACTACGTGAGTCCAAATCAAGTGATTCAAGTTTCTAAATTCATCTAAAATCATGGAGAATCATTTTATGGGGATTGAAGGATTTATGAAAGCAACTAAGGGATTTCTAAAATATTAAACTCTAGAACGACTAAACCGAAGCATCGGGAAAGAACGGGTTTATGGGTTGGTTTAAGCGGTTTAGGGCAGGTTTTTTATCATAAAAACACCACAGAGGACATGTGTTCTCTTCTGGATGGCTCAGCACACTCTTGTTGGTTCAAAGAATGATTTCTTGGGTGCATTGTGTGAGTTTTGCATGGCATCTTATTTCACATCACAGTCATTCACCTAAGAACCTCATTCATCTAATCAAAACCTCTCTCTAGATCTCCCCCACGACCTCCCTCTCTCTCTATTCATCTCATTCAAGCCAAAAACCCAGAAATGCATTGAAGATTCAAAGAGAAACCAAGAACATTCATAGGATCTTCATAACTTGCATCACAAGAAATCCCATATCTTCTAAACCATAAGTCTGATCCACTCACCACTTGATCCATTAGACTCCGCTCACTCTCCTCTACAACCGCTTCCCCTGCCGTCGCCGTCGACAGAAAAGCCGTCAGAGCCTCCGTGGAAGGGGCGCCGCCGACGAGATCTTCCTTCTTCTGGGGTGGAATTCTTCTTCAATAACTCCCCACCATCTTCTGAAGCTTCTAAGCATATTGGAAGGGTCCTCAATCGCCGGAGCTCGCCAACCACCACTGGAAAACCTTGAAAGCTGCTGGTCAACGCTCCTGCCGCCGTGGTCAACGCCGGAGCCGGCCACCGGAAAGCTCTCCTCTGCCGCCATTCGGCAACTATTTCTTCAGAGATGGGTTCTAGTCAATTGGTTCAGCATTTGGTTTGGATTACACTTGGTTAAACTGTGGTCAATGCGGTTGACCAGTTTAAAGTCAACATTCCGGTTTAGTTGGTCAAAACCGGTTTACTTCGGTCTAACCAAATCGGTTCAATTGGGTGGTTAAAGCCGGTCCAAGAATTGAAGTCAATGGTCAAGAAGCGGTCAAAGTCAACGGTCAACGCCGGTCAACGCTTTTGACTTCGACCGGTTCTTGTTTATGGAGTTCTAAGGGCATTCGGTAATCTTTGGGGTTCGTGTCAGAGTATTCGGGAGTTTGGGATTCAGTTCTGTGGCCTCGAGATTCATACCGCATCAGTTCCGTCAGTCCGCACCGAATCACTGTGAGTCGGCTCAACTCATATTTTGATAGAATGCATATATACCGGGAACCGAAAGCCGTAGAACTAGGAATTCCATACCCGTGCTTGAATGAATTGATTGATGATTGATAATGATTGGTTAATTATAAACCGGTTAGGTTATTTTTAATGCATGATAGGATCTTAGGAATAAACCGTTGATTGCCGCTAGGTTGTTAGTAATAATTGGTTGCTGCATTCATATAGACGTTGCATGGCTAAGACCGTATATGCATATATTATACTAAAGAACGTTATTAAATGAATCTAGTTACGGGAATTAAGACGACAGTAAAATACGGAAGTAAACCCTAACGAATGTATAGAGTATATAACGGGTTGGGATTAGGTTAAAGAGTGGGTTAAGGGTTAATAAATGAAATTAAGTTAAGTATGAGACGTCAGGGAGTTAGTAAGTTTACTAACTCTAAACCGACGGATCAGGGAGTTATTAAAAGACACTTAGGGATAGAGTAACTAAGGAATGGTGTGATTGAGGAGCCGACTACGGATTAGCAATCTGCTAATCCAAAGTAGCGGACAAGAATGAATTAAAAGACGTTAGAAAACCCTAATAGGCTTGCGTGTGTGGTTGGTCGTATTGATGCTTGATGTTGTTGAGCTTTGTGTGCAAGCATGTTTAGACTGTCTTGGTGTTGGGCCTTGCGGTCTTTGTGGATACTTAATCCGGTCATGGGGCTGGTTAAGTTCATAGTTTCTGGCTCGGTATGGCACCTAGTTAGAGTGTTGGAGTTGGCGTGTGTTACACTTGCGGGATAATTCATTTTTAAATGGTTGTTGATGATTGCGTGATTGGTATTAGAGTCCCAGCGAATCTGCGTGTTTACATTTCTGCACTAGAACTCGAAGGCGCGTTATATCCACTCTAGGTTTTGAAGGCGTTCCGGTACTTTCGACCTGATTGGATCCTCGGGTAGTTTCCTAACCAGATCGTGTGCCTTTGGTGGTGATGCTGGTTACTGCGTGAACGTACTGAGTGACGCTGGTAGGTGTGCGGTTCGGAGAATACGGGGTCATGTCCTAGGGCCGAGCTGCATGGAAACTTAGGTTACCATGGGGTAACTCGAGTCACTGTGTATCGATGGGCTGAGAACAGTGTCCTAGGTCATCGGACTTCGTGCTAACGTCTAGGAGTCGTGGGTAGTTGTAGTTACCTAGTCGGTGATTACGTAAACCCGTGGAAGTTACAGAGTTCGCATATAGTGGGCCCAGTGAAGTAAGTTGGTTTGCGCGATAGATAGACCGAGTCCAATCGAGAGCACGTGCCGCAGTGCTTTCGATTTCCTTAATCGTTCTTTCTTCGTTTGGCCATGCTTGTGTGTTGTGGGTTTATCACGTCATGGTAGTACGTGATCGACTGTTTTCTTCGTTGTTTGTTGTTTTGGGGTTTTGGGGCGGGATTTATAGTTATTAGATAGACTAGAAGCCTTTAGTGGGGAGTCGATTCACTGGGTGATCTTATATCTCTAATTAGACTCTTTTGTGTTTTCAGGTTTAGCAGCGACGGACGCGGGAGGTCCTCGGTGTAGTTTCGGGATCGCTTGTGGTGGGGGTTTTGATTCGATGTTTGATTGTTTTTTTGGTTCAGCTTTGGCGTCATTTTATTGTTGAAACTGAATAGTTGGTTTTAATAGCAAAGTTGTTTTGTAAATGTGTAAACGTTATGTAAACGTTTATTTTCTCAGTAATGAACATGCTTCCCTGATATATTGGTTTCGTCCGAACCGACACAACTCACGAAAGCAATACAGGTTGTGAAGCTTTGTATTTTGGAAGTGAGGATAGTGGAGTCAAGGACGGGTCAGTATGAGCCTTTGTCTCAAACCGATCTGTCTCTGGCTTTGTCTTGTGTCGAAATTTTCCTGTTCGACTTGCTCGGGCTCGACTTGGTCATGTTCTTGTTTGATTGTTGACCGGTCAGCTCGACGGTCAGCTCGACGGTCAGCGGATAATGGGAAAGGGGCGCTACAAGTAAGACCATGAAAATTCTCAAAAGGAGGGTTAGATGGCATGAAGAGCATAACTATAAGAAGTATCAAGTCATGAAGGGCTAAAGGAATGGAAACTTGGAGGAATTGGTTCTACAAAGTCATAAACCATGGTCAAGCTTACTATAAGAGTATGTGGCAGCTATACTCTTTTTCCATCCTTAGTGTTTTATCCCAAAGAGGTTTTCCTTAAGGAGGTTTTTAATGAGGTAGCTCCCATAACTCCAAGCTTGGTCTTTGGTCCTCTTCCTTGGTGTCCAACCGACCAAGCTTGCGAGGGAGTATTAGAGAGGTAGATGAAAAGGAGGAGGTGTGGTCGAAATCATGAAGACAAAGTCGAGAGTGTCTACTTGATGAAGCTTTGGTGTTGCACGAGAAAGACCAAAGATGGATCAATCACCTAGTAAAATCTAGGGATTAAGGCATTTATAAGGCTGAAGTGAAGTCATCAGAAGCAGAAGGTGTGTCTCATAAGAAAGGGCTTAAGTGAGCAACAAGTCATCCAAGGTTCAAGATGTCTCGGTTTGATAAAGCCTTGGAAAGAATCTTGAATAAAGAAAAGACCAAAGCACCTATTGAAGAAGTTAAATGAGATAGAAGCATAGGCATTATCAGTGGCAGTGGAGGAAGATGTGCAAAACTATTGCATCTAGATAATGAGATAGAAGCATGTGCATTATCAATGCCTAAGGAGGAGGATGGGCAAAATTGTTGCATCTAGATAATGTGCAAGATAGGGGCGGTCTGATTAGTGTACAATATTATTGCCAAACGTTTGTGTCTGTTTGTATCCGTTGTTGACTATCAGAACCTGTCTCTCTCTACCTTGGACAAGCGCCCCAGACCTGTCAAATTATATTGTATTCTTACCTATTTTCCTGTCTATATAAGGCTGTAATCGATATCACAATCATAATACATGAAATACATTGATACGTTAAGAAATCTTTAAGTGTTTTCTCTCTTTCTATCTTTTATCGATTCTGCTTTCTTTTTCATTTTGCTCATAGTTCAGACACAATGTAAACCTGTAAGAACCACGATTTAGGCTGCTTAAGGCATCCTAATAACACTTGGTTATCTCTTCTATAGTTAATCCAAGTGTGAGAACATTCGGCTCTTACAATCTCTTCTCTAGAAGAGCACCTTAACTACTTATTGATTTTGTCCATTCTCATTAGTAAACAGACTCTAAATGGGTTGTTTAACTCCTGGATAAGTCTCATACAGTTAGGTGCTCTTATAAGCCACTAGCTAACTGATTATGATCTTCTCTAAAGTACATAACTCTAATAGAGATGAATCAATCTCAAACTAGTTGGTTCTTCTCTAAACAAAATCCATTTCATCCTTCTTATATGTTTTTATCTTGTTCTTGTTTCTGGTTCAGGAGCTTAGTTATATTCATTTCCATCATGGAATAAGAGCTAAGTCTCTCAAATTCTACCATGGTATCTTAGCCATGTTATCAAAAACTAACAGTTTCATCTATCATCCCATCAAATTCAAAGTTATCAATCTCTAATTATGCGTTAAGAATAAATCATAAATAAAATAAAAAAACAATTTATACAAAGAATCATAATTCTCTGAATCAGCCATTTGGGCTAGGCCCATGATTAATCTTTTCGAAAATCTATTAATAGACAAGTTCGGAACTACTGATACTTCCAAACGATAATCATTATAAATATTTTTTCAAAAAATATATATATAATAATATTGTAACTAGAGTTTTGGATCTTGGCCCGGACAATCTCAACTATAGAGATCTAGAATCCCTAAAAACAATCTAAAACCTAAGCTAAAACTAAAAAAAAACTGCTAAGTTAATGTGTTTCCCATCGGAAGCGCTTTTTACAAATATGGATTATTTATTTTGGAGACTGCCAACACAAGAAACAAATTGCCAATTCCCTTGGATCTTATGGTACATCTGGAAAAGCAGAAATGATATGGTTTACAGTCAGATAGACAGGGATCCGAATGAGACATTAAGACTAGCGGAAACAGAATATTTATCATGGGAAGGAGCACAATTAAGTGTACAAGATAATGATCAAGGGCATATGACAAATAAAGGTAATGCGTCAATGAATGAGACCCAGAGAGGCCAATGGTGCTTTGTGGATGGAGCATGGAAGGAGGGGGACGCCTTCACTGGTCAAGGATGGTTCAGTTGCTATGAAGGAGGTGTGAATGTTCAGATGGGATCTCGAAACACCAGGCAGAGTCTCTCGCCTCTACACGCAGAGTTTGAGGCATTGCTCTGGGCCATGGAATGTATGGAGTTTTTCAATCAAAGACACATCACTCTAGCAACAAATTGTTCAGAAGTGGTAAAAATAATATCTGAACCGGAGGATTGGCCAGCATTCACAGTCTATACCGAGGAGTATGAAAAGAGAAAGACGTATTTCACAGCACTGGACCTCAAGCACATATCGGGCACGAACAATCAGACAGCAGATAGACTAGCACGAAGTGCTCGTCTGAGGCAGTCACCAAGCACACATATCGGGCCGGAACCACCGATATGGATGATAGGAAATTAGTGTTTCTTTGTTTTCTTTGTCGTCAAAAAAAAAAAAAAGTTAATTGTATTTAAAAGTGAGGGGTGAATGAATATGAATGAGAGGGTGAGGCCTTCTTATATAGGTGGTGAAAACCCTAAGAAGATCTTCTATGTTTGATGTGGGATATTACAAAATGACTATAGGTGTGATTTCAGTTGAAAATGGGCCAAAATATGTGTTTAAGTCGATTGGCCTGGAGAATTGTCTTGCCGTTGCAGCATAGCTTCAGACCACGGCTAAGTAAACTTCCACAGCAACCAGGATGGATGAGGGCGTGACTTGCTCCTTTGGATTTTTGTCTGGAGATCTTTCTCCTAAAAGCTCTTGAGATTTAACCTTTGGATTTCTTCAAAACAAGTTGATCTTGGTTCATGGTTGATCCCTCTACATTGTTTACAAAATTTGAGCATGAATAACAGTGGGAAAGTTTATATTTGATGTGGAACTTCTGACGGAATGCATTACTGTAAAATAAAGAATTTCTAATTTGTTTTGCCCAATTTTCTGAAAAATAATTTAAATTTTAAAAACATGTTAGTCACGTGAAACCATTAGAAAACAAGTTAGAACACCAAAAAATGTATAGAAAAGATAGATGAAAAGTTGTAAATGAAGGGTGGATGGATACAAAGGAGAGGATGAAGCCTCCTTCTACAGTGGGTGGCACCTCCTTATATAGTGGTTGAGGCCTCCTTATATAGTGGGTGAAAACACTGGGACATTGCCAAATAACTCTAGGCAGGCTCCTGGTTGAAAACGGGCAACAAATTGTGTTTTAAGTTGGCAGGCCCAAAGAGGTGTCTGGCCACAACCACGTGTCTTCAACCCACAGCTAAGGATGCTTCCACCACGGCCAGGATGGCTTGTCTGGTCGTAGGATTATGAAAACACTAGATGATATAATCCTTTTACAGCTGGTCGGACGATCGTACTCCTAATGGTTTTTTAGATCTAACAGTTGGATTTTCTTGAATTTTTTTGCTAATTGTTGATGTTAATCCCTCTATCTTGTATCTAATTTTAGAAAGATCAGACAGTGAGAAGGTCCATTTGATGTGAACTTCTAATGGAATGCATGTGTCAAAATGTGAAATTTCTTACTTATTTTTCATGAAAATTCATTTAAAACTATTAAACAAGGAACTCACATAAAAATCATTAGAAAACACTTAAAACACCAAGAAAACATATGGAAGTGATAGCTAAAATGGTATAAAGCGGGTTATATCAGTTAGTGGTTTTATCAATCTTATGATCAGTTTGAAAGTGATTAATTTATAATCATATATTAATAACAAAAATAAACGGAAAACATGTAAATAGCCTTAATTCTATCAATCGGCCATAAGGGTCCTCCTTATAATTAAACCTTCGAAAATCCCTTAAACCCCAACAAAAAAAACTATTCAGACTTCCAAACATTAATCATGGTAAATACTTAAAGGAAATAAAGGAAAGAATATATAGCTAGAGTTTTTGGTCTCGGCCTCGACAATGTCACAGCTAGAGATTTAGACCACCTAAAAACTAAAACTACAAATAAGCAATAAATAAACTAAACTGTTTCGGGAAGTGATGGGTGATTGTTGTTATATATTTAAGTGTGGTTGTAAATATTAATGAAGAGTTGCAATTTATTAAATGAAACATTGCAATTTATTATTTGCGACCTTTGGTTTTGAATCATTGCAACCTTTGGTTTTGAACCATTGCAACTTTTGGTAATGAATCATTACAATTTTTAGTGAATAGTTGCAATGGTTGGTGATCAGTGTTCTAAAATACAGCGTATACGGCCGTATATACGACGATATACGCTATACAGTGAAGGACTGTACTGTTTTTGTCTATACGGTAAGATAATACGTTTTAAATGATACAATCAATTATACAGCGTATATACAGCTGTATAAACAGTTTATTCAGCCGTATATACGATACTTATACGTTTTTATCAACACTTTTATACAGTTTATAAAAAAAAAAAAATTATATATATTTTTTTAAATTACAATTTCATTGATTAACATACTATTTGAAATAACTTTTATTTTAGTAGTATTAATTGGAGAATTATGAAATTTCAACCAATTTAGTTTAAAAAATATATAATCTTATTATAATTTAAATACAATCTTTTATCTATAATTTTTTATGTTTACTGTTCATATTTTAAATTTTTTATTTTCTAAAATCATAAACTATATTAGTTATAAATACATATTTTATTCACCGTATATACTTCGCATAAACGTCCGTATATACATCTATACGATGTACGGTGGCCAACCGTCCAGCTAGAGTATAGCGTATTTTAGAACACTGTTGGTGATTAATAATTGCACCCTTTTGATTTCTATATAAGGAGTTTTTGGCATTTGCAAATTCATAACAAAAATTTCACAAACAAAAGCAAACAACAAAAACTAATACAAAAGAAAGAGAGATAAAAGAGAGAGATTTATTGCTTCAAAAGATTATCAAAGATCTTTGAAGAAATACATATAAACACAAAAACTTCTATTTGTATCTCTTGTATCTTAGCCTAGAACAAGAGTGAGACTTTGGTTGTCTTATCCTACAAAGGGATTTCGTGTAACCCAAAGCTTGGGATAGGGTCAAAATACTCTTTAAGGAAAGTGCTCTCGTGCGCGATTCAATCATTATCCAAGTTCATAGTTCACACCACAAGGCTAAATCACTAACAATCTTAAAGAGTATTTTCTTGTGAACTATGGCTAGTGTATCGTTGCGAGAGATGACATCGAAGTTTGGAAAGTTAGAAAAATTTGAGGGAGTAGATTTTCGAAGATGGCAAAAGAAGATGCATTTTCTCCTTACAACACTTAATGTAGTGTATGTTCTAAGCATGCATATGCCCACTATACCAAAAGATGTAGAGAACGCGTCCTTGGAGGAGACAAGGAAGCAAATTAAATGGGAAAATGACGATTACATATGCCGAGGCCACATTCTTAACGGTATGTCAGATCCACTCTTTGATGTTTATCAGAATGTTGAATCCGCAAAAGAGTTGTGGGATGCACTATAATCAAAGTACATGGCTGAGGATGCTTCTAGTAAGAAGTTCCTTGTGAGTAATTTTAATAATTACAAGATGTCTGATTCTAGGCCGGTTATGGAGCAATACAATGAATTGCTTCGTATCTTAGGGCAATTTGCCCAACACAACATGAAAATGGATGAATACATATCAGTATCGAGTATTATCGATAAATTACCACCTTCGTGGAAAGATTTCAAACACATGTTGAAACACAAAAAGGAAGAGTTGTCTCTTGTACAACTTGGCAGCCATTTGCGCATAGAGGAATCTCTAAGGGCGCAAGAGGGAGGAAAACCCAAAAATGTAGAGGCTGGTACTTCTTCCATTAATATGATGGATGAAGGTAGGAGTTCTAAGAAAAATAAAGGGAGGAAACGCTCCTTCAATAACAACACTAATGATGGATCTAACAAAAGGCTTAAGAGCGTTTGTTGGAATTGTAATAAGCTGGGTCACTTAAAACGTGATTGTCGGGCATGGAAGGATACAAAAAGAGCGGAACAAAACCGCTTGGGACAAGGGTCTAAGGACCAAGATCCATCCACTCATCAAGGTCAGATCTCTGTTTTTGATTCATACTCTAATGCAAATTATGTATCAAAAATTTCTGAGGCATTTTATGTGCAGGATGATGAAGTGGCATGGTGGATTGACTCGGGTGCAACAACACATGTTTGCAAGGATCGTGACTGGTTCGTGACATATGAGCAAGTTCAAGATGGGTCCGTACTTCATATGGGCAACGAGTCAACCGCCCCTATCCTAGGTCGTGGAAAAGTGGTGTTAGAATTTAGTTCCGGGAAAACTCTTGATCTTAAGGATGTACTTCATGTACCCGGAATTAGAAAAAAATTAGTCTCTGGTAGTGTTTTAAATAAGTGTGGTTTTAAACAAGTGTATGAATCTGATAAGTATATCTTATCAAAGCGTGGTGTGTTTGTTGGATTTGGATATTTCTGTAATGGTGTGTTTATGCTTAATATTAATAAAATTGTCAAATCTCTTTATATGACAAGTTCTAGTAAAAATGATACTTCACTATGACATGCTAGATTAGGTCATGTACATTATAAGCGTATGATTGATATGTCTAAAGAAGGATTGATTCCTACGTTAGACATAAATATAGAGAAGTGTAGTACTTGCATGTTAACAAAGATAGTTAGGCAACCATTTAAAAGCATTGAAAGAAATTATGTAGTGCTTGGACTTGTTGATATACCATGGATTTTACCGGTTTTAACCATGGTATACGCCTTATTTATCGAGTCTTATGTTATGTTTTGGAGTCTTTTTAGTATGTTTTCAGGTCTAGACACATTTGGAGCAGAAGTGGAGATTTTAGAGCTGTTTGGTGTATTTTGGAGATTTGGTCCGAGAGACAGAGTTCACTGTCCAGTTTTGAAGACTGCGTCGATCGTTGCACACCTGCATCGATCGTTGCATATGCGAATGGGCCAGACTCGCCGATTTAATAAAGAATGCTGATTTTGCTGAAAAGCCCAAATATTTACACAGAAGCCCAAAACGTGTTTTAGCTATTATATAAGGGTTTTTAAGCCATTGTTTAGGCGACGCTTTCATTAAGTCTTATTTTATTTTCAGAGAGCCTTAGGGGCTGATCTTGCTCTCGAAAGAGAGAAGATTTCGAACCCCTGTTGATTATTCTGTTTTATGATATTTGGTTTTCTACTTAAGATGTTTTCTGTTTCGATGAACATGTCTGAGTAGTTTACCTGTTAGGTTGAAGGATTCTCATTAAGGATTTCAGAGAATTATAGTTTAAATTGATCTGTAGAGATTTATATCTGCTAGTTCTTTATCTAAGTTGATCTTAATGCTTAATCTGAAGTAGCTAATCAGAGTTATGATGTTAGGTTGATTAATTCAGCGGAAGTTGGTTAATTTAACTAGAAAGAACTTAGATAAGCAATTAAACTGTTCGCAAACGGAAGTTTGGTTCAGGTTAATTGTGAACATATCAAACTTGGAATTAATGCTAGTTTAATCTGTTAGTTCTCGCAAACGGAAGTTTGGTTTGCTGCACTTAGACTTAGAGAATTATCGCAAAGGAATTTGGTTAATTCTATATCAGTGTTTGAGTTATAGAATAGTTATTGATTGGATCTAGATAGATTGATTGCTTGCGTTCCTGATTTCTTGAGAACTCCTGAAACCTAACGCTTCGCTTCCTTGCTCACAAAACTTGCCTGCTACTGATTTACTTTTCTGCTCTGCTTTTAGTTTAATCATCTTTGCTTTCTCCTAGTTTAATCACTTCTGTTTTTATCTATCGTTGACCGGAGTCTCTGTGGATTTCGATACCCTATATACTACATTGATATTGCTGTGCACTTGCAGTTTAGTATAGGGTTAAAACTACACCTATCAAGTTTTTGGCGCCGTTGCCGGGGACTCTTTTGAATCCTCGATAGATTTGAACTTAGGGTTAGGACTAGGATTTTCGTTTTTAATTTTTGCTACTAATTTTTTTTTCTTTTTCTGTTCTTGCGTTTCAGGTACGCCTGTAATCGCTTTGCATCGATCGACACTGTCCTGTGTGTCGATCGTTGCATTCTCGAGCTTGCATCGATCGACGCTACTCTGCATCGATCGGCACAGTGCGAAAGAATAATGGGAATGATGGAACAGATGTCGGAAAATCAGCAGAATAACTCGTTCTGCAGAGGCTATGGTTCCTATTCATTCACCAGAGATTGTGAATCTCCATCATATCAGCCTGTTCCTCCTCAAAATAAACAATATGGTAAGCTGATAAGTATGATGGAGCAGTTACTGGAAAGATATGAAGAGGAGAGGAACTACATAAATGGTCATGGGTTTCAAGGAAACAGAGCTTATGAGAGCAAGATAGAATCCATGATGGAGCAGTTGCTAGAGGATCAGGCTAAGATTGCTGCAAACTTCGACAGGAAGCTGGAAGCTATACATGGAAATCTGAATGGGAAGTTTGAATACTTGAGCACACATTTGAAGAAGCTAGATGTCCAAGTTCAACAAAAAGCTGGAGCAATAGAAAGGCGTAATGAAGCTAGGAAAGCTGAACAGTGTAGATCCATCAAAGCTGTGACCTTAAGGGATGAGATTGAGTTGCTAGGTGAAGAAGAGAGCATAATCTCAGATTTTCTGGATGAATATTGTCTGCCTGATACATGCATCGATCGACACCCCCTTAGTGACGATCGACACGCCATTCTGACGGCAATTTCGAGTTCTTTCGAGAAACAGAATCGCCTTGCATCGATCGACACACATTATGCAACGATCGACACAGAACGCACACATGTCCAGAAACCTGCAACAGTACCAGAACAAGCTTACAAGCCCCCAGTGCCATATCCTAAGGTTCCTAAACCTTCCAGACAAGAGCTAGAAGTGGTTAACTGCATAAAAGTGATGGATAAGAAGGTGAATAAAACACCACCAGTTGAAACTTTGCGAGTTCATGCAAAGAAGATGATCTCCACTGAAGGTGATCTGAAAGAAGAAGTTCAGATTGGTGGAACTACAGTATCTGATAGTGGAAAGAAGAAGATGGCAGTTCCTCTTGAACCTGCTCTAACATCTTCAGTACCTGCAACTGCTCATAAGCAGAAAGCCCCAAACATCAGATCTGCACCAAAGGTAAGATATAAATCACATAAGCTTAAACCTCCTGACCGCATTGTTTTGAATGCAGGGAAACGCAGTAGACCGCCCAAGCTTCATTCCCGCCCTGATTCTGATTTCTCTTTCCTTGGGAAGCCTCATGATCATAATGCCTATACACCTCCTTGGATGAAGAGATATTCACAGAGACATTCAAAGTCTCTGTTGAAACCGCCTTGAATCAAATCTCTTCCAATAGTCAAGCTAATGACTAAAAACAAGCGCTGAGTGGGAGGCAACCCACTAGTAGGTTCGTTTTTGTTTTTCAATTTTCGTTTTGGTTTTGGTATTTTTAATTTTTCTGTTTAAATGTGTTCAGAAGCGTGAGAAACAGGCAGAATCGCATTGCATCGATCGACACACATTGTGCATCGGTCGATGCAGTCGCGATTTACGGTTTAACGAATTGATTGCGGTTCAGACATCGGTTATCTACATAACCGCGAGCGATAATCGCCTTGCATCGATCGACACCCTTGTGGCATCGATCGACGCAGGGCGACGACAGGTAAGTATTCTGCAACTTTTCGGTTTGTTCTTCAATTTGATTATTCTTTCACCGAGCTCATGCTTCGATTACACTGGGGACAGTGTAGTTTAAGTGTGGGGGAGGAAGCTACTGACGCACGCTTTTGTTTTCTTAGTTTTTCAAAATTTGTTTTATTGAGTCAAAATTTGTATGAAACTATGATTTTTCGAGGAAACTTTTCGCTTGAACAGGAACTAAGTGACCATTGGACAGACTTGCAGAGCCTCTATGACTGTTAGAAAACCCAGACACAGATCAGCCTACTGAGGACACCCACATCACTTCAGGTATCAGAGGATCCTTTTACTGACTTCAATTTAATACTGGCTTAGATTTCTCACCTAAGGGCTTGGTATACTTTGTGTCGGATTCCCTGTTAGTTCTGACACAGCCTGTCAACCTATCCTATTTAGTTCCCTTCTCCCCTTCTATAAAGTAAAAAAAAAAGATAATAAACTGAGGATGAGTTAGTAACTCCGAAGTGGTCATGGGAATGGTAGCAAACACTATTTTCTCTCATGTGATCCATGGAATGTGTCCAAAGTACACCCCATAACGGGAAGAACACTGATAAAAATAAATAAAATGATACCCAGTGAGGAAAAATCAGTTGTTAAAGAAGGGAAAGAGAAGAAAGGGACTAGAGAAAGATAGTATGGTGGTCTAGAGCTGATAAGGTAAGAATCCATGTGCCCTTTGATCGATACTCCTTAGGTGAGACCGCACTTAAATACTTGCAGAAGTCAGTAGGGTGAATTTGAATGCTTGAATGTGATTGTGGAGTTTACTTAGGACAGTTGCTAAGTGTGGGGGAAGTATATTGTGGTCTTGAGTTCTGCAGGAAAGTTTTCAGTGGCTTACTAAGTGAATGTGATTGTGAAAGTTCCTAGGACGAAATGAGTTTCTGTGTTTTCAAACTTCTTTTCTTATACTTTGGTTCTTTACTTGCTTGAGGACAAGCAAGAGCTAAGTGTGGGGGAGTTGATATACCATGGATTTTACCGGTTTTAACCATGGTATACGCCTTATTTATCGAGTCTTATGTTATGTTTTGGAGTCTTTTTAGTATGTTTTCAGGTCTAGACACATTTGGAGCAGAAGTGGAGATTTTGGAGCTGTTTGGTGTATTTTGGAGATTTGGTCCGAGAGACAGAGTTCACTGTCCAGTTTTGAAGACTGCGTCGATCGTTGCACACCTGCATCGATCGTTGCATATGCGAATGGGCCAGACTCGCCGATTTAATAAAGAATGCTGATTTTGCTGAAAAGCCCAAATATTTACACAGAAGCCCAAAACGTGTTTTAGCTATTATATAAGGGTTTTTAAGCCATTGTTTAGGCGACGCTTTCATTAAGTCTTATTTTATTTTCAGAGAGCCTTAGGGGCTGATCTTGCTCTCGAAAGAGAGAAGATTTCGAACCCCTGTTGATTATTCTGTTTTATGATATTTGGTTTTCTACTTAAGATGTTTTCTGTTTCGATGAACATGTCTGAGTAGTTTACCTGTTAGGTTGAAGGATTCTCATTAAGGATTTCAGAGAATTATAGTTTAAATTGATCTGTAGAGATTTATATCTGCTAGTTCTTTATCTAAGTTGATCTTAATGCTTAATCTGAAGTAGCTAATCAGAGTTATGATGTTAGGTTGATTAATTCAGCGGAAGTTGGTTAATTTAACTAGAAAGAACTTAGATAAGCAATTAAACTGTTCGCAAACGGAAGTTTGGTTCAGGTTAATTGTGAACATATCAAACTTGGAATTAATGCTAGTTTAATCTGTTAGTTCTCGCAAACGGAAGTTTGGTTTGCTGCACTTAGACTTAGAGAATTATCGCAAAGGAATTTGGTTAATTCTATATCAGTGTTTGAGTTCTAGAATAGTTATTGATTGGATCTAGATAGATTGATTGCTTGCGTTCCTGATTTCTTGAGAACTCCTGAAACCTAACGCTTCGCTTCCTTGCTCACAAAACTTGCCTGCTACTGATTTACTTTTCTGCTCTGCTTTTAGTTTAATCATCTTTGCTTTCTCCTAGTTTAATCACTTCTGTTTTTATCTATCGTTGACCGGAGTCTCTGTGGATTTCGATACCCTATATACTACATTGATATTGCTGTGCACTTGCAGTTTAGTATAGGGTTAAAACTACACCTATCACTTGTTCATAGTGATCTATGTGATTTACATGCTACACCATCTTTAGGAAATAAGAAGTATTTTATCACTTTCATAGATGATTATACTCGCTTTTGTTATGTATATTTATTACATGCTAAAGATGAGGCCCTAGATAAATTTAAGGTTTATAAAACTGAGGTTGAATTACAAAAAATGATTTTATTAAGAAGTTACGCACTGATAGAGTTGGAGAGTACTATGATCCTGCATATTTCCAATCCGTAGGAATTATACATGAAACTACGGCTCCATATACACCACAACAAAATGGTGTGTCGGAGAGGAAAAATAGAATTCTAAAGGAAATGGTTAATTCCATGTTATCCTACTCGGGATTGAGTGACGGATTTTGGGGAGAAGCAATGTTAACAGCTTGATATTTATTAAATAGAGTTCCTAACAATAGGAACAAAATTACCCCTTATAAACTTTGGTACAAAAAGAAACCAAACTTGAATTATCTTCGAGTTTGGGGATGTAGGGCTGTCGTTAGACTTCCCCAACCCAAGATTAAAACCTTGGGAGAAAGAGGTATTGATTGCATATTTATTGGATATGCTGAGCATTCCAAGGCATATAGGTTTTATGTCATAGAACCTAATGATTCTATATCGGTTCACACCGTAATTGAGTCAAGGGATGCAATATTTGATGAAAACCGTTTTTCATCTATACCTATACCAAAGGATATGATTCCTAGTTCAAGTGGAACTAAGGAAGGAGACGAAACAATCGTACCTCCTAACATGTCACCCGTGCTCCGTAGGAGCAAGCGAGGGAGGATCGAAAAATCTTTCGGTCCTGATTTTCAAATCTATTTGGTTGAGGGATCAAGAGATGAGATTGGCTTCCAATACTCGTATTGCTATCATATTGATAATGATCCTAGGACATATGGTGAGGCTATGGAGTCTCAAGATGTTGATTTTTGGAAAAAAACAATAAATGATGAGATGGACTCCATCATGGGAAATAATACTTGGATCTTATCGGATCTCCCACCCGGTTGCAAGCCTTTGGGCTGCAAATGGATCTTCAAAAAGAAGATGAAAGTTGATGGAACAATCGACAAGTTTAAAGCTCGGTTGGTTATTCAAGGCTTTAAACAAAGGGAAGGTATTGATTATTTCGATACATATGCTCCAGTTGCTAGGATCTCTTCTATAAGGCTATTAATTGCTTTGGCAGCTATTAATAACCTTGTGATTCACCAAATGGATGTCAAGACAGCATTCTTGAATGGTGTTTTGGAAGAAGATGTGTATATGAAACAACCTGAGGGTTTTATTATGCCTGGTAATGAGCATAAGGTGTGTAAGTTAATAAAGTCATTGTATGGGCTAAAGCAAGCACCTAAGCAGTGGCATCAAAGGTTTGATGAGGTTGTCTTATCAAGTGGATTTAAGTTAAATCAGTCGGATAAGTGTTTATACAGCAAATTTGATGAGTCTGGTAATGGAGTAATCATTTGCTTGTATGTTGATGACATGTTGATCTTTGGCACTGACCTTAGACAAGTAGAGCTTACAAAAGCATTTTTGTCATCAAATTTTGCCATGAAAGACATGGGGGAGGCGGATGTGATTCTTGGAATTAGAATCAAGCGTGAAAATAAAGGACTAATTTTGACACAATCTCATTATATTGAGAAGGTCCTTAAAAGGTTTAATTGTGATAATTGTTCTCCAATGAGCACTCCCATGGATGCGAGTGTGAAGCTTATGCCTAATACAGGACAAGCAGTGTCACAACTCGAGTATTCACAAGTGATTGGCTGCTTAATGTATGCCATGACGAGCACTAGGCCAGATATAGCTTATGCTGTAGGGAGGTTGAGTAGATACACTAGTAATCCTAGTACTCAACATTGGCAAGCCTTAAGACGGGTGCTCAAGTACTTAAAAGGAACCATAAATTATGGTTTGTCTTATGTCGGATTTCCTTCGGTTTTAGAAGGGTATTCAGATGCAAGTTGTATTAGCAACGTAGAAGATCATTCTTCTACGAGTGGCTGGGTATTTTTGCTTAGTGGAGGTGCCATTTCATGGGCTTCCAAGAAGCAAACTTGCATTACAAGTTCGACTATGGAATCAGAATTCGTAGCGTTAGCTTCTGCCGGTAAAGAGGCAGAGTGGCTAAGAAACCTAATATACGAGATTCCATTGTGGCCGAAACCAGTTTCACCAATATATATCCGTTGTGATAGTCAAGTTACTTTGGCTAAGGCCTATAGCCAAGTGTATAATGGTAAGTCGCGACACCTGGGCGTTAGACATAGCGCTGTACGTGAGCTGATCACTCATGGGGTGATTACCATAGAATATGTTCGGTCTCAACAAAATCTAGCAGATCATTTGACGAAAGGATTAACTAGAGACTTGGTAGTTAAGTCAGTTAAAGGGATGGGATTAAAGTCCATATAAAACTTTAATTGTGGGATACCCAATTCCCCTCTAATACGACGTTAGGGGCTGAATTCAATGTGGAAAGCCTACACTTAAAGATTGAAGCACATGTTTATATCATCCCAAGGTATGTGCTTGGACCTACAAGAAAGGGAGAGGTTGAAGTTTTATTCTTAATAGATCTTTTGAAAAAAATGCAATTTGCAGGTGCATGATTAAAAGTATCTACCTATATGAGTGTGAAGTGTTGCCGCTTCAAGAAGTTAGGACTTGACTTTGTAAGCACTCATGAATGGATAGGGACACATGGCTTGTAATAATGTCAGGTATAAACACTTAGAGTAGTGTGAGAATTCATGTGTGTATTATCTTCATGTGCCCAAATGGGTTGATAGGATTCAATCCATGGGACATCCTGATTCTCGGGCATTTGGAATGTGTAATATCACTAAGATGAAAATTCAATCGTTACGACATTTTCATTTATGCATGACTTTGATATATGTGTTATATAATTAGTGAATTTTTGGTTACACTTAAATGGGGGAGGAATGTTATATATTTAAGTGTGGTTGTAAATATTAATGAAGAGTTGCAATTTATTATTTGCGACCTTTGGTTTTGAATCATTGCAACCTTTGGTTTTGAATCATTGCAACATTTGGTTTTGAACCATTGCAACCTTTGGTTTTGAACCATTGCAACCTTTGGCTTTGAACCATTGCAACTTTTGGTAATGAACCATTACAACTTTTAGTGAATAGTTGCAATGGTTGGTGATTAATAATTGCACCCTTTTGATTTCTATATAAGGAGTTTTTGGCATTTGCAAATTCATAACAAAAATTTCACAAGCAAAAGAAAACAACAAAAACTAATACAAAAGAAAGAGAGATAAAAGAGAGAGATTCATTGCTTCAAAAGATTATCAAAGATCTTTGAAGAAATACATATAAACACAAAAACTTCTATTTGTATCTCTTGTATCTTAGCCTAGAACAAGAGTGAGACTTTGGTTGTCTTATCCTACAAAGGGATTTTGTGTAACCCAAGGCTTGGGATAGGGTCGAAATACTCTTTAAGGAAAGTACTCTCGTGCGCGATTCAATCATTATCCAAGTTCATAGTTCACACCACAAGGCTAAATCACTAACAATTGTTACTAATGAGAGGGTGAGGTCTCTTTATATAGAGGTTGAAAACCCTAGGTGTTTCTTCTATTTTGATGTGGGATAACACTTTATATTCATCGTGTTCTTCAGGTTGCAAACATGCCAAAATATGTCAAATAATTTGGCTGGCCTGAGATGTGCACGGCAGCAGTCTCGTGGCTCTAAGTCTCGGCTAGGGTGGCCTTAGTCGCTTCCTAGGCTCTTTTGGCCGTTGCTCGGGCCTTCTTGTTCTTGATTCATCTTGAGATCTAACCAATGGATTTCCATCAAACAGGTTTCTATTGTCTGATGGTAAATCTACATTCCTTGTATTGAAATTTAAGCATGATTAGACAGTGAGAAGGTCTCCATTTGCCATTTGATGTGGAACTTCTAATAATATGCACCAGTGTAAAAATATGGACTTTCTGACTTCTTTTCCCTAATTTTTTTGAATGTACAACTACAAATCATAAAAATCACTTGAAAAAACATTATAAAAAACGTTAAACACTATTAAAAAAAACTATATAATTGATAGCTAAACATGTGTAAAATTGGTTATATTAACGCCCCCAGACTTATACTTGGCTTGTCATCAAACAAAACATAAATTAGGAAATGAGTTTGAAAATCTGGGATTTTGCATGGTGATTTCACAAAAAAAAAAAAATCAGTGATATGGCAATCCAAGCCATTAAAAAGTTTATTGGCCTCGTAGTATGAAGCATGGGTGCATGTCCTTATATAGGTGCTGGGAGGAGGTGATTTTTCTCAAACTTTTGATGTGGGACTGATAGATCCTTTTCGTGGGCTTAAGTTGGCAAGGGCCCAAAAATGGGTCTAAGTCGGTTGTCTTCGAAGGTCTCCTGTTTGTGGCTTCGGCCCTCCAGGACGCGGCCAACAAGCCCTTCCCCGCGGTTTGGGCGGCTCAGATCGCAGCTAAGGGCACTTCCTCTGCTGCTCGGTCCATCTTTCTCATAATGACTCTTGAGATCTAACCATTGAATTCTTCTAAAAAATTTATATGTGTTGATAGAAGATCCCTCCACCTTGTGTCCAAAATTTTGCTTGATCTAGATGTGAGAAGGTCTCCGTTTGGTGTGGAAATTCTGGCGGAAAGTGTCGGTATCAAAATGTGGACTTTCTGGCTTGTTTCGCCCTCTTTTCTGAAAAGTCGCATAAAACTAAAAAAGGATAGGAATTACTTGAATGCCATTAGAAAACACATCAGAACAGCAATAAAAGTTTATATAAAGATAGCTAAATGGTGTAAAACGGCATATATCAGTTGGACTTTACCTTGTCTCTTCAAAGTCTCAGCAGTTTGAGCGACTTGTATGTCTAACTTCTTGGTATGGGCGTTGGGAGATTCAAACTTCCAAATAAGGTCATTGTACACATCGTTTATTCTTGCACTGAACTCCTTGGACATCGTTTGTTTCCCTGTGATGAGTTATTTCATTATTCTATCTATTTTATCTTTTCTTGACACGACATGGGTACGGGTGGATCACAAGGAGGTGCGTTGAAAGGCGCATAATGAGAGTTATAACCAATCTCGATTGAAAATTACCAATTCCTCCAAAGTTTCTGCTTTAGAACGATTTTGGAAAGGTTTGGGCCGAGGATAGAATTGATCTCGTGGATTGTTCACATTATGATTGTGATAGGACAAATTATTTATGTTCTTGAAGTTGTTATTGAAACCGTTTTTGAAGTTTCGGTTAGGGTATGGGCCTTGGGCTCCAACAAAGTTGAATTTTTCTTGATAGAATGCAACGTCTTACTTGAATTCATCGAGGTTGTCGACCTTGGTGGCTTCAAACGAGTTCAGCTACATCATATTTTGAGTTCAACAATTTGCTTTAACTCAGACCCAGTATAACGGATTGTCCTATCAAAGTCAAGACAATTATTCCTATTACTATGGAAAATGTTCTCCATAAGAGAACGTCCTTGAGCAACAGTTTTCATGGTAAAATCTCAAATACTCGCAGTGTCTATGGAAAGTTTGTATTTAGGCTGTAAAACCCTATAAAAAGGTGTTAACATACTAGGACTAAAGAAGCCATTATGCGGAAATTTATTTCTATTCTTTGAAACACTCACATTCTTCTTAGAAAGATACAACATGACATTGTTAAAAACTTCTAATATTGTTTATCAACTATTTCGACCTAAATTAAGTATAGAAATGATTGAGAAATGCAAATTTTCATTATTCCCAACTAGTAGTAGATCCATCATGCATAGATTATAACCATTTATGAGATATTTTTTTTAAAGAGAAAGAGAACATTTTACATTTTAAGTAATATGTGGAAATCCGGTTGGTCCTACGATGCTCTAAAGCTCGTCAAAAAATTATATGTGTTCTATAGGATGTTTCATAGAGAAACTATGAAAATGATATTGTTTCTTTAAATTTATTATATGTGTTTTGATCTCATAGTCGTTCCTATGAGGTATAGAATGGATGGCTGATTGATTCTCAAAGTGTTCATGAGGAATATCAAAATCAGAAATGGTGCGGTTTCTGGGATGCCTTCACGGTTGTTGTTGTGCGGACTTGTCTTGATTATCACCGACTGATGTTTTGGGCATTGTCAATGTTTTTCCTCTCGTCATGTTCAGCAGGTAAATATATATCTTATGCATTTAGTGTAGGGTGAAGAATATTTTACCTTCTTTATTGAGCAGTGGTTGTCGGTTTACATCTCCGAGTGCCGCTCTTTCATTGTTGTGAATTGCTTCACGGTTTTGTTGGTCAGATCGTCCATTCTAAGTTGTCTCATAAGTCTTTGAAGTTCTCTCTTATGTCTATCAATCTCTTGTACATGAGTCATAATTTTAGAAGGTGTTTTTCTTGTTGTCATCTACCTAAAATTTTTGAAAGGAAAAACAAGAAAAGCTGTCGGATAGAAAATTAAAGACAAGAAAGTACCTAGCGTTAAGAAAAAAATTAGATAAAGAATTTTCAAGTTACAAATCAAATCCCTAGGAAAGGCGTTAAAAACTTGATGTGTACTAGATTTGACCCCTAAAACTATTGCAAGTGTATAACAGTGAGAGTAGTACATTAATGGATTAAATTCACATGGAAATGAAGAACTTTAAACATCCATAAATTTCTAACTTACTCTAGACTAACAAAAATGTTTTAGGAGATGCCAAAAAAGGGTTTTAGGAGTATAACGAAGTGGGCTGTAATAATTAACATCATAAAGGGGTTTGAATGCAATAATAACGAAATGTTGGGCAACAATAATTACTAAGGGGATTATAGGTTCGGACTCTACTTATATCTATCGGTAGGATTCCTGGACACTTAGGGTTTGATTGGAAGAGCATTAGAAAGAGCATTATGCTTTTTATTAACGAATCATGTTTTATTTAAAAAATATGTAGAAGAGCATTTAGAAAATGCAAATGCTTTCAAATGCTTATGCTCTCTATGCTCTCATATGAAGCATTTCCATAACATTAACCTCTAAAATATTAAATATATATTTTTAAAAAAGTCATATAAATAATTAATTTTGCTAATTAACATAAAATATATGCATATATTTAAAATTATTATTATTAATATTTTATTTCATCTATTGTTTTTTTAAAATATATATGAAACATAATATATACATATAGTAATTTAATAAATATAATTTAAATATATGAAAAATAAAACAATTATTTTCTAAATATAATATATACATATAATAATTTAATAATATAATTTAAATATATAAAAAATAAAAAAACTTATGTTTTAAATATAATATATACATATAATAATTTGATAAATAATTTAAATACATGAAAAACAAAAACAAAAACTTATGTTCTAAATATAATATATACATATATAACACTTTAGAATAATTATAGTTAAATATAATTAAATATTTTATATTTAATCACTAACAGTTCTACCAATCACTAAAAAATATATATTAATTAGAGCATACAGCTTCAGCAGCATATTGCTTCTGCTATTTATTGTTAATGCTCTGCTACGAGCCTTTCCAATCAGGCCCTTAATCTGTTACGGTTCACATACACTACAAGAAAACTGCACTATAGCCACAAATTTTTTCGTGGCTATGAGCCAAAATTCGTGGTTATAACGGCCATAGCCACGTATAGCCACAAAATTATTTCATGGCTATGAGCTCGTGATTATCGCAAATTCGTGGCAATTCGTGGGAACCCTTCCATGAATTAGCCACGAATAGCCACTAACTTATTTCGTGACTATATATCTATGAATATCCACGAATTTTTCCGTGGCTTTTTAAAAAACAATAACAAAAAAAATACAAAAACACAAAATATTTAAATATTAAATATTTTTATTTATAAACAAAATACAAAAATACAAAAATACAAAATACAAAACAATATATATATATGCTCGGCAGAGGTGAAGCGGAAGAACACGACGGTGGCTGAAATTCACGACAACGGAGGAGAGGAGACGAAGCAGTAACCGGCGTGGATGAGGCTGTGACGGCGGTGCGATTCAGACGAGATCGATGGAGCAGAAAGATCGGTCGACCGGAGGTGCGATTCCAGCGAGGCTTGCTCCGGCGTCTCTTCTTCGGGTTTTTGACCCTTTCCTTCGGTGTTATGGCTGCTTCGGGCGTCGTCGGCATTATATGGTGAGATAAAGCCTCCGGCGGCGCTGTTGCTCCGGCATCCTCTTCTTCAGGTTTTGGTCCCTTCCCTCCGGTGTTATGGCTGCTCCAGGCGTCGTAGGCTTTATCTGGCTAGATGGAGACTCCGACGAGGCTGTTGCTCCGACACTTCTTTTACTCTTTAATTCTCATCTTCCGTTACTCTTCTCTTCTTCCGTTACTCTTTCTCATCTTCATCTTCAACGACGAGCCTAGATCCCATCTTATTTTCTAAAAGCGAAACGAAAATCTGATGTGATAAAGAAAGAAACAAAAATCGAATTGTGAAGGAGAAGGCTAGCCTGGGAGGCCATGGCTGATGATGGAAGAGAGAATCGAAAGAGAATCGAAAGAAATGGGTTGACGGCTCTGATGTCGTGAGCAAGGGTTGAGGGAAGAGGGTGAGGGGTACACATGATTTAATTAGGTTAAGAACAATCGACGGTTGAGATTGAAATTTAGATGAAGATCTAACGATGCATAATATGATCCGGGTGATAGAAGTTTTAGCCAATAAATGTTTTTGAATATAGTTAATATATTATAATAATAATAATGATTTAAAATAATACAAATGGTTAAAAATATCTTTTTAAAAATGTAAAATTTAAAACTTTGATAGATAATTTTTTTTTTAAATGTTAAATTTTATAAATAATTTAAAATAATAAAATGAGGATATATAATATCTAAAAATGATTATTAGTATTAAAAAGATTAGTAGAATTCAAAAAAAAAAAAGAGTTCATATATTAATTAAAATGTTTATATATATTAGTAAAAATGTTTGTATGATTGTATGATAGTTTTATTGTTCTATGTTTAATTTTTATGTTTGAGAATAACAATTTAGGGTTAGAGTCCATGTTGAGGGTTTTGTAATTAACTTTTTGATTTAGGAATGGGGACTTAAGATTTATAATATAATTTGATTTGAATTTTATTGAAAAGATATTAATGATTTAAAAGATTTATATATTATATTTAGGTTTTAAGTTTAAAGTATAGGATTTGTTGTTTGGAGTATATTATATTTGGGTTATATATTTAAGATTTCTAATTAATGTTTGAAAATAGTATATTTGCAAAATATAATTTCTTATAGGTGATAAATCTTAATTTTAGATATCTTATAGTATTTAGAATTTTAGTTATTGGATTTTTGTTTTATACTTTAGGATTTTAGGGTTTATTTGGGGTTTAGGGTTTTGAATTTATAAATTTAAGAGGTTAAATGTTTTAAATATTAGTTGTATGTTTATAATTAGTAATTATGTTTTTATTTTATAGTTTATGATTAAAATTTTAAGGTTTAGAATTTATGGTTTATGGTTTGAAGTTTGAAGTACAAGATTTGAGGAGATATGTTTATAAGGTTTTAAGTTATTGTTTGAAAATAATAAATTTGAAAAATATTTTTTTGTATAAGTGTTTAATCTTAATTTTAGTTATGTTATAATAATTAAGTTATTGTTTATTTTTAAGGTTTAGGGGTTGTTTAGGGTTTAGGGTTTTAATAGCCACGAATAAAGTCGTGGCTATTTCGTAATTCGTGGCTATATTTTCCACGTATAGACATGAAATTATTTGTAGCTAATTTTCCACGAAAAGTTTCGTGGCTATCCGTGGCTAACGAAATAACCACAAAATTCGATTTTCTAGTTTCGTGGCTATTTCATGGCTATTCGTCGCTGATTTTTCATAGCCACAAAAATTACGTGGCTAGTTCGTGACTATTTACAGTTTTCCTTGTAGTGATACTCGAACATAAAAGTGTGCATAACCTACTGCCAAAGAATTAAACACCTAAATTCTAACAACTCGATCAGCCTGCAAATAAGAGCATGCATTAACGTATTGTTTATTAATGTTCACAATTCCATGTAAGTTTGCGATTACACCATACAACACAGTTGCTCTCCTATCCTAGTAATGCTTGTGAAATTCAGCATATTAGTGGTTTCATCAATCCTACGGTCAGCTTTAAGATGTTCATGTATTAAAAATTTGATAAACAAATAAAATTTAAATAAAGAATCTTAATTTGATAAATCAGCTATAAAGCTTTACGCATGATTAACACTTCCAAAATCTTTTAAAACCCAACAAAATACTATTGACGCTTCTAAACAGACATCATGACAAAAATTTGGACAAAATAAAGAAATAAAACAATATTGTCATTAAGGTGTCATATCTTATAGTTAGAGATCTAGACTCCTAAAGCTACCTTACAACTAAAACTAAATCTACGCAATAAACAAACTAAGTTATTTCTGGAAGGGATGGGTAATCGTTACAAATGAGAGGGTGAGGTCTTCTTTTATAAAGGTCAAAAATCCTAAGTTTTTCTTCTATTTTCGATGTGGGGCAACACTTTTTACTCCAAATGGTCTTCAGATTGTAAATGGACAAAAACCGGGTCAAATATGTCAGGTGGACTGATTTGTGCACAGTCAAGCCGCATGGCTTCAGCATACACCATGGAGATTTCACTACAAAAAAAACAAGTTTTCACGACCACGGTAACGGTTACAAAGCGATCGCAATTTTATGATTTAGCGACAAAACAAGTAGTCTATAATATTTCGCCGCTAATTATTTTAGTCGTTAATTAGTCATAAAATTACGATTAATTAGCGACTATTTATATGTCGAGTAAATTTAGTCGCAAATTAATCGCTTAATTTTGCAACTAATTTACGGCTATTTAGCAACTTTAAAACAAACAACAAAATAAAATAAAAAATATAAATACAAAAAATTAATAATAAAAATATATTTTTTTATTTTTATTACAAATAATACAAATAAAGTAACAAAATAAAAATAAAATGAAAATACAGATAAAATACAAATAAAATACAAATAAATAAAAAAAAAGTGAGTGTTCGCCCTATTTGCCGCCGTCGAAGAAGGTTTGCCGCGGGTTTATGTTGTACTCGCCGGCATCGTGCGGTCGAAGTTCATTTTGGAGGCACTGTTTGCATATGGGATTGAAGCCTACATAAGCTTTTCTACCATAAAGTTTCCCAAGTTTGATAACAAAACCAAATTAGAACATAAAATCTATGAAATGAAAGAAGAATGCGAAAAAACATTTTCTAATATCATATTCATTTCAGCGTAGAAACTGATTATCCAAGATTGAAAAAAAGGTAAGAGAAGAAGAACAAAAGAGATCCAGATCTGAAACAAAACTATCATATTTCTCTCAATCCAGTTGATGTTTCACTTCAAGGGCTCTTCATCTTTTTGTCACCATCTCTCGCCACATTGTTCTTCATACATCCAGCAGATCTGAACAGTAAAAAAATTGGATCCGAACAAGATAAGAGGGACAAAAGGAAGATGGTGTCGAGGGTGGAGAAGCAGAGAACAAAGGTAGAAGAAGAAGATGTGTAGAAGAGTAAAAAAACAAAATGATAGTGGAGAAGAAGCAGAAGAAAAAGACTTCAAAAAAAAAAAAAAGCGACGTATGAAGGAGAGGGAAGAGAGAAGGAGACTTAAGTCTCTTAGGTTAGGGATTAAAAATTTAAAATAGTTATGAAATAGAATATGAGGATTGACAGAAAAGAATATTAGGAAGTACAAAAATACATTGAATAATAAAAACAACAACTGATTACATAATTAAATTAGGTTTGAAAAGTGTTAATTGTTTAAGGATATTGTTAATTCATTGTATCTATGTAATTAGTATTAAATATTGATTTTGTGTATATAATTAATGGTTATATTTTGGTTTTATGGTTTATGATTTGATTTTAATAATTACAAGATTAGATTTTAAGGGTTAAGGTTTATGATTTAGGGCTTGAGGTTTAGGTTTAAATTTTGGAATTAAACTTGAAAAATAGATTTTTAAATTTTTTTATAAGTGTTATATTTTAGTTTTTGGATTTAGAGTCTTTGGGTTTGTTTAGGGTTTAAGATCTTAGGGTTTGTATTTAATGTTTAGTGATTTTACTAGTCACATAAATATTAGTGACAATTTCGTGACTATTTTTAGTATTTATATATGATTTAGTCACATTTTGTGATGTGGATAATATGCCACAAAAAGTTCGTGCAAATCGTGAATAATTTTAGTCTTAGTTGTTTTTGTGACTAACGTAGTTTTCACATTTTGGACACAAATTGGTCATGTTTTACGAGTACCAGTCGCTTAAAATAGATACACCAAACTCAAACCGAATAACATGTGTCTTTGAACCACTTTTTAATAGCTAAAAAGCAATTACTTAGCAATTCACCCCATTTGGTCACTTGGTCACTAATTTTGTGACTAAAAGTTTTACGACTCATTATTAGTCGTAAACTAGTCGCGAATTTCCGACAAATTTACAACTTGTTTTTTCGTAATTTAGTGACTGATTTGAAACTAATTTTTTTTTTTTTTTTGTCAACAAGAAAACTAATGGAATCTAGTGATCATTTATCTTAATTGGAGGCTCCGATCCAACATGGACTGTATGCAACATGGAAACTAATTGTTATTAATCGCAAATAAGTCGCAAATGAGTTGATATTTAGTCCCTAAAATTAGCAACTGCTATTGCAGTCGCAATTTAGAACCGGAAAAACCATAATTTTGTAGTGTCTTAATTGCAGCCCGCTTAGAACATGTACTCAAATGTATATTTGCACTGGGTTCTTTCCATTTTCTCTATTTTCTAAGAAATTAGGATCCTAATTTGTTAAAAACATATAGATTACACTGTAGTTTTTAAATTACGATAATATAACCTATAAAAGTTAGAAAATTAAATAAACTTAACCAAGACCCAAAAATTATTTGAACCAAGCGTGAGTAGGAGAATATACTTGGTAAGAAAATTTTCCTCTTTATTCAAATTTGTGGTGAAAAATAGTATCGGAAAAAGTTCGAGATTTTTTAGTTTATCTATGTATCACAATAGATCCTTGAATTGGTTTCACTTGTTTTCTTAAAATGGAACATATTTTGCTCAAATGATACTCCAGTGTATTAAACAGGGCCACCAAGTGCTACTCTCTAAAAAATGAATAGAAAGATGTATCAAAATATCAAAGAAGGAAGGTATGATGTCAAGTGATCATCGGTATCTTGTCATCCATATTTTGGATACAATATAAACATATATAATAAGTAAGTAATTTTTAGGCTGAATTCTAGATGTCATCACGAGAGTAAGTTTGGAAAGATTAATTATGACGTGGAATGATGACATGAATTTCCTAAAAATAAATAAATGGGTTTGAAGTTGGACTTATTTAAGACCAATGCTATTACTTCGATTTTTATTCATTGCATTAATTAATTTTTCGAAAACATCAAAATATCTTATTGAATATCTTATTAGTTCGATTTAAAAAATATATATATTATATAGAATATACCATTCTTCCAATAGAAGATTTTGAAAACTTAGTCAAACCCTAAATTATAAGATCCATATAAATAGAGCAGCTACCACGTTCAAACAACACCCCTATATCGAGACATTTATATATAATCTATTGAAATTAACATGGTTTAATTTTGTATTGTGGTAATGATGAATTTACAGATTTGTTTCATTGCATTCAAAACGAATAGGTATTTATTTTTACTAATTAATCAGGGTTCTAATTTTTTTATTCTGTTATTCATGATTTTGCATGTTTGTTTCATACCAAGCATTACGAAAAGGTATTGGTTTTTTATTATTACCATGTTTCAAATAAGATGTGAATTTGCGTCTAAATGATTATATAAACTATGCTTCCAAACTACCAACACGTTTTAGACACTATGTCACTTTCGAAATTCGAAGAATGAAAACTCGTTAATGTTAGTATTAAGATTTGTATTGCTTAACAAGTTCTTTATTTTTTTTTCCTGTTAATTATAACATTCTTGGAATTTTGAAACGTTCATATTTTAATAAATTTATAGACACCAAAAACAAAGTTAAATCGTGGAAGATCCTTAATGTAAGTATTAAGATTTGTATTGTTGTCAAGTTCATTATTTCTTCGTTTTGATTCTAATATTATGTAGTACTTTCATTACTTATTAAATTTGTAGACAACGAAAACAAAGTTATCTCATGTAGAGTATTGCTTTCGGTCATACAATATTCCAAATCCTATAGGAGATACGGTTGAATGGAACAGAAAAAAAAACGAGAAGGGAATGAATGCAAGCGCAAAAAAGAAGAATAAACAGATGAATTTGATATTGTTTTTATAGTTATCAATACTATATTTGCTTTCTGCTTTTGGTTAATAAACATTGGTGGTGCATTCTTACACTTAACCTAATTATATGAATAAGATATGAAATGCATAATTTATAATGTGTTTTTATTTTTTTATTTAATAGAGATATATTTACGGTTATCGATATATCTACTCCTATATAATTTGCATATGTTAGCTATGTAATCATTAATGCGAATAGATAATCTTTTAGTTGATATGATACCTATCTTATCATCATTTAGGAAAAGATACTAATGACCAAAATATTTTAAAGATATCGTGTTTATTAAATGCATATAGTTGTTTGTTTTTAAGAACTGCCTTTAAATTTAAAAGGCTCTTAAACTTTATTTATTCATAAAAAAACATTTCTCTTCGCTCAAAGAAACTAAAACTATTTAAAAAACTTTTTTTTCCAGCCAAAACGAATAGGTTGAGCGAATCAATCTTCTTTTAGAGATTGATCTATCAACAAATGATTGGCATTTTAGGTTAAAATACTAAGGGTATATGAGTATTACATCCATTTCAAGGCTTGTACTAAAATTATTGTAACACCCGTCTCCTCAAATCTCGAGACAGCATGTCACGAACCCAAACGTACGACTCAAGTCTCTCCAATAAACTCCAAAACCAACATAAACGACTAATACAAAATGTCCCATAACCGTAACTAAATATAATGCAACATCTAATAATGAAAATGCGGAAAACACGATAAAACCCCAAAGCACCATATCCGGCTAGGCGTCCATCTACTCGGCAATCTCACCTGAAAGGGGGGGGGGAATAAAGAGGAGTGAGCAACATGGGAGTCGCCCAGTGAGGTATGGGATGCTAAAACGCAAATCCACGAACTTGGTCCTAGTCTCCGAATATAGTAACCTGGTCTAAACATGAACAAACATGGCACCTAAAGCACCCAAGCAGCAAACAATGGCCCTAGATTTTTAATGGAAGTTGTGTCCCACTGCACCGCCCCTGGGACACTTTATCGATCTCAAATGGGCACGGAGGAGTAGATCGACTCAGACCTGCCCGTGCCCCCGCACACAAGCGGATCTAGTACAGCGCTCAATTCATGTACCCCGCACAGTCCTCACACCACTCCACATATATCTCTGTCTTTATATATATAGCAAGCAATTAACAATTAAGCGGCAACGCAAGTAATGGGTTGAATCATCTATAATCCTATCTCCAATTTAACACACAGCCTAAATCGACGTAGCAAACAAACGGATCACATTTAGTACTAAACGACTATATTGGATGGTTTATAGACTAAGTACGAAGGTTGCGAAGTAGTCCTCACCTTAGCCTAGGTAGATTGAAACAAACGGACGATGAACTTGTACAAGCGGTACTCACGATCAAAGGACAAACACATTGACTTGCATCGCACAAAAGTTCTAGAGTTTGAGCTAATCCTCCCAGATCCGATTGGCGCTTTGAGTCGAACCAACTATAACATACAATAATTAAATATAAATTATATATTATAAATATACATCGTATATTATATGCCCTGTTCGAAAACGCACCGCCCAGAGCCCGTGTAATCGCTGGATAGGCGTTGGTCGGTGAGAGGCCGCCGCGATTTGGCTGTCGGAGGCCAGAAAATCGGTGCTTTGTAAAAAAAATTTTTTTTTTGAAGTTTTAGCTCGAAATCTCAAAATCTATGATAGATCTGTTATATTAGAGTGATATTAACAACAAAAACAAGATAAATCTGCGAAAATCCGAGAAAACGAAGAGTTTTTGAGAAATATTAATGGCTGCTACGTTATTAGGGTTACAGGAACGCAGGAAAGAAGAAGATTTGATAATTACTATTTTACCCTTAGTTAAAGAAAAAACAGAAAAATGTTACGGCCTCTACTCAAACTCGGCCCAATTGAGCGAATTCATTGGGTTTTTACCAAATGAGATAGTGTAAATCATTGTTATATCCACGCTAAACTAATATTTATACATATACATGAATAAAAGCCTTGAAATTCCGTCCTGATTAATCTCCGCTTAATCCCCGAGTTTTTGCTAGGCGCTAGGCCCAACCTCACCGCCCGACCAACACCTAACGATTTTTCGAAAATTGATTATATGTTACCAAATTTAATAACACATATATAAGACGTATACTTACTAACATATAAATATATATGCCGCACGTTATAGGTAGAGAACGATTTGCATGAAACCTAACTATAATATAATGCTCATTAATAAACGATCATCACCTTGGTTTGATTTGGATTAGAGATAACCAAAGTTGATCATGAACGGAGGCGAGATCCAGATGTCGGCGGAGAGGCAACAATGGCACGACTCTGGCGGATCACGTCGACGATGGAGCAAGGTGGTTTCTGTAAGAACGTGCTCATATGATAAAAGAGAAACAATTAGTTAACTTGAATGGTAGGAACAACATGAGAGAGAGAGAGAGAGAGAGAGAGAGAGAGAGCATATCATGACATGTGAATATGGTGGTGATGAGATACGACCTTTTGTCCGTCTCTATATCTTTCGAATGATCCAAAACACAACATGAACATGTTACGACGGTGGATCCGATGGAAAGACTGTGTCTGTGGCATGGTGACTCCGGGATAACGAGCAAAGGAGGTGCTGTTACAACAATGACTCGATGGCACACGATACCACACGATCTCAAGAAGAAAACGAGGACAATAATAAAATAGAAGCAAATCTAAAGAAGAGAAGCAAGGGAAGGGAGAGTGAGAATATAAAGGTGATATACGGAGTGGAGGAAGCTGAACGCAGAGGTGGTGGTTGAAGACGTATGTATGCTTGCGGCGATGGAGAAGAAGATTCGCTAGGGTTTATTATATGAAGGAAATATATACATTATACACCACCACACATGCACTCGTGCACACACTATTAAGAGAAGTAGTTATGGGCTTTAGATGGGCTTAAGAGAAAAAGAGATTGTGTCAAAGGTGGCGAAATGACCTGCATAAGCAGAGTCATGACATCCGAAGAGAATCCCATTGAATTCTTCTTCGGGAACACATCTTCTGAAAAGGCTGGCAAAGCATTCTTATAGAGGTATGGTTCATTCCAATAATATCTCCTCACTTCTCTTAAGAATTTCTTCTTTTGGTAGCCAAAGAAGTGTGGAGGTTCTACATCGCAGAAAGATAGTTCATCATATATCGGAACCACGGCATTTTGAACTCTTCAGCTCGAGTTAGATGATTTTTCCAAGATGTCCCTTTTCCTTGAGGGATGGATTCTACGGAGTAAATGTTTTCTTCGGGTAAATAATCATCAATAAGTAAATCTGCTTCCACTATGATCCTGGAAAGGTGGTCGGCTACGCCATTATCTACCCCTCTTTTGTATTTTATTCAAATATCTCTTCTAGTAGGAGTACCCATAGAATTAGACGTGGCTTTGCATCCTTCTTTGTCATTAAGTAACGGATTTATGCATGATCCGTGTGGACAATTGCCTTCGATCCCACAAGATAGGATCGGAATTTTTCAAATGCAAAAACTACAACTTACAGCTCCTTCTCCGTCATTGTGTAGTTGCATTGACCTTTATCCAATGTTCTTGACGCATAGTAGATTACGTGTAGTTTCTTGTCCTTCCTTTGGACAAGGACTGCTGCTACAGCATAATCATTGGCATCACACATGATTTCAAACGTTTTTCTCTGGTCGGGTGGTTTGAAAATTGGTGCTGAGACCACTATGTCCTTGATTTTATAGAAAGTAGCAAGACACTCTTCATTAAAGTCAAATTTTGTATCCATACATTGGAGGCGCATAAGAGGTGTAGATATTTGAGAGTAATCTTGGATGAATCGTCTATAGAATCCAACATGTCCAAGGAAAATCAGGATTCCCCTCTCATTCGTGGGAGGTTGTAGACTTGTCATAACTTTGATTTTTGCTTTGTCTACTTTGATCCTTTTTCTAGAGATTATATGACCTACGACTATTTTGTCTCGTACCATGAAATGACATTTTTCTCAATTTAACACTAAATGGCTATCTTCACATCTGATGAGGACATCAAGTCATCATCAGCAAGAAGCATAGAAAGGACAACAATCAGCTGACCCAGACTCCCCGAGAAAACAAACCTGAGCGTACCAAAGACACATGTTCATCTTTTGGAGTACATCTTTGCAACCATGAGGACTTCAGCTACAATTTAACTTGTTCCAGGAGATTAACCCATCAAGGAATCAGGGAGAGTTCGAATAATCAAAAATGGAGTTCAGATGAAGAAGTTATTCAACTTATAAAATAGATGATTCTATGCTTGCCTTATTTGGAAGCTCATTGGTTTAATCATTTGCAAACCAAAATTTGGTGACCAGGAGATACATCTAAGCATTCAGGAGACATATCCAACAATCTAGGAGAGTCAACCAACACTTTAACATACCCTAGCAACCAGTTGATCAGGAGGATTGAAGATAACTCAACTTGCAATATTTGGATGCATTCAAAATAGGATCTTTAAACTACCAACGGCAATTTCTTCTCATATGCTGAATTTTGGAGGCTCATTCACTATATCAGGACGTTCCAAGACACCACACATTCATGCCAAAGCTGTCAAGACTCAAGTTTAGATCCCCTTGCCTTATTTGGTCAGATTTCTTCTTAATGACTTTAACAGCCATATTGCTTGATCTTTGCTATTTCTTTTATTCTATTAATCTTCTAGGACGTGTGTAAGGTAAATATATAAGCTCATTTTGACCATTTGTATCAGGCACCTTTTAGTCTATCAAAGTATAATACAAAATTCGTTTTTCTTTCAAGGAGTGTTCTTTGAAGTTGTTCTTTAGATTCTACGTGTGAGATATACTTTTAATCTACTCATTCTAGAATTTTAGGGTTGTTTGTGTGAATCAAGCAACTCTAGGTTCTTCCACAGATTGAGAGAGTCAATCATCACACCCGATTGAGAGAGTCAATCATCCGACCAGATTGAGAGAGTCAATCATTATCTTCACCACCATCTCTATCACCTTTAACTTCCGCAAACAGCTGGATTAAGAATATCTTGATCATCAAGTGGTCTTAGCATTAGAGTGATTTCAGGTTTGTATCATTTGGTATCAGAGCCGAAAGGATCCTAACAGGTGTGATCTATCCATCACTCTTTGTTTCCATTGGGTTAGATTAATAGTTTGATTCACCTAGTTTTTGTTTCATTGCATCCAAATCGAAAAACCTATAAAAAATATGTTTGCTTTGCTATTTTGTTTAGTGTGTCATCTTAGTTTATCTTTCTGATTCATTGCATATAAAGAAATAAAATAAAAAGTATCATGTTTCTTTTAGTTCCATTGTTGTTCATCATACCTTGCATCCTAAAAATCGAAAATCTCACAAAAAGGTTCATGTTTTGCATCAGTTCTTCAATAGCCTTTGTTTATCATTCATCTCTGCATCATGTTACAAAAACCAAAAGAAATTTCCATATTTCATTTGTTTCTGTCGAATTTAGGTTTCAATAAGTTTATAGCATTCATAAAACCTTTAAAAACCAAAAAGAAAAGTTTTCAAGTTTGATCTGATTTTTCCCTTTTCTCTAAAGTTAGAAGTGTTAGTTTCCTTATTAGCTAGGAAGAATTTCAAAAACTTGAGTAACAAAGGCTCCCCTTCCTATTTTGTGAAATCCTGTTTTACTTTCCTATAACTAAAACTGTGTACCAATTTCTAAACAAGGAACAATATTTATTTTCAAAACCCATTCCCTTTGTTTTTGAAAAAACCAAAACAGGTTTTCCCAGGGGAAATCAATTTGTTAAAAGCCCAAACCGTGTTCAACTTGATTTGAACCAGATTTCTTAAATCGATTTCAAGGCTTTTCAAAAATGTATTTGAACTGTGTGGTTCTGTTGGTTTACAATCTTGTCGAGCATTGATTCAATAGATCAAACCGTGCATCATATTGTTTTTATCTTCTTTGGTTAAGAATATAACACATTGATACACTCTGATTTGTGATCTTTCAGGTACTAAAACATAGAAGATGAAGATGAAGCAAGTGGCTACAATACCTCAGAGATTGATTGGGGTGATGAAGAGAACTCATGGAGTGGAGAAGAAAAATTTTCTAAAGAATCTGAGGCAGGAGAAGAAGCATCAGAATCTAGCTTAGAGGCAGAGCTTGACCAAGAAGAATCTGAGGTTGAAGATGAAGCACAAAGTGAGTCAAGACATGAGGAAGCATGGGAGGATCAATCTGATTTTGAAGATCCCTGTGGAGCAGAACCTGGCTGCAAAGAAGAAGAAGAGCTTCAAGAGCTTGAAGCATGGGGTGGGGAAGAACAGTCTGAGTACGAATAGAACTCTACATATGTAGAAGATTCAAATTCAGAAGATGAGTGCTCAGAATATAATCAGTCCACGAGAAACCAACCACAATACTATGAGCCAGAAAGTGATTCTAGTCAAGAGGAGCCATACAACATCTACTTTTTAGGCAGTGTGCAAGGACCAGGGGCTTACTTAAGGTGGGAAATAGATATGGATGACTGGTTTCAAGCAAATCAAGTTCCAGAAGAGGAGAAGACAACCATTGCTGAAGAAACTTTAATTGAAGAAGCTTATCTAGAATGGGATAAGGATGCTTACCTCAGGCTTGAATATGATCTACCAGACCGCACTTGGTAAGTGGTGAAGAAGCAGCTGCTGCATAAAGCTTTTGTAGAAGAGATCTCAACAGACCCATACTACTCAAGGTGCTAAATTCTTCAAGAACCAAGAATGTGGATCTTAATTACCCCCACCAACAGACTGCCAGCCCTAAAACAAGAAGGAAAACGTCCAGAAAGAAGAAGCAACAAGCTTCCAAGGTTAGGAAGAAAGCGGCAGAGAAAGTAGTACAAGTGAAGAGTACCAATAAACCACAAGAAGAGGTCAATGTCTCAAGCTCTAGTAACACAACTAACCAGCAGCACCACACCAGGGTAAGTGTTCCAACTTTAATAAAGTTAAACATAAGACATGTTATAGATGTCATAAGAGAGGACACTATATTGTACATTATCCATTAAAGAAGGTTAAATTACTAGAAGAGAAAATTGAATTATCTAAAACCAGTGATAGTTTAATTCAATATGATTTGTTAAATCCAATTCTAGTATAATGTATATGTCCATGTCAAAGGGATTTGATGCAGGAGCATAAGAGATGGATGGAAAAGTGGAAGTACAAGCCACTGCCATCACACTAAGTACCACACTGAACAAAGTTCTAAAGGGGAGGAGAGCATCAAAGAGAAACCACCAGACCCAGCTAAGAACACTGAAGGTATTATACATGTAAGTCTCTCTTTGACTCCATTTGTTTCTCATGAAGCCACAACTTTATTAAAAATGTATTAAACACACAGCAGCATGAGGGAACAATCTGTTCAAAACCGCAAGTAAAAAGCTTTTCTAAAACTAGTGCTGAGGAAGTAGATTCAGAAATTTCATATTAACATAAAGAATCCATAATGCACTTGTTTCTTGTCCAAAGTGTCAATCTTAATGCAGGTAGAAAGCTTTTCTAAAACTAGTGCTACGGAAGTAGATTCATAAATTTCATATTATCATAAAAAAAATCCATAATGCACTTGTTTCTTGTCCAAAGTGTCAATCTTAATGCATGTACTAAGGGCGTGAATCACATAGGACTTACACCAGGACATAACTCATTGCTGGACCAAGTACCGAACAAGAAGGCAACATCACCAAAGGAGAATAAGACTGAGGGTACCAAGGGATATATCGGTGCAAAAACTGCAAGACAACCAGAGCAGAGGAGTGGTATTGGATTATTTACTCCAAGTAAAACCACATGATTTCCCTTACGTCACCAGACCACAAATCCATCAAGATTATCAAGTTTCAAGGTCAAACCTTTTCAGGAGGACGAGTATGATGAGGACATCAAGTCATCATCAGCCAAGAAGCATGGAAAAGAAAACAATCAGCTTACCCATATTGAAGTTGTTCTTTAGATTCTAAGTGTGAGATATACTTTTAATCTACTAATTCTATAATTTTAGGATAGTTTGTGTGAATCAAGCAACTCTAGGTTCTTCCACAGAATGAGAAATTCAATCTGCCCACCAGATTGAGAGAGTCAATTATTATCTTCACCAACATCTCTATCACCTTTCACTTCCGCAAGCAGCTGGCTTAGAAATCTCTTGATCATCAAGTGATATTAGCATTTGAGTGATTCCAGTGCTGTATCAACATCTTTGCAAAACCTTCCAAAGATTTGATAGACATGTTTTAAATGAGGATTTATAAACAGAAAAATCATCCATGAAGTCTTCAATATATTCTGTGAAGATCGACATAATACACCTTTGAAAGGTCGTAGGTGCATTACACAAAACAAATGGCTTTCTACGGCATGAAAATGTGGCATAAGGACATATGAATTTCGTCTTTTATTGATCCTTAGGTCGAATGGAGATTTTAAAAATCCCAAGTATCCATCAAGAAAACAATAATATTCGTGATTAGCTAATCTTTCAAGCATTTGGTCGATAAAAGGGAGAGGAAAATGGTTTTTCTTGTCGCAGTATTCAAATTTCGATAGTCAATGCACATGCGATGTCTGGTTATTGGTCTCGTAGCTATCAAATCGTCATTTTTAATGACTATTAGCCCCCCCCCCCTTTGGGAAAAACAAGGCCGGGACTAACCTATGCACTATCTGAGATGGGAAAGATGATCACAGCTTCTAAAAGCTTCATGATCCCTTTCTTCACAAAATCTTTCAAGTTTGGATTTACCCTTATTTGAGGTTCTAAGGAGTTTTCGAACTTTCTTCCAGATTGATCTTATGCATACATAGGTCAAGTGCGATTCAAGGAATATCATCCACTGAGTATCCTAGTGCTTTTATGTCATTTCTCAGCTCAATTAAAAGCATTTTGGTTTCATCATCGCTTATACCAGAATTTATGATCACATGATAAGTAGAATTTTGTCCTAAAAATTGATATTTAAAACCAACATGAAGTGGTTTTAGTTCAACTTTAGCTTCTTTGAGCTCACTCCATGGATCAACTATCGCTTTTAGGGTATCCATGGGAGAGTTAGAAAATTCTTTAACACCTTATATTGAGATATGCCACTTCCTTAGCATAGTTCTGTATCTCATCAAGAATTTTTACACAGCTTTTAGTTTATTCATCTAGAAAATTGTCATCGTTTAATTATGTCGTTATAACAATTTCTAAAGGATCATTATAGAGGATCTCTTCATAAAATTCTTCAGTAAATTCAGCAAACTGATCAAGACAAAAGATATTACCATTTCAGGGTCTATTTAAATATTTATTAAATATCAAAGTTCATTACGAAATCATCTAAGTGAATGTCGATTATTCCCTTTGGTACGTTTATGACTGGTCCACATGTGGAAAGAAAGGGCCTTCCTAAAATTAGGGGATCTTTAGGTTATTTTCAAGTTCTAGCACCATAAAATCAGAAGAAATTGGAAATCTGCCAATGACAATGGAAATATCCAAAAGGATTCCCATGGGTGTTTGAATTGACCTATATGCGAGTATTAATGTGATTTTTGTAGGTTTAAAAAGTGATACCCTACGCGTTTGGCAAAAGATAATGGCATCATATTTATGCTTGAACCTAAATCTCAATAGAGCACGTTCAAGCTTCTCACCTTTGATGGTACATTGAAGTACGAAACTGCCTAGATCTTCTCGTTTTCGAGGCTTGTATAATGGAACTACATACTTGAGTAACCAACATCACACCTTTTTCAAGGTTTAATGAGTTTTACAAGATGATTTTCATGTACTTCCTTAGAGGGGGTATCATTTTACAAGCTTCAACAAAAGGTAACCTCACAGTTAACTATTTGATCAACCCTTTAAGTTTTGCTCTATCTTTTTCCTTCTTCGTTCCAGGAGTGATATTCGGATAGGGATGTTTTGTTTATATATTCATGGAGGGGGTGGTGTTATTTCATCTTCTCCAAGGATTTCTCGGGTGAGAGCCTCTTTGACGATGTTGTTGCTTAGATACGTCTCCTTTTCTCTAACGTCTTCGTATACGGTTTTGGCTGGCATCTCCAGTTCTTTGTAAATTTTTCCACTCCTAAACATGATAGTTTTCATATCACAACTAAGATGTGGTTCAGCTTGCATAAAATAATAGGGATCAAAAATCTCCTTTCCTTGAGATATCATTTCGCTCACTTGCTTTACGAGGATTGAAACATTATTGGAACAATGTTTGCATTTTTCATTGAGTCTCTGCAAACATCTTTAATTTTAGTATTGAAAGTAGATTGCATTATATCTTGGTTCATATACGGTTCAAGGGCTCCAGGGCTATAACAAAACAAAAGACAAAACCAGTGTACGGTTTTCATAATATTTAACAATGATATTTAACCATGATTAATTTATTTGAATGGGGTTTCAAAGAGATACATTCCAAGTAACAATATGTTTCTCTCTATGTTTTGATGCGGCGTTTAAGGCAAATTATTAAAACCCTTATTTCATGTAACCTTCTTTAATTCAAGTCCATTGTTTGGTGAGTGGAAATTATTTCATCGTAATAATCATATTCCTCACTAAATTTTCTCCCACTATCATTCTCTCTGAAACAGAACCAAAACACAATGGTCTATTACAACTACATAGCAGAAACACTACCTAACAGAGCAACAGAGCTGATACAGGTTGGTGCTTCAGAGTTAATATTTTCCGCATCAACCCATACTCTGTGTTTGTAGATGGACCGTATTGGAGTTTCATCTTGGCTGACCAGAGAGAAAGTGAAAATTATTATTCAACAGAGTTTTCGACATGCAAGACTGCACTTCTTCTGACTATATGATCTTCATGCTTTCAATTATGCGCATGGAAGAAAGATCAAAATGGTCATTTATCCAGGTGAAGTAAATAACTTCTCTGGACTTGAAAAAAATGAAGGGAAGTGGATTGAGATATCTGGAGTTAGGGTAGTCCGAGCGGATCCGGGTTTATGTCCAACAAAGTCTCGCCACCGACTTGAAGTCACATAAGACACTGAGATTGAACTTATCGAGCCTTTGGACACCAAGCACTACATGGAATTTGTTAGTTTCCTCCATATCTGTGACATAAAAAATAGATACGATCATATAGGTAAAAACTCTTGAAATTTTCCATCTTTTCAATGTTTTTAATGCCATATCTTTCATTTTTATAACGATATTTACATTTGTAGCAAAAAAAAATTAATCTTTTCTAATCGAGAAACTTTAAATAACAACAAATATCTTGTGTAGACACCATGGGTGTGGTCTCGATCATCTGCAACTTGAAGTTGATTCCCTTAACCCTGCAAGGACAAGGAAAGTGTTCCATCTCAGAGATGCCAAGTAAGTGCATGTTTTGGTAATGTAGCAGTAAACACCATGACAAAAACAAATTCAATGTGTGTGGCTTATGGAAAATATGCGGCTGACAATTGATTAGGATAGTTCTCATTAACTTCTCATTAACTTCTCTTATTCATAATAGAAATAATAAGTTAAAAGTGTGTGGCTTACGGAAAACACGCGGTTGGCTTCTGGCCTGAATATTTAAAAACTAAGTTTCAGAAAAGATCATGGTGCACAAGATGTGGAGCAGCGTTCGAGTGGAAGTAACTGTTTTAATATTTTGCATTAGTTTATGTATAATAATTTAGGATAGTTCGTTAAATTTATTGTTTTATATAGGTGAACCTGATGAGGCATGGGTTAAGACTGTGGAAGGCTTATCGGACTAGAGGTTCAATCCACGACTTCAGGAGGTTCAAGATCTTAGGTTCCAACTAGAGGCCTGAAACACTGATGTTAACGGAAGCAGTACTATTGTTGTCCCTTTCTAAATCTCATGTATAATTTAGTGTCTCTGTTACTTGAGAACCTTAACTTTTTAATATGCTTTCAGTTTTAATATGCTTATTGAACCTTACTTTTTATTATGCTTTTATGTTTAGTATTTTTATTTATAACGGTAATTGATAGCCATATTTTAGTAAGAAGTAATTGATATATTGTAACTTATCATGTTTATCATTTTTTCAGAAAAACATATCTAATATATGATTAGAACATAACCGTATATAATATTGTGCGGGCTTTGCTCTGTTTGTTAGTTAGTTTATGTGTATTTTCGCTTAGTGGCAAGACAATACGTGATTTTGGGTTTTTTTGGTCGAGATGGTATTAAGATTTAATTCATCATTTTATATGCACATCAGAATTGTTACATTCAGATGCATTAAATAATAATTATATACATATACGAATAATAATTATGGCATTATATGTATGAAAAATTAAGAGCCGTAGATAAACAATATTCGTTTTTGGACTTATTTTTGGTTTCATATTTGTATATAAAGAATTTTTCGGTGACATTTAAGGCGCCTCTTCTTCCACCAATGCATGTGATCGGCGTATCTGGAATGTCATCTTGCTTTAAATCAGGAATGGTTTGATAACCGTTCTTTCTTCCCCTTAATAAAAATATTCAACATCTATACTTCTTCCCTCTTCTTTGCTTCTACCAAAGCTTCGCTTTATTTTCTATCTTTTATCTTCATTTCTTCCTTAAACATGTTGACATGTTCTTCTTTTTCTTGTGTTTGGATCTGTGTCGACCTCGTTGATGCCTGGTCGATCTCGTTGATGAAATTACACTCATTTTGCTAAGTGATAACTCATCGATACATGGATATATGCCGATGGTTGCTTATGTTTGTCTCCCTTCCCAACTTAAGGCAGCGCTCTGATCCTTCATTTAGATCCATATGATGTGTCATTAATTTCAATAACATGCTCTGGTATGTTATTTCCGGGATCAGTTGCTTTACACGTAAGTTATGTCGGCGTTTCAGAAATCTTTTTACCCCAAGAATATCCTTCGACCGGTTTTCATTTCATCATGGTTCCCATCTGTGCAGCTGACTATAAGGGACGAGTCTTGCGAGGTCAAATAACAAAATTGTCTCCCAAGAAAGGGAACTCGGCGGCGACATGATTGTTTTATATTGATTCCTTTGGATTCCTTTATCTTGAAGAGAACATTGGTTCCGAAAACGCAATCGTCAGTCGAGAAAGAGGTTCGGTTTATGGCGGATTCCTTTCATGTGTGGTATGTAATTAATGACTCCTTGTCCGACTTATCTCTATACGTAATGCCTAATTCTTATTAGTTGGGTTCTTTTGGGCGTTGCAGAGTATCCTAATAAAGTTCTACAAAGACCACATATATAGAAAAACTAATATTAGAGCTTGTGAGCTCACTTCAGATGCGTGTAACCTGAATTTCCTGTGAATCATGTTGGTGACATAATAACAGAAGGCTGGAAAGAGTTTGCCAACGCACACGATTTGCGAGTCAGAGATGTTTTAATATTCGAGTACTTTGGAGATTTATATTTCCATGTAACTGCATATGGACCCAGTTGCTCTGAACTCCAATGGGTAAAGACTCCAACGGAAAATCGGCCGAATGACATGAGTAAGTTATCATATAATGTTTTTCTAGACTAATAATTTTTGTTTTGTTTTGTTTTGGTGTTGGTACTATCTAACGTTTGTATGATTTGTTGCAGGAGTTGAAGAGAAGTTTGTAACACTTAACGTCACGGCAGAGAGTATCAAGAGTAGCAGAATTGTAAGTAACTTTATTTCGCTTATGGTTTCTGTTTTTTGTATTCTGTTACACTATATTTTGTTTTTGAAGTTTTTCCCCAGTCATTCAGCAATGCCAATGAATTAGAAAAAGCGGTAGGCCAGACCATATATATGATGAATGAGGGTGGAGTGAAATGGGCTGTCAAACTGATGATGACAGTTGAACGTAGGATGCAGTGTTTGTATTTAACTGGTGGCTTAAGAGAATCCCGGTCTACGAGTTCCGGTCTACGAGTAAAATTATCAAATACAAACACTGCATCCTACGTTCACTTGATAAAGTAAGGTGGACGTTCCGGTCTACGAGTTCGGCAAATATAAATGGAAGTAGCCTCTCCATAAAAATGTGGCAGTCATGACTCTTCATTCTTGAAAACTTATTGTTCTCCATATCAGTATAACAAGCTAAGTCGGCCGCGTTTCACAAGTTCTAGTAATTTTGTTCTGGCATCGACTGTCAATCTATACGGGGGGAAAAGAGTTTTACCATCACCATCAATATGTAGATGTGGCCGAGAACAAAATCATTCTATATAAATTCTGGACATGATCGGGTCTTTGGATTTACCCTTCACACTCATAAGAGTATTCATGACATTGTCAAAAATATTCTTCTCTACATGCATCAAATCAAGATTATGTCGGAGATTGAGGTCTCTCCGGTACGGGAGATCCCAGAATATGCTTTCCTTGTGCCATTTATACCATGTTCCATATCCAAGCTCCTTCTTTTCGTGACCGTTTCTACCGACGTCCTTTGTTTTCGGTGGATTTACACCTTGCAATTGCTCTCTATAAACTTTCTCACCACTCAAAGCCTCAGGTGGATGCTCTTTCGAGGCGTCTTTTCCGTTCAAGAAATCTTTTTTATTCTTCCTCAGTGGATGACCATATGGAAGAAATCTTATGTGACAATCTTCTGTGATAAAAAGATTTTTTATCTTCCATTCCAATAGGACAAGACAATCCACCATTGGCTGTCCATCCTAATAACATCCTATATGCCGGGAAGTTGCTTGTCGTCCACAACATCACTGTTTTTTTAAAAAAAATTTCTTTCAACGACACATCATATGCATCGACTTCCTCAGATCACAATTCCTCTTACTCATCAATAAGAGGTCGGAGAAAGATATCGAGACTAGCGCGCGGATGATTTGGTCCAGAATTCAGAATTGTAAGAAATAAGTATTGTGTATTCATGCACATATCAGGGGGTACATTATATGGAATCAAGATCATAGGCCACAACGAATGATTACGAGACATTCCAAATGAATTGAACCCATTTGTACATAATCCAAGATAAACGTTACGGGGTTCTTAGGCAAACAGAGGATGTTGAGCTTGAAATGATTTCCATTCCGCTGCATCAGAAGGATGACACAGTTCTCCCTCCTCCGTTTGGTGCTAGGCATGCCATCTTATTTCCGCTGCAGTCTTCTCGCTTTGATACATTCTCTTCAATATGTCAGCAATTAGTAGATACCACATACGACTGTAAGGTAATTTGGTTATACATTGTCTCTCGTTCGGCTTCCATCTTGGTGTAGCACAAAGCCGACACTTATCTTCATTTCGTCTTCTTTCCGGAAGATCATACAATTGTTCATGCAAACATCAATTGTATAATAGGGGATGCCTAATTTGCGCATCAGTTTCTCTATCTCGTAATGTGAACTTGTTGCCTGGTTTCTTCTGGTAAATAATACTATGTCATCATTTCACATATCGAATCCACTAACTTTTCACTCATATTATGTTCTGCCTTTTTTGCAAGACCCGAGCAGCCAAGGATAATTGGGAGTGGCATTCACGACAACCATCATATAAAGGATTGTTGGCTCCTCCTAACAGGTTATAAAAGTTTTTGAATGATTACATACAGGTTCTTCACTATTACTCGCGTAATCACGAAATTCATCATTCACCATATCCACATATCTATCTTCTAAATTACGAACATGACCATTCGGATCAACATGACCCGTTCCTATATCCAAAGTGATTTCTTCTCCACGCTTATACCAACATAATAATCAGGCATAAATCATCTACTATACAGATGACTCCAAATTCCTTTTTCTGAGATTTCCGGATTTCATTATTGCAAACATTACAAGGACAGAGAAACTTACTGTCATTGCTCAGCGCTAAAGGTTGGTTTTTGGCAAATTCCAATAATTGTGCAACCCCCGTTTTGAAGGCTGTAGAGAAATTGTTTGTGGCTTCATTGAGCCTACTATACATCCACTCCTGATGGTAGCTATAATTATTGTACTCTCCCGCCATGTAACTAGATTTCCAAATTCTTTGTGTTTCTACAAATGAAAACTGAGATATGGCTGAATTTTACCTAGGTAGACATAATTGGCCACTACCATTAATGGTCATAAATGCATGTCGCATGAAACCGGTACACCTACCACAAACATGTAAAGTATAACCAAACTAAATTATATTATTATTACTAAATCAAAACCATATTATATGATAAGACCCACAACCGAATACTTTGCGACATGAATAATGAGTTGCATAATGGTCGTAACAATAGTGACTAATTACCGACTTTGTTACTACTATACACGATGTAGCAATTTAGTCGCCCATATAGTGACTAATTACCGACTACGCTGCGACTACTATACCCTTCAAATCAGACGCAAAATAGTCGCCAAATTACCGACTACGCTGCGACTATTGTTTCCGGTCTCGACAGTGGTCAATAATCAGTCGTAAATCGGCGAATAAATTGGCGACAATCAATTTTAGTCGTAAATTAGCGACTATAAGACGACCATATATCTGTAGTCGCAAAGTAGTCGCAAATGTGTCTCCAAATAGTCGTAAAATGTTACAACTACAAGTATAGTTGCAAGTTGCAGTCTCAAATACACAATTTTTTTTAGTGTCACATGTTAGACGCTTCCGATGGACAACATGTGGCGAAACGTCCACATGATCATGAATCTGTGGATAGAGAACACATGAATAATAGATTAAGTGTTCACATGATCAACTATTGGCGGATAACGTACCTAGTGAACACATTTTTAAGAGCTCATGAAAAAATGAACACTTTCCACGAATTCCCGACCATATACCATATGGTCACCTACTACGTTTAGGTTATGCTATCCACCAGAAGCAACATCTCTTCAATAAGGGTAAGATTGGTTTTTCAACCCACTTGAACAATAAAAATTTAAAAAACTACAAAACTTTTTAAAATATACAAAATTGCACTTAAAAATAGTAAAAAATACAATGGATGCAATTTCCCCCTCAAAAATATATAGTCAATGAAAACATATCTAACACAAGAAAACATTACTTTATGCTCTCACACATTAAAATGATGATGCATTTTTACTTAGTATTTTAATAAATCAATTTAACTAATATTACTAATTTAATGCACAAGTTTTTCTCAATTCTAGTTAACACATGAACTAAAAAAAATATATTATAATACATTAACTTTAAAAATTGTATCTATTTAACACATTCGATTTAACGGAGAGTTAACAGTCTTTTACTTTTGAATTTTTTATTCAAACATATAAATAGATAATAAATCATATTAAACTTTTTAGAATGATACAAAAATATAGTTTTCAAAAAGAAATTAAAAACCTCCAAAATTCTGAAAAATATAAATATAGTTTTCAAAAACTAAAAATTTAAAATTAAAGATTAAAATAAAATAAAATGTTTTTATCTTAAATTTAAGATTTAATCATTAAAAAAATATATGAATGATATACATCAACCTAATTTTAGTTAAATTTATATTTTTAAATATATAACAAGTATTAATTTACTAACAATACACCGAAATTTGAGTTTGAATGTAAATTTGCACTGCCAATTCAAACAAATATAAAGTTTATACCAAATGGTATAAAAAATTACGGTTACCCCCTCACGACAAAAAATACTAAAACCGTAATTATCATTATAACCTTTGCACAATCACAAAGTTCTTGTGAAGATTATGTCTTAAATTTAAATTTAAAAAATGTAGGAAATTATTTTTATATTTTTTATACAAAAATTATATCTAAACAAAATTCATATATAAAATTTTACAATTCACGAAAACTAATCAAATTAAGCCATGTAAGTTAAACTAGGTTATACACCCCCAAACATTTTGAAGACTTTTTGAGAAATTTTCTACACAATAAAATCTTCGATTTAAATTTGAAAGTTAGAGAAAAAATTTAATAAAAATAAATAAATATGGACAACTGTTAATTTTATAAAACTAAATTTCATAAAATTAAAATAAATTAAACCATATGAGTCAAGATAGGGTGTAAACCACAAAGATTAAGTTTCAATGAAACATTTACATATATCATTAGGGTTAGATTTGAGATTTTTAGATTTTTGGTTGAAATGTTGAACTTGTTTATACTTGTTATATTTCGAATATGTAAAACAATTTTGATGTTTTATAATGTTTACTTCATATTTTTTATGTTAAATGTTACAACTATTTGAAACTCTGTTTGTAAAATAAATTTAATTAGTCCATTTAGTGTTTCCATAGAATAAAATTTTAAATTTAAATTATAAAATTTGACAAATATTTTATTAAATATTTTTAACACAGAAATTAAATATAGACGATTCTGAAGATAATAAAATTAAATTTCACAAAATTGAAACAAATTAAAACATATGAGACAAGATGAGATGTAAACCACAAAGATAAGGTTTCTATGAAATATTTACATATATATTTAGGGTTTGATTTAGGTATTAACTATTCTTGAAATATTAAATTTGCACGTACTTATTATATTTTGACTATATTAAAACATTTTGGTGGTTTTATCAGTTTTACTTCATATTTTTTTTAGTTTAAGTGGTAATTACTCTTTTAAGGTTTTATTCAGGGTATAGTGACTTCTCGAGAAGTCTTTTACTAGCTTGAATATAGACAATTATAAACTATATGAGCCAAAATGGGATGTAAGACATAAACAAAAGGTCTTTATAGAACATTTATATATATCTTTAGGGTTTGATTTGGGGTTTTAAAATGTTTAAGTTGAAATGCTAAATTTACATATACTGGTTATATTTCAACTATATTAAATATTTTTGATGTTTTTTTTAATTAGTATTACTTCATAAGTCTTGATAAGTCTTGTTTTAGTGTAGAACAACCTAACCGAATGTTCAACCTAACCGGAAACTTACCGAATTAAACCAAACCTAGTTCTTCATCCACAAAAATTTTAACACTCATATATAAAGATAAAAATCATGTTTATTCCTAATGTTGTAACAACCGCTCCATAAAACCTAATATTTTAATTTAGGCGTCGCTTGAGCGCGAGTCACAATCACCACTTTCCCAGAAATGTTTATCTGACGTGTCACCCATTAGTCAAATTACCACTCCTAATATGAATTGTCTATCATACCTTTACTGAAACTCTAGGTAGAATAGAAAGTTTGCTTTAAGAATTTATTTTTAACTAAAATAATAGAAAACAAAAAATATCACGTTATAAATCTGGAAAAATAGTACAACTGTAAAACTGGTACAAATGCCTTCGTCGCCGAAAGCTTTTTGCCGTCTCCGCCATCTCCATTGCCGCCTCCAATTTTGCTATTCGTCTCCTCCGACGCATATTACAGTTTCTTCTCTTGTCTCCTCTCCCATTAGAACACCAGTCTCTTAGGTAAATTAGAACGCCTAAATAATTTTGATTTCATAATCCAAATCTCCAGAATTAGTTTAACTGGTCGCCGTAGTAATACCAGTTGGACCAGGTATGCCAATTGGACCATTTGTACCAAATTTATTTTTATTTGTGTGATTGTTTTCAACAAATATGAAAATATGAAAGGTTTATAAAGATTTGGAAAGAAACAATTTTAAATCAACAATAATTTATTTTTATCATAATTCATATTCTTGATTTCACATAAACACTTCTTATAATATAATGAAGACTTTATTAGTGGTCATTCTCTTATGATGCGAAAGATATGAAAACTATGATCTCCTGAAATTTGTGTTATGAAAACCTCCTAAATGATAACTAATAGTGAAAAATCATGTGTCCAAGTACATCATAATAAATTGTTTTAAGATCCAACTACAAATACATAAAACTCATTGAAATACAACTATGAAGATGATCGTACAATTGTACACTTATGTACAACTAACTATAAAATTTAGAGACCACAAACACACATGGTCCCACACGCACGAGCTACGCATATGGTTAAATGAATATTTCTTCTTCTTCCTCTTATCTCCTATGTTTTTCTTCTTCTTCATTCTCCATACTCTTCTCCTATGTTTCTCTATCTTTTTCTCCTCTGCGGATTCTTCTCCGGGTCTTTCTCTCTCTCTCTCTCTTCTTCTTTATCTTCCTCCTCCGCCTCCTATGTTCTTCTTCTTCTTCTTCTTCCTCCTTTATTTCTCTCTCTTCTTCTTTTTCGCGGATTCTCCTTCGCAACCCTCTTCTCTTCTTTTCTTTCGCTTCTCCTCTAATATTCTTCTTCTCATCCTCTGTTTCTCTCTCCCCCTCCTCTGATCTTCTTTTTCTCCTATGTTTCTTTCTCTCCTCTCTATTCTACGTTTTGATACTTCTCTCTCCTCTGATTTATTTTCCTTCTTCTTCTCCCATCCTCCACTTCTCCTCTGTCGTCTTTATCTTTCTCTCCTCCCTCAATTTTCTTGTCTTCTCTGCTTCTTTCGCTATCTCTGTCATCTTCTTTTCTCTGTGTGTATTCTTCTTCTTCATCTTCTCTTTTCTTTCTTCTTCTCTTCGTGCCTCGATTTTCTTTGTTCTTTTTATGTCGCTCCTCTCTCTCTCTCTTTGTTGCGTCGTTCGCCTTCAACTACAATTTAGAGATATCGTCGGAGTAGCAGATGTTTATTTGAAGCCATAACTACACTTTGGGAGGACAAAAGTAAATAAGAAAATATTTGTACAACTATTCTGGTAAAAATGATTTAATTTGTATTAATGCTCCAACTGGTACACTTGTTCAGTTGTTTCCTTACAGTTTATGAATTATAATTTTTAATTTTACTTAAGAAAGTAGATAATTGAGTTTACGGGTTATTGAATTTGAGACGTGGATCTTTAAGGTGGGTTAATAATTATATTTTAAAAGCTAAGATTTTTTAGTGTTTTGCTTCTTTTTATTTAAATAAAAAATAAAAAAACAAAAAAACATAAGAGCCATATAAAAAACATCCTTGTCCATTAGATATTCATGAGAGTATCTTAATAATAAAATAATAATAATTTTAATAATTTTATTTATTTAATTAAACTTAAATTGGGTTTACACAAGTGTAAACTAGAGTTTCTTTCTCCCTCTCTCTCTCCAACTTTTTATTTTCTTTAATATTATTTTACTAAGTTAGATACTCTCATTAGTAGGTCTAGAATTATTATCCGGGATCCGGACCGATTTAGGATCCACTCCGGATCCGCTCCGAAAAATCGGATATCCGGACTGCCGGATCTTGATTCGGATAGTAAAATCACGGATCCGACGGATCCGAATAATAGAAAATTTCAGAACCGGATATCTGAGATCTGTTTTATATTATATATATTCTTATAATTTTTTTTTTTAGTTTTAATGATAATGAAAGAAGTATAAGTGACTGACTATTGTATGCAATAGTCTCAATGTTATGTTTTGCTCCTAAAACACTATTGATTAGTGAACTTCGTGGCTAAGATGGTTTGGTTCAAGGGAAAAAATTGTCCGGATCGAGTTTATTTATGAAGGCCTAGTACGATTTAAAAATAATAATAAAGTAGAAGACCTATTTATTAAAGCCCAAATTAGATCCAAAATAGTTGGTCAGTCGGTTTAGTACGTAAAAACAGTCTGGTTTAAACAAAATTTTAAAATAATAAAATATTAGTTTTTTTAATCAAATTCATCGGATCCGGATATCCGATATTTTTACAGATATCTGAAACCAAATATCCGGATAGTTTTAATCCGGATCCAGATATTGATATTCCAGATCCATCCCAGGTTGGCCATGCTCTAAAAACTCAAAATGTGATGACCAGCCCCCAACCCAATGAAAAACAAAATCTGAAGTAAAATCCTTAAATAGAGAATTCAATCCTAAATGCTAAATCATGTGACGAACATTTTCTCTCTTTCGATTCCGGCGAACCTACTCTTGAGTGAACTATCTCTGAGATTACATTCATAACTGCTTTTCTCCTTCAGATTCCTTGAACTCTGCCGATCTGTTGATTCAAGTCCATTCACCGCCTTCCCCAAGCTCTAGCCAAGTTTTTAGCTCATTGGTGTACGAAGAAGAAACCGAAAATGAGTTGTAAGGTTCTAAGCAATTTATCAATCTACACATTCTTTCATGTGCAGTGATTCGTGAAATTTGACATTCGAGTTCGAGTAAACTGAATAATTATTTTTTGACGAAATACAAATAAAGATGAGTCCGTTAGCTAAATTATGAAAATTTTGTTAAGTCTCGTGAATGAAGATGGTGACTGTCATCAAAGTTAGGCAATTTGACTTTTGATCTGTTTAGGTTACCACTGCGCTAAATGCAGATCCATTTATTCTGTATTTATTGAAGTTAAACTTGATTTTGGATCACACTTAATTTTGGGTCTATGATAAAATCATTTAGATTTGTCTAAGCTCAAGATTAAGTCCAAGTTCCATAAAAAAATATCTAGAAATACTCTAGAAAGTTTTGCACCTCCTTAAGTTTTTTTAGAAAACTCTTTTAGTAAAAAATCTAGATACTTGCAATAAATAATCTAGATATTATGTTAGATAATTTTAGAGACGAATATCTATTCTAAGGAGGTTATAGTAGAAATATATAGATCTTTGTTTTAAGTTCTTGTAGAGGCTATAAATACCTCTTGACCCTTCATTTGTAAACAAGTTAAAGAAGTGAAATAAAAACAAGTTTAAAGAAAGAGTGTCTTTCTTCTTAAGTTCTCTAAATTTTTCTAAGTGTCTCCAAATTTCTCTAAGTGTTCTTCCATAAATTTTTTCATATTTAGAAGGCTTCTTTCGGGTCTCTCGGGTATTACGGTCTTGGGCTAGTGCTAAACAATATCGAGATTTCTTTACATGGTATCAGAGCCATTCTAATTTGGTTCTTTTCAAGATCGGGGTTTAAGAGAGCTTGAGTTTATTCTAAGTATGGAGTCGACGGATCGTGTTGTTGGATTGTGAATGGAGATTTTAAACCAATCTAACTATTGGTTATCACTACAAGAAAACAGGTTTTTAGCGACTGCGGAAATAGTCGCTATTTAGTCGCAAAACACAGTTTTGCGACTAAATAGCGACTAAAGTAGTTAGTCGCTAATCCTTCGTCGCTAATTTTATTAGTCGCTATATTAGTCGCTAATTTGCGACTATTTAGCGACTATATATATTTAGTTATAATTAGTCGCTAAATTTAGCGACTAATGAGCGACTATTTTGTGACTGATATGTGATTATTTTAGCGACTAACTAGCGACTAACTAGCGACTAATAATAATAATAAAAAAATATTTTTGATATTTACTAATTATATAATAAGTAAATATTAATTAATATACTGATTTATAAACCAAATAAATTAAACAAAAAAATTAATAAAATTATATTAAAATTAAATAAAATATACAATAACTAAAAAACAAAAACATAAAATACAAACTCAAAATAAGAAATATTCCATTGAAGTTGTAAAGATCAAAACATAGAACTTAGCAGGAAACATGAAACTAGACTATTACAATAAGTAACAGAACAACAATCTCCTTGAATTTTATATGTTAACCATAATTAATAAGACTTGTGTTTTATACCATCCCAGCCGCAGACATCACGTTCCCTTGGCTCGACCTCGAAGCAGACATCTCAGGGATCTCTCTCCATTCCTTGTCTTCAAATCAAACTCATCCCCACAAGTCAAAACCTTTGGCTCGTTCGCTTCCCCAACACCAATCCAACCAATCACGTAAAACTTACCATCCATAAACACACCGGAACACATTTTCCTCTGTTTGTTCATCTCAGGTAACACCGACCAAGTCTGATATACATCTCTGCGGTGTCAAGAATCCTACCTTACGAATCGCAACCGCCGGCTAAAACCGCAATCTGGATAATCCCGCCATGGAAGAGCCTCCGACAAGGCGAGCTTTTCAAGCACCGAGACGAAAACGATGGAGCTCTGCATCACCGGATATAGTGACGGATGAGTGGAACAGACGGAGGAGAGAGCGGTGAAGCTCCGACGGCTCCTCCTCTGCGCAAACCCTCACGACGAGCGGCTTTTGTTTGCTTCGTCTTCGTACGGCGACGAGATCGGTGGAGGGAGATCGGGACGCGTCGTCTTCGGCCGGCGACATGAGCGGAGGAGGGAGATGGGTCGATTAATCTTCGTCTCTCTCTCACGATTGGTTTTCTTCTGAAAAAAAAGAAGAAGATAAGGGTTAGTCTGAATACGGCGCTTGGGTGAAAGAGTAAGAAGATAAAATTAGGCTAATAAACTTAGGAAGGAGCAGTGATCCGACGGCTGAGAATAAAATGAGTGGAGATCTAATGGCTGGAATTAAATCTATGAGTTTAGGAGATAAAGGAAAAAAAAGAAAAAAAAATTCAATGGCTGGGATTTAAGATCAGATATTGATCTAATGGCTAATATTAGTGATCCATGTGATCTTAATTTCAACCAATAAGAAAACTTCAGTTGATTTAATTAATATATAATAACTAAAAATTCTTTTAAAAATAATAAAATTAACAAAAATGAAATTTTCAAAAATATTAAGTTTGAAAATATAACATATAAAAACTTTAAAATTGTTAACCTAAAAAAAAGTATAAAATAATATATAAAATATTAGTAAATATGAATATATGTAGTAACTAAATTTGTGTAAAATAATTTTTGATATGTTATAGTATTTCAAATTTGTGTAATATAAGTATTGGTATTTAAAATCTTTATTAGTTAGAGTGTTGGTTATACTTTAGAGTGTTAGAGTTTGTTTAGGGTTTGAAGTTAATGTTTTGAAAATAATACTTTTGGAAAATATTTTTTCTTTTATTAGTGTTGAATATTAGTTTTTTTTATAAGTATTGGTATTTAAAATCTTATTAGTAAGAGTGTTGGTTATACTTTAGAGTTTTAGGGTTTGTTTAGGGTTTGAAGTTAATGTTTGAAAATAATACTTTTGAAAAATATTTTTCTTTTATAAGTGTTGAATATTAGTTTTGTATGAGTATTGGTATTTAAAATCTTATTAGTTAGAGTGTTGGTTATACTTTAGAGTTTTAGGGTTTGTTTAGGGTTTGAAGTTAATGTTTGAAAATAATACTTTTGAAAAATATTTTTCTTTTATAAGTGTTGAATATTAGTTTTGTATGAGTATTGGTATTTAAAATCTTATTAGTTAGAGTGTTGGTTATACTTTAGAGTTTTAGGGTTTGTTTAAGGTTTGAAGTTAATGTTTGAAAATAATACTTTTGAAAAATATTTTTCTTTTATAAGTGTTGAATATTAGTTTTGTATGAGTATTGGTATTTAAAATCTTATTAGTTAGAGTGTTGGTTATACTTTAGAATTTTAGGGTTTGTTTAGGGTTTGAAGTTAATGTTTGAAAATAATACTTTTGAAAAATATTTTTCTTTTATAAGTGTTGAATATTAGTTTTGCATGAGTATTGGTATTTAAAATCTTATTAGTTAGAGTGTTGGTTATACTTTAGAGTTTTAGGGTTTGTTTAGGGTTTGAAATTAATGTTTGAAAATAATACTTTTGAAATATATTTTTCTTTTATAAGTGTTGAATATTAGTTTGGTATGAGTATTGGTATTTAAAATCTTATTAGTTAGAGTGTTGGTTATACTTTAGAGTTTTAGGGTTTGTTTAAGGTTTGAAGTTAATGTTTGAAAATAATACTTTTGAAAAATATTTTTCTTTTATAAGTGTTGAATAATAGTTTTGTATGAATATTGGTATTTAAAATCTTATTAGTTAGAGTGTTGGTTATACTTTAGAGTTTTAGGGTTTGTTTAGGGTTTAGGGTTTCATGTATTAGTTTTATGTATTATTCTTAATTTTGGATATATATTATATTTGTATTTTGATTTTATAGTTTATGATTAAGAGTTTAAGGCTAGAGTTTGATTATGGTTGAGGGTACAGGGTTTAAAGGGTCATATTTAAGGTTTTAAGTTAATTAAAGTTTAAAAATAGTAGATTTGTGAATAAAAAATCTTTTTATAAGTTTTGAATCAAAATTTTAGATATATTATAGTATTTGGAGTGTTAGTTATTAGATATTTGAATACAGTTTAAGGAAATTTGTATATATAGAAATTTTTGCGACTAATTTGCGACTATTTTGCGACTAAATAAAAAACCGTTTAGCGACCCGGCAAATGTAGTTGCTATTTAGTCACTAAATAGCGACCATTTAGCGACGGATAAGTTGTGGTCGCAATTTAGCGACTAAATAGCGACTATAGACTATTAGTCGCAAAATAAGTCGCAACTTAGTCGCAATTTAGTCGCAAAATTTAGCGACTATAAATTCAGTCGCAACTTGTAGTCGCAAAATGCTTGTTTTCTTGTAGTGTATGGAAGTCATGTATGGAGTCATACTTGGTGAGTGAGGACTTATGGGAAGTCGTCGGTGGTAGCAGCACAACAATACCACGGGGAGATGCTGCAACCGCGGAAGCGACAAAGGAGTGGATACGGAAGAATTCCAAGGCGGAGTTTGCTTTGAAGAGGTCTATATCCTCGAGAGTATTTGAGCATGTATCAAGGTGTACATCTGCTAGTTTTATTTGGCGGGCGCCGGATCAATTGTTCAACAAGAAGAATGAGGTTAGGCTACAACTGTTAAAGGATGAGCTGGAAAATGTGACGCAGGGGGAGTCTACCATCTCAAAGTTCTTCTTCAAGGTAAAAAAAACCTTTGCTCTGAGATTAACACTCTTAATCTGGAGGAATCAATTTCAGAAGCACGATTGAAGCGGTCTATTATTCGAGGTTTATGACCCGAGTATACACCGTTTGTGACATCAGTTCAAGGATGGGCTACACAACCTTCCTTGGAGGAGTTTGAAAATGTGCTAGCTTAGCAAGGATCGTTAGCCATGCAAATGGACGGAGTTAAAGTCCATGATGACTCCAGGAACGCATTTGTTGCAAGAAGACACCAAAGCTTCAGAGCCAAACCCAAGGATGGCGGTGAAAAGAATAATGATGGACGATAAGGATCTTCCATGGGAGACAAGAAACGATTCAACTGTTACCGGTGTGGGAAACTTGGGAATTTCAAAAAGGATTGCCGAGTCAAGCTGAAAGAAACAAATATGGCGGAATCAAAATGTCATGCTGAAGATGAAGAATGGGGAAAATGTTTCACGGTGGAGGCTGCATCTTCAGGTACATCTACAACTAAAAATCTAGGAAGTGATTGGATTGTAGATTCTGGTCGTAGCCATCATATTACCGGAGATGAGAATTTATTTTCTAGTCTTCAGCGCCATGACGGGAAAGAAGCCATCATTACCGCGGATAATTCAATCCACCACGTTGAGAAGGAAGGGACGGTTGTCATTGAAGGAGATGACGGAAGCCCAATTACACTATACCATGTTCCTAGAGTAAAGAAGAATCTTGACTCAGGTAACTACATTTTATTTGGCCCAAGGATGTTAAATTTTTGAAGAATATTAAAGAATTAAAGGCTGACATGGTTCACACCGGAGCACGAGTTAAAGATCTATATGTTTTATCGGCTTCCAACTCATACGTTGAAAATATGAGCACCAATGTTAATGCCTTTATATGGCATGCTAGGCTTGGTCATATAAATATAATTAAGCTCAAGGTCATGGTGGATAAGTATTTGGTTAATGGGCTCCCGAAGTTGAAGATCTAGATGACGGAAAACTTTGTGAAGGTTATCAGTATGAAAAATCACATAGACTTCCATTTGACAATTCTACCTCACGATACGGTACTCCTTTGGAGAGGATCCATAGCGATTTGATGGGTCCGACAAGAACATCCTCCTATTCCGGGTTTCGCTACATGTTGTTGTTCGTTGATGATTTCTCAGGGTACACTTGGGTATACTTTGTGAAGGAAAAGTCCAAAGTATTTCCAAGGTTTCAAGAATTCAAGGTCACCGTGGAAGGAGAGTTAGGTCGAAAGATCAAGACTCTAAGGACGGATAATGGAGGGGAGTTTATGTCAAATGAGTTTCTCTCTTTTTTCCAAAAGCATGGTATAAAGAGAGAATTTACATGTCCATATACACCTCAGCAAAATGGAGTAGCGGAAGGGAAGATCAGACATCTAAGTGAGACATGCAGAAGCTGGCTACATGAAAAGAACTTGCCTAAAGCTTTATGGGCGGAAGGAATAAGATGTGCAGCCTATGTCATTAATCGAATGCCATTAAGTCCAAACAATATGAAGTCTCCTTATGAGATGATCCATGGGAAGAAACCAACGGTGAAACTTCTCAGAATATTTGGATCAATCTGCTACGTTCATGTTTTTAACTCTCAAAGGACAAAGCTAGAGGCAAAGGCTAAGAAATGCATATTTGTTGGTTATGATGAGAAAAGGAAGGGTTGGAGGTGTATGGATCCCAAGACACATAAGTACATTGTGTCTCGTGATGTTGTCTTTGATGAAGTTTCCTCATTTTATTGACCACCTTAAGTCTTGGTTGAGAAAGATGGTGCAAGTTCCTCCTGAAGGAATTTCTAGCAGATCCTAATCCAATTAGGCAATCCTGGTCTGTATTCTAAGCCTAGGATCTAAGGTTCATATAATTGAATCTATGGGATCTCAGATTTACCTGGTGATTTGCAGCGGAAGATTTGCAGATAATCGAGATCGCGAAGCACCTCAAACGCTGTGCCTCTACTGGTATCCACACGCACACGAACTGAACAGGAGGGATGCTAGTGCCTATAGAGATCCAATCTCTTCAGAGGTTTCTATTCAAGTTCTGGTGGCTGTCTATTAGGTTAAAATCAGTTTAGGTCGACCATATATCTTATATATGTCGACTTAAACCATAATGGAATTAACCAACGATTAAACCAAATTAATCTGATAATCCGCGAGTTGCATCGATCGACACACTCTTTGTGTGATCGACACTGCCCCAGAATATTGATATTGAATGCTCATCAAATATGCATTCACTAGATCATTACATTAATGATCAACCTCGTCTTTAACGTCCAGTTTGCTTAGGTGTGTGACCCTGTAGGATCATATAACACTAGCAATGAGTTCTCAACTCATTGATCATAAGTGGCTTCTAGCAAAGCGTTATGACTACCTAGTGTTATGTGATTTTTTCATCTCGACTATACGACTTTCACTTAGAGCAAGTACAATAGATTTCAGGACATTCCCAACAATCTCCCACTTGTACTGGAATCATCTATTCCTTTAATCCCTTCGTCACTATATCTCGATCTGGCATAAGGCAAGATCTGTGTCACCCTTATTTAGCCAAGATCATGTTCATCGAACTCCGATTTATACTGACAAGACAAACGACTGACAATCACCTCGTTTGAGTGTGGCCACACATTTCTCAGTATCAAATCTTGGATGGGCCCTGAGATATATATCTCCTGTTATATAGGAGGGACAAATACCATCTTGTTCCATCCCTGTCTCTTCACACGCTTCATGATACGCCCAATCAATGCCTTTATAGTCACCAGTTACGGCTGACGTTTGACAAGGTTAAAGCGGACCAATTCACATGTAAGAAAACATGATGAACTCAGGTCTAAGGACTATACTCTATAGTCGTAATGAAAACTCTCATGACACTTATATAACTATCCCGTAGAGTTCTCATCAGTGGGTCATGTCCGATCCTGTGTTCTCCAACACATATCTATGTGATTGACTTTAATACTCTTATTAATGACTCCATGAAACTTAGTCATCAGTCACCTCACATACTAGTCTCACGCGGTTGTTAATGTCCCACTTTAACAACCTCGACCAGGGACCAACATAATTTATGTCATTTATTATCTATAGGGTTTCATGATCAAGTCACATACTTGATGACCTATAAAATGTCATAAATTACTTTGGGACTATTATTTAATAACCATTATTAAATAATACAGATGTCAGATTTCAATAACATAATCAAATTATGTTTATACGAACATCATATCATAACTAAAATTAATAACAATGACTCCCACTAAAATTAAGATCACATCTTAAGACATCTAATGCCTTTAGAAGTAGCCTGACCCTCATTCGCCCTTGCTCAGCGTGTGTCGAAAGACATTGCGTCTTGCTAAGAGTAATACCAAGAGTCATTTGCACGAAGCCCTTCTTGGAATCCTTCATATTGGACATGTGCAAGGCCTTATCACTATAAGTATCTTGACACAATCCAATTAACTTATCCAATCTATCTCTATAGATTCTTATTCCAAGAATGTATACGGTTTCTCCCATAATTTTATCGAAAAACAACTTTCGAATCAAGTCTTAACAGACTGAAACAATGGAACTTCATTTCCGAGAAGTGGTATGTTATCAACATATAATACTAGAAATGCAATTGCGCTCCCACTAGTCCTCTTGTAAACACACGGTTCCTCTTCATTCATGACGAAGTCAAACCTTTTGACTGCTTTATCAAAACGAAGATTTCAACTCCGAGATGCTTGCTTCAATCCATAAATGGTTTGATGAAGCTTGCATATCTTCCTAGCTTCATTAGGATCAATGAAAAACTTCAGGTTGTGTCATGTACACATCCTTTTTCCAGAATTCCATTAAGGAAAACTGTTTTCACATCCATCTGCCAGATCTCATAACCATTATGAGTGGCGGTTGCTAAGAGAATCCGAATGGACATTAGCACGGTGTCTGGGATTAGGTTTATTCACAGTCAATACCATGAATTTACTTGAAACCTTTTTTTTTTCCACCAACCTAGCTTAGTACATCTGAATATAACCATCCATGTCATCTTTTCTTCTTGAAAATCCATTTACTCACAATGACTTCTACACCATCGGGTAAATCAACCCAAGTCATACTTGGTTTTGTGACATGGATCCCATTTCAGATTCAGCGGCTTTCAGCCATTTTCGGAGTCAAGGCCCATCATTGCTTCTTCAAAATTCGCAGGCCCGTCACTTTCAATGATCAGTAGATCAAGGCAATTGGTTACGAGAAATCCATATTTCTCGGGTTCGTGACGGATCCTTTCGGATCTGCGAGCTTCAGTTTTCTGTAAAAGTCGCGCACACATATCTCATATGTATACTTTTACCACGACCTATTTAACCAATATTTAAACCGTATTTAATTAAGTCATAAACCAAAATCAATATTTGGTTCGCGATCTGTGTCGATCGATGCAACTTTTGTGTCAATCGACACTTCTTCAGAAACTCGCCATTTAAATGTATATCGAATATACATTTACCAGATCCTTTATAAACTCTAGGCACCACAGGTGCAGGTTCTACAGCTCTTTGTAGATCCAACTGCTGCTCTTCCTCATCAGGTTGAGCAGTCTCCTGTGATTTTCGAATTTCTTCGAGTTGTACTTTTACTCCCACTGTTCTTCTTGGAAAGAGAGTCTTTCTCAAGAAAACATACTTCCGAGCAACAAACAATTTGTTCTCGAACTGGTTGTAAAAGTAACATGCCTTGGTTTTGTTAGGACAACCAATAAAGCAGCACTTATCAGATTTGGGTGTGAGCTTATCAGAGATTAAACGTTTTATATAAGTCTCGCAACTCCAAATCTCCATGATGGATAAATCAGAAACATTTACATTCCACATCTCATGTGGTATCTCTATAACTGATTTTGATGGAACTCTATTTAAAGTAAACTCAGACATTTCTAAAGCGTATTCTTAGAAGGATAATGGAAGATCTAAGTGACTCATCATTGTTCGAACCATATCTAATAAAGTCCGATACAGGAGGAGTGAATTGTGAAACACTTTCACAATCTCTCAGATGATCACTAAATTCTTGACCTAAGTATTCACCTCCATGATCTCATCGTAGAGGTTTAATACCTTTGCCAAATTGATTATGTACTTCATTTTGGAACTCTTTGAACTTTTCGAAGATTCTGACTTATGCCTTATAAATAAGGCATAACCGTACCTTCTGAAAATATCAGTAAAGGTAATGAAGTACTGAAATTTTCCTCTAGCACTAGTGCTCATCGGTCCATATACATCCGTATGTATAAAGCCCAATAAGCTTCTGGCCCTTTCATTTTGATCGTTCGCAACCTGTATCGACCGACGCACCGTTTGTGTCGATCGACACTACCTCTGTTGAAAGGAGCCTTTGTCGTTTTACTTAATAAACAAGATCCACTTTACTCATTATGATTCTCAATCAGATGAGCCTAAAAGCCCATCACTATGGAGCTTCTGAATCTATTTCTCATTTATGTAGCCCAAAACGACAATGCCAGAGAGAAGTTTGACTCGTATCATTTGACTTGAATCTCTTGGTATTACTGTTATAGTTAGGCACATTCTGGTTTAGAACATAAAGTCCATTCTCTAATGGATTGCTACTATAAAATATATCACTGTAATCAAATGAATAACACTTATTCTTAACTTGAAAACTGATATCCTTCCATATCCAAACAAGGAATATAAATAATCTTTCTGCTCATAGCAGGTACATAGTAGCAGTTTTAAGTTCAAAACATGCCATAAAAGGAAAAACAAATGAAATACTCCTACGGTTAATGCAGCAACTCTTGCTCCATTCCCACTCATAGGTCCACTTGTCCTTTCTCCATAGTCCTACTTTTGCTCAGGCCCTGCACATTTTCAAAAAATATGAGTACCACAGCTGGTATCCAATACCCAATAAGTAGGACTATAAGAAGTAACATTTACTTCTATAACATAATACCTGAAGAAGAAGTCTCGTATGTCTTCTTCAGCTTCTCATAATCTTCCAAGAATTTATTGCAGTTTCTTTTCAAATGCCCATAACCATTACAATAACGGCACTTAACATCTTCAGAAGGACTGGTTTTAACCTTAGGAACATGGCCAGACTCGCTTGGATTCACAATCGAGCTCGTCTTGCCATCACCTTTGTTCTTACCAAGTTTCTTAAACTTTTTACCCTTTTGTACCATAAGGACATTTGGGGTGTCCTTCTTGATGTTAGGTTCAGCAGTCTTAAGCATCCCATGCAATTCAGTCAACGTCTTCGTCAAGTTGTTCATATTATAGTTCATAACAAATTGATCATAGCTTGACGGCAGTGACTGTAGAATGATGTCAGTAGCCAACTCTTGGCTAATGGGACAATCCAGTTTCCCCAGGTTATCAATATAACCCATCATCTTAATGACATGAGGTCTAACTGTTTCGCCCTTTGGTAGCTTGCACTTAATCAGAGATCTAACCATCTGGTATCTCTGAGTTCGTGCCTGCTCCTGAAACATACTTTTCAGGCCAGTGATCATCTGTATTGGCGACTCCACGTACTCATATTGCTTCTGCAATTCCGAGTTCATGGTAGCCAACATGAGACAACTCACATCCACCGCATCATTAGAATGCTTATCCCAAGCATCCTTATCTGACTGCAGGCATTGGCTCGGTACTTCTTGGGGAGAACTTTTTCAAGGACATAGTCCTTTTTCTCCTGTTTGAGAACAATTCTCAAGTTCCGATACCATTCAAGAAAGTTGGATCCATTTAACTTGTCCTTCTCAAGGACGGATCACAGGGAGAAATTGTTACGATGGTTTGTGCTAGACATAGCTGAAAAACAAGGGAGGTTTTAGTTATGATGTTCAAGAAATGAGAAGTCTTAACTATTAAGAAAACTCGCATTATATTCAAACAATGTTTCCTCAGATGAATATAATGAACCAAGACCCTTACTTCACTAAACTTGAGTGAGCCACTGGCTATCACCCAAATTTTAGCTATCTAGGTAAGCAACTCTTTGCTAGTTATATCCAATATAACTCTTGGTTGTGGATTGACATCTCATGTCCAATCCACCTGATGTCTCTGAGCCCAAAACGATTTTGATGGCCCAGTCAAGTAAACCAATCTCTTCAGTCATGTAATTGTTGATGTCTTGCACTGCAAGTCCATCAACACGATTACCTTCTGCCTTACTCATGAAATTGTGGACATCTTGCACTGCAAGTCTATCGCACAATTAGATGGGTCTTGACAGTTGACAAGATTGGAAAGACATCAAGTATCACTTGATATTTGGTTGAGGAACGGAACCATTTAAAACGTTCAGTTTCATTATGTTTTAATTCTTCTAATTAATTGATTTATCTTGCTTTGGTTCTGTGATTTCAAGTTCCATGACCTAAACCATCGAATCTTGTGTCGACCGACACTACTTTAGTGTCGATCGATGCTGATTAACCAAAACCAATCTGCGATAACCGATCAATCCAATTGACCCGGTTTTGAGTACCGGTCAGTGTCGATCGATGCTACATTAGCATCGGTCGATACCAACCCAATCGCAATAAACCATTCTTAGCGTTTAACCATCATTAACCAAGCTTGATAACCGGTCCAATCCAATTGAACCGATTCATAAATCTCGCGAGGTTTGTGTCGACCGACACAACTCTTGTGTCGATCGACACTAGGCGAAACATAAGTTTTATTCGGGTTTTCGCCCTGTGTCGATCGACGCCGGATTGGCATCGATCGACACCATGCGAAAAACACTAAATTTTGTTCGGGTTTTCGCTCTGTGTCGATCGATGCTGGATTGGCATCGATCGACACCATGCGAAAAACCCTAAAACGGTTTCCGAACAAAACCCTAAACTAGGTTACTTTGATCAAAACGAGTTTTAGCATGCTTGTATCATTCATACAGAGATCCAGATTCAACCAATCTAATCAACATGCTACAGATTCAATGGAACCCTAAAGCTCTGATACCACTGAAGGAATTTCTAGCATATCCTAATCCAATTAGGCAATCCTGGTCTGTATTCCAAGCCTAGGATCTAAGGTTCATATAATTGAACCTATGGGATCTCAGATTTACCTGGTGATTTGCAGCGGAAGATTTGCAGATAATCGAGATCGCGAAGCACCTCAAACGTTGTGCCTCTACTGGTATCCACACGCACACGAACTGAACAGGAGGGATGCTAGTGCCTATAGAGATCCAATCTCTTCAGAGGTTTCTATTGAAGTTCTGGTGGCTGTCTATTAGGTTAAAATCAGTTTAGGTCGACCATATATCTTATATATGTCGACTAAAACCATAATGGAATTAACCAACGATTAAACCGAATTAATCTGGTAATCCGCGAGTTGCATCGATCGACACACTCTTTGTGTCGATCGACACTGCCCCAGAATATTGATATCGAATGCATATCAAATATGCATTCACTATATCATTACATTAATGATCAACCTCGTCTTTAACGTCCAGTTTGCTTAGGTGTGTGACCCTGTAGGATCATATAACACTAGCAATGAGTTCTCAACTCATTGATCATAAGTGGCTTCTAGCAAAGCGTTATGACTACCTAGTGTTCTGTGATTTTCTCATCTCGACTATACGACTTTCACTAAGAGCAAGTACAATAGATTTCAGGACATTCCCAACACCTCCAAGGTAGATGAACCAGTTCTCTAAGTTCCAAGTGAGAGTGGAAGTCTTGAAAAGGAGACACAAGGTGAAAGGGGGAGCAATGTCCAAGAAGAAGAGGATGGGGAAGATCATCTTTTGATGGTTAATCAACGGCCTAAGAGGATCATTGTTAGGCCTACTCGGTTCAGGGATGACAGGATTCTCACTACTACTCCTGCTACTTTGCAGCTCCATTAGATGAAGATGAGCCATCATCTTATGATGAATCAAAAGGTGTAACCGAGTGGGAGACAGCAATGAACGAAGATATGAATGCTCTCATGAAGAATGAAACTTGGGATTTGGTTCCAAAACCCAAGGATGTCCAACCCGTCTCTTGCAAATGGGTGTACCGAATTAAGTGGAAGACAGATGGGAGCATTGACAGATTTAAAGCAAGGCTGGTCGCTCGAGGGTTCTCTTAGAAGTATGGAGAAGACTATGAGGACAATTTCAGCCCAGTAGCAAATATGACTACAGTACGTTCACTTTTATCTTTAGCTGCAAGATTTGGTTGGAAGTTATGGCAACTAGACGTGAAGAATGCATTTTTATATGGAGAACTTAATAAGAATATCTTCATGGAGCAACCACTTGGTTTCAAATCACGAGAGGATCATGATTATGTGTGCAAGCTCAAGAATGCCTTGTATGGGTTAAAACAAGCTCCAAGAGCCTGGTATGGAAAGCTTGCTCAGTTTCTTCAGTTTTGTGGGTATGTGCCATCAAACTCTGATCCATGTTTATTCTTCAAGAAGAATGGAAGAGTCCAAGTGGTAGTCCTTCTTAACGTGGATGATATGATAATTACGGGGAATGATGATGCTAAAATAACTCGTTTACTAGAGGATATGTCAATAAGGTTTGAGATGAAGAAGTTGGGTGAGCTGAACAACGTTCTTGGTTTGGAGGTTGAAAGGGTAAAGGATGAAATATTCATCGGCCAACAAAGCTATACAAGAAGAATTATTGAGAATTTCGGCGTACACGAAGGAAAGATGCGTACTACTCCGATGGATGTGAACATAACACTACAAGAAAATAACATTTTTACGACTGCACTTTTAATCGCAAAATAGTCGTTAATCTCTGTTTTATGACTATATGACGACTAAATATGGTAGTTGTAAATCCATAGTCGCTATATCGTATAGTCGTAATATTAGTCTGCGAGTTAAGACTATTTAAACGATTAACATAGGTAATCGTAAAATAGACGTAGTGTTGTCGATAGATATAAGGACTAATATGCGACTACAACAGCGACTTTTGTGCGACTATAGAGGGAGTCCAGATGACGTCGGAGAAATGTTTTCATCAAATATAATAGTCATTAAACTAGGTGACGATTAGGCGATTAATTCGTGATTGTATAGTATAGTCAGAAAGTAGTCGTAAATATTAGCCACTATGTAATGACTGGGTAACGACCACTGTAACTACTATCCTGCGACTAATCTTAACATCTATATACAATTATGGTAATGATCTCGCCACTATGTGGCGACTGTTATGTGATTGAGTAGTATAGTCACAATTTAGTCGTAGACTAAGGTGACGTTTTGGCGACTATTTATTGACTAATTTACCGATTATAAGACGACTAAATGGAAAATCCAAATACAATTATGGTAAACATCTTGCTATTAATTGTCGACTGTTAAACGACTATGCAGCGTCTAAACGTAATATACATATTCAATTATGGTACAGTCTGGCCGACTACTTTCTGACTGTCTAATATAGTCACAGCATAGTCGTAAGAAATGGTGACTACTTGGTGACGGCATAATGACTAAATAACGATAATTGAGCGACTATTCGGAAAATCCAGATTCGCTGATTGTAAATATTTAGCGACTAGTTTGTGTATGTAGTGCGAATAATTGACGATTATTTAGTGGCTTTTATTCATAAAATTAAGATTTTAGATTCATTTCATTTTCGATTTGTAATCGGTGATACCGTAATTTGAAATGTACAACAAACGTAACAAACACTTGCATCAAAAATAACATTGGTAACGTGTAGACACAGACGGCCTACATACACAAACTCCAGCATTTAGGAGTTTCCAAATCATATACCAATAAATTATCACCAGCAAGAGACAGTGATAAAGTAACCTATGAATCAGATGGTGTTGTTATCTTACTTTGAGCTTCCTTCAGTTGCTCTTGGTGGGCGACAACGCTGAAAAGTGTATGGGCTTCTTGTGCTTGCGCATTAAAAGATTAGCTGTCAGGCTTTCGACTCCATTAGGATTTACTCGTCGATTCTTCTCAGAGGCCTGTGACAATTAAAGACAATAAGAGAAAAACAATTAAATAAAGATCGTGAGATGACTTTATAAACATGGACTGTGAAAAATTTTACTTTACCTGAGGAAAGATGTTATATTCATCTGTTGATATCTCACGAGGTCGCAGTTCTTTGCAGTGCTTCTGCAAGTCATTTGTGATGCTAACCATGTCTTTCATACGTCGTTGATAGATCTCCTAAAAAAATGTTTTATAAGAAAGTTCTGTGAGGTTTGGAAACGCCTCAAATGAGACAAAACTATCTTCTAAGCGCTCAGACACTCAAACTTAGCAGAACACATTAATCAGTTAAGCAGAGATTGATGTCTTCAATTGCGTGCTAACTATAAGATTAACATCCTAACCATCAGACTCTAACTCCTCAAACACTCATTAAAAAAAACATCCAACTTACCCAGACTGTGGAATATAGGAGTCGTTTACAACTTGTATAACCAAAACTAATTGTAAACAAGTAATAAGATTCAGAGCCTGTCCCATTTCAAAAGCAAAGCAAAGCAGAAGGAAACTAACGATATAGCTACATGTACCCTTAGGCATCGATTCACGAAGGGTATGGTGATTGACATATTCAAGGAAGAATTTGAGAGAGTCGATAGGGTTTCGGCCAAAGTTAGCTATGAAATGGAGAGTTTCGAATAAGAGATTCGAAGAACATATATCAGTTTGAGATGGGTGGGCGTAGAAGAGGATTCATGGAGAGATCAAAGAGATGATTCGTAGGAGATTTCTGAAAAGGGGAAAAACAAAAGTAAATCAGGGTTTGACGTATTTGATGATTTCTCTGCACTTTGTCGAAAGTTCTTGGGTATAGGCAGGTAATTCAAATGTTTTGAGCTATAAAATTGGGTTTAGATTTTCCGGATTAATTTGGCAAATATTTTTAATTTTTGCCCACTTGTAGGCGTAACGTGGTCGTATTATATTCCTTTTAATTGACTTTGTTTTAAAAATTTAACTAATCTATTTTACTTTATTAAAATAAGAACAAGTTTTCTCAAAATATAAAGAACGATTGAAGACAGGTTTTATGAATGCAAATTTGTCTTTTAAGTTCTTTAAAATAGTTTTGCAATTGTGAAACTCTCAAATAAAAAATAGTACACAGCAAAATTTAAAGAAATAGCTTTCAGACTAGAATGTTAAAGCGAAGACGAAACTTTAGATTTTAAGGGTTTAGGGTTAATTACAGAGACTAGATTGCAAAAGAAAAGATGAAACCGAAAATTCGAGGTTTTGAGTTTTCTTTTGGAGATGCTAAAACTAAAATTTGAGGTTTCGTCTTTTATCTTACATCGAATGATCTTAATCAAACATATATAGCGAGATGAAGTGGTCGAGACATTAAATTATGATTTTGTGAAAGAAATTTAAAATATCGGTTGAGAGGAACATTAAATATTCTTCTTGACTCTCATTTAATGTGTAATCAATAACCACAAGCCTACCAAATTAAACGTTCAAAATAAGATTGGAGGGTGGCTGCAGTATAAACGACCCCCCGAAACAGAGGAACTCTGCATAAGCCTGCAAGAAACAAAACACAAAAACCAGTGCACGGTTCTATATCTCCGAGGCTACACCAAAGCAAACGACAAACCAGCATATGGTTCAAGGGCTCAGGGGCTACACCAGAACAAAAGACAAAACCAGTGTACGGTTTGTATAATTTTTAACCATGATATAACCATGATATCTAACCAGGATATTGAACCATGATTAAATGATTTGATTGGGGTAGTGAAGATACACACTATGTAACTGTATGTCTCTCTCTCTCTCTCTCTCTCTCTCTCTCTCTCTCTCTCTCTCTCTCTCTCTCTCTCTCTCTCTCTCTCTCTCTCTCTCTCTCTCTCTCTCTCTCTCTCTCTCTCTCTCTCTCTCTCTCTCTCTCTCTCTCTCTCTCTGTTTTGAAGCGGCGCTCGAGGCACATTATTAAAACCCTCATTTCCTGTAACCTTCTTTAACCTTCAAGTCCTTTGTTTGGTGAGGGGAACTTATTTCATCGTAATAATCATCTTCCTGATTAAAATTTCTCCCACTATCATTTCCTCTGAAACATAACCAAAACACAATGGTCCATTACAACTACATAGCAGAAACACAACCTAACAGCGCCGAAACCGGTTGGCGCTTCAGAGTTAAGATTTTCCACATCTACACATACTACGTGTTGGAAGATGGACCACATTGGAGTTTCGTCTTGGCCGACCAGTGAGTAATACTACAAGAAACTTGCAACATAGCCGCGGATTTTTTGTGTGGCTATTGGCAATATTTCGTAGCTATTTGGTCGATAGCTACGAATAGCCCTGAAAACAATCCGTGACTATGAGCTTGCGGATATTGATCTTTGTAGCTATCCGGAGCCAGAGAGCCATGACATAGCCACGACGGTTTTCGTAGCTAATAGCTGCCAATAGCGAGAACATGAATCCGTAGCTAATATTGCCACGAAAAGTTGCGATCTTAGTTTGTGGTTATATCTACGAACAACAGCGGGTATGCCCGTAGCTATATAATACCATTTTTAAAAAAGATAATATTAAAAGCCAATCATATATAAAATTTATTTTATTTATAACAATATTTACAATAAAATAAAATTATATTAAATAAATAACAAAAAAACAAAAAAAATATTTTAGAAAAAGCTTCCTCCTTCTGACGACTGCTGGAGACGTCTCCGGCCACCAGATCCGCCGGCTCCGGTGACAACCATCTTGGGCGCCTGATCTCGTGGTGAAGACGACTGCTGGAGAAGAACCTGTGCGCATAACAATCAAAAAATGATTTATAAATAATAAAATAGTTTTTTAAATGTTAAGTTTTAAAATATAGAAGATTAAACTTTTTAAAATGTTAAGTTTTATAAGTAATTTAAAATAATAAAAATCAGTATATATATAGTGATTAAAACTGATTAAAACTGATTTTATTTTTTTACATTATTTTTTATTTTTAAAGTGTTAAAATTTACTTATGAGTATATATGATAGTTATATTATTGTTTAAGAAGTTTAAATTTAGTATTAGTATATATAATTAGTTTTTATATTGAATTTATACTTTTGATTGAGATTAATGTTTAGAGTATGAATATGATTTAGGGTATAGGATTTGAAGGGTTGTGTTTAAGGTTATAAGTTAGTGTTTGAATAATATTTTGTTATAAGTGTTGAATCTTAGGTTTGTATATGCTATAGTAATTAGAATATTGTTAATTAGAGTTTTATTTATACTTTAGAGTTTTAGGATTTGATTAGGGTTTAGAGTTTTAATTCTTTTTATGTAAACTATATATGTAAATGTTTAAATATTAGTTTTATGTATACATAATTAATTTTATATTTTATAGTTTTTGATTAAGAGTAAGGTTAGAGTATGATTATGCTTTAGGGTATAGGGTTTTAATTGTTGTGTTTAGGGTTTGAATTTAATGTCTGAAAATAATAAATTTGAAAAAATATTTTTTAACTTATAAATGTTAAAACTTAGTTTTGGATATGTTATAGTAATTATAATTTTATTAGTTAGAGTTTTGTTTACACTTTTGAGTTTTAGGATTTGTTTAGGGTTTGAATAGCTACGGATAAATCTGTAGCTATACGTGGCTATTTTTCAAAGCCACGGATAGCTACGGAAAAAAATCGTATCTATACCATATATATTTAAATATTCGTTATGTATCAACGAATAGCAACGAAAATACGTCGTAGCTATAATTTCGCATTTTTGTCGTATATATTAGTAGATATATGTGTTCCACGAACGTGTTGTAGCTATCCGTAGCTATTTCGCTACGAAGAGCTACGGATTTATTTCATAGCTATATAGCTGTGGATAGCTACGAATCATCTACGAATTTTATTTTTTTTCCAGTCGCGGTTAATTCGTAGCTATTTGCAGCTCAAAAAATAGCTACGAAAATTTCATGGCTAATCCGCGGCTATTACACATATTTCTTGTAGTGTAAGTGAAAATTATTTGACTGACTTTCCGGAGGCAAGACTGCACTGGTTCTGACTCTTTGATTTTATGCATTCACTCATGTGCAGGGAGCCAAGATCGAAATGGTCATTTATCTAGGCGAAGTAAATAACTTCTCTGGACTTGAGAAAAATGAAGGCAAGTGGATTGAGATATCTGGAGTTAGGGTAGTGCGAGCGGATACATGCTTCTGTCCGACAAAGTCTCGCCACCAACTTGAAGTCACGGAAAACAGTGAGATTGAACTTATCGACCCTTTGGACAGCAAGCACTACATGGAATTTGTTAGTTTCCTCCATACCCGTGACATAAAAATAGACAGAGACGATCATATAGGTAAAAACTATCGAAAGTTTCCATCTTTTCAATGTTTTTGAAACTCTAATACTGAAACTCTAAATAACAACAAATATATTGACTAGAAACCATGGGCGTTGTCTCGATCAACTGCCCCCTTGAAGTCGATCCCGATAACCCTGCAAGGAAAAGGAAAGTGTTCCGCCTCAGAGACGCCCAATAAGTGCATGTTTTTGGTAGTGAGCAGTAAACACCATGACCAAAACAATTGATAAAAGTGTAAACTGTTCGATAATAAGAACAATTTATCAGGATTGTTTTGATTTGCTTCTCTTATTCGTAATAGGATGAACAAGTTAAAGTGTGTGGCTTGTGGCAAATACGCGGTTGACTTCTGGCCTGAATACTTGAAGACTAAGGGTCCAGAAAAGATCATGGTCCTCATGATGTGGAGGAGTGTTTAGACTGGAAGTAACTGTTTAAACATTTTCATTTGTTTATATATAATAATTTAGGATAGTTCGCTAAAGTTCTTGTTTTATATAGGTGAACCTGATGAGACATGGGTTGAGACCGGGGAAGGCTTATCGGACTACAGGTTCAATTCGCGAATTCAGGAGGTTCAAGATCTCAGGTTCCAGCTAGAGGCCGCTGACACCGATGTTGTTGGAAGCAGTGCTGTTGTCCCTATCTAAATCTCATTCATAATTTAGTGTATGTTACTTGAAAACCTTAACGTTTTATTATGCTTTCGGTTTTAATATGCTTATCGAACCGTATTAATTATGCTTTCATGTTTAATATTTCAATTCAATAACGGTAATTGATAGCCATATTTTAGTAATAAGTGATTAATATATAGTAAGAATTGTTCGGTGACATTTAAGATGCCTCTCAAAGTCAATAACTTTCTTTGACTAAGATTTAAGAAATCGACTACTATTTGTAATCTTAATAAATGAGAATGAATACTAATACAATTGGAAATGAAAGTTTCGATTTATAAAAATGATTAATATTAGACAAAGGGAGTAATTAAATACATGTACTAGTAATAATTACTGCAATTTTTAAAATGAGAAAAATTAACAGTCGTATATAAACAAGAGTAAAAATTTTGGACTTATTTTTGGTTTCATATTTGTATATTAAGAATTTTTCGGTGGCATTTAAGACTGCTCTTCTTCCACCAATGAATGTGCTCGGCGTGACTGGAAGGTCGTGTCGCTTTAAATCAGGATTGGTCCGATAACCGTTCTTTCTTCCCCTGATTAAATATATAGCCCCTCTTTTCATCATTCTTCCCCATCCTCACTTATAAGTTCTAATAGAGCCTCGCTTCATCTTCTATCTTTTATCTTAAGTTCTTCCTAAAATACGCTTACATGTTCTTCTGTTTTCCTTATGTTCGTTATATGTCGACCTCCGGAGTCATGCATGAACAACACCAGAACAAGTATTCTCCTCTAGATAAAGTCACCTACGAGTCTTGCATGGTCAAACGACCAAATGGTCATTCCCCGTCAAACACTCGGCGGTGAGATGATTGTTTGTGATTGATTCGATTGGGTTACTTTATCTTGAGGAGAACATTGGTTCAGGTGTTCATTTCATAACAGTTCCTATCTTATCGATGGCCTTGCTGGGAAAAGACAACTCAATCGTGAGACAAAATAGCGGTCCGGTTTCTGGCGGAAAGAAACCGATATCACAACTCAAGCTTCGGCTTTGGAAGAACTTGTCTTTTAACAAATTAGTTTAGCTCTAATTATTTTTCTAAGTTCGACTTGTAGTATTAGTATTTGAGGTATTCCACTCAATTCCTACATTAATATTCCATTTGATATTCTTCTTGTCTTTCATTTTTATAATTTATAGTGGAATAAGACCCGAAAAATTGGGAGTAATATTAATCTAATAACCATTCTAGTGAAAAAAATATTAATCTAATAAGACCCGCCAAAACAAGAAACATTATCGCGCCTAGCCCAAGTTATTTAGGTAAATTATCATAAACCGAAAGAATACCTTGACCATAATAACCTCGACAAAGTCAACAAGAATATTACAAGGGCTCTTCATCCTGCTCTTCATAGTCATCTTGATCCTCATCATCAAAAGATGATAAATTACAACGGAATTCATCTTCTGGTTCCGCATCTTCGACCTCGTAATCAAGATCTATTGTGTTTCCTCCTTGTACCAAGTTCTCAATGACGAGATCTTCGATTCTAGTCATCATCACAGGATCATCATTTTCTTGTTGCAAAAGAATCTGTTCCATGTTACCATAATCTCCTGAAATATTTCTCCACGGGTTGACTTGAACAACACTTAGCCACTCTCGCTTTGGTTTCTTCATGTATGGATACGGGATATAACAAACTTGATCTGCTTGTGAGGTTGTGCAATTTATATGTACTGAATGAAGTTATATACGTACATATATTTAAAGGCATTAAGATTTACAGTTATGGAACTAACGTACCTAGAACAAATGGTTCATCTTTACAGTACGTTCTTGTTGAAAGAATGTCTAAAAACGCCAACATTACTCTTCTGAGTGCCTCTAGCGATCATAGGGTCGTACTGGTTACACTTAAATAGTGTGATTCTCAAATTCACATTTCCCTCATACTCGAGCTGTATGATATCAGTTAAAGTCTCGTAGAAATCAGCCTCATCGGATGCATCAACATAATTCTCTTCTTTAACACGTACACCATAGTTACATGTCTTCCGTCCCATGCCGTGATTCTCTGTATGAAACAAATATCCTCTTGTAAAATAGATGGATCAGGTTTTAGCCTTATGCACGGGTCCATGCACTATCTCTAGCACCCAATCATGAATTTTAGATGTGTTTTTCCAATAAGTAACCTGCAATACATAGAAAAAATATCAAATATAGAGTTTGGCAAAGATAAATTCAATTAAATATATAGGTAAGACAAAAAATTTCACATACATAAGTTTCCACCCATATTCAATATTCTTCCGGTCTTTTTGCGGAGACCTCTTCTTCGGAGAATTCTGGATATTTTATGGACAGATAATCTTCAAACATACTTTAATTTCAACCAAAAACTATATGATAAATCATAGTATAGTTGAATATATTAAAACGAAAGATAAGAAATGCCAATATATATACCTCTCTAGTGGCTCAAAATATCCACAGTTTCGCAGAACATAAACATGTGTGTGTCTATAGTCTTCCTCTGAAAGCCAGATTTCTTACATTCTTCAAATTGGACGACCCACTTGAGTAAATATATCAGGAACATCGACATGATATACGGGAATTTCACCTTCAGTGAATCTGGTTAACCTCACCAAATTAATTGGTTTAGAAAATTTATAATTAATTAATATACTACCATGTGTGCTTCTTACAAATGGCGAAGTGAACATGTGATAGAGCATTTACCTTGATTTTGTTTTTATATTCGCAGCAAAGTAATGCTCTGAGAAATAAGCTATCTCCTCATTGATATACGATTCAACAATCAATCCTGCCGCATATCTTTTGTTCTTTGCTTTCCGTTTCAACTTTTTAAATGCCTTTCAAAAGGGTACATACACCGATATTGCACTGGACCTCCTAATTCAGCTTCGTAAGGGATTTGTATAGGTAATTGCTTCATCACATCGAAAAATGATGGTGGAAAAATCTTTTCCAAGTTGCATATGATTAAAACTATGTTTTCTTTGAGAATTTGGACACGACTTTTTTATAAAGTTCTCGAGCATAAGTCACGGAAAAAACTTCCAACCCCTAAAATATATATTTTTGAAACTGTTGGTAAATATAAAATACTATACTCATATTTAATTATCAAATATTAAGTAAAATAAAATAGAAACCTGCTAACGCAAGGTGGACGTTCCGGTCTAAGAGTTCGGCAAAGATGAATGGAAGTAGCCGCTTCATAAAAATGTGGCAATCATGACTCTTTATCCCTGAAAACTTATCGTTATCCATATCCGCACAACTAGCTAAGTCGGCCGCATATCCATCTGGGAATTTGAGTGCATGTTTCACACATTCTAGTAATATTGTTCAGGCATCGTTTGTCAATCTGTATGTGAGGAAAGAAGCTTTACCCTCACCATCAATATGTAGGTGTGGCCGAGAACAGAATCGTTCTATCAATTCTTGACATGATGGTGTCTTTGGATTTACCCTTCACACTCAAAAGAGTATTCATGACGTTGTCAAAAAAATTCTTCTCTACATGCATAAAATCAAGATTATGTCGGAGAGTGAGGTCCCTCCAGTACGGAAGCTCCCATAATATGCTTTTCTTTTGCCAGTTATGCAACTTCCCATAGCCAGGCTCCTTCTTTTCGTGACCGTTTCCACCGACGTCATTGGTTTTCGGTGGATTTACACCTTGCAATCGCTCGCTATAAACTTGCTCATCACTCAATACCTCAGGTGGATTCTCTTTCGTGGCGTCTTTTCCCTTCAAGAAGTCTTTTTGTTCTTCCTCAATGGATGACCAAATGGAAGAAATCTTATGTGACTATCAAACCAACACGTCTTCCTTCCCTTAGGCAGATACAAAATTGTTGTATCTTCCATGAAAATAGGACCAGACAATCCACCATGGGTCGTCCATCCTGATAACATCCCATATGCCGGGAAGTTGCTTATCGTCCACAGCAGCATTGCTTTTAGTTTAAAGTTTTCATTCAATGACACATCATATGCATCGACTACAGAAGACCACAATTCTTTTAACTCCTCAATAAGAGGTTGGAGGAAAATATTGATACTAGCACGCGGATGATTTGACCATGAATTCAGAATTGTAAGAAACTAGTATTTTGTGTTAATGCACATATCAGGGGGTAAATTATATGGAGTCATGATCACGGGCCACAACGAATGATTACGAGACATGCCAAATGGATTGAACCCATCTGTACATAATCCAAGATAAACATTACGAGGTTCTTGGTGAAATGATTTCCACTCCACCGCATCATATGGATGACACATTTCTCCCTCCTTCGTTTGGTGCTCTGCATGCCATCTCATTGCCGCTGCAGTCTTCTCGCTTTGATACATTCTCTTCGGTCTGTCAGCAATTGGTAGATACCACATACGACTGTAGGCTACTCTTGTTCTACTTTGTTTCTCGTTTGGCTTCCATCTTTGTTTAGCATAAAACTGACACTTTTATTCCTTTTCGTCTTCTTTCTAGTTTGGCTTCCATTTGTTCATGCAAACATCAATTGTACGATAGGGGAGGCCTAAATTGCGCATCAGTTTCTGTCTCGCGGTGAGAACATGTTACCTGGTTTCCTTCTGGTAAATATTATGTTATCATTTCACATATCGAATCTACTAACCTTTCACTCATATAATATCCTGCCTTGTTATGCAGGACCCGAGCAGCCAAGGATAACTGAGAGTGACCTCACGACAACCATCATATAAAGGATTGATGGCTCCTTCTAACAAGTCATAAAACTTTTTCAATGATTACGTACAAGTTTTCACTATTACTCGTGTAACCACGAAATGCATAATTTACCATATACACATACCTATCTTCACATTATTATGACCATTCAGATCAACATAACTCGTTCCTATATTCAAACCGATTTCTTCTACATGCTTATACCAAACATAATAATCAGGCATAAATCTGTAACTAAATAGATGACTCCAAATTCCTGGTTCTGTGGTTTCCGGTTTTTCGTTCTTGCAGAAACGACAAGGACAGAGAAACTTACCGCCATTGCTCAGCACTAAAGGTTGGTTTTTGGCAAGTTCCATATATTGTGCCACCCCCATTGTGAAGGCTGTTGAGAAATAGTTTGTGGCATCATCGAACCTATTATACATCCACTCCCGATGGTTGCTATAATTATTGTAGCCTCCCGCCATGTAACTAGATTTCCAAATCCTTTATGTTTCTACAAATGAAAACGGAGAAAGGGCTAAATTTTGACTATGTAGACATAATTGTCCACTCCCATTAATTTTCAAAAATGCATGTGCATGAAACTTGTACACCTACCACAAGCAGGTAAAATATAACCAAACTCTCATATTATTATTACTAAATCCAAAAATACTATCTGATACGACCTATATCCGACTACTTTGCGACACGAATAATGAGTTGAATATTAGTCATAATAATAGCGACAAATAAACGACTTGGTTACTACTATACACGAAGTAGCGAGTTAGTCGCCCATGTACTGACCAATTCGCGATTTTTCTACAACTCTTCACATCAGACGCAAAAATAGTCGCCATATCACCAACTAGCCTGCGACTATTGTTTCAGGTGTCGACAATGGTTGTTACTCAGTCGTAAATCGACGACTAAATTGGCGACAATCATTTTTGGTCGTATAAAAGCGACTAATACATGTCCATATATATGTTGACGCAAGATAATAGCAATATTGTCCCCTAATAGTCGCCAAATGTTACGACTACAAGTATGTCGCAAGTTCCACTCGCAAAAACGCTGTTTTCTGGTAATGTAAAGCTTAAACACGATGAAGGATCTTTGCTACCCGATCTTCGACCTTATCGCTCACATGTCTGAAGCCTGCTATACTTAACCATTACAAGACCTGATATCTCCTTTGCGGTTGATCTTGTAAGTTGGTTTATGCAAGAACCAAAGAAACCACATCTAGAAGCGGCGAAGAAGATCTTAAAGTATGTGAAGACAACTCTTGGCGTGGAATTTTTGTACAAGTACGATGCCAAGGTAACTTTCTATAGGTTCACAGATGCTGACTTTGGTGGGGATTTAGATGATCGAAAGTCAACTTCGGGCTATGTGTTCTTATGTGGAGACACAAGCATTTCATGGTGCAGCAAGAAGCAAGCAACAGTGTCGTTGTCTACCACTGAAGCGGAGTATAAAGCTTCAACACTCGCAGCTCAAGAGTGTATATGGCTTTAAAGACTCCTTGAAGACTTGTTCGAGTGGATCAATAAGCCGGTTGCCATCTACGGAGACAACCAAAGTGCTATCAAGTTGGCTAATAATCCAGTGTTTCATGCAAGGACGAAGCACATTGAATTGGAGCATCATTTCATACGATAAAAGGTGCCTTATGGAACGATTGAAGCTTTGGAGGTTCGAAGAGAAGAAAACGTTGCAGATATCATCCCCAAGTCATTACCGAAAGGCCAGTTCGAGTTACTTCGTTCAAAACTCGGGATGGTTGACAAAATCAAGTTTAAGGGGGAGTATTGAAGTTAAAACTTGATTTTTGTTCAAACTTAATTTTGGGTATATGATAAAATTATTTAGATTTGTCTAAGCTCAAGATTGAGCCCAAGTTCCACACAAAAAAATATCTAGAAATACTTTAGAAGGTTTTGCACCTCCTTAAGTTTTTTTAGAAAAAAAATTTAGTAAACAATCTAGTTACTTGTAATAAATAATCTAGATATTATATTAGATAATTCTAAAGACTTAGAAAATATCTATACTAAGGAGGTTATAGTAGAAATATCTTGATCCTTGTTGTAAGTTCTTGTGCAAGCTATAAATACCTCTTCACCCCTAAACAAGTTAAAGAAGTGAAATAAAAACAAGTTTAAAGAAAGAGTGTTCTTTTTCTTAAGTTTTCTAAATTTTTTCAAATGTCTCCAAATTTCTCTAAGTGTTTTTCCATAAATTTTTTCATATTTAGAAAGCTTTTTCGGGTCTCTCGGATATTACGGTTTTGGACTAGTGCTATGTACTATGAAGGTTTCTTTACAGTATTAGTAATTAGTAAAGCAAGAACTCTTTGGCACAGTGTATACATATTTCGTAGATTTGAGTGACATGCTAAGTTTAATCCATTTATAGATAAATAGTCAGCTATCAATGTCATTTAGCTTCAGTGGAATCTTTGTTTAATCTTGCTTTTTCATGCTCCATGAATATTGATGCAGTCCACGCTTTTGCCAGAGAAGGAGAAGTTGAGAATCTATTGAAATTCATAAAAAGTGCATTTTTTTCAGTAGTGCTTCGAGTTCTGGGTATTGTAATTAGAACTTCACTGGTATATGAAAGCACCACCATTCTACTATAAATTGCGACTCAGGATCAATCATGCTATTGAAAATCACACTTGTGTCCTCCTTGTTAGATATCAGAAATTAAAATGGTCTAATAGAGACTGATACAAATCTTTGTGTTGTAAAATCGAAATTGAAAAAAAATAAACAAAATTTTTCAAAAAGAACTAAAATATGAGAAAGATGAAAAACAAAAATATCAGATAATTTATTTTAAATAATTTATTTTTCATACTAAAAACAAGTTTAACACATAGCAACATTTATAATATTAAAAATTATTGAGTTTCCACATAATTGTCTCTAATCGTATAGTTGTACATTCTTCTTTAGAATTTATTTTGACGATTTTTGTGTATTTGTAGTTAAACATTACGATAAGATATTATGTTGTAGTTGGACATATGATTTTTTACTATTAATTATCATATATGAAATTTTCATAATAAAATTTGTACAAAAGCATAATTTTCACCTCTTTTGTATCATAAGAGGGTGATCATTTACAAAGTTTTCTTATATTATAAAGTGTTTTATGAAAACCAATAATATATATTACGGAAATGATAAATTCTTGTTTTATTGATTTGAAATCATTTTTTTATAGTTCTAACATGTTTTGAAATCTTTACAAACCTTAATTAATTGTTTTCATATTTCTTGAATATTATTGTTTTTCATATTTTTTGAATTTATACATACAAATACAAATATGTTTTTAGTTGTATCTAGTTGAATTTGGTAGTACAAATTCAATAATAGACAAACACAAACACACAAATATACATATGTTTTTAAACATGTCGTCCAAATCCAACAGTCGACAAATAAAAACACACAAATACATATATGTTCTTAGTTCTCTTTTTTACTCATGAGATTCTTGATTGCGGATGTTGCATGGACACATGGGTAGTCAAAATGTACATGTGAATCTCAAGTTCATTAAACTTCTCTTGAACAGTTGCAACTCAGACGTACGGGTTATCCTGCACTGTTACAGAAAATAATTTCATGGATGGTGATAAAGTTTCATATACTAGATATAACCTCTGTTCGAATACTCGCTAGGCGCTAGTCGGGCGGTTGGGTTAGGTCTAGCGCCTAGGCGAAAAATCGGAAGTTAAGTGGGGATTAATCAGAGTATAATTTTAGAATGTTTTTAATCAATACATGCCTTTATATATACTAATGTTAAGATATACCAAAAAGTTATCGTAGTCGGGTTGTTTGATAGCAAATATAAACTCACAGGTCGTGAGTTTAAGTGTAATAATGTCTAGTTTTTGTGTTTTTTTGTTTTTTTTTAATAAAGGGTAAAAACATCATTCTACAATCATCTTTTTCCTTACATAAAACACGCGACCTGTAACCCTAAAGCCCGAGCCGCCATTGTTACTCATTTTTTCTTCTTTTCCCCTTGATTATCATCTTATTTTTACTTGATTTATGTAGATTTGTCACTTTTCTTTTGATTTCTAACAAAAAACGAAGCAAATAAGATTTTTTTGAACTATCAACGATTTTTTCTCCGACTTGGTTCAAGACGCGGCGGTTTCCGGCCGACCAGAGCTTATCCGACAACTACACGGCCCTATACGATGCGTTTTCGAACAGGGGATATAACTCACTCATACTATGAATATTGTACCCACGTCGTTTCTAAGCTCCACTACTTTTTGTTCCTTCTCCAAGTTTTCTCCTGTTTGTTTTAGAGAATTATGACGTACTGAGATTTATTGAGATACATATTTTTTTAATGTAACACTTTTTAGTTATGTTACAAAAGAACTAACCCTATTGTGTATGTAAAGTCAATTTTATCCTTTAAGATAATTCAAACCAGCTACACTGCGCATGAATTTGTAATTTGTAATTTGTGTATTTTGGATTTATTTTTTTATCTTATGAAATTGATTTGATTGACCACAATTAAAAATAACTAACTTGAAAAAGAAAAAAAACCCAACTACAAGCAGAATTCACTACGAGCATCTCCTCTGCATTTCTTTTATGAGCTTCTGGAACCAGAGGATTAATCCCCAAAAACCCTAAGGCAGCATCTCCTCGTCTGTCAGATTAGAAAGAAGTAGAAGATGATGACCATGCGACAGAGAGTACAGAAGACGGAGATGAGGTCGATTCCGAGCAACCGCAACGGAATCTCCAACCGAAACCGAGACCAAACTCGAGAGTCTCGGAAACAAACGAACCAACCAAGGATGTATCCGAAGAAGACAATGAGGAGGAATCCTACGACAGCTCTGATTCCCAATCGGTAAATATTATATCCATTTAGTTGTGTAAAAGTAGGGAAAAATTGTTCTTAGTGGTTTAGATGATGAAAAAATTGTTTTTCTTTGGTTGGATGTTAAGTAAAACCGGTTAAACTGGATATTACCAGTTAAGTAAAATTAGGTAAAATCTGGTAAAACTAGTTATGTAAAACTAGGTATAACGTGGTAAAACTAAACATTGTATTACTGGTAAAACTTTGTAAAGCTAGGATGTAAAACTAGATATAACTTGGTAAACTAAACCTTGTATTATTACTGGTAAAACTTAGTAAAACTAGTTAAATAATACTATGTATAACTTGGTAAAAGTAAACTTTGTATTACTGGAATAACTTGGTAAAACTTATTTTTGCAAGAATCCGGTGATGAAATGACAACAATGCAACCTCTGAGAATGTAGTTCCCCTCAACGGAGTACAAGAAAAAAATCAAAATATCGACGCGGTGCTACTATGTGGATTTTCTGTCTACTCTTGATACTTTGTAGCCTATGCTAACGACTACGGAGAGGAGCTGGTTGGAAGAGCATCCGCAGTTCAAACACATCTTTCACTTGCCGAAACAAGGAAACCACGAGCTGATGGCCATGCAGATGCTATTTCTGTGAACCGCCTGCATCGAGAAGAGGATGGAAGTGTGGTTCTTAATTTACAGTGTTTTGATCCGTCATGGTCTGAGGGAGCATGCACTTATGTCTGGATTAGACTTCTGAAACTATCCGGTTACTATAAACAATTGGGTGGCCTTAATTTCGTAAGAAAATATTTTGGGAACTTGATAGTTAGAGCTCAAGATGTGAAAATGAAGCTAGAGGAGATGGTAAATTCTCGAGATAGACTGAAGATGATCGTACTCTACTTCCTTTGCAGAGTCCTCATTTGTCAGACGAATCGTGGAAACGATGCTACTCCGGTGTTAGATTTTTTTCTTAGAGTTGTTGATAGGTTGTAAAGTTTTATCCTATTCTACTGCAAGTGCACAGTTGATGCAATTATAGGATAAGAGGTATCGAATCCCACAGAGACTCTCGACCTTCAATAGATTTAGAACAGTCAAGTTAAACTAGGAGAAAGTAAATGAGAAACTAAAAGCAAAGCAGGAAAGTAAATCAGGTAGCAGGATTGTTTGAAAGCAATTAACTAAAAGCGCTAAGTCTAGGGAGTTCTCAGGAAATCAGACAAGCAGATCAGATAATCAGTCATGATCAAATTAAGCACTGTTCTAGAACTCAAACATGCATATAGAACTAACCAACTTTCGTTATGAGAATTCTCTAAGTCTAATAGCAGAAATCCAAATTTCTTTATAATTCCTAACGGATTAAACTAGCCTTAACTTCAGGTTTGATATGTTCACAATTAAATTAAACCAAATTTCTTTGCGAGTAATTCAATTGCTCAACCTAAATAGTTCAGATTCTAAACCATACTTTCATGTCAATTTAACAACCTAGAGTCTAGATTCTAAGTGATCAAGTAAGAAACTAGTGTTAAGCATAATTTAGATTGAAAAACAAATATGATATGAATCCTTAACTGAATTAATTAAATCTAGCAAGTCATGAAATCCCTAATGAGAATCCCTAAACCTAACTATGAATCTACTCAGGCATAGATAATGAAAACATAATCAATGAATAATTAGATTGCATAAAAGAGTAAGAAATAAAGGGGTTCGAAATCTTCTCCAAAATCAGGAAGCAATACAGGTTCAGATCAGCCCCAAAAAGCTCTAAAAACTCTCAGCTCAAAATATGAAAGCGTCTGTAAAGTGTTATATAAAAACTGATGTAAAAACCTAATTATATTAGCATAATCACGTCTTGGGGCTTCTTTGTAAATACGAGAACATATGGGCAAATCTGCAATTTCAGCATTCTTCATTAAACTCGCCGAGAAAGGCTCATCTCGCTCGTGTGTCGATCGATGCACAATGTGTGTCGATCGATGCAATCCTCTGTTCTGGACAGCGAACTTTATCTCTCGGGTCAAAACTCCAAAATGCTCCAAAATGCTTCATAATATCCAATTCCGCTCCAAACGTGCATATACCTAATAACACATGTAAATGACTCTAAAGAAACACCAAAAGACTCTAAAACATACTCACATCATGGTCTAAAACCGGTAAAAACCATGATATATCAACTCCACCACACTTAGCCTTTGCTTGCCCTCAAGCAAAACAGAGAACTAAAACATGGTGAAGAGGTTTGAAAACTTTTAGAAACTCTTTTCATCCTGGAATCAACAACACTCAGATTCCCCTTAGTAAGCCACTGAAAGGATCACCTGCAAGACATCAAGACCAACATATACTTCCCCCACACTTAGCAACTGTCCTAAATAAACTCCACAATCACATTCAAGCATTCAAATTCACCCTACTGACTTCTATAAGCTATTAAGTGCGGTCTCACCTAAGAATTATCGATCAAAGGGCACATGGATTCTTACTCTGTCAGTTCTAGACCACCATACTATCTTTTTCTGGTTCCTTTCTTCTCTTTTCCCTTCCTTAGCAATCTGAATTTTCCCCATTGGGTATCATTTTTTTTTTTATCAGTGCTCTTCCCATTATGGGGTGTACTTTGGACACATTCCATGAATGCACATGAGGTAATAGTGGTTGCTACCACTCCCGTGACCATTTCGGAGCTACTAGCTCATCCTCAGTTTATTATTCTCTTCTTTTTTTTTAAGAGAAGGGGAGAAGGGAACCTTACTCGGACAGGTTTACAAGCTGTGTCAGAACTAACAGAGGAATCCGACTCAAGGTATACCAAGCCCTTAGGTGAGAAAATTAAGTCAAATTAAGGGTGAAGTCAGTAAAGGATCCTCTGATACCTGAAGTGATGTAGGTGTTCTCAGTAGGCTGATCTGTGTTGGGTTTTCTAATAGTCATAGATTGATCCTGCAACTTCATCCCAATGGTCACTTAAGTTCCTGCAAGTGCTGTCAACTTCTCAAAAAATTCACTGTTTCTTACTTAAACCGTTTTGACTCAATAAAACAAAAATTTGAAAAATAGGACTGACTCTAAGAAAACAGAAAGATAAAAGTAAGTACCACCTCCCCCACACTTGAAACACACTGTCCCCAGTAGTGTCAATCTAAGGATCGGTAAAAGAAACTAAAAAGGTTAAGGGTTGAGTTAAGTTCTGTCTGATTTTTACATGTCTCGATCATGCATCGATCGTTACGCATAAATGCGACGATCGTTGCAAGGCGATTGTGATATGAGTCGATCGTTGCTCAGGTCCGCAACGATCGTTGCAATGCGATTTTCGTGTTGTGACGATCGACACACAGGACCGTGTCGATCGTTGCATTGCGATGTCGTCGGGTCAGCCAGCAGTTAGCAGGTTAGACCGTGAGAAAGTCTCAAATTTCAAACCTGAAAGCTGAAAATCAATGCAAACATGCAAAATCAAAGCAACAAATAGTCTAAAAGTAAACACATCATCCAAACATAAGTATTAAAGAGAAAAATCAAAAGAAAATTGCAAAAGAAGAAGTGAAAAACAGAAATACAGAACCGTAGTCTGAATATGCCACTACTCTCACTCGTCATCTATGCCAGCATATGGATCAGAACCGCTGGAAGCATCGGGAGTCGGAGAGCGCTGTCTACGTCTACGGGAAGGTCCGGGCTGATGAATATGTGACTGTCTCCTGCAAGTGCAGCCACGCATGTAGTTCCAGATGCTCCGTAGAATACCATCTTGACGCTCTCTCCACTCTCCCTCAGACATCTCACTCAAAGGTACTGAAGGCTCAGGATAAGAACCAATGTCATGTGCAGCAGGATCAGCAGGTGCAGGCGCAGAAGAAGAAGAAGCTCGTGTAGAAGGCTCTCCCAGCGGATGGGCCATCGTAGGAACTCTGCCCTGATCTTGCATAGGAGGCTGGAAATCCAAGTCAGCCAATGTATCGATCTTGGTCAGATCAGCAGCCGGAAGATCCACACCATGCTTCTGTCCATGCGTGTCATAGTAGACCCAGATGCGTCTCTCCTTAAGCCAAGTAGCACTCTGCAGGTGGGTCAGATCCATATACACTTTGCTACCATCGCGCTCCGTACCCTCTAAAGGTATCCTGCAATGCCGGAAGATGGGAGTAAGCAGACTCCCCACTGTCTCAATGCCCTTCCCATCCACTGCCTTCGTCGTCAGTGTTCACAGGTGATGAGCAAACACAGCTCCTAAGTTGAGATCCCTAGCAGGATCTCTCAAATCAGTACCATCAAACAGATCCTTCAGCCCAATAAAGAGTACCTCCAGCTCATTCTTGCGTATCTTGTTTGCCTCGGCCTTTCACAGCAGCGTGTAACCTAAGATGCGGATCACATATCTAAGAATTGGATGTCTGACCTGAGTATGCTTCGTGGTCCTCGAGTCATATGCTCCATTGCCAAACTGATCCCAAAAGTACTGCGCCTTCTGTCTATCCCACTCAAGGGCTATACCAGTGCGTGTACGCTCCACGATGAACCCATAAATACGGCAGATATCTAGAAGGGGAATCCGATACCTGACTCCTAAGCTCATGAATGTAAAGATACCTTATGCGGCTTTCTTCCGCTCCGGATCAGGATAGTAAACTCTGCAAGTCGCCAACAACTGTCTCACCAGGTCAGGATACAGCTCATAGTATTGTATAGGCATTGTCCCCAGACCAATGCCCTTAATCAATCTAAGCACCTGCTCATCAATGCCTAAGCTCCTGCAGCTCCAATAGTCAACAAACTTGGTCGGCTGAACATCCATATCACACCAGCCATTGTAAGCAGTGTATTGAACTCGTCCCAGTAGTCATTGATCGGCCTCTCTGTGAATGTGTCAGTCTTAATCAGCTCATGAGGTGTCATATCTCACACCTTGTCTGTCGGGATCTTCTCCTTGTCTGCCTTAGGCCACGGCAACTGTATGGCCTCCCGATCTCTCTGATAAGGCTCAGGCGGTGTCGAATATCGAAGAAACCACTCCTCTGGTGGAGGAGTCTGATCCGCAGCTGTAGTAGCTCTGCGTTTGCGAGGTTGTCCGCGAGGAGGCATCTGCAACAAAGAAATAAAGTCTCATTAGTCTCGCAGATTTCTCTGTGGAATCGCAATGCAACAACCGTTGCATAGATGCAGCGATCGTTGCAAGGCGATTTCACAGACGCCAATTAATCCTTCAAATCGTATCAAAATTTGTCCCACAATCTCACAAACAACATAATTCCATCACCAATCAACCTAAATCAAGTCTATAACAGTACGGAATCATCATCTTAAATCTAAAAATCCCTAATTTCAAAACCCTAGAACCGAATCCGAAAATGATGAATTTGAGATCCCTTACCTTGGAATCGCTTCGATTAGGTTATAGAAATAGATAGAGCGTGTAAAAACAAGAATAATGAGCTTTGAATCAATGAAAATGATGAAGATTTGAGTGATTTAGGGTAGAGGAGAATCGGTTGTACGGACGGCGAAATGGGGAAGAAGAGAAGAGAGAAAAGGTTAAAGGCACTTACCTGGATCATGAATGCAACGACCGTTGCATATAAGAAACGATCGTTGCTATTGAACCGAACCGATTCCGGTTTAGTGCACATGTACCTTTAATTTGAAATTTAAACCAGATGCAACGACCGCTGCATAACTGCATCGATCGTCACAAGGCGATTTCATCTCCTCGTCATATCTCCCTGCAACGACCGTTGCACAGGTCCGCAACGATCGTCACACATCTCCAGACTCGTGTTCTATAATGAAAACTCAGCAAAAACAAATCAAAACGTAAAATCCTAATAAAAACACCAAAATTAATAAGAAAAACACCAAAACCAAACAGTGGGTTGCCTCCCACTCAGCGCTTGTTTAAGGTCATTAGCTTGACCGGACGAACAAGATTAGGCTCCCGGAGGTCTCGACAGAGACTGTGAATGCCTCTGCGAAAGTCTCCTCATCCAAGGTGGAGAGTAAGCATCATCAGTGTGAGCTCGTCCAAGAAAAGAAGGAATGTAATGTTCTTTAGGATCTAAAATCAAAGTGTCACTCATCTGCTCTCCATATCCATCTTCAATCCTAAAGGTTTGCCCATCATTCTGCGGCTTGCGCAGCATATCCATCTCAAAGTGTAGAGGCTCATCTCCCATATAGAGATCAGTCAGACTGTTCCTTACATCGATCACTGCTCCAGCTGTGGCTAAAAATGGTCTTCCCAGTATCAGAGCATCATCCTGCTCACTGTTGTACTTAGGCACCAAGAATTCTGTCGGAACCAAGTAGTTTCCAAATCTCATTGGGACTTCCTTAAGAACTCCTTCCGGAATCCTTATTGACTGATCAGCTAGGACAAGAGAGGTCCTAGTGGGTGAAAAATCTGTCATCCCCAGCTTCTCTACCACAGAGTATGGCATGAGACTTCCAGCAGCTCCTAAGCCACACAAAGAACGCCTAAAGCTATCTTCAAAGATAGAGCAGCTCAACACAAATATACCAGGATCATGTAGCTTCTTTGGGATCTTAGTTAGCAACACATCACTGATCTGTCTAGGGACCACTATCACCCAATCCTTCAGCATTTCATCCATTGGCAACATCCTCTCCAAGTATCTCTGCACACAAGGGTGATATGGTGGATCATCAGATTGTGGAATTTCTTCCAACTTCTCATCCATCTCTTCCAGCTGTCTGGCTTCATCAATCTCCTGTTGAGTTATCTCAGACACTCTAGGGAATAGTCTAATAAGCTCTTGATTTGTCTCTTCATCAATGCCATGAGAAACAAGTGAAACTGTCTGTCCACGGCATCCAACGATCGCTGCAATAGGTGCATCGATCGATGCAGACAAATTTTCACAGATTCCACCCGAGAGTTTTTCTTCAATTTCGAATTTATCAGGTTCTTCCACCAGTTCAACTGTATTTAACTCGAAATTTTCACCTTGGTATGATCCATCATTGATATAAACTGACCAAGCCTTGATGTGGGTGTCCACGACACTCTTTCCTTTGACAGAGCTTGAAATTTGGCTCACTTGTGTGTCCAACTGCTTCACATGTGTACTTAAGGACTCAAACTTCCCATTAAGGTCCTCATACACAGCATCTAATTTCCTGTTGTAGTCCACAACAATCTTAGTTTGCCCTTCCAGCAACTGCTCCATCATGGTCTCCATCTTGCTCTCATGAGCATTAGCAGCCGGAGGTATTTGGTAAGAAGAAGATCCATAAGTCCTCTGATTACCTTGCTGAAAATGCTTCTGATAACCAGCATTCTGTCCAAATCCAGAAGAGTTTTGATTGCTTGTGAAAGCATTCTTCTGTCCACCATTGAAGAACCTATTACCTTGCTGATTACCAAACCTATTTCCTTTGAATCCAGACCCACCAATGTAGTTCACATCCTCTTCCTGATGGTCTTCTTAAGCTCCAAATACCTCAACATCCTGAGCAAAATGGACAGCTTTCTTTCCAGCCAACATATTACAAACAGTATCCAGCTTACTCCTGATATCGGCTATCTCCAGATTATCTATCTTCCCACCAGACTCCTTCCTTCTCCTATCAGCAGTCTTGCAGCTATTACTGCTTACCAAATTATCTATCAATTGCTTAGCTTGCTCATGAGTCCTAGTGTTGAAATTTCCATTGCTGGAATTATCCAACGCAGTCTGGTAAGGGAGATCTATACCTCTAAAGAATATGCCCAGCAATGTCACTTCAGTGAATCCATGATGCGGACAGTCTCGTTGGTACTTCTTAAACCACATCCAAGCAGCCTTGAGAGGCTCTATAGGACCTTGGGAGAAAGTGAGAATGTCCTATCTCGACTGATCAGAGCGAGCATCATCATAAAAGTGCCTCAGAAACTCACTCTTCACAGCATCCCATGTAGTAAACTTCCCAGGTGGAAGTTGTTTCAGCCAGGCAGCAGCATCTCCAGCGAGAGAGTAGGGGAAGAGTTTGAGAAACAGATAGTCATAGTTCTCTCCATCATACTTCATCCCAGTGACTATGTCCTCAAACTCATCAATATGATCCATTGGTTGCTCAGTCGGAAACCCATGGAAGGCATTCTGCCTCAGAATAGAGTAGTAGATGGTCTTAATCTCGAAGTCATTCCTCTCAAAACCAGGAGGTACAAGTGCTGACCGGTTAGCATGAAACTCATCCGGACGGTTATAGTCAGCAAGAGTCCTCTCAGCATGAATAACCATCTGCCTCTGACCTTGACCTTGCCCTTGGCCTTGTCCTTGGCCTTGTCCTTGGCCTTGGTCTTGTCGCGGTTCAGGCTCAGGTTCAGGGATCACATTCCCTTCAGCATCAATCTGTTGCCCAGCAGCATTGTACGGATTGTTTTGTCGGTCCCTTAGGGTACCTTGAGCATCAGGTATCAAAATCAAGCGCTCTTATACCATCTTTGCTCGTCGACTTTTCCTGTTAGTTCTCTCTAATCCAGCAAGCTCCTCAAGTCTGAGATTAACAAGATTCGAGTTCGGATTACTTCTGGTATCACGCGTCTGCATAAACCGTTTGTAATCGCAGTGCAACGATCGATGCTAATAGGCAACAATCGATTCAACTCTAGTCGCCTTGCAACGATCGATTCAAAAGGATGCAACGATCGATGCTAAGAGAATATCAGACCTGCGACAGAGAAAAACAGAGAAATTATTAGTAACTAAAAAAAAAAATCCCAGTCTAAACCCTAGGTTCAAATCTATCGAAGACTCAAAAGAGTCCCCGGAAACGGCGCCAAAAACTTGATAGGTTGTAAAGTTTTATCCTATTCTACTGCAAGTGCACAGTTAATGCAATTATAGTATAAGAGGTATCGAATCCCACAGAGACTCTCAACCTTACGATAGATTTAGAACAGTCAAGTTAAACTAGGAGAAAGTAAATGAGAAACTAAAAGCAAAGCAGGAAAGTAAATCAGGTAGCAGGATTTGTTTGAACGCAATTAACTAAAAGCGCTAAGTCTATGGAGTTCTCAGGAAATCAGACAAGCAGATCAGATAATCAGTCAGGATCAAATTAAGCACTGTTCTAGAACTCAAACACGGATATAGAACTAACCAACTTTCGTTGTGAGAATTCTCTAAGTCTAATAGAAGAAATCCAAATTTCTCTGTAATTCCTAACGGATTAAACTAGCCTTAAGTTCAGGTTCAATATGTTCACAATTCAATTAAACCAAATTTCTTTGCGAGTAATTCAATTTCTCAACCTAAATAGTTCAGATTCTAAATCACACTTTCGTGTCAATTTAACAACCTAGAGTCTAGATTCTAAGTGATCAAGTTAGAAACTAGTGTTAAGCATAATTTAGATTGAAGAACAAATATGATATGAATCCTTAACTGAATTAATTAAATCTAGCAAGTCATGAAATCCCTAATGAGAATCCCTAAACCTAACTATGAATCTACTCAGGCATAGATAATGAAAACATAATCAATGAATAATTAGATTGCATAAAAGAGTAAGAAATAAAGGGGTTCGAAATCTTCTCCAAAGCAGGAAGCAATACAGGTTCAGATCAGCCCCAAAAAGCTCTAAAAACTCTCAGTTCAAAGTATGAAAGCGTCTGTAAAGTGTTATCTAAAAACTGATGTAAAACCTAATTATATTAGCTTAATCACGTCTTGGGGCTTCTTTGTAAATACGAGAACATCTGGGCAAATCTGCAATTTCAGCATTCTTCATTAAACTCGCCGAGAAAGGCTCATCTCGCTAGTGTGTCGATCGATGCACAATGTGTGTCGATCGATGCAATCCTCTGTTCTGGACAGTGAACTTTATCTCTCGGATCAAAACTCCAAAATGCTCCATAATCTCCGATTCCACTCCAAACGTGCATATACCTAATAACACCTGTAAATGACTCTAAAGAAACACAAAAAGACTCTAAAACATACTCATATCATGGTCTAAAACCGGTAAAAACCATGATATATCAGTTGTCGCTGATCTTGACTTGTGCAAGTATTTTCCTTGGGGGAGATTGTGCTACGATCACATGGTCGGTGAGATCTCTCACACAATGGACCATTTTAGAGGGGTTGTCAAGGAGAATAAATTGTGGCCGATTCCTGGTTTCTGTATCCCTTTGGAGGTATGTGTTATTAAGTTCTGGTTTGAGTAATTGTCTAAGGATGTGCAAATGTCTAACTAATATCTATTATATGTGTGTTCTTGTGCAGCTTTTAGTCTTTGAGGCAATTCCAGAGTTTGGGAGTAGTTTCCCCGAGCCAGTTGTTGGGGCAGACCAAAATTGTCCAAAGATGTGCAAGGCTCAGTTCAAGAGTAGCTCAGTGAAAGGATTTCCTCTTTCAAAAGTCAATGAAGAACTTGCTAATCCTAAGTCTCATAAGGGCATTGATAGCATCCTGCCAACTCGAGATGGACATGAAGAAGCTCTTCTTGAGAGAATCTATGAAAAAAGCGATGTCCATGACCTCGACGATCCTAATAATTAGAAAATAATTTAAAAATAGTAATAATAGTTAAAATAAAATTTTAAAAATATTAAATTTAAAATGTAATAGATAAAATTTATAAAAATATTAAATTTTATAAATAATTTAAAAATAATAAAATAAGTATATATAATAATTAAAATGATTAAATTGGATATTAATTATTTTTTAAAGTGTTAAATTTTATTTATGAGTATATATAATAATTAAATTATTGTTTAAGATTTTTTAGTTTATTATTAGTATTAAAAGATTAGTAATTTAAAAACAATCATTACACTTTAAGTTTTTGTTTTAAAAATATTATTTAATTAATTTTATGTAAATTATGTATTTAAATGGTTTAAATATCAGTTTTGTGTATACATAATTAGTTTTTATCTTTTAATTTTATATTTCATGGTTAAAAGTAAGGTTTAGAGTATGATTATGGTTTGTGATATATGGTTTAAAGGGTTGGTGTTTAGGGTTATAAGTTAATGTTTGAAAATCATATATTTGGAAAATGTTTTTCTTTTATAAGTGTTGAATATTAGTTTTGAATATGTTATAGTAACTAGAGTTTTATTTATTAGAGTTTTGTTTATTCTTTGGAGTTTTAGGGTTTGTTTAGGGTTTAGGGCTTTATGTATTAGTTTTGTTTATACTATAGATTTAAATATTAGTTTTATTTATATGTAATTAATTTTATATTTTAATTTTATAAATTTTGATTAAGAGTAAGTTTTAGAGTATGAGTATGGTTTAGGATATAGTGTTTTAAGTGTTGTGGTTTTGATTTAATGTTTGAAAATAATATATTTGGAAAATATTTTTCTTTTATCATTGTTGAATATTAGTTTTGGATATGTTATAGTAATTGGAGTTTTATTTATTACAGTTTTGTTTATTCCTTAGAGTTTTAGGGTTTGTTTAGGGTTTAGAGTTTTATGTATTAGTTTTGTTTATACTATAGACTTGATATTAGTTTTATGTATATATAACTAACTTTATATTTTAGTTTTATAATTTTTGATTAAGAGTAAGTTTTTAGAGTATGATTATGGTTTAGGATATATGGTTTTAAGTGTTGTGTTTAGGGTTTTAATTTAATGGTTGAAATAATAGATTTGGAAAATATTTTTCTTTTATAAGTGTTGAATTTTAGTTTTGGATATCATATAGTAATTAGAATTTTTTTTAATTAGAGTTTTATTTATACTTTAGAGTTTTACGGTTTATTTATGATTTTAGGTTTTCATGTATTAGTTTTATGTATTAATCTATTGTTTATTAAAATATTAGTTTTATGTATATATAATTAATTTTATATTTTATATTTTATGAAAGAGTTAGGTTTAAAGTATGATTTTGGTTTAGTGATAGGGACTAAAGGGTTGTGTTTAGGGTTATAAGTTAATTTTTGAAAATTTTAGATTTATAAAATATTTTTCTTTTATAAATATTGAATATTAGTTTTGGATATGTTGTAGTAATTGAAATATTATTAGTTAGAGTTTTAGGGTTTGTTTAGGTTTTAGGGTTCTGAATAGCTACGAATAAATATGTAGCTATTTGTGGCTTTCCGTGACTATATCTCAAAGCCACAGATAGCTACGAAATAAGTCGTAGCTATATCATATATATTTAAATATTTGTTAGATATAGCTACGAAAACCACGAAAATATGTCATAGTTATATTTCTGCGTTTTTGTCGTAGATATTCATAGCTATATATTTCCACGAACGTGTTGTACGTATTCGTAGATATTTTGCTACGAACAACAACATATTTATTTTGTAGCTATATAGCTACATATAGATATGAATTAGCTACGAATTTTATTTTTTTCAGTCGCGGCTAATTCGTAGCTATACGCAGCTCGAAAAAAATAGCTACGAAAATTTCATAGCAAATCTGCGGCTATTACACAGATGTCTTGTAGTGTTCTTCCTTTTCCAATTTCTTCTCCTATCTCTTCTCCCATTTCTTAAACGAACTGGATTGTATTGAATTAACTTGAATTTTAGATAGAATTAAAGAACTAAATCGCTGTATTTGGGATGGCGACAAGAAAGGCGATTTAGGGTTATGGTTTCGCGATGGAGATGGGTTTCGAGTTGGGCAGATTCTTCGGCGGTTTTGGCTTTACGATCTACTCAGGTTCATGATCAAATCCATGGATGCGTTTTGAAGGTTCACGATTGGGTTTCGAATTTGAAATTAATGGCGAATATACAAGAGTTCGCGGATCTACCTACGAGGATTCGGACAAGATTTGAGGAATTAAGGGAAAGGAAATTTTCAATTCAGAGGAGAGGATCGCGGATCTTGATTTCACCTCAATGGGAATCAAGGTGTAGCCATTCAGATCAATTTCTGGGTTGTAAGATGTTCGATGGCAGGGACTTTCAGGATCTTGTTAAGATCATTACTATGGGGCTGTTTTTGAAGGTGCGGAGTAATCTAGGATACCAATCATGGAGTTTGAGTTTTGAGTTTGAGTCAATAATTCAAATGGTTATCATGGTTTGTCTTTGGAGTTCTATTTTGAGTCTGTTATGCTCTTGGAAGCAGTGTGTTGGTCTCTTTTCTCTTTGCTTGATTCACATGAATAAGATTTTTTGTTTTTTGGTTCAAAAGAGTTTTGGTCAAGATGGCTTGCGAGTACATCAGTACGATGGACCTTCCTTCGGAAGGAGTGTAAATACTCTAACACTTGATGATGGTTCTGATGAAATGGATCATATATATGGATGCAGGAGCTTTACTAAGAAAGTTCTCTTAATGAGGAGGCTAAGTTTTGTTATACAACAAACTACAGAAAAAGGTACTCTTTAATATTACTAGGTTGGTGTATATGTTTGATATGGCATCTTGATCTAATATGTGAAAGGAATGAAAATAGTGATTTTGAGTTTATCTATGAGTTCATATTGGAACAACGGTGCTGGAAAACAGGGGAACTCGTTATATACTATAAAAATGGTCTCGATGTAATATGTTTAGGAAGCTTTTGGTGTCGAGTTATTCTTTATAACCAGACGAGGATTGTCGCTTATAAACCATACGTTACAAAGCAGAGGGTAGGCAAGAATAATCATGGTTTCCAGAAATATGGGAAGAAGATAGCTTACCTCCAAGCTAACATTTTATTGTGGACTAATTTAAAAGCTTATGCAGAAGGACGCATAAACACAACTGAGCTGCTAATCTTAGTGATAGGAGTGGCAGCAGGTTTTAGTATAAGAGGGTATTGTGTTTTTTGCATTCTGTGTCTGTGTAGGTTTCTGAGAGTATGGAGAGTTTGGAGGACAGGTCTGTTTTCCTGGGAACTTTATAGTTTGTTTGAGAAATGGATACGGTTATTATCCAGATGTTCATGTTGTTTGGCTCACTCATGGGCGCATCGTAGACGGCAGGTTTGGATATGCAATTTGTGTATTAACAGGCATTATGCATCCAACTATTTCTTGGGTTTGACTGAATGGTATATTTATGGCTTGTATAGTTTTAAGGGTTTGTTAGCAAGCTTCAGTGGGATAGTTTTATAAAGTTTGGATAATGGCATAGGATGTTGCCCCACGGTGAATTTTATTAAAGTGATTAAAGGATGGCTATATACTGTGGTTAATGACTTTTCTCTCAACAAGAGTTTACTAATGCGTTTAGCATATCACTTGAATATACATATCTCTGGTAAACAGGGACCAAGAGTGCTGGAGCAAAAGGAGGTACATTATCAACAGAGAGTAAAAGAGGATTATGGGCGGAGGCTAGTGGATCACGGATTGACGGAAAAGGGAGTTTACACTAAAGGCCTTGGACCATGGGAGGAGGCTAAGAAAATTAAGGTCAAGACAAAAGAAAGGATAAGAAGAAGGTCTCTAGTGGCACTGGTAGACAGGTTTTGGGAGGAAGAAGAGATATCTAGAGGAAGGATTGGAAGCATAGAAGCTATAATTTTTGGTCCTCTTTTTTTATGGTCTCCACGGGGAGGAATTATGGTTTCACGAAGGATGTATCAAGGGGTGCTTTGGCGGGCTTCATATCATGTATTGGGTTGGGTTATGGCTATGGTTAAGGTCACACATACGGATATTAATGGCGGATATCATGAGGTTTTACTCTTGGAGATACTTTGGTTTGTGGTTGCACAAGAAAGGTCAAGGATTACCACTGTCTCCTTTTGGGACTTACCAAGAGCGACTTTGGCTATTAATTTTATAATTAAAGTTAAGGATACAAATAATGAGTACTCAGTGTCTTACCATCTATGGGAGGAAAGGGTCTTGGTCGATGCTTTTGTAAAGAAGGATATGGTTGGTGTTTTCTCAAGTAACAGGAAAATTAACATATATAAGTATGAATGGCTGAGAAATATTTATATGGCTTTAATAATGAAAGATAGAAAGACACCTAATAGGGTGAATATGGGTACGTGCGAGCTCGACCAAAGAAGTATGCTTGTGGAGTTTGGTGTTACATTGGCGGAATTCAAACAAAGGCAGCAATGCTCAATGATACGGCTAGTATGGCGCGACACGAGAGGGGTGGATGGATGGAGAGGGTTTATATATTGGCAAAACAAAATATCTTGGGACCTGATTAGACCTAAGATGCGGAAGGGAGAGAATAACACACAGATTTAAGATGCGGATTCTAAGTTGAAATTGACAAGGTTTATGGAGCAGATGGACGATTAGTTACTTACGCGAGATAGTGCACAAGAATAAACCAGAGTTTCTGTTTCTGACAGAAACAAAACAACCGTATTCTTTTACACAAATGTTTATGGGTCACTTCGGTTATGATAAAATGCACACTGTGGAACCTAGGGGCGCAAGTGGAGGATTGGCACTTTACTATAATGACACATCAAATGTGAAACTTATATATTCAAGTAATCGGATTATTGATATTGAGGCAGACCTGCAAGGTAAAACTGTTTCAATATCTTTTGTTTATGGTGAACCAGTGCAAAAATTAAGAGGTCAAGTATGGGAGAGATTGACCCGTATGGGTGTGGTCAGGACAAATCCATGGTTCGTTATAGGAGACTTAAATGAGATTAATGGTAATCACGAGAAACAAGGAGGATCCCTAAGGCACGCTTCTACTTTCGTTGCTTTTAATACCATGATTCGGGATTGTGGGTTAATAGAATTTCCGACGGTAGGGGACTCCCTTTCATGGAGGGGTCAAAGGGGAAAACAACTAATAAGATGCAAGCTATATAGGGCACTAGCCAACGAAGACTGGCACACAATCTTCCCGTACTCGTTTGTTGAATATTTGGGGATGGTTGGCTCGGATCACCGACCAATAGTAGCATCCATTGAGGATAAACAAGAGAAGCGGAGGAACCAATTCAGATTTGATAAACGCTGGGTGGGAAAAGATGGACTAATGGATGCAATAAAACATGGCTGGGAAGGATTGGAAATCAATGAGGGAACCAGTTTTTGCGATAAGATTGGAAGATGCAGGAGGGAAATATCCAGATGGAGGAAAAATAATCCGCCATATAATAAGGATAACATATATGAGCTGAAGAAAGCTCTGGAGGAAGTTCAAAAAGATGATATGAGAACACAAGCAGAGGTTATTGAGATATCTGGAAAATTAAAAGAGGCTTATAAGGACGAAGAGCAATTTTGGCAACAAAAGAGTAGGAATCTGTGGCACACGTCGGGTGATAGATATACGAAATTCTTCTTTGCTTTGACAAAACAAAGACGTGCAAGGAATCGCATTGTTGGACTTCATAATACATCTGGAGAATGGGTCACGAAGGATCATGAGGTGGAAAGAGTGGCGGTGGATTATTTTGATGAATTATTCTCTACTAGCAATCCAGATGGTTTTGAGGCGTTCCTCCAGGAAGTGCCGGAATCAATAACAGCACAGATAAATGAGAAATTGATGGTACTAGCCACAAAAGAGGAAGTTCGGAAAGCAGTGTTTATGATGCACCCAGAGAAAGCACCAGGACCGGACGGGATGACAGCATTGTTTTACCAACGATCATGGCCGATTGTAAAAAGTGATGTGGTGCGCATGGTTAATGATTTTTTAATGACTGGGGAAATGGACAATAGGCTCAACATGACAAATATTTGTCTGATCCCAAAGACGGAGAGGCCAACCAGGATGGCGGAACTCCGACCTATTAGCTTGTGTAATGTGGGTTATAAGATCATATCCAAGGTACTGTATCAAAGGATAAAGGGACTTCTTCCAAGGTTGGTTTCAGAGACTCAATCGGCCTTTGTAGCTGGAAGATTAATCTCAGATAATATCTTAATTGCTCAAGAGATGTTTCATGGATTACGGACGAACCCATCTTGTGAGAGTAAGTTTATGGCAATCAAAACGGACATGAGTAAAGCTTATGATAGAGTTGAATGGGTCTTTATAGAGAAATTATTGGCCAAAATGGGATTTGGGGCACCGTGTGTGGACAGAGTAATGCGATGTATAACAACAGTCCAATATCGGGTCCTTATTAATGGTCAACCACGAGGTTATATTGCACCACATAGGGGTTTACGGTAAGGGGATCCTTTATCGCCTTATTTATTTATATTATGTACAGAGGCACTAATAGCGAATATTAAAAGAGCGGAACGTGAAAAACAACTGACGGGACTAAAGGTAGCAAGAGCGTGCCCACCAGTATCCCATCTTCTATTCGCGGATGACAGTTTATTTTTCTGCAGAGCTGAGAAAGAGGAATGTGAGACAATTTTACGGATTTTAAAGGACTATGAGGGTGTATCAGGTCAACAGATAAATTTTGCGAAGTCGTCACTTCAGTTTGGCCACAAGGTTGACATTGGAGTACGGGAGGAGTTGAAAATGATCTTGGGAATATCAACGATAGGAGGGATGGGATCATATTTGGGAATTCCTGAGAGCCTTATGTTGGAATTATGTCCAGTAATCTCGGTACTGTCTCTAGAAAGTAAGAGTATGTCAATGATCAGACATAAGTCATATAATACTGGGGGTCATGATGGCTTGCTAGAGTCCGCTCATGATCTATAAGTCTTGGACTTATTGCCTTTATTATATGATCCCATATGGGTCACACGCCTAAGCTAACAGGAAAATGTGTAGGAACGGTGTAGCAGAAGTACGGTAAAAGTGATAGGCATTTACTGTACTTAGAGAGAATAATTGGTTTTGGCCACTGTGTGTCGATCGATACACAAGGAGTGTCGATCGACACAGTGCGCGAACGCCTCGGAGTTAATTGGCCTTTGGGCCAAATGGCCCAAAACGAACTGAACGAGTTATATAAACTTTAGACGAGTTCAGGTCGAAAACAAGCCCTAGCCGCGCCTCTCTCTCTCTCCTGCGACTTCTCCTAGTGGCCTAGCAGCCTTCTTCCTGCTCGGTGTGCGTGTGTGAACCTCTGGAGGAGTTATCTCTCGGTGGCTCTCTGATCTCAGACATACCGTCCCTTTCCGCTGCAAATCAGGTATAAGGTGAGATCATCTATTGTTTCTATTCAAGAGAACCTAGATCCGCATGTTTAGGATGATCTGAATCTGGAATTGAATCAGGATTGATCTAAACATTCCTTCAGTGGTATCAGAGCTATTGGTTCTGGTTTTTTCTTGTTTAGATTCAAGTTTAGGATTGTTTTTCTTGTTTAAAAGTATTTTGAATCAACTACTGATAAGAGAAATCACTTAAGTAACAAGAATTGAAACCTAAACATATGAAAAAATCGCATGATCAAGCTATATGATTTGATATGCGATCGAATCCGAGAGAATGAGAATCGGCCAGAATCGCATGGATCGATCGATACGATCGCATGGATCGGTCGATACAATCGGAGATCGCATGGATCGATCGATACGATCGCATGGATCGGTCGATACAGTCTATCGGCTAACCCTGTTAACGCGTGAAAGCATCGATCGATGCAGGATCGATGCAGGTTCGATGTTGGTGCATCGACCGATGCGGTTGGTGCATCGATCGACACGGTTAGGGTTTTGGCTCGGTTCCGTGCATGCGTGAGAGCATCGATCGATACAGGATCGATGCACGATCGATGCAGGATCGATGCTAAGAGCATCGACCGATGTGGTTGATGGATCGATCGACACGGTTGGTTCATCGATCGACATGGTTGGTTTAAGGCTCGGTTTAATATTTTGATTAAAATTAAACGTCACGGTTTAATAAACAAATTTAATAATTTTATTAAGTCTGGTTAAACCGGGACAAGAAATCCAATGTCGAAAGAAATATTGGATTTTGTGCCTAAACCAGGATTTTCTAATTTGATTTGGTTGGACCAAATAAATTGAGAAAATCCGGTTTAGTAAATAACCGGTTGACAATTGTGGTCATCGTAGTAATTAAAATTTGGTTAGACCAATTTTAATGAACCAGACCGGTTATGTCATTTAATTGGACAATTGGGTCATGTCTTGGACATGGACCAATTCTTGGGCCTCGGGCCAATAAGTTAAAACAATTGGGCCAATTATTTGAGTCTTTCTTCAGATTAATTTAAAATTTATTTTATAAAATTATAAAGTCGATTTTAAATTAAAGTTTCCGAAATTTTGAAATTAGAAAGTTTCTTAAATTAGAAGTTTCTGGATTTGCGGGTTTTGGATTTTAAAGAAATTTCTAAAGTTAGAAAGTTTCCGTTTTTAGAAAGTTTCCAATTTTAGAAAGTTTCCAAAAATAGTAGGTTTCCAAAAATGGAAAGTTTCCCGAAATAGTAATCTTCTATTTTGGGAATGAATTTTTAAATAAACCTACGAACCTCAAATAATATCAAGCGTTGGATGTCTTGTCCATTCTATGTCAGCTGTCGAAGCCCATTCAATTGTATTCATGGCCTTACAGTGTGAGGGTGTCTGCTTTTGCGTGGATAAGACGGTTTGTGATTCATAAATGTCATTGGGAGTCCCAGACATTAATGATTACATGACTGTATAGTCTGGTTTTCTTGATTGGGCCATCGGGAGTCCCGGGCCTTGAGACATCAGAGTGAATTGGGCCTCGGGTCCAGATTCACAACCAAGAGTTATATCACGGATATAATTAGCCGACATAGGGCTTACCGATATAAGCTAAGGTTGGGTGACGGCCAGTGGCCCACTTTAATCTTAGTTATATGTGGATCTTGGAATCATTATATTCTATTGAGGGTAACTGATGTTATTGAATATAATGCATGATTAATCATATTAAATTTAATACGAGATTAATCATATTGAACATATTAACTAAAATCCTTTTATCTTAATTTTCAGTTATGACTAGCACAAACAATCAAAACACTTTCTCGATCCGGTCTGTCCTTAAGATGGACAAGCTGAACGGATCAAATTTCTTGACTTGGTCGCGGAACCTGAGGCTAGTCCTCAGACAGGAGAGAAAGGACTATGTCCTTGAGAGAGCTCTCCCCGTGAGGATCGGGTCCAATGCTTCTCATGCAGTATATGATGCTTGGAATAAGCATTATAATGATGCGGTAGATGTGCGTGGTCTGATATTGGCTACCATGGACTCAGACTTGCGGAAGCAATATGAGAATATGGAGTCGCCAATAGAGATGATCAGCAGCCTGAAATTGAAATTTCAGGAGCAGATAAGGGTGGAGAGATACCAGTTGGTTAAGTCTCTCACTGGCTGCAAGCTACCAAATGATAATCCAGTGAGTCCTCATGTCAGTAAAATGATGGGTTACATTGATAACCTGAGGAAACTGGATTATCCAGTTAGCCAAGAGTTGGCAACTGAAATCATTCTGCAGTCACTGCCGTCAAGCTATGATAAGTTCAGAAAGAACTATATCAAGAAAGGCTTAACGAAGACGCTGACTGAACTGCATGATATGCTCAAGACAGTTGAGCCAAACGTGAAGAGTACCCTGTACAATCTCATAAGTGAGAAGGGTAGGTTTTCTAAACCTAATGCTGACAAGGGTGAAGACAAAGTTGTCCAGATTTTGAATCATGGCAAGCGTGTGTCTTCTGAGCCCGAGTCAGATACCTCTTACGTTGGTAAGTGCTGCTACTGTAAGGAGACAGGGCATTGGAAGAGAGATTGCATTAAATTCATGGAAGATGATGAGGAGTTGAAGTTGATGTATGCGACTACTTCCTCAGGTATTCATGTTATTACTTCAAGTTCTACCTTAAAGGTATTGGATACTGGTTGTGGCACTGATATTTGTGATAATATGCAGAGCCTAAGCAACAGTAGAACGTTGAAGGAAGGGCAAGTGAAACTACATGTCTGGAAGGAGCTTGGGATGCTGCCTCAGCCGTAGGGTTTTTCACTTATAGATCCCTTTGAGGCTTGGTTTTGTATTAAGTAATTGCTACAATATACCTGCTTTAAGCATAGTTGTCTTTCATTTTCTTGTAAGAATTTGAATGTTTTTCATTTTGATAAAAGACAAGTTTTGTTCTTTTGATCTTAATGAAATATTAATTGTAGCACCCCATTCATGGAATGGGTTTTATATCTTAAACCAAAGAGTGCCTAAATGTAACATAAATACCGAATTGGTTTAAATCTAATGAATTAAACCTGATTTTTCTTGGCATAAAAGTCTTGGTCACATAGAGTAAGTCGGATTCAGAAATCCCATAGTTATGGACTGTTGGGCTCATTTGATAAGATATCTTATGAGACTTGAATTCTGTTTACTGGACCAAAAGGAAAAGGGCCTATCTTAGCCGAGCTAGAGAAAGGCCCAAAGGCTTATTGGACCTGGAACATACTGATGTATGTGGCCCAATGAGCAGTAATGCCAGAGAAAATTTCCTGTACTTCATTGTCTCTACTGATTACTTCAGTGAGTGTGACTGTGTTCATTTGATGAGACACAAGTCGGAATTCTTTGACATGGTCGAAAGAGTTCCAGAATGAAGTATAGGATCTGAATGACAAAAGTATTAAGACTCTGGATTAAATCACGAGTGAGAATACTTAAGTCATTGATTGTGTGATCATCTTAATGAGTGTGAAATCGTTTCACAGCTCATTTCTCCTGAAAACCTGAAGGTGTTTCTGTGAGAAAGAATCAGATCTTATTAGAAATGATTAAAGATGAGTCACACGAATCTTCCATGATATTATTTAAGAATAACGCTCTAAAATATCTAAGTTTACGCTGAAATAGTTCCACAAATATCAGTTGAAAGACACCACGTTAATGTGGATTGGAATCGATCCAAATTTGTCTTTACTGAGTGTTTGTAGTTGTGCTACTTCGCTGGTTGTCCTAGAGAAACTAAGGCTTGTTACTTTTAAGTCCAATCTGTTTTCTAAGAAGGGAAGTTATTTTCCAAGAAGAACAGTAGGAGTAAAAGTATAACTCGAAGTTTTCTTAGGGAAACCAAGGCTCGGTACTTTTACGACCATTCTGTTTTCTAAGAAGGGAAGTTACTTTCCAAGAAGAACAGTGGGAGTAAAAGTACAACTCGAAGAAATTCGAGAAAAACAGGAGGTTGCTTAACCTATTGAGGGAGAGCAGCGGAAGGATTTACAGATTTCTGTAGAATCTACACCTGTGGAGCCTGAAGTTCGCAGATATGAATGAATCAGTTACTAATCCGAGAGTGATTTCTCGTCATTAGTTGAACCTGATAATCATTGAAAGTTCGCATGATCTGATGATCATTGAAAGCGACGAATCTGCGAAATTCAAAGAAGCGAAAGTGAGCCCGGACTCCGAAAAATTACATTTTATGTAAGTTAGCTTCATCGATCCATTCATGGATGGAAGCAAACATATCGGAGTTGGAATCTTCGTTCTGTTGAAGTAGTCAAGGTTTTGACTTGAACAGGAACGAATTGGAACTGTGCGTTTACTAATAGATTGGTGGGAGCGATATTGCATTTCTCATATTGTATGTCAATGACATACTGATTCTCGGAAAAGACGTCCCAATGCTGCAGTCGGTTAAGGACTGGCTTGGGAGTTGGTTCTACTGATTGACATGGGTAAAGCCACGTATGTTTTTGGATTTTGGATCTAAAGATGGAGATCCGAAAGAGCTGGTAGGACAAAGTCAGGATTCTTATCCCGACAAAGTCCTACACGTTTTCAGCATTCCAAGAAGGGTTTTTATGCCAATGTCACATGGCATTACGTTAAGCAAGACACAGTGTCCTACGATAACTGCTGAGCTTAAATGCATGGATGAGATTCCATATGCGTCGGCAATTGGATCTATCATGTATGCCATGAAACATACTTGTTTGATGTTACTTTAATGTTAAGCAAGACAAATAAAGACCAGTCAAATCCATCAAAGAATCAAGTTTCCTAAAGTATGTCCTAAAGTATTTGAGGAATACTAAGGATAAGTTCTTGATTTACGGAGAAAGTGAGGTGCTATAAGTCGATAGAGTCTGAAAGGCAAGTTTCCAATAGACAAAGATGATTTCCGATCACAGTCCGGTTATATCTTGTGTCTATCTGGCGGTGCAAGGCACTGTTGCTGACTCAATGACTTAAGCTGAACATTTCGCAGCTTGGGAAGTGGCGAAAGAGGTTGTTTGGAAAGAAGAGTTCGTCACTGAACTTGATGTGATTCCCAGCATAGATGAGACTAGCTGCACATCAGAGGTCCAAACACCTTGAGGATAGGTATAACCTATTCCGTAAGATAAATGACAGAGATGTTAAGTAGATCAGCAAGTTTCAACAAATGAGAACGTTGCTAATCTATTAACGAAGCCACTCCTTAGGCCTAAGCATGAGTCGCGGACTGTTGCTGTAGGATAAGTGAAATTAAGATGTAGTCTTAATTTCAGTGGGAGTTATTAAAGGGCTTTATTTAGTTATTGGATATGTTCATGAAACAACATTTAAGATGTTTAATGAAATTATTATTTCAAGATTATTTTAACTGTGATGAAATAATCGTTCCAAAGTGATATAAACCATTTTATAGGTCATCGAAGTAAATGACTCGATCTTGAGTCATCGAAGTCATTTAGCTTGATCATGAGACCCTATATTTGATAAATGTTTTATATCATCCTGTCCCTAGTCGAAGGTTGTTGAAATTGGAACACCAACAACCGTGAGAGACTGGATTGGTACGTGACTTATGACAAAGTCTCAGTATGTCATAGATGCGCGGCATCAAAGTCAGTACATAGGTGTATGTTTGGGAACATACGACCGGACAAGACCCGCTTATAAGAACTCTTCAGGATATTTATATCTGTGTCATAAGAGATTCTTACTACGACTATAGAGTATAGTCCTTAGACCTGAGTTCGCATGCATGTGACTGCACATGGACTGATGTACTTTGATCATTGTCTAACGCTATCGTTCTGCGATAGTTATAAGGACCTTGTTTGGGTACATTGTGAAATGAGTAGTTTACAGTGATGGAACAAGACGGGATTTGTCCCTCCAATATAAATGGAGTGAATATCTCTAGGCCAATCGGAGATTTGAATACTGGAAAATGCATGGCCATGCTCAAACGGACTGTCCCGAGTCGTTTGGATTGTCAGTATCGAATCAGAGTCCGATGAACAAGATTAGGCTTTATAAGGATGACACCAATCTTGCCTTATGACTAATCGAGATATTGTGACAAAAGGATTATGAATACAGAGATTCCAGTACAAGTGGGAGATTGTTGGAATTATGTCCAGTAATCTCGGTACTGTCTCTAGAAAGTAAGAGTATGTCAATGATCAGACATAAGTCATATAATACTGGGGGTCATGATGGCTTGCTAGAGTCCGCTCATGATCTATAAGTCTTGGACTTATTGCCTTTATTATATGATCCCATATGGGTCACACGCCTAAGCTAACAGGAAAATGTGTAGGAACGGTGTAGCAGAAGTACGGTAAAAGTGCTAGGCATTTACTGTACTTAGAGAGAATAATTGGGTTTGGCCACTGTGTGTCGATCGATACACAAGGAGTGTCGATCGACACAGTGCGCGAACGCCTCGGAGTTAATTGGCCTTTGGGCCAAATGGCCCAAAACGAACTGAACGAGTTATATAAACTTTAGACGAGTTCAGGTCGAAAACAAGCCCTAGCCGCGCCTCTCTCTCTCTCCTGCGACTTCTCCTAGTGGCCTAGCAGCCTTCTTCCTGCTCGGTGTGCGTGTGTGAACCTCTGGAGGAGTTATCTCTCGGTGGCTCTCTGATCTCAGACATACCGTCCCTTTCCGCTGCAAATCAGGTATAAGGTGAGATCATCTATTGTTTCTATTCAAGAGAACCTAGATCCGCATGTTTAGGATGATCTGAATCTGGAATTGAATCAGGATTGATCTAAACATTCCTTCACCTTAGTGGCCCAAAAACACAGGTATTCAGCTTTTTACAAGATAGACTCCATGGTAGAGTCAATGGATGGACGACAAAGTTGCTGTCACGAGGGGGAAAGGAGGTCATGATCAAGGCAGTGGCAACGGCCTTACCAAATCATGTAATGTCTTGTTATAGGCTACCAAAAACGGTCACGAAAAAATTGACGAGTATTGTATCCAACTTTTGGTGGAGCACGGGAGGTACGAATACTGGTATGCACTGGAAGTCTTGGGATAAATTATGCAAAGACAAAAGTGATGGTGGGATCGGCTTTAGGGATTTTTATGATGTTAACACGGTATTCCTAGCGAAGCAATTATGGAGATTAATTGATAAGCCGAATATTCTGTTCTCGAGAGTCTTCAAGGGAAGATATTTTCGTCATACGGATCCCCTAGATCCAGTAAGGTCATACTCAGCATCTTATGGATGGAGGAGTATTACATCAGCTAGGCCTCTGGTTAAAAAAGGACTAATTAAAAGGGTGAGAACGGGGGAGTCTATTTCAATATGGAACGACCCATGGATACCAGCCTATCGCCCGAGACCAGCAACTCAAAAACCAAGTTCTAATCATACTCTGGTAACGGTTAATCAGTTGATTGATCAACAACACCAGGTATGGAACAAGCAACTCATAGAAGAAGTCATGGAACCAGAAGATGTGGCGTTGATACTAAGTGTGGCTTTCAGTCGATTTAATAGATCAGATTCATTGGGTTGGGCCCACACAAAGACGGGTAAATATACTGTGAAATCAGGGTACCAATTGGAACATATTAAGGATGATGGAATGGATCTTATCTTAGAACCAAGCATTAAACGTCTCCAGGCTTATTCTTGGAAGATAAGGTGCCCACCAAAGATTAGACATTTCATATGGCAAGCTTTATCAGGCTGTTTACCGGTAACAAAAAACTTGAGGGAACGAGGTATTAAATGTGACACGAGATGTGTTCGATGTGGAGTGGAGGATGAATCGGTAAATCATGTGCTTTTTGAATGCCATCCAGCAATCCAGACTTGGGCGTTGTCCCAAATACCAACAAACCCAGATTTCTTCCCAAGCACATCTCTCTATACGAATATGGATTATCTATTTTGGAGAATACTGGCGGAAGAGAGAATGAATATATATCCTTGGTTATTGTGGTACATTTGGAAAAGTAGAAATGATATGGTTTATAAACATATTGACCGAGGCCCTCAAGAGACATTGAGATTGGCAGAAACAGAATTTGTAACACGGGGGGATGCACATATGGCTGAGGTGAACGATCATTCGATAGAAATTAGGGATGGACAACCCTCCCACATTCAATTGACATTTAATGGTCGCTGGTGTTTTGTGGATGGATCCTGGAAGGAGGGTGACCAATGGTCGGGACAGGGATGGTATAGTCGTTTTGAGAGAGATGAGAATGTTTGGATGGGGGCAATGAATATTAGAGCAAGTATATCCCCACTACATGCAGAATTTGAAGCTCTAGTGTGGGCCATGGAGTGCATGAAGTGTCAGCAGTATACCCACATTACGTTCGCAACGGACTGTTCAGAATTGGTGAAGATAGTGTCGGAACCAGAAGAATGGCCAGCTTTCTCGAATCACATAGAAGAGTTCCAAGTAAGAAGGGAGTTCTTCATAGCCTTCAAACTCATCCATATACCGCGCACAAGCAATCTGATGGCAGACAGACTAGCACGGAGTGCTCGTCTCAGACCGTCGCATACAGTCCATGTTGGATCGGAGCCTCCAATTTGGATGAATGATCACTAGGTTCCATTAGTTTCCTTGTTGACAAAAAAAAAAAAAAAAAAAAAACTTGAATTTTAGGTAATTAGAACCGCCAAATAATCTCGATTAGCTTGGGGATTTGCAAACAAACCGATTCTACTCGAAGATTTGAAGTCTCACTACCCTCACTTTCATAATCCAAATCTAGAGAATGAGTTCACTGGTAAAACTGGTATTACTATGATAATATTATTAGTACCGGTTGGGCTAGAAATACGAGTTGGACCATTCATATGAGATCTATTTTTATTTGTGTGATTGTTTTCAATAAATATAAAAAGATAAAATGTTTACAAAGATTACAAAACTAAAAAACAATGTTAAATCAATAGAACAATAATATATTTTGTCATAATTTATATTCTTGATTTCACAATATACTCTTTATAGTATAAGGAACAATATGTTAATAGTTATCTTCTTATGATGCAAAAGAGGTGAAATTATTATGTGGTGAAAACATCATAAATGATAATTACTAATAGAAAATCATGTATCCAACTATAATATAATATTCCATTTTAAGGTCCAACTACAAATATGCAAAAAAATCACCAAAATACAATAATGAAGATGAGCATACAATTTTACACTTAGGAACAACTAACTATAAAAATTAAGAACCACATACACATACAAGTTACACACATGGTTAAATGAACTTTTACACTTTCGACTTTTTAAATTCTTTACATAAAAAATATCATAACATTTTTGTTCTTCTTCTTCTCTCCTCCTTTTCTTCTTTGTTCTTCTTCTCATGTATCGTATCTCTCTTCCTCTGCTTCCTTATGCCTCCTCTCCGTCCTAGTCTTCTTTGCTTCCTCCACTTTCTCTCTCCTATTATTTTCTTCCTCTTCTCTGTGTGTTTTCTTCGCTTCGTGTCTCTCCTCTATTCTCTTTGTCACTCCAATCTTCTTCATCTTCCCTCCTCCGCCCTCTCTCTCTTCTTCTCTTTCTTTTTCTTTTTCCTCTTCCCTCTTCCGCGTGCTTCCTCTGTTCTTATTCTTCTTCCTCTCCACCTCTGTTTTTCTTTCTTCTTCTCTTCCGTGCCTCGCTCGCTCTCTCTTTTCTTTTTCTTCCTCCTCTTCTCCTATGTTTCTCTCTCTTATTCTCCTCCATGATCATCTTCTCTCCTTCTTCCTCTTCCCTCCTCTGCTTTTTATGTTCTTCTTCTTTTTCTCCTCCGTCGTCTCTCTCTTTTTTCTTTTCCCTCCTCCGCTTTTTCTACTTCCTTTCCTTCTTTGTCTTCTCTCTCTCTCTCTCTCTCTCTCTCTCTCTCTCTCTCTCTCTCTCTCTCTCTCTCTCTCTCTCTCTCTCTCTCTCTCTCCCCTCTTCTTACTCTTCTATACGCGTCTTCTTCTTCTCTTCTTCACGTCTCTTCCCCTTTTGTACAATTAAGAAAATATTCATATAATTGTTCGTATAAATGGTATAAAAGATATTTTTGGTCCAACTGGTATAAATGTCTATTATTTTTACCAACTATTTTTTATAGTTTTTACCCAAAATGAATTTTACTTTTCTTAGAAATTTAAATAATTGAGTTTGTAGATTATCATGTTTGGATTATGAATCTATGAGTTAGTAATTACATTGTAAATGCTAAAAAAATTTAGTTGTTTACAACTTTTTCTATTTAAAAAAATAAAAATATATTACAAAACATAAGGGTGACAGAACTGATTATATTTTAGCGGGCGCTCGGGGTGTAGCCCCACCGAAACTATGCATTAAGTCTGTAACTACCCGGTTTTTGAATCACATTGTGTAGCCACACAATATCAATTTATCGAGTTATAACCACATAAATTTGACTTTTTGTTGACTTTTAACGATTCTGTTAAACAGACGTTAAATTAAATTATAAACCGTTAATTAGATTCTTATACCGAAACCGAGATTAAAACCAGACCCAATTAATTACTAAACCATATGTAATAGCTGGAACCAAATTAAATCACAATAACCCAAACCTAATTCCCCAACCCGACAATAACCCCCCAATCCCTATTTCAATTTTGGTTGATTCAAATCTCTCTCTCTCATTCTGCAATCGATCTCTCTCTCTCTCTCTCTGTCGACAAACACAGACCCAAATCAATCGAACCCAAACCTTATCTCTCTCAGTCTGTTTCGACAAATCCCAATCCATCCCAGAATCATGAGTAACAATTCGGCTGGATCGAGCTCGGTTTCACGTGGCGGAAGACGAGTTCAAGGGATATCCAGGATGTGTTGGTGTGGAGATTCTGTCACTGAGTTCGTTTCCAAAACCGATATTAACCCTGGTCGCAGGTTCTATAGGTGTCGTTTTGCTGCAGATCGGAAGCTAAAGAGTGATGGTTCACATGTATTCAAATGGGTTGATGAGGCTTTGCTTGAAGAAAGGGAAATGGTTGAAGGGAAAGCAAAAACATTGGAGGAAGAGGTGAAGCTAATGAATGAGATCATCATGGATAGCTTAGAAAATGGAAAAAAGCAGTTGGAGAAGATGGAAATTGATTTAGAGGAGAGGTTTATGATTAAGATTGAAGCTGCAATGTTGGATGTCAAGTCAAGTTTAAGGAAGAGTATGTGTTTTCTTGTTGTTTACCTCGATTGCAGAATGAGAGAGAGAGATTTGAATCAACCAAAATTGAAATAGGGATTGGGGGGTTATTGTCGGGTTGGGGAATTAGGTTTGGGTTATTGTGATTTAATTTGGTTCCAGCTATTACATATGGTTTAGTAATTAATTGGGTCTGGTTTTAATCTCGGTTTCGGTATAAGAATCTAATTAACGGTTTATAATTTAATTTAACGTCTGTTTAACAGAATCGTTAAAAGTCAACAAAAAGTCAAATTTATGTGGTTATAACTCGATAAATTGATATTGTGTGGCTACACAATGTGATTCAAAAACCGGGTAGTTACAGACTTAATACATAGTTTCGGTGGGGCTACACCCCGAGCGCCCATATTTTAGCAGTTTGTGGCATTTGTGACATTGATCCCCTCCATCTCCTAGCAGGCACGACAACCACCAGTAAGCTTCATTCCTCTCTCCAAACCCAACCAGATCTGAGCTGTAATCTTAACCTCCATCTATCTCGGCCGTCGCCTTCACCTGCATCCGTCTTTGCATAGAGGTAAAGAAGCTATACTTTTCGTCTACACCAGCTCCCACTCCGTGACCGTAGCGTCAACTCCCACACCTCCGTCCACTTATGTTGTCTCCCCAAAGCGGATCTGCGACCAAATCACCGTAACTTTTTTTTTCTGTAGATCTACCGGCGTCGTTTAGAAGCCTCCTCCGCTACAGCCTAGTTCTAAGAAGAAGAGTAAAAGTATGAGATAAAAGAAGACGATGACGAAGCTACTGCGTTTGAGCCGTGGCTCTTCTTCCTGGTAAGTGAACTTTTGACTAATTTGTAGTTTTAATTCAGCTGCTAATTGTGATTTAATAACCATATAATAATCACGTTCGGTTGTTTGTGTGCATTTTATCTTGTAGAATCCCAATTTATTTTGAATTTAGCTTTTTGTTTGCCTCTGGTGTTATCATCTCAAAGCTCTCTCTCTGGGTTTGGTTTTAAGGAAATACAGGTTTTTAGAGCACAACTGAACTAAAAGATGCTACAAAGCAGACCACGGTAAAGATTTATTGGAAAATCTCGTAAGAAGCCTATTGACCATTTTGGATTTCCAAAGTATTGGCAATGGCGTTAATTTTTTCTTGTTGACTGATGTGTTGATGGGTGTAAATGCAAGTATCTGAGCAGCAAAGAATCAGCTAACAGGTATTTTAATTTCTTCGTCATCATCTTCTTCTGCCCGTGATGATCTTCGTAGGCTTGACCTGACCAAAAGACATGACTTAACTTGTGAAATCCATGAGACTAGTTTTGTTGTATTTAGTTTTTCTTTTTTTGGCTGCTTTGCCATTGGCAGATCTGTGTTGAACTAATCATGGACAGTACGTGAAGAGTGTTTGTGTAATGGCTATGGACCAGCCATTTAAAAAACAAATTAAGAAAAAAAGAGAAAACCCAGTCCAAAGCCAGAAAGCCAATTTTCCTTTTTAAAAACTAGGTCTTCCCTCTCTTCTATAAATACCAGGACCCTTAGAAAAAAAACCCATTCTCGCCTTCTCCAGCGAAGCTCTGTCGGATTTTCGAGCTGTTTGTGCCTCCCCGAAGTTTTTCCGGCGTTTTTCTCTTGCACTCTCATCAGATAACCTCGAAACCCTAGATATAAGAGTCTTAAACCCCAAACCCGAAATGATTTTAGCCATAACATAAAAACCGTTTTGAATCCCGAGAAACCGAGCCCACCATTGTGACCAGCGCGTCGAAAAGAAGCTCTGTCGGATTCTCCAGCGAAGCTCTGTCGGATTCTCGAGCTGTTTGTGCCTCCCCAAAGTTTTTCCGGCGTTTTTCTCTTCCACTCTCATCAGATAACCTCGAAACCCTAGATCTAAGAGTCTTAAACCCCAAACCCGAAATGATTTTAGCCATAACATAAAAACCGTTTTGAATCCCGAGAAACCGAGCCCACCATTGTGACCAGCGCGTCGAAAAGAAGCTCTGTCGGATTCTCCAGCGAAGCTCTGTCGGATTCTCGAGCTGTTTGTGCCTCCCCGAAGTTTTTCCGGCGTTTTTCTCTTCCACTCTCATCAGATAACCTCGAAACCCTAGATCTAAGAGTCTTAAACCCCAAACCCGAAATGATTTTAGCCATAACATAAAAACCGTTTTGAATCCCGAGAAACCGAGCCCACCATTGTGACCAGCGCGTCGAAAAGAAGCTGGAGACGCCAGCCGCAACGCCGGAAAACGCCGCACGCGCTCCCACAGGCCGGATAAGCACCGGGCGCGTGAGATTCACGCGCAGCCGGAGAGCCACGTGCCGAGAGCCACGCATCGCCGTCACGGGCCGCTGTCTGTTGCCGACCGGAGCCGCCGCCCGCCGCCGGAGAGTCGCCAGAGCGCTGCGGTCGTCTGCCGCTGGAGCCGTCGTCACCATCACCGGAATCACCGCCGGAGCCGCCGCCCGCCGCCGCCGAGTTGACTCGCCGGCGAACTGAGTCGACTAGGCCGGATGAGTTAAATCGGTTGAACCGGTTTAGTCTGTTTTGGCCAGTTTGGTTCGATTTCAATTTCCAATTTCGATCTACCCAAATCGATTTTCGGTTTAATCTGGTTCAGTCCAATTTTCTGGTTAATCCAAATTGATTTCAGGTTTAGCTGGTTCAATCCCGTTTCCATTTCTAATTCTGGTTTAATTCGAGTTCAATTCAAATTCCTGGTTTGGTTGGTTAGGATCGGTTTAGGCAATTGGGCTGGTTGTGGATTGGGCCTGGTTCAATCTGAGTTTGGGTCTGGGTCTGGGTTGACCGGGTCAACCGGTTGACTTTGACATGACTGTTGACTTTCAGTCAACCAAACTTCGAGTAGCCATAACTCGTCCGTCCTAAGTTCGATTCGAACTAAACGAAAACCTAAGTCACTTCTTTTCCTGCCCTCTTTCCAGATCTGAAGTACGTTCGGGCTAATGGGATTCCTAACTTACGCTTTTGCACCTTCTTTGGCCAAGGTGAAGATCGGTCTTAACCCCTACTTGCTTCATTCGATTCCAGACGATGGTCCTTTGTTAATACCGTCTTTCCTAGGTAGTCTATGCTAGTAATATCGGTGATGATTTTGGAACGTAGAATGCTAGGATATCGCTTAAACCGAAAATGTTGCTTGTGTTTGATGGATATGTGCAAAGTAGAACTGTGGTAGAGCCCTCGAAAAGGTGTTGAGTGGCAGCGCGCGTATCACGGGATTGTGTGCGTCCTTTGTATCTTCGCGAGGGGGTCTTGGCGAGACCCCCACTATTTTGAGCTTCAGGCTGAGGTTGAGCTTCAGACTGTTTTGTGTGAGCTTCGGGTTGTATGTGTCCAAAAGTGTGAGGGATGTGAGGCCTGGTAAGCACGAATGGACTTAGAATTGTGTGGTTCAGCCTTCGGGCGTGTTTGCAAGGTGATATTAGCCTAGGAATTGTGATTCGTAATAGTGTGGCATAAGCCGGGTGCGCGGGTTCCTTAAATCCGCCCTCGCTGGGTAATTTTGTTTGAAACAATTACTCGGTCCTCTTTTCCTTTCATGTCCCACTTTTTCTTGCTGGTCCGGATGCGGAATTGATCAGTCGAGTGACGTCATTGGTGGATTTGAATACGAAGGAAGCGCCTGGGTGCCTGGGACAGTTGGAAAGGCGGGCCGGTCGGACCGAATTCGGTTCGACAGGTGCCTGAACGCTGCGTCTCCGGTAAACCGGGAGACGAGTGTTACAATTTGGTATCAGAGCCTAGGTTAAGGTCCCCCAGTGTCGTCCTTGGGGATCACTTTCGTCGTTTACCCAAAAACCGAGTTTTCAAAATTTTTTTAAAAGCGTTTGCGAAATTGTATAAAAAAAAAATTTGGTTACTTTGCGAAAGATTTTTCAAACATCAATTATATCACCGATTATCTCCTGTTGTGACCTCACCTACTATCGTTTTATGCAGAATGTCTTATGACTCTAGTTCTGATTCTGGGTCCGAGTACGCTCTCTGTCCTGTCAGTGTTCTACGCACCCGTGCTACGACCAGGAGGAGTGTTCCGCCACCGAGACGCACATGATGTCCATGTTCATGGGAGGACTTCTACCTGAGATCCATCAAGAGATGACAGATGGTAGTGAGTACGGAGAGTACAACCTAGTGATGATGGCAGCACGCTACGCAGATTAGTGGAGAGGAGCCAGAGGGACTTGGCATACAGACAGCGAGTGATTGAGAGGAACCAGAGGGATTGGGCTCACAGACAGCAAGTGATAGCAGAGTAGCATGCCGCATGGGACCGTGAGCAGAGGCTGAGGCAACAACAGGATGCCATGGGTTATGAATGGTTGAGGGAGCAGCAGACTACGCGAGAGCGGATACAGGAGAGGTTGAACCAGGAGCAGGTCGCATGGGAGCTTGGGCCGGAGCAGGAGCGATTGAGACACCAGCAGGCTGCACAGGAGCAGGAGCAGGAGCGGAAAAGTCAGGAGAGGGCCGCGTTGGATTGTTTGTAGGAGCAGTTGTGGCAGCAGTCACGACAGCAGGGAGAGGCAGCAGCGCCACCAGTCATCACTATAACGGACACCAAGCCGGAATCTGATCCAGAGGAGTACCAGAGCGACGCGGACTTCTTGTATCAGGGCGAAGCATACCTTGAGCACCGGACCCCAGGATCATCGAGTGGCTATAGTCAGAGGGTTGGGAACTTTTTGGGAGTAGGGTTTAGTTATTATTTTATTTGTTGGGGTTTTTCGTTTAGAGTTCTTCCGCGGTTTTCGCGTAGCTTGTTTTTCGCTATTATATTTATTCAAACTATGTAGGCCTACGACGTTATATTATATACCTATTCTTTTACTGTCTCGTGCCTTCCTGTTCAGACTTTTTATAGAACAAGTCTTCGCACCCAGAGCGGAATAGTACCCTTGAGTTCTGGGAGACCGGGAAACCGTGCACCTCGAAATTCGGGACGAATTCTTTTCAAGGAGGAGAATTGTAATGGCCCTTGCCAAGCTATTTAAAAAAAAACTTAAGAAAACGAGAGAAAGCCAAGTCCAAAGCCCAGTAAGCCCACTTTCCTTTTTAAAAACTAGGGCTTCCCCCCTCTCCTTCTCCTATAAATACCAGAGCCCTTAGAAGAAAAACCCATTCTCGCCTTCTCTAGTGAAGCTCTGTCGGATTCTCGAGTCGTTCGTGCCTCCCTGAGGTCTTCCTGGCGTTTTTCTCTTCCATTCTCATCAGGTAACCTCGAAAACCCTAGATCTAGCAGCCTTAAACCCCAAACCCGAAATGATTTTAGCCATAACTTAAAAACCATTTTGAATCCGAGAAACCGAGCCCACCAGAGACTACCGCACGTGCCCCCACGCGCCGGAGAAGCACCTGACACGTGAGATCTACGCGCAACCAGAGAGCCACGCGCCGGGAGCCATGCGCCGGAGCCGCCATCACGCGCCGCCGTCGCCTTCGCCGGAGCATTGCAGTGGTCCGCTGCCGGAGCCGCTGTCGCCTTCCCCAGAGTCACCGCCGGAGCCGCCGCCCCCCCCCCCCCCCCCCCCCCCCCACCGCCGAGTAGACTCGCCGCCGAACTGAGTCGACTCGTCCGGCTGAGTCAAATCGGTCGGACCGGTTTAGTCTGGTTTGGCCGGTTTGGTTCGATTTTAATTTCCAATTTCAATCCATCCAATTCGATTTCCGGTTTGGTCCGGTTCAATCAATTTTTTTGGTTAATCCAAATTATCTTCCGGTTTAGCAGGTTCAATCCGGTTTCCATTTATAATTCTGGTTTAATTCGAGTTCATTTCAATTTCCTAGTTTGGTTGGTTAGGATCGGTTTAAGCAATTGGGCTGGTTATGGATTGGGCCTGGTTCAATCTGGGTTTGGGTCTGGGTCTGGGTTGACCAGGTCAACCGGTTGACTTTGACATGACCGTAGACTTTCAGTCAACCAAACTTCGAGTAGCCATAACTTGTCTGTCCTAAGTCCGATTCGAACGAAACGAAAGCCCAATTCACTTCTTTTTCTTCCCTCTTTCCAAATCTGAAGTAAGTTCGGGCTAATGGGATTCCTAACTTACTCTTTTGCCCCTTCTTAACCCCTGCTTGCTTCATTCGATTCCGGACGATAGTCCTTTGTTAATACCGTCTTTCCTAGGTAGTCTAGGCTAGTAATACCGGTCATTGATTGTGGAACGTAGAATGCTAGAATATCGTTTAAACTGAAAACGTTGCTTGTGTTTGATGGATATGTGTGAAGTAGAACTGTGGTAGGGACCCCGAAAGGGTGTTGAGTGGCAGGGCGCGTATCACGGGATTGTGTGCGTCCTTTGTATCTTCGCGAGGGGGTCTTAGCGAGCCCCCACCATGTTGAGCTTCAGGCTGATGTTGAGCTTCAGACTGTTTTGTGTGAGCTTCGGGTTGTAGGTGTCCAGGTGTGTGAGGGATGTGGGACCTGGTAAGCACGAATGGACTTAGAATTGTGTGGTGAAGCCTTCGAGCGTGTTTGCAAGATGATATTAGCCTAGGAATTGTGATTGGTAATTTTGTGGCTTAAGTTGGGACAGCGGGTTCCTTAAATCCGCTCTCGCTGGGTAATTGTGTTTGAAACAATTACTCAGTCGTCTTTGTAGGAACTTGTGCCATTCTCACATCAGTTTGAATCCTAACTAGTTCCAGATAGCCTAGGATCTAGGGTTTAGTTAATTGAATCATAAGGAATGATCTCGTGTTTACCTGGTGATTTGCAGCGGAATGATGAACAGGTAATTGAGATCAGGAGCGCCTCAATTGTTGCGCCTCTACTGTAGTCCACACGCACACAAGCTGGAATCCGCCGGGATGCTAGTGCCGGGAATCGGATATCCTGGGAATCCCTGTGTTTAGAGAGGTGGCTGCGGTTGTTCTGTCAAGAACTCTCTCGCTCAAAGTCGTGCCTCATATTGAATATATAGGCCTATGAGTCGACCTAATTACCCGGTAATTAAACCGGGTCAATTTAAGTCATTAAATCGAAATATCAATTTCGGTTTCGCCTGGTGTCGATCGACACACCAATGGTGTCGATCGACACACCTCTTAAAACTCGAATTCAATGTGTATCCAATACACATTGACCGGACCATTTGCCAACGATCAATCCCATACAAAGTGTTTGCTTAGGTGTGTGACCCTTGTAGGTCCACATAATACTAGTTATGAGTTACAACTCATAAGTCATAAGAGGCTTCTAGCAAAACATTATGACCGCCTAGTATCACATGAATTGTCCAATCTCGACAATACAACTATCTATCAGAGTTAGTACAATATGATTTCAGGACATAATCCCAACAATCTCTCACTTGTACTGGAATCATCTATTCCCCTAATCCCTTTGTCACTATATCTCGATATGGCATAAGGCAAGAAACCGTGTCATCCTTATTATAGCCAACATCATGTTCATCGAACTTCTGATCTATACTGATAAAACAAACGACTGACAATCACCTCGTTTGAGCACGACCATGCATTTTCTCAGTATCAAATCTTCGATGGGCCCTGAGATATTTATCTCCTGTTATATAGGAGGGACACACTTCATGATGCGCCTAAGCAATGCCGTTATAGCCGCCAGTTACGGAACGACGTTTGACAAGGTCAAAGCGCACCAATTCACATGCTAGAAAGCATGATGAACTCAGGTCTAAGGACTATACTCTATTGTCGTAATGAGAACCTCTCATGACACTGATATAACTATCCTGTAGAGTTCTCATTAGCGGGTCATGTCTGATCATATGTTCACCAACATATATCTTTGTGATTGACATTGATACTCATATCAATGACTCCATGAAACTTAGTCATACGTCACCTCACATACTAGTCTTAACGGTTGTTAGTGTCCCACTTTAACAACCTACGACCAGGGACAAACATAATTTTATGTCATCTTTCACTTATAGGGTTTCATGATCAAGTCATCAACTTGATGACCTATAAAATGAACATAAAATAATTTGGGACCATTATTTAATTATCCAATAATCAAATAATGCTGATGTCAGTATTTCATAAACATGACCATAGCATGTCTATGTGAACATCATAACTAACATAACTCCCACTAGAATCAAGACCACGTCTTCAGATATCTAATACCTACAACATCAGTGTAAAACTCGTGCTTAGGTTGTGAGAGAGGTTGCGGTGTTCTTGTTTGGAACCATTCCAACAAACCACACCGCTATTCATTAATAAGCCCTATTCTACGGTCCCCTGCTTGGAGCCCTTCCAACAGATAGCACCACTACACAGACAAAGAGACATAACCAGGTGGGAACCGGGAATCGTCTTTGTCCGTCTAACTACTCATAACTGATTCGTCACTCTCTCAGCTGAACAAGAACCTATCCTTAGTGTTTCTCAAACACTTGGGGATATTCCTTACAACTGTCCAGTGACTTTTACCGGAACTTATTGGTATCTTCTCGTCATGCTTTATGCGTAAGCTGCATCTAGACGAGCGCAAAATATGGCATTCATGATGGATTCTATTGCAGAAGCATAAGGAATCATACTCATAGATACTAGCTCAGCCAGCGTCCAGGACACTTCTTCTTGCTAAGATAATTGCCATAAGACCTTTGGTGTGAAGTCATTCTTGTAATCATGCATATTGGAGCCTGCCCAATCCATTTCAATAGATCCTTATTCCAAGAACTTACGCGGCTTCTCCCATGTCTTTCGTTAAAATGACTTCCGACCCAAGTCCTGATAAGACTTAAGCGACGGAACGTCGTTTATGAGATTAAGTATGTTATATATACAGTGTGAGAAATGCAACTACGCTCCCACTAGTCTACTTGTAAACGCACGGTTCCTATTCGTTCCTGATCAAGTCAAGACTTTTGACCGTTTTAACAGAACGTGGATTCCAACTCCAAGATGTTTGCTTCAATCCAAAAAATAGATCGGTGAAGCTAACATGCATAACTAGCAAATTTTATGAGTTGGGGCTCATCATCGCTCCTTGAATTTTGCATGCTCGTCACTTTTCAATGATCAACAGATCACGGCAATCGGTCACGAGAAATCACTCTCGGTTTAGTGACGGTTCCATTCGGATTTGCGAACTTCAGGCTCCACAAGTGTAGATCCAACCGCTGCTCTCCCTTAACAGGTTGAGCAGCCTCCTGTGTTTCTCGAATTTCTTCGAGCTTTACTTCTACTCCCACTGTTCTTCTTGGAAAGAAACTTTCTATCTAGAAAAACAGAGTTCCGAACAAAAAAAACTTTGTTCTCGGATTGGTTGCAAAATTAATAAGCCTCGGTTTCCCTAGGACAACCAGCGAAGCAACACTTATCAGATTTGGGTTCAAGGTTGTCTGTTGACAACTGCTTTACATAAACCTTGCAATCCCAATTAATCAGTGAAAACATACATGGAAAACTCCCAGTCCACATCCAATGTGGTGTCTTTCAACTGATTCTGATAGAAACCTATTTGGCGTAAATAAAGACATTTCTAGAGCGTATTACTAAAAGGATAATGGAAGATTCGTGTGACTCATCATTTATCGGAGCATATCCAATAAGGTCCGATTCATTCTCTCAGAAACACCATTCAGGTTTTCCAGGAGAAATAAGCTGTGAGACGACTTCACACTCACTTAGATGATCATTGAATTCTTGACTCAAGTATTCTCCTCCGCGATCTAATCGAGGATCTTTAATACTTCTGTCATATCGGTTCTATACTTCATTCTGGAACTCCTTTGACCATTTCAAAAGATTCCTACTCGTGTCTCGTCAAATGAACACAACCATACTTACTGAAGTCATCAATAAAGGTAATGAAGTACTGAAGATTTCTTCTGGCACTAATGCTCATCGGGCCACATACATCAGTATGAGCAAGGCCCAATAAGCCTCTGGCCCTTTTCTTTAGCTCTGCTAAAGAAGCCTTAGTCATTTGGCCCAGTAAGCAGAATTCATATCTCATATGATTTATAATCAAATGAGCCCAAAAGCCCATAACTATGGAACTTCTGAATTCGCTTCACTTTATGTGGTTGAAATGACTATGCTAAGGAAAAATCGAGTTCGAGTCATCAGACTTAACCCGTTTGGTATTTATGTTATATACAGGCATACATTGGTTTAAGATATAAAACCCATTTTCAAAAGAGGGTGCTACCATGCAATATTTCATCAAGATCAAAAGAGCAAAACTTGTATTTTATCAAAATGAAAAACATCTAAATTCTTACAAGAAAATGAAAGGCATCTCTGCTTAAAGCAGGTACATAGCAGCAATTACTCAATTCAAAAACCAAGCTTGAAAGGCTCCTACAAGTGGGGAATTTCTACGGCTAATGCAGCAACCATTGCTCCATTCCAGACGCGTAGTTCCACTTGTCCTTTCTTCAACGTTCTACTGTTGTTCAGGCCCTGCATATTTCAAAAATATCAGTACCACAACCAGTATCCAATACCTACGTAGAACTTGAAGTAATAACACAATACCTGAAGAAGAAGTTACGTACATCTCCTTCATCTCTTGTGAATCTTCCAAGAATTTAATGCAATTTCTCTTCCAATGCCCAAACTCTTCACAGTAGTAGCACTTACCAACATCAGATGGGCCAGGCTTGGGCTTATAAGATGACACGGGCTTATCTTGATTCCAAATCTGGACGGCCCTGCCTCTACCCTTGTCTAGACAAGATTTCTCAAACCTTTTACCCTTTATGATGTTTTGCTCAACTGTCTTGAGCATGCCATGCAGCTCAGTCAACGTCTTCGTCAAGCCATTCTTGATATAGCTCTTAATAAACTTATCATAACTTGACGGCAGTGACTGCAGAATGATCTTAGTAGCCAACTCTAGGCTAACAGGACAATCCAGTTTCCCCAGGTTATCAATGTAACCCATCATTTTAATGACATGAGGACTCACTGGAGCATCCTTTGGTAGCTTGCACCCAATGAGAGACTTAACCATCTGGTATCTCTCAACTCGTGCATGATCCTGAAACATCAGTTTCAGGCTGGTGATCATCTCGATTGGTGACTTCATGTTCTCGTGTTGACTCTTTAAGTCCGAGTTCATGCTAGCCAACATCAGACCACACACATCTACCACATCAATATAATGCTTATTCCAAGCATCATATACTGCATGCGAGGCATTGGTCCCAAGACTTTCGGGGAGAGCTTTCTCAAGGACATAGTCCTTACTCTCTTGCTTGAGAATAAATCTCAAGTTCCGATACCAATCCAGGAAATTTGATCCATTTAACTTGTCCTTCTCAAGGACGGATCGCAACGAGAAAGTAGTCTTAGACATAGGCTGAAATCTAAGAAAAGAAAAAATTTTAGTTATGAAGTGCAGGAAATGAGAAATCTTATCTAATAAGAAAACTCGCATTATATTCAAACAGTGTTTCCTCTATGAATATAATGATCCAAGACCCATACTTCACTAAAATCTGAGTGGACGACTCGCCATCACCCAGAGTTTAGTTATCTAGGTAAGCAAATCATTGCTAGTTGTACCCAGTACAACTCTTGGTTGTAGATAAGACAATCCATGTCTCATCCACTCTGACGTCTCTGGGCCCAGAAATTCTGATAGCCCAGTCAAGTAAACCAATCTCTTCAGTCTTGTGATCATTGACAGTCGCACTGCAAGTCTATCAATGATCACCTGCCTTACTCATGTAATTGTAGATACCAAGGACTCCAAGACTATCCAACAACGAAACGAGTCTTGACAGTAGACTAGATTGGGAAAGACATCAAGGTCACTTGATATTTAGTTGAGGAAACGGAACTCTAAAAGGTTAGTAAACCAATCTCTTAGGTCATGTAATTGTTGATGTCACGCACTGCAAGTCCATCAACACAACTCCCTGCCTTACTCATGTGATTGTGGACACCAAGCTCTTGGCTAGACTATCACAACAACGAAATGAGTCTTGACAGTTGACCATATTGAAAACTAAGCTTTGATCTAGTACACATCCAATGTGTATTTAATGGATTTAGAACATGTTTAACTTCTAATTTTAATTGAGTTTTAATTGTTCTAATAAGTGGTTTAGGTCGAGTTTGGTTTTGCAAATTCAAGGTTCAATAACCAGAATTGTGAGCAATGTGTCGATCGACACAGACCATGTCTGTCGATCGATACCACCAAACAAACCGATCTTCAATAACCGGTTAATCACCGGTCAATCCAATTGAACCAAAATTAGCCGGTCAAACCGGTTTAATCAATCGTGATAACCGGTCCAATCCAATTGAGCCGGTTCATCCAATTGAACCGATTCAATCAGTTTTAACCAATCGCGACAACCGGTCCAATCCAATTGAACCGACTTATCCAATCAAACTGATCTTAACCAATCAAATCGGTTTATTCTAATTGAGATAACCAGTTCAATCCAATTGAATCAATTCATCCAATTTAAACCGATCTGATCTACCTTAACCAAGCATGATAACCAGTTCAATCCAATTGAACCGATCAACCAATCGCAAGGCCTGTGTCGACCGACACTCAACCTGTGTCGATCGACACAGTAGGGCGAACCCTAAATTTTAATTAGGTTTTCTTCATGTGTCGATCGACACCAGCTTGGTGTCGGTCGACACTTCGTGAAAAACCCTAGCCGCCGATTTCAAATAAACTTAATTCATTACGATTTTCTACGCTGCATCGACCGACACACATTCTGTGTCGACCGACACAAGACGAAAACCACAGAATTCGATTACAGAGAAATCGATCTAACATGCATCTTATTCATACAACTTATATGATTCGAATTCAATTCATCAAATTCAATCAGCATGTTTGATTCAATGGAAAAACCCTAAGGCTCTGATACCAATGTAGGAACTTGTGCCATTCTAACATCAGTTTGAATCCTAACTAGTTCCAAATAGTCTAGGATCTAGGGTTTAGTTAATTGAATCATAAGGAATGATCTCGTGTTTACCTGGTGATTTGCAGCGGAATGATGAACAGGTAATTGAGATCAGGAGTGCCTCAATTGCTGTGCCTCTACTTTAGTCCACACGCACACAAGCTGGAATCTGCCGGGATGCTAGTGCCAGGAATCGGATCTCATGGGAATCCCTGTGTTTAGAGAGGTGGCTGCGGTTGTTCTGTCAAGAACTCTCTCGCTCAAAGTCGTGCCTCATATTGAATATCTAGGCCCCTGAGTCGACCTAATTACCCGGTAATTAAACCGGGTCAATTTAAGTCATTAAATCGAAATATCAATTTCGGTTTCGCCTTGTGTCGATCGACACACCAATGGTGTCGATCGACACACCTCTTAAAACTAGAATTCAATGTGTATCCAATACACATTGACCAGACCATTTGTCAATGATCAATCCCATACAAAGTGTATCCAGCTTGCTTAGGTGTGTGACCCTGTAGGTCCACATAATACTAGTTATGAGTTACAACTCATAAGTCATAAGAGGCTTCTAGCAAAACATTATGACCGCCTAGTATCACATGAATTGTCCGATCTCGACAATACAACTATCTATCAGAGTTAGTACAATATGATTTCAGGACATAATCCCAACAGTCTTTTCCTTTCCCGTCCCCCTTTTTCTTGCAGGTCCGGATGCAGGATTGATCGGTCGAGTGACGTCATTGGTGGATTTGAATATGATGGAGGCACCTGGGTGCCTGGGATCAGTTTGAAAGGCGGGCCGGTCGGACCGAATCCGGTTCGACGGGTGCCTGAACGCCGCATCTCTGGTAAACCGGAAGACGGGTGTTACAATTTGGTATGTCCGAGGCTTCATGCTGAACACAGAAGAGACCAATCTGAACGCATCTAGCAACTTCAAATGTGTTGCATGAATCAGTAAGATCTCTATCCAGAAGATCCGATCCCCCAGTGTTGCACCAAGTCTCCTAGGCCGGAATATAACAAATGTTTTGAAAATGACGACGAGAAAGGTCTACACTTGATAAGAATTAAATCGTTCATAGTAAATGTGTCACTTACATATGCAAGAAAGCCTTTGCTCCTATCGTCAAAGATGAACCTTGAAATCTTCTTGCCGCTGGTGATTTCTAACATTAGAACTCCGAGGCTATAGAAGTCGGGCTTCTCAGAGAACAACCCTCTGCCCATACATACTCAGGAGACATATATCCTCTCTGCAATACCAAATAATTTAATTAGTACATGATTGTGATTATGAATCCTTGTTAAGCATGTTATGTAAGAGAGGTTATTATTGGTTGATGATTAATGTTTGTATTTGCATTTTCTATGTCCTATTGTTCTATATTTGGTCATTTGCACCAGCTATAATTCAAGTAAACAAACAAGCTTTTATGATTAATATAGAAATAAATAATTGTACGTGCAGATGTTATTGAACTGAGATATTTACGTGTATAGGCACTTTTCTCAAGTTATGTATTACATAAAAATCACATTGACGTTATTGAGCATTTTTAATTCAACGATAATACCATTTTTCTTTTATTTTATCTTAACTAAACGTTCATTCTAGTTATTTTCCTATTTTCTCTTTAATTTATCATTTTCTTTTTTTTTCGTTATCTCTCTCCTTTTTTTCTTTTTACTTTTTCTCTCTCTTTTTTTCTCTCATTTTTCTCATTTATTTTCTATTCTTTTGATTTTTAAAAACATAAAACTAAATGCTTTGGCAGTAGGAAGAAAAAACTAAAAAATATCTTTCTTTTTGTCAATTGAACATTCATCTATTTTTTAATATGCTCGTTTTTATATATTTGATAGAAAGGAAAGAGAGTTTATTTGTCTCGAAAATAGAATCATATTTTTATTTGTTTTTGATACTATAAATTACATTTCTTCTTCTTCTAAAGTATCACATCCCTTTCAAATATATTTTTATAAGTTTTAAATCAAATCATATAAACGTCGAAAATTGTGGTATGAATGATATCTATGATTCAGATTCAGTTGACAAATATATAGTTGATGCATATGTAGAAAACATGTTGTCCATGTCCATGCTGGTCTGTCGAAGAACATTTACAATTACGATGAACATTTACGATTACGTAGACAAAGCATAATATACAACACATTTTGAGACAAACCAACGTGAACACTGTTATGAGATTTTGATATCAACACTTAACCATTTTACTTTGTCCATGTGCTCGTAAATGTTATTTCCACAATATGATATACAACATTTTTTAAAAACAGTGTCCACATGGATTTGTGAAATGAATATTTACGGGTAACATGAACAAACTGGCATGGACAAGTCCTTCTTGAAAACCCCCTCGACATGCGTGCAGCACGATGCTCAACTCATCTACGATATGTTGTCCATACAACTAGTCAAGAAAACAAGTATGTTATGTGGTCATCGTTTGGTGGACATCCACTCCGTCCCTCCCTTCAAGTCTGATCTGATAACTGTAGTTCAATGACTCATCCATCTAGTTCCAACTTTTGGATTACGTTATAATAGACATGGTAAAGTGAACATATATTTTCGTCTCATTTTCCCATCTTTTATTACGTCTGTATGGATAAGTTTATTAGGATATCAACTTCCATATATTTATCCGATTGATTACGTCAGTGTGGACAAGTTTAAATTGACATCTATTTCAATCTAGTTTATCATGGTTATTACTTCCATGTGGACACATGTTCATAGATGACAAATTGCGATAGATACGATGTGTTTTCATCTCTTAATTTGCCAATTTTATGTAATTTTTTGTCTTTCTATTGTTTTGGGATTTTTTTTCGTGGACACTTTTCTATGGATGTCTTATTGATAATGTTGATTCATTTTTTCACTTACTTTGAAATATTATTGCATTTTCTATATTCGACATTTTTGTTCCCGATTTGTAGCACGAAATGAATGTATTTCTGTACACTCTTTTTAAAAATTATTGTCTTTCGCTTAATACTCTAGTGGATGAAAATTTTATTATCTCGCGGAAACATAAGTGGAATATAACAAGTGCAATAACCTTTCATCCACATGGACATGTCCACGAAAGTGTCGGAGTGATTAGAACAATCGATGAATCTGTATATCATGGAACACAAACTTTCTCATTTTCATGTCCATGACCATATCTCCATTGATTATTAAAATATATTAAAATGGATTTTATTATAGAGAGAATTTTTTATGAATTTTGTATCAAAATAATAATGTATGTTTTTCATATCACTTAGAAATGGAAAAGAAATGAAAGGGGAGAGACATAAATGAGAGAAAAATAAAATAAAAGAGAAATAGATTTATCTCCTTAACAATTCTCTCCCTTTTGTTCAAATGTAACTGATTCACAATTGTTAGAGGACAATTTTTTTTAACACTGGTTTATTCAATATCGGCCTTAAAATAGCCTAAACACAGAGCCAAAGTCTGCAACTTAATTCCATAAAAGAGCAAACACAAAAAAATCGATGGGACAAGATTGAGAAAAAACAGAGTATGGAGTATGCATCATTGGTCCAATAGGATCCCAATTACTCCAGCAGTAAGAGACCTGAACGTTGAGTCCAATGTCGACAATTGTGAGTCAAGGTAAGGATGCTTACCCAGCAAGAATCGTTGTAGCCATGATGGTCCGTTCCGCGCGATATATGATTTATAGAAGTGGTATGATGTTACACTCTCAGCAATGAGTGATGCTACCTTATTACCACTTTCAATGAGAGAGCTCTCCACATGAAGTGCTTGATTTTTGGTGAGGTCATGGTTCGCCATAGATTCTACCAGACTTTCCTTTCCAGTTGAGTCAGTTCTGAAGTTTGTGGATAATTAACCTCTCGTAGGATATCCAAGACTTTGTAGCCAGATTATGTAGTACACTCTCCCGACTTCGAAAAATCCCAATGTAAAGAATCTGGGCATGCAATGTTAGCTTTAATGGAGAGAATATGTTGTACATCCTCTTCTACAAAAGTTTTTGCCAGTTTGTTAACGTCCCATATGCATGTACCTTCAATCAATAAATTAGATATTGTAAGGGCTAGGTCAATAGGATTGGACAAATGATACTCCAGAGGTCTTGGGATGGGGTCGATAATCCAGTTTGCGGACTAAACTGTAACGCCCAGTCCGCCCCTATCGGTGAGTCACCCATCCCTCTATCAGGCTCGTGGGTCCCACCCCTGTCTGAAGGTCGGTGAGTTATTTTTCGTAGTCCCGGCCGAGTAATTTACTGACCCTGCAATCACCACGTGACATATTCCCATGTTTTGTCCTCACTCGCATGATACTGTGAGTCACTTCCCGGTAGGTCACCCATCCTTTGACTACTCAAGCTCAAGCACGCTTAACTCTGGAGTTCTCTCTGGACAAGTAACCGGAAAGGTAAGTGCACTTTAGTGACATAGGTAGCAAAATCAATTCTCTTAAGCCTCTCCGCATATACCACAAACCGGGATGTTACAATTTACCCCCTCTCACAGAGCGCAACGCCCTCGTTCCGCACCAGGATCGTTACCTTGACGGTGTGAGCCCTCACTGACTCCACACTCGTCCTCGGATTCGGATCTGATACCACTTGTAACGCCTTGTCCGCCCCTACCGGTGATTCACCCATCCCTCTATCGGGCTCGTGGGCTCCACCCCTGTCCGACGGTCGGTGCGTTATTTTTCGTCGGCCCGACCGAATAATTTACTGACCGTGCAATCACCACGTGACATTTTCCCATGTTTTATCCTCACTCGCATGATACTGTGAGTCACTTACCAGTAGGTCACCATCCTTTGACTACTCCAGCTCAAGAACGCTTAACTCTGGAGTTCTCTCTGGACAAGTAACCGGAAAGGTAAGTGCACTTTGGTGACATAGGTAGCCAAATCAATTCTCTTAAGCCTCTCCGCATATACCACAAACAGGGATGTTACACAAACATTTGTTTCTCTACCATTACCAATAACGGATACCAAGCCTTGTTTAAGAAGGTCTCTACCATGCATAATACTTCGCCACACATAGGATGGCCGAGAACCCATTGCACACTCTAAGAAGGTTCCATTCCTAAAATAGATGCTCTTTAGGATACAAATCAATAAGGAGTTTGGCTTGTCCATGATTCGCCAAGCCTGTTTTCCAAGGAGAGATTGATTCATCCGTTCAATATCATGGAAACCAAGCCCTTCTTCGTCCTTCTTTCTACATAGTATCTTCCACACAACCCATGGAGTTTTTTTCCGGTTAGTACCAATACCCCACCAGAATTCTGTCATGACACTAGTAAGTTTAGCGCATAGGTTCTTGGGGAGTCGGAAGCAAGACATTGCATAAACCGGAAGCGCCAGAGCTTTTGATTTCAACCTTTTCCTCCTTGCGATAAGGCCTTAGCAAACCAACCTTTTAGTCTGCCTTGTAATTTCTCTTGAATAAAGTTCACAAGCTTGCGTTTCGAGCCACTGAAGCTCCCCGGCAGCCTTAAATATTTAGCTTCGCCGCCTTCCATATCGATGTTCAGAGCTCTTTTAACTCTTGTTTCTCACTTTGAGGGACCTTAGACCCAAATATAATGGAAGACTTCAGCTGATTTATGCGCTGGCCAGAGGCATCGCCATAGAAAGTCATAATACGGATCAGCTCATTACTTTCTTCAACTGATGCTCAACACATAAGAAGGCTATCATCCGCGAAGAGGAGATGGTGGACTTCTGGTCCATTTGTCGCTAGCTGAATTCCATGTAGCTGGTGAGAAGCTTGAGAGATATTCAAAGCATTAACAAGGGATTCCGCACAAAGGATAAAGAGAAAAGGGGATAAAGGATCTCCTTGTTGAATTCCTTTCTCCGGTTTGATGAATCCGTGGGATCTTCCATTCAAGAGAATATAATAAGACATTGAATTTACACAGCTCACAATCCATCGTATCCATATCCGATCAAAACCCATTTGTCCATCAAGATTTCTAGAAAGCACCACTCAACCCGATCATAGGCTTTCGACATATCCGTCTTAATAACCATATACTCCTCCGTAACCTTTTCATTGGTCCCAAGGCCATAAATCATTTCATGGGCAATAATGATGTTGTCAGTTATAGAACGCTCCACAACACAAGCTCCTTGAGTGTCCAACATGATATCAGGAAGTATTTGTTTGAGATGGTCACATAAGATTTTCGAGATAATCTTATATTGTACTGAACATAGGCTTATCGGTCTCATGTCTTTCATATTGGAAGGATTCGGTGTCTTTGGAATGAGACAGCTGGGTATGAAACCTGATGGCATCACAGAAGAGGAGAAGAAACTACAAACTTCCTCCACCACCGCAGGGCCAACGATGTGCCAAAACGTTTGATAAAATATACGTGAAAGACATCATCTCCAGCCCCCCTACTACCCTTGACTGCAAAGGCTGCTTTTTTATTTCTTCAGGGGAGATAGGTGCCGTTAGCATCGTGTTCATCACAGAATTGCTCTGGGGTTAGAAACAATCAAACATCGATTCCATATCGAATGGATTTGTGCTCATGAAAAGTTCTATAAGTACTCTACGGCGACATTTCATTTAGCACCTTCTGAGAATTGTTCCTCTCCATTTTCATCGTACAACATCAGTACCCGGTTCAGAGCTTTCCTACCTTTAACGCTGTTGTGGAAATATTTCGAGTTTTTATCCCCCAATTTTAACCACAATTCTCTACTCCTCTGCCTCCAAAACATTACTTCCTCTTTGTAAACCTCCGCTAGCTCCATTTTTAGGCGTTTTATCCTTCCATTACTCGGGTAAGTTTTTGCAAGTTCATTTTCCAGACTTCGATGTAGTGCGTGCAAGCGAGTTTGAGAGTTAAGATCCGACGTCCTTTTCCATTTTGCTAATGCTTTCCGACAACTACTGATTATGTCCAAAACTGTAACATTATTAGCTATAAGACAATTTTTCCATTAAAATTTGATAATAGTGTAAAAGTAGGTAAGTGACCTTTTTGTTATTTTTGTAACTCAAAGTGACTTACCATGTAAATCACTCACTTAGTCATCTTTACCAAAATAAACCACTCAAACTTCAAATGAGGTCTTTGTCGTAAATGTTGCTCGTTTTTATGTTGTCTCTATCTCTCGGAAAGTGAACTCGTGATTATGATATTCTGTAAATGATAAATCCACTAAACAACAGAATAACAAGTAACTGAACCATTTTATGTAAAAACATGTATAAACCACATCAGCAATCGATATAACAACACAAATTGCAGACAAATCTATAAATATAAGGTATATAGCTAAAAAAACATAAGAAAATTGAATTTAAGATGACTATCAAACATGAACTTGTCATACTCCTACAATATCAAAAACAATAATTAAAACACATGTTAGAATAAGACTCATATTTTTTCTCAAAATATATAACCAAACCTGGACTGATCGTCGATGTGGGCCTTGCGACGAGTGGGTTGGGCTGAGCATACGAACGTGGCTCCAACTGCTAATGTTAATTTTGTCTCTTCTTTGCTCCTCGTGAACCTCACACCTAAAAATATGAAACTAACACTCCCAAAGAAAATAAAATATGCAGACCTTTCAGTCGAGTCACTCCGAGGAACGCCTTTGACCAAGGGGTCCTCGCAAAGGTTTCCTCGGGCCGGACGGAGATTGGCCCTCGAGTGCAAAGGCAGAAGGGAACTTGACTGCAAAACCCACCCGTCGAGCAGGGACGAAAGTCATGAAATACCATAGAAATTCTTTTTTTATAAAAAAATTCGTCTGAAACCCCGCTTCTCAAAAGGCGTAAGCGCAGCAGGATTTCATCCGTATCTGTTGTAAATAGGTGTCCGAGTATCAAACCGGACGGTATAGTATATGAAGAAAGAGATTGTTGACGTGCTGTTAGTAGACACAACACTCATTTAGAGGACTTTACAAGCAAGAGTAGTAATAGCACATGGCGAAGCCATCCTTCGTTTATGGTCGACGTTTCGGCAAAGTTTGTCCGTCGACAGCTGAATGTTTCACAACACTTCCACACCCATCGAAGTGGGAGTAGACCATCCCTACCATGGAAGTACTCGCTCTGTAGTGTTGTCACACAAGATAAGCACGCCACCCGCCTGCTGGCCGGGCGAATCGAAGTTCTCTTCCGGTCAACTGTCCACCCAGTCAAGTGCAAAAAACACAGTAGAATCACGCAACGCACGCTGCTGGTGTGCTTCCTGCCCACGAGGAAAGAAAGAAGAGCGACAAGGTTGAGTTCTGATTTGACTGTTTGCAGCATGGGAGCAGATTACCCAAAAAATCCCTGGGAACAATGAAAAAAAAAAAGATATCTCGGTAACAAAAACCATAGGGGGCTGTATTGGCGAGATCCAACGGTGAACAGCTGCCCAAAATCAAAACCGCCTGGAAGTCTGAGGACCTTTAGTACCGTACCCCCAAACCAGCAGCCTTCGCGCCAAGCAAGACTGCCCTTGTCCCTCTCCTTTCAGTCGAGTTTGTGTTCACAACCTCTCCTTTTAGTCGAGTAAGAAATACCTCGGGAAGTAGGGCTCCTATTGACTAAAGATTGGAATCAAAGAATTCCGACAACGAATCTCCCGAGGACTCAAGACCGAGCTTCTCCTTGAAGAAGACAAGATGAGAATCCTTTCAATTGCTTATCAATTGCTTATTCTCTCCGTTGATTACTTAACACTTATCCACTTAAGTTTGTTAAATGTCAAGAGTCATAAGAAATTTATATGAAACGATGCAAATGATGCTAAAGTATAAACAAAATATAATGTCAAAAACACCTAAATTCGGCTCTTCCATTGTGGGTAAACGAGAAACCCGACTTTACGAACCCGAGGAAAGGCTGCACAATAGAAAATATATAAGGGATTCCTTAGTTCGGAAGTTTCGAGCTGAAAAGCTGCCTCATCAGGAGTTTTCCCTCCAGCGAGAAATGATTTCTTCCTTGCTTGATCGGTAGGAGTTGCCGAGATAGCAGGTATTAGCTATTAGCCAAACAATGCTAAGAAAAGATGCATGGTTCCAGTCTTCTTTCCCTCCCCGTGTACACTAGCGCTCTTGTTCAGCACACTAAGGCGAAGCACACTCTTCCTTTCATTTTATAAAGATCTCCTTTTGTTGTACCTGACATTGGGGAGTGCGATGCTACTACCAGGAAGAGAGGATTTTTTTCGAACTACGAAGGATGGCATGGATCGGTAGGAAATACCATTCCGGCAAAATATGAGGCATGGTTTCATGAGCAAGGTAAGTTGGCGGGGAAGCAAGAAAAAATCCATGTGGCCAGCTGAAGTGGAATTGGATTACTAGATCCGACTTATTTTTATTTTGAGCAATGTCTAAGGCAACTCTCCAATCGTGGGAAGACGCTGCAGTTCACCGAGAATGACGAGAGACCTACTCTATCCCATCCCATGAATCATTCAATAGACAGAAGAAGGAGAACGAAAGATATCAAGCTTGGCTGCACTGCCCATCGCATTAGACTCCAGCCGGCTAAGAGTGAGAACCATGATTAGCTTGTGCAATTCTGCTAACATTCTATCTTTGGTTCACCTTGAACAACCTATCTTAGCAGCTTCCTCTTGTGAGAAAATCAAAAGTGTTGTGTTCTTGCCTTGCCGAGTTCAACCTATCTTTCTAGCACCGGATTTTGTAATGGAATTGCTTTCTATCCTATCTGTGTATCCTATATAGATTATCAAATTCCCACAAATGGAATGAGAAGTGGGTCCATGTAAATGATCGAGATCTCGCAAACAACAACGCCCACGCTTCCGAGTTCACCTCGTAAACCCTTACAAAAGGGGCGAAGCCCACACCACACAGTTGTTCAATTTAAATGTCATTCTCAACTTTATCACTTCTCTAATCTAATATCTAATAGGGCTGGGTGTTTGATTTCTGGCCCTTTCAAGGACTCATCTTTGAATTTCTGAGAGGACTTAGGAGAATTTTATTCGTGACAATGAGCAAATACCCGTTGTAGTGATGGCTACAAGTGGGCTATAAGACTAAGGTGGGGTTGCTAGACTGAGTCATGGGAGAACCAATGGATCGTAATAAGTCGTTACAACTAGCAATGACTTCCTTTTTCATTACTTCAACCTTGCCATATCCCTCTCCTTTGTTCTCAGTTGCTCCCGATTGGGGTTACATAGAGAGACTAACTAGACCATAGCATGTTACACGAGGAAAAAAACCTTGTAGTGTTGTTATACAACTGCCCGCCTAGAAGAGCCACTCGCTTTGTAGTCTGTTTTTGAAGCCATCCTTCTTTCCCTTGTATCCCTTATCCTTGTTTGCCTTTCGGCGAAGCGCTAGTTGATACTGGAAAGAGAAATCCCTAGCTCTAGAAGTTCAGTTTTCTACCTTACGTCCCTTATAAAGTATTTCTTAATTGGCCTTTAAAGACCTGCCTGCCCGTTGTATGACTGATCCGGTAGAGTAATGGGGTTGCTATAATGGTGAGCTATCTCTTTCTATTATGTTCGTTACAATGGAACACATTGTATTTGAATTTGACCCATTCATAAGAGCTATTCATGGGCTGCTGTAAGTAGATCGAGAGGTCGTTCCGCCCCTTGTCCCCGAAGATGGGTAATATGTTCTTTGTTCACCTTTTTCTCGCTTCTTGCTTGCAAAGAAGCGGCACATCAAAAAATAAAGGAGCAAAATCTCATTCAATTTGAAATATAAAAGCCCAAGTGTAACGCCACTTTCCCGTTATCCGCTGACCGGCGAGCTGGCCGATCAACAATCAAACAAGAGCATGACCGATCGAACCCGAGAAAAGTTCATTACAATACGAAGCCAGAGACAAACCGGTTTGAGACAAAGGCTCAGACCAAACCGTCCTTGACCCCGTTTTCCTCGCTTCCACAATACAAAGCTTTTCAACCTGTATTGCTTCCACGAGTTGTGTCGGTTCGGACTAAACCAAATATCAGGGAAGCGATATCATTTCTAAGTAATTAATTATTTTACAAACAATTTGCCAATTATAAACTAATTACAAACCATCAAAGAATCATCAAGCGCCATGAAAACTGAACCGAAATACAACAAATTAAACATCGAATTAAAAATCTCCGGCCCGCAAGCAATCCCGAAACTACACTGATGACCTCCCACGGCTGTCGCTGTTAAACCTGAAAACAACAAAAAGAGTCTAATGAGCGATCTAAGATCACCCAGCGAGTCGGTTCCTACTAACGGCTTCTAATCTAACCTATAACTACTAATCCCGCCCCAAAACCCAAAATAACAATCATAAGAAAGAAATAGTTTATCACATGCCACTGTGACGTGATAAACCACAACACACAAGCATTCTCTATCAAAAGGAGAGACAACGGAAATTGAAGTCACTGCGGCTCATGCCCTCGATTAGACTCGATCTATCTATCGCAAAAACCATCCTTAACACCATGAGCCCACTATGAGAACTAGGTAACTTCCACGGGAATACTTAGCTACCGACATGGTAACTAAACTACCCACGACTCCTAGACGTAAATACGAAGTCCTACAACCTAGGACACTGTTCTCAGTCCATCGATACACAGCGACTCAAGCTACCCCACGATAGCATAAGTTTCCATGCAGTTCGGCCCTAGGAAATGACCCCGTATTCTCCGGACCATACACGTACCGGCGTCACTCAGTAGGTTCACACCATAACCAGATTCACCACGTGAACCGGTCAGGCAACTACCAGAGGATCCAATTGGGTCGGAAGTACCAGAACGCTTTCAAACCTAGACTTGCGGGTTCTAACGCACCCTAGAGCCCTAGTGCAACAAAATAAACACCCAAGCTCACTGGGACTCTAACACATAGCACAAGATCGTCAAGGTCAATAGAATTAATAAACAATACCCAACTAATTAATCCCCCCAAGTCTAATACAACCACCACCACCAACCTGATCCGGTTTTATACCGAATTAGGTAACTACCGAACTTACCCGGTCCCGTGACCGAGGTAAGTACCAAACAAGCTGACTACCCAGCCCAACACCGGAATAGTCTAAATAACAGGCCTGCACACAAACACACAGCACCAAGCCCACAACACGCAATCAATCAATTAAGCAAGCCTTTAAGTTTATTATTAATTTCCCATTCACTTAGTCCGCTACCTTGGAATTAGCGGATTGCTAACCCCATAGACGGCTCACAATACAATAATATTTTTAATTATCTTTCCTAAATGTATTTTAATAAACTCCTTGATATGTCGGTTTAGGATTAGTAAATTTACTAATCCCCTGACATCTCATTGTTGTTAAATTTAAATTCGATTATCCCATTAACCCATCTAATAACTATTAACCCACCATGTTCTTTATTTTATATAAGGTTAGTTTTGTCATTTACCATATTTAATTTCTTCTTAATTTCCCATATATATGTTCATTTAGTACCGTTCTTAATATAATATATGTGCATATAGTTCCTACGCATGCCGGTCGAATATGAATGCAACAATCAACATGCAGATAACGAACGAACGATGAATCAAGACTATCTATCTAGCATGCATATATATTCCTAGTCAATTCACTATTAAACTAATATCCATCATTAACCAATAAGTAGATTCAATCAACGGGCATGCATTCCTAAACTATGGTTTAAGGATTTCCGGGTTGACCACTCCTAACCCGATTGACTAAATCTTGAACCGGATTTATCCACTCCAATCGAACCGGGCTTAGCTAAACCAGATTAAACCGACCTTGACCAAATAAACCGGTTTGACCAACGGTTGACCCGGTTTAACCAAACCAAACCAATGCCTTAAACCGGTCTAAACCAGCATTGACCCATATTCAGACAATCACCACTGAACTGGCTGAAAAATCGGCGGCGGAGGAGGTTTCCCGGCGACTTTTCCGGCGTTGACCGCGGCGGCTCCGCGTTGATCAGCCGAAAAGTGAGCTCTCCGGTGGCTAAGAGAGATATCCGGTGACTGAGAATGTCACTAGAGGAAGAGTGCTTTCTGAGAAGAAAAATCCACCAAAAGAAGAAGAGAAGCCGTGGCGGAGCTTCACCGGCGGCGACTTCTCCGGCGAAATTCCGGCGACTCCGGCGGTGGTGGATGAGTTGGCCGGTGGCGAATGATGAGAAGGTGATGGGAATTCAGATAATACAAGAGGCTTGAGCAGAGTAGAATTGGTTTGGAGATATTTAAGTTGCTTGGTAATCAAGTGATGAAGAACATTAGAATGTTCTTGAGGATGTTCTTAAAATGCATGAAGATGAATAATTTTTGGGTTGAAGATGGAGAGAGAAGATGGAGGTTTCGTGGGTAAGAGATGAGAGAGGCTAGAGAGCTTTCTTCAATGTGATTTGCTTGAGAGAGAGAGGGTACATGCATGAATGAGTGAAGTGAGGTTAAGTGACCAAAAACATGCAATGAATCCATTTTTGATTCACTGAATTGTTTGGGGGAGAGGTGGCACCAAGGAATGAGGAGAGAAGGGACACTTAGCTTCTCAGAGTCAAATCTGATTCCCATAGATTGGACTTCCGAGCCTCTAAATGCAATAAATCTCCGTTTCATTCTGCACGGTCCGATTAGCCAATTCTGAGTATGATTTTATAAAAATCGTGAAGCTTCTTCTATAAATCCCCCAAGCCACATTATCAAATACTAGATGATTTTATATGCATTCAGAAATTTGAATCACTCTGTTTGGACATTCATAGCTTCGTTATTAATTTTACAAGTTTTGTCGGTTATATCGGTTTCCTTTCCCAATAGTCCGAAAAACTTGTTTAAAGTCCATTTCAACTATTCTTTGTCTTCTAAATGTTTTATTTACTTAAAAAGAGAAACATTAGGCCTGAATCGGCTTTTGGCTCGCATTTTGGCAAAATTACCAAAATGCCCTTCATCTTCTGAAAATTATGAAATTGCCCCGATTGTCTTTTCTGCTGCCCGTTGACCCAATTTTGAGAGACTGGGTATTAAATTCTTCCCCACTTACAGGAATTTGGTCCCTTAATTCTCCGTTACTGACAAACTTCGAATCGGTACCAAACCCTGCAAGTCGCCATTCTGAAACTGATTCCACTGCTCCAATGCTCGAACACTGATCCAACCGAGCTAAGTTCACGACGATCACTGATACCGAAAACACTGACTTGCACAAACTTCCCTTACTGATCTTCACTCCGCTCGCTTATCCACTAATCATGACTGATCCGCTCCATTCCGAATTTTCTAATCCCATCTGCGTCAATTGACTTTGCTATGATTCTCACTTCTGGCTTTCCACTTTGCCTTGACCTCCGTAACTGCGCAATAGTGACTCGCCATATCCGCATACGCCTCGAAATTTTGTTCACCGAATTTCACGCTTCATGATTTCCCAAACCGCTTTTCCTCTAGTAACTTCCAACTGATCCAACATTGATACTGATGCTTTCCAAATCTCTTTGCTAACTCAATGATAGGTCGAAGTTTTAATCCCTATTCTAAACTGCAAGTGCACAGTATAGTCAATGTAGTATATAGGGTTATCGAATCCACAGGGACACTTGGTCTCAAGAGAATCAAACCGTAGGAATTAATACTAGAAATAAGCAAGTAGTGATTGTAATGAATTGCGGTGCAAGAAAGTAAACAGTAGCAGGAAATCGGTTTGTAAGCAATAAACTAAAAGCGTCAAGCCTAGGGTATTCTCAGGAAATCAGACAAGCAGACAAGTTAATCAGTCATGATCAAATTAAACTCAGTTCTAGAACTCAAATCACGAAAATAGAATTAACCAAATCTCTTTGCGAAAACTCTCTAAGTCTAAGTGCAGTAATCCAAATCTCTTTGCAATTACTAACAAATTAAACTAGCATTAAGTTCAAGTTCGATATGTTCACAATTAAACTAAACCAAATCTCTTTGCGAATAATTCAATTGCTCAACCTAAATAGTTCAGATTCCTAAACCCCACTCTCGTGACGTATTTAGTAACCTAGGATCTAGATTCTAATTGATCAGGTTAGAACTAGCTTTAAGCACAATTTAGTTTGAAGAACATTCTAATCATATGAATCCCAACTGAATTAAACAAGTCTAGCAAGTCATCAAACCCTAATGAGAAACCCTAAACTCAACTATGGATCTACTCAGACATGATTGATGAAAACATAATCATAGAATAAATAGATTGCATATAAGAAATTAAAATATCAAGGGGTTCGAAATCTTCTCCAAAATAAATCAATACAAGGAAAATAGATCAGCCCCAAAAGCTCTAAAAATCTCTTAGCTCTAAGTATCCAAGCGTATCTAAATTAAACACCAAAAACTAGTATATATAGGCATAATCTCGGCTGGGGCTTCTGTGTAAATACTGAAAGTATCTTGGGCTTCTTTGCAAATCTTCAATACTTGTTACGCCGACGCGTACGGCCCATCTCGCGACTGCATCGACCGATGCACAATGCGTGTCGATCGATGCAACATCAAATAATCGAACAGTGAATAAAGCTCTCGGCCAAAACGTCCCAAAATGCCCAAAATGCTCCATATATCTCCAATTAGCTCCAAACCTGATTTAACCTGTAAAAGACTCTAAACTAATACAAAAGACTCTAAAAACACAACTATATCATGGTATAAAGTGGGTAAAAACCATGATATATCACTCAACAGACTTGACCATCTGCTTGAATCCAACTGTCGATGATACCCAAACTGACTCACGCACGGCTCGGGTCAACTGATTCATGGCTTTCTCAAACTTGACTTTTCTTTCGGGTCCGGGTTCGGTCTCGTGTTCACTACACATCGTCAATCACATCATGAACTATAACTCAACAACACTATACTGAAGTGGTTAGATTCTTTCTAACCTATTTATGATATCACTGAAGAATTATGTGTGTTCATGGTGTAATTATCAGGTTACATCCTAGAACATAATCAACTAGGATCTAGGTGATTTGCAGTTGAATCATAAACAGATCAGATTCATTACCTTATGATTGCAGCGGGTTGATCAAAGGAATGAAGAGATCACAGAGAGCTGATGATAACCGGCTCCTCCTAGGTATCCACACTCTTACAAGCTACTGGATCAGGCTGCTAGACCAAGTCGGAATGAACAGAGAGAGAGGAAGACGGCTGAGGCAAATCGCAGAGGTGGTGTGTTTTTGCCCTAGGCGCGCCCCTCTTCCCTTATATGGGCCCAAGGAATTATCCTAATGGCCTATTGGGATTTTGGGCCCAAGACACAAATCAGACAAAAGCCTGTATTTTGTCTGGCCCAATTCTCTGTACAAATACAGTAAATGCCTTGCATCTTACCGTATTAATTCCATTTAACTTTCCCGTTAGCTATGGTGTGTGACCCTTTGGGATCATACAATACTGGTGATAAGTCCTAAACTTATAGATCAAGAGCGGACTCTAGCAAGTCATCATGATCACCCAGTATTTATGACTTATGTCTGATCTCGACACTTATCATACTTTCTAGAGATAGTACAGTAGATTTCAGAACATTCCCAACAATCACTTCCTCATAGAGATATGGTTACTTAGTCATGTACCCGACTGTCACACATGACTAAATAACAATAACCTATAGTTCCGCTTTCTCGCGAATAAGTTTCCTATTAAAACCGATTATCAATTCCAAGCTTAGTTGTATCTAACGGGTTAACTAACTATCATCCATACCACAAATATATCCGATAACCTTACTTTTCGTCTACAACACCTTCTAGGTCTAGCAACCCACGGAAACCCCTAATGCTTAAACTGACTGGTCCCTACGATTCGCTAACCCTAACTTAGAACTACCAAAAACTTAGCGAATCTAATAATGCAGTAAGGCTCGCGATTTCCACTAACAATCCTAACACATGATGAATGCAATGATCGATAACCGCGAGTTTATCAGCTTAACAATGCTTAATGGCGATCTAACAACCTAGCGATTGAGAAAATGCATTACTGCGACTTACAATCAAGTAATGCATTCCTAGTAACCTCATGGGTCATAGTAAGTGATAGCTTGTTCCGACCATCATTTGTTTTCACATCATAATTAGATTGCATTCAAAAACCATCACATGCATGCAATAAAATTACAATGTTACTCAAAACGATAAATCGAATACTCGGCATCCACCATATTCATAAAAACATCCATAACCATACATCGAGTTTTTAGTACTTAGTTTAAGCCGAAGTCTACTACAAAGCGAACGCCCCATCATATCCAAAAACAAAATCGTGCACAGCTACATAATTGTAAGTCGTCAGTGACAATAATACGCCGATCTATATACAGTCAAAAATGAGTTAGAGCCCTACCTACCCGGGCCTACTCTAACCACTAATCTAAAGCCTCCAGCAAAACCGAAATGCCCAACAGAGACGGCAATACGGCTCGCAGGAGTAGCCACTGGTAGGTGTGATATGGGGATGGAGCGGGTGTGCATCACGTGTGGGTTGTGCCGTGCTGGGTCTTAGCTCTGCAATCGCACAAAGGGGCGCCAAGTGGCCATCATGGCTGCAGATCTTACAGACGTCCGGTGGTGGCACCGGCTGATATGGCTCGCGATAGCGAGGATCAGACTGTATGAGGAACCAGTGGAAGTGGAGCCCTCGTGCTCCACAAGAATTACAGTGCGAGTATTGGGCCATCTCGAGAGGCAGAGACTCAGACAAATCAGCCTGAAGAGGCGGTTGTGGCTGCGGAGGTGGCTGGTGATGAGTGACGACACGCTGCTCAAGGATATCCGCGAGCACAACAGTTTTCTCGGCGATACACACCTCCCACTCCTGATGCTAGAACGGGTCGATGGGCTCCATCGAATAGTCAAAGTTCGTTGGCAACGAGCTGAGCAGGATATCGCCCGGACTTTAAGGCTTAGTAAAGTCATGTACCTCCAAGATAGGTACCGGCTGCTGAGGTTGTACATGTGAGAGTGGCGGCAACGGTGGTAGCTCAACGGCCGTTAGTCCAAACATATCTTGGAAACCGACGTAGGGATCGGCTGAGTCTGCATTATCTCGGAGGGAGGCAGGTAAAGGTGACGGAAGAGGTGAAGTAACAGTTGTTGTTGCAGATGCACAAACTAATGTGTGCAAAGGAACTGGGGCGCGAGTTGAGGTACGCGATCCTTGTGCTGAAGAATGGTCACGTCGCCCTGAAGGGGCTCGACCGGATCTAGCTGATCTGTGGCTGCACATGATCTCAGGACTGACCCATACCACATGCTCCAATCCACCCTGGGGCACGCTGCTACAAGTCTGCAACCTAAAACATGAAAACGTTAGTACAGTTCTAAGAAAATTATACTTCCCATTCCGCCCCCCCCCCCGGGGTATGATAGACGCGGCTCAGTTTCCTAATGGATGCATGGGCGATTCATTTGACTCGATAAATCACGGAAAAACTTAGAAAATGAAATGTTTCGGAACCCATGATAAACCATGCTCTGATACCACCTTTTGTAACGCCCCTTTCCCGTTATCCGCTGACCATCGAACTAACTAATCAACAATCAAACAAGAACATGACTGATCGAACCCGAACAGGCCAAACGATAAAAGTTCATCACAATACGAAGCCAAAGACAGTCCGATTTGAGACAAAGGCTCACACCAAACCGTCCTTGACCCCGTTTACCTTGCTTTAAAAATACAAAGATTTTCAACATGTATTGCTTCCACGAGTTGTGTCGGTTCGGACTAAACCAAATATCAGGGAAGCGATTTCATTTCTAAGTAATTAAGTATTTTACAAACAATTTACCAATTATAAACTAATTACAAACCATCAAAGAATCATCAGGCGCCATGAAAAACGAACCGAAATACAACACATAAACATCGAATAAAAAATCTCGGCCCGCAAGCAATCCCGAAACTACAACGAGTACCTCACATGTCCGTAGCTGCTAAACCTGAAAACAACAAAAAGATTCTAATGAGCGATCTAAGATCACTCAGCGATTCGGTTCCCACTAACGGCTTCTAATCTAACTTGTAACTATAATCCTTCCCCAAAACCCAAAATAACAATCATAAGAAATAAATACTTTATCACATGCCACCGTGATGTGATAAACCCACAACACACAAGCATTCTTTATCAAAAGGAGAGACTACAGAAATCGAAGTCACTACGGCACATGCCCTCGATTAGACTCGATCTATCTATCGCGAAAACCATCCTTAACACCATTGGGCCCACTATGCGAACTCGGTAACTTCCACGGGAATACTTAGACTCCTAGACATAAACAGGAAGTCCTACGACCTATGACACTTTTCTAAGTTCATTGATACACAGCGACTCGAGCTACCCCACGATAGCCTAAGTTTCAATGCAGTCCTATCCTAGGACATGACCCCGTATTCTCCGGACCGCACACCTACCGGCGTCACTCAGTAGGTTCACACCATAATTAGATTCACCATGTGAACCGGTCAAGCAACTACCCGAGGATCCAATCGGGTCAGAAATACTGGAACGCTTTCAAACCTAGACTTGCGGGATCTAACACACCCTAGAGCCCTAGTGCTATAAATAAACATGCACTCACTGGGAATCTAACACATAACACAAGACCGTCAAGGTCAACAAAAATAATAAACAATACCCAACTAATATCCCGCAAGTCTAATACAACCACCACCAACCCGATCCGGTTCTATACCGGATTAGGTAACTACCAAACTTACCCGTTCCCTTGACCGAGGTAAGTACCAAACAAGCTGACTACCCGGCCCAACACCGGAATAGTCTAAATAACAGGCATGTACACAAACACACAGCATCAAGCCCACAACACGCAATCAATCAATTAAGCAAGCCTTTAAGTTTATTATTAATTTCTCATTCACTTAGTCCGCTACCTTGGAATTAGCGGATTGCTAACCCCGTAGACGGCTCACAATTCAATAATATTTCTAATTATCTTTCCTAAATGTCTTTTAATAAACTCCTTGATCTGTCGGTTTAGGATTAGTAAGCTTACGAATTCCCCGACATCTCATTGTTGTTAACTTTTAATTCGATTATCCCATTAACCCATCTAATAACTATTAACCCACTCGTTCTTTATTTTCTATAAGGTTTGTTATGTCTTTTACCGAATTTTAATTTCATCTTAATTTCTCGTATATAGGTTCATTTAGTACTGTTATTAATATAATATACGTGCATTAAGTTCATACGCATGCCCGTCTAATATGAATGCAACAATCAACATGCAGATAACGAACGAGCGATCAATCAAGGCTATCTATCTAGCATGCATATATATTCCTAGTCAATTCACTATTAAACCGATATCCATCATTAACTAATCAGTAGATTCAAACAACGGGCATGCATTCCTAAACTACTATTTAAGGATTGTCGGGTTTATATGAACTATCTACGAATGCAATAACCGACTCACAGAGGAAGTGTGACGGGCGACGGAAGTGACGGATGCGAACTTCCGAGACCGAGCAACTGGAACCCCAAACCTTTCCCGAACTTCCCAAACCGGATCACGAACACTCCGAGCTCTCCCGAACAAGAACGGGTTGTTGACCAACTGAAACCGGCGTTGACCACGGTGTTGACCGGCCGTTGACCAGCATTGACCGAAGGGATGACCGAGCATTGACCGAGCTGACCGTTGACCACTCCTAAACCGGTCGACTAAATCTTGACCCAGTATGAACCACTCTAATCGAACCATGTTTAGCTAAACCGGATTGAACCGATGTTGACTAAATAAACCGGTTTGACCAACGATTGACCTGGTTTAACCAAACCTAACCAATGCCTTAAACCGATCTAAACCAGCATTGACCCATCTTGAACCAATCACCACTGAACCGGCTGAACAAGCGGCAGCGGAGGAGGTTTCCCGGCGACTTTTCTGGCATTGACCGGCGGAAAAGTGAGCTCTCCGGTGGCTAAGAGAGATATCCGGTGACTGAGAAGTCACTTGAGGTAGAGAGCTTTCTGAGGATAAGAATCCACTAGAAGAAGAAGAGAAGCCGCGGCGGAGCTTCACCGGCGGCAACTTCTCAAGCGAAATTCCAACAACTTCGTAGGTAGTGGATGATCTGGTCGGAGGTGATGGGGATTCATATTATGCATGAGGCTTGAGCAGATTAGACTTGGTTTTGGAGATATTTAAGTTGCTTGGTAATAAGTTTATAAAGAACATTTGAATGTTCTTGAGGATGTTCATAAAATGCATGAAGATGGACAAGTTTTGGGTTGAATATGGAGAGATAATATGGTGTTTTCGTGGGTGAGAGATGAGAGATGCTAGAGAGCTTTCTTCAGTGTGATTTTCTAGAGAGAATTTTCGTGGGTGAGAGATGAGAGATGACAAGTTGGTTCGAGGTCTCGGCTCATGATTTAATTGCCATGTATTTTAACGGAGTCGACCCCAAAGCCATAATGTCTTAAAACAAGGAGGCCATAGGGTCAGGCTTTTGATGATTGTTATCTCGAACATCGTGAAGAACTCTCTTTTATCTCTCCCTCGTTACAAACAAGAAAGTGGTTTGAAAAACCAGTTGTACACTCCCTTTGTTAAACAAACCCTTGTTGATTCTGAACTTCGTTCGCGAGGGAACCAGACTTTTGACAGACCAGCCCTTTTTTATGCACCGCTTTATCCTGAAAGGAAAATGAGCTTTGCTCCTCTGGATGCTTGGCGCTCCCGTTGTTCGCGAGAAGGAAAAAGGACTCATCATTTGTTGCATAGGCACGAGATGATAAAGAGAGAGCTTCGTCTATTTATGAACAACGAATTGACGGAGCTCTTGGAATTTCTTTGTTTTTCTCTCCATTCCTATCAGCGAGTTCCAATCCTTTTGTTAGAAATTTCTTTGTTTGTACTGAACCGCTTGCAGAATCAAATCTTGTTCCACAAAATCCGTAAGAAAAGCATGAGGACTTTGTACCATCTATTCCAGTGTAGTTGAACTAAGTTCAAGAGCCCAAGGACATTGAGCACATCTTTTGTTATTTCCACTTCTTAAAGTGATTGTTACGACAAAAAAAAACAACAAATCCCAAATAGGGATATATAAGAGCCAAAACTGGAAAGGGCATTCCATCCAGCGTAAGCATCTAGATAATCTGGAATACGACGTGGCATACCTGGAAGCCCTAAGAAATGCATAGGTTTTAATAGACTCTAGTTTCATTGCTGCTCCATATCTCGCTAAGCTACCTAACAAACAATCTCGTTCTATCTCCCTAACTTACTGACGAACTACCTAACTTCCCTCTCTCAATAACTCCCTTGTCTAGGAGATCCGCGCCTGAGATTGCTGTCCTCTCTAGACAAGTGCTTGAGTCATGACTTTTTCCTCTCCTTTTCAGTCGAGTTTCTAAAGCACCTCTCACCAAGACGTATTTTTCAGTGTCGATCATCTTGTTTTCCAGAATTCGTTAGATTGCCGCCAGTTCCCGGATTGGGAGAACACATAGTCCGCCTTTAGCCGATTTATTAGAGTCTTGCCTTCAGCCTAGCTTGGGTCCGATTCGCCGTCTATAATTATTCTCTTCTCCTCCCTGCGTTCTGCCTTGATTGTAGAGTTGGAACACCGTTTTTGTTTTCTGGAGAATTTCTACCACTTAATTTTGTTGGAATTTCTCCCACTAAATTCCAACTCGAGGTAAAACAGGCATAGGAATCAAGGCATAGAAAGAGTAAAGGATAAGAGGAGCTGTATTTTCGGGAGAGTTCCCGTTCTTACTAAGAAGCAAGGCAGCTACACAACACTTCCTTCCGTTCCCACGCCCGTGCCTATCCTTACTAAGGAGCTGGGCAGCCAGCGCCCGACGCGTCTTGACCCTTATCCAATTTTTGGGCCAATTCCCCCCTCGTACTACCAAAAAATGAGATTCTTGCCGAATCCGAGTTTGCTCAAAAAATTCATTTGCAAAGTTACTCTTCGTTGACCACCATACTTCAAATGAAGTATGCTCCTGAAATGAGACTTCATGAGAAGTCTGTAATCACGAACATATCTCAAGTTCGGGAATCATGTGAAATCACATAAATAAAGGTTTGAGCTCATTTTTAATTTTGTTAAGTGTCCTTGACTTCTAATTGCACCAATACCCATAACTATAGTAGTGTTTATGCAAGAATAACTGAAATTGCAATAGATCTACAATTCAAAATTTTTAAAACGTGAATTATAGAGTTTTTGAACAAAATTGGAGAAGAAATGAGATAATATAAGGTTTTGAACTCTAATACAAAGCTTTAGTCACTTGAAATTGGTTGTATGAAGCACTAAGAGCTTGGAATTTGGTTTTTAATAGTGGTTGATGTTATTTAGAGAATATATCAGTTTCGTAATTAAATTAGATCTGAAAGTTTATTTTGTCTTTTGGAAAAAACTACATTTGAAAGTCTACTTAATAGCATTTTCGTGAATATTCAGGTTTGTGAAAGGCATTTGATGGTATTTTAAAAATATGAGAAAGAAGATGATAGTTTTAGATTTGACTTAAAAATTTGGTGTAATTTTGCAAGAACCCTTTAAATAATTAAATATCATATGTTTAACTATCAGCTATGCTTTTCTTTTTATAAAGTAAAAAAATAATTAATCACATGGTATATTTTTTTTTTTTACAATAAAAGTTAAATAAAGAACACTACTCCCTCCGTTTCTCAATATAGGAGGTTTTAGAGATTTGTTTTTGTTTCAAAATATAAGAGGTTTTCACTTTTCAATGTAAACTTTAAATGTATTTAATGTTTTATAACCATATATATTACATAGTCTCTTTTATGATTGGCTAAATTTATTTTTAATTAACTTTTTAAAAGTACTTTGTACAAACCAATAAACTTCTTAATATGTGTGTTTTTATCCAAAACCTCTTATATTGAGAAACAGAGGGAGTATTTCTCTATCATCTATATCGGTGGTTCCGGCCCGATATGTGTGCTTGGTTACTGCCTGAGACGAGCACTCCGTGCTAACCTATCCGCCGTCTGATTTTGTATACGTGATATATGCCTAAGGTCAAAAGTTTTGAAGAACACTTTTCTCTTGTCGTACTCTTCAATGTAAACTGCAAAGGCTGGCCAATTCTCCGGCTCAGATACTATCTTCACCACTTCCGAACAATCCGTTGCAAAAGTGATATATCTGTGATTGAAGAACGTCATGCTTTCCATAGCTCAGATCAGTGCTTCGAACTCCGCGTGCAGCGGCGAGAGACTCTGTCTGGTGTTCATAGCTCCCATCAATACATTTGCACCTCCATCATAACAACTATACAATTCTTGACCAGTAAATGCAACTCCTCCTTCCATAATCCATCCACAAAACACCATTGACCTTGTTGCGCCTCAGTAATTGGGTATATGAAAAACATAAATTAGTCATATGAGCCTTTCGCCGTGAGCTCACTTACATCTTGCCATACCTGTGACTTCAAATCCACTACAACTCTTACATACCGAACACTATTCATTAGTTCGCAAGATATAAGTCAACTCATGACAAAAGTTGTGGTAGATCTGAAGTGAAATTTGGTGGACAATACTTAATTGTTTAAAATAAAAATATAAACGATATACATCATCTCATATGATTAATTGTTTTTCTCCTTAAAAATACAAATATAGTTGATAAATAATCATATAATGTTTAGTTATTTAAATAATAAATTTTATACATTTAAAAATATAGTTTGGCTAAACAAATGGGTTGATGTAGAACAACCATATTTTTATGTTAAATTATTTAATTTTACATCAAAAACAAATTGTTTTGTTTTAAATTTTTGTTTGACTCTTAAATTTGATGTACTTTAGAAAAACTATTTTTATTTTTGTTTTTCAAAATTTTGGGTGGTTTTATATTTTATCAAAATTAATATTTTTAATATATAATATTAATATTTTGAATATTAAATTGAAAAGTTATTTTAATTCTTCACTAAATCGATTGTGTTAAATGGATAAGATTTTAAAATTTGATATATAATTATAAATAGAAAATTTAGTTTATTATCTGTACATATAATACATTATTTTTTTCGAAAAATAAAATAAAATAAAAATATCAACTTATTTAGAACAACAATTGACCAAGAAAGATAAAACTTGAAGACTAGCCAAGTTCTACTCAAATGGCTATACAAGAAAAAAGAAAAAAAAAACTTTTGTATACACATATGCATCTTATTGTAATGTGAAAATCTCAACCTTAGCTCTGCAACTTCATATCAGGGTTCCTTATAGATTTTAGCCACATATCTGCCATAACTCTAGACGACAAGCTCCACAACAGTTCATCTTCTTCTTCTTCTTTCTCCTTACTCTCAACATTACTCTTCTTCTTCTTCCCTTTCTTACCCATTCCATACTCCACAAGCCACTGCGCCGCCGTCAACCTCCGCTTCTCTGCCGCATTCCTCTTCACTCCTCCAACGTGCAAACCTGCCACTTTTAGCCCATTCTCCTCCTCCTCGGCCTGCACCGCCACGACCACTGTCCCTCCCACCGCCTCATATCTCCTCGTCGGGTCCCGAAGCTGCACTGTCGCCAAAACCGTCAACGTTTTCTGCTTGCGATTCTCCTTAAGCCACTCGTCGAGCGGGATGGTCCACTCAAGTGGATTCCTCTGACCTTTTGCAGCAGAAACCTCAAAAGGAGCATCTTCCTCCACCATATCAGCTTGAATCTTTAGTCCTTCAATCACCATTTCCTCAAGTTTCTGTAAAGAAACAGCTAAAACTTCCTCTGCTGAAGTCAATGGGTTCTCCTCCACGTTCCAGATTCCGGTCATTATCCGCTCCCTTCTCCCGCTGTTCATCGCGTTAGCCATCGTCTTAACAGCTGCAACCGTCCTTGCTGCGCTCGTATTTGCTCGCTCTTTGTTCCTCCCTTGTATAATCGCTGATGCTATTCCTTCAAAAGCCACTTGCTCCCCTGTTTTCCCCATAAGCTCGTCTATCGCCATAAGCAAAGATATCTTTGAGTCAAGTTCCTTACCGGAACCCGCCATTCTGTGAAACAATTCGAACCCAGTCGCTGGCCCAGATTCTGGTAGTACAATAATCTGTTTTGAGATTTGCATAACGAGCTTAGGAGTGTCTTTCCTCATGACCACCGTGTCGAAAGGGTTCATAGAAACTAAGTAACCACCGTCTCTTGTCTGAACAACGCAACCGATGCCTTTACCGAGATCTGAGAGGTAATTCTCCGATTCTTCATCTACGGATTCGCCAGAACGAAGCTCGGAGATGTCCATTTTGTGCCCGTAGAATTTGAGATTTTCGGATTCTTCATCCTCAAGCAACTGAAGGAACTCTTTTGTCACTGTTTGTTCCTCTTCATCGAGCCTTGGTGACTCTGTTTCACCTTCCGCTCGGATACTATCATCTTTCATCATCGATTCAAGCGCTTTGATTTGCTTTGCAATAGAATCTAGCTCGGTTAGTCTCATTATGTGTCGGGGATCATCAACACTTACATGTTGTTCCTTCATCTCCACGGATCTTTCACCATCGGATTTCTCAGTGTCATCAAACTCGACTCCTTTGTCAACAACTTCAAAGTCAGGTTCTTGATCATCTTCAACTCTCTGTTCGGGTTCCTCTGTTTTCGGAGCCGGTTTATCCTCCGGTTCATCCAGATTCAGATGCTCAATCCCTTGAAGATCTGATGCTGGCGTCCAAGCCTCGCTCCGGCTCGTCATCTTAGGACTCGGGACACTAAACGAAGTCTTGGATTGCTTTCGTCCAAACGAACCAGATAAATGCTTAGGTTTTATCCCTAATTCACCTTGTTTACTGTAAATCCCAGCTCCACCGTCTTTCTCCATGATCTGAAACCCTAATTTCAGAACCAATTCACCCCCTTTGGCTTTACCTGAAAGCCCCCAACTCATATCCCATTGCCTAACCCTAGCTCCTTCGTAACTCATCTTCTCTACTGACTCCTTAATCAAATCGCTTAAGTCCACAACATGTCTTCCAAACTCAAGCTCCTTAGCGTCCACCGCGAAAAGATAAAACAAAAACGGACGAGCCTCAAACTTCGCTGGAGCACCTTTCCCGTTAGCAGGCGAGTAGTACACATGACACTTGATGAACAGCGTCTCCTCGAAATCCGCAGATCCTTGTGAAACCCGACATGGCATCGTCTGGACAGCGCCTTCTTTCGTTTCCTTCTTCCTCACGCAAACCCCAAGTCGTAAACCGTTCATCGACGCCGGTAGATTCTGGGCCGCCACCACCTCCACAGATAGCAAACAGCTTAGCTTCTGCATTCCGATTCGGGCCAGCCCGCGAATCGGTTTCCAATTCCATATCCCTTTTCTCTCTTCCTTGGCATTCGATCCTAATGACGACTCTTCTGGTCTCTTGATGCTTCTGTTCTGAGTCACATTCGTTTCCTCCTCTACCTCAAGCTTCGGTCTCGACCGCCATGGAGATAGCGACAAACGCCGAGGCCGTGGTTTCGGTACTGTCACATCCTCTGCTCGTCCTTCATCGGCAGACGTCGCGAGGGAGGGAAGGGAGCTGCGAGGAAGAGCGAGAGAATTAGTTCTCCGACCAACTGAAGCCTGAGGTTTCTGGTAAAGGTTTTCACTCAGGGCTTCAAGTTCAGCGAGAAGCTGCGTGTTGGAACTCCGGCTACCGGAATATTCAGCCGCCATGAATTTGTTTTTTTTTTGTCCTAAGAAGAAGGATAAAGAGGATGACGGTGTTTTTTTGTGTGGTGAGGATTAGTGATAGGTTTTCGATATTGGTTTTTGGTACTGTCGGAAATGGAAAATTGTATTTAATTGGTGAAGGGATTGGATTGAGGATTGAGAATGTCGTGGCTTTCAAACTGTGAAAGAGACAACATGTGGTCCCCATATAACTTAATGTTCACGGTGTGGTTTCGTTCAACGTTTCAGATCGTTAGCCCTAAGCTAGTGTGTGGTTGTTAGAGTTTTTGAGATGTGGTACTCATTTATTTTACCGTAGAGAACTGGTACAGCTACTCAAAATGCTAATTTGCACTTGCAACACTGCCTTTCCAAAAATGTTGATTAAGCTAGGTAAAATTATCGGCGTAAAGCTCTTTATATAAATATTCGTAAACCAAAACCATGTTTTCTGAAGTCCATATTGTCTATGAACATTTCTTTTGAAGGACTCAAAAGCTCCTAACATCAAGATTAAAGAGTTAGGGATACATAAATTTGATACACTTTTAAACTATAATCAGTGTTTATGTCTCAAAGCAATCTATGTACGTCTGCGTGACTATACTTTCAATCTAATGGGTTAATCGAATCGAAGCTTCTTTCTCTGTCAAATCCTCGTGAATGTCTCGTCCCAAGTATTGTTTTCTGATCCATGCCCGCCTTGGACACGCCTTCTTTCTCATCCATGAGCGACATGAATCTCTTTTTCTTTCGTGAATGTCAGTCAGAGGCAGCAATCATCAGTGAGATAATACGTTCCCTTTTCTTTCCTTTACGTACTATGGACGAAATACATGGTCGAGAAGCTAAACCTGCAGATATCAAACAAACAGTTAGTGGATCAGCCTAGGAATATGTAAGATTTGATTATGTTTATCTAAAGATATAAAGGACCTTAGGGTTTTAGTTAGGGATTCTACAAAGTATGTGTTAATATGCTTGTTGGACAACCTTAAAAGTAGGGTTTCGCTAAGTTTCCGAGAAGAAAAAGCGGTGGAACAATAAACTAGCTCGTCGGAGAGTCGTTCAAGTATGTTTTATCTAAGAAGCTCTCAAAAGACTTAGTGATTGTAAGAAAAGTGTATGTTGATTGAATGAATGTTACATCGGCAAGCTTTACTTTCTTAAATAGGTTACAAGATCGGGCTACAAAAAGATAAACTTCCTAAACGGTAAAAGATAATATTTTCTTTTTGATCGGCGAGAATCTCGTGAGCGAATCTTCTTGCTCGGCGTGTTTCTTCGCGCGTTGTTATCTCTTTGCCGCCGTTATTACCCATCATGCCGACTTGATATAACTCTTTCTACTTTGAGCCGACCTAAATCTCTGAATGGGACTTTATGGAGTGGTGTTAAACCCATCTCTAGTAATAACCCCCAATGCGGCGTTTAGAATTGATTTGGAGATCGGCGATATGTAGAATAACCGGTTGGTTTCATGAAGTTGTATAGATCAGCCGGTTTAATAACATTCCGGTTCAACCATCTCATAGGTGCGGAGATCGAAGCATTTTCTAGGTATAATCATGATATCTTTTCAAGTATTGCACCATTTCCTCTACAAAAATGTCGTCTTCATTTCTCACTTCTGCTCAAGTGAATGTTAGAGGTGGGTTTAGCACCCCTCTAAGGCCCGGTCCAATAGCGGAAATAGCACTGAGGAGATCCGGCCTAGAAAAAATAATGGAGGCCCAACACGAAGTAGTCTGGAAGCATCATCAGAGCTCGGCGACGTGCTCGGACCGACCTACATGGCGAAGAGATAAAAATGTTAGTTTGACATTTTTATAAGAAGATAAGTAGAAATCTTTTATGAGAATAAAATATAGATAGTTCAGATTTTTTAAATAATATCAGAGAGAATCTAGGGGGAAAACCTAGATCCTCTGATATAAATATCATTCCCTTGCGCGGGAAAAGACGGAGTGGACACACATAAACGCCTTTGTACTCAAAAACCCTAGAGCTGGCGATCCACAATCGATACCGGCTCAGATTCATAATAAGACTATATTTTTCGTACTGATTCTTCATTGCTTTCATTAAATTGATTACTATTTGATTTTATGAATCAACAATTGGCGTCGTCTGTAGGGACTTTGGATTTTTTGATTAACCAAAGAAGAGATCGGCGATGACAGGAACACCACTTTCAACGCAAGAACTAGGAGGAACGAGCAACGCAGGCGGCATCACCGGCGTCAATACAATGACGGCTTGGGAAAAGGTGAGCCCTCTGAAGGAGTTCGACGTAGACAATCCTGAATGAAGTTGATCGAGCATGTGGAGATTGACGACCGAAACCCCGAACGGAGCATAGGTATCAGAGCTGATCTCGATCCTGACTTCAGAGCCGAACTGACCGATTTTCTCAAGAAAAACATATCGACGTTCGCATGGTCATTCAAGGATATGATAGGAATCGACCCGAACATCACGCATCACGAGCTCAACGTTGACATAACGTTCAGACCTATCAAGCAGAAGAGGAGAAATCTCGGGACAGAAAGAGCGAAAGCAGTAAAAGACGAGGTGGATAAGCTTTTAGGGCCGGATCCATCACAGAGGTGAAGTACCCCGAGTGGCTCACAAATACAGTGGTGGTGAAAAAGAAAAATAATAAGTGGAGAGTATGCGTGGACTTCACCGACTTGAACAAAGCTTGCCCTAAAGACTGCTTCCCGCTACCGCACATCGACCGACTGGTCAAAGCGACCGCCGGAAACGAACTCCTATCATTCATGGACGCCTTCTTCGGATACAATCAAATCCTCATGCACCCGATTGATAGAGAGAAAACGTAATTCATAACGGATCGAGGAACCTTCTGCTATAAGGTCATGCCATACGTCTTGAAAAATGCAGGGGCGGCGTACCAACGCCTTGTTAACAAAATGTTCGCAGAACACCTCGGCCAAACCATGGAAATCTACATCGACGGCATGCTCATAAAATCATCGGTAGCGGAAGACCACGTCACCCACTTGGGTACGATGGTGGTGAGGTTCTTTAGTATTCGAGGCGAAAACAATTGTCTGAAAGATCTGGTTCAACTATTCTTTGTCTCGGAGCCGATTCACTTGTGCATAGCTCCGCTGATCCTGAGATCACGCTTAATTATGATCGATGCGTCGTTGTTAGCGTAATACATGATTGACCGAAAATATGATTACGTTATGAGTAATCATGTGAAATTACAATCCTACCCCCACTCTTTTGGAGAGATCTATAAATATTCCTCCTTCTCCCTTGATTTCTTCACTCACCTCATTCTCTCTAGATTTTGAGTAAGTTTCCCTCTCTAGTTTCTCTCTTTTTTCTTTAATATCCGTGAACGTTTGAATACTCCTCAGCTTATAGTTTTTGATCTTCCATAGGTTTGCACCACCTTTCGCCGAATCCGTTTTTCGGAAGATTGTTCCAGCTAGGACGATGTCTCTTCCGTTGTCACAAAGTGAACCTCTTCCGTTGTCCTAGCGTGAACTCGTGAAGGCTCGGAGGAAAGCGGCGGCAGAAGAAAAGAGACGAAAAAGTGAAGAAAAGGCGACTGAGGTTATTGAATATGGCCGGGAAGCCGTCCAAGGCGTGTCGCTTGACTGAGGCCTTCCTATGGCCGTAGACAGAACGGAGACGGGTCAGAGCTCTGCTGCTCGCCGTGTGCCTTTAAGAGCAGTCTTGGGATTGGAGAAAGAAGCGGATCAGGAGGGCACGTGATGCTGAAGTCCCTCGATCTGCCCCAAAATCTACCCCGGGCGGTCCGAGTTACGGAGGTCCCATTTGCGACAATGCCTCGGAGGTTGCAAGATTTTGCGCGGGAGTGTGGCACGCGGGTGATGTCCCTGTCCAATACAAGGATATGATCTGCGTTGGTTCGCTTACTCAAGCAGGCCAAGATTTCTTAAGGGTAAATTAAAGTAGAGGTATGCTCTCTTTGGTTTAAATGGTTTGTCTACTGACACTTTTCTCTTTCTAGGCGTGGGCGTCGGTGAATAAGCAAGCTGCCGAGTCCGAGAGAGAAATCCGTGGAGCTGAAGCCTTGTTCCACAAACATCTTACCGACAACCAGACACTGGAGCGCTCTCTTTCCGAGTTAAAAGCTTCGTATGAAGGTCAGGCGGCTGAGTTTGAGGCGACGCGTCGTTCCGTTGATGATGAATGGATGGAAGCCCTTAGCGAAGTCGAAACCCTCAGACTGAAGCTTGCGGAGGAGAACTCTTCCTGTGAGGTTGCCTTGAAAGAGGCAACTAGGAAAGGGGGAAGGGGATGTTCGATAAGTTCTCGTCCCATCTCAAGAACTTCCCGGTATCTTCTCCAAGCTGCCCGCGGTCAAGAAAAGGCATTGTGACTTCATCGAAATGAACCTCAACCTTGAAATGATTGCCGCACTGAAGGCGCAGGATCCCTCGCAGTTCAAAGTTTAGGAGGAGCAAATCGATAGCATGAGGGCGGAGCTTATTGCGAGCGACATCCCAGAATACGACATATTGATGGCAGAGGCAGAAAACTGTTTCAACTTCTCTCCTTTCTTAGGAGATTCCGGTGGGCCGTTCCAATGGGACACTTGTCGTGTTGACGATGCGGAATCGGCTGGTATATCCAATGTTTATGGCTCCTACCTTTGAGAATCGAGTTTGTTTGTGTTATTGCTTTGAATATTGTTGCTCTTTCTCTCCGGAACGGTTGGTCATTCCGTTTGATGAACCCTCCACCTTTAAAAAAATGCTTTTGTTTTTAGTTTTCGTGACCATTTTACGGTTGTTTTTAGAATCTATGGTTGGTTCTTGACTGTCGCATTTTGTTTTGATTAAGCGTAAGCGCCGTGTCGTGTACCCAAAATTTTTATTCGGGAAACAAAATTGGGTTGGCTCAAAAGGTCTGAGATAGGGTGCCTGGGAGACTCGAGCCGGTTAGTTTGGAATCTCCGAGCTTCATCTCGGAATTTTCGAGCTTTATTTCGGAGTTTCCGAGCTTCATCTCGGACTTTCCGATTTGGATTGCTCGGATTTCCAAATAAGTCAGGTTTCTGGGAGAGCGAGTGATTGTCGTCGTATCGATTAGGTTTGGATTGTTAAATGGGTTCCGTCCGAGGTAGGATTTCTCCTTCCGTTCTGGATTTGAGATGAGTATGCTCGGAAGCATTTTTCTAATCTCTAGGATTGAGTTCGAGGGTTAGCAGGACGTAATCCTTCAACGTATTTGTATTGATTTAGACCAGTGTGCTCGGAAGCGTCTTATTTGATTTCAAAATTAAGACCAAAGATTGGTGAGACGTACTCTTCTTGCGGATTTGTAATGATTATACATGTGTGCTCTGAAGCGTTTTACTTGGTTTTGATATTAAGTCCGAAGATTGGCGAGATGTACTTTTCTTGCGGACTTGTAATGATCAGACCAGTGGGCTCAGAAGCGTTTTACTGGGTTTCGAAATTAAGTCCAAAGATTTTTGAGACGTACTCTTCTTGCAGACTTGTAATGATCAGACCAGTGTGCTCAGAAGCATTTTACTGGGTTTCGAATTAAGTTCGAAGATTTTCGATACGCCTTCTTGCAGACTTGTAATGATTAGACCAGTGTGCTCGGAAGCGTCTTACTTGGTTTGGGAGTTTTACGGTTGACTTCAGTACTAGTGCGGGGGTTTCACATCTTATCTTCCCATCATCGGCCGTGTACTCAATAATGACGTTGTCGAGACCAGCCTGTTGTGTTTTACTGGGTTTGGACTTTCGATTTCGTTTTTCTGTGTACTTTCTCTTACGTCTTCCGATTATCAAAAGTGAGCAGATATCCGCAAGACATACCTTTCGAAATATTAGACCAAGATATACTTGGCTATAACGTCATTTTACCAGTGTGCTGAGTAGCGTCATACTGGATTTTCGGGGTCTACTATCGACTCTAGTACTGGTTTGGGGGTTTGCTCGACTTATGTTCCCTTCGCCGATAATAAACATACCTTGACGGTATTTAAAATTCATATAGCGTGCTTTTATCCGTTTGTTGGATGTATAGAGCCTCAATCCGTATAGGACATGTTGGCTAATATTCGTAAAGGATGTGCGTGTTTGTCTGCTGCGGCCGTCAGCAGACAAGATAAACTATTCCTAACAATCATGAAAGCATGCACTCGACTAGGTATGACGTGATAGTAAACAGATTCTAAGTTACGAGGTTTATATTCTAACTTTGATCTAAGCGAAATAAATTAAACGAAAATGAGAATAGGTTTATTTTTTGTTACAGGACAAATCCAAGCGTTTGGTTGGAGAATTGAACTTTTGCGGATATGTCGTACTTGTAGTCATGATCCGCCGTCTTCGAACGAGTCGGCCTTGCGAGCTGAACATTACGAAAGTTTTCTGAGTACGTTTTGCAGTTTGTCGGACAATTTTTTGTTTATTTAGAGGGATGTTTTGCTCGGATGTCTTAGCTGGTTTGCTCAGAAATTATAAGCTGGTTTGTTCGGATATTTCTGAGCTGGTTTGCTCAGAGATTTCTGAGCTGGTTCTCTTGGTTTGAACGAGAATCCCGAGCTGACTTGCCCAGAGTTTCCGAGTTGACATGCTCGGGTCGCATAGTCTTGGCGAGCTGATCCACTCTAATTTCTGAGCTGGCATGCTCAAAGTTTCCGATCTGATGTACGAATGGTCTTGTGTGTCTGAATCTTTTCGAGTAACTTCGTCCGAAAACCTTCATACGAGCCCGGAAATTGTTTTGAAGTTTTCTCGATTCCGATGTGGAAGTATAGATGTATACGGACCCACTCCCCCCCCCCGCCTTTTGAGAGGGGGACAGCTGAAACGATCGAAACATCGGCTGCCTACTTACCCTTTTCAGGGATCAAGCCGTCCCGTAGTTTAAATCGTCAGAAGTCTTTATTTATTGATAGTATTTCTTTAGGTGCATCGCGTTCCAAATCCTGGGAACTTTGACATCATCCATGTTAGTTAACTCGTATGCCCCTGGTTGGACGACTTTCATGATTTTATAGGGTCCTTCCCAGTTGGTTCCCAGTTTGGCGGTGTTCCAAAATACCTTCTGATGAGGACATCGGATCATCCGAACCCGACCCAGAGGACATCGGGTCAACCGAACCCGACCCGGAAGATAAAGACGTACCAGCCTCGACCATGCGATTGATCGACCAGTTTCCAACCATGCGGAACGTCCCACGGACGCGGTCCGGAAAGGTACAACTTCAAGACGAATTCAACCGAGCGATAAAGCAACTGATCTCCAAGACGAGCATAGATGATATCACGACCCAGTTGGACCAGCTTGACCTTGACCAGCCTGTTCTGAACCAGCTGGCCCAGAAGATGATCAAGACCGAAGCTGTCGATCCACTCGACCCGAACATTCCATGGCCTTTGCTCAAGACTGTCCGCCCGACCATGATCTTCAGCAATGAGTCCGACGAGTCTTAGACCGGACTGCCTCTTAGACCGAAGATCATACTCTTTTTCCCTTGTAAGGTTTTGTCCCAAATGGGTTTTCCTTACAAGGTTTTTAATTAAGTGATCCTAGACCCGTCCATTAGAAGAGACAGACCGGCCCCTTTCTTTATTTCTTTAAGTACTTGTATTTTTTTATCTTTTTATTTTCTTTGGCCCATGGCCCATATTTGTATTAGAAACCTAAGTAAGTTTTAAGTAAAAAGAATTCCTAGAGGTTGTTCGATCTCTCTCCTTGCGTGGCTGCCCCTTGGACTTGAGATTTCTTATTACTTTTGCTTGCTTGTTCGTGTTTACTCAAAGTAATCTTGTTCGTTGTTCTAGCCTTGATCACCATCGCAATCCATCCATTGTTAGATTTGAGAGCGCCTTCGGCCAGCAGATCTAACCCGCCCGACCCGAATCTCGATCCATTCCTCCATCTTACATCATCCGGTATCAGAGCTTAGACTCGTGACACCACTAGTTACATCTAATCCCATTGCTCTTTCTTTTCTTGCATTTGTTGTTGCTTCATTATAAAAAAAAAAATCCATAAAGGTTGTCTTGATTTCTCTGTTCATCATTTGGCCTTGTTTTATTTTGCTACTGTCTCGTAGTTGTTTATTAAACTGAAAAAAAAAAAAAGTGTTAGTGTCGATTGCATAAAGGCCAACTGCATACTTCTCGTTAGCTTGAACCGGTCGAGTATTGTTTCACTAGGAGTAGTTCGGCTCGTGTTCTTTGTTGTTTGCTATTGTTGAAGTCTGATTTTGTTTATTATTTTCTTGCATCCATTATTGTTCGTCATCCTACCTTGCATTCATCAAACAAAAAAGCCATAAAAGTCACACTTAATCCTGCAGCATTTTTGTTCTGTTTGATTCATCTCATTAAAAAAATAAATTGTCTTCTGTCATTTTTCTCTTGTTCTTGTGTTCTTCTGCTGCATTAGTCTGTGTTGCTTTCATCTTATTAAAAACAAAAAAAAGAATAAGCATTCGCTAGGTTTCTCAACCTTTACGGCTGCATATAAGTTGTTCCTTAGGGTTTCTCTTTGTCCTCGGTTTAGTGTTATCGACTCCCTCTAGTTTAATTTTGCATCTGGTTTGATTTAATTATTACATATTTCCTTTTGTTAGTCAAAAAAAAAATCGTCATTTAAGTTTGCATCTTTATTGCCTCACGATTACATCTTTCATTTTAGGTATTGTGATCTTTTATTTAAGTGTGTAGATTGTAACTAAAAAAATGGACGATCATCAAGAGAATAATCAGGCCGCACAGCCCGATATTAATCAGCTCGTGGCAGCGATCCAAGCCATAGGCGTTCAACTCGACCGTCTGGAACGACCCGAGCCGCAGAACATACGAGCAGGACGAGCCGCGCACCACCAAGACGTTCGACTAGACGATACGGATGACGACATGGCCGAACTCGACGAGGATCGGCACGATCGATACCGTCGACCACCCGACCGACACTATCCGAACTATCGCGGTCGCAATCGCGACAATGAGGTACAGCGTCCTAATTTCAACGACGTGAAACTAAAACCTCCTACTTTTGCAAGGAAGGTCGACCCGAAAGCCTATCTCGAGTGGGAACGTCGCATGGAGCACATCTTCGATTACTACGCGTACAACGACCTCAGGAAGATAGCCCTAGCCGCGGCCCAATTTACCGGGCATGCCCTATCCTGGTGGGATCGAGACGTCTCAGAGCGTAGACGCCACCATCACGACCATATCGCCACCTGGGCCGACATGAAATATCATTTAAGGCAAAGGTACATCCCGACTCATTTCCATAGATATTTACAAAAGAAATTTCGTAAATTAGCTCAAGGAAACAAGACGGTCGAAGAATACTTCGAGGAGTTCGAGAAAATACGGAACCGACTGGAGTTGGACGACTCAGAGGAAACCATGATGGCCCAATTCGTGGACGGACTGTACGAACGGATCGCCCGGAAGGTCGAGATTCAACCGGACCCGGGCCAACCCGACCTGGTCAACCCCGTCGTCCCGAACCGTTGACAAAGGCAAAACGGTCGAGGTCGAGTCATGGTTCAAGAAGCCAACCACAGAGGTTCCGAAATTCATCCAACCGGACGCAAGAAAATTCCCTAGCACGTCCCGTTCCCGGGATCTCACGTGTTTTAAGTGCCAAGGTAAAGGACATATGGCTCAGGAATGTCCAAACCGACAAGTCATGATCCTGACCGAGGCTGGTGAGTACGAGTATCAAGACGAGCAAGAAGAGGAGTACGAGAAGACGTCTGAACCAGGAACACCCATAGAATATCCCGATTTAGGAGAACTGCTGGTGATACGGAGAGCCCTCAGCGCCCTGGTCGACCCCGAGATGGTTCAACGGGAAAACATTTTCCACACTCACTGCACCGTGAACAACAAGGTTTGTAGTCTTATAATAGATGGTGGATCATGTGCTAACGTTGTTAGCAGGTATATGCATGGTCGACAAACTTGGCCTTCAAGTATCGAAACATCCCCGACCGTACCGGCTTCGATGGCTGAACGACGATATGGAGATACGGATCGCCGACCAAGTGACCGTCCTGTTTAGCGTTGGAAGGTACCACGATCAAGTAGTCTGTGATGTTGTGCCAATGCAAGTCGGCCACTTGCTCATAGGCCGACCATGGCAATTTGACAAGGAGTCGTTGCACAACGGACGGACAAACCACTACTTGTTGGTCCATGACAAACGGAAGTACCGGCTTGCACCGCTCACGCCCCAGGAAGTGCACGAGATGCAACTACGACTTGCCAAAGATAAAAATAACGGTAAAACCAACCTTCTCATCTCATCCCATTCAGTGTCTAGAGCTATTAGCCAGAACACGCAGGTACTACTAATGATCTTTAAGGAGGCACTACACTCCGGTTCCGACGACATGGAGTTGCCCCGAGAAGTGGTTTCTTTGTTGGACAGATTTAAGGACGTGTTCCCGGAGGAGATTGTTGGGAATGTCCTGAAATCTACTGTACTATCTCTAGAAAGTATGATAAGTGTCGAGATCAGACATAAGTCATAAATACTGGGTGATCATGATGACTTGCTAGAGTCCGCTCTTGATCTATAAGTTTAGGACTTATTACCAGTATTGTATGATCCCAAAGGGTCACACACCATAGCTAACGGGAAAGTTAAATGGAATTAATACGGTAAGATGCAAGGCATTTACTGCATTTGTACAGAGAATTGGGCCAGACAAAATACAGTTATTTTGTCTGATTTGGGTCTTGGGCCCAAAAGCCTAATAGGCCATTAGTTTAATCACTTGGGCCCATATAAGGAAGAGGACATGCGCCAGTAAGACTAGTCTCCTGCGATTTTATTAGGTCTGGCCGTCCTCTCTCTCTCTGTCGTTCCAACTTTGGTCTAGCAGCCTGATCCAGTAGCTTGTAAGAGTGTGGATACCTAGGAGGAGCCGGTTATCATCAGCTCTTACATATCTCGATATTCCTTTGATCAATCCGCTGCAATCACAAGGTAATGATCCTGATCTGTTTATGATTCAACTGCAAATCACCTAGATCGTAGTTGATTATGTGCTAGGTTGTAACCTGATAATTACACCAATAAACTCACATAATCCTTCAGTGGTATCAGAGCCCAGGTCGTTAGGTTTTTGCTGTTTGGATCATATTTAGGTTGTTTTAATGTTTAGAATCGAATTTGGCTTAAGAAATTTGATTAGAACTTGTAAAAACCCTAATATGAAATCGCTTGTATCAATCGCATGTTAAGAAATCGCTTGTTAATTGGTTAATGTATAAAAATCGGTTTTGTTCATAAGTGATTTGGAAAAGTCGGTTGATTGAATTAATTATCATTCGGTTTGGAATGGCTTGTTGACTTTGTTTGATAATAAGAAACGATTTAATAAGGTTTGTCAATGATCAAAATCGGTTTTGTTTCATAAGTGTATGACATGAATCGATTGTTGAATTGGAAAATGACAAAATCGTTTTTGTCTTCATGTGTTTGTCATGATCGATGATGTCTTGATCATAAGTGATTGTTTAATTAAGTTTCATACGATTTGGTTAAGGTCAAAAATCAATTTTGTCTTTTGTGAATGCTAATCATAAGAATGGTTAATGTTTAAGAATGGTTTTTGTCTTCATAAGAAGGACATGATCGTTTTTGTTGAATAAGCAATTATTGAATAATTATGGTTCGAGAGGTTAACCCAAATCGCGGTTTGCTGGAAATTGTTTAATACAATTGGTATTATTTAATTTCTGGTTAAACCGGATTTAAATTCAAAATTGAATTTTAACCTAAACCGAAGGCTGGTCTAAGTTTGATTTGGTTGGACCAAATAATTTAGAGCTGGTCTGGTTTAGTAAATAACCAGTTGGATTTAGTAGTTAATTTGGTCTTGGACCAGAATTAATGAACCGACTCGGTTATGTCAAATTATTGGGCCAATTGGAATTCTGTGGTCTTGGGCCAAGAATTGAGCCTATAATTTGTGACCCAACCGAAAACTTTAATAAAATATTGAATTAGAAATTTCTATTTTTAGCATGTTTCTAAATTTAGAAAGTTTCTAAAATAAGCATGTTTCCGATTTAGAAAGTTTCTAAAAATAGTAGGTTTCCCTAAATAGAAAGTTTCCATATTTAGAAAGTTACCTGAAATGGAAAGTTTCCCAAAATAGTAATCTTCTATTTTTTGGGAGGAAATCTATTGAAACCTAAAATCCTCAAAAACAATATCAAGCTTGGATGTCTTGCCCAATCTTGTCAGCTACTTAACGCTTATTCAATTACAGATATGGCTTACAGTGTGAGGTGTCTGTTTTTGCGTAAGTAAAGTAGTATATAGTCACTAATTTCATTGGGAGTCCCAGACTTTAGTGATTATTTGGCTGTAAGAGATTGGTTTCCTTGACTGGGCCATCGGGAGTCCCGGGCCTTGAGACATCTGGTGTATTGGGCCTTGGGCCCAATTCACAACCGAGAGTTATTGGATATAACTAGTTGTGTGTATGCTTACCAAGTAAAGCTACTTCTGGGTGACGGCCAGTGGCCCACTTTGGATTTAGCTGAACATGGGTCTCGGAATCATTGCATTCTTATGAGGTTAAACAAAGAAATTTTGAATGCAATGCGAGTTTTCTTATAAGTTATTAAGATTACTCTTTTATGAACTGAATAACTAAAACTCTATTTATCTCTAAATTTCAGTTATGACTAGCACAAACAATCAAAACACTTTCTCGATCCGGTCTGTCCTTGAGATGGACAAACTGAACGGATCAAATTTCTTGACTTGGTCGCGGAACCTGAGGCTAGTCCTCAGGCATGAGAGAAAGGACTATGTCCTTGAGAGAGCTCTCCCCGAGAGGATCGGGTCCAATGCCTCTCATGCAGTATATGATGCTTGGAATAAGCATTATAATGATGCGGTAGAAGTGCGTGGTCTGATATTGGCTACCATGGACTCAGATTTGCTGAAGCAATATGAGAACATGGAGTCGCCAATAGAGATGATCAGCAGCCTGAAATTGAAATTTCAGGAACAGGTAAGAGTGGAGAGATACCAGTTGGTTAAGTCTCTCACTAGCTGCAAGCTACCAAATGATCATCCAGTGAGTCCTCATGTCAGTAAAATGATGGGTTACATTGATAACCTGAGGAAACTGGATTATCCAGTTAGCCAAGAATTGGCAACTGAGATCATTCTGCAGTCACTGCCGTCAAGCTATGATAAGTTCAAAAGGAACTATATCAAGAAAGGCTTAACGAAGACGCTGACTGAACTACATGATATGCTCAAGACAGTTGAGCCAAACGTGAAGAGTACCCTGTATAATCTCATAATGGAGAAGGGTAGGTTTACTAAACCTAGTGCTGACAAGGGTGAAGACAAAGTTGTCCAGATTTTGAATCATGGCAAGCGTGTGTCTTCTGAGCCCGAGTCAGATACATCTTACGTTGGTAAGTGCTGCTACTGTAAAGAGACTGGGCATTGGAAGAGAGATTGCATTAAATTCATGGAAGATTATGAGGAGTTAAAGTTGATGTATGAGACTACTTCCTCAGGTATTCATGTTATTACTTCAAGTTCTACCTTATAGGTATTGGATACTGGTTGTGGCACTGATATTTGTTATAATATGCAGAGCCTAAGCAACAGTAGAACGTTGAAGGAAGGACAAGTGGAACTGCATGTCTGGAAGAAGCTATGGATGCTGCCTCAGCCGTAGGGTTTTCACTTGTAGATGCCTTTGAGGCTTGGTTTTGTATTAAGTAATTGCTACAATGTACCTGCTTTAAGCAGAGTTGTCTTTCATTTTCTTGTAAGGATTTGAATGTTTTTCATTTTGATAAAAGACAAGTTTTGTTCTTTTGATCTCAATGAAATATTGATTGTAGCACCCTATTCTAGGAATGGGTTTTATATCTTAAACCAAAGAGTGCCTAAACGTAACATAAATACCGAATTGGTTTAAATCTGATGAATTAAACCTGATTTTTCTTGGCGTAAATGTTTTGGTCACATAGAGTAAGTCGGATTCAGAAACCCCATAGTTATGGACTTTTGGGCTCATTTGATCGGATATCATATGAGACTTGAATTCTGCTTACTGGACCAAAAGACAAAGGGCCCATCTTAGCCGAGCTAGAGAAAAGCCCAAAGGCTTATTGGACCTTGAACATACTCATGTATGTGGCCCGATGAGCAGCAATGCCAGAGAAAATTTCCTGTACTTCATTATCTTTACTGATTACTTCAGTGAGTATGACTGTGTTCATTTGATGAGACACGAGTCATAATTCTTTGAAATGGTCGAAAGAGTTCCAGAATGAGGTATAGAATCTGAGTGACAGAAGTATTGAATAGACTCTGGATTAGATCACGAGTGAGAATACTTAAGTCATTGATGGTGTGATCATCTGAATGAGTGTGAAGTCGTTTCACAGCTCATTTCTCCTGAAAACCTGGAGGTGTTTCTGTGAGAAAGAACCAGATCTTATTAGAAATGATTAAAGATGAGTCACACGAATCTTCCATGATATTCTTTAAGAATAACGCTCTAGAAATATCTAAGTTTACGCTGAAATAGTTCCACCAATATCAGTTGAAAGACACCACATAAATGTGGACTGGAAATGATCCAAATTCGTCTTTACTGAGTATTTGTAGTTGAGCTACTTCGCTGGTTGTCCTAGGGAAACCAAGGCTTGTTACTTTTTACGTCCATTCCGAAAACGAAATTAGGTTGTTCAGAATTCTGTTTTCTAAAAGGAAAGTTGCTTTCCAAGAAGAACAGTGGGAGTAAAAGTATAACTCGAAGAAATTCGAGAAATACAGGAGGCTGCTCAACCTGTTGAGGGAGAGCAGTGGATGGATTTACAGATTTCTGTAGAATCTACACCTGTAGAGCCTGAAGTTCGCAGATCTGAATGAATCCGTCACTAATCCGAGAGTGATTTCTCGTGATTAGTTGCCATGATCTGATGATCATTGAAAGTGACGAACCTGCGAAATTCACAGAAGCGAAAGTGAGCCCGGACTCTGAAAATTATACTGTATGTAAGTTAGCTTCATCGATCCATTCATGGATAGAAGCAAACATATCGGAGTTGGAATCTTCGTTCTGTTGAAGTAGTCAAGGTTTTGACTTGAACAGGAACGAGATGGAACTGTGCGTTTACTAATAGATAAGTGGGAGCAATGTTGCATTTCTCATAGTGTATGTCGATGACATACTGATTCTCGGAAATAACGTTCCAATGCTGCAGTCGGTAAAGGACTGGCTTGGGAGTTGGTTTTATGATTGATATGGGTAAAGCCACGTAAGTTCTTGGATTTTGAATCTAAAGATAGAGATCCAAAAGAGCTGATAGGACAAAGTCAGGATTCTTATATTGACAAAGTCCTACACGTTTTCAGCATTCCAAGAAGGGTTTTATGCCAATGTCACATGGCATTACGTTAAGCAAGAAACAGTGTCCTACGATAACTGCTGAGCTTGAATGCATGGATGAGATTCCATATGCGTCGGCAATTGGATCTATCATGTATGCCATGACACGTACTTGTTTTGATGTTGCTTTAATGTTAAGCAAGACAAGTAAAGACCAGTCAAATCCAGCAAAGAATCACTGGATAGACGTAATGAATATCCTCAAGTATTTGGAAAATACTTAGGATAAGTTCTTGATTTACGGAGAAAGTGAGGTGCTAAAAGTCGGTAGAGTCTGAAAGGCAAGTAACCAACAGACAAAGATGATTTCCGGTCACAGTCCGGTTATATCTTGTGTCTGTCTGGCGGTGCAAGGCACTGTTGCTGACTCCATGACTTAAGCTGAACATTTCGCAGCTTGGGTAGCGGCGAAAGAGGTTGTTTGGAAAGAAGAGTTCATCACTGAACTTGATGTGATTCCCAGCATAGATGAGACTAGCTGCACATCAGAGGTCCAAACACCTTGAGGGTAGGTATAACCTATTCCGTGAGATAAATGACAGAGGTGTTAAGTAGATCAGCAAGTTTCAACGAATGAGAACGTTGCTAATCTATTAACGAAGCCACTCCTTAGGCCTAAGCACGAGTCGCGGACTGTAGCTGTAGGATATGTGAAATTAAGATGTAGTCTTAATTTCAGTGGGAGTTTGTAAAGGGCTTTATTTAGTTGTTTTGAAAGGTTCATGTAAACATAATATTTTATGTTTATGAAATTTATGATTTCTGGATTATTTTAACTGTGATATAAATAATCGTTCCAAAATGATTCATGTCATTATATATGGGCCATCGAAGTACATGAGTAGACTTGATCCTGAAACCCCATATTTAACGAAGTGACATAAATCATAATGTCCATAGTCGAAGGTTGTTGAAATTGGAACACCAACAACCACTTGAGACTAGATTGTGTTGAGACTTATGACCAAGTTTCGAGGGGTCATAGATGCGCGGCATCAAAGTCGACACATAGGTATATGTAGGGGAGCATATGACCGGACATGGCCCGCTGATGAGAACTCTACAAGATATTAATATCTGTGTCATAAGAGGTTCTCATATACGACTATAGAGTATAGTCCTTAGACCTGAGTTCGCATGCATGTGGCTGCACATGGATTGATGCACTTTGATCATTGTCTAACGCTGTTTCGTAACTGGGAGCTATAAGGACCTTGGTTGGGTGTATTATGAAGTGTGTAGTTCATAGTGATGGAACAAGATGGGATTTGTCCCTGCCGTTTAACGGAGGTAATATCTCTAGGCCAATCGGAGACTTGATAGCTGGTAAGAGAGTGGCCACTCCCAAACGGACTTGCCCAAGTCGTTTGCATTGTCAGTATCAAATCTGGTCCGATGAACATGGTCTGGCTATATAAGGATGACACGCATCTTGCCTTATGCCAGATCGAGATATTGAGACAAAAGGATTAGGGAATGTAGGATTCCAGTACAAGTGGGAGATTGTTGGGAATGTCCTGAAATCTACTGTACTATCTCTAGAAAGTATGATAAGTGTCGAGATCAGACATAAGTCATAAATACTGGGTGATCATGATGACTTGCTAGAGTCCGCTCTTGATCTATAAGTTTAGGACTTATTACCAGTATTGTATGATCCCAAAGGGTCACACACCATAGCTAACGGGAAAGTTAAATGGAATTAATACGGTAAGATGCAAGGCATTTACTGCATTTGTACAGAGAATTGGGCCAGACAAAATACAGTTATTTTGTCTGATTTGGGTCTTGGGCCCAAAAGCCTAATAGGCCATTAGTTTAATCACTTGGGCCCATATAAGGAAGAGGACAGGCGCCAGTAAGACTAGTCTCCTGCGATTTTATTAGGTCTGGCCGTCCTCTCTCTCTCTGTCGTTCCAACTTTGGTCTAGCAGCCTGATCCAGTAGCTTGTAAGAGTGTGGATACCTAGGAGGAGCCGGTTATCATCAGCTCTTACAGATCTCGATATTCCTTTGATCAATCCGCTGCAATCACAAGGTAATGATCCTGATCTGTTTATGATTCAACTGCAAATCACCTAGATCCTAGTTGATTATGTGCTAGGTTGTAACCTGATAATTACACCAATGAACTCACATAATCCTTCAGAGATACCAGCTGGCCTACCCCCCATCCGAGGTATTGAGCATCAGATCGACCTTGTACCAGGAGCCACACTGCCGAACCGACCAGCGTACCGCATGAACCCAACCAAGTCTAAGGAGCTGGAGAAGCAGGTTCAAGATCTTATGTCTAAAGGATATATCCGAGAGAGTCTTTGCCCGTGTGCGGTTCTCAAGAAGGACGGATCCTGGAGAATGTGTGTTGACTGCCGGGCGATCAACAACATTACCATCAAGTACCGGCATCCCATACCGCGTTTAGACGATATGCTGAACGAGTTGCACGGAGCTTCTGTGTTCTCCAAGATTGATCTACGGAGTGGATACCATCAAGTCCGAATTAGAGAAGGAGAAAAATGGAGGACGGCGTTCAAGACCAAGCAGGGTTTGTACGAGTGGCTTGTCATGCCGTTCGGCCTCACAAACGCGCCCAACACCTTCATGCGACTTATGAACCAGGTTTTAAGGGCCTACATCAGTAAGTTCGTTGTGGTTTACTTCGATGATATCCTGATTTACAGTCAATGCGTTGCTGATCCCTTGGTGTACCTTGAACAACTTGTAGAGACTATTCGACAACATGTTCTTTACGCGAACTCAAGAAGTGCACCTTCTGCACTAATAAGCTTGTCTTTTTTAGGTTTTGTTGTGAGTTCTCAGGGCTTACAGGTTGACCAAGAAAAAGTTAAGGCAATCGAGGAATGGCCGACCCCGACCACCATCGGCCATGTCAGGAGTTTTCACGGACTAGCCAGTTTCTACCAACGGTTCGTGAAGGATTTTAGCACGGTGGCCGCCCCACTCACGGCCGTGATCAAGAAGGACCTCCTGGAAGAACGCATTCAAAAAGCTCAAGGACCTCCTGACCCATGCGCCTATTTTAGTCTTACCTAACTTTGACAAAACGTTCAAAATTGAATGTGATGCCTCAGGTTTAGGTATTGGAACTGTACTGACACAGGGAGGACGGCCCGTAGCCTACTTCAGTGAGAAATTAAATGGATCCACGCTCAACTATCTGACGTACGACAAGGAGATGTATGCCTTGGTGCGATCATTGGAGACATGGCATCACTATCTGTTGGCCAAGGAGTTTGTCATCCACACCGACCACGAGACGTTGAAGCACTTAAGAGGACATACAAACCTATAGAGGAGACACGCCAAATGGCTTAAGTTCGTGGAGACCTTCCCGTACGTCATCAAGTACAAAAAGAGAAAGGAGAACGTTGTTGCTGCACTATCTCGGAGATACACACTGATCAGCACCATGGAGGCCAAAGTTCTGGGATTCGAACTTATTAAAAAAGAATATGAACCTGACCTCGACTTTAGTGAACTTTTTCAGGAATGTAGAGTTGGACCAAAAGGAGATTTCTACATGCACAATGGGTTCCTATTCAGAGGCAAACGACTTTGTACCCAAGGATCGATGAGAGATCTCTTAATTAAAGAGTCTCATGGAGGCGGGCTGATGGGACACTTTGGTGTGGACAAAACTCTGAGTGTCCTGGTCGATCACTTCTACTGGCCACACAAGAAGCGAGACGTGGAACACTTCTGTTCCAAATGCATCACATGCCTTAAGGCCAGGTCCAGGTCACATCTGCACGGTCTTTACTTACCTTTACCTATACCTAACCAACCATGGGTCGATATTTCCATGGATTTTGTACTTGGATTGCCAAAAATCAGGAACAAAGATTCAATCTTCGTGGTGGTCGATAGGTTCTCCAAGATGGCCCATTTCATACCATGTTCCAAGACCAATGACGCGAACCAGACGGCCGACCTCTTCTTCAAAGAGGTGGTGAGACTGCATGGACTGCCCAGGACCATCGTCTCGGACCGCGACCCGACCTTCTTAGGTCACTTATGGAGGACGCTTTGGAGGAAGCTTGGTACCAAGCTTCTATTCTCGACGACTTGCCACCCACAAACATACGGACAGACCGATGTCGTCAACCGCACACTCTCATCCCTTCTAAGGGCCACGGTTGGTAATAATTTATCAAGTTGGTTAGATTGTATTCCATTCGTTGAGTTTGCTTATAACAATGCTAACCACTCTGCTACTAAGATGTTCCCTTTTGAGATTGTTTATGGATTTAAGCCAGAGACGCCACTCGACCTGAAGCCATTACCAGTACTGGAGTTCATCAACTTAGACGGAGAGCGCAAGGCCGACGCCGTTGCCAAGCTACACCAGACGGTCAAGGAGAACATCGAGAAGAACACGGCCCAATACAAGAAGCAGGCCGACAAGCATAGAAAGAAGATTAACCTCCAACTAGGCGATTGGGTTTGGTCCACATGCGACCTGGACGGTTCCAGAAGCAAAGGAGATCAAAGCTTGCCCCACGTGGAGATGGACCATTCCGAGTTCTGAAGAAGATCAACGACAGTAGTGCCTACCAATTAGAACTCCCATGTGAGATGAGTATATCGTCGAGTTTTAAAGTTACTGATTTGTTTCCTTTTTGTGCAGGTGATACTGTTCTGAGGCCAGCACCTTCTCAAGGAGGAGGGAATGATGAGGACATCGGATCATCCGAACCCGACCCATAGGACGTCGGGACAACCAAACCCGACCCGGAAGATAAAGACGTACCGGCCTCGACCATGCGATTGATCGACAAGTTCCCAACCATGTGGAACGTCCCACGGACGCGGTCCGGACAGAGACAACTTCAGGACGAATTCAACCGAGCGATGGAGCAGCTTATCTCCAGGACGAGCATAGATGATATCACGATCCAGTTGGACCAGCTTGACCTTAACCAGCTTGTTCTGAACCAGCTGGCCCAGACGTTGATTAAGACCGAAGTCGTCGATCCACTCGACACGACCATTCTATGGCCTTTCCTAAAGATTGTCCGACCGACCATGATCTTCAGCATTGAGTCCGACGTAACTTAGACCGGACTGCCTCTTGGACCGAAGATCATACTCTTTTTCCCTTGTAAGGTTTTGTCCCAAATGGGTTTTCCTTACAAGGTTTTTAATGAGGTGATCCTAGGCCCGTCCATTAGAAGAGACAGACCGGCCCCTTTCTTTATTTCTGTAAGTCCTTGTATTTTTTTATCTTTTTATTTTATTTGGCCCATGGCCCATATTTGTATTAGAAACCTAATGGCTATTTATAGCCTCTTTTCATTTGTTAATAATTAAGTAAGTTTTAAGTAAAAAGAAACCCTAGAGGTTGTTCGATCTCTTTCCTTGCGTGGCTTCCCCTTGGACTTGAGATCTCTTGTTACCTTTGCTTGCTTGTTCATGTTACTCAAAGTAATCTTGTTTGTTGTTCTAGCCTTGATCGCCATCGCAATCCATCCATTGTTAGATTTGAGAGCGCCTTCGGCCAGCAGATCTAACTCGCCCGACCCGAATCTCGATTCATTCCTCCATCTTACATCACCTTCCGTAGGACCAAATCTCCTTCTCGAAATCTCCTACAGAAGACGTTCGAGTTATAATACCTCGCGGTTGCTTGCTGATAGTTTTGGATGCGGACTAATGCTTGATCGCGTCGTTCATTGATTAGATCCAGTTCATCAAGGAGCATTGTATGATTCTAATCTCCTTGTCTAGGGAGAAAGTTGCAACTTATTCTTGGTATTTCGACTTCGGCCGGGATCATGCATTATGATCAGTAAACAAGCGTGAATTGTGTTTCGCCAGTTGCTCGTCGAGGAGTTGCCCAGTGCGACCATAAGACTCCTTCCATCTCTTCAGCCAATCGTCCCTTCTTTCTGTTGAGTCACTCTCTTAACCCGTCGAGAACCGTTTTGTTGGCGGCTTCGGCCTGCCCGTTCTCATGGGGATATCACGACGTTGATTTTTGTAATCATATCTTCCATTTTTCGCAGAAGGCTTCAAAGCGTGTTGAAATGAATTGTGATATGTTTTCTGTAACAATCTCGTATGGCACTCTGTGTCGACATATAATGTTCTTCAATACGAAATGTTTAACTTGGGCGTCTTTGATGCTGGTATAAGATTCAGCTTCGATTCATTTTGAGAAATAGTCCTTGAGGACGAGAAGGACCTCGCTTCTGTTTAGATTGGTGAAGCGGGCCCACTATATCCATCGATCAACGCATGAACGAATAAGTTGATGAGATTGATGACAATAGTTCGGCCTGGTTGACGGATGGTCGGAGCATGTCTCTGGCTTTTTTCGCATTTCCGAGAAAACTTATCGCTGTCCTTAACCATCGTCGGCCAAAAGTAGCCGTGACGCTTGGTTTTAATCGCCAGTGCTCTTCCTCCCGAATGATTCCGCATGAACCGCTGTGTACTTCTTCCATGATTCGCCTTGCCTCTTTGCCTTCGACGCATGACATCAGAGGACCGAATAACCTCCACTTGTAAATATTTCCTTCCATCATAACATAACAAGCGGCCATGTACTATGACTTTGCGTGCTGCGCATTTATCTTCAGGAAGTTCGCCGTTCGTGATGTACAAACGGATCGTTTCCATCCATCTTTTGTCACAGCCGTACTCTCCTTCGGCTCGTATATCCGTTTCAGCACCGTAGATAGGCTAGGTTGACCATTCCGGAAGTTTTGATGCTTGGATGTTCAATAAATTATACTGGAATGATTTGTTTCAAGCCTGGTTTCGATGTCGAGGCAAGAGCTGCTAGCACATCGGCGGGTGCGTTTTCTCCTCGAGGTTTCGTTTTAGGTTGAAGCTCTTGAGCGGCTCTACCAAGTCGCGAACGATTTTCAGGTACATCTCCATCCTTTCGTCCCTTGTCTCGTATTCTCCGCTGTATTGGCTTGCGACCAATTGTGAATCGCAAAATGCTTGTACGTTTTGAATTTTGAGGGCGTGGACTAACCTTAACCCGGTGATTAAAGCTTTATATTCTGCCTCGTTGTTCGAAGCATGGAAAGTTAGGCGGAAGGATTGTTCCAAGATTTCTCCGGTTAGTGACGTCAGGCGGATACCTACTCCGGAATCTTGCTTTGACGAGGAGCCGTCAACGTGCAGCAACCAGTCCAAATCTTCTGCTATTTCTTCTGCTCCTTCTTCTGGTAACTCGACCAGAAAATCTGCTAGTACTTGCGATTTTTCACATGTCCTGGATCGGTATTCGATATCGAACTCGCTGAGTTCTATCGCCCATTTCGCTAACCTCCCAGACTGGTTTGGACTATGAAGGATTGTATGTAAAGGAAAAGTTGTCAGGACTACGATCGAGTGAGATTGGAAGTATGGTCTTAATTTCCGAGCAGACATCACTAGTGCGAGCGCTAATTTTTTGATTTGAGGGTAGTGAGTTTCCGCGTCTGTCAGTGTTTCACTAACGTAAAAAATTGGCTTTTGTTCCCCTCGTTCTTCCCTAATTAGAACTCCACTCACTGCGGTAGCCGATATAACAGTATACATGAATAGAGGTTCCCTTTCGATCGGTTTCGCCAGTAGTGGTGGATTCGCCAAATATTTCTTCAGCTGTTGAAAAGCTTCTTCAAGTTTCTCCGACCATTCGAATGTCTTGTTGTCTCGCAAGGTGTGGTAGAATGGTAGACACTTGTCTGTTGATTGCGAGATAAATATGTTTAGTGCTGCTACACGTCCTGTCAATCGCTGGACTTCTCTTTTCGTCGTTGGCGAAGACATCTGGATCAAGGAGTTTATCTGTTTTGAGTTTGCTTCGATGCCTCGGTGAGTAACGAGATATCCAAGAACTCGCCGGATGCCACTCCGAATCTGCATTTGGTCAGGTTGAGCTTCATGTTGTGCTTGTTCAGCTGTTCGAAACACTCCCGCAGATGTTCAACGTGATCTTTTTCCTCTAGATATTTAACTAACATGTCGTCTATATAAACATCCATAGTTTTCCCGAGTTTTTTGGCAAATATCTTGTTCACTAACGGTTGATAAGTCGCTCATGCGTTCTTCAAGCCAAAGGGCATAACCTTGTAACAATAAATCTCCCTGGATGTGACAATAGCGGTTTTATCTCGATCGTTCGGGTTCATCATGATTTGATTGTAGACTAAAAACGCATCCATGAATGTCATTAGTTTGTTTCCCGCGGTCGCCTCCACAAGTCGGTCGATGTGTGAAAGTGGGAAACTATCCTCGGGACATGCCTTGTTTAGATCCGTGAAATTGACGCAAACCCTCCATTTCCCGTTCTTCTTCTTTACTACTGCGGGGTTTGCGAGCCAGTCTGGATACTTGACTTCGATAATTGAGCCGACTTTAAGTAACCTTTCAACTTCGTTGTTGACTGCTTTGGTTTGTTCGGACCCTAGATTCCTCATCTTTTGTCTTACGGGTTTGATTGTTGGATCCACGTTCAGCTCGTGACAAGCGAAGCTGTTTACATTTTCCTGGAGACATAGAACTATCCGTTTCAGATTGAGTCGTCAAGGTATGCTTTGATATCTACTCATCGTTCTGGATGATCGTCGTCTATGTAGACTGATATCACGGGTTCACAAGGTTCGTCATCATCTTCTTTTCATGTTTTTTCTCGGATTTTCTAGGTTTTTCCGCAGCCCCTTGTTTTACCTCTGCCCGCAGGTGTTTTTCCTTTCGGGGGATCTCGACCGTCAGCTTCCTGATCTTATGTTCGGTCATGAAACATGATCAGGATTGTTCTTGATTCCCCCATATCATTGTGATCCCGCTAGGCGTTGGAAACTCCAAGCAGAGGTGATATGTTGACAGAACGGATTTCATGGAGTTTATCCACAAAGTCCCCATGATCACATTGTAGATTGCCGGAGCGTCCGCTACTGAGAACTCGACGATCTTGGTTATTCTTCCTGCTTGTACTAGCAGTCTGATTGTCCCGAGGGTCATCGTTGTGTCTTCTGTAAATCCCGTTAAGGGTTTCGGGATTGGAGATACTTCAGATAAACTAATGCTCATCCTTCTTAAAGTGTCGCAGAAAATTACATTCACGGAACTTCCGGTATCGAATAAAATTCTTGCTACATCAAGATCGCTTATGATCAGCTCGATGACGAGCGGATCGTTGTGCGGTCGGTCGGTTTATGCGGTCTCGTCCTCTTCAAACGTTATTACGTCGTTTGGAGACTGAAAAGGAACGAACATGTGGATGTTTGTTTTAGCTCGCTGTTGGTAGGCTTTGATCGAGGATACTGTGTCTCAACAATATTGTGATCCTCCAGTGATCATATTGTTGGTTACGGTACTTAGCGGATCTGCAATGTTTCCGCTTTGTCACTGTTGGTGGCCATATCTTTGGATCCGCTAGTCGGTGGCTTTTAAGTGTAAGAAATTTATCTTCCCCCACAAACGGCTAAAATGTGAGAGTCGGAACTCGCACTGTCAAAACTTGTAGAGCTAAAATTTTAGGGAACAGAAATATCAAAAGTAAGCACACCGAAATAGGAACTCGGAGGATATTTTATTGATAATCGATCAGAAAGAATAAAAGAATATAAGTGCTAAGTCTAGATGCTAGGGTTTTTGAGATATCTAAGTCGTAGGAAGTCTATCTCTTTATATAGTTGCGGCAAGTCGGCTTCGGGAATCTCCGTCCGCAAGATATTCGGAAATCTTCCTGTTATCATAGGTTTCCATTTCCGTTAAGATTTACATTTTCAGCTCAGATTTTCCTCTTCTGATCGGAGATACCCTTTTCGTCCCTTATTTGAGTTTATCTTTTCTTTTGGCAATTATCTTTCCGCGGCTTAACCTATTTTGTCGAATGGGCCGAAAATGGATGGTCCGAGTCCGTTTGAGCATAGATTTCTTGATTCGGCCCAAAGTCTCGGTAATACGAATCTTGTAGGTTGGGTCCAAATTCGTATTTCGTCTGACTTTATCCGACGATTTTGGTTTAAAGGCTAGGAACGTATAAGTCACTGTTTCCTAAGACAGATTGTGGCTAGTTGCGCATCCGAAGAATGAGATATCGGCAAATGTTTGATCATACGATCTAAGTGGAATATACGTTCGAAAATTTCGGGAAGTAGATTCAGCTCGGAAGTTTCCAAGGAATGCATTCGGCTCGGAACTTCCGAAAGAATGGATTGTCCTCGGAAAAGGAGAAGGGATATGTTTGGATCCGAGCTGGTTTGGCTCTGATACGATCTGGTTTAGCTTGGATCAGAGCTGTTTCAGCTTGGAAGTTACTTGTTCGGATGTTTCGTTTATCCGTAGCTTTTGTCGAGAGATGTATTTGTCTGATCGGTCCGTTCGGATGTTTTGGTGAACAGTTATGTTCGTTCGTGTAAAATGTTATTCATATGAAGTCATCTGCACTAGGTGCTTTACATAAAATATTGTCTACTCGAAGCTTCGTTTGTATGAAATATGATGAACGTCCTTGTTCCGATCTTCCAATCATGTTTTCAGCTATTATTTTCGTCGAGGGGGATTTTGACCCCAACAGTGTGGTCACTAACCGACCGAATAGAGTTCACCATTGGCTGATGAGCTACTTTTATGCCAAGATATCTTCTATGGTCGTCCGAGACCTACTTAGGGAATTTAGATCTACTAGGAAAACGAACTTTGGTAGTAACGTTAGCCTTGATTTTTCTGCCCTGGTTGTTTATGAATTTCTTATCTGTCTTTTATATTCTTGTTGTGCATCGTCCATTTCACAAGCCTTATCCGTAGAATTTATTCTATATTGGTAAGGTTATAAGGACTCTTAGCTATCATCGTTTGTCACTGATGAATCGCAGGCATATTAAAAAATCTCGTCCGAGAATCAGCAAAGGTAATGACTTCGATGTTGTTCACATAAGTTCCTTGGCTTAGTTGTTCGTTTTCTCTAAACCATTTCTTGTTTTTTAGTTGATTGAGATACTTTTAGGGTCGTCCCTCCATCTGAACTCAAAATGGGAATGGTCAGGAAGCTTAATGTCGATTATTCCAAGAAACTGAGTGCAAAGACATCGTATGCCGCTCAGGACGCATGATAGAGTCAAATCTTATCCCTATTTTCTCACTGCAAGTGTACAATGTCGAAGTTATAATATCTAGGGTATCGAATCCACATAGACTCAAGGTTCACACGATATATTATATATAATCGAATTAAGCTAAGAAAAGGAGTAGATAAGCAGTGAAGTAAACGGTGTGAGATCAATAAGAGAAAGCGCTAGACTTAGGGAAGTACTCAGGAAATCAGGAATGTAAATCAACCAATCAACCAAAATTCAAATATCGATGTTCTAGAACTAGAATCACCAACTCTCGCTGTGAATGCTAACTATGTCTAATAACCTAGAAAACCAAATCTCTTAGCGAATCCTAGAGTTCTAAACATGCATTTAATTTTGGTTCTTTCGTTCACAAATTTCCTAAACCAAATCTCTTTGCAAATAAGTAATTTTCTCAACTAGGTTCTTTTGTAGCTAATTAACCAACTCCGCTACACCAATCAACCTAATTATGGCAATAATCTAAGTAGCTAATTTAGATTAAGCATTAAGAACAACCTAGATGAAGAACATGATGTGATGAATCCTAATCAATAAACTAATCTAACATTCCATGAAATCCCTAATGAGAAACCCTAAATCTAACAAGGAAATCTTCAGACATGACAAACTAAACAAAAGACATGATGAATAGAAAACCAAATATCATAAAAGAAATAGAAAACAAGGGTTCGAAATCTCTCCTCTCTCGAGTACAAGACCAGCCCCAAAATCTCCTAAACTCTGATAGAATAAAGCGTAGCTTAACAAGTGGCTAAAAACCCTAATTAAATAGTCTAAACATGTTTTGGGGTTAAATTAGAAATAGTAAAACTTCTGGGTACTTTTGCAATTTTTCAAGACTTGTCCAAAACGGTGCGTACAACTTGTCATTGAACCGGGTGTCGACCGACATCAATGCATTGTCAATCAACACTAACACCAAATTTCAGCTTCAAAGTCTCCTTCACGTACAAGTGCTCTAAAAGCTCTCCAGAATGCTCCAAAACTCCCAATTAACTTCAAACATATAGAAACCTGTAAATAACTCAAATGACTCCAAAAACGACCAAAGGACTCTAGATAAAGACCTATATCATGGCCTGAAAACCTGTAAAAACTAGGATATATCAACTCCCCCACACTTAACCTTTGCTTGCCCTCAAGCAAACATAAAACCAAAGTATAAAAAAGAGGTTTGAAAACACAGAAACTCATTTTGTCCAAAGAACATCGCATTCGCATTCACTTAGTAATCCACATGAAAACATGCCTGTAGAGATCCAGACCACAATGTACTTCTCCCACACTTAGCAAATGTCCTAAGTAAACTCCACAATCAAGACAAGAAATCCAAATTCACCATACTAACTTCTGTAAATAATTAAGTGCGGTCTCACCGAGGGGGTACCGATAAAAGGGCACATGGACTCTTACTCATCAGTTCCCTAATTGCAGACTGTCAACTTCTGGTTTCTTTCTTCTCCCTTTTCTCACTTCAGCAGCTGATTTTTCCCCTTTGGGTATCATTTTATTTTTTCTATCAGCTGCTCTTCCCTCATTGGGGTATTACTTTGGAAACATTTCATGAAGCACAAGAGGTAATAGGGTCTTTACCACTTCCGTCATCACATCCAAGCTACTAGCTTATCTGCAGCTTATAACTCTTTTTTACTTTGCTTGAAGGGAAGGGAGAAGAAAACCATACTCAGACAGATTAACAGACCTTTCAGGACTGACAGAGCAGTCCGATCTAATGTTTACCAAGCCCCTGGGTAAGAAAATTAAGTCAGGATTAGAGGTGAAGTTAGTAATAGATCCCTGAATACCTGAAAGATATGGATGTCCTTGGTAAGTTGATCCGTATGTGGTTTTCTAATAGTCATATAGCTACTGGAAGTCTGTCCAATGGTCACTTAGGATCTTGTGAAAGCAAATATTTCCTCGAAAAATCATAGTTTCATACTAGTTTTGACTCAATAAAACATACACAAAAACAATGGACTGACTCTAAGAAAACAGAAAAGATGCGTCAGTAAACTACCTCCCCACACTTAAACGACACTGTCTGCATTGTTATGTAAGCTTGGGCTCGGGAGAACAAGGTATAATCAAGTGAAAATTCGGAAAATCAGTAACCTTACCTGCTAGCGGGGTGAGTGTCGAACGACACCTAGCCAGTGTCGAGCGACACTAGGCTTAGGTCGACATAATCTGATCCATGTCGAGCATCCATGATTATGGTCCGTCTTTTTGAGTTGTGTCGACCGACACTAATGTCTACAACCTGTTCGTCACGTTTCTGGCACACCAAAGACAGAAAAATCAAAGAAACAAAACTAAAAACAAAAAATAAAAGAAAACTGACCCAACAATGGGTTGCCTCCCACTCAAGACTTGTTTTTAGTCATTAGCTTGACTATTGGTAGGAGATCAGGCTCCTGGGGGTTTCGACAGAGGGGAAGAGTTCCTCTGCGGAAGCCTCCTCATCCATGTAGGTGTATAGGCAGTATCAACATGAGATCATCCAAGGAAAGAAGGAATAGATCCAAGGCGGGAGCGAAGCTTGGGTGGAATGGAGCGTTTCCCTGCATTCACAACAATGAAGTTAGCAAGTTTAAGTTTAGAGGGTGCATACCTTTTCTTTGGAGGATGTGTGATGTTTGGAGCTTTCTGCTTCTGAGCAGTTGCAGGTTCTGAAGATGTTAGAGTAGATTCCTGATGAATCATTATCTTCTCTTCTCCAATATCATCTACTTTAACCTCACCCATCTGATCTTATTGCTCCACATCAACACTAAAGGCTTGACCATCAATGGTGGACCTTCTCAGCTTGTCCATTTTGAAGTGCAGAGACTTATCTCCTAGGTGGAGATCGATCAGACCTTGCCTCACATCAATGACTGCTCCAGCTGTATCCAAGAAAGATCTGCCAAGAAACAGAGGATCATCCGGTTCGACATCATATATCAGCATTACAAAGTCTGTTGGAATCAAGTAGTTTCCAACTCTGATAGGGATGTCTTCAAGGACTCCTTCTGGGATACTCTTCGATCGATCAACTAGGATAAGAGAGATCATAGTTCGTTTGAAGTCCAATAACCCCAACCTTTCAACCACATAGTATGGCATGAGATTAACACTAGATCCCAAATCACATAGGGAGTGCTTGAAGCTGTCCTTGAAGATGGAGCAATCTAGCACAAAGACACCTGGATCTGGAAGCTTCTCTAGAATCTGATTAAGCAACACATAACTGATTTTCTTAAATACCACTACCATCCCTTGTTGCAAATCTCCATCTATGGAGATCATCTTCTTCACATATCTCTGCAGACAAGGGTGAATTCGCAAAGCATCAGGTTGTGGAATCTTCTTATCCATCACTACCATGCATTTGACCTCATCCAGCTCATGTTTAGACTTTGTAGGAACTTTGGGGAATGGTATAGGAGGCTTGTATATCTTCTTTTCAGCAACAATGTGGGTTTTGTATGAAATTTGTTCTGCCCGAACATAGTCTCGACCGACTCTAAAATGGTGTCGATCGACACTCCCCGTAGTTGTTGACTTTGTCTCAGATTTTCCAGCAATGTCGACCATGGAATCAAGCTCGGTCGATTTACGTTCGTCATGAGAACTCGAAATCGGCTTTGAAGCTGGGTGTTGACCGACACTAAGTGGATGTCGATCGACGATGAGGGCTATAGCCAGGGGATCAATGTCGATCTTGGTAGATTTCGGTCTCTCAAAACTCAAAAACTCGGGTTTTTCGAGAAGTGTTGATCGACACTCAGAAGTTGTGTCGACCGACATTGAATTAGCTACTTCGGATTTTTGATTGTTCTCCACGATTTTCACAACTTTTACCTCAAATCCTTGTTCTTCATCCAGCCTATCTTCAATCTGAACCGAGATCACATTGATATAGGCGTTCTGAACATTCTTTCCTTTCACTAAACCTGAAATCTGAGCCACTTGCGTATCTGGATGCTTCAAATGAGTGTTTAAAGACTCAAATTTCCCATTCAAATCAGTGTACAAGGCATCACTACAAGAAATATGAGTATTGATAGCACTTGAGGATAGCACAATTTTTCTAAATGCTGTTGTAGAGGATGTGCTGAGGTGGGGTACTCTATTATAACATTAAATCAATGATGTACCGTTATTTCATTAAGCGGGAAGCCTAAATTGGTTTTGGAACCTAATATCTGCTATGAAAAGTAGGGCGCCAACACTTAGAAAAATTTACATACTTTGCGCCGAAATAATAGTTTAGAAAATAAAAATAAAACCCAGGTAAAAAAAAATCGTCATCCTTTCTCGTTCACAAAGAAAAAAGTCCTCATTCTCTCTCTCGTCTCTAGGTTTTGGGTCCCCTATCTCAAACCTTTTCTATCACCATCTCCAGCTTAATCCTCCGTTTCTAACACCGGCACCTCCATCAAACCTAATCTAGCCTTCAATTGATCTCTTTAATGACTCTTAATCCTACATCTCTGGTGAAATCAGCCTAGAAATTAAACTCGTCTCTCTCATTTGAGAAGAGCATTTTTGCCATGTGACGGCGACGGTCTGAGAACAACCATCGTTTTCTGTAACTGGAATTTTGAGAAGAGATGCAATCGCTTCGTTGTGAGGTGCGACGCCGTGGCTGAGAAGGATGTTACTGATGAAGAAGGGTCCGGTGAAAAGTTTGAGTATCAAGCTAAGGTTAGTTCCTCTTTCAATTTCTCCACAATTTTTGAACTCTAATTTTGGGCATGTCTCGATTTGATTGTTAAATCGATCTTTGTCATGACTTCTCTATCTAGGTGGATTTTGGATTTGGTCATATCAGTTCATCAGTTACCCTCTCGTGCATCCACTACAATTTTCTCGTGAATCCCAAAGCTATATGGCAGTGATGACCACCTCTACGCCTGCATCACAGAACTCGAAGTTCCTTTGTTCATAGAAGTACTTCTTCATCTCTTGTTTCTATGGATCTCTTGTATCTTTAATCTGAACATATCTAAATTCACGATTTTGTGGCAGTGAGGATATTAATGGATACGCTTATGGCCTCTTGCCCACTCATCCCATTGCACCCTTTGTCTCCATCCATCACGTCGAATCTGTTAATCCGCTCTACCTCGCTTATCAACGCTCGATATTTTGAAACTCTTCACAAAAGCCATGGATTTAGACCCCATAAGTGTTCTGCTGAGATTTATTCAGAATTTGATTCGTGTGTTTCTGTAAAAATTTGATTTGAATGTGATTTTAATATTCAGCAATGTGAGTGATGCTTTGGATAAGTTGCGGTTCTTGAATGTAACAGAGCCAACTTTTCTTGTAGATGGTGGAGAGCTTGAGCTTCGTGGCAGTGGTCTGAGTTGACCAGATTGAGTGACTTACCTTGCCTTGGATTTTCAGACGCTGCTGGTATTGGGAATCATAAGATTGTATTGTAAGTCTCAAACTTAGGCTGTGTTATTAAGGAAATTTGACCTAGTCAATATTACGGGCTATGATCCGAAATGTCCGAACTACACGGTGAGATATGAATTAAAAGTGAGGTCAAAACTGTTCTCTATTGATCTTAAGGCCAAAGCCGAGCTATGAACAGGATTGTACGAGGTGGGAGTTCGTCTAATGATGTGCTCCCTAAAGATTGCTTGAGGTCGGAGCTTTATAGAAGTAGCTCGGCACTCTCGCAAGTTACAATGTGTCTAAAATGAAGAGTGAAGGGTCCTATTTATAGTGCTTGTGCGCTGACTTCTCTTTGGGCTGTTGACTCCTTAGCGGGCTTGTCTTCTTGGGCCGATATGAATTGTGACTGTTTTAACAAGATTTCCAATGGGCTTTGGATGGGTGCTAAACCCATATCCAACAATTATCCCCCCCCCGAGTTTGTCGAGCTGCGATGCTGAGTTCGACGAATTTGTTCGAGTATTTAAGTCAGGCAGAAATCTTGTTAGGTCGTTCTGTATTGGCTCACGAGTGCTCTTCTCTTGGTTTCTTCCGCAGTTTTTTAAGGGAACGAAAGGACGCGAACCGCTCGCATCGCGATTTTATATTTGTGAAAAACTACTTATTTCTTCTTATGAGGCTTCGTCTTTTCGGATTCCGCCTTCTTTACCAGGTAATCATATTTCTCTCGCAGTCTTTGCTTCGCGCTTGTTTTTGCTTTTTCCTGGTTATTATACCTTGGTCGTCTCTAGTTTTGCAATTATGCGGGTAGATTTCAGTGAGCATTCTTCTACTAGTAGCGATGATTCTAGATTTTCTGAGTCGTCCGAAGATAATCCTGTTGAATCTGGGCCGATTGAGGTTGACGAAGAGTTTTTGATGTCTCGATTTGGGCGAACACCTGGTCGATTTCGTGGTGGTCGTGTTGCGTCGAAATTGTCTGAGGGTCGGTCCCTTGCTGACGTGGGGGAGAGGAATCCTGGTGGCGGTGATGAGATGATTTGCCGTTGAGGTGGCGTCGGAGTCGATATCTCGGAAGGTTGTGTGGCTGCTTTTGATCATTGTTCTCAAGCGACTTCCTCGAGGGGAGGAAGAGGGAGAGTGAAGGGGGTGACGGGTGTAAAGTCTGTTGTTTCCAAGGCGGTTCGTTCATCGGTTTGTGAGCAGCCTGTCCTTGATGATATCTGTCGGCGATGCTCCCGTGTTTTCGGTATCGAATTCCGGTTGCCGGCTTTGTGTGAGCGTCCTTGGGATGTTCCCCCCGGTTGGGTTTGTCTGTACGAGTGCTGGTTTACTGAATTTCACTTGCTTTTCTCCTTCCTCGAATTTTGATTGAGTATTGCGAGGCTAGGGAGATGTCCCTTTCTGAGCTTTGCCCGTCCGCTATCCGTAACGTGTTAGGTATTTTGATCATGGCGGCTGATAGTGGGGTGGAGATGTCCACTCGTTTTTTTGAGGAGCTGACCTCGATTTCTGTTAACCAAGGGACGTCCGGGACCTTTTATGAGCGGTTCAGGCCTGGTCGTCATCTGAAAGTTGTACTTGATCCCCCTGACAGGACTTCCGATTGGCAGGACAATTATTTCTTCGCATGTGTTAACAGTGCACTGTCGTTTGATTTGAGCAGGGTTTTCAGGTTGTCCTGGAACTATAACCATGGTAGTTTTCTTTGTTTTGAACTAGTTTACTGGTATCGTTTGCGTCATGGCTTTTTGTTGCTTTTTTCAGCTCGTTCCACTTTGGGTCGTTGGACTGCGGGTTTTTCTGTTGACTTGGATAAGTTGAGGGCTCACGGTGGTATGTATTGGCCTTCATCGAAGGACGAAGAGGCCAAGAGCCTGTTTGATCGGAGAGTGTTGAGTTGCTTGAGGAAGGTTGACTCGGGTATGTGCCCTCTTCTCCTTTCCTCCCCCCTTTTTCTGGCTAGGAAGGTCTGTAATGCTAACATTGTCGCTCCGTTTTGTCAGCATTTCTGAAGATGGATCCCTTTGTTGAGAGTGAACCGCCATCTCCTCGGCTGTCCGGGAAGAGGCCATGGACGTCTGAGGGGCCTGTAGCGGCGATAAACTTGCCGGTGATTACTCTTGACGACGTCTCTGATGCGTACGAAGACGGGACTAGTTGAGTGCAGGAGACACCGGAGGGTGCCACAGTTCAAGTCGTTTCTCCTGCTGGGGCCTTTGGCGCGGAGAGGCGGGAGTTGGATCCTGAAGGTGGTGGTGAACGTTCTGAGGAATTTCGTCCTCCCTCTTCTTCTGCTCAAGCTGCTGGCCCGACGACGGGTTCAGATGATGTTGGGCTTGGCTCGAGCGAGCCATCCTGGTCGTATGTTCACAAGGATAAGACTCCTTTGATAAATGATATGCTGTCATGTGCAAATCTTGTCCAGAAGCTCGCGGCTGGTCCGGCCAAGGATCTTATGCATGTTTCAGCTATGCACAAACCTCGTCTTCAGGAGGAGTTGAGTCATCACCTTGTTATGGTGTGTGTCATCCTGAACCAGCTTTGGGATTCATATGAATCCGAGAGACGTCAGGCCTAGTCGACGGAGAGCATCCTTAGGGAACAGATTGACGTGCTGCGACGCTCTGCTCACGAGTTGAAGCGGGTTTGTAAGGAGCTTGACGAGGCGAAGGGGGCTTTTGCTGCTTTTTCCTTGGAGAAGAAGAAAGCCACAAACTTATAGAAGCGGTTGGCCGAGCTTGAGGATGAGAAACGTGGGCTTTTGTCTGAGGCTGGTTCGTTTAGGTCGGAAGTTAATTCCCTCGCTGCGATCGTGACAGGCTTCGGGAATCCTTTGGTGAACGCCTTCGTTCGGAGCGGGAGGCCGCATATAAGAAAGCTTCCGAGCGTTTGGAAAAGCTGAGGGCGGAGAGGGAACAGGGGGATCACTATATTCCCAAGCTCTTGGAGTTCAACCAAGCTGCCAGTATTCTTAGAGCGTATCATTTGCTCGTGGATGGTGGTGTCCCAGTTCCTCCTGCATTGATTGCTAAGCTCGAAGTAGATAAGCCTCGCTTGGAGAGGGAAGTCAACGAGTTGCGACCTGACCCTTTGGATTCTGATGTTTTTAGTATGTTGCCACTGCGAGGTTTGTCGGGTGGTGTTGCGGATGGAGGAGGGGCAGATCTGGCGTCTCTAACTGCAGAATACGGGGTTACTTCTGGCGTACCCGATCACCTGTTGTGACTTTCTTGCTGTGATAGTTAGATCGCTTGTCTTCCTCTTCTCTTTTTCCTTTTTTTTTGTGAACCTTTGTACGAACAGCGTTTGTATTTGTAGTTGTGTATGTATGCTTTGCTTGCTTTCTTTCCTTTCCCCCTTTTCTCTCTTCCTTTTTTTATTTTTCTATTTCCGTTTGTGATTTCGGCGTTGGGTTCCTGTTCGTTGATGCGAGCTTGCTCTGCTTTGTTTCGTGCTCGCGAGAAGTTGTTCGGACGTTTTTGGTAGACGTGACGCTTTGATTTTCGAGGCGTGGTCCAGGCTCTATTATTGCTCTATTTAGGAGTTATTTTTGAGTGTTTACGTGAAAGTGGACCGCCGTTTTCGCATTGAAGGCGTGCATTGGTAACCTACGCGTTGTCTTGAATGCGTTGTCATGGCACTCGTTGCCCTTGGCGGTTATAAATACTCCATCTTCTTCTCCGATTTTCATATCTTGTTGTTCCTTATTTTCTTCTTTTTCTTACTGAGCGTGGCTAGCCTTTTCCTCCTGGTCTGAGTGTAGAGTTGGGTCCCAGTGTATCGTGCCAGCAAGGCCGCTCTGCCAACGGGTTTCTCGTCAGTGCTCAATTTTGGCCAACTCCGGCCGCCGGATTTTTTGTTTTTCTCTTTGCCGAGCGGGCTCTTGTTTTTTCTGTGAAATGGGGGCTTGTCGATATGTGAAAATGTACTGATAGCCGCCCTTGTTCGTCGCTTTTGCGAACTTAAGGGCGACGCGCAGTTCCTCCGGTTGGGTGGATTTGATGCGTCACTGATTTTAGTAACGTGTCGGGGGCTGTCCTGTCTTGGACTTGTCTCTTTTGACGTAAGTGTGTTGTTTGCTCGTTGTGATGTGTTTTTTTATTTCGTTTGCCTTTTTGATGAGTCTTCCCTGTTTTTCTTTTAAGGGCAGCGGGCTCGATATCAAGTTGGCTCATTTTCCTCTGTATAAGGGGAGGATTCCTTTGGGGGGAGCAGTTGATGTCAGAGTGGCCAGGGGAATCGTGGGGTCGGGCTTCAGGATCCGGCAATCCTTTTTGGTGTGCTGAGGTTGGCTGGCCCGAGCTTTCTTGCCCCACAATGATCCTCCTCGGTTCGATTCCGTTGCTTGTTCACTGATGGGCCTCTGCCTTTGAGGTAGTGCCAAGAACAGGCGACGAAATCGTCTTCAAGAAAGGAGCTCGGCTCCTTACCGGATGAAATCGGGCTCATCACACGAGCTCCAGTCAGGAAGAAATTGTCTTTTAAGAAATTACATTTGTTTCGTAGCTCGTTGTTTGTTTGTTGTTTTTGTACGTTTCCTTGTAATTTTGACGAGAATGAAATAAGAGAAAGAAATTTATTATTGCCTCCTTCCTCGTTTCCTTTTTTGTTGTTTGCGAGTCGTTTCTCGGCTTTGGGCGAGATCAAATTTTAGGTGCGAGTACGTGCTGGCTTATCCTGTCTTTGATATTCTCGGATCGAAATAAAGCTCGCCCATTTATATACATAAGTTTGTGAGCGCGAGCTTTAGATCGGCTCTCCTTGGTATCTGTTTGGTTATCTAGGTGCGAGTACGTGCTCGGCTTATCCTGTGGAGCCCTTGAACATAGCTACGCGGAGGAGGTCCGGCTTACAACACTTTTTCTAAGGACCCGTGCGGGTCTGGCCCCAGCTTACATGTCGTTAAAAAACGACGACATGACGCAATGTCATTGTGCATGGGACACGTGTTTATTGGATCGAACATTTGGCCAGAATGTCGATTGTTAGTTGTTAGGGGGCTAAGTTGTATGAAAATGCATGAAGATTTAATTTGAAAAACATAGAGGTGGCTTCACCTTACATAGGTTGCCTACGTACTCCCCGAGGAGAGATCAAGAAAAGCGTAGTTCTTTCTTTTACATACTTTGAGCCGCATCTCGATTACTAGCATATATATATGGTTTGAACGGAGTTTGAGAGTTTTACTTGCAGACGTGATGCTTGTCTTACTGTATTCGAGGTGCAAGTCTTGCTTGTGTTCTTCTGATGCGAGGTAGTGGTCATCTTCTCGAATATGAAACATGACGTTTGTCTTACTTTGCGCTGAACTGTAAAGCAGTATCTTGAGATTTTCTGGCTGCCGTGGAGCGTGAAGATTCCTCCTGGGGTTGGGAATTTTATGCATTGGTGGTACGATGAAGGTACTGCTTTCATGGCGTGGATCCAGGGGGTCCCCAAGATCACATTGTAGATTGCGGTACGGTCTATGACGACGAACTTGACGAACTTGGTCATACGTCCGACGTGTACCGGTAGCTTGATCGTCTCGATTATCGTGGTCATGTCTCCGGCGAATCCAGTGAGAGGTTTCTCTGAACGCTTCATTCTGTAATCGCGGAGCTCCATCCTTTGGAGGGTTTCTTCGAATATGAGGTCGACAGAGCTTCTTGTATCGATCAGGACTTTGGTGACTTCTCAATCGCCGATCTGGAGTTCAACGACGAGCGGGTCATTGTGTGGCTTGTCGAGGCCCTCTTTGTCCTCCGAGTTGAAGGTGATCTCGGTGCCTGGTTTCAGTTCTTCGGGGACATTTACGTTCCATTGTTTGCATGCGTCGGATTTTTGGATGTAGGCCGTTATCGATCTTACTGAATCATTACAAGTGGGAGGTCCTCCCATGATCAGGTTGATCCACTTCCTAGGTGTCAGTGTGTCCTCTTCTTCGTCGTCACAGGCTCGCTTTGGTAGTTCTGTGTCGACGTCACTCTGCTCAGTTTTCTGCTGGCTCATTTGCCTTGATTTTTCCTCATGGACGAGCTTGAACCTTTCTCCTTCATTCTTGGCTTGTCGCAGTGTTTCTCAATTTCCGGGAGGCGTCGCTGGGGGGTTGCGGTTTGTTATGTTCGTCACTCCTTTTTGATATTTGCCAAATAGGAGGTTTTGGAGATGTCGACATTTCGCGGTGCTGTGTCCGGAGCGCTGGTGGAAGCTGTAGAAAGTATTTTCCTGATCGTCGGATCGTACATTGTTTGTACCACGGTCGACCTTGCTGGTGGTTCGTCTGATTGCGTCCTGGTTGTTGGAAAGTTTGTTAGTTTGTCTGCTGCTGCTGCTCGCCGACGTAGCACATTGTGGCTTTCTTTCCTTTGTCGTCCGAATTATCAGGAGCCGGGTCTTTGCCTTTCTTGCTTGAGGCGGATTTCTTGGCGAGTATATCCTTTTCTTCTTCTATCTCAATGAAAACGGCCTCTCGGTGGAGGGCGTCCACGAGGGTCTGCGGCTTGTTTATGGCCAGCTCGTCGCAAAACGGCGATTCTTACCAAAGCATGTTTCGTAACGCTGGGAGCCCCTCGTTATCCGTTACTGTGATCTTTGAGACAATGACTTTGAACCTCTCGATGTAGGATCTGAGGGGTTCTTTTGGCCCTTGGCTTACATCCCAAAGGTCGGCTCTCGAGGCCCCCTCCTGGATGAACATGGAATAATGCTTCAGGAAGGTAGCCGTCAATTGATGGTAACTATTGATGGAATGCGCTTCCAGCCGCGAGAACCAGTTGAGGGCGGCGCCGCTCAGATTTTCGATGAACAGCTGGCAGAAGCCGGCGTCGCGTTCTTCTAGCGAGAAATGGGTTCGTCCCATCGCAATACTAAATGCCGTCATGTACTGCCGCGGATCTGAGCTACCATCGTAAGTGGGTAACTTGATCTTCCCGGGGTGTTTGACTGGCGTCCCTGTTATCTTACTCGTGAATGGGTTGTTCTGGGTCTCCTTCAATACCGGATCTATTTCGGGGGCTGAGCTAGTCTCTTTGTGAACTTTCGACGTCGTGTGATCCAGTTGTATCTTGAGTGATTCGAGTTCACTGTTCCTGCTACCCTCGGCCTGACTTTGGGTGAATCCGGTTGGCGGCGGTCCTAAGTGAATGGTTGGTCGCCTGCTTGACTCGGTATTTAAGGGCGGTGTTTCCCTGAACAGGACCTTTGAAGCCACGGAGTGGGATTTCTAGTTGCTTGATATGCTTGGAACCCGGTAGTCTGCAGGTAGTTGATTCGTTCCCTGCACATGTCTTGATTGCTCGTGAGGACGTCGAGGCGGGCGTTGTTGTCTCTTGTCAGCTCGTCGACCTATGCCATCAAAGTTCTTATGAGAAAGGGGACGTCCTGGTCTTGATCGTCTGAACGTGCTTCATCTCGGCGTGTGTCGGCTACCCTGGTTTGATCAGTCCGTACGTTAACTGGTGAAATTGGTGACTCCGAGCTCGGGGCGAGCGGGCTTCGGGTTTGCTCGGGTGACTTTGGGTTATTGTCTGTTAGCAAAGGTCTTGTCATCTCGGCTTCTTCTTAGAGCGTAAAGAAGTTTATAGCAATCCCCACAGACGGCGCCAACTGTTGTACGGAAATTTGACCTAGTCAATATTACGGGCTATGATCTGCAATGTATGAACTACGAGGTGAGATATGAATTAAAAGTGAGGTCGAAACTGTTCTTTATTGATCTTAAGGCCGAAGCCGAGCTATGAACAGGATGGTACGAGGTGGGAGTCCGTCTAATGACGTGCTCCCTAAAGATTGCTTGAGGTCGGAGCTTTATAGAAGTAGCTCGGCACTCTCGCAAGTTACAATGTGTCTAAAATAAAGAGTGAAGGGTCCTATTTATAGTGCTTGTGCGTTGACTTCTCTTTGGGCTGTTGACTCCTTAGCGGGCTTATCTTCGTGGGCTGATATGAAGTGTGACTGTTTTAATAAGATTTCCAATGGGCTTTGGATGGGTGCTAAACCCATATCCAACAGCTTGTTAGGTTTTAAATTTGATCTTCATGTTTGCATAGATAAACCGTATATCATTGGCAGGTGTGGCGGTTGGGATGTTAAAAAATGGTTATCAGATGTGAATTTTTAGAATGGAACTTCTTTTTTGGTAAAACCATTTTGCCCTGAGTTTTCTAGTCATGCTCAAGTTGTTCTTATAACATATTCTTCCTCATGTTCTTATGGCTCAAGAAAGGTACTCAATTACTCATTCTTTAAGATTGTTGATGTTTTTATTGTATCAATCAGTGAATTAAGAGATGTTTAATTGTATCTTTGTGCTCCGTTAGATTCAAAACAAGAGCGAACAAAAGAATGGTCATGCATTGGTATGTATATGTTTTGATCTTTTGTGTATATATCTTCTTGGAAAAGAGCTTTGTGGATTCTTCCTTTTGATTGTATATATTTGTAGGTGCTTTGTGAGTATAGTATGGCTCATTTTAGTACTGGTGATTGTAGAAGACAGAAAAATGACAGGTTACGTTTACTACATATTCTGTAACATCTTCACTTGCTCTTGCAAGAATCATAATAATGTGAATTTGTTGTGTGTTATTGCCAGGCGATCAACAGAGTTGTCTCTTGTCATCTTGTCAAATTTTATTCTCTGGGTCCGTCGTTAATATTATGTTGTGTAACCAGGAACAAGATCAGCTTGTATCAATACTGCGACTCTAGCTCTTGAGCAACATGGATATAGACTTCTACCTGGTGAGATAGCTGGACATCGTCTAGATAGCTGGGAAGTGTTGAAGAAAGAATGAAATAATATTATGAGTATATTAGGAATTTGTAGATATATATATGGTATTTGTAATGTAATATTATAATTATATACCTTTTGATAATTTATGAAACATATTTGAATCAAATATAAAATTTAAAATTATAATTAATTATACGATCCGGGTCTAGCGAGTTAACAAAAAATCGGGGATTAAGCGGAGATTATACGAGGCCTAGTTTTTATGATTTTATATAGTTTGTATATATATATTACGAAATGTAGGATAAAACATAAAAGTTTTGGTAGTCTAGTGGTAGTCACGCCATTATCTCTCCATGTCACGGGTTCGACTCCACTTTCGGTTATTTTAAGTCATCTTTCAGTTTTAACTTTAATGAAGGGTAAAATTGGTATTTCCTAATTATCTTCTCCAAATGATGCGCGCTTGCAACCCTAATTCTTGGTGACGGCTGCGATTTTTTTTCGAACTTTTGCTGTGTTTTCTTTAGAATTTGGTAAGATCTATCATATCTATTAACAAATCTGTGAAATAAAGTTTGATTCTAGTGTTATAATCGATAAAAAGCAGAGTTTTTTTTCAAATCCGATTTTTCGGCCTATTTTAGCCGTTTTGCGGGGGCTCCACTCCGGCTGATGTTTATCCGGTGACTATGCGGTCCTTGGCGCCGCGTTTTAGAACACAGGTAAAAACAAGATTACATAAATAAATAAAAAGTTAATAATAAACAACATAATCAATAAAATATATATTTTAAATAGAAGTTTTCAAACATTTTATTTAGAATTTAAGACATTATGGTATAAGTTTAGGGTATTGGAATATAAGATTTAGTATTCACACTTAAACATAACTTTTTATTTGTCATTTAACATAAGAAAGATCTTATTTAAAAATATAAATTTCAAACATTTTAGGGTATATTTAGGGGTTTGGGGTTGAAATATTATTTGTTTGTAATTTTAGAAATTGAATAAAATTACAAAATTCATAAATTATAATATTATAAGTTAAATTTTAATAAAATAATCTTAAAAATAAAAATAAAAATAATATGAAATTAAATGTTCATAAACCTTTGATTTAAAGTTTAGGGTATTGGAGAGATTATGGTATTTGATTTAGAGATTAGTGTATTGAAGAGTTTATGGTATTGCAATTTGTTTCTTTTTATTTATAACATAACTTATTGTCTCTTATATTAATTATGGTATAAATAGGATTTAGGGTAATGAAATACAATTAACTGATTAGTTAGTCTTTGATAGGGTATGTGTATAGGGTTTAGGGTATTTGAGAACTAGGGTATAGGGTTAGGGTATTGGGTATATGTATAGAGTTTAGCCTTGCAATATATTTTTTAGTTATTTTAAAAATAAATTTAGGGTTTAGGGTATTGGAGAGTTAGGATATATGATTAGGATATTGTGATCATATATAATTAAAAATAAAAGGTTCACCCAATAAAAAGATAAAACCAATTAAATATTAAATTGTGAATTCTAACTCTAATTATGTTTTAAATTTTAATTCTTCACTCCCAAATACAAAAAAACTTAATTACTAATCCCTAAAATTATTATTCTAACTATTAAACAAACATAAAATCTAAATAAAAATTATAAAACTAAAAGATTATTTAATATTTTAATGTTTTATCTCTATTATAATAAACACTACAAATTTAAACATCAAATAATATAACAAAAATTTAACCTTTAAAATTTTTCATGTTTAAACATTTTATTTAGAGTGTAGGACATTGTAGTATAAGCTTAACATTTAGGGTTTTAGGGTTCATCCTAAACCCTAAACTCCAATAAATATCAAATATAAATTTTATACTTAAACATAAATTTAAATAAAATCTACAAACCTAAAATATAATCATGCAAATATAGATATTATAACCAATCATAATTGTTTAAATTTTTATTTATATATCAATTATATTATATAATTTAATTCTAGTTTAATTTTGGGATTGAAAAATATTAACAATCTAACTTCAATTAAACACAAAAATTTTGTAGCATATCGGGTATGCTAAAATCAAAAATTTTGGCCTTGAAAATATTATGTCCCGGGTAAATTTTTATTGAAAAATTTAGTTTCCCAGATTCTATCTCTTCACCCTCCTCCTCTTCCTCTCCCTCTCCCTTCCCATCTTCTCTGAAACTATCGAACCATCTTCTCCTAGAGTCTTTGATCGTAAATCTTCTTCAACCTAGCTTGAAACGAGGTTGTAGACGCCATCACCCCTCCGATTCCTTCATGTTTGTGAATCTTGTATAGAAATCCGCCTCCACCCAAAAACCCTAAGGCGATTTCGTTTTTTAACTCTTGCATCGAAGAGACTGATTTCATCTGTCGATTCTTATTTCGTTTTTCCTCACTGTTCCCAGGTACCAGATCCCAGCTTTGATTTTTATGTGCAAGGATTTAATTCAATTTCGGTGTACGTGCATAAATATGGATTGGCTTCTAAAAGAACTAGTACAGTTCTCTATAGGAATCATGAAATCAGAAAGGTAAATTAGTTGTTATTTTTCCCACTCTTATGCAACTTCTCCAGGCTCATTACCAAGCCCAAATGAATTGGTTTTATTTAGCTCCTTTGTTCTGATTCTGGATGCTTGTTTTGTCACAAATCCGTCTACAAAAAATGATATCCACGATATCACTTACTTTGTTTCCTTGTCGTCGTTCACAATGTAACATTCCTCCTATATAGACTTGAAATCTTCTGTAAATTCAAGTTGTGCAACGTGTTGTAGTTTCTCTTATATATCGGCTCATATATGATCATTGTTTTCTATTGTTGGAAGATGTTTGTTTCTTTGTATGTTAAGATTTAGTGCCAATTTAACGGTGAATCCACTGTGATTTTCTTGTTCAGATCACTATACTAAGTTTCTTCTTTCAATGTTAACTTTAATTGAAAGCCTGAAAGGGCTGAAACTTTGGTAAGAATTGGCTCTTAGCGATTCGTTGATCGTGTCTGTAACAGCTTTTTGAAGCTTATACTGAAAGGGCTGAGACTTCTTTATGTTATTTCTCTTGAAATTAGTCTTTTTGTCAGTCTTTACTCAAACATCTTGATGTGATAACTTTTAGATTTGTGGCTCTTGTTACAGGTGATGCCTCACATACTTTGAGGGCCACTCTTGTTGATCCGAACAATGTCTTTCAGAGCTAGGATCCTACGCTTGTTAATCCTTTCACATGGTTCCACGTCACTTGCAACAATGAGAACAGCGTCATAAGAGTGTAAAGCTTCCTTCTAATCCTTATCTTCTCGTCGTGCTTCATAGCTTGATGGTTATTGGTTGTTGATCTGCTTTTGTTTCGATTCAAATTAAGAATTAAGAGAAGAGCTGTTGAAGAAGATTGGCTCGTGGTGTTACTTTTTAGCATAACACCACATACCTTACGTGTAGGTGTGTACTTCTTTCTCTACTGCTGATTAGTAAAGCTTCCATTTATATTGGGTTTTTTTTTCCTTCATTATCTAATAGATTTGATGTCTTCTGTCTGCACATCCTTGGTCAAGGTTCGTTCTCTTCTCTGCCATCTACTTGTTTCTTTATGTCTGGTTCAAACACTGGCTAGTAACTGATGACAAAGGACTGATTAAGGAGTTGTCAGTGAAATGGGCAGGAAATGCTAATATCATTGTTGCAGCCAAAGCATTCGGGAGTGGAATGGAAATGTGATTGATAGAGTTTATATTTTTGTTAAAAGGTGTTTATGAATGGTGGAAGAGTAGTAGACTCAATTCATGGGGAGTTCACGGCTGTGGGATCATACTTAAGACATTACAACTATTAAGTTTATGTTTTAAGTTGAATTTGTGTTTGTGTTTGTTGGCATACTTGAGTATGTATTGTTTTGTTTCTGGATGTTTATGTTTAAGTTGGAGAAAATTTAAGTTTGATCTTTTGTTTGTAATTATACGTTTATAAATTCTAATATATTTCTGCAATTCTAAATGATTTTCAACTAATATAATTATAAAATTTATATAGCTCAAATTAATATTAAATATGGCAAAATATAAAAGTGTTCATAAGATATACAATAGCCATAAAGATTGGTCATTTTAAATAATAATACATCAACAACAAAAATGCTAGTGTAAAGTATAATATAACCTTAAAATATTGTCACCACAATATGTATTATTGCACGAAAAATATGCTACATTAATCTATAAAATGGAGATAACCCAATGCTACTGAAAACTATACAATCACATCAAAAGTAGCGCTATCATAGACACATATATAGCAGCATGTCACATTAATGTTATCGTATCTGGCGGATCTAAGATATCAGCGACAAACATAGAGTTTGTGGAAACTCTACCATAGATATATGATAGAGTTTTTGTGGTGCTATCAATACCCATATTTCTTGTAGTGCATCAAGCTTCGAGTTAAAGCTCACTGTGGTCTGCTGCTGTCCCTCAAGAAGCTGCTCCATCATAATTTCCAATCTGCTCTCATGTGTAGGTGTAGGAGGTGTTTGGTAAGAGGAGGCTCCATAGTTCCTTGAGAAGGAATTGTTCTGCTGCTGGAAAGGCTTCTGAAATGCAGACTTCTGAACGAAAACAGAAGCGTTTTGAGTTGGCTGCAAAGTACCATATTTCTGACTATGAAATCCAATCCCTTCAATGTAGTTGACAACTTCTTGTGCACATTCTCCAGCATCCAATACTTCAACATCCTGAGCAAAGTGGACATTCACTACAAAAAAAATCCTCATTCATAGCAGATTACTATAACTCGTTTTACTGAACTCCTATCGTATATGTTATAGAAATTTCCAAACTCTATAATAGCATTAGATAAACGCTATAATAGAGTTTTCATAAGCGGAAAGCTAAATTTATCTGAACCGTCAATACTTAGTAAAAATTTAGGGTCACTGAACAATCTAACTCATTTTTCCCGAATTAATTGCACCCAATGTATCTTTTTCAGGAAGTAATAGCAGACTTATATCTTTACAAACTCTCTAGCAATTATGTATCTTTTTACTTGATTTGGGTGTGTTATATTACCAATATAACCTTAGTTAGAATGCCAACTAAAATGACATTGTTCCAAACCAAAACTTTTTAGTTTTAATTGTTAGTTCTAAAAGGACTAGTTAGTTAGATTGAAATTAGATCTTCCATTGCTATTTCAAGCTCTTCCATTGATAGTTCTGAGCTTTTGCTCTCTTAAAGCTTTCATCATGCTGTAAGTCCGCCGATGAAATTCCGCCGATGCCGTAAGTCCCGGATCGTGTTTTTTAGCTCGGCTGCAATTACGCCGATGCCGTAAGTTCCTTTTCGGCTGATCTTTCGCTACCTTGAAACTTTTCCCGGCTCTTTCGGCTTATCTTTTTCTACCTTGAAGCTTTTCCCGGCTGTTGAATCAGCGTCCTCTTCCTGATAATTAATTTAGTTGCCAATTGTAATTTACATTTCTTGTTTACATTTAGTTCGATTTTTAGCAAAAGATCTAAGTTTAGTAAAAGCTCTCATCACTCTCTCTGTAACTGTATAGGTTTTAAGAGGGCTAACCGTGTAATCGTCGGAACATATTTTCAGGAAATTGTCGACGGAAGCGATTTCCTGATAACAACTTTCATAAGAATCTATAATGTTAGCTTGATACAATTATCTAATGTACATGTATCTTGCTCTGTCTAATAGCATAAGATCTAGAATCCAGTTCAACTATCCATCAGTTTTAGTTTTTCGCTATATTTATTACTATCCGTCATGACTGTACATAATGGATTTATTTTTCATTATTCTTCGCTATCCATCTTTTAATGGCATATGAACCGTCGCGACCTAAAATCATCTATAAATATTAGTGATGCCAACCGTATTTCCCTAACCAGCCATTCCCCAAAGAATCCGTAACATGAATACCGACGATAAACCTAATTTCGTCCCATCCCCTCCCAGCTTCCTCGATCTTCCTGATGAACTTCGGAGATCGATTTTGGTCAGAAATGCTAGCGAAGTTGTTCGTGAGCACTACGTAATTAAGGCCGTCTACAAAACCCTTTGAGATGATTCGAACCACGTGGATACCCTGTCCTAGATTGATCTTATCAGTACTAATCATAGCTTTCTAGGTGTACGTCGCTTGCAACATGCCTGTCTACTTGCCAACAATCCATCATCGGTGTTTCTAAAAGCCATATCGGATTTCATGGACACAGAAGGAGTGGCCGCAGAAGAACGAGCTGACACGCTTGTTCGCCTAAAAAAATGTGTTGTTTCTGGAATCAAACAAGCTTTGTATTGCTACGAAGTTATCCGCCGTTCCATCTGCCCCCACTTGGTTTCTGATTCAACGTTCCCTCATCTGTCTCGCATTTCTATTCGGACCCTTAGGAGGCATGTCAAAGCGTTTCAGGGAGTAAGTTATCCCCACTATACCCCCAATATATCAGAACCATCCGTGACTCTGTCGACAGTGAACGAATTGCAACATGCCCATGCGCTGTCCATCGTGAAGTATTATGTGTGTTCATGGTTTAATTCATCAGATTACAACCTAGCACATAATCAACTAGGATCTAGGTGATTTGCAGTTGAATCATAAACAGATCAGAATCATTACCTTATGATTGCAGCGGATTGATCAAAGGAATGAAGAGATCACAGAGAGCTGATGATAACCGGCTCCTCCTAGGTATCCACACGCTTACAAGCTACTGGATCAGGCTGCTAGACCAAGTTGGAATCAACAGAGAGAGAGAGAGGACGGCTGAGGCAAAAATCGCAGAGCCATAGGCTAAGTGGCGCCTCCCTCTTCCTTATATGGGCCCAAGGAATTAACCTAATGGCCTATTGGGATTTTGGGCCCAAGGCCCAAATCAGACAAAAAGACTGTATTTTGTCTGGCCCAATTCTCTGTACAAATACAGTAAATGCCTTGCATCTTACCGTATTAATTCCATTTTAACTTTCCCGTTAGCTATGGTGTGTGACCCTTTGGGATCATACAATACTGGTAATAAGTCCTAAACTTATAGATCAAGAGCGGACACTAGCAAGTCATCATGATCACCCAGTATTTATGACTTATGTCTGATCTCGACACTTATCATACTTTCTAGAGATAGTACGGTAGATTTCAGGACATTCCCAACAATCTCCCACTTGTACTGGAATCCTACATTCCCTAATCCTTTTGTCTCAATATCTCGATCTGGCATAAGTCAAGATGCGTGTCATCCTTATATAGCCAGACCATGTTCATCGGACCAGATTTGATACTGACAATGCAAACGACTTGGGCAAGTCCGTTTGGGAGTGGCCACTCTCTTACCAGCTATCAAGTCTCCGATTGGCCTAGAGATATTACCTCCGTTAAACGGCAGGGACAAATCCCATCTTGTTCCATCACTATGAACTACACACTTCATAATACACCCAACCAAGGTCCTTATAGCTCCCAGTTACGAAACAGCGTTAGACAATGATCAAAGCGCATCAATCCATGTGCAGCCACATGCATGCGAACTCAGGTCTAAGGACTATACTCTATAGTCGTATATGAGAACCTCTTATGACACAGATATTAATATCTTGTAGAGTTCTCATCAGCGGGCCATGTCCGGTCATATGCTCCCCTACATATACCTATGTGTCGACTTTGATGCCGCGCATCTATGACCCCTCGAAACTTGGTCATAAGTCTCAACACACTCTAGTCTCAAGTGGTTGTTGGTGTTCCAATTTCAACAACCTTCGACTATGGACACTATGATTTATGTCATTTCGTTAAATATGGGGTTTCAGGATCAAGTCTACTCATGTACTTCGATGGCCCATATATAATGACATGAATCATTTTGGAACGATTATTTATATCACAGTTAAAATAATCCAGAAATCATAGATTTCATAAACATAAAATATTATGTTTACATGAACCTTTCAAAACAACTAAATAAAGCCCTTTACAAACTCCCACTGAAATTAAGACTACATCTTAATTTCTCTTATCCTACAGCTACAGTCCGCGACTCGTGCTTAGGTCTAAGGAGTGGCTTCGTTAATAGATTAGCAACGTTCTCATTTGTTGAAACTTGCTGATCTACTTAACACCTCTGTCATTTATCTCACGGAATAGGTTATACCTACCCTCAAGGTGTTTGGACCTCTGATGTGCAGCTAGTCTCATCTATGCTGGGAATCACATCAAGTTCAGTGATGAACTCTTCTTTCCAAACAACCTCTTTCGCCGCTACCCAAGCTGCGAAATGTTCAGCTTAAGTCATGGAGTCAGCAACAGTGCCTTGCACCGCCAGACAGACACAAGATATAACCGGACTGTGACCGGAAATCATCTTTGTCTGTTGGAAACTTGCCTTTCAGACTCTACCGACTTGTAGCACCTCACTTTCTCCGTAAATCAAGAACTTATCCTAAGTATTTTCCAAATACTTGAGGATATTCATTACGTCTATCCAGTGATTCTTTGCTGGATTTGACTGGTCTTTACTTGTCTTGCTTAACATTAAAGCAATATCAAAACAAGTACGTGTCATGGCATACATGATAGATCCAATTGCCGACGCATATGGAATCTCATCCATGCATTCAAGCTCAGCAGTTATCGTAGGACACTGTTTCTTGCTTAACGTAATGCCATGTGACATTGGCATAAAACCCTTCTTGGAATGCTGAAAACGTGTAGGACTTTGTCAATATAAGAATCCTGACTTTGTCCTATCAGCTCTTTTGGATCTCTATCTTTAGATCCAAAATCCAAGAACATACGTGGCTTTACCCATGTCAATCATAAAAACAACTCCCAAGCCAGTCCTTTACCGACTGCAGCATTGGAACGTTATTTCCGAGAATCAGTATGTCATCGACATACACTATGAGAAATGCAACATCGCTCCCACTTATCTATTAGTAAACGCACAGTTCCACTTCATTCCTGTTCAAGTCAAAACCTTGACTACTTCTACAGAACGAAGATTCCAACTCCGATATGCTTGCTTCTATCCATGAATGGATCGATGAAGCTAACTTACATACAGTATAATTTTTCGGAGTCCGGGCTCACTTTCGCTTCTGTGAATTTCGCAGGTTCGTCACTTTCAATGATCATCAGATCATGGCAATTAATCACGAGAAATCACTCTCGGATTAGTGACGGATTCATTCAGATCTGCGAACTTCAGGCTCTACAGGTGTAGATTCTACAGAAATCTGTAAATCCATCCGCTGCTCTCCCTCAACAGGTTGAGCAGCCTCCTGTATTTCTCGAATTTCTTCGAGTTATACTTTTACTCCCACTGTTCTTCTTGGAAAGTAACTTTCCTTTTAGAAAACAGAATTCCGAACAACCTAACTTCGTTTTCGGAATGGACGTAAAAAGTAACAAGCCTTGGTTTCCCTAGGACAACCAGCGAAGTAGCACAACTACAAATACTCAGTAAAGACGAATTTGGATAATTTCCAGTCCACATTTATGTGGTGTCTTTCAACTGATATTGGTGGAACTATTTCAGCGTAAACTTAGATATTTCTAGAGCGTTATTCTTAAAGAATATCATGGAAGATTCGTGTGACTCATCTTTAATCATTTCTAATAAGATCTGATTCTTTCTCACAGAAACACCTCCAGGTTTTCAGGAGAAATGAGCTGTGAAACGACTTCACACTCATTCAGATGATCACACCATCAATGACTTAAGTATTCTCACTCGTGATCTAATCCAGAGTCTCAATACTTCTGTCACTCAGATTCTATACCTCATTCTGGAACTCTTTCGACCATTTCAAAGAATTCTGACTCGTGTCTCATCAAATGAACACAGTCATACTCACTGAAGTAATCAGTAAAGATAATGAAGTACAGGAAATTTTCTCTGGCATTACTGCTCATCGGGCCACATACATGAGTATGTTCAAGGTCCAATAAGCCTTTGGGCCTTTCTCTAGCTCGGCTAAGATGGGCTCTTTGTCTTTTGGTCCAGTAAGCAGAATTCAAGTCTCATAAGATATCCGATCAAATGAGCCCAAAAGTCCATAACTATGGGATTTCTGAATCCGACTCACTCTATGTGACCAAAACATTTATGCCAAGAAAAATCAGGTTTAATTCATCAGATTTAAACCAATTCGGTATTTATGTTACATTTAGGCACTCTTTGGTTTAAGATATAAAACCCATTCCTTGAATAGGGTGCTACAATTAATATTTCATTAAGATCAAAAGATCAAAACTTGTCTTTTATCAAAATGAAAAACATTCAAATTCTTACAAGAAAATGAAAGACAACTCTGCTTAAAGCAGGTACATTATAGCAATTACTTAATAAAACCAAGCCTCAAAGGCATCTACAAGTGAAAACCCTACGGCTGAGGCAGCATCCATAGCTCCTTCCAGACACGCAGTTCCACTTGCCCTTTCTTCAACGTTCTACTGCTGCTTAGCCTCTGCATATTATAACAAATATCAGTGCCACAACCAGTATCCAATACCTATAAGGTAGAACTTGAAGTAACAATATGAATACCTGAGGAAGTAGTCTCATACATCACCTTCAACTCCTCATAATCTTCCATGAATTTAATGCAATCTCTCTTCCAATGCCCAGTCTCTTTACAGTAGCAGCACTTACCAACGTAAGATGTATCTGACTCGGGCTCAGAAGACACAGGCTTGCCATGATTCAAAATCTGGACAACTTTGTCTTCACCCTTGTTAGCACTAGGTTTAGTAAACCTACCCTTCTCCATTATGAGATTATACAGGGTACTCTTCACGTTTGGCTCAACTGTCTTGAGCATATCACGCAGTTCAGTCAGCGTCTTCGTTAAGCCTTTCTTGATATAGTTCCTTTTGAACTTATCATAGCTTGACGGCAGTGACTGCAGAATGATCTCAGTTGCCAATTCTTGGCTAACTGGATAATCCAGTTTCCTCAGGTTATCAATGTAACCCATCATTTTACTGACATGAGGAATCACTGGATGATCATTTGGTAGCTTGCAGCTAGTGAGAGACTTAACCAACTGGTATCTCTCCACTCTTACCTGCTCCTGAAATTTCAATTTCAGGCTGCTGATCAACTCTATTGGCGACTCCATGTTCTCATATTGCTTAAGCAAATCTGAGTCCATGGTAGCCAATATCAGACCACGCACATCTACCGCATCATTATAATGCTTATTCCAAGCATCATATACTGCATGAGAGGCATTGGACCCGATCCTCACGGGGAGAGCTCTCTCAAGGACATAGTCCTTTCTCTCCTGCCTGAGGACTAGCCTCAGGTTCCGCGACCAAGTCAAGAAATTTGATCCGTTCAGTTTGTCCATCTCAAGGACAGACCGGATCGAGAAAGTGTTTTGATTGTTTGTGCTAGTCATAACTGAAATTTAGAGATAAATAGAGTTTTAGTTATTCAGTTCATAAAAGAGTAATCTTAGTAACTTATAAGAAAACTCGCATTGCATTCAAAATTTCTTTGTTTAACCTCATAAGAATGCAATGATTCCGAGACCCATGTTCAGCTAAATCCAAAGTGGGCCACTGGCCGTCACCCAGAAGTAGTTTTACTTGGTAAGCATACACACAGCTAGTTATATCCAATAACTCTCGGTTGTGAATTGGGCCCAAGGCCCAATACACCAGATGTCTCAAGGCCCGGGACTCCCGATGGCCCAGTCAAGGAAACCAATCTCTTACAGCCAAATAATCACTAAAGTCTGGGACTCCCAATGAAATTAGTGACTATATACTACTTTACTTACGCAAAAACAGACACCTCACACTGTAAGCCATATCTGTAATTGAATAAGCGTTAAGTAGCTGACAAGATTGGGCAAGACATCCAAGCTTGATATTGTTTTTGAGGATTTTAGGTTTCAATAGATTTCCTCCCAAAAATAGAAGATTACTATTTTGGGAAACTTTCCATTTCAGGTAACTTACTAAATGTGGAAACTTTCTATTTAGGGAAACCTACTATTTTTAGAAACTTTCTAAATCGGAAACATACTATTTTTAGAAGTTTCCTAACATGCCAAAATTAGAAACTTCTAATATTAGAAGCTCTCTAATTTAATGTTTTATTAAAGTTTTCGGTTGGGTCACAAATTATAGGCCCAATTCTTGGCCCAAGACCACAGAATTCCAATTGGCCCAATAATTTGACATAACCGAGTCGGTTCATTAATTCTGGTCCAAGACCAAATTAACTACTAAATCCAACTGGTTATTTACTAAACCAGACCAGCTCTAAATTATTTGGTCCAACCAAATCAAACTTAGACCAGCCTTCGGTTTAGGTTAAAATTCAATTTTGAATTTAAATCCGGTCTAACCAGAAATTAAATAATACCAATTGTATTAAATAATTTCCAGCAAACCGCGATTTGGGTTAACCGCTTGAACCACCAATTAAATTGGATCGGTTCGGTTAAGTCCAAAATCAGGAAGAAACACCTTGTGTTTTAGCCAATTTTGACATAACTTGCGGTTTTGGCTAAAGCAGACAATGAACCACAATCGGTTTGATCGGTTCATTGTCGCGGGTTTGGGAAAAACGAACCACAATTATCAAGGCTTTGAATTGTTTTTGTCTTTAGCTTAAAAACAAAAAACTTGATCGCCAACCTTTTGACTTTTCTTAAATTGAACAATTACTTATTCATACGATCATGAGATCATCAATCGCTAACCAATTCAATAATTGATCATGACATCACTTGAAGATAAAAACGATTTTGTCCTTTTTCCAATTCAACAATCGATTCACTTAATTCAATAATTGATTTTGACTTTTCCAAATCGTTTTATGCTATTCACTTTACGATCATGACATTAACAAACCAATCAAATCGTTTCTCTATTATGAAACGAAGTCAACAAGCGATTGTTTATAGGTTTAATTATCGATTATCATAAAGCAAAGTTAATGATTCTTATTAAAAAAAAAAAACGATATCGACATTTATAATCGTTTTCTTATTTCTAGGTTTTCCAAGTTTCAATCAATTTTACTCATTAAAATCGATTCATCAAACTAATAAACAACCTAGTATGATCCAAAAGGCAAAAACCTAACGACCTAGGCTCTGATACCACTGAAGTATTATGTGTGTTCATGGTTTAATTCATCAGATTACAACCTAGCACATAATCAACTAGGATCTAGGTGATTTGCAGTTGAATCATAAACAGATCAGAATCATTACCTTATGATTGCAGCGGATTGATCAAAGGAATGAAGAGATCACAGAGAGCTGATGATAACCGGCTCCTCCTAGGTATCCACACGCTTACAAGCTACTGGATCAGGCTGCTAGACCAAGTTGGAATCAACAGAGAGAGAGAGAGGACGGCTGAGGCAAAAATCGCAGAGCCATAGGCTAAGTGGCGCCTCCCTCTTCCTTATATGGGCCCAAGGAATTAACCTAATGGCCTATTGGGATTTTGGGCCCAAGGCCCAAATCAGACAAAAAGACTGTATTTTGTCTGGCCCAATTCTCTGTACAAATACAGTAAATGCCTTGCATCTTACCGTATTAATTCCATTTTAACTTTCCCGTTAGCTATGGTGTGTGACCCTTTGGGATCATACAATACTGGTAATAAGTCCTAAACTTATAGATCAAGAGCGGACTCTAGCAAGTCATCATGATCACCCAGTATTTATGACTTATGTCTGATATCGACACTTATCATACTTTCTAGAGATAGTACGGTAGATTTCAGGACATTCCCAACACATCGTTACTGGCTTGATTTCACGAATGAAAATGTGAAAGTCTAGGCATGTGCGATCTTTGTTTCTGGTCTCTCGAAACTTATGTATTCTTCGATATGATCCCTAGAACATTTTCTAGATGGGTTGAATTAGCTGATTGGGAATATCAGCCGGCGAACCAAGGCGTTGTGGCCATCGCTAATATGCAGGCCGTGGGTGTCCCAGAGGGTGGTGATGACGGCGGTGTCAATATCCCAAATGCGGTAGCCGTTGGCGCTAACAATGGACAAGCAGCCATTGGTTTTGTCGGTGGAAATAACCCAGAAGACATACTTGCGGGTTAGGGTTATTAAAAAATTTCAAGTACTGCTGTATATTTCTTTCAATCTAGCAAATTAAGTTGAATGGATTTAACACTACTGTGTTTTTTATATTTTATATCCCCCTTGTTATTATTTATGTTACTCTTCTCTATCCCCCATCTCTGTTAGTATTTTTTAAATTACCTTCTATCTTACATGTTCATATAAATTTCTTCACATTCTCCATTAAAAACAGCTTTCTTTTGCATTTTTTAAGCTTGATGCGATTTGTATATTTCGCCGGTCATAAACAACTCCTCTGCCCCTAAAGTAAAGTAACCTCGCCGACGATTGTGCAGCTTTACTATGGATTGTCAATATTTCTAATCCATATGGATAGCCATTTTGAATATACAAGTGTAGCAGTCATAATCTTGGGCATCTAAATATGATATCGCTATAATAACGACTATCGTATGTACAATTATCTTGTCCCATTTCCTAAGCATAGGTAGATCTGTAATACCTTTCTATCCATAACACGTTTACAATTACACGGCAATCCTATTCATATTAGTCAGGCATTTCTATCATAACTGCCTTTAATTATTCCTTTTACAACTAAAAATGTTGCTAAAATATTTTATCTAATCGTGAAAATATCGTGTCATCTCTTTTAAACATCGGTATCTTATTTATACTTATGCTATATGTTCATTTACCTTATAAAATCGGTTAAAAAATTGTCCATCCAGTTCTTCCAAAGAAATTCCTACCCAATAATGAGTGTGACGTCTACTTCAATTGCTCCTCTTTCTGAAGAACCAGTACCTTGTAGGGCTGTCGGCGTCGCAGCACCAACCATGTGCTGGTGTAGCGAAGACATCGAAGTAGGTTATGGTACAACTCATTCCAATCTTCATCGCAGATGGTTCAAATGCCCCGAAGCTATCCGGATTAGTCAGAAACCGGATTCTATTGTTCTTCATAGATTTACTTTGCTCTTCATTACGATTTTTTAAAAGCTCCTTCTTTGCAAACAGCACCCAGATGAACGTCATTTAAGCGAGTGGGTGGACGACTCTATTATGAAAGAGGTTGACAGGCTTGCCGAAGATCTCAAGAATATTCTAGAGGACATCAAAGTTCTAGAGAAGTGGTCGAATTCTGTTGGGGACGGACTAGAGATCAAGATAACAAGGAAAACCGAAGTTGATGTAGGAAGAAATAATAAGTCTTCTTCTGCCACAAGCCATACACGTACAAGAATAAACATGCTGCAGATCATCTGGATTGTCTCCATCTCTTTTTGCTCGATCGGCTGGACATTGAGCCATGTGAAGTCCCATTTTCATGGTTGAATGCTCGTTTATTGCCTAAGTTAGTTCATCGTTGTCGTTTCTATATCATGATTATTGTTTTTATTCTTTACATCATTAATTTACGTAGAATCCCTTTGATCTGTTTGGCTCTATATGGATAACGTTCTTCGAATCTTTAGGAATAGCACTTATCGTTTGCACCTGAACGATGCTGATACTTTTGTCATACCACTTAATTTGTTTCAGTGGATGGACTTATAAATGGAAATGAATCGCATGTTGTCCGTGTGCCGTCCATCGTTACTGACTTCGCTTGGAAACATATCTGTAAAAGGTCTACGCATGTTCGATTGATTTTTTTGGGCCATTGAGTCTGCTGTGTCTTACGCTATGATCCCTGTATCTTTTTGAGTATAGGTTAAGTTAGCTGAATGGGAAGTAACGTCGTACAACATTATGACTGCTAGACTTGTATTATCAAAATGGCTATCCATATGGATTAGATATTGACGATCCATATTAAAGATGCACTTGCGGTTCCTAATTCTCTCCTAGTTTGCATCACATCCATTAATGTGTAGGATGGATGGATATCAACTTACTCCTATTTTACATCTCTATCCACCGTATTAGATCTCTATTCTTTCTATCCCTCTTGTCGTGTCAAAATATCTTTTCCCTCCTCTACCAGTTTATCTCATGCGTATACCTTTAACTGTACCTCATAGTTGTGTATTGTCAAATCATAGATCTACTTTCGTAGACGTTATATTATTCTTAGGGTCCATTATTCTTACTTCTGCTTTTATTTGGCCATATTTATTAAATCTAATTACTGTCAAATCATTGTTAACTCAATCGTTATATTTTATCCTTTTAATTTCCGTCAGCTATATTTTAATACATTATCTCTACATAATCATGCCATACGTAAAGATAAATTTTTAAGTCAAAGTGTCAAATCATTGATTCTTGTTCCAAAGAGGCGCAGATATTTTTACTTTCTCTTTTATTCGAGAACGTTTAATAAATCCTATTTACTGTCGATTCCTATTACTGTCGATTCCAATGTGGCGCAGATATTATTACTTCCGCTTTTAAATTATATATACAAGTTGTGGCATCTGATTTTGTATCCATATATTTCACTAGAATGCCTATCCATTATTAAAATGTAAAAACTCTTCGCTATCCTTCTTTACATTTTCAAAGTACTATCCATTTTCGTTAACCCTTTTTCTATTAGATTGTTGTCAACCCCTTCTCAACCTTTGTTTCTAATGCAGTTTCCATTATCCATCATATCCATCTTATACCTAAAACCAATTCCCGTTTTTTTTACGACATTGGAAAGTTTCCTCTATTCGCTGATATAAGTATTTTCAGTCGTTCCTGACTATCCGTTCACAGACAATACCTTCCTCTGAAAATGATTAGAACACCCACCCACGTTGCTGAATCCTCTACCCTTAAACGTCCAGTTCTCACCCTTCTAGATCTGCCGCCCAAGCTTAGGAGGTTCATCCTTGTCAAAAATGCCAGTGAACACCTTCGGGAACATTTAATTGTTCGCGCTGTCAGCCGCACCCTTCGAGAAGACGCGGATCACATCGATACTCTCACTCAGATAAATCTTATCTAGACTGCTCCTTTGAACCCCATGCCCAAATGCGCAATTAGGCTGTTCAACGCCTGTTTGGACGCCAACAACATTACCGCTGTCTTTCTGAAAGCGATCTCCGACTTTATGTACACCGATGATGGAAGACCGGACGGTTTTAAAAATATCAAACGATGCGCAATCGCTGGATGCAAACCCGCTGTGTATTGCTATGAAGTTATCCGTCGATCAATTACTCCCGCTTTGGATTCAGGATCCGACATCCCTTTCCTTTCTCGTTTTGTTGTACGTTCTTTGAGAAGGCACGTCCGAGAGTTTGAGCGGAACCTCTGGCCTATTGAAATCTCCATGTATCTTGCGGATGTGGTAAGGGATGAGATTGACGGAACAAGGATTCAGAGATGCCGCTGCTCCCTTTTTCGATATTGGCTAGAATTATCGCACGAAGAAATCAAAGATTATGGTATGTGCGATGAATGTTTCTGGACTACTGAGACTTTATGCTTCTTCCAAATCATTCCCCAGACATTCCTAGAATGGCCTGAGGTTTACGAAGTTGATTCGGAAAACGAAGTCGGTTTCCCCTACCCGGCAATCCAGTACGACGACGGTTTTGGTGGTTGGGGTGGAGGAGAAGGTCAAAACGGTGGCGTTTGGGGTGCTTAGTTTAATATCATAATAATTTGTACCGAATATGCTTTTTATTTTTAATAACGATGTTTAAATTTACTACAAATCCTCATCTGTATCCAACAATTTTATATATTATCTATCCATCATATTCTATTACCTTATGTCATTTTTTCATTTCGTTCCACATTTCGTCTTTGTTTCAGACTCTTATGTAGCATTCCTTTCACACTCGGATAGTGTGTTATTACTAGCCATTAATCGCACTACATATTTTATCCCATTAAAACCATATCCACTTACGAATATGATAACATATTATTATATCACACTATATTACTATCCATTGATCTGGATACTCTTACTGTATATACGGCACCCTTTTCGTGGATACAAACTTCAAATTTCATGATTTTAACCAGGCTCCTAAATTAAAATGATTTCCAAAATCCATCCATCCTTAAGTTTTTTTCTATCCTCGTCATTACTATCCACCTTCGCGTCGGTTGAATTACTTAACTGATATCCCTCTCTTAATTTATTTCTATACACATATAGCTCTTAAAACCGCAAAATTTATTATCAAACTGAAACGTTGCGTTGTTTCGCATCTATAAATACTTGATGTCGACAGAAATTCCTGTCCACACTCTACATACACATAAGTCAATATGAAAAGGCTAACCCCCTGTGTTGGTGAATCATCCAGACCTAACAGGCCATGTCCCAATCCTCCAAATCTTCCTCCTACTACGACGGGTTCAATTCTTACCAGGAATTCACGTAATGATCTTCGAAATAACGTGTCTCTCGTGGACACGCTTCTTCAGATTAACCTTATTCACCCTCCCTCTTCCGATAACAACCGTGAATGCGTCGTCTTATTGTTCAACGCTTGTTTGTCCGCAAACAACATAACTGCTTTGTTTCTAAAAGCAATCTCAGATTTTATGTACATGGAACAGAGATATGGAGGTCCAGAAGCCTTCCGCCAGATTAAACGGTGTGCAGTTGCTGGATGTAGACCTGCTATCTATTGCTACGAAGTCATCCGTCAATCTATCTATACTGCCTTGGATTCAGGTTCTACAATTCCTTTCCTTTCTCGTGCTACTATATGTTCTCTGAGAAGACATGTCAGACAGTTTGAGCGTAGTACCTGCCCTATGCCCTGTATGTCCCTCGATATCTCGGTTATCAAGGATGCGGTTGAAGAAGACAGAATACAGAGATGTTGTTGCTCTGTATTTCGTAATTGGCTAGATATCATGCACGAAGATGTTAAAGGTCACTCTATGTGTGATGATTGTTTCTGGATCATTGAGGCGTTGTGCTTCTTCCAAATAATTCCCCAGACATTCCTAGAGTGACCTGAGATCTTTGAAACTCCAATTAACGGCGGATCGATAGATTACACAGGTAGTTGGCACGAAGCGGCAATGCAAAACGGTTCCGGTTTGATCGACGGAGGAGTCTAAAATCTCGTTTTTTTATTCTTAATTCAGACTACATATTTAATTTTAATTTCGTAGCTATGTTTGATTATTAAACTACTGTAAGATCTAACTTTGTATGATGCAAGTAGTTAAGTTTTTATTTTGCTTTCTCCTACTCTGTTTTTTTAGTATCCATCAATTTTTCTTTTGTCCATCTTCTAATAGTACACCTTTGTCCACGTAACAAATTAGATAACCATTTAAAAGCACATACACTATCCAACTCTTAAATTTTTGTGCTATCACGTATCCACCACGTTCATACTATTTACGAACTTAGATTTTTATATTGTTTTTTCAAAAACCATCATTATTAAACTATTCTCTCCCTAATAGTTCACTCTGTTCGAGAGTTAACACCTTATTAAATTAATTGTGGACTTTCTTCATTATGAACGACAATTAAATCTTTAACACATTATTCTATGCAATCTTACTTCACTTGTCACTCCTTCTTTTTTCAATCCATTAACACCTATTTAATTTAACTGACACCTATCTACTTCACCTGTCACTCCTTCTTATCACCCCTTGTCAAATCATTCATCTAACATGCAAAATTGTCATCTTACCGTCTTAAACAGATTCATTTAACCAAAGAATTATCATTCCAAACTAGCTACCTTTTTATTTCATTTTTTTTTAACTTTCCCCTCTTACAATATTTATTCATCATCGGACTATCCTCAAATTTTTGTGCTGACTATCCACGTACTTCTATCCACGCATTCCTTACTCTTCCCTTTTCTAGGCTCTCTTCTATCCACTGAAACCCATGTTCTACCAACTAAACATCCAATTTTTTTTTTATCGCTTCATCCTATTATAATTAATCTCCAACCCGATTTTTATATCCTTTTCTTAAACCCGAGTCTCCATAAACCCCTGCTTAATTGTCATCTTTTTTAGAGGAAGACACCTTTGTCTGCACTTGTCAAATCATTTAATACTCAAAATACGTTTTGTCAAATCATTTAGTTGGAGTGTGCACTCTACCTTAGATTACCTTATTTGTTTTTTTCTTATACACTACGTGGACATCTCCAACTTATGATCCTATTGACTAAACATAAATTTCTATCCACAAATCTTCTATCCACAAATCATTTAGTTGGTTATCTAATGGATACAAAATGGATACAAATCTTCTAGTGTATGTGCTTTTAAATGGTTATCTAATGGATACAAAATAAACTCATGTTTTACGCTTTCCTTTTATACCGTTCGATGCAATATATGTTTCATATGCAGTCTTCAGAGGGTGAGTTTATTTATAAGTTCAATCTGCCTACGGTTATCTCCCTTTCGACACAGTCAGGAAAAAAAATTACTCATTTATGAGTGACACAAATCCTACAAACGCTTTGCTCCCATCCAGCAATCTACTCCACCTACCCTCTGCTATACGGAGGTTAATTTTGGCTAAAAACGCCAGCGAAAATATCCTTGAACACTACAAGATCAGAGCCGTATGCAAGACACTTCGTGATGACGCTGCCCACACGGAAACCCTCTTCCAAATTGATCTTATCAAGACTCATTATCATCGGCTAGGTAGCATCAAACTGGAGAATGCATGTTTCCATGCTAACAACCCAACCGCAGTCTTTTTGAAGGCCATTTCAGATTTTATGTATTCAGATGACAGAGAAGACGCCTTCAAAAGGGTCAAAGAGTGTGCCATTCATGGTACTGAGCCTGCCGTCTACTGCTATGAAATTATCCGGCGATCTATCTTTCCCCAGTTCGAAACCGACTCAACCATTCCTATTCTCTCTCGCAGCGCTATCCGTCTTCTTCGAAGGAATGTCAGTGAGTTCCAGATATTACGGTGGCCTACCCAGATATCCCAAGTTCTGCGTGGGAAAAGAGACGCTGTTGACAAAGGTAGAATATCGGCTTGCCCTTGCGCGGTGTATCGGTATTGGCTTGACTTACTTCATGAACGAGTCAAAGGTTACGGCATGTGTAATCCTTGTTTATGGGCTATTGAAACTGCAGTATTCTATAGAATCATCCCAAGGTGTTTCTTGGTTTGGACTGATGTCCGTGGACGGTGCATAATCATACAACGCCGTCGTGTACGCTGACTACTTATTTTTGGGTCATTGTTCCCATTTACATCTTCGAAGTGTTTCTGTCCTCGCGCTAAATATTATCCACTCTCCCATCCTACTTTTATAATATGTTGTTGTAACTGCTATCCATCCAAACACATTTGCTACGCTTCATCAACCTTTATATCGGATCTCAATCACATTTTATAACCCAGTAATTTCTCACACTACTGTCAACGAAGGAGGATTGTTTGACTCTCCACTAAACATATGTTCGACGTTGCATTAAATTATTTATATTGGATAGGTTTTAAATTACGTCCAAATCGATAAGTCATCTATAGTATCAAATTCTTCGACTATCCAAATTATTAAATTTGGATAAGCAATTTTTATTAGAATACCCAAATGATTTATACATAATCTTGCATATCGATAGTCAAAACCAAAACACGCTTAAAAAATGCACACACCCATTTCTAACACCAATTTAAAACACTTAAACAATAATACCAAATCTACAACCAGATCAATCGTCATAGTTTGCCCATCCGTTGTTGCCCCATCCTCCATTATATCCATTGTTTATTTCAACCTAGCCCCAATTTCCTTGATTTTGCATTAGGCCGTCGTCCCATCCATCTTCCCCCCCCCCCCCCGCTTCCTGTATCTCAATTATCTTTGGCCATTCGAAAAAAGTACGCGGAATGATTTCGAAAAAAACTAAACTTTCAATAGTCCAGAAGCAAACATCACACATACCATACCCTTTCACAGTCTCATTTAGATAGTTAAACCAATACCGATAAACCTCACACGGGCAAGTCCTAATTATCCCCTCGTCAAATTCATTCCTTATCTTTCCAAGCTCCTCCGATATTGGGACACTCCAGTTCTGTTTCTCGAAACTCCTAACGTGCCTCCTGTGAGCACGTACACTATCCCGAGAAAGAAACAAAATCGTTGAATCCGTCTCCAAAGAGGGGGAGATAGAGCGACGAATTACTTCGTAACAATAGACAGCCGGTTTGTAGCCCTTCACGGCGCATTCCTTGATTCTCATAAAACCTTCTACTCTTCCATCTTTGAACATGAAATCGCTGATTCCTTTAAAAAAAACAGCGGAAATGTTGTTCGCAGCTAGGCACACATTGTACAAATTTGTAACTTCATCGCGTGCTTCTTCTCGTAGGACTTCCTGGACAAGATCAATTTTTGAAAGAGTATCCACGTGGTTAGCGTCGTTCCTAAGAGTCCTACACACTGCTCGTACCCTGAAGTGTTCCCTGGTATTCTCACTAGCATTCCTCCTGAGGATCATCCTTCTAATTTCTGACGGTAGATCCAGAAAATTTAAACTATTCATTTTTTTTTACTCGTTTAAATGTATGAATTTGTGGAAAGCCATAATGTGGTCGACATCATATTTATAAATCTTTGCTACTACGCAACGCTTTGGTTTCTCCCAAACGATGTTACGTTTCATCTTTTCGCTATACCACTATTGTACGTAATCAAATACATATCCACCTTTACAATTATTTCTACCCAAAAAGTAATATAGTATGTTTTTAATATTCATTACTTCCAATAATCCATCTGTCTTGTCGTTTCACAATAAATTAAGTCATTCATCTGATAAAACTAATATATAAAATTGTTCGAACAAATTATCTTTACTCTTTAGTAATGCAAAGCCCTATGCAGTAATAACTCAACGGTCAAATCAATTATTTTTTCTTAGTTTTAGAGTTCCAACGCAGGCGGCGCACGCCTTCTGATTAACACTCACAACTAATTTTTTTTTCCCTATAATACTAATTTAATTTGGTACTGCTATTTAAATTATACTCGAATAACAAACTATCCACCTATTAGTAAACTTACCTTTCCTATCAAATCCCTTCCACATCTTCTAATGGATACGAATAACTTAAATACAAACATGTTCCACCATCTGTCCACGCTCTTGTGTAAAAAATATGCATATTTTTTTATCTTTCCGCGGTTTTATCATATTTCTACTCCTTCTTCTATATACAATCTCCATACCAGTCAATTTGCTATCCATTCAAACAACTGATATATGCTTAAAAAAATATTAACATCTGTCCATAGACAATAATTAAGTTTACCGCCTATCCATACTTTCAAACCACTCAAGTCCATATCACCATTTATTTATTAACAGGATTCTAACAGCTGTTCTCGATCATCTCCATCATCCAAAACCGACCAAGGAAGGGGCAACCAACAAGCTTCTTCTTTGTCTGGAACAACGATCGAAAGAGGATCTAAATCACATTGGGCACAACCAACAAGCTTCTTCTTTACTTGAATCGCCGTAAATCACGAGATTCCTACCAAATTTAACTATCCCAGACTAGAATCCGCCCTATATTGGACTCAGTCTACCCATTATATTTAACTAATTCGACAACTATCAAAGTTAAATCGAATCGGGTTGGAAGATGGGTGGGAGAGGATCGAAATTAACCGGATAATAATTCAGATTATTCTAGTTGCCAACAAAACCCATAAGCAAACTTTCAAATAGACAGAAACTAAATCAATTTCGGTGGAAGACAGGAAATAAAGAATTAGTTGTGCTTTGACCATTACAAACAAATTCACTCACTCTAGTTGGATAATTTAGTTATAGTTGGTAGGGGCATTTTAGTCTTTACACACGCTCAAATCACTTAAAAGATATAGAATTGCAAAATCAATTAGAAAGATACTAAATTGCAAGAAAAAAGTTAAAAAGATATAAGGAGTGCAATTGACCCCATTTTTCCCTCTTATATTTCATTTTCCCTCTTTCACAAAAAACCATAAGACAAAACAAAATCCTAACTCAATCTTTCAGATCTGAAGAATTGCTTCCTCTACCACCAATATCTCTCTCCTATTTTGTTTACTCTCTTTGTCTTCCTCTCACGGTCACTCTCTTCCTCTTCAGTTTCTACACCAATCTTCTGTCACCTTCCTCCTGGGTGAATTGCATCCACTATATCTTTCTTAACTTTTTATTGCAATCTTATATGTTCTTAAAAGAATTTACATTTTTGTATCTTTTTGAGTGATTTGGCCATGTGAAAAGACTAAAATGTCCCCGGTCAATCTAACTATGTCATCCAACAAGATTTACATAATTTATCTTCTAATGGTTGAATCACAACTAAATGAACTCATATCTGTCTTTAACTGTTATATTAATTTGGTTCTGTTTATTTTAGAGCTTTCTTCCTGGTTTTTCTACTTTGTGTTTTCGATTCACTTCGGCCGCGAATCGTTTGAGGTGAGATGGTTGTCGATTGAGTTTAAGAGAATTGTTGGGTTGAGTCAAAGATGAGTGATTAAAAAGTTGTTAGCCATCTCGGGATCTACGGCGAAACAACTAAACTGTTTTTGTTGGAATGAATAATCGATTGGGTGTGCCGAGAAAAGAAGAAGGTTGCTTTTATCGCTTCGGTTTCCGTGGTCGTTTGTCCGCAAACTCAACAGGCATCCTTCCGCCGCCCAGAAGAAGCTTGTTTTTTTAATTTCTTTCCGGCTTGCAGGTATTAGAATGATGTAGATGATTGAAGATACCTGTTACAATCACGGGAATGGAAAAACATCTAAAGAAATTGTGATATTGACATGAGTGTTATCGATACATGGATAGGCTGTACTTTCGGGAAAATGTGTATGGATAGAAACGTATGGATTATTTTTACCACAATCGTCTTACGTGGTCATGTATGTTATATAAGAGTATATTAGAGTGACAACAACATATTGTTAGGACGCATGTATATTAATAATATTTAGCACTGGATTTATTTACATATGTAGATGAAATTGTCTGTATCCATTCTAAGAAGTGACAATGGATAATTATGATAGAAAAGGGGTTGAATGGTAATGGATATCTAATGAAACATCATAACGAACTGTGTAATTTGTTTTTAGAATGAACGTTATATGTTTAACAAACAATATCTGATGTTTGGTTTGACGTTTTAGTAATGATTAACAAATGCCGCAGTGGATGTGGATAGTTTGTGCTTCGAGTATAATTCAAACGAAAGTAATAAATAATTCATTTTCTTAAGTAGGAGGAAATAAAAAAAAATTAAAAGCTAGTTTTCATTGTTTAACAGAAGGCATGCGCCGCTTGCGTTGGGACTGTAAAACTGGAAAAACTAATTGATTTGACTGTGAAGTAATGGCTAGGAGCTTTGCATGAGTAAAGAATGTATAATTTTGTGAATTAAATTTATTGACCTATTATAGAAGATGTGACCGATGAATTTATTGTGAGACGACAGAACATCGATGGTGAGGTTTTAAAATTTAAGTTAGTAATTGTAGGATCTGGGGGGGGTTCGTGGATAGTATAAGTAATTGATAATATAAAAATATATGACTTTGTGTGTTGAAATAATTAAATAGGTGGATACGTATTCAATAACGTGCAATAGCGGTATAGCGAAGAGATGGAACGTAAAACCGTTTGGGGGGAACCAAAGCGTTGCGCACTATCCGAGATGTATAAATATGATGTCGGCCACATACACGCTGTCCAGACTTGTATAAACTAAAACGGGTAAAAAATGAGCAGTTTAAATCTTCTGAATCTACCAGCAGAAATAACAAGGATGATCATCACGAAGAATGCTAGTGAGAATATCAGGGAATACTTCAGGGTTCGTGCAGTATGCAGGACTCTTAGGGACGACGCTAACCACGTGGATACTCTCTCGAAGATTGATCTTGTCCAGGAAGTCCCCCCAGAGGAAGCACGTGATGAGGTGACAAATTTATACAACTTGTGCTTGGCTGCAAACAAAACTTCCGCTGTTTTTTTTAGAGGAATAGGAGATTTCATGTACACACAGGGACGAGAAGAGGGTTTTATAAGAATCAAGGAATGCGCCGCCAAGGGCTACAAACCGGCTGTATATTGCTACGAAGTAATTTTTCGGTCTATCTCCCCCAATTTCAAAACGGATTCAACTGCTCCTTTGCTTAAGCGGAATAGTGTACGTGATATGAGGAGGCACGTTAGGACTTTCGAGAAGCACCCCTGGACTGTCCCAATAACGGAGGAGATTGGAAAGATAAGGAATGAATTTGATCGGGAGGTATTAAGGACTTGCCCGTGCGCGGTTCATCGATATTGGTTAAACTATCTTAGCGAGAAAGTGAAGGGACAAGGTATGTGTGATGTTTTCTTTTGGACAATTGAAAGTTTAGTCTTTTTCGAGATTATTCCGCGTACTTTTTTCGAGTGGCCTGAGATAATTGAGGCAGCGCAAGCGGGAGTTGACGATGTTTGGGACGACGGACTAATGCAAAACGAAGGAAATTGGGGCGAGGTTGAAATAAACAATGGATACAATGGAGGATGGAACAACGGCGTATGGGAAAACTATGACAATTGAGCGGGTTGTAGATTTGGTGGCTTTGTTTTTAATTTTGTTGTGTCCATTTGTACGAAATTAAGAACCTATCCACTTATTCAGATCTTTGTTTCTTAATGATAAATCGTTTGTGTATTCTAATATAAATTTATATTGGATAGTCGAAGTAATTGACAATATGAATTACTTAGCCATTTGTACGTAATTAAATACATACCCTATATAAAGTACATATTTATTTTGAGGTAATTAGTAATAATAATCATTTATCCAGTTGGGAAAATCCATATAAATGTTGAAGTTGGTTACAATCCATTTAACCAATTAGTTTAGTGGATACTAAAGCTTGATGAAGCGTAGCAAAGGTGTTTCAGTGGATAGCAGTTTAACACCATATAAGAAATCACGTAAAACAAAAAGAGGATGGCAGCGTGGATAGAATTAAGCGCTAGGTCAGAGACACTTTAAAGATGTAAAATTAAAAGAGGAACCCAAAATCATTAGTCAGCGTACACGACGGCGTTGAATGTTTACGTTAGCTCCGAACCGTCCACGGACGTCAGTCCAAACCAAGAAATTCCTTGGAATGATTCTATAGAAGAGTGCAGTTTCAATAGACCAAAAACAAGGATCACACATGCCGTAACCTTTGACTCGTTCGTTGTGTAGGTCTAGCCAATAACGATGCACCGCGCAAGGGCAAGTCGATATTCTACCTTTGTCAATAGTGTCTCTTTTAACACGCAGAACTTGGGAGATCTGTGTAGGCCATCGTAATCTCTGGAACTCACTGACATGCCTTCGAAGAGCACGGATAGCGCTGCGAGATAGAATAGGAATTGTTGAATCGGTTTCGAACTGAGGAAAGATAGAGCGCCGGATAATTTCATAGCAGTAGACGGCAGGCTTGATACCACGAATAGCACTCTCTTTGAGCCGTTGGAAGGCGTCTTCTCTTTCATTTGAATACATAAAATCAGAAATGGCCTTCAAAAATGCAGCGGTTGGGTTGTTAGAATGGAAACAAGCATTCTCCAGTTTGATGCTACCTAGCCTATGGTGATGAGTCTGGATAAGATCTATTTGAAAGAGCGTATCCGTGTGGTCAGCGTCATCACGAAGCGTTTTGCAAACCGCTCTGATTTTGTAGTTTCACGGATATTTTCGCTGGCATTTGTAGCCAATATTGATCTCCCTAATACAGGGGGTAGGTGTAGTAGATTGCAGGGAGGAAGGAAAGCATTTGTAGGATTTGTGTCACTCATCAATGGCAACGTTATTGCGTAATCCGAAACGGAAAAACAAGTAGTGAGATTTGGCGAGACTAGGTTTGACTTATAAATAAGGCCACAGGCGCAACGTTACAGAGGGAACATATATTGCACCAAACGGTATTAAAGCAAAACGTACTGTCTGAGTCCATTTCATATGAGGTTGTGTGGATAGAAAGGAAATTTAGTGAAAACGATAATAAATTGGGGTTGTCGCCGTAGGGTATAAGGAAAAAGAAATAAAGTAATGAAAGTAAGAGTACACCCACCAGCTAGAGAATGTTATAAGTATAAAAAATGATACATTGATGAATAAAAATATGTCTTATCTAATCCATTTAATAATGTAGCTATATTGGTGGATAGTCCGACAATGGATGCGTTGTAGTTATAGCGAGGAACTAAATAATACAAATGCAAAGAAACCTAGAGTTTGGAGATATCAAACTTGGGAATGGTTTTTCTGGGGTAAATGGATATGTTAGACATGACATTTTTGCATGTTAAGTTAATGATTGGACTACTGTAGATAAAACAGCCTTGAACAGTCCAAAGTCTGACACTTAAGTTAAGTAGGTGCTTAGGGTAATGTATTTTAAAAAGAAGGAGTGACAGGTGATTGTGAGTTAATATTCTTTTTGTTTAATTAAACGAGACATTGAGTATCGAGAGTAAGATTGCATCGAAGAAAGTGCAACAGACTAGATGGTGGGTTATACAAAAATATTAAAATGAATTAAAACTATCACTACAAGAAATATGAGTATTGATAACACTTGAGGATAGCACGATTTTGCTAAATGCTGTTATAGAAATTGTGCTGGGTGGGCTACTCTATTACAACATTAAATCAATGCTATACTGTTATTTTATTAAGCGGGAAGCCAAAATTATATTTTGGAGCCTAATATCTGCTATAAAAAAAATAAGCGCCAACTCTTAGACAAAATTTACATATTTTGCGCCCAACTCATTATATGTTTTAGAAAATAAAAATAAAAAATCAGTTAAGAACAAAAAATCTTCATCCTATCTCGTTCAAAAAGAAAAAAAAAAATCGTCGCTCCTCTTCCTTAATCCTCCATTTCTAACACTGGCTCCTCCTTCAAACCTAACCTAGCCTTCAATCGATCTTTCTGATTTCTCTTATTCGTACATCTCCGGCGAAATCTTATACATGTATCGTGCCTTCTTGATGAAGGTGGATCGGGTCCGGGATCTAACGGCGACGCAGCTGTCGCAACGAGGCTGGATTGAACTCTGCGATTGTAAGCTCGGAGCAATCAAATCGATAATCTTTTGCAACTCTGTCAGTCGCGTGGAACTGTTAGCTAAGATAATCTTCTAGTGTTAGATTCGAACCCAATTGTTACTTTGAAGCTACAGGAAAGAGATGGGCGAATCTCAGAATCTACTCGTCGATAGCTTTTCTTGGTCTTTAAAGACTTTGTTTACTTTATCCTTCGTCTTTACTCTTTACAGCTTCCCATTTCAAGCTCAAGCTGCTCCTGGCCCTGCTGGTAATTTAACAACTTACTTCTTTGATTTTATAATTCTTATGATCATCACTGATTTAGATAATTTGATATGCTCTCTCTCTGTCCTACTCAGATTTAAATCAAGTCGATAGTTAACTCACTCTTTCCAATTCTGGGATGATATGGCTTTAATTTTGCTGTTGAATTTCTGGGTTTAATCTCAATTTTTGTAAATGGAAACCAGGTTCGTTGATTAAACACATGTCCTGGGTTCTCAAGTGGACTACAAGATCATCTCCTAAAATATCCCAACCAGGTGATTACTCAATTTGCTACTAACTTCAGGGATTTTGATTGTTTGTTTTTTCAATAAATTTGGTTTTGATTTATCGTTTCTTTTCTTGTGCAGATACAAATGTTCTTCAGTTTGAGAATGGTTACTTGGTCGAAACCGTTGTGGAAGGAAACGAAATCGGTGTCATTCCATACAAGATTCGAGTTTCTGATGACGGAGAGCTTTATGCTGTTGATGAAGTTAATAGCAACATCATGAAAATCACTCCTCCCTTGTCCCAGTGTGAATATGCTTCCACACGCCTTGATCATTATTACATAAACTATTTTGTTTAGCCGAGCCCGTGTCATTGCGTTATCTATTTTGCTCTCATATTCTGATTCTCTATGGTTAATATGAAACATTTGATTCTCTCAAAATCTTCTTTTTTACTGTTGGGAGGTTGTTTTGACCTTGTTTATAATCTATGTGAGCAAGAACTTGGCACTGAAATCACACCAATTCCTTCTCATATTGATCAAGCAATCTACTGCCAGTAAATCTGTAACCGGACGAGAAATGTTTCCACCCGACGAGGCACAGTGTTGATGAAAATGGTGAGAAAAATCTTTCCTCTCAGAAACAACATTGATTGCATCTTAAGACTAATGTGTCCCCCAATGTTTAGGTGTTTTTCAAGCTAGGAAGAGATGTGGAAACTGATACTTGGTGGTATGGCGGTTCATGTAAAGAAGAGACGAACCATAGTGGTTTGGTTCGGTTTGGTTTCCTTAGACTTTTGTTTCAGTGGTTTCAAACTTCTAATGAAACATTATAACGTTGCACTTATCTTTGACTTGGTAGCTACTAGCTAGTAATAAAGATGGAACATAAGACGTATATTCCTTGATAAGATAGATTCTTTGTGCGGTCAACGTGGAGAAGGAAACGAAAGCGAAGCTTCAAGACATATCAAAACAGAGCTTCTTGTGAAGATGCAGGTACAAAGCTTACCCAGATGGTTTCACTATCATTCAATTTTAGCAGAAACTTTTCTACTGTTTACTTATCTCCTTTTCTTTCTCTTAGGGTGTTAGACACAGTGATGATAAAGTGCTTGTGCTTTCAGCAACCAATACACCTTATGCTCTTGATCAGGTACAAAGTCATACGAATGGATTGGTTCTATATCAGACCGAGGGGATTTAAATCTGCACATTTAAATGAAGGATGATTACGTAATGAAATGGTAATTATTGTGCAGGCATTAAGAGGTTGATGGAAGGAGAACATGTTGGGCCTTTTAACCTTGGCAACCCTGGTGAATTCACCATGCTTGAGCTCGCTAAGGTCTCTCTCTCTCTCTCTCTTTCGATCCTATATCTAGTTTGGTCTCTTGTTGATGCATGCAAGATTTCTGTCAAAAGTCTTGTGAACTTGACCCAAAGTGAGGGAATGTTGTTTGATGGGTGCAAAGTTATAACAGAACAGTCTGTTATATATCTCTGATGTCTAAACGTTGTTAAATGGCAAAAATTGACAGGAAAGTGAGCATCACAGGGTCACAGAGAGCAATCCAACAAGCTGAGACCATGGGGATCACAAATCATCTTTGAGTGAGGCAGAGAGTTCTACCTAGGAGCTTTGTTTCTTCTTTCGTTTGTTTTATGTTTTGACATTATATAATGTGTTTTCTTTTCTGTGTGAGAGAAGCAAATTTGGAGTTAGAAGTACTATTTTTATTTGTTTTTTAATAATTTTATTTCAATTTGTTGAAGTTTTGTTTCCCTTTGAGGTTTAGGGTATAGGGCATTAGTTTTGATTTTATAGGTTTTAATAAAATCATCTTCTAAACCAAAATTTAAATATTAATATTTTATATAAATCTAATTGATAAATACTAGTAATTTAAGGTATATATTGTTAGTGTTTAGAGTTTGAAAAAAAATAGTGTTTAGGGTTTGAAAAAATAGAATTTAGGGTTTAAGATATAAATAGGGTTTAGGGTTTGCAAAAAAAAAATCTAACTATTGTAACAGTAATATAAAAGTTTAAAGTCTCACAAACACATTGTATAGGGTTTAGGGTATTGGAGGGTTAGGGTTTAGAGTTAGGGTATTGATAATTATTTTTCATCCTAAATTCTAAAACCTTAACTCTCTACCATAAACATTAATCCTAAACCCTAACACCTAATATAGGGTATTGAAATATAAATTTAGGGTTTAGGGTATTAAAATATAGGTTTAGGATATTGGAATATAAATTTAATTTGTTTAAGTCTGAGTTCTAAACATTAACCTCAAACTTAACCCTAAAACCTTAAATCTATATCCTAAACATCATTTCCTATTTATCAATTAACATAAAAAGATCTTAATAATAAACAACATAATCAATAAGATATATAATTAAAAACATAATCCTAAAAATATAATTGTATAAGATTTAGATCAAAAACAAAAATCATAAGGATCTAGCCCTATACTTATAACTCTTAATCATAAGTACTAAATTTATAATTGTATATAATTAAACATAAAACATAAGATAATATGCAAAAACAAATCCAACACTTAATAAAAGTTCAAAGCATAATTATTTTCTTCTTCTAAACTTTAAAATCTTAACTTTATACCCTAAACACAAACCCTAAACCTCTAATAATAAACACTAATTTGAGATATGCCATCAACTAATTTGTAAACAATTCTAAGATATATAGTTTATCTTTTATTAGTTTACCACATATTATAAAATATTTTAGAAATTAACAAAATATTAAACTTAAAATTTTAATCTTTAAGTGTTGTTAAGAAAAGGAAAAAAAAAAACTCATTTCAGGATGTTTCTGAAATTTTCATCAGCCGCCCAATTTTTTTGATATTGCCAAAAAATTTCGCCAATTTTGATATTATTCTCCCTCTCCACATTATTCCAAAAATAACACAACCCTAGATTTTAACTCTCCCGCTTCCTCCTCATCCTCATCCTCATCCGCCGATTAATCATGGGAATCTCCACCAGCATCAGCCTCCTGTTTACAATATCAACAAAAACGATTCAGAGATGTTGTTCAGAAACTCACGGGCTCCCCTGCGCATGAATGGATCTCTGCTCCGCAGCAACAGCCGATTCACCAGAAAAGTAAGAAAGAGAAGGAAAAAGAAAAGAAAAGAAAAAACAAAAATAATAAACAAAAAAGAGATTTTCGGTGGAGAAAAAAAGAGTATGGGGGTAAAATTGTCTTTTTGATGGTGGACCCTACAAAAAAAATACATATTAGCAAACTCTTTTGAAAAGGTACAAAATTGAAGTAAAAAAGATAAAAAGATATATCTAGTGCAAGTCACCCGTAATAATAGTATTGATGACCCAAAAAATATTAGCTCATCTAATTATAAATTTTTTTAAAAATTATATCCATCTACGACATCCCTAGTCACTCATCCTTTTTTCTTACTTTTTAATAACGGTTTAGAACGTTTTGTTTTTGTTTTTAAGTTTGACCTAACATCTCATAAACTATTTTGAATACTTTTTCCATATAGTTAGTTATGAAAAAGAAATCAGTTAATATATATATAAATGCCTATATTTTTCTTTGGTAAAATTGATTGTTTTTTTTTTTTTGAAAAATTGGACCGTAAAATATCATGGACCCCCGGCGGTCGCACTACTCATCTTCCTAGATGAGTCGGACATGTGTGCATCAATGGCTTTTATGATTAGATCTTTTTTTTAATATAACATATTTTATATATATAATTAAACCGATCCTTTAACCGGGGATCAACCGGATTACACATATTTTATAACATATTTTTTTAATATAACAAAATAAAAAACCAACCCTAGATAACCGACGAGAGTCTCCAAACCAGTTAACTAAATTACAAAGACTTGCGCCGCCACACATAAAGGACGATAACCGATCTTCTTCGTCGCCTCCGGCGGATACGTTCCGGCGAGAGTCACGACGCTCGACGGACACCATCCCGCACAACATCTAGATCCGACCACAGCCGACATTCTAGAACCGCGAGCCCAGACCTCCTCCCTCTGTTGCCCGGCGTTGATGCATCTCGACGGCACCCCTCGGACTCACCCGGTAGAGCCGCTCCCGGCAGGCTCCAATGACGACGACCCTCCGCGAATCGTTACCCGATTCGAACTACCTATCTCCTCCGGTTGCCTCAAGTCTCTCTGCTCCTCCGACGAGGGAAATTTCTCCGGCGAGACGGACATGCAACTAGGCACGAACCCGTCTATCCTGCCGCAGTTCCTTAAGCGTGGCCACCACCTCCAAGACATCTCCCTCGCACGCATCGACACCCACCGACCTCTTTGCCGGAAACCCAAAAACCAGATCCCGCAAGATTCCGACTTTCCCCGCGCTCTCCATCACCGCCACACGTCTTCAAGCAGCTGAATAGATCGCGACTCACTAGGATCTGACGGATCTACGAACACTTGACCGGACCTCCGCAGCGAAGAAGAAACCCACCTCGCGACGCCAAAAGAGCGAGAGACGAGACTCTTTTGGCCCGATTCTGCCACCACAGCTGTAAGATTTGAATGCACAAAGATTGGAGGCTTCTCCGACCACCGACGATGACCGCCGGAACCGAAGAAGCCTCGGAGAACAGAACAAAAAGACGAAACTTCTTTAGAAAAAAGGAGAGAGAGTGGCTCGGACGCGTGAGACTCACGCGGTCGAACCCGAATGTATTATCTATTTCTTTTATGATTAGATTGAAGAGGATTAAAGAAAATTAACAAATCAACAGTGTTATTGTAGGAAAACACCCCAAAAGAAAAACAAATTGTGGTAATATTGCAGGATTGGTTTTCTTTTGTCCAAGGTTCAGACCCAAAAAAAGGGAGATGGACACCTAAATGTAAAAACCAGGATTGGGTGGTTCATCGCTTTGACATCATTCACTGGTTTTATAGCTGGTTTTCAAATGAGGGTTTATGGTTTTCAATCAACATTGGTTTTCACCAAAAACTCAAACCAGCTAGATACCTAATTTTGAATCACAGTTCTGCTAGTTCACATTTAACCATCCAAATCTACCAATGAAAATGCATTCAATGATTTAGTAGTTTGCATTTTAGTAAATGAATCATATTGACTTCCTTACTTTTATTTTACCCATCCATGAGCAGTCAACTCTAAAACAAATAATCTGATCATACAAATTTTCTTCTAATTGACTTTTTCATTTCAGGTAGCTAATTTTTAATACATGGCCAAAACAACAGCGGAATCATTTACAATCAGACAATCCAACGCAGCATTGGAACACACAAAGTTAAGTGAAAATTGATCTAGCTGTTGTTAAAGAACTCTTGTGGGATTATGGACGGACAAAACTTCTTTGCCACAAACTTGTACTGCAAAAAAGAAAAGAAAAAAAGAACCATTAATTAACATAAAACATCATCATAATCTTCAGTCTTGTTCATACAAAACAAAAATACTAGAACTTACTTTGTGTTGACTGTACTTCTCTCTTACAGCAGGAAGAGTAGAGACATGAGCGTTACTACACAACCGTTGAAGATCCTTCACACATCCTCTCAACTCCGTGGCTCTATACTGCGTATAGTGTTGCAACGTTGAATTCTGATTCACCATAAGAAACAAACATTTTACTACATTGATCCTTTAAAATATGGACTGTCTTAGACAAAGTAAAAATACATACCCATGGTTTTCTTATTGGGTCTAGAATGTACTTAGCCAAGAAAATGGCAGACGCAGCAACAAGTGAAGGAGAATGAGAAATCATTGTGTACTCCAAAAGCGATAATTCCGCAATGTAGTTCGCCATACATTCTAGCTGCATACACGGAGCCTCATGAACCCCATGGGCAGCGCGAACAAAGCGTCTGAATATCAAGTTTAAAGATTCGTAAAGTTGAATGAGATAGTTATTTTAATGATGAGAAGCAATCATCTTTGCTAACCTTAGAAAGCATTTGGCTGTTGGGGCTGACATTTCAAACTTCAAGTAATTCAGAACAGCAGATTCCATGTTAAGAACCTGCACAAGAGCCAAAAGAAAAGAAAAGAAAAATCAGTATTTTAATTAGTGAATTTTGTTTCATTTATGAAAATTCTGATAAAAACACAAACCTCATCCTTGAGATATGTATTATCAGTAATGTAGCAGAACTCCTCAACTTGTGGTGCACATATCTCTTCGTATTTTCTGCAACATTCAATCGTTTAGAATCATAAGATTATGCCTTAAAGACAAGAATGAAAGACAATTCGTTCTTACGCTGCTATCATCATACAAGCCACACCAAGCAACTGAAGCTTCTGCCTACTAATCACAATCCCAGATAGATATCTATCAATGTAGTTCACAGTCAAATACAAGGTCTCGGGTACAAGCCTATACTCTTCTGATACCTGGCAGAAACCGAATAAATTTAATGCCATCACATTTCTGAATTTGATTTAACTATAATTTACCTCAACAAGCCAATCAACTAAGATCCCGCGCATACTGGAGTTTACATCTTTCTGAACTCTCTCCATGAAGTCAATCGCAGGCCGCTTCTTTGCCTATACCATGGATTTACATATTGAGAACTTGCAAAAACATTAATTAAAGCTACTCATAAGATATTCACCTCGGCGGCACGAAGATGCTTGTAAATATCACAAGCAAACGTTGCACACAGCTGCGGATCTGCATCATTATTGTCGATGTTATCCTTAATCTCCACATCTGACAATACATCTCTTCTGCAATAGTTAACTGCAATTCAACAAAGTTTTTTTTTTTTTAAACAACAAAATTAATAAACAAAGTAGAACAAGAGCCATTACAAGTACCTGTTGCCTCTGAACTTGGCGTTATGTACAGATTACTTAATGCCTTCCTTTCTATCGAAACTTGTTCATTGTCGATATACTCAACTTGAGGGCTCTTGTAGGAATCACATGTAGACATTGTCTCGTCTGATTCATCATCCGATTTGCTAGAAGAAGACGCTTTGGTAACTTTGTTTGGAGGTAAAACTGTACCGGCATTTACGGACTTGTTCGAACAATGTGCCTAGCAAAAGATCATAATTAATTCAACAAAACTGATAGTAGAAACCACAGAATCGAGGCAAAATTGACAAGATAGAGAAATCACCAAATCAGAAGATGAATTGGGGATTCGTTGACCGTTCTTTTGATTGGTAATGTTACCAAGTGGGGCTCTTTTCTTTGATATACGCGGATCCGCCATGTTAAAGCTCGGTTTCACACAGTTGTTCTCCGACGAAGAAGATGATGCGTGACGCTTCGCTATGGACGATTTTGTTGACGAGGAAAACGAAGCCCTACGAGACATTTTTTGTTTTGAAATGGTAAATCTCAATTCTCAAATCTCTCCAAGTGTGTTTTAATGGCGAAATCCAGAGAGAGTCTTTAAAACCAAACGAATTTTTTTGTTGGTTTAAATAAAGGACCTAATTTTTGAATTTTAAGAAACAATCCTGTCCGTTGATTTGACGGGTAAGATTCTTCCTGGAGCGTAGACAAATTTAAAGGTGCATGTCTGTGATTTAGTATTCATCACTAACCTATTATATATACGCCACGTGTCCTCGTGGTGCGCAATTTTTTTAACTTGATACTGTGTCACCGGTGTTGGGTGCTCTTTTTGAATTCGAATTTCAAACGGTGAGAATAAATAAATTCGAATTTCAAACGGTCACTTTTGGTGCTTCTCCTTTAAAAAACTCACTCGGAGACATAAAAAGAAAATAATACATTGAAATCAGGAGCTGTATTTTCCTTTTTCAAAATTTTTTACCACCAAAAATAAACACAAGTGAACTATGATGTGATTCGGATGTATTTGTCTTTTATTTATACAGTTTTACATTTAAACATTCAAAAACTTATATTAGGCTATAAACTATATTTCATGGCTATGTTATCGATAGCCACAAATAGTCACGAAGCCAAATTCATAACTTTGATCTTGTGGATATTAACTAATCGTGGTTTTTCGTAGTCGCATTTCCACAGAATAGCTATGATTTGTAGTTGTGGTAATGACTGCATGTCTAATTTGTATTTTTAGTTATGAAAATTCCATTGCTAATTCGTGGCTTTCTTTTATAATTTTAATCCAAAATTATTTATATGTATTATGATTAATTAATTAAATATACTAAGTCTTCCCAAAAAAGTTATTGATCATAAGTAACGTATGGCGATGGCGATGGCGATTTCAAAAGTGATTTAGGGTTCGATGATTTTGAGGCGGCGAGGGGCTTCGGAATTGAAGGATTTTGGTGGAGATTCTGAGCGATATCAAGGGCGATGCCACTGGTGTTTTATGGGATTTGATTTGGGTTCGATTTTGAGCGAGTTAATGAGGAAAGATCATGGGCGCGAAGGTTGGTTTATGGCCCAACGATTCTGGGAAACTGGAAATCAGGGAGACAGAGAGAGAGGATTAAGACGGATTCAAGGGGATATGAGTTTTCGCGAATCTGGGAATAGTATGAGAAGAGAAATCCCAGCTGATACAGCTTTTGCGCATAAGATTAAGGTAATATTCATTCCGGAAAATTGGTTATGTGTGGATATGGAAAGATCTGCACATCAAGATATTTGCGAGAGACGAATTGATACAGTAGGGATTGATGGGAATATATTGATGGGTGATTTTGTTGATTTGGGTTTTGGCTCCGTAAAAGATTTTAGATGGGTTGAGTATAGAGGTTTTGTCCATAAATGGATTTGTACAGATGCGAGCTTGGATTGGGGAATATTCATTATTGATTGTGAAGATTGTGGAAAAATTAAGTATCAATTAGTGAAATCATTTGAGGCTGATTTACGAGTATTACTAGGGATTGATTTCGGTGGTCTATTCTGTGGTTACTATATATATGGTATCGTTGCTCTAGGAAATTTCAGTATTCTCAAACATTCTTACAGTCACAAAGCTATTGCTCTTTCTCTCTTTTCAGCTATGTCTCAGAGTCACATTATTGTTTCTAAGAGTGCTAAAGGAAAGATGGTTGCAGTCTCGACTCAAAGACTGAAGATTTCGGTGACTCCGTTTGACAACACTGCTCTAATCAAGGGATGTGTCAGGACCCTCATTGGGAGATGTATGAATCCGAAGAGACAAGATACAAAGGCCCTCATCCACATTCTCCCACGGATTTGGAAAATGGAGGAGAGGATTGTTGGTGCGGATCTTGGTATGGGACGCTTTCAACTGGATTTTGACAGTGAGGAGGATATCACTGAGGTGCTAAGCATGGATCCATTCCACTTTGACCACTGGATGGTCTCGCTGGTGAGATGGGAGCCAATTATTGATGATTCTTATCCTTCTGCCATAACCTTTTGGGTTAATGTAATGGGGATTCCGCTTCACTGGTGGGCTGAGCCAACATTTATGGACATTGGGAATGGAATTGGCAAGGCTCATATTGTTGATTTGGTAAGTGGCAAAGTCAGGGTGACAATTGATGGATTTAAGCCGCTTGTGTTTGAGTCTGTTGTGGATTTTAAATCTGGAGAAGAAGTTGTGGTCCAGTTAAGGTATGAGAAACTTCATGGTTTCTGCAGGGTCTGCTATAGTATGGGCCATGATCAAGAGAGCTGTCCATAGGAAGTAGAGGAGAAACCAACAGAGGAAATTCCACGGAGAAGAGGGGATTGAGAACCATAGGACCTCCGGAAGCTTCTGGACCTGTTAGTTACAGAGGTGCGGTGATGGCAGGTGAAATAGGAGAAACAAGAGGCTTGCGGACTGGATCTGAGAGCACAAAGGACACTCAACAAGTACAGAAATCTCACGGTAAAGCGGTTGAGGATTCTCACTATGGCTACCAGAGAAAGGATAAGGGATTAGGTGAAGGATCCTCCTATTATCCAAGGAGAGCCAGAGGAGTATCGCCTCGTGATCACAAGAGAAGAGATTACTCAGCTAGGAGGCAACCTCGCAACGATACGATGGGAAGCCTTACGGAGCAGGAAAGAATGATAGTGGAGGCTTTTCGGGCATCTAGAGGTGCAAGTGAAGGAGCAACTGTGGAGAAGAAGGTGAGGAGGGAGCTTCAGTTTCTTGATGAGTCTCGTGAGGAGGTTCCTTCCTTTGGCATAGATAAGAATCATGAAGAGATGGGAGAGAAGACTAACAAGAATGCTATAGAGGATGGGGAGGCGGTTTTGGGAGATGAATTTCCAGAGGAGGATGGTTTGGATGATTTGACTGAGGATGATGCAGGTGGTGAGCTGAATGAGCCCGAGGACATGGTTCAGGATGGGATGCAGTTATCTGTGGATGACTCAAGCATGGATCCAGAAGATGGGAGTCAACAGGAATCCGGGATAAAGACACAGAATGTGGCTGAGGAGTATGGGAAGGTAGAAGGAAAAAAGAGTGGTGGGGTGAAACAGACTGGGGGAAAGAAGAAATCCTTCAATGGTGCCCCTCTCCTGTTGGGACCACTGTCCAAGAAACAGATGGTGTACTCTTTGACTTCACCAAGGAAGAAAGGAGCTCAGAAGGGTGATACAGAGGGGAAACGAGGGCAGAATGAGAAGGTCTTTAAGGACCCGAATCTGCCAAAGTCTGCCAGTGGCAATGGTTCTAACCCCTCGGGTTAGGACAGTTCTTCAAAGCTATTTTAAGTCCCAATGGAGTCAATAAGCCTAGTGCACTTAGTTGATTTACTGTCTTGTTCTCTTTTTTGTTTGGGGTCTGTTCTATTATAAGGGGGTTAATGATTGTCTTTGGGTTGGATTGTTTGTAATCCTCCTGAAGCAGTGGTTCTCTCGAGTTGTTTTATGGATATGGAATATGAGTTATGATTTTGTTTCTGAGGCAGTGAAGTATGGTAATAGTGCACATGAACACATATTCTTGGGCTTTAATTATATGGTTCAGACAATCTGGTGGGAATGGAGGCTACCAAACATATATTGGTGGATGTTTTCAACTATGGAATGGGACTGTATGCATGATCAAAGGTACCAAATTCCTTCTCACAATGTTACTAAATTAAGGATTGAATTATTTGGTAGAATCTGGGATGGTATGTGCTTAAAGAGGTCCGGCTGTCCTTTCTGGTTGTTAGATAGCTATAGCGTTCTGCAGAATTTGGTTAACAGAAGATTCAGGGTGCAATTAAAATGGTGTATGTTTGTGGTGGATGCTTTAGCTTACAAGTTAGAGATGCATGGTAACATGTCCAGTACTGGCTCTATAAGAGGAAGATTGAGTGGTAAAGGAGGTGCTTTCATTAAAAAGCCAGCGTTCAAGGGTCATGTAAGGCTTTGCTATCTAGTTATGTGTTATTTGGTGTCCTTTGTATCTTTGCAACAGGGGACCAGTTGGTCAAGAAGATTTCAGGCTGAGATATTGGAATGGTGTTTTGGTCATATGTCTGTCAAGGCTTCATGTAATGGACATGAGAGAAATTATGGGATATCATACATATCAGGATCTTGTCTGCAGTTTTATGAAATGATATTGAAGTTTTCTCATATACAGGGGGAAAACACTATGGTGAAGACAGGATTGGGCTGTGAAAATTGGAGAAGAGAGAGTAACTTGAAGAGCTTTACGGCAAGATGTTACCGACTGTTGGAGGTTAAGGTAGAGTCATCTACACAATTTGATAGGATTCAGCTTAGATGGTCGCTGGTCTATGACCTGAGGATTGTAGAGAAGGAGAACAGGACCAAAGAATTACAGAAATGGAAGGTAAAATTGGATTCTATTTTCTGGCTCTAGTTTTATCGACCGACAAGAAGCGTCAAAGTGTTAAGAAACATCCAAGTATCACTATCAGAGGATTGACGGTCACTATGAATATAAAGATAAGAGATCAAGATCACTGCATGGACCAGGGATTATTATGGACCTTCACGACTGCAAGAGAGATGTTGGGATATTTATGGATGTTCTCGACACAGGAATACATTCTAAGAAGGATAAGGGAGATCCAGAGTGCACCAAGAGGAAGAAATTATGGTCTGGTGGATCTACGGAATACAAGAAACACTTACGCAACTCTACAACAGCTGCATTATGGGATTGTCTATCATTCAATAGCTCAACGAGGTCTGTATTGGCGATTACATTGTGGTATAATCCAGTATCAAAAGGATAAAGAGGGGGTGTATGTTAAGGGACAAAGATTGTGTAGTTCTTTTTTTTGATACCTTGATGCAACATGGTAAGGAACAATATGAATATGACGGAAATTTTGACAAAACATGGGCAGTCGCATATATGGAATTGGTTGGCGGACGTGATTTCGGGTTTAATGATTATGGTTTAACGTCTTTATTTATAATGATAATATTGGAATTTTGGGCCCTTACCGCAAAATTCTATCAGGTTTTGAATTTTTTGATCATATTATTATGAGGATTTTGAGTTGGAATTGTCAAGGAATGGAAAGCAAATGGACCATAAGTTATTTGCGAGAGATTTGGCATAAACACAAACCGGATTTTTTATTTCTTTCGGAGACCAAACAAGAGTTCGGATTCACACAAAAATTCATGGGACATTTTGGATATGATAAAGTCTTCACGGTAGAACCAAGGGGTGCTAGTGGAGGTTTAGCACTATATTATAACAATGACTTCAATGTAAATATCATTTACTCAAGCAATAGAATTATTGATGTTGAGGCGGATATACAAGGGAATAAGGTTTGTATCTCGTTTGTTTATGGAGAGCCGGTACAGAAGCTAAGGGATCAAGTATGGGAAAGACTAACAAGACTTGGAATAACAAGGACAAAACCATGGTTCATCATAGGAGACCTAAACGAAATAACAGGAAATCATGAAAAACAGGGAGGTACGGTGCGACAGCCATCTACATTCGTCTCCTTTAATAATATGATCAAAGATTGTGGTCTCATTGAATTCCCATCAATTGGTGATTCGCTCTCTTGGAGAGGGCAGAGAGGAAAGCAACTTGTGAGGTGCAAATTGGATAGAGCACTAGCTAATGAGGACTGGCACATGTTATATCCTTGCTCTTATGTGGAATATCTGGGTATGATAGGATCGGATCATCGGCCAATTTTGGCAAGTATAGAAGAGAAGGTTCAAAAAAGACGAGGACAATTCAGATTTGAAAAACGGTGGGTGGGGAGAGAGGGCCTACTAGAAACAATAAAAGCGGGTTGGGACTACCCCGAGATGGGTCCAGGTGTGGATTTGGTGGCTAGGATAAGCAGATGCAGACATGAATTATCGAAATGGAGGAAACATAATATGCCATATTGTAAAGATAAAATTAATGAGCTACAGAAAGCTCTTGAGGAGATCCAAAAGGATGACTCACGGACACATGCAGAGGTTATGGAAATTACAGATAAACTTAAGGAGGCATATAGAGATGAGGAATTTTTCTGGCAACAAAAGAGTCAAAATCTTTGGCACAACGAAGGAGATCGTTATACAAAAATTTTCTTTGCACTGACCAAACAAAGAAGAGCGCGTAATAGAATAGTCGGGCTACACAACTCTAGCGGGGATTGGGTTACAAAAGAGGAAGATATAGAACAAGTAGATGTGGATTATTTTGAGGAATTATTTACTTCTACAAATCCGGAGGACTTCGAGGAGTTTCTACAGGAGATCCCGGCTTCAATTAATTCGGAAATGAATGAGAAACTAATGTCCATGGCTACAGAGGAGGAAGTGAGAAAAGCATTGTTTATGATGCATCCAGAGAAAGCACCGGGCCCGGATGGGATGACAACATTATTTTTTCAACAATCATGGCCAATTGTGAGGAAAGAAATCACACAATGGGTTAATATGTTCATACAAGAAGGGATTCTGGACCCGAGGATAAACACTACAAACATTTGTTTGATACCCAAAACAGAAAGGCCAACGAGGATGACGGAACTGAGACCAATAAGTCTATGTAATGTGGGATATAAGATTATTTCCAAAGTAATATGCCAACGGTTGAAGGGATTTTTGCCAAGTTTGATTTCGGAGACACAATCAGCATTTGTGGCGGGAAGATTGATCTTGGATAATATTCTAATTGCGCAGGAGATGTTTCATGGATTAAGGACAAATAAATCATGCCAGGAAAAATTCATGGCAATAAAAACGGACATGAGCAAAGCGTATGACCGGATTGAATGGTCATTTATTGAGATCCTTTTAGTAAAGATGGGTTTTGCGACAACATGGGTGGACAGGATAATGAAATGTATATATACGGTTAAATATAAGGTCCTTATTAATGGACAACCACATGGCTCCATAACTCCAGCGAGAGGACTCAGACAGGGTGATCCTTTATCACCATATTTGTTTATCTTGTGTACGGAAGCATTAATAGCAAACATTAAGAGGGCGGAAAGGGAAAAACAGCTAACAGGGCTAAAGGTGGCTACGAAATGCCCAGCGATTTCACATCTTCTATTTGCTGATGATAGCCTATTCTTTTGCAAGACTACGAAGGAGGAGTGTGAGACGATTTTAAGGATTCTCCAAAATTACGAGAGGGTTTCAGGTCAACAAATTAATTTCACAAAATCGTCCATCCAGTTCGGCCACAAAGTAGCAGATCCCGTCAAAGAGGAGATGAAAATGATACTAGGAATTAGCACGGTAGAGGACATGGGGATGTATCTAGGAATCCCGGAGTGTTTGAGAGGATCGAAAACTCAGATTTTTGGTTATTTACATGATAGATTATCTGGAAGAGTAAATGGATGGACAACTAAGTTATTATCCAGAGGAGGCAAGGAAGTTATGATCAAAGCAGTTGCAACGGCCATGCCGAACCATGTGATGTCATGTTTCAGGTTACCAAAATCGGTGACATCAAAGTTAACTAGTGTGGTTTCACGTTTCTGGTGGAGTTCAGGAGGCACAAATTCATGAATGCATTGGTTGGCGTGGGATATGTTATGTAAGGATAAGAAAGAAGGTGGCATTGGTTTTCGGGCATTCAGGGACACAAATACAGTGTTTTTGGCAAAGCAATTATGGAGACTAATGGAAAAGCCAGAAGCTCTTTTCTCAAAAGTTTTCAAAGGAAGATATTTTCGGAATACGGATCCTTTAGATCCGATAAGATCATACTCACCATCATTTGGATGGAAGATCATTACTTCAGCTCGATCTCTGGTTAACAAAGGACTAATCAAAAGGGTAGGAACGGGAGCATCCATTTCGATATGGAATGATCCTTGGATACCAGCCCATCGCCCGAGACCAGTAAAACTAAAACCAAACACTTCAAGTGATTTAATCACGGTCGATCAGTTAATTGATCATCAAAACCAAATTTGGAATAAAGAGGTGATTGACCGATTGGTTGATATTGAAGACGCAATGTTGATTGAGAGCATCCCATTTAGTCGATTTAATCGACCAGATGTGCTAGGATGGCATTATACAAAATCTGGAAAATATACGGTTAAGTCAGGCTATAATACGGAGAGAGATATACCAGACTTCGGTGAACGTATACCGGTGTGGGGACCAGATATCAAAACATTGCAAGCTTATTCATGGAAGATAAAATGTCCTTCCAAATTAAGACACTTTATATGGCAAGCTCTTTCAGGCTGCCTATCGGTAACACGCAACCTCAACACAAGAGGTATTAAGTGTGACACGCGGTGTGTTCGTTGCGGAATGGAAGAGACAATCAATCATGTACTCTTTCAATGTCCACCGGCCAGACAAGTTTGGACACTATCCCAAGTACCAACGAATCCGACAATATTTCCCTCGGAGTCGATATTCACAAATATGGATTATCTTTTCTGGAGGATACCAAACGATCAGAATAAAGAATGTTATCCATGGATTTTATGGTACATTTGGAAAAGCAGAAATGATATGGTATACACTCAGATTGACAAGAGTCCGCTTGATACAGCCAGGATGGCAGAAGTGGAATCGAATCTATGGGAAGAAGCGCAGAGTGGTGCAGTTAAGGAATCAGTAACAGGATCTACAGGAATAAGGTCAATGGGAAACGAAATGGTAATCTCGGGGCATTGGTGTTTTGTGGATGCCTCGTGGAAAGAAGGAGAAATGTCCACTGGACAAGGATGGTATAGTTCTTATGAAGGTACATATGATATTATGGTGGGAGCAAGAAACGTCAGACAATATCGGACATCACTTCATGCAGAATTCGAAGCACTAATATGGGCTATGGAATGGATGAAGATCTTACAGCACCCTCATACTACATTTGCTACGGACTGTTCAGACCTGGTTAAGATTGTGTCGGAACCAGACGAATGGCCTTCCTTCAAAGGACACATTGAAGAATTTGATCAAAGGAAGGAATTTTTCCTAACTTTTAAGATCAAGCATATACCTAGAGAAAAAAATATGACGGCGGATGGATTAGCAAGTAGTGCCCGTCTCAGACAGTCATGGAGCTTTCATGTTGGGCCGGAGCCACCATCATGGAATTAGATAGATAGGTTCTTTTATTTACATTGTTGTAAAAAAAAAAAAAATTAAATATACTAAAATAAAATCAGCTCTTGAGAAAAAAATAAATTACACGAATACACAATTTAATTTCATTTATTTATAACAATAATTTATAATATAAAATAAATAAAATTAATTACATTATTAATACTAAAAATATTAAACAAAAACTGAAAATAAAAAATTGTTTTCTAAAATATAAAAAAGAATCCGGCCAAGAGAAGCCATGGCAACAAGATGTGACGACGGTGAGAGAGAAGCGACGTTGACGAAGGTGCGGCGGCGAGGAGATACGGCTGAGAGAATGCTAGAGAGCTTGTCTCTACGAATCGGCGATGGCTCGAGAGATGCAACAGCGGCGAGATGGCTGGGAGATGCGACGGCGGTGAGATGGCTAGGATATGCGACGGTGAAGAGGTATATAGAATGGGTCGGCGATTATCTCTACCAGTAGGCAATAGCTTGAGAGATGTGACAGGAATGGCCTGGGAAATGCAACGGCTCGAGATATGGGATGGCTCAAGAGATGCGACAACGAAGGAGATGCGATGGTGAAGGAGATGTGATAGCGAGGGAGATGCAGTTGGGAGATGCGGTTGGGAGATGCGGTTGGGAGATGCGATAGCGGAGCAGTACATAGAGGTTGGGTGAGCGAGGATTAAGATGGTGTGGAAGAGAGTTCAGTAGATATGAGACGAGTTGCGGCCCTGATTTGCAATCCGCGTCTACACTAAAATAACATCTGAAGCATTGATTGTTTTTCATCAACGGCTCTTATTAGTGATCCGCGTGGTGTGCTATTAACCATTGAAATATTTTCTGGTTTAATTAATATATAATAATAAAAAGACTTAAAATAAAAGAAATTGTTAAAATAAAAATTTGAAAAGTGTTAAATTTAAAAGTGTAAGAAAAAAAATTCAAAGTGTTAAGATTTAAAAATAATAAAATAAATATATATCATAATAAAATGATTACATTTGTTTTTAACTTTTGTTTACATGAATTTTTAATTGTAAATGTGTTAAATATTATTTATTAATATAAAATACTTAAATTTTTCATTAAGACTTTTAATTTATTATTATTATCAAGTCTTTATTTCAAAAAAAAATCATAATATTTTTTAATTTATTATCATTTAAATATTTTTAAAAATTAATTCTATATAAATTATATATGTAATTGGTTTTAAATATTAGTTGTATGTATATATTCAATATTTATATTTTGATTTTATAGTTTATGATTAAGCAAAAATTTTAGAGTTTATGATTTATGGTTTGGGGTATAGGGTTTGAGGAGTTATATTTAAGTTTTTAAGTTAATGCTTGAAAATATTAAATTTAAAAAATAAAATAAAAATTTTAAGTGTTGGATCTTAATTTTAGATATGTTATAATATTTGAGTTTTGGTAATTAGATTTTAATTTATTTAGGGTTTATGGTTTATTTGGGCTTTCTTATAAACTTTTATTACTTTTCTGATAAGTTTTATAATTTTTAGTGATGCAGTTTTATATTTTTATGTATAAGTATAAAATTTATTGTTTAGATTGAATATTTTAAATTTCATAAGATTTTTTTAATTTAATAGTGTTTAAAAACTTTTTAGTTAATTATATGAAGTATATATGTAAATGGTTTAAATTGTAGTTTATGTATATATAAAATTAATGGTAATATTTTGATTTTATAGTTTACGGTTTAGAATATGATTATGGTTTAGGGTATAAAAACACAGAGAACGAAGTAGATAAGTACGAGTCCAAGGAACCCAAAGAGAGCCCGAGTTCGTGAGAAATCGCCATATGAATCTGAGAGAAAAGGCCTGAGAAGTATCACATAATCGTCTAAGGCTGAGACCGCCTTCTGATTTTGGTCTACAGAAGTCATCCCACGCTACTTTTACCTTATTTGTTATGTTCAGATTTCCAGACCAAAGGAAGGCATTGCACATTCCTTCAATAATTTCTAGGCAACGTTTTGGGAGAAGAAATACATAGCACCAAAAGTTTGTAATATTTCCAATAATAAAGATTATCAATTGGAGTCTTCCAACATACGAGAGAGCTCTACTCAACCAAGAGAGAAGGCATATTATGTTCTTGTCAACGAGCAGTTCGTAGTCAGCACGAGACATAAACTTGGTGGTGAGATGGAGGACAAGAAAACGTACATGGAGAGTATCCTCATGAATGCTGAGTTGATGTACTCTATTTTAAAATTCATGTGTGATTCTACCAGCCATGAAGATAGATGATTTTTCCAGGTTTATGATCTGACCAAACAGCTTTTTGAACTCATATAATACATCAAAAATTCCTTGAAGCGAGGTAGGAAAGCCATATGTAAACACCATAACATCATAAGCATAGCTTTGATGGGTTAGATTTACCTCTTTGCAATTGGGATGGTATCCCACTTGTTATGTCATTGCTGCGAAGTTAAGTAGCTTAGATATAACATTGATACCAATCACAAAAATACGAGGATAAGGCACAACCATGTGTTAAACCATACTCACTTGAAAAGAAGCCCTCCAATTCCCCGTTTATTGAGACTGGGAAAGCGGTTGTATATAGGCAAACATGGATCTAATGAATGGATTGGTTCGGGATGCACATTGCACGAAGTGTTTCTGTGATGAAAGACCATCACACACTATCAAACGCTTTTGGAATATAAAGTTTCAGAACACTCCTTGGCTCAATTGTGTCCTTATGATAGTCTTTCACGAGCTTAGTGTCTAATAGCACATTCTCTAATAAAAGACTTCCTTTGACAAACGCACATTGGTTCGGTTCTATAAGTTGTGGAGGAACACTTTGATGCGATTTGCAAAGACTTACAAGATCACTTTGTAAAGAATGTAGCAACAGGAGATATGACGGTAGTCTTTCATTATTTCAGTATCATCTTCTTGGGATCAAAGCAAGAATCATTGCATTGACACCTCTCAGAAGGAAGTCATAACAACTACATAACCACGGTAAAGTTGTTTCTTATAACATCCCAAGCAGTCTTATAAAACTCAACCAAAAATCCATCTGAACCAGGTGTTTTGTTAGATGGATGGACAAGAGCGCGTTCTTTATCTATGCTTCTGTGATCGGTGGAACAAGTAACACAGCCATGTGTGGTAAGAAACAGTAGTCGAGGAGATCTGTAAGGATCATAAGAATATCCAATCTCTTGGTCGTTGGGCTTTCTTTAAGAAATTTCTCAAAATAGGTTGTTGCAGTCTTTTTAATAGCTTGTGGTTCGGTTATTGGGTCCCTAGTATCTAAAACTAAGCGATGGATTGAGTTGAAAGAGGTTCTAATCTGGACAGTCTTGTAGAAGAAGAGTGTGTTCTGATCAACATGCTTCAACTAAGTAATGTGTGATTTTTGTCTGTAAAACCATTCCTCTATGCCAGCCCAATTACTCCAGTGAATCATTGCTTCAAAAACATCTTCAAAAGAAACCGAGGAAGGGTCATTTAGCGCTTGTTGTTTTTTGGTACAAAGGTCCTCAAATGCCTCATTTGTTCTCCTATGTATGGCACCGAACTTGTCTTATTCAGAAGTCTCAAAGCTGGTTTCAAAATCTTGAGTTTGCGGTGAAAAAGAAACAAAGCTGATCGCAATTGGTATATAGGTTCTACTGAAGTCCAAATACTTAAAAATGTTTCATTGAAATACAAATGGTCAGCGAGAAATCCAAAGAACTTAAATGGGCATTTGTTTCCCAAGGAAGGACAGTCAAGTCGAACCCAACTATGAGTGTGGTCTGAGACACTAGAAGGCTCAAAAATTGCAAAAAAATTGGAAACTCGGTGCAGCCAAGCATCATTAACCAGCACGCGATCAATCTTTTTTGCTATCAGAGTCGCAGTTTGACTATTCGTCCAAGTGTACTTTAGGGCTTTGAGACTAGATCCGTAAGGTTGCATGGATTTATAGTAGTTTGGAAGGAACACCTTCCACTTTGTGTGCTTATAGTAGTGTTTCCCAACGAGTGTTCATATGTTGAGAAGATTTCATTAAAGTCACCCATAACAATCCAAACTGCGTATGATTTTGTATTAGATAAGACCAGAGATATTCATGATCCGTTTTTGGAGTTTGAATCATAGACACAAGAGTAGATGAATTTCTCACATGTGATCAACGTAGCATAAACCGTTATAATATGTGCACTTTTGAAAACTGGTATGATAGTCATGTTGTCGGACCAACAAATCCAGACTTTCCAAGTCTATGGTGGTCATATTGGTAATAGATTTCTAACCGGGAATAAAAGCTTAAAGGATTTTCTCATGATTATCATCCTGAACACGAGTTTCAATCAAACAACCAAGAGCGGGTTTTGTAGTATTAATCAAAGATCGAAGAGCTGTATGTTTGCGCTTTCGTTTAAGCCCCAAGTATTCTACACAAATAGGGATATCATCATTTAGTGCCTCCGCGAGTAGGCTGGTTTTTGTTAGGTTGGTTTATGCTCTTACTTTTCTATTTCTTTGATTGTTGTCATGTCAATTTTTTAACCTTACTTTGACTTCTACCATGGCCTAAAATTTTAACCTATATGGATCCTTCATGTCTGAATTATTAATGATTTTTTATATGAACTTGGCTAAAAGTCTTGAGCCAAATAAGGGTTGAGTCATTGGCTTATCTAAGGACCTCTCCAACTTAGTTCAGATAGGATGGATGGTGAGGGGTGGATCGAGTAGAACAATTATAGGTGTTTAAGCCTATAGATACTTCCAAGAACACTCTAGCAATTTGGAACACTCACAAATTGAAGGAGAAGAGAGAGTTTTTGTTTTAGCACAAAATCGATATTTTATTATTCAAAAGGTGAAAAGGACTACAAAGGCATTATATAGTCAGGTTCATGAATTATTTTAAGGAAAAACACATCAATCCTGCAAAGAGAAACAAGGAAAAATGTAGCAAAATCAAAGAAAAACAATAAAATCAAAGAGAGAGTATCTAGGGTGCTAAATAAGGTAATTTTGATCTTTTGTTATTCAAACTTGATTTTTACGTTCTTGAGATCTTTTAGCTGTTTCAGAGTCTTCTTAGGCACTTTCTAGGGCTAGAGAACACGTGCTTAGGTGGATTTCATGTTTGGGAAAGAATAGGGCCCATTTGGTCTTATCGGTTATGAGAGGGTCCATCGGACATATCTTCATTGTCCGGCTTTTATCTGGAGTTTTATAACTGATCTCTATGATTTCCTTGGTGTCCTGGAAATTAGACTCATAGATATTCAATTTTGTGGATGGCTCATCTTCTGGGTCCTCCTGAGTTGTTATGGAGACTTGCTGAAAGATGGAACTCTCAAATGGAGTTATGCGGGTTGCTTCAAATTGATCAAGTGGGATCAGTCCTTCATGTTACAGCTGCTCCAGGAATATGGTGAATTTTTTCTATAAGTCTTTTGATCCTGCTATTGGTCGACATATCACATAGGGAACTTGAATGGTTTTGCTCTGTGGATCGATGTCCTCATCACTACTTCCCTCTTCATGAGGTTTTGACCCCAAAACTTCATTTCTTGCATCAAAAAGATCCAAGTCATAGACATTAAAGGTATTAGATACTTGAAACTCACCTGGAAGATCCAGCTTGTAGGCATTGTCATTGATTTTCACTAAAAACCTTAAATTGTCCATTCCACGTGGTGAAAGCTTAGAGCTCCTTTGGTTGGGAAAACTCTCCGGTTTCATGTGCATGCACTCCTATTATCCAACTTCAAAAGTAACTTGTTTCTTGTTCTTGTTGGATGATCTAGCACGTTTCTCATTGGTCTTATCAAGCTTCTCCTTAAATTTCAAGTGGAGCTTCTTTATTTGCTCGGCCTTTTTCTCTCCATCCAAATTCAAGAAGTCTTGAAGTAGTGAAAGATCCAAAGGAGTATTGGGATTGAACCCATAAACCACCTGAAAGTAAGACATTAGTGTTGCACTATGGATATTTCTATTGTAATAAAATTCAACAAAGGGTAAAGCCTCAAGCCAAGTTTTAAGATTTCTCCCTATTGTTGCTCTAAGAAGTGTTCCAAGAGTGCGGTTTACCACTTCGGCTTAACTATAAGTTTGTGAGTGGAACGTGGTTGAGAACAGTATTTTACTGGATAGTTTATTCCATAAGGTCCTCCAAAAATGGCTTATAAACTTGGTGTCCCTATCCGAGACAATAGTCTTTGGCACTCCATGAAATCTAACAACTTCTTTAAAGAAGAGATTTGCGGTTTGAGGTTCATCATTGGTCATGGCAAATGGTATAAAGTGATCCATCTTGGAAAAGCAATACACTACCACAAATATCGAATCCTTGTGGCTTATCTTGGGTAAATCTAGCACAAAATCCATAGAAATATCAACCCAAGGAGAAGTAGGAAATGGTAAAGGAAGATACAAATTGTGGGGTTGGACTCTAGACTTGGCTTTCTTGCAAGTGATACATTTTGCAATAAAGTTTTCTATTGGTATCTTGAAGTGAGGCCAAAAGAAATGTTTTTTAAGTATTGTCAAAGTATTCTCCACTCCAAAGTGACCCATCAATCCTCCTTTTTGAGTCTCTCGGACTATAAGATCCCTTAAAAAGCATTTTAGAATGCATAATTGTTTGTCCTTGAAGAGATAGCCATTGTGGATGTAGAAAGACACGTGGGATCCCTTCCATGGAATCTTATATCTTTCTGAAAATTCAGGATGAGATTCATATAATGGTATAATTAATTCAAAACCAAGAACCTTAGAATCCATTGTAGAATTAAGGGTATGTCTCCTAGAGAGTGCATTGGCTACAATATTGTCTTTTACCTTATTTTATTTGGTGACATAATGGAATGTTTCTATGAACTCAAGCCAATTAGAATGACTTCTATTTATGTTAGTTTTACCCCTTAGATGCTTCATGGTTTCATGATCCGTTATGGATCACACACTCCTTAGCGAGTAGATAGTGTTGCCAAGTCTGCATTGCGCGAACTAAGGCTTACAACTCTTTGTCATACATGAGATAGTTGAGGGTGTTACCACTGAGTTTCTCACTAAAATAGACTCCGTCTCAAAAGTTTTAGTAAAATCAGGTAAAGCTAAAACCTGATGCATCACACTCAATCTCAAAAGTTTTAGTAAAATCGGGTAAAGCTAAAACATGGGCATTTGATAACCGATCCTTTAGGGATTTAAAGGCCTGATCCTGAGCTTCTACACACTTGTACCCCACATCCTTTTTTTATCACATCAGTGAGTGGTGCAGCAAGGGTGCTGAAATCCTTCACAAATCACCTATAAAAGCTAACCAATCAGTGGAAGCTTCTAATTGGGCTAGTGTTGGTTGAAGTGGCCATTGTTGTATGGCCTTAACCTTCTCTTGGTTACTCACTACAAAGCCTAAAAATATAATTTCATTAGTGAAAAAGTACACTTCTTAAAGTTGGCATAAAGGCCTTCCTTTTGAAGTGTTTTAATGACATTTTCCAAATGAACTAAGTGCTCATCAAATAGGGCTATAAATGAGTATATCATCAAACTATACCCCTAAAAACTTACTGATTTAAGGTCTTATAACTTGGTTCATAATCCTCATGAAAGTGATTGGTGCATTGGTTAGTCCAAATGACATGACTAGCCACTCTTAGAGGCCTTGTTTGGTCTTGAAATCCGTTTTCAACTTATCACCTTCCTTCATCCTTACTTGATGATATCCACTCCTAAGATCAATCCTGGAAAACACATTAGACCCAGATAGTTAATCAAGCATATCATCTAACCTTTGTATTGGATGTCGGTATTTGATAGTTATATTGTAGATAACTCGAAAATCCACACACATCCTCCAAGTCCCAGAACTGGTGTAGAACAAGGACTAAGGCTCTCACGCACATACCCTTTATCCAAAATATCCTTCACTTGCTTCTCCAATTCCCTAGCTTCCTCCAGGTAAACTCTATAAGCGGCTCTATTGGCAAAATGGTGCACCATGAACCAGATCTATTTGATGCTCAATTCCTCTTATAGGAGGTAGTACAAGAGGTATTTCTTCAGGGAATGTCTCAGCAAACCGGTCCAAAAGGTCCCTGACTTCTTGAGGAAGATTTTTCTACAAAGAACTAGAACCTGCACTCAAAACTTCCTTAAAGAGCATTAGCAATTCTGGTTCTTTACAAGTGAGTGCCTTAGCTATATAGCTAGGCTTGATCAGTAGATTACTTTTTGAAGAAGAACTCTTCTCTTTAAGCATCTTAACTTGAATTTCATGCACTTGAGTTGGTGTAAGAGGGGTTAAGTTGTATTTCTTTTTGTCATAGACAAAAGAATACTTGTTTCTACGCCCATGGTGCATTGCCATGGTCTACCAAGTAGAATATGACAAGCTTGCATAGGAACCACATCACACAAGACTTGATCTATATACTTTCCCACTTTGAATGGTACTTGTACTTGATCCGGAATTTTCATCTCAGCCTTGTCATTAAGCTACCTTAGTTTATAAGGATGAGGATGTTTAGTCCTTCCAAGGCTTAATTTGGAAACCATATACTCACTAGCAACATTTATTTTGGATGGTGCAACGAGTATGGAAGATGTTTTCCATTTGAGCTAACTTATCAGTATGAACTGTGAGGTTAAAGACTCTCCTTATGACTAGAGACTCTCCATATTAAGGTTGACATTCAACCTCCTCAAATTAAGCATCATCCATGATAGAATCTTCTTCATATTGTGACTCATATTCTCCCATATCCATGAGAATCATCACTCTTGGGTTGGGGCAATCCTTAGCCATATGTCCCCTACCCGTACACTTGAAACTAGTTATATCGTGAGTTCTAGAAGTGTTAGGATTAGAGAACTTACCTTGGTTAGGCTTACTTGCTTTAGACTTAAACCGATTTTCAATAGCTATGGTTTTGCTTTTGTCCAAAGGATTTTTTTAGAAGTTGATTGTACTTGTGTCTTGGCACGTCCTTGATCCCAACCTTGAGTGTTTCTAGGCCTGTCATATGTCTTCCTCTTTGTATGTTGTTATGCTTGTATGGCGTTGTGTAGAATATCCTTCAAATCATGGTAAGGAAGCCTTTCTACTTTGCGAAAAATATACTCTTGTAGCTCATCAAGAAACTGAGCCATGATTGTCTCATAATCATCTTCAAGTTCTAATCGGTTCCTTAAGTGCTCAAACTCTTCAAAAATGTTCTTCCACACACGTTCCTTGAGACAAATTATGTACCTTCCTTAGAGGATCACGATGATAGTAAGCGGCAACATATCTATTCTTCTTCATCAGCTGCTTCATCTCTCTCCATGTGGTCATCTGAGGAGTATCACATCTTCTTCTATCACTAACCTCACGATCCCACCAAGATAAGCATGATCAGTGAGTTGAGCTAAGGCTAAGGCTAGCCACCTTTTCTCGGTGTACTTGTAGTAGGAAAAATATGCTTCGTTCTCTGCTCCCACACTAGATAAGCTTCAGGATCTACTCTTCCAGCAAAGGTAGGAGACTTGAGCTTCATGTCCATGGACTTATACCTCAGATGGTCCTCTTTTTCCTCCAAATCTTGATTCCTTGGAGCTCTACTTCTTCTACGATCATTAGGCTGTGGTTCTTCATCACTCACATCAATATCTTAACCATCTACTTGCCTACGACCATGCTCTTGTCTTTGGTTGTTGTTTACTCGAGTTTTCTCCACTCGATCTAACCGTTGATCCATGGTTTAGAATTGTTGTTGTATGGCTTGAAGCATTTGATCTCACCAGGATTCTCACCCATGGTTGCTGAAACAAATCAAAAGAAGAGTACTAAATTCATTTTTAATAAGAGATAGCAAATTTCAAGCAAGTTTCACTATGAATCATACAACAATTTCTATTCAAGCAAAACCTATGAGATTCAATCCTATGCTTCTAATAAGTTTATTAAACTACTAGAAAAATAGAATTTCAGTAGAAAATCAAATTTAAATGCAGAAAAATGAATTTGGACAAAACTGGATGGTAGCTCGGTGGTTGGCTATCAACGGTACCGTCTAGTAAAGGATTTTCGCGACTCCTGTGAACCACATACAAATCCACTCGAGTTTTAATGATGTTTTCTGATAAAAATCCTTCAAAATAAGCTAAAATGTTGTGCTAGAAAGATGGAACAAAGGTTGACAAAAAAAAAGATGGAACAAAGAAAGCAAAGAAAGATGGGATTTTTGACAAGTCTCTTTAATCAATCGTGGCTTGATAAGGAAATAAACTAAATCAACAGGAACCTCTATATGAGTTCACTTAAAAGATATGACCAGAAAATTTGAGTTTAAATCAAAGAAAAGCAACGGATCTTCACCTGTTAAGGTTCTATGGTACATGTCAACACAAAACACTTTGTGTAATTTTTTTTAATTATTAAAATCAAAAGACGAAATAATATAGAAAGCTACTGGAAAACTATCCTTATGAGTTTTTATAAGTTCTTTTTATGAAAGGGAAATTGCAAGAACAAAAAAACAACAACAACAAAAAGAAAAGAAAGACTATCTATAACTAAGAAATAAAAGTACCTTGTTTGATCCAGGAATTTTAAAGTTCTGATACCAAAATGAGGAAATATTGCACCCACTATATCTTTTTAACTTTTTATAGCAAACTTGTATCTTTTCATGTTTGCTTCCTTTTTTGTATCTTTTGTAAACTTTTCTTACTTCTATTATACCCCTGATCAACTAACCAATTAAAATATCATCTAGTTAGATTACTTCTTTACCTTTTCGATTTCAGTTTCTTTTTAAAAACTTTTTTGGATGTTTAGTTAGTGTTTTGTTTTATTGGAAAATGTGTTTATTGTTTTTTTTTTTGCCTGGATTAGTATCTGAACTTCTGGTGAGAGGGTGTTCTTACTCAGCCACCATCGAGTTTCGCCATGGACACCTCCATCGCCTGTCAAACAAAAATGTAATGTATTGTTGTGTCCGGTTCATGGGTGGTGAACTGAAGGATCTTTTGGTGTTAATCCTGATTCAACTCATCAGATTAATTGATCCTAAACATGCCAGATCTAGGTTCTCTTGAATAGAAACAATATAGATCTCACCTTTTACCTGTTTATGCAGCGGAAGGAGATAGAACAGGTCAGAGATCAGCAGAACCATCAAGGGATGGATCCTCCAAAGGCTCACACACGCACACCGGGAATTTGGCTGCTAGACCAGCAAGGAGAGGAGGCGCAGAAGAGAGGCTGGGAGGCGCAAAAAGCTAAGGAAAATTAGAGACCTAGGTCTGATTTTATTCATTAAAATCTCTCCTAGTTCTCATGGGCTTTTGGGCCCAATTCTCAGTTCTGATTAAATCCCATGGATTTAATCAGGCCCTTTAGACTCTCTTGATACAGTAAATGCCTAGCACTTTTACCGTACTTCTGCTAAGCCGTTCCTTCGTATTTTCCCGTTAGCTTAGGCGTGTGACCCATATGGGATCATATAATAAAGGCAATAAGTCCAAGACTTATAGATCATGAGCGGACTCTAGCAAGCCATCATGACCCCCAGCATTATATGACTTATGTCTGATCATTGACATACTCTTACTTTCTAGAGACAGTACCGAGATTACTGGACACAATTCCAACAATCTCCCACTTGTACTGGAATCTCTGTATTCATAATCCTTTTGTCTCAATATCTCGATTAGTCATAAGGCAAGATTAGTGTCATCCTTATAAAGCCTAATCTTGTTCATCGGACTCTGATTTGATACTGACAATCCAAACGACTCGGGACAGTCCGTTTGAGCATGGCCATGCATTTTCCAGTATTCAAATCTCCGATTGGCCTAGAGATATTCACTCCATTTATATTGGAGGGACAAATTCCGTCTTGTTCCATCACTGTAAACTACTCATTTCATAATGTACCCAAACAAGGTCCTTATAACTATCGCAGAACGATAGCGTTAGACAATGATCAAAGTGCATCAGTCCATGTGCAGTCACATGCATGCGAACTCAGGTCTAAGGACTATACTCTATAGTCGTAGTAAGAATCTCTTATGACACAGATATAAATATCCTGAAGAGTTCTTATAATCGGGTCTTGTCCGGTCGTATGTTCCCCAACATACACCTATGTACTGACTTTGATGCCGCGCATCTATGACACACTAAGACTTTGTCATAAGTCACGTACCAATCCAGTCTCACACGGTTGTTGGTGTTCCAATTTCAACAACCTTCGACTAGGGACAGGATGATATAAACCATCTATCAAATATAGGGTCTTATGATCAAGCTAAATGACTTTGATGACTCAAGATCAAGTCATTTACTTCGATGACCTATAAAATGGTTCATATCATTTTGGAACGATTATTTCATCACAGTTTAAAATAATCTTGAAATAATAATTTCATTAAACATCATAAATGTTTTACAAGAACATATCAAATAACTAAATAAAGCCCTTTAATAACTCCCACTGAAATCAAGACTACATCTTAATTTCACTTATCCTACAGCTACAGTCCGAGACTCGTGCTTAGGCCTAAGGAGTGGCTTCGTTAATAGATTAGCAACGTTCTCATTCGATGAAACTTGCTGATCTACTTAACATCTCTGTCATTTATCTTATGGAATAGGTTATACCTATCCTCAAGTTGTTTGGACCTCTGATGTGCAGCTAGTCTCATCTATGCTGGGATTCACATCAAGTTCAGTGATGAACTCTTCTTTCCAAACAACTTCTTTCGCTGCTTCCCAAGCTGCGAAATATTCAGTTTAAGTCATGGAGTCAGCAACGGTGCCGTGCACCGCCAAACAAACACAAGACATAACCGGACTGTGACCGGAAATCATCTTTGTCTGTTGGAAACTTGCCTTTCAGACTCTATCGACTTGTAGCACCTCACTTTCTTCTTTACCTAAAGAACTTATCCTTAGTATTCTTCAAATACTTTAGAATATTCTTTACGGCAATCCAGTGATTCTTTGCTGGATTTGACTGGTCTTTACTTGTCTTGCTTAACATTAAAGCAATATCAAAACAAGTACGTGTCATGGCATACATGATAGATCCAATTGCCTTCGCATATGAATCCTGTACATGCATTAAAGCTCAACAGTTATCGTAGGACACTGCTTCTTGCTTAACGTATTGCCATGTGACATTGGCATAAAACCCTTCTTGGAATGCTGAAAACGTGTAGGACTTTGTCACATAAGAATCCTGACTCTGTCCTACCAGCTCTTCTGGATCTCTATCTTTAGATCCAGAATCCAAGACTTTCATGGCTTTACCCATGTCAAACACTAAACCAACTCCCAAGCCAGTCCTTTGCCGACTACAGCATTGGGACGTTGTTTCCGAGAATCAGTATGTCATCGACATACATTTTGAGAAATGCAATATCGTTCCCACTAATCTATTAGTAAACGCTCAGTTCCATTTCGTTCCTGTTCAAGTCAAAACCTTGACTACATTAACAGAACGAAGATTCCAACTCCGATATGTTTGCTTCCATCCATGAATGGATCGATGAAGCCAACTTACACAAAATGTAATTCTTCGGAGTCCGGGCTCACTTCTTTGAATTTCGCAGATTTGTCGTTTTCAATGATCATCAGATCATTCGAACTTACAATGATCATCAGGTTCAACTAATGACGAGAATTCACTCTCGGATTAGCGACTGACTCTTTCATATCTGCGAACTTCAGGCTCTACAGGTGCAGATATCAATGATTATCAGGTTCAACTAATAACGAGAAATCACTCTCGGATTAGTAACTGATTCATTCATATCTCCGAACTTCAGGCTCCACGGGTGTAGATTCTACAGAAATCTGTAAATCCATCCGTTGCTCTCCCTCAACAGGTTGAGCAGCCTCCTGTATATCTCGAATTACTTCGAGTTATACTTTTACTCCCACTGTTCTTCTTGAAAATAACTTTCTTTCTTAGAAAACAGAATGGACGAAAAATTAACAAGAATTTCTTCGAGTTACATTTTTACTCCCACTGTTCTTCTTGGAAAGTGACTTCCCTTCTTAGAAAACAGAATGGACGTAAAACTAACAAGCCTTGGTTTCCCTAGGACAACCAGCGAAGTAGCACAACTACAAATACTCAGTAAAGACGAATTTGGATCGATTCCAATCCACATTTACGTGGTGTCTTTCAACTGATATTGGTGGAACTATTTTAGCGTAAACTTAGATATTTTAGAGCGTTATTCTTATAAAATATCATGGAAGATTCATGTGACTCATCTTTAATCATCTCTGATAAGATCTGATTCTTTCTCACAGAAACACCTCAAGGTTTTCAGGAGAAATTGAGCTGTGAAACGACTTCACACTCATTCAGATGATCGCACTATCAATGACTTAAGTATTCTTACTCGTGGTCTTATCCAGAGTCTCAATACTTCTGTCACTCACATTCTATACCTCATTCTGGAACTCTTTCGACCATGTCAAAGAATTCCGACTTCTTTCGACCATGTCAAAGAATTCCGACATGTGTCTCATTAAATGAACACAGTCTTACTCACTGAATTAATCAGTCGAGACAATGAAGTACAAGAAAAATTTTCTCTGGCATTGTTGCTCATCGGACCACATACATGAGTATGTTCAATCTCCAATAAGCCTTTGGGCCTTTCTCTAGCTTGGCTAAGATGGGCCCTTTGTCTTTTGGTCTAGTAAGCAGAATTCAAGTCTCATAAGACATTCATTCAATTGAGCCCAACAGTTCATAATTATGGGATTTCTGAATTCGACTCACTCTCTGTGACCAAGACATTTATGCCAAGAAAAATCAGGTTTAATTCATCAGATTTAAACCAATTTGGTATTTATGTTACATTTAGGCAATCTTTGGTTTAGGACATAAAACCCATTCCTTGAATAGGGTGCTACAATCAATATTTCATTAAGATCAAAAGAACGAAACCTTGTCTTTTATCAAAATAAAATCATTCAAATTCTTATAAGAAAATGAAAAACAACTCTGCTTAAAGCAGGTACATTGTAGCAATTACTTAATACAAAACCAAGCCTCGAAGGCATCTACAAGTGAAAAACCCTATGACTGAGGCAGCATCCATAGCTCCTTCCAGACATGCAATTCCACTTGCCCTTCCTTCAACGTTCTACTGTTGCTTAGGCTCTGCATATTTCAACAAATATCAGTGCCACAACCAGTATCCAATACCTGCAAGGTAGAACTTGAAGTAATAACATGAATACCTGAGGAAGTAGTCTTATACATTAACTTTAACTCCTCATCGTCTTCCATGAATTTTATGCAATCTCTCTTCCAATGCCCTATCTCTTTACAGTAGCAGCACTTACCAACGTAAGAGGTATCTGACTTGAGCTCAGAAGACACACGCTTGCCATGATTCAAAATCTGGACAACTTTGTCTTCACCCTTGTCAATACTAGGTTTAATAAACCTGCCCTTCACGTTTGGCTCAACCGTTTTGAGCATATCATGCAGTTCAGTCAACGTCTTCGTTAAGCCTTTCCTGATATAGTTCCTTACGAACTTATCATAGCTTGACGGCAGTGACTGCAGAATGATCTCAGTTGCCAATTCATGGCTAACTGGATAATCCAGTTTCCTCAGGTTATCAATATAACCTATCATTTTACTGACATGAGGACTCACTGGATGATCATTCGGTAGCTTGCAGCTAGTGAGAGACTTAACCAACTGGTATCTCTCCACTCGTATCTGCTCCTGAAATTTCAATTTCAGGTTGCTGATCATCTCTATTGGCGTCTCCATGTTCTCATATTGCTCCCGCAAGTCTGAGTCCATGGTGGCCAATATCAGACCACGCACATCTACCGCATCATTATAATGCTTATTCCAAGCATCATATACTGCATGAGAAGCATTGGACCCGATCCTTACGGGGAGAGCTCTCTCAAGGACATAGTCCTTTCTCTCCTGTCTGAGGACTAGCCTCAGGTTCCGCGACCAAGTCAAGAAATTTGATCCGTTCAGCTTGTCCATCTCAAGGACAGACCGGATCGAGAAAGTGTTTTGATTGTTTGTGCTAGTCATAACTGAAATATAAGGAAAAAGGATTTTAGTTAATATGTTCAATATGATTAATCTCGTATTATAATTTAATATGATTAATCACGCATTATATTCAATAACATCAGTTACCCTCAATAGAATATAATGATTCCAAGATCCACATATAACTAAGATTAAAGTGGGCCACTGGCCGTCACCCAACTTTAGCTTATATCGGTAAGCCCTATATCGGCTAATTATATCCGTGATATAATTCTTGGTTGTGAATCTGGGCCCGAGGCCCAATCCACTCTGATGTCTCAAGGCCCGGGACTCCCGATGGCCTAGTCAAGAAAACCGGACTATACAGTCATGTAATCATTAATGTCTGGGACTCCCAATGACATTTATGAATCACAAACCGTCTTACCCACGCAAAAGCAGACATCCTCACACTGTAAGGCCATGAATACAATTGAATGGGCTTTGACAGCTGACATAGCCTGGACAAGACATCCAACGCTTGATATTATTTGAGGTTCGTAGGTTTATTTAAATTTCATTCCCAAAATAGAAGATTACTATTTCGGGAAACTTTCTATTTATGGAAACCTACTATTTTTGGAAACTTTCTAAAATTGGAAACTTTCTAAAAACGGAAACTTTCTAACTTTAGAAATTTCTTTAAAATCCAAAACCCGCAAATTCAGAAACTTCTATTTTAAGAAACTTTCTAATTTCAAAATTTCGGAAACTTTAATTTAAAAACGATTTTATAATTTTATAAAATAGATTTTAAATTAATCTGAAGAAAGACTCAATTAACTGGCCCAATTGTTTTAACTTCTTGGCCCGAGGCCCAAGAATTGGTCCATGTCCAAGACATGACCCAATTGTCCAATTAATTGACATAACCGGTCTGGTTCATTAAAACTGGTCTAACCAAGTTTTAATTACTACGATGACCACAATTGTCAACCGGTTATTTACTAAACCGGAATCTCTCAATTTATTTGGTCCAACCAAATCAAATTAGAAATTCCTGGTTTAGGCACTAAATCCAATATTTCTTTCGACATTGGATTTCTTGTCCCGGCTTAACCAGATTTAATAAAATTATTAAAATCTGTTTATTAAACCGAGACGTATCAATTTTAATTAAAATTCTAAACCGAGCCTTGAACCGAACCGAATTTGTCACGAACCGAACCGAGTTGGTCGTGACCTAGCTTTTGGATCATGTCCGACCAGCCGCATTCCATCCACGACCCACGGACGGCCGAGCCTCACGCGATCGGGATGCAGGCTGGACGGTCGATGATCGGTCGAGCTCGGGACGGGACGATGCTTGCTCGGGTCAGGCGGGACGATTCAAGCCGAGACGCGATCGAGATGATGCTCGGCTCTCGGCAGAACGCGTGTGGCTACGATCCATGCGGTCGGGCCGATTGGATCAAAACGATCGATCTCGGCCGAGCCATGCGATCGGTCTGCGCCTGCCCCTCACGGTCGAGTGATGCAACCGGCCAACGCACGCTCCAAACGAACGGCTTGGCCATTGGTTCATCATCTCGGCCGATCGCTAAACACGAGTCATATAGCTCGGTTTGCGATTTCTTTAGTGTGTTTAGGATTCAATTTTGTTTCTTAAGTGAATTATCTTATCTGTAATTGATTCAAAACACTTCTAAACAAAATTAATCAACCTAAACATGAATCTAAAACAAGAAATCCTAAGAACCAATGGCTCTGATACCACTGAAGGATCTTTTGGTGTTAATCCTGATTCAACTCATCAGATTAATTGATCCTAAACATGCCAGATCTAGGTTCTCTTGAATAGAAACAATATAGATCTCACCTTTTACCTGTTTATGCAGCGGAAGGAGATAGAACAGGTCAGAGATCAGCAGAACCATCAAGGGATGGATCCTCCAAAGGCTCACACACGCACACCGGGAATTTGGCTGCTAGACCAGCAAGGAGAGGAGGCGCAGAAGAGAGGCTGGGAGGCGCAAAAAGCTAAGGAAAATTAGAGACCTAGGTCTGATTTTATTCATTAAAATCTCTCCTAGTTCTCATGGGCTTTTGGGCCCAATTCTCAGTTCTGATTAAATCCCATGGATTTAATCAGGCCCTTTAGACTCTCTTGATACAGTAAATGCCTAGCACTTTTACCGTACTTCTGCTAAGCCGTTCCTTCGTATTTTCCCGTTAGCTTAGGCGTGTGACCCATATGGGATCATATAATAAAGGCAATAAGTCCAAGACTTATAGATCATGAGCGGACTCTAGCAAGCCATCATGACCCCCAGCATTATATGACTTATGTCTGATCATTGACATACTCTTACTTTCTAGAGACAGTACCGAGATTACTGGACACAATTCCAACATGAACAGCTCCGAGCAGTGGCGGTTTATCGTCGACATCGAGAGGGTGTTGCATGTTGTCCCGGTACAAGCAGGAATGAAGTTTCAGGAACTTGTTATGGTGGTAATGGCGGAGTTTGGTGAATAAGTGGCCTCCAATCCGAGGTTTAGTTACAAGCCGGTACTTTCTTCATCCCTTAGCGACGGCTGCTCACCGCCGATCATGGTGACGACTGATTGCGGCCTAACATGTTTCTTAGAATTATTGTCGACAAACCGGTCAATGACGCTATTTCTTGCATTCGGGAAGACAACTACGAGAGAAGGCGACTCCGGCAAGAAAAACCCTGTGAGAACAGCTCACAAAGGACGGTTCGTATCACCGGTAAGGCTTTTTGGTGATAAAACTTCTTCTGGCAGCAGAGAATCTCCACTTACGCTTGACAGCGACACCGTTGAGACGCTTGAGACGATGTTACGTGCACACCATCCACCAGTAAAGTCTGGTGATTCAGGCTTGACATCGTCCTTTACCACCCCAGTCGCTGAGCAAGAGTACGTGGATAGTGTCACATTGCAGCATTCACCGCCTTCCTCGTACCCAAGTTGTCTTGAGAAACAGTATCCGAAGGAACCATTTACGTCATGGAGGTCTCCTTTCAGCTTCAATTTACTGGATAGTTTTAGTCCCAAAAAACAGTAACAGAAAATACAGCAACACCAATGGTTTCTGACTATCCATCCGAAGAAGACATACGAGTCAGAACGCTGGATAGTCTGGCAATCAGGGTTCCGTCCAGCCTCGATACACCTGACCAAGGCGATATGTCCAACAGCGATGGCAACGCTGCTAGGAACACGACCATGGATAACACACCTCTAGATGTTTCAGTTGATAGGTGATATAAGATCCGAGGCGGATAATTGTTTGGGTCGCCCAGCTGGTCGGAGACGCTCTCTGGTTGATCAGTGGTCGATGGTTGAATGGAAAAAGCTTGCTGGACGAAGGCGCTCTCAAGGCTTTTTAATGGATGGTTAGATGGAGTTGATGGTGAATTGAAGATCGCCACTCAAAGGTGTGAAAGCCTTTGTGATAAGATCAAGAATCTAAGTCTTAGTGAATCCACACATAAGACATAGATTCATAATGTTTTCTAAGAAAGGGAATCCGCACAACTTAGAGAAACAAAGAACAAATCATAAAAGCTTTAGAAGAGAGAACTCTTTTATTTTCCAAAAATTTCTATCTTATTTATATTAGAACAATTGAGCTTTTTATAGCTCTTACAAGATGATCTTTACAATCTATACTATTAAAGCAGAAGCACGTTTTAGAAAATATCTAAAATTTTTCAAATATTTACAAGGAATGCCACTCTTTTTTTGGTTATTTTTACTTAATTAGAATCAGAGTAATGAAGTCTATATATAAAATCTCAAGCCACAGATTTTTATAGATTCTTTAGAAGATATGGAAAATCAATTTTAAAATAAAAATTACGTTTTGTTTTAAGTTTTTATAAAAAAGGAATCTACTAAAATACGATTTGAATTGATTCGTTTGAATAATAAATATTAACTACCATCAAAATCTTTAAGTAATAGATATGGTAATATATTATTATGCTTATTGTTATACACGAATTCAACATTAACTACCTAAAGATTTCGCAAGATTATACCTACATGGACGCACTATTGCTTCGTGACCCATATATATACTACATAATTGTTTTTATTTTTCAGACAAACGAAAACTTTTCTTTTTTATTTGTTTTTAAATTATGGTAGCTTTTATTTTTCTAGACCCATGATGTTAAACATTGATGATAGGTTTATTAACTGTTTTGGTTTTGGTGTTTGCAATGGTCTAGACGCAAGAAACGTTGTACCGAATTGCTGAAAAGTTGGAATACTTTACAAAGCTTCATGAGAGAAGACCATGCGCCTCCACTCCGGCAATAGCAGATTTTGCTATCGCAAATTTAATCAAGATGGTTTCCCACAAAGAGCTGCTGAGGTTTCAATGGCATAGTGTTCGTGTCCTCAGTCTTCGCCACACAAACTAGATCCATCAGCTTGAATATAAAGGGGCTCATATTGGTGCTTTTGTTTTGTTATAAACCATTCTTTTTTGAACTTTATGTCATAAACCATTCTATATGATAAAGTTTATATATTATTCTAGACCATATATGTTATAGTTATAACACTAAAGTATTTTTGTAGATTCGAGATATTAAACAAAATACATAGTTATTGCTTCATATTAATTAAAAGTTAAATGGTTGTATCATATCACAACACTTTACCAATCACACTTTCAAATATTTATATTTGAGCCATAAAATTCTGCCATTTCCCTATTTCCATAACAAAGTTTACATATCCTAATGTATATAGTAGTATACCAATCGGAATATGCTTTATCAATGATTCAATATTTTGTAATTAATTGTACTTCCCAAATTATTTCACTAGCAAAAAATTCTGATTCAGTATTACTTATTTGCGGATTTTAATATCAGTTATTTAATATTTTAGATTCGATGAGAAATACAAAATTATGCTAACAATAATTATTACTAATTTATGGAAATAACATTTATAGTAATCAGAAATTCAGCTATTTTTCTTTATGTACATGATAATTAATAGTGTATTATGCCGTTTTCATTTAATCATTAATTGTTCTTTCTTATTTTAAAAATCTTGTATTTTAATAAATAAAATATAAATTATAAAATCGTGTTAATCATAATCGTTTTAATCATAATCATAATCTTAAAAATCTTGAAATTTTGAGACTAACGAATGCAAAATGGTTAGTTGGTGGTATTTATTACATAGCAGGTAAATGAATTTTCAAAATGACTAACTGATATAAGACATGGTAAAATAAATGAGTCTAAAGATGGAGAGGTTTTGATAAACATTCGATAAGATCTTCTTATAAATGATTTTCTTATTTTTTTCATCTAAACAATCTTCTTATAAATGATTGTTCCAAGTTGATGAGGTTTATTGAACGAGTTTGTAGATCCGAATGATTTAACTTTTATCATGATGGAGCTATTTTATATCCTACTAATGAAGATGATGACATGGTTAGAAACTATATGCTATATTTGATGCCGTATATTAATCTTTTTTTATTCTTAGTTGTTTTTTTTATTTTCACACTTTTATTATTTACCAAACACATAAATAAATTAAATGACAAAATATGTAAAAATATCTAACGATAAAAAAAAAAAATATTTCCGTGATTGATAATACAATATACAGAACTTAAAAATACTTCGAAAACATGATAAAATCTTCATACTCAGAAAACTTAAATATTAAAATAAACATTACAAATCCAAAAAATGATATCGAAAAAAATGATCAAAACAATACAAAAACTTGAAAAAACAAAAAATGTATTTATTTAAATAATATTTTGTATAACATAATATATACTAATATGAGTTTCAACTATTGTCCAAAAATCATTAACATTATTAGAACTGGAAATTTATATCAAAATATATGGGTCATGCCTCATTAGATCCACCATGTGACGGGTGTATATCATATAAATTAGAAATTATTAAATTGAGGGTTAGATGATGATTTTAGATAAGGCGAGTGGATGAATCTTCTGTTTTCTGTAAAGCGATTGGCGGGAACCACAATTTTATAACTAAATTATAAATTTAACTAATTTTAGTTTAAATATTACATAATGCATATACATATATATTAATATATTTCATATTTATTTTAAAAGAATTATTTAATTTATATTTTTTAAAATCTAAATAAAACATATAGAAAATAACTATGAGTGTTAAAAAATATTTGCGAATCTCGTGGGTAACATGCAAACTGAGGCGGGTTATATGGAAATGTTTTGCTGATAAAAAAATTGTGGATCATAGTGGGCATGTCAAATAAAGCAGGTTTGACCCGTTTTCCAGCTATAACATTGATATTGGCCGAGCTTTTAATATGAAACTCATATTTTTGCTTTTTGGTCAAATGTAACTGATATTATGATTTCCATAAATTTTATAAATCAAATAATTATGAAGATTGAGGTTTTAATAGTACTAATAATTTACAAATTCAACAAAATAGATAAAGTAATAGTTTACATTTCCAAACTAATATCAAATTGAAAAATCCAAAAATATATATTCATTAAATACCTCCAACATGTGAATCTTTATAAACTGAAAACATATACAAATCAAAAATTTAATTATCATTAACTATATTTTAATAGATACAAAATAAATAAATTATATCTAAACACACATAATTTTAAACTGAGTTAATTAACTAAATAATGATAAAACACAAGAAACAAAATTTTAAATGTTAAGAGAAAATTACAACAATATATATTATAGACTAATATATGGATAAGAAAATATTATTACGATAAAATACAATAAAAGCAATCTAAAAAATAAATAGGAAAATTATTTTTAGTGAATTCCGCGCTGGGTGCGGGTCAAAATCTAGTAAAACACATTAAAAGAAATGTATCATTTATACAAAAAGAGGAAAATTAGCTAAATTCAAATATTAGTCTTCTTGCCACCAATTTAGCAATTGTCATTGAATGAGAATCCTTGACTTTTTTTTATGAAGTTATGAGGCTATGATTATCATAATAAACCCATGCATTGAAGATCTAGATATTGCATTATTCTCTCACTCTTCAAAGGGTTTTGTCCTTAAAACCGTTTCACCTTCAGAATTTTTTTATTATTTTTTTAATGAAAAGAAGAAAACAAATTATTTTTTCAAGAAACAAAATGAAAGTAGTTTTTTTTTTTTGAAAAGTTTTTATGGATGAAATTTTATTTAGGAAAATGAATATTTTTTTTAAGTTTTTTTTGTTAAACTGAAAAATCAAAAATAAAAGGAATTATTTGTTTTTCTTTTAATGAGAAAATAAAACTTTAGGAAAAATAAAGAAAGAAAAAAAACATTTTTATGGTTTTTAAATTTTTTAAAAAAGAACAAAAACAGAAAATGTTTTTTTGGTTTTTGATATTAAAATAAAATGTAAAAGAAAACAATTAAACAAAAAAACTAAAAAGATAGGTGATACGATATTCGGCTCTGATACCAAGATGATATAAGATCGGAGGCGGATGGTCGAGCGGTCGAGAAGCGACGAGCGGGATGATGATCAAAGGCAGATCGATGGGACGAGTGGGACTTGGAAGCTGGCCGATGGCGCTCTCTTCCTCGTCAGTGGATGGTCGGTGATGGTCTGAGAACTACAGAACGTTGAGAGCACTAGGAACAATTCGAACAAGCAAGCAAGAAGCAAGAAGAGATCTAATCTCCAAGGGGCAGCCACGCAAGGAGGAAGAGATCGACAACCTTTAGGGTTTTCTTTTGCTTAAAACTTACTTGAGTTTATTGAAAACAAATAGTGGCTTTAAATAGCCAAAGTAATAGGGTTACAAGACTTAAGAAAGGGCCATAAAGAGGCCTCGTCGAAACTACAAAAATAGAAAACAAGAAAGAAGGTTGGACGGCCCATATTCTCCTTCTCTTGAAGCGGGCCTTGGTTTACCTCATTAAAAACCTTAGTGGGAAAACCCAATTGGGACAAAACCACACTTAAGGGAAAAATAGTATAAACCAATGCCCAAGAATATGTTTCTCGTACTCCTGGTCGCCATACATAAGTCTGAAGCCCACTAAGTCCGTGAGCTTCCAAATAAGGCAGGTCCAGCAACCTTTGGGTTTGATCTTGCATATCTTCTTTGTCCGAGTTGGTATTGGTGTGATTCTAACTCTCATGCATTTCCTGATGAATCAAGAATCCAGAACAAGTTTCTATACTCCTTGATTCATCGTGGTTCGTTCTGAGCACTCCAAAATGTGAAAGTCGGTCTTTATCGGGTTCCCTGAAAATCACCTGTCTTGAAACGGGCATAACTTCTTCATAGCAAATGGTATTGATGTGATTCTAGTTCGTACAGATTCCATGGTGAGTCAGGTTTCCAGAACATGTCGATTTGTAGCTTAAACCCTCATGGTTAGGTAGATACAATCCAAAATGTGAACCTATATCCCTGGTACGATAAAGCTGCTTCTCTCAGAAGGCATGTACCGGCTTGGTGAGCCATCCTCTAGTCTGTTGGGTCAATGATGGGTTGATGTCCTCATCAATAGGAGTGAAAATTCCGGTCCAGGAAATCGAGATCCATATGGCTTCGGGTTACTCGACATCGATAGCCAAGAGGATGTGTCGCAAAACGATGACACGGATGGACATGTCAATCAAACCAATCCACATGACAGTGAAACTATGGATGGAATGGAAGAAGGAGACAAATCCACACCAGAAGATGTGACTGATTGTACATCAGATGAGGTGCCAGTTGATGTAGGCAATGTGGATCATGATTTCTGGTTGAGCCTTATTGATGACGAATATGGAGGATCTAATGAACTGGATGTGATGACAGAAAGTCCACCCCGTATTGGAGTAGGGAATAATGCCAAACCAAAGAATTGTGGACCCGGGCCTGGACAGCCTGAATACGTGTACAGGTGGAAAGGGTCTAAGAATGACGATGACTCCCTCTCCTTCTGCGACGAGCTAATGGATATCCCGCCAATGGTGGATGAGTTTGAGTATCAACGCGACCATGTTCCCTACTTAGATCTAGACTCAATGGGCGGTGATCTGTACAAGGGAAAACTTTTCAAAAACAAAGAAGACTGCCTCGTTTGGTTAGCAATCCATGCTATAAAAGGCAAGTTTCATTATGTTAAACTTGTGTCAACCCTACATAAAGTTGTTATCCAGTGTCCAGATGGAACTTGTAACTGGCGTGTTATGGTGCCTGAGATGAAAGACACAGGATATTGGCAGGTTCAGGCTGACTTATTGCATCCTCTAGTCTGCTTGGTCAATGATGGGTTGATGTCCTCATCATACTCTCCCTCTTGAAAAGATTTCGATCTCGAAATTGTATAACCTGCACCAAGAGAAAGCAAGTTAGCTTTCATGCGATTTTGTGAATGGCCTTACCTTGATGAATCTGGGGCTCGTTGACGTCGATAGCATCAGGCGGTTCTTCTTTGAGTAAGTGATCCTACAACATGCCTCTCCTCTGGTTTTCTTTCCAATGACAAGTTTTTGTACAATCCTCTTCTTTGGCCTCGTTCAAGTAGCATCCAAGGTCGGGTGGTACTTCTTTTCGGTCCGCCCCTTTGGTTCCTGCAATAATATTGACACCTTTGGCAAGAAAAAAGTGCATTAGGTGTTCTTTAGGAGATGATAAACGAGATGAGCTTAAATTATGATTAAGGTCTACTCGTGGGTCCAAATCATCTTTTGATTCCTCATGCTCTTTCAAGTTCGTCAAATCTTTTAGTACTTCTGTGGAATCAGTAGATATGAACTTTGTTAGAGAAAGACTTACCTGATTAACACTCTCAGTTGTGTTTGGGTCGGGCGGTTCCACTTGTTTCTTGGTCTCGCCTTTGGTCCTTTGGTCTGTGCGGTCCATTGGACTCTCTATCATTCCTGCGTCCTTCTCAACACTTTTGACCAACCCCAAGTGCATTAAAACAGTTTTTGATTCATTATAATCAGATCGAAAAGATTTGGGTTGGGACACTTTAACCTTTGGTCGTGGCGGTTCGGGCATTGGAATTTTGGTCGAGGCGGTCGAAGGGCGTGGACGGCCATGGGCCTTTGTTCTTGGCATGACATATTGCTCATATACGAGCCTTTTCAGATCCTTCCACGTCCATGCTGGCTCCTTATAGTGAACTCGTATCGTCTCTTCGTTCTCCCACCAAGTATAGGCATCTCCGGTCAGGGTTCGGATAGCATACGAGGCCTGTTCTTTTCTTGGGATGTTGTAATTCCAAAAAATAGTCCTCCAGATCTTCCTCCCAGTGAAAATAATCTTCGTTTCCTGAAAAAGACATGGGTTGTGAGTCTAGGACATAAGATCTATATCGATATTTAGTTGGAGTTGGCGATGGTCTTAGTCTAATGGTGTGGTGAGGCCGGTAAAGGTCTGGTGGCTCGGGCTCCATCTCGTTTGCGGAACTGTCTTCTTCAGTATAGTCCAGATTGAGTCCACGGTCGTGTTGTCCATGTTGTGCTTGTCCGGGTCGAGGTTGTCGCTGCTGGTCGATGGGGCGTTCGAGACTGTCGAGTCGAGCACTTATCGCCTGGATCGCGGTCATGAGCTGGGTCAAGTCAGGTGGCGCGGCTTGGTGGTTCTGTTCGCCGGCCATGCTAACTAATTTGCACACTTAACACACAATAAATGCACACAAGAAAAAGAAAAACAAAGGAAACTAGTATAAAAAAGGAAAACACAATCGCACCAACCAATAAATGAAAATAAAGGAAAACTAATTGACGATTTTTTTTTTTTTGAATAGGAGAAAATGGAGAAATGCAATATGCCTGTTTGATATATTTGTTTTTTTTTTTTTTGAATGTATGACACAAAAGGAAAATGCAATAACTCAAAGACTTAACAAACCGAATTCAAGAGCTAAACCGATATGCACGAACAATCTAACAAAGAGAAACCTAATGCAAAGGTGCGGCCGCTCTAAACAAGTTTATTTGTTATATATATATTTATTATTAAAAGAATGCAACAAGTAGACAGAACCGAGTAATCAGACAGTAAAGCCAAAGAACAAACCAAGTTCGAATGAACCCTAGCACACTAGTTTTAATAAGCGCCGTCCAAGAGTTTTCTTAAACAAGTTTTCTTCTTTTTTTTTTCAATATGATGCAACAGGAACAAAACACAAAGCAACAGAGATTAACACTCTTTTTTTTTATTTTCAGTTTAAAATAACAACGAGACAGCAGTAAAATAACAAGGCCGAATGATAAACTAGGAAAATGAAAACAAGATAATTTTTTCTTTTTAATAGATTTTTTTTATTTATAAAAGAGCAAAGAACAAAAACAGAAACGAAAAGAGGCAAAGATGAGATGTAACCAGATTGGTGTCACGAGCCTAAGCTCTGATACCAGATGATATAAGATCGGAGGCGGGTGGTCGAGCGGTCGAGAAGCGACGAGCGGGATGATGATCGAAGGCAGATCGATGGGACGAGTGGGACTTGGAAGCTGGCCGATGGCGCTCTCTTCCTCGTCAGTGGATGGTCGGTGATGGTCTGAGAACTACAGAACGTTGAGAGCACTAGGAACAATTCGAAAAAGCAAGCAAGAAGCAAGAAGAGATCTAATCTCCAAGGGGCAGCCACGCAAGGAGGAAGAGATCGACAACCTTTAGGGGTTTCTTTTGCTTAAAACTTACTTGAGTTTATTGAAAACAAAGAGTGGTTTTAAATAGCCAAAGTAATAGGGTTACAAGACTTAAGAAAGGGCCATAAAGAGGCCTGGTCGAAACTACAAAAATAGAAAACAAGAAAGAAGGTTGGACGGCCCATATTCTCCTTCTCTTGAAGCGGGCCTTGGTTTACCTCAATAAAAACCTTAGTGGGAAAACCCAATTGGGACAAAACCACACATAAGGGAAAAAGAGTATAAACCAATGTCCAAGGAGATGTTGCTCGTACTCCTGGTCGCCAAACATAAGTCTGAAGCCCACTAAGTCTGTGAGCTTACAAATAAGGCAGGTCCAGCAACCTTCGAGTTTGATCTTGCATATCTTCTTTGTCCGAGTTGGTATTGGTGTGATTCCAACTCTCATGCATTTCCTGAAGAATCAAGAATCCAGAACAAGTTTCTTTACTCCTTGATTCATCCTGGTTCGTTCTGAGCACTCCAAAATGTGCAAGTCGGTCTTTATCGGGTTTCCTGAAAATTACATGTCTTGAAACGGGCATAACTTCTTCATAGCAAATGGTATTGATGTGATTCCAGTTCGTGCAGATTCCATGGTGAGTCAGGTTTCCAGAACATATCGATGTGTAGCTTAAATCCTCATGGTTAGGTAGATACACTCCAAAATGTGAACCTATATCCCTGTTACGATAAAGCTGCTTCTCTCCGAAGGCATGTACCGGCTTGGTGAGCCATCCTCTAGTCTGTTGGGTCAATGATGGGTTGATGTCCTCATCAATAGGAGTGAAAATTCTGGTCCACGAAATCGAGATCCATTTGGCTTCGGGTTACTCGACATCGATAGCCAAGAGGATGTGTCGCAAAACGATGACACGGATGGACATGTCAATCAAACCAATCCACATGACAGTGAAACTATGGATGGAATGGAAGAAGGAGACAAATCCACACCAGAAGATGTGACTGATTGTACATCAGATGAGGTGCCAGTTGATGTAGGCAATGTGGATCATGATTTCTGGTTGAGCCTTATTGATGACGAATATGGAGGATCTAATGAACTGGATGTGATGACAGAAAGTCCACCCCGTATTGGAGTAGGGAATAATGCCAAACGAAAGAATTGTGGACCCGGCCTGGACAGCCTGAATACGTGTACAGGTGGAAAGGGTCTAAGAATGACGATGACTCCCTCTCCTTCTGCGACGAGCTAATGGATATCCCGCCAATGGTGGATGATTTTGAGTATCAACGCGACCCTGTTCCCTACTTAGATCTAGACTCAATGGGCGGTGATCTGTACAAGGGAAAACTTTTCAAAAACAAAGAAGATTGCCTCGTTTGGTTAGCAATCCATGCTATAAAAGGCAAGTTTCATTATGTTAAACTTGTGTCAACCCTACATAAAGTTGTTATCCAGTGTCCAGATGGAACTTGTAACTGGCGTGTTATGGTGCATGAGATGAAAGACACAGGATATTGGCAGGTTCAGGCTGACTTATTGCACTCATGTTGTACCGGTACTCGAAACAAATATAGGAAACTAGGGACAACGAAAGTCATCGCTGCAGCTTTCAAAGATAAGTATACCGACTTGTCGTTGGGTCCCAAACCATCCGGTCTCCAAGCGCTACTGCTGAAGGAATTGCGTATCCAGTCAACGTATAATAAGTGTTGGCATGCGAGGCAAAAAGAACTAACAATCTTAAGGGGAACAAATGATGCATCCTATAGGAAGCTTGCTGAGTTCATTTACATGCTAAAATTGGCAAACCCCGTGACTATTGGTGATATCCAGTATGAGGTAGATGCAGCTGGTTGCGAACGGTTTCTTTATCTGTTCCTAGCGTTTGGTGCATCCAGTAAAGGTTTTGCGAAGTTGCGGAGAATGATGATCGTGGATGGCACACATTTAAGTGGAAGACACGGTGGAGTTTTGTTAACCGCCAGCGGACAAGATGCCAATTTCCAAGTTTATCCATTAGCATTCTGCATCGTGGACAAAGAGAATGAAGAGTCGTGGACATACTTCTTCCACAAACTGGAAAGGATTATTGCTGACAGTCCCACTCTGACATTCATTTCCAACAGGTATCAGTCTATATACAAAGCTAAGGGTAGGATCTTTCCTCGAGTTCACCATGGAGCATGTCTTGAACACGTTCAGAGAAATGTTAAAGCTAGGTTTAAATCGGCAGGTCTGGGGAAAATGGTTAAAGCAGCAGGATTTGCTTATAGGATTGGTGGTTACCATGAGATATACAACCGGATCCGTACCAATAACTTAGCATGTGCAAAGTACCTCGATCATATTTGTGTTGGGAACTGGTCACGAGCTTATTTCAGAGGGGAGAGGTACAATCTTATGACTAGAAATATCGCTGAAACACTGAATAAGGCTTTAATGGATGGCAGAAGTCAACCTATCTTCGAACTTGTTAAATGTATACGCGAAATGTTAACCAAGTGGTTTAGTGCTCGACGTGCTAAATCAGTTGCGCACATCCCTGATGTTTTTATTGAGGTTGACAAGCTCATGGATAAGCCTATGCAGGAAGTTCATGGCTGGAAGATAGCCAGTGTGGCAGACTGGAATTTCGAGATAGTTGGCCAATTTGGCGGTGAATCATTCCATGTTATTCTGCTCGACAAGAGATGCACATGCAAGATGTTCGATAGACTGAAAATCCCATGTGGACACGATTTACTAGTTACGGACAACCTTGATGTTAGCTACGCCAGTTTGTGCGACTCTACTTATAAAACTTCAACATGGAGAGCCACCTACGAAGGCGTGATCAGCCCGAGGGGGAATTTGGAAGATTGCGATATCCCAGATGATGTTCGCAAACGTGTCTTGTATCCACCTGGTGGCAACAGACCATCGGGTAGACCCAAGGAGGGGAGATACCCATCTGTCGGTGAATTCCAGGTAGCAAATCGAACCTTAATTTATACCCTATGTTAGCAAATCGAACCTTAATTTTTTAATACATTCTTTAAAAACCATTGCAGAAGGAGAAAACTCCTCGGTCAACACCTAACAGATGTTCCAAATGCAAAGGCCCCAAACACAATCGCGCAACTTGAAAATCAGGGCTTCTCCACTAGGTTCGGTGGACACCTTATTTTCGGTTATAACTGCATTTCACCCGGATAGCAGTTATTCCACACACTTCGATGTCAAGATCTTTTTGCTCTTTTGTTATGCCTTTATTCAAAACATTATCGGGATTGTAGAACGGCATTCTATAACTTGCTCGGTGTCAAATTAACTAAACCCCTCGCCATTTTCCATATTTTATTTATAATTACATGCTTTTCCATACAAATTATCCATTTGCCCAATAACCCATCGTATGGATGCGTGGTCAAAATATTTATAGATATTGTTGTGTGATATGGACTGTACATTAAACACAATGGATACAAGGGCTTCACTATTTTTCCCATTTTTCCAAAACAGTTCGATGTCAAAAGCATGCCGAGTTTGATATTTACTTGTTTCGAGGCAACGATGTGACATAATCCATACAGAATTTTTAAAATGTAATAAAGATGTGATCGGTCATAAGAAAGCTGTCACAAGGCCAGTCTCACTTACAACGCAGTCTTGTCAAGGCGTGCAAAGTTCAATTTTTGAAACTCTTAAATACTATTTTCCAACGGATATAATTTGTATCAGATACCCCAAACTCAATTGTATAACATAATGGATACGCAGACCGAAAAGGTTCATAATGAATACAAAACAACCCATCCATCCATCTTTTTTTTTCCAGATCATTATACCATTCATGGTTTATAAGTACCACGTTATTCACCCGGGATTTAACAATCTTTACAGCCATGAGTTCCACATCTACATCAATATGCCCAAATGCTCATACGTACATGCCCGGTCCATAGGCGTCGCCGTTCCAACCATGTGTTGGTGTGGCGAACCTATTGAAATAGGATATAGTACAACTCGTTCGAACCTTCATCGTAGGTGGTTCAGATGTCCAAAAGCTATCCGGGTTAGCTTCAAATTCGGATTCATACATTTTTCAATGCATTATTTTACATTGCTAAGGTTCGTGAAACGTTTTTTTTTTGTATAGAACCAGTACCCAACTGAAGGCCACCTAAGGGAGTGGGTGGACGACGCGATTATAAAAGAGGTTGATAAGCTTGCAAAAGATCTCAAGAAAACTCAAGACGATGTAAAAGCATTAGAAAGATGGTCGGCGTCAGTATGAGACGAACTAGCTATAAAAATGGCAAGAAAGATCACTGTTGAGGTTGCAAGAAATAATAAATTACCTTGTTCTAGGAGGCATGGACATGATAAACTAACCATTACGCAACTATCCTGGGTTGTGGCCGTCTCTATCTGCGCAATGGCGTGGACGTTTGCTTAGTTGAAGACCCACTTTTACAATTGAAGACTGATCATTTATGCTAGCTAATAATTAAGCAAGCACATGTTTAAATTCAATGTTTTCATCTTTTTATCCATGCCGACTATGTTTCTCTGGTATGAATTATATTTCCTGGTATGAATACCCACAACATCCATACATCCCGCTATATTTTTGGTTGGTTGTTAAAAAACGTGTTTTTAACTATCCCCAAAATGTTCACTACAGTTTTTACCAGTAATTTCAAGCATAGAAGAGTGTTCTAGTAGACATCATACCCCGAGCTTACATCAGTTCTGAACGTTTAAAATTAACAAAATGCATGGATAGCATGTTACGATTTAAAATTATAGGCTAAGACATTTTTTGTATTTTAATGGATAGATAATAGAAATAACATCCATCACACGTATCACCAGAATCTTCACCAAACATCGTGTGCACCCACCAACAGTCACCCAAATCGCTGCATCTCCAAGAATAACGCCAACAGTCCATCAATTTTGGATTAACCCCAAGAACATGGTATGGTAACATTTCCCCTATGGCCATTGCCTCATCATACGATCGCTGTGACCGGAATAACTTATAGTCCTCGTTGCATTCTCTCCCGGCACACCAGCTTAGAAGTATATACATTAGCTCGGCATGTGGATGCACGCCTTTCACTTCGTGTAAAATAGTGATTTCTGTTTCTAGGTCCCCCCCACTGAATGCAATGCGGAGGCTGTCCGTGTACATGGCATACGGGTTTTTGTGCTCTACGCACTTTCTGTAGAACTTGTAATACCATGAGCATTCTTTGTCAGAAAACCAATTAAAGTCATGTCGCATATGCAATCGGACTCATGAATAGACTTCTGGTGAACAAACTACAGCAGCACATAACAGTCCGGCCTTAAGTAAATTAGCACACGGATCTACGCCGTTTTCTGCGAGCCTGCCAGCGATTTCGGTGAGGATCGGACTTGGTAGCCACATTTGGGTGTGGTTTCTTTTTTTTTTTACTAAATAGTCCAACTTCTGTTTCGTTAATAAATGGGGCGCGTGGCCTTACAATGCAGACGGGGGAAGGTGGATAATTAATAAATGCAGTCAAAAGTAAAGTGCTATTTTCCTTCCAAAATATTGAACAATTATAATTTATACCTGACAGATAGCCAATACATATCATATAACCTATTGCATACAAATTATATATATTTGGCATTGACCTATCCATCACCATCATACTCTAACTTATCCATAATACCAAATGCCTTTTATATAACTCACGCTCACTCACAAATCAGTAAAGCGGCTGTTATAGAAACTTCTCTTCATCTTTCATACTCAAACTCAACTATTACTCTCGCTCGGCGACAATGAGTTAGTGGAATGACAAAGTATGTTACAAGTGGGGTCCTCCTGTATCTGGCTCCAGAACAGTTATGCAAACTACTCGGGTTTCAGTTATTCCCAAGACTTTCCATTGCGGCTCATCACCGTTCATTACAGTCTCTAACTCTAACGAAAACAGAGGACGTCGCTGCTACTCATGCCCTTATGATATATATGATGTAATCTCAAAATCACTATTGTTCATTCTTCTCCCCCTCCGTGTATATAGTAATTATAAACACATCTTTTCATTGGTATTTTCGTAGGGCCCACAGGAGGGATGTGGTTTTATGATGTGGTGGGATGAAGCGCTACCGGAAGAAATCGAAACACTGAAGCTGGAGGCTCGTGTAAAAGAAGCAACTCTCAAGTCAAAAATGGCTGAATTAATGAACACAGTCAACACGTTGATCTCCAAAGTTAGCAACCTGGAAACGCAGGTGCAGGACATGCACCACCTACTGTATTGATGGATAGGCCGACCAATCCATAGTAGTAGCAACAATGGAAAATAATTTGTCTTTGGCATATCTGTCTATGTTTTTAGTATCCATCGTCATTTCAATTATCTATCAGCTAGCCTCAACAATATATGCTATTTAGATTTTTATCGCATTCATGATCGTTCTCCTTCTAATGCTATTTGGCTGCATTCACTTTAAAATGAATACGATCCACTCTTTGATCCATATACATCACAAATACCTTGATTAATGGATACCATCCGGTAGGTCGTCTTGAGGACAAATAATGTATATTGGTGACCCAGTCGAACAATAAGTAAATTATCCACAGGTAAATCCTATGTGCATATTCATTATAACAATATTACAACAATCTCACAACTCAATTCTTGGATACCTTCCAACCCTGTTTTTATCATATTATATAATCATTTTATGCATCTGCACATGATTAAACGTCCTTCTGCCAATATCACTTTCCACATCATACTTCTCATCAGCATATAATCTTAGACACACACCATAGATGGAAGCATCGGATTGAACTTGAAATTGAATGACAAATTTGTCTACAATAGTTTGTATATGCCCGCATGTATAACGACAATTACTATCCATCACATGATTAAACTTATTCCTATCCATCACTATCCATAGTATACTTCACTTCATCTTCTATTTTTGACATACCCCATGGATGGAAGCATCGGTGGCGTTGTTATTTTGCATGTATATTTCCTATGCATTTTTATCTAAGTTATGATGTATATGAAATATTCCACCGCCTTAACAGCTATAAATAAGCTATGTCGACAAGTCATTGTCCACACACATCGAAAACTCAAAACCCAAGATGAACAAACCACACCTCAACCTTCTCGATTTAACAAGTGAAATAAGAAGGAAGATTCTCGCCAAAAATGCAAGTGAAAACATTAGAGAGCACTTCAAGATTAGAGCTGTGTGCAGGACCCTTCGCGACGACGCCGATCACGTGGATACGCTCTCCCATATTGATCTTATTGAGACTCACCACGAGCACCAAAGGATAGTTGGTCTGAAACATGCTTGCTTAGAAGCCAACAATCCAACTGCGGTTTTTTGAAAGCAATCTCTGATTTTATGTACTCTGATGCAAGAGATGATGCATTTTCACGCATCTAACATTGCGCGATCCTTGGAATCAAATCTGCAGTCTACTGCTATGAAGTTATCCGCCTATCCATCTCACCCGAGCTGGATGCTGGTTTAACCATTCCACATCTCTCTGGGAGGGATATTCGTGCTCTTAGGAGACACGTCAGTAAATTCCAAAGATTAGACTCGCCTATCGGGATCACAGTTGATCTCGCAATCATAAGAGATTCTGCTGACCAAGGAAGACTCGCGACATGCACTTGCTCTATTCATCGTTACTGGCTGGACTTGCTCGATGAAAATGTAAAAGGACCAGGAATGTGTGAGACATGCTTCTGGACTATCGAAATTCTAGCGTTTTCAGAATAATACCTCAGACTTTCCTAAGGTGGCCCGAATATCTTGACGACTACGGTGGTTGGGGACATGGTGATGAACAATACGCTGCCGACTGGTTCGGTGAGGCACAAGATGTTGTCGATTGGTTCGGTGATGCACAAGACATCATTCCGGCGGTGTGGGAAGCTTAAGCGGCGAACTTAAATATTTTATGCTAATTAATCTTAATTATCTTTTTCGTGGTAGTATTTTAATTATCATCTTATATTTTGGCAGTTCGTTTTTGATGTATCCACGGTAAAACATTGCTAAGTTGCTATAAAATTACAAGACTTTTTACGTATCCACGCATTTTTATTATAATTTTGTTTTGCGAGAGTTGTCATTTAATACTCTACAGCCCAAGGATCGATATGTCTAACAAATAATAAATCATATAGGTTATAGCTGTCAAATCTTAGTCCCGAGTTTCAAGAGGCCTTAAACTTTATTTATTATTACTTTTATAACACACTAAATCTTAGCGTGCTTTTTTTTAAATCCTATCCGAGGCCTATGTAATGCACGACTTGAGCTACTGTGTTAATGTATCCATAAATCAGTGAACCCATTCAACACACTCATAATAAGAAATACATAACTACCACACGGACAAAGACATATTTCTCTCATCCGTACAAATTCCTCAGTAGAATTTGTGCCTATACAATTCAAACAGTCAGTTGTTTACTCTTCCAATCCACAAAATATAATCATATTCGATTCGCACAAACTATCCATGTGAATATTTGCCATTTTCGACTTTTTATCAACATCAATTAATAAAAATTTAAATCCTCCCCGCATTTAAATTTGCATGGCTATATGTACCAGTCACAGTCGCTATGTCTACTCTAATTCTGCTGGATCATCACTAGTGTCAAATCACCATATAACCCTTCCCGATATCCTATAAATACATACCCCCCGAAATTGTTATTATAAAATCCACTTACTTATAATCCGAACATATTTTTGTATAACTTAGTTTAGTACTTTTTATATACATGGACACCAATATCATAATTATATATCAAACGATTATCAGCAAGTAATCGAAATCATCTCCATCTACCCCAGTTAACAATGTATTTTTAAAGTATATATCAATGATCGAACTCATTCATCACACATATAATAAGAAACCCATATATACTATACGGTGTCAGGAAGATATTTTATAGTCTCTTTTTGTGTTCCTATCCATACGTAGTCATATCCGATTCGCATTTAACTATCCGCGAACTTTTCACTGTAAATAACTAATGATTTTATAAAGTTCATTACTTTTGAGCAAAATCGTCCAATCTTACCATGCCCCACTAAATTACGCATGCCTACGTGTGTCAGTGTCTCGTAGCTTCTCTGTATCCTCCAGATTTCTGAATAAACACTGGTTGTCAAATCGTCATATAATCTTTCCCAATAAAATAGTTTTGAATAGAATCCATCTTAGTTATATTCCGGACAGGCTTTATATCCACTTCATTTAATATTATCCATATACAAACATACATGTATTTATAAATTACGTGTTAAGCTCAATACTGTTCAACAAGTGATCCCATACACTGTCCATGTACAAGAGTTATTATTGATATAGTATTAATTGTCTTTTTGAATAATACATTGTCAAAACAAAGTAACATAGTTGATAATATACTGAACAAAATTGCGATACGCCCTACAAGGTGTCATGAAACAGTCAACACATATTTTCACTAGTATATTGATTGTGGATATCTATTAGGTTTTCACAGGGCATCATTTATCCATATACAGACAGATAATACAACACACCCGAGACTGACGCGACCATACTTTTATTTTTTTACAACTACACATGTCGTTATGTCCAGACAAATTTATGTATACGCAGAGATATAATAGATAGAGATGTGCTTTAAATGTACGATATATTTAACTATTTTTTTAGTTTTTACATTTTCATTGGTGTATCCGTGGGGTGGGAGTATGGTGCTTGGCGATATGTATCCATATATTGACATAAAAAAAAACATAGCAACATAGTTGGATGAAAGTAGTGTTATATTTTTTTCAATGTCTATCCATGTTAATAGATCGCCAGCTGTACACCTATTTTTTGAAGGGGGTAATGTGTTCCACATATCCATAACGAATATGTGACAACGCCTGGTCAAATATGTGTATCCATATTGTACAAACATTTACGAATACCTACACGAAAGACAAAGAATATATATCCATAAAACCAACTTAAATCAACTAACTCAGACTATCCATATCTACATGTATATCCTCTTATTCCAGGCAGATAATATCTACTGTCATAACCATCGCAGTTAGAATAAGGCCATCATGAAAGTAATATCCCACGAAATAAACATAACTCCACAGTTCCAAGCAATCAAATACGTATCCATACACAACTTAACAAGTCTGACAAAATTCATTATTAGAGATACTGGATAATTCTTCAAAGTTTAGGGAAGAACTTGCGGGATAACCCAATGCTTATAGATTTCCATTGTGTATTGTTGTCTGGATTGGTCGACGAAACTATCTGTCATGGATGCTAACTCTTCCGTTTGTAGTAGCGCATGCATCTCAATAAACTTCATGGATATAGGACCACAATTTCCAGTGCGTTGATTCTTGTAGTAACAAAACGGACGATTCCATCTATAAGCATCCACAGGTTTGTTTGCATCCTTTGGCCTCTTTGGCTCTATACAACCAGCTTCAGCGTCATATTTGAAGAAAGCTTCCACAATATAAGGCAACGCGTGCACAATGGGAGCGATTTCGTTAGCCGCTTGTTGTTCGCAATATTGGGTAGGTAATGGGTCAAGCACTTCAACTGATCCCACCTCGAGATTGATAACAACACCAACCCAGTGATCCTCGTTCCAATTCATTGGCACGTATACCGTAGAGACATCTTCAAACCACTGGCCTTAATACGGCCCGAGCCCAGTCGCCGCTAGCAAAATCCTTAATGTGATTGCCCCAACGATATGAACCCTTCTCACGGCACGACATGAAGCTTCTATACCTTCCCTGCAAATAGCTGGAGAACCTAGGCGGCAGAAAGACCACCCTATCATCTGCATATCGTTTTTCATGCATCATGTATATGAGCTCTCCGAGTATTTGCATATGATGGAATACATACATAAATTAGTTTCGTATGCTGAAATTACATGCTAACATAAACAAACATTTTTGAAGGTTAACGAAATCCTAACCGATGTGTTCACAAATTTCATAGGCTCTGACAGGTCCAACAAGTCTTGGTTAGTTATCATTAGCTCTCCAAACATCAGGTCATTTAGCAAGAACTGCCTGGTAGGACAAAGCCAAAGAGCTTGCTGCCACTAGGGGTGTTGGCCAACAATCCAACCATCACACTCAACCACATTTGAAAATTGATTAGCTAGATTAACCTCTTCATCGGTTAGCATTTTCTTTGAACGCTTTGGTGGTGGAGAAGAGTCACTCAGCACAACACTTTCTTCAGTACTGCTTACATGTTCCTGGTCAGGATTTTTCGTGATTTTTTTACCGGAGTTCCCATGTTTTTCTTCCCATCCACTGGCTTTCCATTATCATATGTAGTATTTTCACAATCACTCTTTTTGACATCTTCGGCACTCTTTGCTATCACACAAGACAATTCGCCTTCCAACGCCTGTGGTGCCAAAGTAGATTTTATCATCTGTGGAAACACGACCGAATGATAATCTCTTATAAAAGATGTTAATTACCACTAATTCATTGACCGTCTTCACAGTCTCCTCTCCATGAGATGTCGTCTGAATCTCTCTGTCCGGGTGGATAGACTGGACACAATGCATCCACGATAAAAACAACCAATACTAGTTAACATACAAATATAGGATGTAGTTTTCTATTCTACTACGTTTTTTTGTTAACAGCATTAGTTTGATTACCACCAATCCATCTCTCAATCCCATGCACATGCCCATCATCCATTCCCTTCAATTCTTTGTCCACTGGGGGCTCCATGGATATGTCTTTCGGTAGCTGACAAACATCATCCTCTGTGTGAACGATCTGGACATTACAGTAATCCACGAAGTTATAAAAGATCAAACGGGCTTACCTAATAATCAAATCGAGCTACTACATGCTATTTTATACAAGTCGTGGATACCTCTTCAAAATCCACAATATTATGTTGTGTTGTTTCAGTTGATTCCTTATAAATGGATATGGACGCCAAGAAGCTATATTCCTAAATAAAACGAATAACTCTTATTAGGAAACCCACTCTTACCCCAGATGGTTTTATCACCGACACAGCTTTTAGTCCATCATCTTGTACATCCTCGTCCAAACGCCCGGTTACAGCTTCATTCTCCTGGATAGTCTGCCCTGCATAGGTGCTCAATACTCAGAATCATCTTTGTGCCACATAAATAAAAAGAATTACATCTTTTTACAACTTTGTAGATACCTCTTTATCTTCACTTGTATGCACAACAATCCCGGCCATCCTAACATACTGAGTATAGACAAGTAAAGTTAATTCAGATTACTATAACATAATTTAAACTCTCACATTTGTATCCATAGAATACCTGCTCTGATTCATTCAAACCCACGCTATCTTCTGCCTTCTCCTCTCTCATCGTTTTCAAGCATTGAGCTGCACAGATAACGTTCTGATCATCTTGATGCCCATAGTCAGTAGGGGATCCAAAATCAATGGATAGATCGTTGGAGGGAACAACAACAATAGCTGGCTGAGTACAAAAGATATGAACGTTCAACGGGTCAACCTGAAACTCCCCTCCAAGATTCTGCTGGTCCAAAGAAGATTCATCAACTTCTGTGTTTGGAAGATCAGACATAATAGATTTCACCGTCTCCCAGCACTGCTTTTGGTAACAAAGCCTTCTAATCGGTATCCATTACTAGTACTCTGTCCAGGAATATCAGAAGATTTACTCTTGCGCCGCTTGTTCATTAACGTCAGCGTGTTTCTCTGTGGAGGGCTGTGAAGACGCTGCTTTTTAGGAATCCTACACGACCGATACCCCAACTTCTGTTAAGCCCCAACATCTGCTCCCCTTGTTTTTGCAATAACTCATTCATTTTTTTCCTGATTCTCATGCAATTTCTTCTGTTCCTGAGTTAGTACCTTAATTGCTTTCATTACCTTACTCTTAAACTTCTCATTCCCAACCGAGTCGGCCTCACTGCTTGTTTCACTCGTTGTAGGTGTTGCAAAAGGTCTCCTCTTCCTTTTATTCTCAACACGGGGCTTCAAATTAGGGTCGTGTCTAATCAACCACATAGAAGAGTCACCACCAGGCCAGTCTATTTTTTTAAACTTGTGTCCTTCTTCGACCAGCTTATCAAGGTACTGAACTTTCTTATCTTTGATCTCATCACACCATTCCCACCAAGGTTCATCCACTAGAGGCTCCACGGGCTTCAAACACGGAATTATACTCACTTGTGTACAGAATTTTGTGGATAGGTAAATACATAGCAGTTGTTATAAATGTGGATAGAGCGACTATACACTAAACTCAGGTCCAAAATCAATGTCAAGTACGGTCTCAGCGCTGATCCATTTGTTTTCCGGGATACTTTGAAAATTACTATCCATAAAGTTATCAGTTTATCCATGATCAGGCATTCTCTCCATCAACCCAGGAATACAACGAAAAGCTAGCAGTTGATACGCAAGAGGGAATCCATACACAACTTTCGTTTGTTGTTGAAGCTGCATCCTAAAGGTCTGGACAGGATCCTCCACACTTCTAGCAGTCCTCTGTACTGGTTTCATTGAGTTAATTATCTTCAAAAAAAGATTCACGCCCCCATGGATACCGTAGAAAGAAATCCACATCCCTAAGCATCATAATCGGGTGTTGCTTTGGCATTCTGATGGCTACTTATTAACACTCCATCCACGATGCAAAGGAGTGCAAGCTTCAACCTTTTCGGACCATCCAAGTCAGGATCATCAAACATCGCAAGAATGTCAGAAATCTTCATCCCGGTGTCTCCTTTTCTCCCCCCTTTACCCATATCGCTAAACAACTCCTCCCACACTGTTTTTGACCCTTCAGGAGTTTTTGTTTTCTCAACAATCTCCTCCGGTTCCGGCCACTCATTACAATTTAACCCAGTTATCAAGCCGAACTCAAGTAACGAGAAGCGCATTGGCTGCCCCGCAAACACTGAGGTAAGCTCGTATTTTTTTCGTAATCAGTTGCCTCGTCAACAATTTGTGGATCATTTTACCAGATATGGGACTGAGCTTAACTGGAAGCTTAAACAACTCTCTGAAACTGAATTTTAGGATGACATCCCACTTTGGTGTAGACACAATCTTCCTCCACACTTTGTTTAAAATATCGGGCTTTGAATATATATTCAATCGGCCTTCGGGATTATGGTCCGTCTGATAAAGCCGTATAGGTAATTTTTCGTCCGCCATGTCTGCAATTCAAACCAGAAGAGCTCCTGAATTTTTTTTACAGGAAAGAATGATTTAGGGTTACCGATACTTTATCTTTAACAACTCCACAACGAAAGCTGTCCCAACCCGCTTCAAAGGCTACTCGAGAAAGCAGTCGACAGCACAAACTCGGAAACTGCTCCAAACTGTGTCTTCTCGTCCGCTGGTATATATCGCCAGAATTTTTTTAGGAAAGAAAGAGAGAGAAAGGTTTTTCTGGGACATATCTAAAATAAATAAAACGCCAACATTTAACTCAGAAAACTAACAGCATCGAAAGAAGTGAAACCAAAACCAATCCAGTTAGAGCAAATAGTTAATAATTTCAGGGACATTTTGGTCCAACACTCTCATAATAAGTTGCCGAAAGATACAAAAATGATATGAAACATAAAAAGATACTAAAGTGAACTAAAAAGAGTAAAAGATATAACATGTGCAATTCACCCCCAAAATATTATGAGCTTGGCTAAAATTCTTAAGCGAAATAAGGGTTGAGCCGTTGGCTAGTCTAAGGACCTCTCCAACTTAGCTCGGATAGGATGGTGGTGAAGGGTGGATCGAGTAGAACCACTATAGGTGTGAAAGCCTATAGATTCTTCTAGGAATACCCTAGCAATTTGGAACACTCATAAATTGAAAAAGAAGAGAGAGTTTTTGTTTTAGCACAAAAATCGATATTTTATTTATCAAAAGGTTGAAAAAGGGATTGCAACTCAAGACATTATATAGCCAGGTTCATGATTTATTACAAGGAAAAAACATCAATCATGCAAAGAAAAAAGGAAATACATAACAAAATCAAAGAAAAACAATCAAATCAAAGAGAGAGTATCTAGGGTGCTAAATAAGACAAGTTTGATCTCTTGTTATTCAAACTTGATTATTTAAGTTCTTGAGATCCTTTAGCTGTTTCAAAGTCATATTAGGAAGATTCTAGAGCTATATAACAGGTGCTTAGGTTTACTTCATGTTTGAGTAAGAATCTTATCTGTTATGAGAGGGTCGACCGGACAAATCTTCATTGTTCGGATTGTATCTGGAGTTTTATAACTAATCTACGGGAGTTCTTTGGTGGCCTGAAAAGTAGACTCATAGAGATTTAATTTGGTGGGTGGGTCAGGTCATGGGTCTCCCTGAGTCGTTATGGAGACTTGCTGAAAGATGACACTCAGTTGGGAGCTCTCGGATGGAGTTATGCAGATGGTTTCAAACTGATCAAATGGGATCAGTCCTTCATGTTCCAGATGGTTCAGGAATATGTTGAAATTTTTATATATTCCTTTTCTCTTGCTCCTGGTCACTGGTCCACTTGGTACATAGAGAGATTGAATGGTTTGGCTTGGTGGCTCGATGTCCTCATTGTTTCCTCATCCGAACTATGAGCTTGGCTTCATCTTCGTCGACCTCTCCCTCCTTAAGTTCATTGCTTAACACATGAAATTGAGAAAGGGAGCTAGTAGTCTCAGAAGTATTATTTATGGATTGTTGTCATCTACTGGATAGATCAATTGCATCCTTTCACACCTGATTCTTTGCAGTTTTTGTGGACCATTCCTCCACTCTCTGTTATGACATTTTTACTTCCAATTCTTTCCCTTATTTATTTGTGATATCATTTTTTTGGTGGTCCACTGCTGCTTCACTTAGTTGTGGTGAGATTATCGGCATAATAGCAATATTGGTTTGCATGTTTTGAGTGCCTAGAAGCGGCGTACTCTGTCTCGTTTCATCTACCTTATTCTTATTTGCATCATTATTTTTGGCGAGAATGGTCTTGTTTTTTTCAGTACATTCTTTATCTGTATGCCCCATTGTTTGCAACATGTACATCATCATGTAAGCCATGGAAAGCTGACTAATATATTGATATGTCCCCCTTAAAGTTATGTATTCTAGCAGTGGCTTCTCAAGTTTAACAACAACCAATGATCAGGCAACTGATGTATCCCTCTTTGTTCAAGGCTTTCGAGTTTTAAATTTAAAAAACCTTGAGTCTGCAAATGCATAGATATGCGAAGTAGTACTTAAGGTATCAATCCACAGGGAGCTATGCCTATCTGAATAGTCTATTAAGGTTAAAGGAGAGCTAAGAGATTGTTTGGATGTCAAAAACTAGTTTTCTAATAGTAATGAATATTAAATGAAAATGTAATAATAAGGAGGGCATTGGGTCATCCAAGGACATCTAAAGAGGTTCGAAATAATTCATACAAGTCTAGCTTAGCGTCTAATTGTTTATAGCAAGTTCCATAAACACGAAAATATGTCTAACCTGCTCTCATAGGACTACACACCTAATCTCTTCAACTCGACCAGTCAACCCTCACAGCTAGTCGTGAAGAAAATCATGAATTAATCATGTTCATCATAACGTTCATAGTGCCTTACAAGTCAACTCTCACATATTGCAATACAATCACTCTCCTAAGCTAGTTTACGATCAATAGATTCAGTATATTCTTAGTTCTATCAATCCTAAGATCAGATTCTAGTTCATGACTCTAGTCAATGCATTACGGATGAACCTAAAAAAGAAAGAATTTACAGAAATCAAGCATAAGTTTATCACAAGTAATCCTAATCAAACCGATATCATTCCTCCTAGATAACTACCTTGTAAAACCAATAAATGGACTACTCAGCCATGTAATAGCATATCATGGCCATAAGCTAACTCCTAAGACTAACTAGAATGTATTAGGTCTAGGGTTAGACATTTATGGTCTCTCTCAAGCACCCTAAAACTTTTAAACTCTAAAACTAATAAACTAAAAGACTAAAACTGAAAATAAAAGCTTCATTAAGTAGTTTCGTGTTTTCTGAATGAATTAAAAGATGTGGAGGTATTCCCTTATATAGTAATCAAACTCTCATGAAGACTCATAATTTTCGATGTGAGACAAGTGAAAACATAGAAAACCGTCTAAAGATCGACAAATGACCCAAATGGGCCATAAATTTAGGTGGCCATGAATTGAAGGTGTTGGACCACGACAACGCAGGGCCAGGTCATTGCCGGAGGTGTCTTCGTTGCGGCAAAGGCCTTGGTTGCCTTGGCTTTGGCTGCTCCTAGTCATGTTTTGTGTCTTTGTTTCCTTGAGTTTGCACCGTTGGATCTTCGTGATGTCAAGTGGAGAATGAAGCCTATATATCTCTCTCTATCTTTGATCCCATTTTAAGGATGATCAAATGGTGATAAGGTCTTCATTAGATACTTAACTTCTGACGGAATGACTCGGTATTGGAAAGTGGACTTTTGCTCCATTTGACTTGAATTAAGCTTGTGTTTCCTGAAAAGAGTCTTGACACTAGAAATAGGCGAAAACAAACTAAAAACCATTTAAAAACACTCGGATCACACATAAAAGTGTCTTAAAATATGCAATAAAACGGGTAAAATCTCGGTTATATCAACTCCCCCAGACTTAAACCTTTGTTTGTCCTAAAAAACAGAAATAAGTCCTAAGTAGTAAAAATGGGATGGGAAAATTGAATGGAAACTCAAACCATAACCAAGAACTACGATATTAAGAACTCAGCCTAGAAAATTGTCACCATAACATTTGAAATGCTAGTCATAAATCAAGACTTCGAAACCTTTCAATATTTAAATTCCGGTTAACTAGCTCTCTGAGTTCATTAAGGTATTTCATGTGATTCTCATCAAAAGCATTATTCAGTTTAAACAAGGCTAAGAGTTAAGGTTTTTTATTTTAAAGTGAGGCTAAGAGTGTTTTGTGTTACCATAAGTGTGAAGAGGGTGCTAAATATCACATAAAACCGCAAAGAGAGAATTGAATTGTTGATGTCCACAGTCTCCAATAACTTGTTGCTTGCACATGTGTTGATGAATGCTCTACTTTTCTACACTCTTTAGTAGTACCCCATACTTAGATTTTTCTCTGGTTTTTGAAGTAGAATCTGTAAAGCTCTTCTGATATGAACCAAAGCTCTTCTGATATGAACCAAAGCTTGCTTTGAGTTTATTTATAATTCTCTAAGACATTTGTAGGCTTTTGTTTGCCTTTCTTTCCTTCTTTCACGGTTTTTTTTTTCTTTTATATTTTTGGAAAGAGGAAACACATTTTATGATAGTCTCTAGATATCACGAATTTTATACCAATTTTTAAAGAGCTCCAGTCTTTGTTGGTGTTTCTCCTCGTCTTGAGTGACTAATGATTGTGTCGTTCCTATCTCTCCAGAGTTTTGCACATATCTGCACATATAAAAACAAGATAAGAGCCTAGAGGTTCGAAACAATGGTTAAGGTTCGGGTGGGGTACCAACTAAAGATGAGCTGGCCATTCAGGTACAACAAAGAGTTGTAAAATAGGTAAAAGATGTCTTGAATGTATGGTTTGTTGTCCTACCTAAAAATTTGATGAGAAAATTGTAAGTCAGATTATAGTCAAATAAAATAGAGCTAGTGTGTTCCTTCCAAAATAATCTCTATGGTTCTAATCTTTTCAAAATGATGTCGCAAGTACAAGTGCCTAGCTACCTCCTAGTCTAATACCTAGCCAAAATAGTTGTATCTAAGAGGTAGCAGGAAATCACACTGGTCGAAATCATCTTAGATTTTTGTCCTTACTCTCATTGATTTTAAAAACCGAGTTGTATCTAAGAGGTAGCCATAATAAAACCTTAAATTTTGATTTTTTTTTTTTAAAGAAAATGAATGTCGTAAGACTCATGTAAGTAAATGTGGTTAGTAACGGATGAAATCCTTCCCTACACTTAAAACACATTGTCCTCGGTGTGAAAAGTAAATAGGAAAGGATCAAAATAATGATCAAAATAATGATCAAAAATGGAATAGTTAATTTACAAGGGTCTTAGGTGCGGAATAATCAGATGGGCCGAGTTTGGTTTGCCTATGGTTGCGGATGGGGAAGGCACATGCGATGGGCCATTGGCCTTGGTTGCGAGGTCGTCGGTCGTGGCTGGTTGTGTGCGGCCCGCGACCGCGATGAGTTTGGCCGAGGTCGAAGAGGAGCATCGAAAGAGGTTCAAAATTATTCTTGCAAGTCTAACTTAGCTTCTAGTTGCTTATAGCAAGTTCCACCAACTCAAACACGAAAATATGTCTAACCTACTCTCATAGGACTACACACCTAGTTTCTTCAACTCGACTAGTCAACTCGCGCAGCTGGCCACGAGGAAGATCATGCATTAATATCAAGTTCATCATAACGTTCATAGTTTCCTACAAGTCAACTCTCGCATCTTGCAACACAACTACTCTCCTAAGCTAGTTGTGGTAAATAGATTCAGTACTTTTGTAGTTCTATAAATCCTAAAATCATATTTTAGTTCATGACTCTAGTCCATGCATTAAGAACGAACCTAAAAGAAAGAACTTCCAGAAATCAAACATAAGTCTATCACAAGTAATACTAATCAAACATATATCATTCCTTCTAGATAACTACCTTGTAAAACCCAATAATCAGACTACTCAGCCATGTAATAGCAGATCATGGCCATAAGATAACTGCTAAGACTAACTAGAACGTATCAGGTCTAGGATAAACGTTTAGGGTCTCTCTCAAGGACCCTAAAACTTCTAAACCCTAAAACTAAGAAACTAAATGACTAAAACTGAAAATAAAAACTTTATTAGGTAGATTTCATGTTTTCTGAATGAACTAAAAGAAGAGGGGGTCTACCCCTTATAAAGTGTTCAAACTCTCATGAAAACTTGTGGGACAAGTGAAAACATAGAAAACGGACTGAAGATAGACAAATGACCCAGATGAGCCATAAATTGAGGCGGCCGTGAGTTGGAGGTTCTGGGCCACAACCAGGCAGGGCCAGGTAGAAGCCGGAGGAGTCTTGGTCGCGGCCAAAGCATTGGTTGCCTTGGCTTCGGTTGCTCCTGGTCATGTTTTGTGTTTCTGTTTCCTTGATTTTTCATTGTTGGATCGTCGTGATGTTAAGTTGAGAATGAAGCCTATATATCTCTCTATCTTTGGTCCAATTTTGAAGGTGATAAAACGGTGAGAAGGTATTCATTAGATGTTGAACTTCTGACGTAATTGCTCGGTATCGAAAAGTGGACTTTTGCTCCATTTGACTTGAATTAAGCTTGAGTTTCATGAAAAGAGTCTTGGTAGGCGAACATACTAAAAATCATTTTAAAAACTTGGATTATTGATAAAAGTGTCCTCAAACATGCGATAAAAGGATAAAATCTCGGTTATATCAGCAACAACAATTTGTGTGCAATGTTTTGCTTAGGATGAATTTATGTCTTTCCCACAATGTCACCAAGGAATGTAAGTCCCTTGTGTGAAAATAGGTGACCATGTACATCTTTGAGATCGACCCACATGGGTATGGCTGATAGATCATGTCGAAGAAATGTAGTGTTTGGACTCCATTCGTACACCACAAGTGGTATGTCTGCGATGTGCCAAAAATGGCGAGGCAACACTCTAGCTCGAGCTTGATTGTTTTCAATGCGAAACAAAACTGTTTGGGACTAATATGATTTTGAGTGGCTTCTCTTTTGTGGATCAAATCCGATTTATAGTGGTGTGCACTTTGCCAATATGGGGAGCTTCTCCTATGAAATGTCCCACGATGTACGATGACAACAAGAGTTCAACATCGATCAATACATCATCTGGAATATCTGCAGTCACCACTCTCTCATTGAGTTCAACCATTGGTGAGTCGTGAACAAGAAGAGGGTTTTTTGTCTGAGATTACATGTGTCCATGTAGCTTTTTTACGGTGAATGAGTTTTGGTGATGGCCTTTGGTGGGGATTGGTGATGGCTGATGTCGTCTTATGGAAGCGGAGCCTCCATTTCTCCGGTAGCCAGAGCCTTGCGGCTTACGGTAGCAAAGGCAACTAGGGATTTAGTTTTCGCTTTCTTTTTGTCGCTAGGTTTTTCCGTCGTCAAAAATCGACATAAGCCATTTTGAAAATAGTGGGGGTGAATTGTCAAATAGTGAAGGAGGTCGGAGATGTTGTTACAAGCTTAAAAGGAAGTGGGTTTCAAAGGTGGATGCTGGTTTGGATTGTTTAGAAATTATGTACAATGGTTTGTTGAGGAGCTGGTCGATTTCGGTGGAAGAAAGGTCTGGAAACATGTTACTTAGGTCGAAATCACCTCCGGTGTTGTTGTGGCGGTGGCAGTGGCGCTGTGATGGAACTAAGCAGTGAAGTTCATCGGCCAAAATTCTCTTTGTATTCACACGTGTTTGGACAAGAGTTTTCTCATTAGCCTAACTTTATGTCTTCATTTGTGGTTGACTGGTTGGACTAATGGACCTTAACTTAATCTAAAGATGTTGGACTTCGAAAATTTAAACAATATGTAGATCTGACTTTTAATGAAAAATTGCCGACAAAAAAGGTTACTAAAATAGGTTTGTGATACAAGTTGTCTGGAAATGGAAAAGAAGAAAAACAAATGTGAAAGAAAGAGAAAAAGTTAAGAAAAGGGGTAAATAGTTTTTGTATTCTCTTTTATAACAGATGCGTAAAAAATCCCTCCTCTCTGTCAAACCTTTTAAAACCTTTTTCTTGTCAGACAACCTATCCAGCGATTCTTGTCTGCAACGACAAAAGAGGTAAATCCTTATCATTTTTTTTATTTATTATTATTAATATCAAACCTCGGCAAAGTAAAACGAAAACTTGCGGTGATGTATTTCTTAGAAGAAGAAAAAACATAAGGAGCGGCTAGCTTTTGGTGCGCCCAGAAAAACGGAGTTGTGGAACGTCTTGGAATCAAAGGTAATTCATTAGAAATGAGTTAAATTTTTGCCTTGTGTCAAGAATTGACTCAAAATGTTTATATTTTACCTTACCAGTTTGATGATTGGGAAGAAACTATATATCAACATTGAACACAACTGGTAATGTGTATGCGGATATATTGGCCAGGTCTAAGATTCAAATCTTCCTTTAGCAAAAAAAATAAAAACGTAAAACAAACAAACAAAAACTAGATAAATTTCCAACAATTCCTTTACCACATTCATAAAATTACGTGTTTAAGGGTTCAAAACTGGATATAATAAGAAATACACATTTTCAATAACTAATTTGTGTTGTTCAGTTTTTGATTAGCAACATTTTAGGTTGAGTTCTTGCAACTATATTTTTAGTAGTTACGAAATCATCTAAAACATGATTTTCTTGAGTTTCTACTTGTACGTCTAGATATCATCACAACCAGAAGAAAATTTTGGTACAAAACGTTTCTTAATCACCAAATGAAAATATAAACCAAGAGATTCTGAATTTATTGAATCCATTTCGCTAAAACGAATATGTTTGTGTCAAAAGAAAAATGAGTTGAACAGAAAAAAAGTTTACTGCAGGAAGAGAATTTTCTCAGAAAAGAAAAGATGTCAAAGCCTCCCTCCTCAACGAATCAGCAAGAGACTTCTTCTCCTCGGCAGAGGTATCTTGATCTGTTTTAAATACATCCACTTTGATCCTCTAATTAATTGATGTTGCGTGCAGGGACAACAATAAAACAATGACCCCGGAGATGGATGATCCTGAGAAAGCAGCACAGACAATCACACGTCTCATTGAGCAGCTTCATGCGAAGAAATCTACGGCGCCAGAGAAAGAGCTCAGCACCGCTCGGCTTCTCGGTCTAGCCAAAGGTAAAAAAGAGTGTAGAAAGATCATTGGACGGAACGTGAACGCCATGCCATCCTTCATATCACTTCTCAGGAACGGAACCCTTTTGGCAAAACTCAATTCCGCTTCAATCTTGACCGTTCTATGCAAAGACGAAAACATTCGTTCTAAAGTACTAATAGGCGGATGTATCCCGCCCCTGTTATCACTTGTGAAATCTGATTCTGTGGATGCAAGAAGAGCTGCGGCCGAGGCCATGTACGAAGTTTCCATGTGCGGAATGGATGATGATAACGTTGGTACAAAGATCTTTGTAACGGAAGGGGTGGTACCGAGTTTGTGGGATCAGTTGAAAAAGAAGCAGGACAAAACAGTTGAAGGATATTTGGTTGGGGCTTTGAGAAATCTTTGCGGCGATAGAGATGGTTTTTGGACAGTAACGCTTGAAGATGATGGAGTCGATATCATCTTAAAGCTTCTGCAGTCTAGCAATCCGGTATCTCAAGCAAACGCAGCTTCTCTCTTAGCTCGTCTCATTAGGCTTTTCAGTAGTAGCATCTCAAAAATAGTTGAGTCAGGTGCTGTGCAAGTCCTGGTTCAGCTTCTAGGTGAGGAAAACAGTGTTTTCGTGCATGCTAGTGTAGTCAATGCTCTAGAAGCCATCACATCAAAGTCAGAAGAAGCTAAGAATGTTGCTAGAGATTTGGATGGGATCCACCTTCTGATTAGCGCGGTGGTTGCTCCCTCTAAAGAGTTAGTCGATGAAGACAACAAACACGTCTTACAGAGTTATGGGACACAAGCGTTAGCAAACTTATGCGGTGGAATGTCTGCTTTAATAGTGTACCTTGGAGGGCTATCATTGTCTCCACGCCTTACTGAGCCAGTCGCTGATATTCTTGGAGCTCTTGCTTATGCTCTGAGGAAGTTTCAGCTGGGAGTACCGTTTGATCCTACACTAACAGAAGGAGTACTAGTGAAACTGTTGAAGCCCCGGGATACTCAACTGATCCAAGAACGTATCTTAGAGGCTATGGCAAGTCTATATGGAAATGCTCATGTATCGAAATCACTCAACAATGTGGAGGCTAAAAGGGCTATAGTCGGGCTAACAATCTTGGCCAGGGGCGAGCGGATGATAACTTGTTTGTCAAATGTATACAAAAAAGAGAATGTTTGGGAAGCTATTGGGAAGAGAGAAGGGATTCAAATCCTCATACCGTTTCTTGGATTGTCCAGCGAAGAACATCAACAACTGTCCGTTGAGTTGTTAGCGATCTTGACTGACAAGGTCGAAGAAAGCAGATGGGCAGTTACTTCTGCAGGCGGGATTCCTCCATTACTGCAGATACTAGAGAGAGGCGTGTCCCACAAGGCAAAGGAGGAGGCGGTCCGTGTCCTTTGGAACCTATGCTGTCACAGCGAGGAGATTCGTGTGTGCGTGGAGAAAGCAGGAGCTATTCCTGCACTCCTGGGGCTACTAAAGAACGGTGGACCAAAATGCCAAGAGAGCTCAGCAAATACGCTTTTGAAACTTATTAAAACTGCTGATCCAAGTGTTATCGAGCAAGTACAGGCTTTGTTTCTCGGAGATGCTCCAAAGTCAAAGACTCATTTGATAAGAGTTGTAGGGCATGTTCTTGCATCGGCTTCCTTGGAGGAATTTGTCACCAAGGGTTCTGCAGCTAATAATGGATTGAGGTCACTTGTCCAAAGACTTGCCTCATCAAACGAGAAAATGAAAGAGAACGCAGCTTCGGTCCTGGCTCATCTGTTCAGTTCAAGGAAAGACCTTTGTGGTGGTCTTGGATTTGATGAGACTGATAATCCGTGCACCAAGCTTTTAAGTGGAAACACTCACGCCGTTGCAACGCAATTAGCGCACGCCCTGGGCTCTCTATCCAATTCCAATCCAACAAAGAAAAAGAAGTTACAAGTCCAAGTGATCAAACCATTGATAAAGTCTGCAAAAACAAACCCGATCGAGTCAGCAGAGAACCCCGTTTCAACAGCCGAGGCATTAGCTGATGATGTTGTTTCTGCTTTGACCAGAGTACTAAGAGAAGGAACGCTGCAAGGTAAGAGAAATGCTTCACAAGCTCTTCATCAGTTACTTAAGCATTTCCAGGTTAATGACGTGTTCAAAGGAAATGATCAGTGCCGATTCGCTGTTCCTGAACTCGTTGAGCTCTTAAACGCAACTGACCTCAATAACAGCGCCTTTATCGACGTTTTGGAAGTACTCTCTTTGCTGCTGGCCAAGGCCAAATATGGTGTCGAAGCTCCTTCCAGTTTAGACTCTCTCGTCCGGTGTGTAGCCGAAGGTCATCCTCTGGTGCAAGATAAAGCAATAGAGATATTGTCTCGCTTCTGCAAGACACAGTTTTCCCTGCTAGGTGAAGTTTTGGTCACACGATCGAAATCAATTTCTTCCTTGGCTAACAGGACAATCAACTCATCTAGTCCTGAAATCAAACTCGGAGGAGCTATGTTGCTTGTGTGCGCCGCAAAGAAGGACAAGAAATTATGCACGCAAGTAATTGAAAATTCAGGGTATTCGAAAAGCTTAGTAAGCACCCTTGTTGATATGTCTCTATGTTGTTCATATAGAGTTGAAATTCAAAGACCAAGATCAAGCAACTTGTGTTTAAACATGGTTGATTCAGTTACTGTCTTGGGAAGCACAATCTTCATTTGGTTTCTCTCCATTTTTTGCTCTTGCCATCCCAACAACAGTCTTGCTGTTATGGAAGCAAATGGACTTCAAATTATTACAGAGAAGCTTCAAAGATACAAGTTCAACACACAGGTATACTTACTAGCATTCCAAGTCCTGCAAGTGTTAGTCTTGCTAATTTTTTATTTTATTTTATTTTTTTCCTTTTGCAGGAGGAATTTTCAGATTCCGAAGAAAAATGGATTGTTCTATCATTCCTAGCTGTAATGTCACAGGAACCAAACGTTGTCTCATCAAATCTTGTGCCAACTCTAGCTCTTTTCATGCAATCTGATGAGATGATTGATGGATATTTTACTGCGCAAGTGTTGGCAGCCTTAGTTCGTAACAAGAATGATAAAATCACTGCGGAAATCATGAATTCAGATATCGTAGAAGCATTGATAAACTCGCTTGGAAATGCAGAATCAGAAACAGGGGATTTCGGTGCCTTGGCAGAAGAGTTATCTCTGTTACAAAAGCCTTGCGAGGCCACTTTAGAGGCACTCTTCGAAAATGAAAGAGTAAGAACCGACAAGTGTATCCCTTTGATGGTGAATCTCTTGAAGCCAAATGCAAACAAACATGGAGCCTTTCCAGTAGTTGTTCGGCTTCTGAGTCGTATTGCAGAGCGGGTAGACTCAAGTAAATTACTTATAGCTGAAGCAGGAGCTCTTGATGCTTTAGCCAAGTACCTTTCTTCGAGTCCTCAAGATGCGACTGAGCTCACCGTCTCCCAACTGCTAGGATCACTCTTCCGCTGCACACAAGTCACACAGCACAAAACAGCTATAAGCTCCATGAAACAGCTCATACAAATCCTACATCTTGCTGGTACAAGTACACGCTACAGCTCTGCGAGAGCTCTCCGTGAGCTTTTTAGCTCTGAGCACATCAGAGATTCTGAATCGGCATGGACAGCACTTTCCCCACTAGTCGAAATGTTGAACACTGCGTTGGAGAGTGAAAGAAATGTTGCTCTAACTGCTTTAGAGAAGCTAACTATGGGAAAATGTCCAAGGCCAGATATTCTTAATTGTATTGAAGGAAACCCATTGGAGAACCTGTACAAGATTTTATCTTTAGACAGTTCCTCGCTTGAATCAAAGACAAGTGCTGCGAGGATATGCGCCTTTATATTTACAAGTGAAGATTTGAGAGAAAGCTCCTCCGCCGCAGATTGCATGGTACCTCTTATATCACTTATCCGGTCAGGAACTATAACTGCTGTAGAAGCTGGGATGGTTGCACTTGACACACTCTTGGATAGCAAAAGATACTCAGAGGTCGCAGAAGAACACAATTGTATCAATCTCTTCTTCGGCTTTGTCGCTTCCAGAAACTATATGATCAGTGAATCTGCGATTTCTTGTCTTGTGAAAATGGGTAAAGACAAAACTCCGCGTAAAATGGATCTGATTAATATGGGGATAATCGAGCAATGCCTTGGTCAACTCTCCATATCTCCTCCAAGTTCTTTGTGTTCAGTAATTGCGGAGCTTTTCAGAGTTCTGACCAACGTTGGTGCTGTAGCTAGAGGCCAAGAAGCCATAAAAATGGTACAACCGCTCCTCTTGGTTTTGCTTAGAAAAGACTTGGACTTTCATGGCCAACTTGGTGGTTTACAAGCAGTAGCAAACATTTTGGAGAAGCCAATGGCTCTTGAATCAATAAAAACCGCATCTTCAGCAATCCTTATGCCTCTGATACCATTGCTTGAATCCGAATCAATAGCGGTCCAACACGCAACTGCAGAGCTACTGACCTCTCTACTCGAAACGCAACGTTTCCAAGAAGAGATCATGACCAAGGATCTCATTGCCCCTCTTGTGAAACTTGTTGGGATAAGAGTAAGAAACTTGCAAGAAATAGCATTGATGGGTTTAGAGAAATCCTCAATTACATGGACGAAGGATGTAGCAGATGCCCAAGGGATTCAAGAGCTCTCCAAGGTTATTACCGACCAAGACCCTCAGCTTCCTGTACATCTATGGGAATCAGCAGCTTTCATACTCTGCAACATTCTTAGATTCTATAGAGAACACTATTACTTTACAGTAACTATACCAGTTCTTGCAAGAATGTTGTTCTCAACAGCCGAGAGCACAGTGATCTTAGCAATCGACGCATTGATTATCCGTGAGAAGCAAGACTCTTCAAGTGGTCTAGAAATGTCTGAATCCGGTGCACTCGATGCATTACTCGATCTACTAAGATCACACCACTGCGAAGAACTCTCTGCAAGATTACTCGAACTGATATTACGCAATCCAAAGGTAAGAGAGACAAAAATCTGCAAGTTTGTAATAACTCCTTTGTCAGAGTACATACTAGACACAGAGACAAGATCAGAATCCGCAAAGCTTCTCGTGGCTATGGCTCTTGGAGACATCTCTCAACACGAAGGACTGGCTAAAGCGACGGATTCCGCGTTAGCTTGCCGCGCACTAATCAGCTTGATCGAGGAAGAACCAAGCGAAGAGATGCAAATGGTTGTGATGTGTGCGTTAGGAAACTTTGCAATGCATAGTAGAACAAGCAGGAAAGCTATGGCGGAAGCTGGTGGTATTTGTTTGGTTCAAGAGATGCTTAGAACTTGTAATCCACAAGTTTCTACTCAAGCAGCTCTATTCATCAAATCTCTCTTCTCTAATCACACACTTCAAGAACACGTCTCTTCTGAGATCATCACATCTTTAACCGGTAAGTTTCCAAATCGAGAATTTCCGTTTTGCTTTTGGAATAAAAAAGTTGTTCGATTGCAGCTGCGATGGAGAGAGAGTTCTGGACGACTGGGTTGATAAACGTGGAAGTGGTGAGAACGCTAAACGCGATTCTAACCACGTTTCCAAAACTCCGATCATCGGAGGCGGCAACTGCTTGTATCCCTCACTTAATCGGAGCTTTGAAATCCGGCGACAAAGAAGCGAGAGAGTCAGCGTTAGACACCATCTACACGCTGAGACAGTCGTGGATAACGATGCCGACGGAGACGGCGAGGTCTCAGGCGGTTTTAGCGGCAGAGGCGATTCCGGTGCTGCAATTAATGATGAAATCGAAATCTCCGGAGCGAAGGTTCCATGAGAGAGGGAACAGTCTCTTGAATTGCTTGCCGGGAAGTTTAACGGTGGCGATCAAACGCGGAGATAATTTGAAACGCTCTACGGGTAACACAAACGCGTTTTGTAGCTTAATCATCGATAATTGCCCCAAAAAGAAAACCAAGGTACATTCGATTCAATTCGGTTTATTCGATACAGGTTAAAATAGGTTTTAACCGGAATCGGTTCAGGTTGTGAAACGTAGAAGCTCACCGGTTTGGAAGGAATCATTCACATGGGATTTTGCTGTTCCTCCAAGAGGACAGTTTCTTGAAATCGTATGCAAATCAAACAACATTTTCCGCAACGTATGTTTCTGGTTTGCTCAATTTCGTTGTCTTTTTATACGGATCTTTAAACTAATTGGTTTTTTTTTTTGAAATCTGCAGAAAAATCTGGGTAAAGTGAGGATTCCAATCGATAAAGTGTTGACAGAGGGGAGTTACAGTGGAAGTTTCAGACTAAGTGACGAAAGCAAGAGAGATGATGGTTCGAATAGAAGTCTAGAAATCGAGATTGTTTGGTCCAATCAAACATTTTAAAAAAGTGTTCTGATTGATTATCTACTCAACTTAATAATTATGTTAATCGTTTGAATTTGTGGTTACTCAAATGTAAAAGTCTGGTCATGATTTGGGAAGCCTATCGCAATCAGCAGAAACCCATCCGAGTTGTTGCTTCTCGTTGTCGTAGATTACCATAGTCCCTTGCATTGATATATCTTCAAAACAAAAAACAAAAAAAATCAGTTTTTGTTTAGCCTTAATATTTTCTCCTTGTTAATTACCTCCGATTACGTTGGAGTCTTGTAATCCTACTTCATTTCCATTTAGTATTCCCAAACAGACGTTCCCAGCTTTCTGTACAAAATTGACTCATTGAATGAATGTAATGTAATAAAGGAGCTTCTTAAAGAGTGTTTCTTACAGAGACGATGAGATAAGACTCGGGTGGTATCTGGAGCTGAGTGTTTGTTCTAAAGTTTATTGTTATGGTCTTGAACAAGTTGTTGACCTCAATAACAGATTTCAAAGGCTTAGCTCCTTTCCAACAGATTGCTAAAGTCTTATCCTCTTTCGCTTCCTTGAGCGGTTTACCTCTCAGATCACTTACAATCTGAAAAGTGCTTTTTAATTAGGTGTGACATATATTGATTAACTACTTGTTGTGTTTCTTTAATTACCAGGTTAACTATTGTTTGGTATGTCTTGCTGTTGAAATAAGTATAGGAGCTTCCGGAATCAAAGATGAGTTTGAGGCCCTTTAAACCTGTTGGCTTCCCGTTGTAAAGAAGCTCGGCTTGTCCAGTCGTGTAATGGTTGCTGAAAGCCAAATTATAAATCAGCTGTAGTCAATCTTGATTTCTAGTAGAATATGAAAGAAGAAAGTATTAATTATACTCATGAGGTGACATTAATGGTGCCCAGGATACACTAGCAGAAGGAATGACACTGTCTCCAAAGAACAAGAAACCTCCACCTTTAGAGCTTAAGCAATGTCCAATCACATTTCTCGTTAGTCCGGCCGAGACAAGCTGTGTCAAGACGCTGATTTTCCCTTTCCCAAGCCCCAAAACCCCAACGGTGGCAGGCGGAGGATGTGCACTTGGGAAATGCTGATCATAACCGCACCTACAAACATATTCCAAGAATAAACATTTTCATCTCAAGATTCACATTACTTAAGTAAACCCTCACCCGAATGCTAAGCGGGGTACCAAAGACGAGCCGTTCAGGAGTTTCAAAGAAATCTGATCAATGACAAGTGCACCCATTGATGAACCTTGATCAGCATATTCAACCTCGTAATCGCATTGGTCTTTCGGGGTTGTACATTCAGGCTTCTTAGGCCAGTGTAGAGCTGAGCAAATTGGTTCTGAGCACGGGACAGTGTTTGACTTAGGCTTGTACTGAAGTCCAGCGTGCTACAAAACAAACATATAGAGATAAGATGAATAAGAAGAGAGAGTTTGACTTTGAAAAGAGAAATGAATCAAATGATATATATATATATATATATATATACCACAGTGCAGCCAGAGCACGGAGCATCACATTGAACCCAAGTTAGATCACTACCAGTATCGACATCAAAAGTAAAGTCCTTTGGAGGATTTCCTATTTGAATAGAGACCGAGTAGTATCTGCAATACACAAAACCATCTTTATTGTAAAAGAATAATCACTCAAATAGTATAATATTCTAATATGACACAAATACTTTTCAACGAAAAAGAAAAAGAAAAAGAAAAAAAAGGCTAAATCAAGTCTATGTTGAAAATTAAAAGAGAAATGTTCAACACAAAAGTTCTGAACAGAGAGGAAAACTCCAAAAACAGAACAAGATCCGACCAAAGCTCTTCTTCACCAAGGAATCTACACACTTTCTAGGGGTTTTGGTTTAGTTTTAGCCAGGCAAGACATATGGCTTAGTTTCGAGAATAATTATCTTAAATTTCGTTTAGGACCTAAATAATAAGAGTGACAAGAAGAGAACATCGAATATGTTTACCCGAGAGGGAAGACATTGCCGGAGAGAGGGAAGACGAATGAGTAACGAGGAGATTTGGGAGAGAGTGTATTCGAGAAGGTTTTGAAGATGGAACCTTGAATAGATTGTGGAACTGTAATCAAGAACAAGATCAGAACAAGAGACAATCTCGAATTCATCTTTTATCTCACTTTCTTGCAGACGAATCTTCACAAACAAATCATACAGTTGCTGAAAGAATCTGATGAGAGAAAAAGTGGATATATGCCTCTAACGATCAAGATCTCTGTTTCTTATATACTAATAAAGATAGGAAAAAAAAAAAAAAAAACAGCATGCATTCATGATTAACCCTTTATGTTAGAAAAAATAAAAGAGCAAAATTATTTTCTTAAAGAGTTAACTGAGAATAATTGTTGAGATTTCAACTTGTGTTCTAGGACTTAAGATAGATTCAATACTAAGCTATGTTCGTTTGTTTGTGGAAATATAAACAACACAAAGAATTGTTCACCCTGTGTTCACCAATTGGCTACGTCACAGGGGTGGAAACGGTATCCCACAACTGATTCACTATATTCCTTTGATTACAATGTTCCTCAAGCACTAGGAACTAGTTTGATACAAACTCTTAATCAAAGAATATCTCCTTGTGAATCTCTAGCACTTTTAGATCACTTAGCTCTTTAGAACAAGTCTCTTAGCTCTTTGATCTCTCTTGATGCTCTCTCACGTTTCTGTGTTTCTATTGTATTGCTCGTACTTGAACGTTGCCTCCTCTTGTCCTTATATATCAATTAGAGTCGCTAGTAAGCTGCACCGGCCCTCTATTGATTTTACCTAACTTGTTTTCCTCTTCTCGCACGTTTTAGGTTAGACGAGTAAATCATGTGGCTATTGGGCTTCTTCATCTTATCTGGCCCAACAAGATCATGTTTAGGCCCAGATTTTACAATCTCCACCTTGGGCCTTAACCTCTTTTTTTCTTCATTTTCGGACAACAAGTCCTAAAAATTGGATTGCTCTTCACTCTCTCGCCGAGAACGACACTTATGGCGACTGAGCTCCTTCCTTTATCCCTGAGTTAACAAATCTTCAGGTAGCTTCTATTCTCTTGTCTTTTGTTCTTTTGATTCCTTGTGGAATCGATTTCGAGTATCTTCTGACCTTCCGATTTCTTGTTCTTCTCGGGATGAATCATGCACATCTTTCCGATTCAAACTCTCCTGCTCCGATCGTCAACTGTCAGGACTCCGGTAAGCTTTATGCTCCTCTGTTCTAAGCTTCTTACCCTTTCTGGAGCTCGATCCATCTACTTCTCTAGAGATCGATTTACCTTCCTCTGTATACATCTAGCAAATCGATTTCATGTCTGATGTTCTCCTTTCTTGTAGATCATGTGCGAGTCTAAGAGAGAGCTTAAACCCTTCGATTTTACAGAGATAAGTGTCTGACCTCCTTGTTTTTTCAACTCTTTTAAATCGATCTATCTTCTTCTGTGAAGATCTTGTCCTCCGATTTATTGTCTGGCACTTCTTCTCTCTTGCAAATCGATTCCCTGTCGAGTGTGTGCGTGACTCCTGGAGACCTTGTACCTTCGATTTTACATTCGATCTTGCAAGATAAGTGTCTAACTCCTTGTTCCTTAAGCTTTTCTTAAATCGATTTATGTCCATCTGTGAAGATCTTTCCCATCGATTAATGTCTGACACTTTTTTTTTCTTTGCAGATCCCTTAGCATGTCGTCATGGGTCTTGGTTAACTGATACCAAACTTCTGATCTGCTCAGATAAGTTTCTAACCCTCAACTGATTTATCTTCCTCTTAAGAACTTGATAAATCGTTTTGATGCAAGACTCTGAGATGGATTCTTTTAATAACTCTGGACATGCTCGCCTTTGATGACTTCTTGTCCATCATGCGTTTCCTTTAGATAAGTTACTTGAGCTGCCTCTTGTACTTATCTCTTTTCTTATTTTCGTCCGACTAATGACTTCATTCTTTTGCTGTTAGATACTTCTAATAATCAATGAAGAATTTACACTGTGCATTACACCTCCCCCTCTCATTGGGCTCCGGTAACACATGTTTGTTCCTCTTTGATTATTCTTTATCTGATCCTGCAGAACACAAGTATTAGTTAGTCTGAATTTATCATCCTTGCTGCATACCTTTGAATGTGTGTATTCTCTTGTCTTGCAGCATTTAGTAATATCCCTTCAAGTCGTGTGTCTGTCTCTGTTAACATCAGACCATCGATAACCTGTCCCAAGATAAGTAGCGATCTTATCCCTTATTGGTTCAGCTTCTATTCCATGGATAAACTGAGTTTTCAATTGACGATTGTGGTGTATCCTTGATAGCCTGATATTGCTTGAGAACTACTTGTATTCCTTTTGAACTTGCGTTAAGTACGTTAGTCATACCTTGTTGACTTTAAGACCTGACCTTGATGATCTGTGAATAATCCATCTCTGTTGTGATCCTTAATTCATTACTGAATTCTTTTGATCATGATATAAGTACTCATTGTGTACTTCTTTTCCTCGCAGGTACCTTCTGTGTTTCATCTAAGGATGACACTGCTTGTATCATCTTACTACTCCACCTGGAACTGAAGTTTGTATCAGCTCCTGTTCTGCTTGCGGGTAACACATCTTTTCTTCCTGGTTTCTCTACGGTCAATTTTCCTAAAGTTATCTCCATTTGACTTTCTGATTTTGTTGACTTTCTCTAAGAAACCGTAGACCCCTGTACTTCTTCTAAATTACCTTTGTCTTGTAATTTCTAAGAAGTGTTTGAGTCTTGAATCTTTTTCAGCTTTGCTGCTCCACCTGGAACTTGTGACTTTCCAAGCACAATTCCAGAATTCTACAGGTAACTCCACCTCCTCTACTCAATCTGATGTTTGAGCATTACTCGCAAAACAAACTCATGCAACTTTATCACTTTGTTTTGCTATTCTAGGAGTTACCTGGAGCTGCTCCTCCAATCAGTGGACAATGAGAAGCTCACAGCCAGGCTGGAACTTCTGATCAAGTATGTCTTCATTCATTACAGAAATAGCTTGAACTTTGTTTCGGTGGATCTTAGATAGTGTTACTGCTTCCTTAACTCCATCTCCAAAAATCCCCATCTTTAATATCTCTGAAACATTACCCAATCCTTCCATCTTAGGTTCTCTGCTCAGCGCCTCTTCTACTGTAGCATTCATCATATGCTGGCTTTCCCCAGCCTCTTCTTTAGGCTCTTTTCTGCCATTATCTTCTGCAGTAACCATAGCATAGGCGTCAGGATCAAAATCTCCTTCTTCTTCACACTTAAACTCTTTTGAAGTTTCTGATTTTTCTGTTGAAGAAGAGTCTTTATCTTGAGCTGATGAATCTCTTAATTCAAAACCATATGGAGTAGGTCCTTGAATTAGATTCTCGCTGAAGCTCACTTTCTTAGACTTCTTTTCTCTCGCTTCTTTCACTGCTGAAGAAGCATTCATCTTAGCCTTAGAAACTATCCCTTGAAGATAATACAACCCATCTTGGTATTTTCCAGCTAGTACCTTCTTGCCATCTTTATAAAATTGAACTCTGAAATTACCTCCTTTATACTTACAACCTGACCTCTCTAACATCCCATAAGAAATCAGATTCCTGTTTACTTCTGGCATGTATTTCACATCCTTAAGTATCACTTCAGAACCGTCTGGATTCTGAATCTGAATCTTTCCCATTCCTCTGATGTTACCGTAAGTGTTGTTAGCCATAAGAACCTTTCCTCCATCATACTCCTTGAAGTCAAATAAGACTTCCTTGTCTGATGTACTGTGGTATGAAGAACCCGAGTCCATTACTCAATTCTTCATTGTGTCTTGGCTGCTCACACTCAACACTATATGCAATATTTGAGTGCTGCAATATTTGCAATATTTGCTGCTGCAATATTTGCAGATTCTTTGTTTTTATTTCTCTCATGACATTCCTTTTTCCAATGCCCTTCATCTCCACATATGAAGCACTCACTCTGATTTTTCTTGTTGAATCTTGGTTTTGAGTTAGACCTGTTGTCTCTTGACTTTGATCTCCCTTTGCCATTACTCTTCTGATATCTGTCCGTTGTTCTTCCCCTTGATTCAACATATAATCCTTCTGAGTTGGATCGAGATTTGTTCAGTAGTCCTTTCTGCTTCAGCTCAATCTCCTTAGAATATGCAGAAGTGACTACCTCATGAACTGTGAGAGTTTCTTTTCATGTACCATACTTAAGAGTATGTACTAGAGGTTCATAAGGTGGAGGTAAGCTGGTAAGAAGCTGTATAGCCTGGTCCTCATCACTCACATTGATGTTTAGGCTAGCTAGATCTGCAATAAGCTTAAGAAAACTGTCCAAGTTCTCTTCTATACTTCTGCCTTCATCCATCTTGTAGCTTGCAAACTGCTGCTTAAGATAGATCCTATTAGGAAGTGATTTAGTTTGATAATCACGTTCTAAAGCATTCCACATTAATAAGGCAGTAGGCTCATACATCACCTTTCTCAAAATCATGTCACTTAGACATGTACCAAGCAGATTCTTTACTCTAGTGTCTTTTGCAACTTTTAAAGAATCAAGTTTGGGTTTCTAACCTTCTTCTTGTTTGGCAGACTCGTCCAACAGTGTTGCGTCCTCCTCTAAGACTGACGCTAAGCCCTGAATCTCCAACTGACCAAGAAGCTTGTACTTCCACATTCCAAAATCTCCCTTCCCATCAAACTTGTCCATCTCAAACTTTCCCCGGGTAGGTTCCATGACTTGCGGTTTTGTGGCTGTCTTAGATTGATTTATCTCTCTAACACCTTAAGCCTGAAGCTCTGATACCACTTGTTGAGATTTCAACTTGTGTTCTAGGACTTAAGATAGATTCAATACTAAGCTATGTTCGTTTGTTTGCGGAAATATAAACGACACAAATAATTGTTCACCCTGTGTTTACCAATTGGCTACGTCACAGGGGTGGGAACGGTATCCCACAACTGATTCACTATATTCCTTTGATTACAATGTTCCCCAAGCACTAGGAACTAGTTTGATATAAACTCTTAATCAAATAATATCTCCTTGTGAATCTCTAGCACTTTTAGATCACTTAGCTCTTTAGAACAAGTCTCTTAGCTCTTTGATCTCTCTTGATGCTCTCTCACGTTTCTGTGTTTCTGTTGTATTGCTCGTACTTGAACGTTGCCTCCTCTTGTCCTTATATATCAATTAGAGTCGCTAGTAAGCTGCACCGACCCTCTATTGATTTTATCTAACTTGTTTTCCTCTTCTCGTAGGTTTTAGGTTAGACGAGTAAATCATGTGGCTATTGGGCTTCTTCATCTTATCTGGCCCAACAAAAACAAGACATGTTTAGGCCCAGATTTTACAATAATTATTATAATTTCTCAACAAAAAGAAAAAATCAATATGATTTCTACGAATTATCGAATACTTTGATGTATTCTATTAAATGTTTACACTAAAATATGAATGATTTTCCTTTCTTTTTTGTTCTACGAAATGAGGGACACGCAATGAGTAATTAAATTAGGAGCCGAGGAAGCTTCGTAGAAATTATTGGAGGACTTTAAATGGTCATGGTATTTGTCAAATTCTAAGCTACTAAACTACGTTAAAAAAAATCTAATATATAATAGCAGACTTTCTCTTCCATTTAAGTTTTCCATATATCATCTATATCTAATAAAAATAATGGGTCTTGACAAGTATTTGTACAAAAATTCAATTATGTTGGGCTTTTTTCTAAGCCCATGTCCAACTCTCTTACTAGTATGATATTGTCCGCTTTGGGCCCAAGAGGTAAAGCCCGCACGGATTTACTTTTGGGCTCCTTCCCAAAAGGTCTCATACTAATCAGAGTTGGACATCACTTATATTTTAGACATTCTTTGTCTAAACTTCCAATGTGGGACTTTGTTTGCTTTAATCCCAACAAACCTCCCCTCAAACTAAGGACTACATAACCGTCATCCTTCTCTCCTGCGAATCTTTGACACCCTTCTTGTACCGCCGTAATCACCAACGGAACCCGCCTGACCTTCTATACCGCCAGGAAGACTTTCGACACAAGGCCTTGGCACTCCTTATTCGCAAGATCACCTTGAGGACTCCTCCCACAATGAACTTGCAGCCCAACCCACTTCTTCCGGTCCACGTTTTGAACCTGAGCTCTGATACCAATTGTTGGGCTTTTTTTCTAAGCCCATGTCCAACTCTCTTACTAGTATGATATTGTCCGCTTTGGGCCTAAGAGGCAAAGCCCGCACGGATTTACTTTTGGGCTCCTTCCCAAAAGGCCTCATACTAATCAGAGTTGGACATCACTTATATATTTGACATTCTTTGTCTAAACTTCCAATGTGGGACTTTGTTTGCTTTAATCCCAACAAATTAGAATCTTGAATAACTCTTTTATTCCTTATTTTAGTCTCTTCCGCATCTTTTCATATTGTCTCTTCGAACTTTCCATAAAACCTGTTTAAATCTCATAAAATTTCTCAAACCCTTCAAATCCAGCCGTTTCATCTCATATAATAAAAGATCATTCCTTCAACAGATAAGTATTCGTAGCAACCAATTTATCAATGTCAACAACGAACAAGAGAAAAGAGACTCTTGCTTTTCAAAAAACACATCGCCGATCGTTTCATTAAGCTCCTCTTTCCTCTTCCTCCACTACAACCATTTTCCGATGAAACGAAAACGGATGCTTCCGTATCTGCGGTGGAACATGTCCGTGAATTGGTGATACGAACTCATTTTGAGCTCCTAGATAGACTTACGTTCACTTACCATTATCTTATACAATCAAGCCCAATTCTCTTGCCAATATCTTTTATGTTTGGTATTTAAATCATTTGGTTTTATGTAAACAAACTATCGAATTACGATCAACATAATCACCATCCCAAATTTCTCTTCTCTCTATCTTCTTCTCACCAAAACTCTTCGCCTATTCTACCCCTTTTCTGTCACTGAAGTATGAGTTCAACCATGAGCTTATATAAACGTATCGATCTTCGGCTCAACTTGATGATCCGACCGAAGCTGCGACCGATAGATTCATTGCAGAGATCGAGAAACTGAAAAAATCGATGTGTCCCTGATAAGCATAGACTTACCAACGATAGAGTTAGATGAGAATAAGCAGATAAGAAGGAGATGAGATAAGGAAAGTTGTAATCTTTAATGGATAATTCGAAAGATAAACTCTAAGGTTGTGGGATTAATTCCCTTAAATACAAGGCCATTAGTTAACCTAATTCATATTTAATTGAAACGACACAACATAACTTATTTAGGTAATGAGTAAATCATCTTTCTCCCATAGAGTCTATACTCTTCTTCTTCCCTCCAAAACACTTAGCCACTTTCCTGAGTTCTCTTCCTCCTCACAGACCTCTGTTTCTTTCTCATGAACATCAATGGAATACACATCCTATCAATACTCCCCCGTAATGAAACAACCTTGTCCTCAAGGTTACATTCAGGAAATTTCTCTAGCAACCTTGTCAAATCTTCCCATATTGATTCAAAAGAGGGTAACCCTTTCCACTGCACTAACACCTATGTTACCCCATCCTCAGTTATGCGAGAATCAACAAATGACTTAGGTTTTGTCTCCCACTCCAGCACCGGATTCAGTATGGCAAGCAACTCTTGCGGATTGGAAGATGGTGGTACTGCTTTCTTCAGCTGGGATATGTGGAAGACTGGATGGATTTGGCTGTGCTTAGGTAGCTCCAATCTATAAGCCACTCTTCCCACTCTAGATGTGATCGGATAAGGACCAAAGTACCTCTGCGCAAGCTTCCCATTAACCCTCCTTGCAATAGATACTTGGCGTTATGGCGGGAGATTCAAGTAAACCCAATCTCCTACCTCATACTCAACATCTCGGCGGTGCTTATTCACCTCCTTCTGCATTCTGGTATGTGCCTGCTCAAAGTTCTCCCTTAACTCAGTCAATAAACTGTCTCGATCCTTCAGCAACTCATCTACTTGAGCATTCAGCGAAGGAACGTCTTCATATCTTAACAACCTTGGTGGATGTCTTCCATAGACAACAAAGAAAGGAGTACTATTGATAGAAGAATGATGTGAAGAATTGTACCAGTATTCTGCTCATGGAAGCCACTGAGCCCACTGTTTAGGCTTCCTATTGGTGAAGCAATGGAGGTAGGTCTCGAGGCAACAGTTCACCACTTCGGTCTGACCGTCCGTCTGTGGGTGGTAAGGAGAGATTTTATGCAGAGAAACCCCTTATAGCTTGAACAATTCAGAATAGAAACTGCTCACGAACACTCTATCTCTGTCCGACACCACTGTCTCCGGTAACCCATGTAGCTTGACTACTTCTCGGATGAATGCCTCAACCACTCCTTTCGCAGTAAATGGATGGTTAAGCGTAATGAAATGGATGTACTTACTGAGCATGTCAACTACAACCAGAATAGAGTTAAATCCCCTTGAGCTTGGCAATCCTTCAATAAAGTCCATGCTTATGTCAGACCAAATCTGTTTTGGAATTGGCAATGGAGACAACAAACCCGCATGTAGCATACTTTTTTTCTTGGTAAACCTGACACTGCATTATGAACCGAGCAACATCCTTTCTCATTCCCTTCCAACTTACCTCCCGTGCCAGCCGCTTATATGTTTTTAGGGCTCCTTCAAGACCCCCTATCATGCTGGAATTAAACTGTTCAAGCAACTCAGGAATGAACGATGATCCTTTTGGCACTACTAGACATCCATCCTTAAAGAGCAATCCGTCCATAGCTGAATATGCAAGCTGAGTCTCCTTCTGTGCTTCGAGTTTCTTCAGTAAAGATCCCAGCATTGGATCATCTCGAATTTGCTGCTTCAACTTCTCTTTGTCGATGGATAGAGGTGCGGTTAGTGTCAGTTGTTGTACTGAATCAGCCACTGGCCTTTTAGATAAGGCATCCACGACTCTATTCTCAACACCCGGTTTGTATTCAATCTGATACTTCAGCCCTAAGAGTTTAGCTGTCCATCTTTGTTGAACTGATGAGAAAGATATTTTATCCAACAAATGGTGTAAACTCCTATGATTCGTTTTAATGACAAACTCTGTCATGTCAGATAATGTTTCCACTTGGTCAATGCCTTGACAATTGCTAGCAACTCTCTGACGTACACAGACTTAACTTGTCCTTTCTCTTAGAATGCTTGGCTAAGGAAGGCAATTGGTCGCCTCTCCTGAGATAACACTGCACCTACACCTGCTTCGGATGCGTCAGTCTCCACCATGAAGACTTTGGTGAAGTTTGGAAGCACTAATACTGGTAAGCTAGTAACCTCTAGTTTCAGTGCCTGAAATGATGCAGCTGCCTCTTCAGACCATTTAAAAGTGTTCTTCTTCAATAAGGAAGTCAGAGGCCTCACAATCAACCCATAATTCCGCACAAACGCCTGTAATAACCGGTCAGTCCCAAGAATCCCCTGAGCTCAGTCACATTTTGGGTGTTTGCCACTGCAACATCGCCTCCACCTTTTCAGGGTCCTCAGCTACTCATGATCCTGAGATTATGTGTCCCGGATAACCTATCTCACTGTGAACAAAGGAACACTTCTTTAAAGTGGCATAAAACTTGTTTTCCTTCATCAACCGCAGCACTATATCCAAGTGTTTCCTATGAGCAGAAATGTCTGGTCTATAGATCAACACATCATCAAAAATACCAGCACAAACCTTCTGAGATACGTTTTGAAGAGGTCGACCATCACACATTGAAAGGTTGAAAGAGCGTTGGTTAACCCAAAGGGCATCACCAAGAATTTGTAATGGCATTGGTGTGTTTTGAAGGCTGTCTTATCCACATCTTCTTGCTTTACTCGGATCTGATGATAACAAGATTTTTGGTCCAGCTTTGAGAATACTGTAGCCCCATGCAACTCGTCCAACAGCTCCTCTATTACTGGAATTGGATATCTATCCGATATAATCACCTTGTTCAAAGCCCGGTAATCAACGAAAAATCTCCAGCCGCCATCCTTATTTTTCACCAAGATCACCAAACTGGAATACAGGCTAATACTGGGTCTGATTACCCGTTCGTCCAACATCTCTTGCACCAGCTTTTCTATCTCGTTTTTATGTGTGTAAACGAGTATCGATATGGACGACAGTTAATCGGTGGTGTTCCAGCTTGGAGAGTAATAGCGTGCTCTCTGTTTCTTGTCGGAGGAAGGCTCTTTGGCATAAGTAATACTTCTGAATACTTATTGACTACCTCCTGCACTGCCTGAGTATAAGCCCCGTTAGTTGCCACATTTGGAGCTTTAAAAAATTCAGTCAGCTCCAGCAAATACCTCTCTTCACTGTGTACAAACAGCTTCTCCATCGAGTTCAAGGATATCTCCTCTCGGCTTAGAACTGGATCCCCTTTAATAGTGATCCATTTTCCTAAAATTTTTCAACTCAACTTGCACATTGCCTAATGAACTCTTGTCTCTCCCAAAATCACTAACCATGAATACCCAAGGACCACATCAGTTGTTCCTAACTCAAACAGGAGGATTCTTCCATGATTTCCACCCCCTAAATAGTTAGTAACACATCTTGCATCTTCCTCTACCTTGAATCACTTCACCATTTTCAATCTTTACTCCGAAGCTTCTAGTTTCTGCAACTGGTAATCTCATCTATGTGGTTAGTCTCTCTGATAATAAGTTACTAGTGGCTCCAGAATCAATAAGTACTACCACTTCTCTATCATCAATTTTGCTTTTCATCTTCATAGACCTTTCATAGGCCAGTCCAGTCATGTAGTGTAGAAATAAGGTCACTTACTCCTGTTCCTCTTCATGTTGTTGACTTATCTCTGCCTCTTCTTGCTCTTCCAAGTGTTCAGCTTCCTGATCATTGTCATCTTCTACCTCCACACACATCAGCTTTTGTTTACACTTATGCCCAGGAGAACATTTTTCTCCACAAAAGCGACATGGATTATAACACTTGCCCCCGTACTACTAGTTCCCTTTTTGGAATCTCTATTGTACTCAAAAGGCTTCCTTGTTGTGACCAACTCACCCCCTCGTGAATAGCTTTGCCTCGTGTTACGGTTTGGAGTTTTGAACGATGGTGTGGTTGTATTGTGAGGAAAGGTACACACTTGATAACTGGAATTCTCACTCTCCTGAGTTTCGATCATTCTAACCACCTCTACTATGTCATTTATGTTTATAAGTCTACATCGGACTACCTGATCTATCAAACTTCGCTTCAGCGCATGCAAGAAAGCTTCTTCCAGCACATCATCGGGAACATGGGGAAGGTCCACCGATAGCTCCTCAAACCTCTCCCTATATTCGTCCACTGTCCTTGTTTGGCTGATACTCAACAGATAAACTACCGTCGAGCTTCCACGGCTGGGTCGAAACCGAGTTTTAAACTTATCCATGAAATCCTTCCAAGTCACGATATCTTCTCTGTCTTGTGAGCCTATCCACCACGTGACTTCCGAACCGGTGAAACATGATACCGCTAATCTACCATCTCATTCTCAAGGTTTTTTTTTTCCTGTTAAAGCACTTTTCCACCCTAAAAAGCCAATCATTTGGGTTCTTTCTTTCATACAAGGGTAGATCTGTTACCTTCGTCGTCGTTTCTACGGTGTTAACCGGAGCTTCCATCTTCTGATCTGCTATTAGCATGAAGTTAGGTCTCAGAGGTGTTGTCGTCGGAGGGGGTGTTAATCAATCCTTCTCACCTGGGAGGATCGGCACCAGTGAAAGAGGTGCCTGATGTCTGAGATTTTCCCCCAGTCAGCGGATTTGCAAACCCATGAGGTGTTGAATCTCGTCCTCCTCCTTAAATTTGATGTCCAAAAGGTTTCTCAGATATTTCTTGATCTAAGACATGTCCTTTTCCCTTCTACCGACCCTTTGCTCCAGCGGCGGCAGAGCATCGCCTGTCTCGAGTTCTGCTGAGCCTGAGCTCGGATTTTCCACCATCGCTTTTGGTGATGGAGTTTTGTTCTCTCAAATGAAAAGCACCACTTGATAAGCTTGGACTTACCAACGACAAGGTTAGATGAGAATAAGCAGATAAGAAGGAGATGAGTTAAGAAAAGTTGTAAACTTTAATGGATAATTCGATAGATAAACCATAAGGTTGTGGGATTAATTCCCTTAAATACAAGGCCATAAGTTAACCTAATGTATCTTTAATTGAAACCACACATCATAACTTATTTAGATAATGAGTAAGTTCTCTTTCTCCCATACAGTCTTTTTTCTTCTTCTTCCCTCCAAAACACTTAGCCACGTTCCTGAGTTCTCTTCCTCCTCACAGACCTATGTTTCTTTCTCATGAACGTCAATGGAATACACAGCCTACCAGTCCCGGCAGCTAAGAATGGATAAATGTTCACTCAAATGAGACAGATGTTGAAAGAAGGATTCACGGGAAACCCACTTCCTGAAGACACTTTGAATCGAGTGGTGGATACCCTAGAGCAGCGAGAGGATATTCCAGAGCTTCAGTGAATCTCGATGGTTAAATGTGGGAAACCTGAGGCACTGGAAATAACAGAAAACCCACTGGGACATTTGGTCGAACAACATGTGAGCGAGACGATGGAAAACGTTTCTTTCAAAATGGGAAAATCAAAAGGACCAATGGAGAATGAGAAACAAGGATACACATGATGTGAGAAGGTTCTAGAGACTCTCTACAAAGATCAATCTAGGTATTGAGAGATAATATATGTCAAAGGTTATCATAAGACTAGGAAAAAGGGTATCGATACTTTTGGGTTATCAGATTTTAAAGCTACTGCAAGTTTCTCAAGAACAATTATGAGCGTGAACACAAGTTGGAGGAAGAGATTATATGGTTGTCATAAGAAGGTAACAAGTCGTGAGTTGGTACAAGCTTTCAAAAGCTATGCTTTGTCTTTTGAGAACCTTGGTTTTATAGCTCGTTTTAGAGATCGTAAAAAGTACAGGCGGATTCTACTAGGAGTGAAACCGAACGTGGATTTAAGTGAGAAGTGTTTTTCACTTGTCGTGGGTCAGGGAACTCAATCGAAAAGGCCTATTAATCCTCTTAATGGTGATGTCACATGGATGAACTAGTGCAAATGTTAAGAAAAAACCCACAAGAACATCTTGTTCACCCAATATCAAGCCATTGGCAGAGGCAGTACCATTAGATGATTTTGACAAAGATACGGTAGCCGCGCAGAATGGTTATCTTCTTACTCTACTGATGAATGGACTTCTGTGATTGCGGCTGACTTGGTTGTACTTGCACATTCAAAGATTTGGCTACTTCATAAGCCGACTAAGGAAAACATTGATGAAGAGCTGGTATTAGCAGCGGGAATGCATATCATTTTTCAGGTCTAAGTTTGGAAATGGAGTCCAAAACATTTGAGATTGGTCTTGATGGAGCAGGATACGTAGGGGACATTCTTCATATTATCAATTGGCCCACAGTTGCTTTATGGTCTTATGGATTTGAGAGAAAAATCAAGTTTATAATGTTAATCTTTGGTCTTACTGGTAGTACCTTTGATGTTTCAATACTTAATCTTAAAGATAAAGTTGAAAGTGGAACGTCCCATAAAATCAAGCACACCATGGTTTCTCTTAACCAAAACAATATGCAGATTGGTCAATCTCAATACATTCAGCCGAGAGATAAAGCAGAAGCATCATTAAATAAGTTAAGAATTATGGGAACCAGGAGGTCTTGATAATAGTCATTACAATGTCTTTGCCGACAATTTTAAAGGAACAAAGGCCCAAGAAGTTGGGTATGAGAAACAATAACAACCAATGGAGCTTTCACAAGTTCATAAGGAGTCACTACAACAAAAATGGGTATTCTTAGCTCACGATAAATGCTGTTATATGTAATTGATAGCTTTTTTGAAATGGCTATGTCTGCCCCAACTATAATAGGTCGGCCATATGTAATAGCACTTTCGTCTGTGCTATAATATCTTATATCTACGATAGCGATAATTTCTCATGCTATAGTTAGATTAGATCCAAGCCGAGCCAAACCATATTATTATTATTATTATTATTATTATATTTGTTTTGTATGAATTGAATTTATATTAAAAATAATATTTGAAACAATTTTATTAATAAACCAAAAATGTTTAGACAAAGTATGATATATGGAATCTATACTTGTTTCATCAGTATATTCAAACCAACAAAATGAAACATAAGTCGAAATAAAGCAACAAAGACGGCTCAACTACAAACTCCTCTCCGAAAAGCAGCAACACAGACTTGTTATGATGCATCCTTCAATGATCTTCTCATGTAGATCTCGGTTGTGATGACGAGGAACTGAAAAGCACTATCAAGTATGATCCTAACACTATAAGCAAGAGTAAGTTGAATGTTACAATCTGCCACCTACAAACACAAACATCAAAGAGACAAGAGGGGTTCACTCAATCGCGTGAACAAAAGCTAGTGTTGGAAAATACTAAAGAGAGTATGATGAGAGTACCTGGTATATGTTAAGGCTAGCCTTTGTAGGGTCGTTTAATGTCAGGAGATGGAAACCATATAAAAAGTCTCTCCAAAACGAAGTGTGGAACCATTTTTCATTACCTCCTCAAGAGGTCCTCGTGAAGTAAACGTCGACTAACTCTTCCATAACAACGACCGATGGTACTAGGACTGTCTCCGTCAAAGATATTTCCCAATATTCCTAGTTCAAGCTCCACAGAAAAAGGCTGCAAAATCAGGAAAAAATATATGTTACTTGCAGACGAACACCAGAAGTCACAAGCAGAAGATCTTAGATCTTCTTTTGGTGAATACAACACTGATAAGTCCCAGACATTAAACAGCATTAAGTAAGCTAATATATGTAATAAAAATAAACTTTCAGAAAGAGCTAGATGACATACACATATCAAGCTTCCATTTGCATATGATTGTTTCCACACGTGCAGATGTTAAGACCAGTTTCGTGAGCCAGCCATTAACCAGCAATCCTTCAAGAAATGATGTTCCTGGATACACTGAAGCCTGTTACTTTAAACCAAAGAAAAGGAAAATCAACGAAAGGCAATGAGGTCATAGAAAACTAACCATTTTATGGATTAAGATCCACCATCATATTTAGCTTACTATCATAAACTCTTTCAAAAAGTAGCAATTATCGAGATCAGCAAGTAGCGAATGCGTCGAAGTTTTTTTGTAAAATAAAACATCATAGAGGATAAATATTTACAAACTATCACTTACTCTATAACTTCATCTAACACTGGAATCAACCAGACTAACATGACTTCCAAACATATATAATCCCCAGTCTTGGATATCTTCCTCGCCGCATATCTCATTCATCTGAAACACGTAACCCAATAATCACCAACCAATGCACAGACAGAAATATAAGATGAACTTAGAGAATGTGATGAATTTACACTCATGCCTGATTCCGGCAGCCATCAACAATAGAAAGCAAAGCTTCTTGGCCATGTTCATCATCCTCTGAGTCGTAAAGCTTAGAGGCATTCCGTTTCCTGTTTCCCTTTTCTATATTATTGCTCTTCTCATTGTAAAAATCAGAGATAAGATCATCCAAACCAATAACTTTCTTCCTGGTGTGACACAAGTGAAAGATAGAAGTGTAAAGAAAACTCTCAAAAGTTTAGAGCTTTATTTATAAGGAGATAGATCAATCTCTAGTGAGAGATGAGCATGTAACTAAAGGGAACATGAGCATAATTAAGGAAAACGAACCTTCTTCTGCTTTGCACCTACTGATATCGCCGGATTAGATGACGACAGTGGAACCGTGACCTTCTTCGGTGCCTGTAACAAGAAACATGGAGACAACGATTAAGACGAGATAAAGACGAAACACAGATCTGTTCATAGAAAGAGAGAGATCATTGTGATACCATGCTGACTTCTAGGGAGATGGAGGAGCGAACGACTAATAGAGGTGCTGAAAGACGAGGAGGAGGCTAATCTACGGTTATGCTCTTGTAATCTAGGGTTTCTGAGGTTCAACTTAACCCAATCAGTTGCCTAGAAAAATACAAAACAAAATCGAATCAGCAAACACATAGATCTGGATATGTAGGAGCTAGATTCTTCAATTAAACTCAACAATTTATACTGAAACAACCTCAAATAAGGAACAAATAGAAATCCTACCGGTGACAGACAGTGACACAAGATCTGGTAGAAGAAGGGCTCCAAGATCGAGTCCATGGTCATGGCTAAAGTCGTTGGAGGAAGAAGAGTACCCAAAACGAAGAAGAAGCAGAAAACAGAAGAAAACCTAGAGCTCTGAAAGTTTAGGTCTGAGGAAAAGAGGAATGAAGAAAAAATACTTTTTAAGTAAAATGAGTTAGGTTCCTTTTTTTCTCTAAGTATTAGCATATTTGGGCTCCAAAATCCATTTTCGTTTTTCGTTTCCCACTTAATTTTAGTTTAAAAAACCGTGCTATTATATTATGCTATCAATACTCATAATTTTTTTAGTGAGTATAAGGAAGGTAGATCGTAAAGATGCTCAAATGTTAACCTTTAATTCATGCACTGCCCCACAAATATTCATTGGCAGGCGACTAAACGGGTCCTCCGCTACCTTGCTGGTACTTCCACACATGGCATATATCTGCGGGCATCATCACCGCTAACTCTTCATGATGTTTCGGATGTTGATTGGGTTGGAGATACGGACGATTTCATCTCCACTAATTCATTCATTCTCTATTTGGGTTCCACTCCAATAGCTTGGTCATCCAAGAAGCAAAAAAGAGTGTTGCTCGCTCTTCCACAGAAGACGAATACAGATCAGTGGCTAATACGGCTTCCGAGATTTGTTGGGTATGTTCATTATTGACTGAGCTTGGAATTCAGCTCAAACAAGCTCCAAATATATATCGCGACAACGTTGGTGAAACCTATCTCTGCGCAAATCCTGTCTTTCACTCAAGGATGAAGCACTTGGCCTTGGACTATCACTTCATCCGCGGAAACATACAATATGGATCATTACGAGTCACTCACATCTCCACCCGAGACCAACTCGCGGACTCGCCTACAAAGCCTCTACCAAGAACACATTTCTCAGAACAAGCATCCAAGATTGGAGTGTCTCCAGCCCCTCCATCTCGAGGGGGCGTGTAAAGTATATATGGAAAGGATACGATAGTCTTTCATACTATGTATTATATCCCAGTGTACAGCCTATAAGTACTCTGTAATCTCATTCTAATAATAATCAAGTCTCATATTCCATATGCTTTGCCTTTCGATTATGTATTTAGGTCGATGCCTATGTTGCTCGTGGAGTGTTATATACGTTTATAACTTTTAATCTTGATTGGATTGTTAGGCTGCCTTTACCCTCTACTGTTGGTATTCCTAACCGTTTGAGGAGATAACAAAATTTGATCATAACTACTACTGCTATTTATAACTGCATGAGATACTATGCTTTATAAAAGATTATGTTTTTCCAGTTACATTTAGAATTGAACAATAAGTTTTATGTTAGTTGTGTTCCTCTCTAGCTATTGTTATTCTTACCTTCCAAACAATTTTAAATCTAGGGGGATCAGCTTTTTTTATGACTTGAGCATTTTGTATTTGAAAAATAGCATCAAACACTGTCTTATCTTCTTAAGTGACACCTGCCTGACTTGAAACACTGTCTTAGCTTGTTTGCTCCATTGAAAAAGAAACTTTATGCAATTGTTAAGCTTTCAATTGTTGATCATGGATGTCTCAAGCTCTTATTGATTGTGTTGGTGGATTGTGTTATGGGCTCATTCTTTCTTTGAGTTGTCTTTTGTAGGACAATGACTAAAACACGCGCCAACCCGCAACCAAAGGCAAAGGCACCGAGAGAAGATGTGGGAACTTCCTCGAAAGGAAAAGGGATAGCTGTTGAGGAAGAAGCTCCAGAGGTCACATGGAAGGTGATTCATGCGTCACCAATTCACTATTCTGCTTCTGAGATCAACGACAAGCTGGAGCTTATACAATTCTGGTCAACCCGGTATCCTCACGTCCCGGCCCTTTCAGCTCTTGGACTGTTGGAAGACTACAATCAGATTGTGGAAAACATGGGGCTTAAGCACTTCTTCAGCATTACCAGTGACGGCTACCAGAGCTCAGCTTGCAAGTTCCTTGCAACCATGAAAGCAACAATCAACCTGAGAAAGGCAGCCTTGAGAGGAGAAGTGAGTCGTGGAAAGATAGAATTCACGATGGGTAGGAAGAAGCACACTATGACATTTGAGGAGATAAGCTCAGTCTTCGGTTTTGAGGAAAATGGTGCTCAGCTAGGCTCTTCCAACCCCATTGAAAAGGATGACCTCAAGGACTTGTGGCACATGATAGCTGATGGACCGTTCAAGTTGGGGGCCATGAAGTCTGCAAGGATCTGACACCCAGCTATTCGGTACGTGCACAAGGCACTAGCCCACACTCTGTTTGCTAGAAAGGAGTCAGGCCAAGTCACAGAAGTGGAGATGAAGCTTCTGTACATCGGATTACAACCACTTCTGCGCACGTTTCCCAACGGTACGACGATACCACCCGTTGAGCACCCACCGAGCTTCACCGCCATTCTAGTAGAGCAGTTTGGGATTCACCGAGATTGGGCAACGTCAGTCAAGGATTCTGTGCCAAATTCACCATGGGTGGGTTAATTACGTCGTTGCTCAAGGCAAAGAAGATTAAGCTAGAAGGAAGTGTGCAAGAGAAGACATTTGGACAGGCTACGCCGGTGGGATGTTTGGACATACCTCAGCTTATCAGAACTCACTTTCTAGGCTCCAAGTCGCCTCCGGGGCGTCATCTCTACCGGATGTGTTCAGATACACCAATGCAAGAGAAGTATCTGCTTCCAAACCCCACCATCACAAGCTTTGCAACAAACCCGGCCAATGTCAGGTTTTTACCGGGGATAGAGCACCAATTCAAACCTCGCGGACCGCGGAGAGCGCCTGCAGCCGGTTCTGATTCTTCCGACGCACCTGCTGGGGTGTATGGGCTGCACATGTACTACATCGAGCCATTGGATGACCCGATCGCGAACACGACGGTCAATGCACTAAGGGACCAGAATAAGGACCTTCAAAGGTAGAGTAAGGGGCATGGAAGGAACATCAAGAAATTAGCCACCTGCTTGACGAAGGTCACCAAGGTTCTGAAGATGATCGCGGTAAAGAAGGATAAGAGTGGCGCTACGGGACAGACTTCCACATCCCGAGAGGCTCCGACTGGTTTGGATGAGGAGCTACGGGCAGCGACTGAGGAAGTGATCGGTGAAGCCGATGATCTGGTTGAGCAGACAGAGCTGGAGCAAGGATGATACTCAGTTGCTGGACACGAGACGGGAGGAGCTGCACGCATGGCCGCCGACTCCTACTACGAGCCTCACCGCCACTCCGCACGCGAGGACAGAAGGCGAAAGAGAAGAGCCATGAGGACACCATCCTGCTCTTCATCCAACCCGACATACTCCATGGGGGAATCATCACCTCAATCATTCCACAACTAGCCAAGTAACACTCCATCCTTGTACATACTTTTCTTTGTTTGCATTTTGTGTGTTTTCGGTCTCTTTTCCTTTCTTAGTTCACACAAGGGACCGTGTGATTTAAGTTTGGGGGGGAGAGACCAGTTGCTAATCATGTTTCTTTTGATCTTATTTTTTGTCTTTGAGTCTCATGCATTGCATCTAAGACATAGAAAAAGCAAAAAAAAATCAAAATTTTTTGAAATTTTTTCACAAAAAGAAAGCATGTAGGATCGAGTCTAGCTAGTATTGTAGGATTCATGCATTGGGGACAATGATGATTTTGTCTTGTAGAGGCTCACCAATTAAGTTTCTTGTTGCTTTAATCGATTTTCAAAACAAAGGAAAACCCATTGCTTGACTTTGAGATTCTGAAATTCCCTATCCTTGTGAAGCTCGCATGAACTTAGCTCAATTCTGTGATATTGGACTTTATTTGACTTAGAAATATCTTGCTTAGGGGCTTGAAATGCAATCCCATGATCCTTGCCCGAGTTATGCTTTCCCTTTTTACCACTCTCTTGATTAGCTCGGGCAACCATTGATCTTATGATCATGGCTTCCCTTACCCAAAGACCCTAAACCTTTCCTTGAAGCCAAAATGATTTGTGAGTGAGGCCTGTTCTTGATAGCTTTTGGCATGTGCAAAAACTTGAGAGTATCGGGAACGACAATGGTCTTTTGTCATTTTAGCTAGCTCTATTTGCCATAAGAGTCTAGCATTAGGATTGGAAATAAGTTTGGGGGAGAGATGAGAGTTAAAATGGGAATAGAAGGATCAATGAAAAGAGTTGAAAAAGGTTTCAAAAAGAAAAAGAAAGTCACTAGGAAGTCTTATAAGAAAAGAGCTTTGTGCAATAAGAAAAGAAAAGCAAGTAAGTCCCCTAGGAATGATTCAAAAGAAAGAAAAAAATGATAAAGTAAGAGGGGTAAGTTATGAAAGAGTTTGCTCAAGTTTGAAAAAGAGAAAAATCAGTTAAGTGTTTCCTAGTGACAAAGAAAAGAGAGAAAAAGAGCTAAAAGGGTGAGTGTTTTGGTAAATGAATTGGGGGTTTGGTGAGTGTTATCTTTCATTATGGGAATGTTTAGAAAAATCTTCTAGGGATTCGGTAGAACAATTAGGAAATAACTTTGTATGCATGAATCGTTCCCTTTCTTAGATAGATTTTGTGTAATGCCAATTGCTCATATTCTTGAGAGTTAACCACCCAAAAGAAATCCTACTTAACTGTTGGAAAGCTTAGGATCTAGGGTTATGGTATTGAATCATAGATCTCGTGTTTATCTCAGAGATGGCAGCGGAATGAATTGGTAATCGAGATCAGCAGCGACTCAGGTGCTTCGCCTCTACCAGATACACACGCACACAAAGCTGGAAAGCCGGGATGCTAGTGCCGGATCTTGGGATCACTGAGTTTAGGTGGCTCGGCTTTCTCTGCAAAAGAAAACTGAACGGCTAGGGTTCCAGGTCGACCATATAAGCCTTTATATAGACCTGGGATGATTAAACCGATCATTAGATTAATCCAATTCGTTTAAGTCATGAAATCGAAACATCAGTTTCGAAACCCGATCTGTGTCGATCGACACACCACTATAAAACTCAATATCAATGTGTATCCAATACACATCAACATGATCATTACCATAATGATCATTCCCATATTTATGCTTCCAGTTTGCTTAGGTGTGTGACCTTATAGGATCATATAATACTGGCAGTAAGTATACAACTTACAGACTGCAAGAGGCTTCTAGCAAAGCATTGCAACCACCCAATATTATACAAATGTCTGATCTCGACACACAACTATCATTAGGAGTGAGTTCAAGTGTGATTTCAGGACACAATCCCAACAATCTTCCACTTGTACTGGAATCATCAATTCCTATAATCCTTTTGTTTCTATATCTCGATTTGGCATAAGGCAAGATTAGTGTCATCCTTATTAAGCCAATATCGTGTTTATCGAACTCCTGATCTATACTGAACAAGACAAACAACTGAACTACAGTTCGTTTGAGTGCGGTCACACATTTTCTCAGTATGAAATCTTCGATAGGCCCTGAGACATTTATCTCCCGTTATACAGGAGGGACAAATCCCATCTTGTTCCATCCCTGTTCCTATACACACTTCATGATACACCTAAGCCGCCAGTTACGGGTCGACGTTTGACAAGGTCAAAGTGTACCAATTCATATGCAAGAAAGCATGATGAACTCAGGTCTAAGGACTATACTCTATAGTCGTGATGAGAAACTCTCATGACACAGATATAACTATCCTGTAGAGTTCTCATTAGCGGGTCATGTCCGATCATATGTTCACAAACATATATCTATGTGACTGACTGTGATACTCATATCATTGACTCCATGAAACTTAGTCAACAGTCACCTCACAAGCTAGTCTCTCGCGGTTGTCAGTGTCCCACTTTGACAACCTAGACTAGGGACAAATCATAATTTATGTCATCTAGAACTTATAGGGTGTCATGATCAAGTCCTCAAATTGATGACCTATAATATGGCATAAACTTATTTTGGGACCATTATTTAGATCACAATAAATAATGCTGAAATCAAATTTCATTAAACATATCCAAAAGTATGTTTACAAGAACATATTAATATAACTAAAATAAAACCACAAGAACTCCCACTAGAATCAAGATTACATCTTAAGATCTCTAATGCCTACAGCAGTAGTATGACTATCATGCTTAGGCCTTGGGAGTGGCTTAGTCAGAGGATCAGCGACATTCTCGTCCGTCGGAACTCGGCTGATCTTCAGTTCGCCTCTATTTACGATATCACGAATCAGGTGATATCTCCTCTCTATGTGTTTGGACTTCTGGTGTGACCTGGGTGTTGGAATCCCTAGGATCCATGGTCTAGGTAATTGAATCTAAAAACTGACCTCGTGTTTACCTGGAGATTGGCAGCGGAAATTGGAGCAGGTAAACGAGATCTAGAGCGCCTCAATCGATGCGCCTCTATCCTAGTCCACACGCACACAAGCTGGAATCCGCCGGGATGCTAGTGCCGGGAATCGGATCTCCTGTGGGTTATGAGTTTCTGTGTTTCTGCTTTCTCTCTGAGAAGCGACACTCATGGCTGGGGCTCAGGTCGATCATATAAGATATTATATATCGACCTGGGATGACCGAAAACGACCTGCGGATCAAACCCGACTCGTTTAAGTCATTAACTCGAAACTTCAGTCTCGAGGCCCAATGTGCATCGATCGATACACATACTGTATCGATCGACACACCCATTCGAAAACCTGCGTCGATCGACACACTCATTGCATCGATCGACACACTCATTGCATCGATCGACACACCTCTTCAACTCAATTCAATGTGTATCCAATACACATTGATCGGATCATATGCCAATGATCAATCCCATACTAAGTGTATCCAGCTTGCTTAGGTGTGTGACCCTGTAGGTTCACACGATACTAGAAATGAGTTACAACTCATTTGTCATAAGTTGTTTCTAGCAAAACATTATGACTACCCAGTATCACATGAATTGTCCGATCTCGACAATACAACTATCTTTAGAGTAAGTACAATATGATTTCAGGACATAATCCCAGCAATCTCCCACTTGTACTGGAATCATCTATGCCCATAATCCCTTTATCGCTATATCTCGATATGGCATAAGGCAAGAAACTGTGTCATCCTTATTATAGCCAACATCATGTTCATCGAACTCCTGATCTATACTGATAAAACAAACAACTGACAATCACCTCGTTTGAGCACGGCCATGCATTTTCTCAATATCAAATCTTCGATGGGCCCTGAGATATTTATCTCCTGTTATATAGGAGGGACAAATCCCTTCTTGTTCTATTCCTGTTTCTACACATACTTCATGATACACCTAAGCAATGCCTTTATAGCCGCCATTTACGGATCGACGTTTGACAAGGTCAAAGTGCACCAATTCATATGCTAGAAAGCATGATGAACTCAGGTCTAAGGACTATACTCTATAGTCGTGATGAGAAAGTCTCATGACACAGATATAACTATCCTGTAGAGTTCTCATTAGCGGGTCATGTCTGATCATATGTTCACCAACATATATCTATGTGACTGACTGTGATACTCATATCATTGACTCCATGAAACTTAGTCAACAGTCACCTCACAAGCTAGTCTCTCGCGGTTGTCAGTGTCCCACTTTGACAATCTCGACTAGGGACAATCATAATTTATGTCATCTTTTACTTATAGGGTTTCATGATCAAGTCCTCAACTTGATGACCTATAAAATGAACATAAAATACTTGGGACCATTATTTAATTATCCAATGATCGAATAATGCTGATGTCAGTTTTTATAAACATGACTACATCATGTCTATCTGAACATCATAACTAACATAACTCCCACTAGAATCTAGACCACGTCTTCAGATATCTAGTACCTACAGCAACAGCATGAAACTCATGCTTAGGTTGTGAGAGATGCTGCGGTGTTCTTGCTTGGAACCATTCCAACAAACCACACCGCTATTCTTTAATAAGCACTATTCTACGGTCCACTGCTTGGAGACCTTTCCAACAGATAGCGCCGCTACACAGACAAAGAGACATAACCAGGTGGGAACCGAGAATCATCTTTGTCCGTCTAACTACTCATAACAGATTCGTCATTTTTCTCAGTTGAACAAGAACTATCCTTAGTGTTTCTCAAACACATGGGGATATTCTTTACAACTGTCCAGTGACTTTTACCGGAACAAATTGGTATCTTTTCGTCATGCTTTATGCGTCAGCTGCATCTAGACGAGTGCAAAATATGGCGTTCATGATGGATTCTATTGCATAAGCAAAAAGGAATCACACTCATAGATACTAGCTCAGCCAGTGTCCAAGACACTTCATCTTGCTAAGATCGATACTAGCTCAGCCAGTGTCAAAGACTCTCCATCTTGCTAAGATTATTGCCATAAGACCTTTGGTGTGAAGCCATTCTTGGAATCAAGCACATTTGAACTGTCCAATACCTTATCACCATAAGGATTCTGACACGATCCAATTGGTCTTTGCAATTCATTTCAATGGATCCTTATTCCAAGAACTTTCGCGGCTTCTTCCATGTCCATCGTTAAATTTGACTTCCGACCCAAATCTTGACAAGACTATAACGTCGGAATGTTGTTTATGAGATTAAGTATGTTATAAACATACGGTGTGAGAATTGCAATTACGCTTTCATTAGTTTACTTGTAAACGCACGGTTTCTATACGTTCCTGATCAAGTCAATGACTTTTGACTGTTTTAACAGAACATAGATTCCAACTCCAAGGTGTTTGCTTCAATCCAGAGATGGATCGGTGAAGCTAACAAACATTCCTAGTCAAATTTCGGAGTTGGGGCTCACCTTCGCTTCTTTGAATTTCGCAGGCTCGTCACTTTTCAATGATCAACAGATCACATCAATCAGTCATGAGGAATCACCCTCGGTTTAGTGACGGATCCATCAGGATCAGCGAACTTCAGGCTCCACAGGTTCAGATCCTACAACACTCTGTAGATCCAACCGCTGCTCTTCCTCAACAGGTTTAACAGCCTCCTGTGTTTCTCGAATTTCTTCGAGCTGTACTTTTACTCCCACTGTTTTCTTGGAAAAACATAGTTCCGAACAACAAAACTTTGTTCTCGGATTGGTTGCAAAAGTACTAAGCCTCGGTTTCCTTAGGACAACTGACGAAGCAGCCCTTATCAGATTTGGATTCAAGTTTGTTTGTTGACAACTGCCTTACACAAACCTTGCAATCTCAATTAATCAGAAAAACATACTTGGAAATCACCCAGTCCACATCCAATGTGGTGTCTTTCAACTGATTCTGATAGAAAACTATTTGGCGTAAACATATTCATTTTAGAGCGTGATTTAAAAGGATAATGGAAGATTCCTGTGATTCATCATTAATCGAAGCATATCTAATAAGGTCCGATTCGTTCTCTCAGAAACACCATTTAGGTTTTCCAGGAGAAAAGAGCTGTGATATGACTTCACACTCACTTAGATGATCACCCTATTCTTGACTCAAGTATTTTCCTCCGCGATCTAATCGAGGATCTCAATACTTCTGTCAAATCGGTTCTATACTTCATTTTGGAACTCCTCAAAGGATTCATACTCGTGTCTCATCAAATGAACACAACCATACTTACTGAAGCCATCAATAAGGTAATGAAGTACTGAAGATTTCAAGTCATCAGACTTAAACCGTTTGGTATTTATGTTATATTCAAGAGTATATTGGTTTAATACATAAAATCCATTTATCAAAAGGGGTGCTACGATATAATATTTCATTAAGATCAAAAGAGCAACACTTGTCTTTTATCAGAATGAAAAACATCCAAAATCTTTACAAGAAAATGAAAGACATCTCTGCACGAAGCAGGTACATAGTAGCAATTACTTAATTCAAAACCAAGCTTGAAAGGCTCCTACAAGTGGAGAATCTCTACGGCTTATGTAGCAACCATTGCTCCATACCAGACACGCAGTTCCACTTGTCCTTTTCTCAACGTTCTACTGTTGCTTAGGCCCTGCATATTTCCAAAATATCAGTACCACAACCAGTATCCAATACATACGTAGAACTTGAAGTAATAACACAATACCTGAAGAAGAAGTACCATACATCTCCGTCATCTCTTGTGAATCTTCCAAGAATTTAATGCAATCTCTCTTCCAATGCCCTGACTCATCACAGTAGAAGCACTTTCTAACACCAGATGGGCCGGACTTGGGCTTATAAGATGACACAGGCTTATCCTGATTCCGAATCTGGACGGCCCTGCCTCTACCCTTGTCAACATAAGATCTCTCAAATCTTTTACCCTTTATGATGTCTTGCTCTGCTGTTTTGATCATACCATGCAGCTCAGTCAACGTCTTCGTCAAGTTATTCTTGATGTAGCTTTTGATAAACTTATCATAACTAGACGACAGTGACTGCATAATGATGTCAGTGGCCAACTCTAAGTTGACTGGACATTCCAGTTTCCTCTGGTTATCAATGTAACCCATCATTTTAATGACATGAGGACTCACTGGAGCATCCTCTGGTAGCTTGCACCCAGTGAGAGACTTCACCATCTGGAATCTCTCAACTCGTGCCAGATCTTGAAACTTCAGTTTCAGGCTGGTGATCATCTCTATTGGCGACTCCATGTTCTCGTATTGACTCTTTAAGTCCGATTTCATGGTAGCCAACATCAGACCACGCACATCTACCACATCAATATAATGCTTATTCCAAGCATTATATACTGCATGCGTGGGATTGGTCCCAAGCCTTTCTGGAAGAGCTTTCTCAAGGACATAGTCCTTGCTCTCCTGCTTGAGGATTAATCTCAAATTGCGATACCAATCCAGGAAATTTGATCCATTTAACTTGTCCTTCTCAAGGACGGATCGTAACGAGAAAGTAGTTTTAGACATAGGCTGAAATTTTAAAAAAAGAAAATTTTAGTTATGAAGCTCAGGAAATGAGAAATCTTATCTAATAAGAAAACTCGCATTATATTCAAACAATGTTTCCTCTATGAATATAATGATCCAAGACCCATACATCACTAAAATCTGAGTGGACGACTCGTCATCACCCAGAGTTTAGTCATCTAGGTAAGAAAATCTTTGCTAATTGTACCCAGTACAACTCTTGGTCGCTGATAAAACAATCCATGTCTCATCCACTCTGATGTCTCTGGGCCCAGAACTTCTGATAGCCCAGTCAAGTTAAACCAATCTCTTCAGTCTTGTGATCATTGACAGTCGCACTGCAAGTCTATCAATGATCACCTGCCTTACTCATGTAATTGTGGATACCAAGGACTCCAAGACTATCCAACAACGAAACGAGTCTTGACAGTAGACAAGATTTGGGCAAGACATCAAGGTCACTTGATATTTAGTTGAGGAAACGGAACTCAAAAGTTAGTAATTCAATCTCTTAGGTCAAGTAATTGTTGATGTCAAGCACTGCAAGACCATCAACACTACTACCTGCCTTACTCATGTAATTGTGGACACCAAGCTCTTGGCAAGACTATCACAACAACGAAATGACTCTTGACAGTTGACCATATTGAAAACTAAACTTTGATCTAATACACATCCAATGTGTACCATATAGGTTTAGAACATGTTTTACTTCCAATTTTAATTAAGTTTTGGTTGTTCTAATTAAAGTAGGCTAGGTCATTTGGTTCGGTTTCTTAATCATTTGGTTCAAAACCAAGTGATTACGTTTAACCAACCAGATAATCGGTCATTCCAATTGAGCCGGTAAATGACCAAATGAACCGGTTTTAGACCAATTGAGATACCGGTCAAATCCAATTTAACCGGTCCATCCAACTAAACCGATTCAATCAGTTTTAACTAATCGCGATAACCGGTCCAATTCAATTGAACCGATTATCCAATCAAACTGATCTTAACCAATCAAATCGGTTTATACCAATTGAGATAACCAATTCAATCCAATTGAATCAATTCATCCAATTTAAGCCGATCTGATCTACCTTAACCAAGCATGATAACCAATTCAATCCAATTGAACCGATTAACCAATCGCAAGGCCTGTGTCGACCGACATTAAACCTGTGTCGATCGATGCAGTAGGATATCAGGGAATTTTTAATCGAATTAAACCGACATAACCATGCGAGATAACCGGTCCAATCCAATTGAACCGATCTAACCTTTCGCACAGCCTGTGTCGATCGATGCACCCAGTGTGTCGATAGACACAGTGCGATTTCTAAATCGAAACCCAATGTTTTAATAGGCGAATTCGCGGTGCATCGACCGACACAAACTTGTGTCGATCGACGCTATGCGAAAACACAAATTCTTTTGCATTTTCGCGCTGCATCGACCGACACACCCAGTGCATCGATCGATGCTGTGCGAAAACCCTAAAACAGTTTTGCCGTTTCGCGGTGTGTCGACCGACACAAACTTGTGTCGATCGACACAGTGCGAAAACACAGTTCTTCGTTTTCGATATAATTAAATCCGAGATTACATTTATCAAAACGAAACCTAGCTAGCATCAATTCAATCAAATACCATTTTAATCGAATTCCAGGCTACAGATTCAATGGATTAAACCCTTTAGCTCTGATACCACTGTTGGAATCCCTAGGATCCAGGGTCTAGGTAATTGAATCTAAAAACTGACCTCGTGTTTACCTGGAGATTGGCAGCGGAAATTGGAGCAAGTAAACAAGATCTAGAGCGCCTCAATCGCTGCGCCTCTATCGTAGTCCACACGCACACAAGCTGGAATCCGCCGGGATGCTAGTGCCGGGAATCGGATCTCCTATGGGTTATGAGTTTCTGTGTCTCTGCTTTCTCTCTGAGAAGCGATACTCACGGCTGGGGCTCAGGTCGATCATATAAGACATTATATATCGACCTGGGATGACCGAAAACGACCTGCGGATCAAACCCGACTCGTTTAAGTCATTAACTCGAAACTTCAGTCTCGAGGCCCAATGTGCATCGATCGATACACATACTGTATTGATCAACACACCCATACGAAAACCTGCGTCGATCGACACACTCATTGCATCGATCGACACACCTCTTCAACTCAATTCAATGTGTATCCAATATACATTGATCGGATCATATGCTAATGATCAATCTGAAGGATTATGAGTTTTTCCATGGTTCAATTTTCAGATTGCAACCTAGCACATAATCTTAAACAGATCTAGGTTCTTGTAATCGAATCATAAAACAAACCTGATCTTTACCTTTGCAGCGGAATGATTGGTGGTAATGACAAGATCAGATTAGAGCTGATGATTACCGGCTCCTCCTAGGTATCCACACGCTTACAAGCACGGATAGGGTGCTAGACCGAGTGGAATCACAAGAGAGAGAGACGCAAGAGAGGGAGATGAGCCGCGGCTGCCTCACCCAAAATCGTGTAGCATTAGGGTTTCTCAACCCCTAAGTTGCAACTTAATTATCTCACTAATGGGCCCAAGTTTAATTAATTAAACTAATGGTCCATTAGACTTTTGGGCCCAAGACACAAATCAGACAAAAGCCTGTTTGCTGTCTGGCCCAACTCTCTGTGCAAATACAGTAAATGCCTTAGCATCTTACCGTATTAATTCCATCTTAACTTTCCCGTTAGCTATGGTGTGTGACCCTTTGGGATCATACAATACTGGTAATAAGTCCTAAACTTATAGATCAAGAGCGGACTCTAGCAAGCCATCATGATCACCCAGTATTTATGACTTATGTCTGATCTCGACATTTATCATACTTTCTAGAGATAGTACAGTAGATTTCAGGACATTCCCAACAATCTCCCACTTGTACTGGAATCCTACATTCCCTAATCCTTTTGTCTCAATATCTCGATCTGGCATAAGGCAAGATGCGTGTCATCCTTATATAGCCAGACCATGTTCATCGGACCAGATTTGATACTGACAATGCAAACGACTTGGGCAAGTCCGTTTGGGAGTGGCCACTCTCTTACCAGCTATCAAGTCTCCGATTGGCCTAGAGATATTCCCTCCGTTAAACGGCAGGGACAAATCCCATCTTGTTCCATCACTATGAACTACACGCTTCATAATACACCCAACCAAGGTCCTTATAGCTCCCAGTTACGAAACAGCGTTAGACAATGATCAAAGTGCATCAATCCATGTGCAGCCACATGCATGCGAACTCAGGTCTAAGGACTATACTCTATAGTCGTATATGAGAACCTCTTATGACACAGATATTAATATCTTGTAGAGTTCTCATCAGCGGGCCATGTCCGGTCATATGCTCCCCTACATATACCTATGTGTCGACTTTGATGCCGCGCATCTATGACCCCTCGAAACTTGGTCATAAGTCTCAACACAATCTAGTCTCAAGTGGTTGTTGGTGTTCCAATTTCAACAACCTTCGACTATGGACACTATGATTTATGTCATTTCGTTAAATATGGGGTTTCAGGATCAAGTCTTACTCATGTACTTCGATGGCCCATATATAATGACATGAATCATTTTGGAACGATTATTTATATCACAGTTAAAATAATCCAGAAATCATAGATTTCATAAACATAAAATATTATGTTTACATGAACCTTTCAAAACAACTAAGTAAAGCCCTTTACAAACTCCCACTGAAATTAAGACTACATCTTAATTTCACTCATCCTACAGCTACAGTCCGCGACTCGTGCTTAGGCATAAGGAGTGGCTTCGTTAATAGATTAGCAACGTTCTCATTCGATGAAACTTGCTTATCTACTTAACACCTCTGTCATTTATCTCACGGAATAGGTTATACCTACCCTCAAGGTGTTTGGAGCTCTGATGTGCAGCTAGTCTCATCTATGCTAGGAATCACATCTAGTTCAATGATGAACTCTTCTTTCCAAACAACCTCTTTCGCCGCTTCTCAAGCTGCGAAATGTTCAGCTTAAGTCATGGAGTCAGCAACAGTGCCTTGCACCGCCAGTCAGATATAAGATATAGCCGGACTGTGACCGGGAATTATCTTTGTCTATTGGAAACTTGCCTTTCAGACTCTATCGACTTGTAGCACCTCACTTTCTCCGTAAATCAAGAATTTATCCTTAGTATTCCTCAAATACTTTAGGATATTCTTTACGGCAATCCAGTGATTCTTTGCTGGATTTGACTGGTCTTTACTTGTCTTGCTTAACATTAAAACAACATCAAACAAGTACGTTTCATGGCATACATGATAGATCCAATTGCCGACGCATATGGAATCTCATCCATGCATTTAAGCTCAGCAGTTATCGTAGGACACTGTATCTTGCTTAACGTAATGCCATGTGACATTGGCATAAAACCCTTCTTGGAATGCTGAAAACGTGTAGGACATTGTCAATTTAAGAATCCTGACTTTGTCCTACCAGCTCTTTTGGATCTCTATCTTTAGATCCAAAATCCAAGAACTACGTGGCTTTACCCATGTCAATCTTAAAACCAACTCCCAAGCCAGTCCTTTACCGACTGCAGCATTGGGACGTTATTTTCGAGAATCAGTATGTCATCGACATACACTATGAGAAATGCAACATTGCTCCCACTTATCTATTAGTAAACGCACAGTTCCACTTCGTTCCTGTTCAAGTCAAAACCTTGACTACTTCAACAGAACGAAGATTCCAACTCCAATATGTTTGCTTCCATCCATGAATGGATCGATGAAGCCAACTTACACAAAATGTAATTTTTCGGAGTCCGGGCTCACTTTCGCTTCTTTGAATTTCGCAGATTCGTCGCTTTCAATGATCATCAGATCATGCGAACTTTCAATGAACATCAGGTTCAACTAATGACGAGAAATCACTCTCGGATTAGTGACTGATTCATTCATATCTGCGAACTTCAGGCTTTACAGGTGTAGATTCTACAGAAATCTGTAAATCCATCCGTTGCTCTCCCTCAACAGGTTGAGCAGCCTCCTGTATTTCTCGAATTTCTTCGAGTTATACTTTTACTCCCACTGTTCTTCTTGGAAAGTAACTTCCCTTCTTAGAAGACAGAATGGACGTAAAATAACAAGCCTTGGTTTCCCTAGGACAACCAGTGAAGTAGCACAACTACAAATACTCAGTAAAGACGAATTTGGATCGATTCCAATCCACATTTACGTGGTGTCTTTCAACTGATATTGGTGGAACTATTTCAGCGTAAATTTAGATATTTCTAGAGCGTTATTCTTAAAGAATATCATGGAAGATTCGTGTGACTCATCTTTAATCATTTCTAATAAGATCTGATTCTTTCTCACAGAAATACCTCAAGGTTTTCAGGAGAATTGAGCTGTGAAACGACTTCACACTCATTCAGATGATCACACCATTAATGACTCAAGTATTCTCACTCGTGATCTAATCCAGAGTCTTAATACTTCTGTCACTCAGATTCTATACCTCATTCTGGAACTCTTTCGACCATGTCAAAGAATTCCGACTTGTGTCTCATCAAATGAACACAGTCATACTCACTGAAGTAATCAGTAAATATAATGAAGTACAGGAAATTTTCTCTGGCATTACTGCTCATCGGGCCACATACATGAGTATGTTCAAGGTCCAATAAGCCTTTGGGCCTTTCTCTAGCTCGGCTAAGATGGGCCCTTTGTCTTTTGGTCCAGTAAGCAGAATTCAAGTCTCATAAGATATCCAATCAAATGAGCCCAAAAGTCCATAACTATGGGATTTCTGAATTCGACTCACTCTATGTGACCAAAATATTTACGCCAAGAAAAATCAGGTTTAATTCATCAGATTTAAACCAATTCGGTATTTATGTTACATTTAGGCACTCTTTGGTTTAAGATATAAAACCCATTCCTTGAATAGGGTGCTACAATTAATATTTCATTAAGATCAAAAGAACAAAACTTGTCTTTTATCAAAATGAAAAACATTCAAATTCTTACAAGAAAATGAAAGACAACTCTGCTTAAAGCAGGTACATTGTAGCAATTACTTAATACAAAACCAAGCCTCAAAGGCATCTACAAGTGAAAACCCTACTGCTGAGGCAACATCCATAGCTCCTTCCAGACATGCAGTTCCACTTGTCCTTCCTTCAACGTTCTACTGTTGCTTAGGCTCTGCATATTATAACAAATATCAGTGCCACAACTAGTATCCAATACCTATAAGGTAGAACTTGAAGTAACAACATGAATACCTGAGGAAGTAGTCTCATACATCAACTTCAACTCCTCATAATCTTCCATGAATTTAATGCAATCTCTCTTCCAATGCCCAGTCTCTTTACAGTAGCAGCACTTACCAACGTAAGAGGTATCTGACTCGGGCTCAGAAGACACACGCTTGCCATGATTCAAAATCTGGACAACTTTGTCTTCACCCTTGTCAGCATTAGGTTTAGTAAACCTACCCTTCTCATTCATGAGATTGTACAGGGTACTCTTCACGTTTGGCTCAACTGTCTTGAGCATATCATGCAGTTCAGTCAACGTCTTCGTTAAGCCTTTCTTGATATAGTTCCTTACGAACTTATCATAGCTTGACGGCAGTGACTGCAGAATGATCTCAGTTGCCAATTCCTGGCTAACTGGATAATCCAGTTTCCTCAGGTTATCAATGTAACCCATCATTTTACTGACATGAGGACTTACTGGATGATCATTTGGTAGCTTGCAGCTAGTGAGAGATTTAACCAACTGGTATCTCTCCACTCTTACCTGCTCCTGAAATCTCAATTTCAGGCTGCTGATCATCTCTATTGGCGACTCCATGTTCTCATATTGCTTCAGCAAATCTGAGTCCATGGTAGCCAATATCAGACCACGCACATCTACCGCATCATCATAATGCTTATTCCAAGCATTACGTACTGCATGAGAGGCCTTGGGACCGATCCTCTCGGGGAGAGCTCTCTCAAGGACATAGTCCTTTCTCTCCTGCCTGAGGACTAGCCTCAGGTTCCGCGACCAAGTCAAGAAATTTGATCCGTTCAGTTTGTCCATTTCAAGGACAGACCGGATCGAGAAAGTGTTTTGATTGTTTGTGCTAGACATAGCTGAAATTTAGAGATAAATAGAGTTTAGTTATTTAGTTCATAAAAGAGTAATCTTAATAACTTATAAGAAAACTCGCATTGCATTCAAAATTTCTTTGTTTAACCTCATAAGAATGCAATGATTCCGAGACCCATGTTCAGCTAAATCCAAAGTGGGCCACTGGCCGTCACCCAGAAGTAGCTTTACTTGGTAAGCATACACACAGCTAGTTATATCTCATATAACTCTCGGTTGTGAATTGGGCCCAAGGCCCAATACACCAGATGTCTCAAGGCCCGGGACTCCCGATGGCCCAGTCAAGGAAACCAATCTCTTACAGCCAAATAATCACTAAAGTCTGGGACTCCCAATGAAATTAGTGACTATATACTACTTTACTTACGCGAAAACAGACACCTCACACTGTAAGCCATATCTGTAATCGAATAAGTGTTAAGTAGCTGACAAGATTGGGCAAGACATCCAAGCTTGATATTGTTTTTGAGGATTTTTAAGTTTTATTTCCAAAATTAGAAGATTACTATTTTGGGAAACTTACTTGTTTTAGAAACTTTCTAAATTTAGAAACATTCTAAAAATAGAAATTTCTAATTTAATATTTTATTAATATTTTCGGATTGGGTCACAAATTATAGGCCCAATTCTTGGCCCAAGACCATAGAATTCCAGTTGGCCCAATAATTTGACATAACCGAGTTGGTTTATTAATTCTGGTCCAAGACCAAATTAACTATCAAAACCATCGGTTATTTACTAAACCAGACCAGCTCTAAATTATTTGGTCCAACCAAATCAAACTTAGACCAGCCTTCGGTTTAGGTTAAAATTCTATTTTGAATTTCAATCCGGTTTAACCATAAATTAAATAATACCATGTATTAAATAATTTCCAGCAAACCGCGATTTGGGTTAACCGCTTGAACCACCAATTAAATTGGATCGGTTCAGTTAAGTCCAAAACCGGGAAGAAAACACCTAGTGTTTTAGCCAATTTTGACCTAACTTGCGGTTTAAGGATTTAAACACACGATTAACCGCCAATTAAATGAACCGGTTTGATCGGTGCGGTTTGGGGCAACGAACCGCGAAGCTCGGTTTAACCGATTGACTATTCGCGGGACGTAAAATTTAACGGGCCAAATGATCGACATGATCGATCCAAGATCGGATCATGGGCCCATGATCATGATCCGTAGCTCACGATCGTCCAACGATCGATCATTGCTCGGTCCAACACATGACCACGCTTGATCACACGGCCCGTGATCACTCGATCATCGATCACTCAGCCATCGGATCATGCATCGATCCGAGACATAATCGCATTGATCAAGCGATCGTCGATCATCCGAGATCAATGCACACCCGATCATCTAGGCATACGATCGATAACAACGATTGATCGATCCATGCATTAAGCGATCGAATGTCATGATCCTTGATCCGAGACCTAGCAATCAATGGCCCATCATCTCTCGGCAAGCGATCGAAAGCCATCGATCACACGGACTTTTGGATCCGTGAACCCTAGCATCCGATCGATCTAATACCCTCATGATCCGAGACCATACGGCACTAAACGATCGACCAAATATCACGATCCATGAATCATCACATGATCCAATATGCAAGCATGATCGTCGACCTTAAGCATGATCCTTGCGGCTCAAGCATCAAAGGCAACACGGCAATTTGAATGATCCAAGATCATTCAACAATAGCCGATTAGGGTTTATAGTTTTCTAATCAATTTTCATTTCTTAATTGATTCTTTAAAACTTTTAAACAACCCTATGATCCAAATTTACAAGAAACTAATGAACCTGGATCTGATACCACTGAAGGATTATGAGTTTTTCCATGGTTCAATTTTCAGATTGCAACCTAGCACATAATCTTAAACAGATCTAGGTTCTTGTAATCGAATCATAAAACAAACCTGATCTTTACCTTTGCAGCGAAATGATTGGTGGTAATGACAAGATCAGATTAGAGCTGATGATTACCGGCTCCTCCTAGGTATCCACACGCTTACAAGCACGGATAGGCTGCTAGACCGAGTGGAATCACAAGAGAGAGAGACGCAAGAGAGGGAGATGAGCCGCGGCTGCCTCACCCAAAATCGTGTAGCATTAGGGTTTCTCAACCCCTAAGTTGCAACTTAATTATCTCACTAATGGGCCCAAGTTTAATTAATTAAACTAATGGTCCATTAGACTTTTGGGCCCAAGACACAAATCAGACAAAAGCCTGTTTGCTGTCTGGCCCAACTCTCTGTGCAAATACAGTAAATGCCTTAGCATCTTACCGTATTAATTCCATCTTAACTTTCCCGTTAGCTATGGTGTGTGACCCTTTGGGATCATACAATACTGGTAATAAGTCCTAAACTTATAGATCAAGAGCGGACTCTAGCAAGCCATCATGATCACCCAGTATTTATGACTTATGTCTGATCTCGACATTTATCATACTTTCTAGAGATAGTACAGTAGATTTCAGGACATTCCCAACACAATCCCATACTAAGTGTATCCAGCTTGCTTAGGTGTGTGACCCTGTAGGTTCACACGATACTAGAAATGAGTTACAACTCATTTGTCATAAGCGGTTTCTAGCAAAACATTATGACTACCCAGTATCACATGAATTGTCCGATCTCGACAATACAACTATCTTTAGAGTAAGTACAATATGATTTCAGGACATAATCCCAACACTGGGTTCTTTCGCCTGAGCAATGGCTCCATTGTTGTCACAAAACAAAGCCACTGGCTCCAAGATACTAGGAACCACACCAAGTTTAGTCATGAACTTCTTGATCCAAACAGCTTCCTTTGCCGCTTCTGAAGTAGCAACATATTCAGCTTCCGTCGTGGAATCAGCTACGGTATTCTGCTTAGAGCTCTTCCAGCTCACTGCACCGCCATTTAGACAGAAGACGTATCCAGACTGTGATCGGAAATCGTCTCTGCTCGTCTGAAAACTCGCATCAGTGAATCCATTCACCACAAGCTCTTCACTTCCTCCATATACCAAGAACTTATCCTTGGTATTTCTTAAATATTTGAGAATATTCCTGACAGCTGTCCAGTGATCTTCACCTGGATCAGATTGGTATCTGCTCGTCATGCTTAACGCGTAAGCTACATCTGGACGAGTGCAGAGCATGGCATACATGATAGATCCTATTGCAGAAGCATAAGGAATCCTATCCATGCGTTCTCGCTCAGCATGTGTCGCCGGACACTGCTTCTTGCTGAGACTAATGCCATGGGACATCGGTATGAAGCCCTTCTTGGAATCATGCATCTTGAATCTGTGCAACACCTTATCAATATAAGTGTCCTGACACAATCCAATCAGCCTATTCGCTCTATCTCTGTAGATTCTGATTCCAAGGATGTACGCGGCTTCTCCCATGTCTTTCATGGAAAAACAACTTCCGAGCCAAGTCTTAACAGACTGAAGCAACAGAACGTCATTACCGAGAATAAGTATGTGATCGACATACAGTACGAGAAACGCAATTCCGCTCCCACTAGTCTTCTTGTATACACATGGTTCTTCTTCGTTCTTGATGAAACCAAATTGTTTTACTGCTTCATCAAAACGAAGATTCCAACTCCGTGATGCTTGCTTCAATCCATAAATAGACTAATGAAGTTTGCATACCTTCCCAGCATTCTTAGGATCTACAAAACCCTCAGGCTGTGTCATATACACATCCTCTTCCAGAATTCCATTCAAGAAGGCGGTTTTGACATCCATCTGCCAAATCTCATAATCATAATAAGCAGCAGTTGCTAGAAGAATCCGAATGGATTTAAGCATAGCGACTGGGGAATAGGTTTCATCATAGTCAATACCATGAATCTGTTTGAAACCTTTAGCCACCAACCTAGCTTTATAAATTTGGACATTACCATCCACGTCAATCTTCTTCTTGAAGATCCATTTACACTCAATGGCTTTTGCACCATTAGGTAAATCGACCAAGGACCATACTTGGTTTTCTGACATGGATCCCATTTCGTATTTAGAGGCTCCAAGCCACTTTTCGGAGTCCGGGCCCATCATTGCTTCCGCGAAGGTCACTATTTCGTCACTTTCAATAATCATCAGATCATTGCCGTTGGTCACGAGAAATCCATAATATCTCTCGGGTTCGTGACGGATCCTTCCGGATCTGCGAACTTCAGGCTCCATAGGCGTGGCCTCCACAGAACTTTGTGGATCCAGCTGCTGCTCTTCCTTAGCAGGTTGAGCAGTCTCCTGTGCATCTTGAATTTCTTCTAGATGTACTTTACTCTCACTGCTTTTCTTAGAAAGAAATTCCCTCTCAAGAAAAGAACAGTCCCGAGCAACAAAGACTTTGTTCTCAGATTGGTTGTAAAAGTAGTATGCCTTGGTTTCATTAGGATAAACAACGAAGTAGCATTTATCTGATTTGGGTGCGAGCTTGTCAGAGATTAAACGTTTGAAATAAGCCTCACAACCCCAAATCTTCAGGAAAGACAGACTTGGAACATTCCCAGTCCACAATTCATGTGGTGTCTTTTCAACTGATTTAGATGGCACCCTATTTAGTGTAAACGCAGACGTTTCTAGAGCGTATCCCCAAAAGGATAATGGAAGATCTGAATGACTCATCATAGACCGAACCATATCCAATAAATTTCGATTCCTCCTCTCTGACACTCCATTCCATTGGGGTGTTCCAGGAGGAGTGAGTTGTGAAATAATTCCACACTCGCTCAGATAGTCACTGAACTCTTGACTCAAGTATTCTCCTCCGCGATCCGACCGCAGAACTTTGATACTTTTTCCAAGTTGGTTCTGTACTTCATTCTTGAACTCCTTGAATCTATCAAAGGATTCTAACTTATGTCTCATCAAATAGACCTAGCCATACCTACTGAAGTCATCAGTAAAGGTAATGAAGTACTTGTAATTTCCTCTGGCAACAGTGCTCATTGGCTCACATACATCAGTATGAATAAGGCCCAATAAATCACTAGCCCTTTCAGTCGGTTTGTTGAAAGGGGCCCTAGCCATTTTGCACATCAAGCAAGATTCGCATTTCTCACATGGTTCAAAATCAAATGAGCCCAGAAGCTCATTACGATGGAGCCTTTGAATGCGTTTCTCATTGATGTGGCCCAAACGACAATGCCATAAGAAAGTCGGGTTTTCGTCATTTGACTTAAACCGCTTTGTATTTATGTTAAAGACATGCATTTCTTGGTTTAAGACATATAACCCATTATCTAATGGGGCGCTACCATAAAATGTACCATTACAATGAAAAGAACAAATTTTATTCTTAATAGCAAAATCAAAATCTTCCAAATCCAAAACGGAAACTGAAATTATGTTTCTGATAATCGCAGGTACAAAGTAGCAATTATTCAATTCTAAAACCATGCTAGAAGGTAAAGACAAATCATAAGTACCTACGGCCAGTGCAACAACCTTAGCTCCATTCCCGACCCGTAGCTCAACTTGTCCTTTCTTCAGTGTTCTACTGTTTATTAGTGCCTGCATATTAATACAAATATGAGCACCGCAGCCGGTATCCAATACCCACGAAGTAGAACTAGGAGTCATAACATTAAGTTTGATAACATAAATACCTGAATCAGACGCATCTTACATCTTCTTCAGCTTCGCATAATCTTCCATGAACTTCTTGCAGCTTCTCTTCCAATGCCCTAGCTGCTTGCAGTAGTTGCATTTGTCCTCAGGAGAAGGCACGGATTTGGGCTTGTGCTTGGGCCTGTCTTGACTCTCAGTCTGGACAGCTTTAGCCTTTCCCTTATCCTTACTAGGTTTCTTGTGTTGGATAGTTTAGTTGATCCTGATTCAATTCTCATATTGATGTCAACCTAAACATGCATCAGATCTAGGTGTTCTTATTTAGAAACAATATGATCTCACCTTTTACCTGTTTGTTGCAGCGGAATTGATGAAAAGGTCAGAGATCAGGGAGATACACCAAGGGATGAATCCTCCAAAGGCTCACACACGCAATCACAGGAAACTGGCTGCTAGACCGAGCTAAGGGAGGCGCCAGAGAGAGAGAGTTTTCGCGGCTGGGGTATTAGGGTTGGGAGAAAGAGACTTTGGCTTTTAGTTTATAAAAGCCTTCTCTTTCTCTTTTGGGCTTTTGGGCCCAAAACACCAATCTGATTAAATCTCATTTAATCAGACCCGTTAATCTTTCTCTCTTAGTACGACAAATGCCTAGCACTTTTGTCGTACTTCTGTTAAGCCGTTCCTACTTTATTTCCTGCTAGCTTAAGCGTGTGACCCATATGGGATCATACAATAAAAGCAATAAGTCCGAGACTTATAGATCATGAGCGGACTCTAGCAAGCCATCATGACCCCCAGTATTGTATGACTTATGTCTGATCACTGACATACTCTTACTTTATAGAGACAGTACAGAGATTGCTGGACACAATTCCAACAATCTCCCACTTGAACTGGAATCTCTGTATTCATAATCCCTTTCGTCTCAATATCTCGATTAGTCATAAGGCAAGATTAGTGTCATCCTTATAAAGCCTAATCTTGTTCATCGGACTCTGATTTGATACTGACAATCCAAACGACTCGGGAAAGTCCGTTTGAGCATGGCCATGCGTTTTCCAGTATTCAAATCTCCGATTGGCTTAGAGATATTCACTCCATTTATATTGGAGGGACAAATCCCATCTTGTTCCATCACTGTAAACTACTTATTTCATGATGTACCCAAACAAGGTCCTTATAACTATCGCAGAATGATAGCGTTAGACAATGATCAAGGTGCATCAGTCCATATGCAGTCACATGCATGCGAACTCAGGTCTAAGGACTATACTCTATAGTCGTAGTAAGAATCTCTTATGACACAGATATAAATATCCTGAAGAGTTCTTATAAGCGGGTCTTGTCCGGTCGTATGTTCCCAACATACACCTATGTACTGACTTTGATGCCGTGCATCTATGACACATTAAGACTTTGTCATAAGTCACGTACCAATCTAGTCTCTCACGGTTGTTGTTGTTCCAATTTCAACAACCTTCGACTAGGGACAGGATGATATAAAACATCTATCAAATATAGGGTCTCATGATCAAGCTAAATGACTTTGATGACTCAAGATCAAGTCATTTACTTCGATGACCTATAAAATGGTTCATATCATTTTGGAACGATTATTTCATCACAGTTAAAATAATCTTGAAATAATAATTTCATTAAACATAAAATAATGTTTTACAAGAACATATCAAATAACTAAAATAAAGCTCACAAAAACTCCCACTCAAATTTAGATTACATTTCAATGTTTCTAATGCCTACAGCTTCAGTCAGGAACTCGAGCTTAGGCCTTGGGAGTGGCTTTGTCAACGGATCAGCGACATTATCATCTGTCGGAACTCGGCTGATCTTGACTTCCTTTCTATTAATGATGTCACGTATCAAGTGATATCTTCTTTGAACATGCTTGGATTTCTGGTGTGATCTTGGTTCCTTTGCCTGAGCTATAGCACCATTGTTGTCACAAAATAGCGCCAGAGGCTCAGCCGCATCTGGTATCACACCTAGTTCCATAATGAACTTTCGTATCCAAACAGCTTCCTTCGCTGCTTCCGAGGCGGCGATATATTCAGCTTCTGTAGTGGAATCAGCAACGGTGTCCTGCTTGGAGCTTCTCCAACTTACTGCACCGCCATTCAGACAAAAGACATAACCGGACTGTGACCGGAAATCATCTGTGTCTGTCTGGAAACTTGCGTCCGTGAATCCACTGACTTTAAGCACATCACTTCCACCGTACACCAAGAACTTATCCTTAGTATGTCTTAGATACTTCAAGATATTCTTTACGGCAATCCAATGGTTTTCACCTGGATTTGACTGGTATCTACTCGTCATGCTCAATGCATAAGCAACATCAGGACGAGTACAGATCATGGCATACATGACAGATCCTATTGCAGATGCATAAGGAATATTCTTCATGCGCTCAAGCTCAGCAGCCGACGTGGGGCTCTGCTTCTTGCTCAGCGTTGTGCCATGTACCATTGGCGTGAAGCCCTTCTTGGAATCTTTCATGCTGAATCTTTGTAGGACTTTGTCAATGTATGAGTCTTGACACAAGCCTATCAGCCTCTTAGGTCTATCCCGATAGATCCTAATTCCAAGAACGTATGCGGCTTCACCCATGTCTTTCATGGAAAAACAACTTCCAAGCCAGTCTTTTACAGACTTCAGCATTGGAACGTCGTTTCCGAGAAGCAGTATGTCATCGACATACAGAATAAGAAATACAATTTTGCTCCCACTAGATTTCTTATACACGCATTGTTCTTCTTCGTTTCTGATGAAGTAAAATTGCTTGATCGCTTCATCAAAACGAAGATTCCAGCTCCTCGATGCTTGCTTCAATCCATAAATGGATTTGTGAAGCTTGCATACTTTCCCAGCATTCTTTGGATCTATGTAACCGTCAGGTTGTGTCATATACACATCCTCTTCCAGAATACCATTCAGGAAGGCGGTTTTCACGTCCATCTGCCAAATTTCATAATCATGAAAAGCTGCAGTTGCTAGTAGAATCCGAATAGATTTCATCATAGCCACCGGTGAATAGGTTTCATCGTAGTCCACACCGTGAACTTGTCTGAAACCTTTTGCCACCAACCTGGCTTTATAAATCTGGACATTTCCATCCACGTCAATCTTCTTCTTGAAGATCCATTTGCACTCGATGGCTTTTACACCAGCGGGTAAGTCAACCAACGAAAACACTTGGTTGACCGACATGGAGTCCATTTCGGAATCAGTGGCCTTGCGCCACTTAGAGGAATCTGGGCCCATCATGGCTTGATTGAAGTTCGATGGTTCATCACCATCAATGATCAGAAGATCATGACAGTTAGTCACGAGGAATCCCTGATATCTCTCGGGTTCGTGACGGATCCTCCCGGATCTTCGAACTTCAGGTACTACAGGTTCAGGCTCTACAATTTCTTGTAGGTCCTCCTGCTGCTCTTCCTCATTAGGTTGAGCAGTATCCTGTTCATCTTGAATTTCTTCAAGCAGTACCTTACTCCCACTGTCTTTCTTAGAGAGAAACTCTCTCTCAAGAAAGTTACAATCCCGGGCAACAAAAATCTTGTTCTCGGAACGTAGATAGAAGTAATAAGCCTTGGTTTCTCGTGGATAACCAATGAAATAGCATTTATCAGATTTTGGTGTAAGCTTATCTGAGATTAATCTCTTGACATAGGCTTCACAACCCCAAATTCTGAGATAAGACAGCACTGGAGCCACTCCAGTCCATAATTCATATGGTGTCTTTGCTACTGCTTTTGATGGCGCTCTGTTTAGAGTGAACACTGCTGTTAGCAGAGCATATCCCCAAAGGGATATTGGAAGGTCTGTGTGACTCATCATAGATCGAACCATATCCAATAAGGTCCGATTTCTCCTCTCAGACACACCATTCCATTGAGGTGTTCTAGGAGGAGTGAGTTGGGATACGATCCCACACTCTCTCAGATGATCACTGAATTCCTGGCTTAAGTATTCTCCTCCTCGGTCGGACCGAAGAGCCTTAATGCTTTTGCCAAGTTGGTTCTGTACTTCATTTTGGAATTCTCTGAACTTCTCAAAAGATTCAGACTTATGTTTCATTAAATAAACATATCCATACCTACTGAAATCATCAGTAAAGGTAATGAAGTACTGATAGTTTCCTCTTGCATTTGTGGACATTGGGCCACACACATCAGTGTGTATCAGGCCCAATAAGTCACTGGCCCTCTCGTTAGGTTTATTAAAGGGGGCCCGTGTCATTTTGCCCATCATGCAGGATTCGCATTTCTCACATGACTCAAAGTCAAATGAGCCAAGAAGTCCATTCGAATGGAGCCTCTTGATGCGTTTCTCGCTGATGTGCCCTAAACGACAATGCCATAGAAACGTTCGGTTTTCCTCATTAGGTTTAAACCGTTTTGTATTAATGTTATAAATTGGCGCGGATTGATCGAGTATGTAAAGCCCATTCGTAAGAGGGGCAGAACCATAGAACAAATTGTTGCGATTGAAGGAACATAATTTATTCTTAACTGAAAAATCATAACCTTCCAAATCCAACAAAGAAATTGAAATAATATTTCTGCTTATAGCAGGTACAAAATAACAATTATTAAGTTCTAAAATCAATCCCGAAGGTAAAGACAACAAGTATGTTCCTACAGCTAGTGCTGAAACTTTCGCTCCATTCCCAACTCGTAGCTCTACTTGTCCTTGCTTCAGCCTTCTACTGTTGCTGAGTGCCTGCATATTAGTACAAATATGAGCCCCACAACCAGTATCCATGACCCATGAGGTATTATCAGAAGTAGTTGTATTAACTTCTATAACAAAAATACCTGATGAAGAAGTCTCGAAAGTCTTCTTCTTCAATTCCTTTAGACCTTCCTGGAATTTCTTACAATCTCTTCTCCAATGCCCCAGTTCTTTGCAGAACCTGCACATGTCAGTAGGCCCAGCCTTGGACTTGGGCTTGGGCTTTGGCGTGTCCTTGTCCGCGACTTGGACACCCTTGGCCTTTCCCTTATCCTTAGCAGAAGACTTCTTAAACCCCTTGCCCTTTTGTCAACCTAAACATGCATCAGATCTAGGTGTTCTTATTTAGAAACAATATGATCTCACCTTTTACCTGTTTGTTGCAGCGGAATTGATGAAAAGGTCAGAGATCAGGGAGATACACCAAGGGATGAATCCTCCAAAGGCTCACACACGCAATCACAGGAAACTGGCTGCTAGACCGAGCTAAGGGAGGCGCCAGAGAGAGAGAGTTTTCGCGGCTGGGGTATTAGGGTTGGGAGAAAGAGACTTTGGCTTTTAGTTTATAAAAGCCTTCTCTTTCTCTTTTGGGCTTTTGGGCCCAAAACACCAATCTGATTAAATCTCATTTAATCAGACCCGTTAATCTTTCTCTCTTAGTACGACAAATGCCTAGCACTTTTGTCGTACTTCTGTTAAGCCGTTCCTACTTTATTTCCTGCTAGCTTAAGCGTGTGACCCATATGGGATCATACAATAAAAGCAATAAGTCCGAGACTTATAGATCATGAGCGGACTCTAGCAAGCCATCATGACCCCCAGTATTGTATGACTTATGTCTGATCACTGACATACTCTTACTTTATAGAGACAGTACAGAGATTGCTGGACACAATTCCAACATCTTGAACCTTTTACCCCCTTGTACCATCAGTACGCTAGGAGTCGCCTTCTTGAGATTCGGCTCTGCTGTCTTTAGCATGCCGTGCAACTCAGTCAGTGTCTTAGTCATGTTTAGCATGTTGTAGTTCATGATGAACTGATCAAAACACGACGGCAAAGACTGCAGAATCATGTCAGTGGCTAGCTCCTGGCTAATGGCACAGTCCAGTTTCCCCAGGTTATCAATGTAACCCATCATTTTAAGGACATGAGGACTCACTGGACTGTCCTTAGCCAGCTTGCAATCCATGAGAGATTTAACCGTCTGGTATCTCTCTGTGCGAGCTTGCTCCTGAAACAAGGCTTTCAGGCTGTTAATCATCTCAATCGGTGACATCACGTTCTCATATTGCTTATGCAGCTCAGAGTTCATAGTCACCAGCATTAGACAATTAACGTCTTTGACATCAGCAAATGCTTATCCCAAGCATTCTTGTCTGCCTGCGTGGCATTGGAACGTGGCCTCTCGGGGAGAACTCTTGTAAGGACATATTCCTTGTTCTCCTGCCTGAGAACTATTCTCAGGTTCCGATACCATTCCAAGAAATTTGATCCATTAAGCTTGTCCTTCTCAAGGACGGATCTTAGCAAGAAAGTGTTGATGTGAGTTGGGACAAACATAGCTGTAATTAAAAGAGGTAGAGGTTTTAGTTACGATGTTCAAGGAAATGAGAATTCTTATCTAATAAGAAAACTCGCATTGTATTCAAAACTATGTTTTCTCAGATGAATACAATGAACCAAGATCCTTACTTCACCAAAATTTGAGTGGGCGACTCGCCATCACCCAAACTTTAGTTATCTAGGTAAGCAAATCATTGCTAATTGTACCCAGTACAACTCTTGGTCGCAGATAAGACAATCCATGTCTTACCCACTCTGATGTCTCTGGGCCCAGAACTTCTGATAGCCCAGTCAAGTAAACCAATCTCTTCAGTCTTGTGATCATTGACAGTCGCACTGCAAGTCTATCAATGATCACCTGCCTTACTCATGTAGTTGTGGATACCAAGGACTCCAAGACTATCCAACAACGAAACGAGTCTTGACAATAGACAAGATCGGGCAAGACATCAAGATCACTTGATATTTAGTTGAGGAAAAGAACTATTTAATCTTGATGCATATCCAATATGCATCCAAGAAGTTTTTAAGTTAATTAAAACATCTAGATTCAATAAGTTTAATTTAATCTAGGACACATGATTAAATTTGTTCTGGTTTTTGCAAATTTAGGTTCAACAACCAAATCTGCGAGTGTGTGTCGATCGACACATCCTTGTGTCGGTCGACACGACCTAACCAAAACCAAATTGGGTCGATAACCGGTAAATCTAATTTAACCGAAATCAACCAATTAAATTGGTTCTAACCTAATTGAGATAACCAGTCCAATCTAATTGAACCAGTTCATCCAATTGAACCGATTTAACCGACATAACCATGCGAGATAACCTGCCAATCCAATTGAACCGATCTATCCTTTCGCACAGCCTGTGTCGACCGACAGTGTGTCGATCGACACAGTAGGGTAACAGAAATTCGATCTCTAAGATCGAAACCCTAAAATTTTATAAGCGTTTTCGCGTTGTGTCGACCGACACAAGATTAGTGTCGATCGACACAATGCGAAAACACACGATCATCTTTTTTAGCAGAAACTTAATCCGAGATTAATTTGTTCAAAACATGATCTAGCAGACATAAATCTAATAAAATACATCATTATTCGAATTACAAGCCTTTGATTCAATGGATTAAACCCTAATAGCTCTGATACCACTGTTTGGAAAGCCTAGGATCTAGGGTTATGGTATTGAATCATAGATCTCGTGTTTACCTCAGAGATGGCAGCGGAATGAATTGGTAATCGAGATCAGTAGCGACTCAGGTGCTTCGCCTCTACCAGATACACACGCACACAAAGCTGGAAAGCCGGGATGCTAGTGCCGGATCTTGGGATCACTGAGTTTAGGTGGCTCGGCTTTCTCTGCAAAAGAAAACTGAACGGCTAGGGTTCCAGGTCGACCATATTGTAGGAACTGTTTAGTTGATCCTGATGTAATTCACAGATTCATATCAACCTAAACATACAGATCTAGGTTCTCTTGATTAGAAACATTAGATGATCTCACCTTTTACCTGTTTGTTGCAGCGGAAGGAATAGAACAGGTCAGAGATCAGAGAGATACACCGAGGGATGAATCCTCCAAAGGTTCACACACGCGATCACAGAAAACGGCTGCTAGACCGAGCTGGTGGGAGGCGCAGGGAGAGAGGAAAATCGGCGCTAGGGACTAGGGTTAGGAGAAAGAGATTTGGCTTTTAGTTTATTAAAAGCCTTCTCTTTCCCTTTTGGGCTTATGGGCCCATAACACCAATCTGATTAAATTCCATTTAATCAGACCCATTAATCTTTCTCTCTTAGTACGACAAATGCCTGGCACTTTTGTCGTACTTCTGCTAAGCCGTTCCAACACATTTTCCTGTTAGCTTAGGCGTGTGACCCATATGGGATCATATAATAAAGGCAATAAGTCCAAGACTTATAGATCATGAGCGGACTCTAGCAAGCCATCATGACCCCCAGTATTATATGACTTATGTCTGATCATTGACATACTCTTACTTTCTAGAGACAGTACCGAGATTACTGGACACAATTCCAACAATCTCCCACTTGTACTGGAATCTCTCTGTATTCATAATCCTTTTGTCACAATATCTCGATTAGTCATAAGGCAAGATTAGTGTCATCCTTATAAAGCCTAATCTTGTTCATCGGACTCTGATTTGATACTGACAATCCAAACGACTCGGGAAAGTCCGTTTGAGCATGGCCATGCATTTTCCAGTATTCAAATCTCCGATTGGCCTAGAGATATTCACTCCATTTATATTGGAGGGACAAATCCCGTCTTGTTCCATCACTGTAAACTACTCATTTCATAATGTACCCAAACAAGGTCCTTATAACTATCGCAGAGCGATAGCGTTAGACAATGATCAAAGTGCATCAGTCCATGTGCAGTCACATGCATGCGAACTCAGGTCTAAGGACTATACTCTATAGTCGTAGTAAGAATCTCTTATGACACAGATATAAATATCCTGAAGAGTTCTTATAAGCGGGTCTTGTCCGGTCGTATGTACCCCACATACACCTATGTACTGACTTCGATGCCGCGCATCTATGACACACTGAGACTTTGTCATAAGTCACATACCAATCCAGTCTCACACGGTTGTTGGTGTTCCAATTTCAACAACCTTCGACTAGGGACAGGATGATATAATCCATCTATGAAATATAGGGTCTCATGATCAAGCTAAATGACTTTGATGACTCAAGATCAAGTCACTTACTTCGATGACCTATAAAATGGTTTATATCACTTTGGAACGATTATTTCATCACAGTTAAAATAATCTTGAAATAATAATTTCATTAAACATAAGAATGTTTTACAAGAACATATCAAATAACTAAATAAAAGCCCTCAAACTCCCACTCAAATTTAGATTACATTTCAATGTCTCTAATGCCTACAGCTTCAGTCAGAAACTCGAGCTTAGGCCTTGGGAGTGGCTTTGTCAACGGATCAGCGACGTTATCATCTGTCTGAACTCGGCTGATCTTGACTTCCTTTCTATTAATGATGTCACGTATCAAGTGAAATCTTCTTAGAACATGCTTGGATTTCTGGTGTGATCTTGGTTCCTTTGCCTGAGCAATAGCACCATTGTTATCACAAAATAGTGCCAGAGGCTCAGCCGCATCTGGTATCACACCTAGTTCAATAATGAACTTTCGTATCCAAACAGCTTCCTTCGCTGCTTCTGAAGCGGCGATATATTCAGCTTCTGTAGTGGAATCAGCAACGGTGTCCTGCTTGGAGCTTCTCCAACTTACTGCACCGCCATTCAGACAAAAGACATAACCGGACTGTGACCGGAAATCATCTGTGTCTGTCTGGAAACTTGCGTCCGTGAATCCACTGACTTTAAGCACATCACTTCCACCGTACACCAAGAACTTATCCTTAGTATGTCTTAGATACTTCAAGATATTCTTTACGGCAATCCAATGGTTTTCACCTGGATTTGACTGGTATCTACTCGTCATGCTCAATGCATAAGCAACATCAGGACGAGTACAGATCATGGCATACATGACAGATCCTATTGCAGATGCATAAGGAATATTCTTCATGCGCTCAAGCTCAGCAGCCGACGTAGGGCTCTGCTTCTTGCTTAGCGTTGTGCCATGCACCATTGGCGTGAAGCCCTTCTTGGAATCTTTCATGCTGAATCTTTGTAGGACTTTGTCAATGTATGAGTCTTGACACAAGCCTATCAGCCTCTTAGGTCTATCCCGATAGATCCTAATTCCAAGAACGTATGCGGCTTCACCCATGTCTTTCATGGAAAAACAACTTCCAAGCCAGTCCTTTACAGACTTCAGCATTGGAACGTCGTTTCCGAGAAGCAGTATGTCATCGACATACAGAATAAGAAACACTATCTTGCTCCCACTAGTTTTCTTATACACGCATTGTTCTTCTTCGTTTCTGATGAAGTCAAATTGCTTGATCGCTTCATCAAAACGAAGATTCCAGCTCCTCGATGCTTGCTTCAATCCATAAATGGATTTATGAAGCTTGCATACTTTCCCAGCATTCTTTGGATCTATGTAACCGTCAGGTTGTGTCATATACACATCCTCTTCCAGAATACCATTCAGGAAGGCGGTTTTCACGTCCATCTGCCAAATTTCATAATCATGAAAAGCTGCAGTTGCTAGTAGAATCCGAATAGATTTCATCATAGCCACTGGTGAATAGGTTTCATCGTAATCCACACCGTGAACTTGTCTGAAACCTTTTGCCACCAACCTGGCTTTATAAATCCGGACATTTCCATCCACGTCAATCTTCTTCTTGAAGATCCATTTGCACTCGATGGCTTTTACACCAGCGGGTAAGTCAACCAACGAAAACACTTGGTTGACCGACATGGAGTCCATTTCGGAATCAGTGGCCTTGCGCCACTTAGAGGAATCTGGGCCCATCATGGCTTGATTGAAGTTCGATGGTTCATCACCATCAATGATCAAAAGATCATGACAGTCAGTCACGAGGAATCCTTGATATCTCTCGGGTTCGTGACGGATCCTCCCGGATCTTCGAACTTCAGGTACTACAGGTTCAGGCTCTACAATTTCTTGTAGGTCCTCCTGCTGCTCTTCCTCATTAGGTTGAGCAGTATCCTGTTCATCTTGAATTTCTTCAAGCAGTACCTTACTCCCACTGTCTTTCTTAGAGAGAAACTCTCTCTCAAGAAAGTTACAATCCCGGGCAACAAAAATCTTGTTCTCGGAACGTAGATAGAAGTAATAAGCCTTGGTTTCCCGTGGATAACCAATGAAATAGCATTTGTCAGATTTTGGTGTAAGCTTGTCTGAGATTAATCTCTTGACATAGGCTTCACAACCCCAAATTCTGAGATAAGACAGCACTGGAGCTTCTCCAGTCCATAATTCATATGGTGTCTTTGCTACTGCTTTTGATGGCGCTCTGTTTAGAGTGAACACTGCTGTTAGCAGAGCATATCCCCAAAGGGATATTGGAAGGTCTGTGTGACTCATCATAGATCGAACCATATCCAATAAGGTCCGATTTCTCCTCTCAGACACACCATTCCATTGAGGTGTTCCAGGAGGAGTGAGTTGGGATACGATCCCACACTCTCTCAGATGATCACTGAATTCCTGGCTTAAGTATTCTCCTCCTCGGTCGGACCGAAGAGCCTTAATGCTTTTGCCAAGTTGGTTCTGTACTTCATTTTGGAATTCTCTGAACTTTTCAAAAGATTCACACTTATGTTTCATCAAATAAACATATCCATACCTACTGAAATCATCAGTGAAGGTAATGAAGTACTGATAGTTTCCTCTTGCATTTGTGGACACTGGGCCACACACATCAGTGTGTATCAGGCCCAATAAGTCACTGGCCCTCTCGTTAGGTTTATTAAAGGGGGCCCGTGTCATTTTGCCCATCATGCAGGATTCGCATTTCTCACATGACTCAAAGTCAAATGAGCCAAGAAGTCCATTCGAATGGAGCCTCTTGATGCGTTTCTCGCTGATGTGCCCTAAACGACAATGCCATAGAAACGTTCGGTTTTCCTCATTAGGTTTAAACCGTTTTGTATTAATGTTATATATTGGCGCGGATTGATCGAGTATGTAAAGCCCATTCGAAAGAGGGGCAGAACCATAGAACAAATTGTTGCGATTGAAGGAACATAATTTATTCTTAACTGAAAAATCATAACCTTCCAAATCCAACAAAGAAATTGAAATAATATTTCTGCTTATAGCAGGTACAAAATAACAATTATTCAGTTCTAAAATCAATCCCGAAGGTAAAGACAACAAGTATGTGCCTACAGCTAGTGCTGAAACTTTCGCTCCATTCCCAACTCGTAGCTCCACTTGTCCTTGCTTGAGCCTTCTACTGTTGCTGAGTGCCTGCATATTAGTACAAATATGAGCCCCACAACCAGTATCCATGACCCATGAGGTATTATCAGAAGTAGTTGTATTAACTTCTATAACAAAAATACCTGATGAAGAAGTCTCGAAAGTCTTCTTCTTCAATTCCTTTAGACCTTCCTGGAATTTCTTACAATCTCTTCTCCAATGCCCCAGTTCTTTGCAGAACCTGCACATGTCAGTTGGCCCAGCCTTGGACTTGGGCTTGGGCTTTGGCGTGTCCTTGTCCGCGACTTGGACAGCCTTGGCCGCTCCCTTATCCTTAGCAGAGGATTTCTTAAACCCCTTGCCCTTTTGCACCATAAGCACATTGGGGTCCTTGGCGGTTTTCCTCAAGTTGGGCTCTGCAGTCTTGAGCATTCCGTGAAGCTCAGGTAGTGTCTTACTCAAGCCATGCATGTTAAAGTTCGGAATGAACTGATCATAGCTTGTAGGTAAAGACTGCAGAATGATGTCGCAGGCAAGTTCCTGGCTGATTGGGCAGTCGAGTTTCTGAAGATGATCGAGATAACCCATCATCTTCAAGACATGAGGACTCACTGCCGCATTCGCAGCCAACTTACAGTCCAAGAGGTTCTTAACTGTCTGGAACCTCTCAGTCCTAGCCTGCTCCTGAAAAAGCGATTTCAGGCTTGCCATTATCTCGATGGGAGACAATACACTCTCAAACTGTTTTTGCAGCTCAGGAGTCATTGTCACCAACATCAGGCAATAGACATCATTTTCATCTGACGAATGCTTTTCCCAAGCATTGTGCAGAGTCCTGGCAGCATTGGCAAGAGGCCTCTCGGGGAGGGGATCACGAAGGACATAATCCTTCTTCTCCTGCTTGAGGACCAGCCTCAAGTTCCTTGACCATGTCAGGAAGTTCGTTCCAGTCAGCTTCTCCTTCTCGAGAACAGACCGGATCGAGAATGTGTTTTGTGTGCTTGTAGTAGTCATATCTGAAATATATAAATAAAAAGGTTATTAGTTATTATGTTCAATATGATTAATCTCGTATTAAAAATTTAATATGATTAATCACGCATTATATTCAATAACATCAGTTACCCTCAATAGAATATAATGATTCCAAGATCCACATATAACTAAGATTAAAGTGGGCCACTGGCCGTCACCCAACCTTAGCTTATATCGGTAAGCCCTATATCGGCTAATTATATCCGTGATATAACTCTTGGTTGTGAATCTGGGCCCGAGGCCCAATCCACTCTGATGTCTCAAGGCCCGGGACTCCCGATGGCCTAGTCAAGAAAACCAGACTATACAGTCATGTAATCATTAATGTCTGGGACTCCCAATGACATTTATGAATCACAAACCGTCTTACCCACGCAAAAGCAGACATCCTCACACTGTAAGGCCATGAATGCAATTGAATGGGCTTTGACAGCTGACATAGCTTGGACAAGACATCCAACGCTTGATATTATTTGAGGTTCGTAGGTTTATTAAAATTCATTCCCAAAATAGAAGATTACTATTTCGGGAAACTTTCTATTTCTGGAAACCTACTATTTTTGGAAACTTTCTAAAATTGGAAACTTTCTAAAAACGGAAACTTTCTAACTTTAGAAATTTCTTAAAATCCAAAACCCGCAAATTCAGAAATTTCTATTTTAAGAAACTTTCTAATTTCAAAATTTCGGAAACTTTAATTTAAAATCGACTTTATAATTTTATAAAATAAATTTTAAATTGATCTGAAGAAAGACTCAAATAATTGGCCCAATTGTTTTAACTTCTTGGCCCGAGGCCCAAGAATTGGTCCATGTCCAAGACATGACCCAATTGTCCAATTATTTGACATAACCGGTTTGGTTCATTAAAATTGGTCTAACCAAATTTAATTACTACGATGACCACAATTGTCAACCGGTTATTTACTAAACCGGAATTTCTCAATTTATTTGGTCCAACCAAATCAAATTAGAAATTCCTGGTTTAGGCACTAAATCCAATAATTCTTTCGACATTGGATTTCTTATCCCGGTTTAACCAGACTTAATAAAATTATTAAATCTGTTTATTAAACCAGGACGATAAAATTTTAAACCAAGTTTTAAACCGAACCGTACCGAAACATCATTCGTCAAACCCTAACCGGTCGACAAACAATCGTCCAGCCGCAAGCCGCATACGACGATCCGAGATCGAGATGCTCGGGACAATGGCCGGACGGAACGCTCGGGACGCTCGGGACGATGCTTCCACGATCGCCGAGTGATCGGGACGCAACGTATGTGAGCTGGACGGGTAGGACGCGACGATCGATCGAGATCGATCCTACGATCGGACGATCCGATCCAATCGATCGGCCCGACGTTTCGTTCGATCCGACCATACCGTCCGCCTAAGCCCACGATCGTTTCGATCCAACCGGACGACGCAGTCCATGCGATCCTTACGGATCCATGCGACGCTTGCTTTGCGGTCGATCGAACCGGCCGATCGCTTACCAAGTCATATAGCTTGGTTTGCGATTTCAAATGTTTGTTCAGGATTCAATTCAGTTTCTTAAGTGTTTTTCTTATCAGTAGTTGATTCAAAACACTTCTAAACAGATTAAACAACCTAAACATGAATCTAAAACAAGAAATCCTAAGAACCAATGGCTCTGATACCACTGTAGGAACTGTTTAGTTGATCCTGATGTAATTCACAGATTCATATCAACCTAAACATACAGATCTAGGTTCTCTTGATTAGAAACATTAGATGATCTCACCTTTTACCTGTTTGTTGCAGCGGAAGGAATAGAACAGGTCAGAGATCAGAGAGATACACCGAGGGATGAATCCTCCAAAGGTTCACACACGCGATCACAGAAAACGGCTGCTAGACCGAGCTGGTGGGAGGCGCAGGGAGAGAGGAAAATCGGCGCTAGGGACTAGGGTTAGGAGAAAGAGATTTGGCTTTTAGTTTATTAAAAGCCTTCTCTTTCCCTTTTGGGCTTATGGGCCCATAACACCAATCTGATTAAATTCCATTTAATCAGACCCATTAATCTTTCTCTCTTAGTACGACAAATGCCTGGCACTTTTGTCGTACTTCTGCTAAGCCGTTCCAACACATTTTCCTGTTAGCTTAGGCGTGTGACCCATATGGGATCATATAATAAAGGCAATAAGTCCAAGACTTATAGATCATGAGCGGACTCTAGCAAGCCATCATGACCCCCAGTATTATATGACTTATGTCTGATCATTGACATACTCTTACTTTCTAGAGACAGTACCGAGATTACTGGACACAATTCCAACACATATAAGCCTTTATATAGACCTGGGATGATTAAACCGATCATTGGATTAATCCAATTCGTTTAAATCATGAAATCGAAACATCAGTTTCGAAACCCGATCTGTGTCGATCGACACACCACTATAAAACTCAATATCAATGTGTATCCAATACACATCAACATGATCATTACCATAATGATCATTCCCATATTTATGCTTCCAGTTTGCTTAGGTGTGTGACCCTATAGGATCATATAATACTTGCAGTAAGTATACAACTTACAGACTGCAAGAGGCTTCTAGCAAAACATTGAAACCACCCAGTATTATACAAATGTCTGATCTCGACACACAACTATCATTAGGAGTGAGTACAAGTGTGATTTCAGGACACAATCCCAACATTAACCACCTCAAATAGCCTCTCTTGAACTTTGCTGATTGGGATTGATTGATTGCCCCTTTGTGAGATCGCACTTAACTTTTAAATGAATGTAAGGAATTGAGTTGATGATTGCTTGTTTTCTATAGGATCTCGGGAGTTAGAGTAGGGATTGAGGGAACGGTAATGTGGAAGTACATGGATAGTCAATGTGATTAGAGCAACTTGTAATTTCTTTGAAAGATCTTGTATCTTTTTGTGAGTCTTGTGATTTTGAGTCTCCGCCTTCAAACCTTTCTCCCAACTTGCCTTGATGATCTTATGCTTGCTTGTGGACAAGCAAGGTTTAAGTTTGGGGGAATTGATATACTTGTATTTCATTGCATATAGGCTATTGTTTAGTTCATGTTTTGGTTCTTTTTAGCTTCCTTTAGCTTCTTTTCCTTGCTTATTGGCTTGTTTAGAGTGTAGGATCATCTAGAAATAGGTTTAGGCATTCTAAGCTTGCATTTGGAGTGTTTCTTGTGCTTTTTTAGGTGATTTGGAGTGCAAGGAGCAATGGTGAGCTTGGAAGTGGAGTCTAGAGCTCAAAGGACCAAGGAAGAACCAGCAGGAAGGCTATCGACCACCATATCGGTTGGGGTGGCCGATACACACTCTCGGTTTCAAGCAGACAACTCGTATCGGCCTCAATATCGACCTTCCAAACCGATACAGTCTCTCAGATTTAAAACAGTGAGCTCATATCGAGGAGCATATCGGTTGGCCAGACCGATATGCTCATTTTCCAGAAAATCCGAGAGTCCGTATCGGGGAGCATATCGGTCTGGCCATCGGCTGGCCAGACCGATATGCCCGGTCGACAGAAACCCAGAAGATTCATATCGGCCAGCATATCGGTTTAGCTGGCCGATACAGTCCCCAGAATTTCACTTGGATCCGGGTCAACACCCGGTTTATTCCGGGTTGACCCGGTTCGTCCCCCTTCACTATTTAAAGTCCAAAACCTAATTTTTATTGTCTCTTAAGCGTGTTTTTTTTATTCTAAACCCCTTTTGTAAGAACAAGTTTGATTCTTGATTAATCTAAGTACTTCTTTTGAGATTTCTTCTTTTAATCTTTCTACTTTCTCTAATCACCAACGATTAACACTATCTCTTTGGGTTTTGTTGATCACATGATGATTAGTGCGTAGTTTCTCATATGGTTTATGGGTTAGGTAGGAATGGCTTGATTAGGGATGATTAAGGGATATCTAATGTTTAATATATCTTAAATCTCTTCTATCTAAGTGTGCTTAATGCCTAGTTAGCCTTGATCATGTTGATTAGGATGTTTAGGATTTCTTGCCCACCATGTGTTTGATGAAATGCCAGTTTTAGCTTTGATAGGACTTTCACATTCTAGCTCATGAAAATGGATGTCTAGAGTGATTGTTGGCTATTTGGAACTTGCTTGAATGCTTGCATGATCTTAATTCACAAATGAGAGTTTGTTCTTGGATTAGGATTAGGTAAAGAGATTAGTACTAAGAGATTAGACTTGTCAACTTCCTGTGTTCCTTGCTAGGAGGTTAGCTTCTTTGAAGTATGAATTAGCATCCCGAGATCATCCCGAATCACTAGTCCATTGACCTATGCTCATAAGCCTTATCTTTAATATTTGATTATCTAGTTTGTATTTGCTTGTTTAGTTCTCTTTTGTTTCAATTTGATTGCTTGTTTAATGTTAATTGCACCTAGAGTCATTAGAATCACCATTTGAATTTGAGTATTGCTTATCTAATAGGGTATTGTGTATTCTCGTTGGCTTAATCCCGTCTCAGATTTGGTTCGATACTCTTACTACACGATAAGTAAGAGAATTGATACCTCTTTCTTTAGGATAAAATCCTAGTACCACAGAGCAACACATGCTGGTAGAGTTTCTGCTACAAAAGTTGTTTTCCAAAAATTTATTAGTAGTCCTGGTGCGGTGTGAATTCTTGTGGCAAATTTTTTGACAAAATCGCAGTTATGAATCTCACTTCGAACTTCTTTGATGACATGAGAGAGAAAGAGAGACGTCTACAAAACACAGTTGAAATTCACATCTACATTGAATTTTTCCTAAATCTGAACCACTTGGAACCAATGTCAAAATTTCATAAGTAATATAAATAATAGATCTAGTTATGGAGTAAGTAATACATTTTTTTCCCTCTCTTTTCTCCACATTTGTTTAGTATATTAGATGGCTGGTTTATATACTGTACATAGGTTGTTGAGAGTAACCAATGTGTGTTAACAAGATATCTTTATAACAAGCCTAACCCATGTGTAAGAGAAGCAAATAAACATTGTTTTACTTTTACAAGTACAACAAAGTGTATCAAATATCTTATACAAAATAGCTTTCAAGGATTTTTCATTACTAGTATGAGAAATTGAGTTTACGAAAACTTCTAACGCATTACACTATCCAGTTTCTAGATAAGAGCAAACTTAAACCGAATACAAATCAACACTTTCAACTGACTTGGTTAAGATGCAGGGATAATGGATGGGGAAGAATACATACAATAGTTTCTTATGGGTAACAAGAAGTGAGAATCATGTGGATGCAAAAGGTTAGAATTGAGTGCATGGGTGATATGGTTAGTACCCCCACATCACCCTCTTTCCTAAGTGACTAAGTACAAAAATATCTTCTGCTTCTATTTTTCTTCTCTATTTTTCTTTCTTTTGCAACAAACACTTTCAAAGACTGAAAAAATATTAAAAACAACTTCACTTTTGTGTGTGTTGCTTTCTATCACATTATTACTATTTTTTCAATGATAGTTAACACGCCTACTCAAAATTAACATTATCATCAATTACCACAAATTGTAACCAATCAAATATATTTAGTAAAAAATGTATAACCTAATGTACATATTTATATAAATCTTGGATATATTTTTAGGTAAGCCTCAGTCACAATGGAACACGAACAATACATCTAACACATCTAAATAGAAATAAAATAATTTATTTAAAATTTCATATCGATCAATAAAATATAAACACCGATAAAAACAAACGATCCCCCACATGTATGAATAAGAAGTGTCATTTAACATTTTATATTATTAGTATTTTAAATCCCGCACGAAAAAACAATATTATATTAGTAAAAAATACAAATAATATAGTATAAAATGAATAATAGTAAAATTCAGATACAGAAAATAAAATCATGTGCATGCGTGGAATCAAATGTCTAGTATTAGACTACTTACAATAGTAATTTTTTCAACTGTTGAATACTTTCCATTGGTTTATTGAAAAAAGTAAAAAAAGAATGTAGCAAATTTGGCGTTGAAAAATTTCATTACCGTAAAGTCAAAAGAATGGACTCCCAACAATTATCATTACCGTAATATTCATTAATTATATATATATAATATATATATATATAAATATAATATTTATATTAAAATTTATCATTTTTAATTCTCTATAAATAGCGATTTGTTCATTTGATTTGGATATAAAAAAATATTTTTTTATTAAATCCCAACAAATCATTTAAAAAAAAAATAATATATAAAATAAAAATACAAATATAAAATGTATTTCATAAAATTATTTACCACTCAAAAATTTTAATCTGTATTTGTTATTATTAATATATTACTAAAAAGATAAAAATAAATTAAAATAAATAAAAATATGAAATAAAAAATAGTAGGATGTGTTGAATTTTTTAAAACAAAACTATTGTAAAGTATAAAAATTAAATGAATGTTGAATTATGATGTAGAAAAGAGATATGATGATGTGAAATGTTAAAAAATAAAAGTATGGTGTTGAAATTTATAACCAATGTACATAGTTTTATAAATAGTAAACTTTTGATGTAAGAAAAAAAACATACATCAACCTTTGTGTAAAAAGAAAAGAGCCAAATTATTTTAAGCGTTAAAGAATTAGTTGTACACTAGTAATGATTTTTATACTATTTTAAACGATTTGTCATATTATTTGCTTGTTTGGAAGAAATGCAATTAATTTGGTGTATCGATTAAAGTTTGCAACAAAATTGGGATAGTAAATCTAGTTAAAAAAAAATGAGATGATTTTAGTTTCAAAAAAAAAAAAGAGATGATTTTTATTTCCCATACAATAAATTAAATAAATTAAGAACAGAGGAAGCTTCGTAGAAAATAGTGGGGGGATTCAAACGCGGATTCGACGCGGTCACGTAGATTAATCAATGACCAATTCAGATAAGCTGAATTGAATATAAAACTATGGGTATATATAAATACATTAATCAATGACCAATATAGTTATAACTGTTTCATCATAATCTTATAACTGTTTTACCATTTGCTTTGAGTGTAATCATCGTTTCAATGTCAATTCCAAAAAGAAAAATTAGATGAATTCATTTTTGTTTTTCATATCTCATTCATTTTTATTTCATCAATTCCATTTTATATTTATCATTTACAGTCATATATATTAAATGATGGAAAATTAATTATTTATAAATAAATTTGAATAGTGAAAAAACATCTAAAATAATAAAAGTAACTTTGATGAAAATATTACTGTTCTTGTTTTTGCTCCTACTAGATGATCATAAAATTGTGATTAGAGTAATGAATTTCATCAGACTTTTGTTATTAAGCATGTCATCTACACAATACAAATGATACAGAAATAAATATATTTAATTTTTCTTAATTTTTACATAAAAATTGTAAAATTTAACAAAATAAAATAATAATTTTACATTTTATAGTACGGAACAGAAGAACATAATAGGATGATAAAACTTACAATGGTGTAAATTTTAAAACCGTGTTGGAAGTTCAGCTATGAAATAGTAGCAAATGTGCTATATTCAAGATTGTGATGATGGTTATATATTGTTCGTCCATTTTGCTGCGTAGTATAACCTTTCTCAGCAAAATAAGTTGTCAATGATTCATGAATTCAAAATAGTTTTTACTTATCATTTATGTTATTTGAGATGACTTAAAATTTATAAATGGCTTGTCATGGATCCCTTTTGGAGTGAGCAGAAGAACAAAACAAGTCACATGCAAAAAATTGACCGGGGGGTGGGGTGTGATGAGGACATCAAGTCATCATAAACTGATGAGGACATCAAGTCATCATAAACCAAAAAGCATAGAGGAGATCCATGTCCTTGGAGATAAGCAGCATAGAGCTCAACCACCCAGCCATGAAAATTTTACTCATGCCAACCACCTCAGCATTAATGACTTGAATCAAATATCCTTTCTTGAAGACATTAGTCGAGCCAGAACAACTTCGGTCCATGTTAGATCTTAAGTTATTCAAACTGCCAATCCAGAGCCATTTAAGGAAACTATGAAGATCAATTGGTTTATCACCTCTCAAACCAAGACTTGGCGACCAAGAGACATTTACCACAAACCAAAAAATATAGAAGAAGTCCCCAACTCAGCCAAAATGCACATGATCATTTGGAGGCTCACATTGTTCAACTTTCCTTATTCAGATATAATCACAATCAAGGAGAATATCATCCTACAACTACATTATCTTTGGAATCACGACCAGAAGCTTTATACACTGAATATAGACACTCCAAGGAATCATCAGTACATGAAAAAGTTGTCAAGACCCAAAGAATCCACAGATTTCCATCTTTGGAAGACATCCCATTGATTCAGCCCTAACGGCTAGTTTTCTTTAACTTTGTGATTTCTTTCTTTATGTTTGGTCAATAAGACTGTTACAAGAAGCCTATATAAGCTTAGCTTAGTGCATTGTATTATTCACCTTTCAATCAGCTAGTAAAGTATTATCTAGTTTCTATTTAAAGAGAGTTTCTTTGTTATAATTTTTCCCTTCGTTTGAATAAGTGTTTGATTCATCTATTCACTAGGAAACCTTCGATTAACTTGTTTGTGTGATTAAAATAAACAGATTGAGAGAGTCAATCAGCCCAATTGAACAAGTGAGTTATTCATATCGCATTCCATCAACCAGATTCATCAGAGAGAGCTACACAACCAGCTGATCAATCTCCATCACTATTCGTGCCTGCATTATCTGGTATCAGAGCTGAAAGGTTCCAATCAGGTGTATCTACCCCTATCCTTTAGGTTTTCATTGCATTAGATTCATAGCTTATTCATTCAGCTTCTGTTTCATTGCATTTTAAATCGAAATCCATAAAATTCTTTTTTTCATCATCCTACTTAGCTTATAGTCTCTGTTTTATTTGCATACTTAAAGAAAAACCATAAAATCATTTCTGTGTTTTGTTTTTGCATCCTTAAACTGAAAAATCCATAAACATCAACCTGTTTCATGCAGTCTAATTATTCATCTATTTGTCTTATTGCATCTTTTATTGAAAAACCCATAAAAACTGTACTTTATCATTCTGTATTATTCATACCATTCTGTTTTATTGTTTGCATCTTTAAATTAAAAAAATCCATAAAAAATCTATGTTTTGTGTTTCATTCCCATAGTTCATTGCTTTGCATTCATATTTTATTTTAAAACTTAAAAACCAAAAGAAATTGAGTGCTAACTCATGAACTTAACCACAACCGATTTGATCATCCTGCGTATATTCACACGAGCTCGATGTCGGGCGACACTAAGCTTAGTGTCGGTCGACATCGGCTGTGTTCAGGTTCGGATTTTCAGCTCAATAACTCATTGGTTTCAGATTGATTTCTCCCGATCTCATGCTACGATTGCACTGGGGACAGTGCAGTCTAAGTGTGGGGGAGGTGGCTACTGACATTGTGTTTTGTTTTCTTAGAGTCCGTCCCTTGTTTTCACTTATTTTCAAAATTGTTTTATTGAGTCAAAATGTGTATGAAACTATGATTTTTCGAGGAACTTTTTCGCTGGAACAGGAACTAAGTGACCATTAGACAGACTTGCAGTAATTCTATGACTATTAGAAAACCCCAAACGGATCAACTAACCAAGGACACCCATGTCTAACCAGGTATTCAGAGGATCCATCACTAACTTCACCTCTAAACCTGACTTTATTTTCTTACTTAGGGGCTTGAGATCTCTGGATCAGATTCCTCTGATGTACTTGACACAGCATGCGATCATGTTTGAGTATTGTTTCTGATTTCCCCCTACCTTGAAAGTAAAAAAAGAGAGATTAAAACCGAGGATAAGCTAGTAGCTTCAAAGTGGTCACAAGAGTGGTAGAGACCCCTATTACCTCCCATGTATCCATGGAAAGATCCAAAGTTACATCCCGAATAAAAAGGGAAGATCATTGATAAAAAAATATAATGATACCCAGTGGGGAAAAATCAGTTGCTAAGGGAGAAAGGGAAAAGAAAGAAACCAGAAACCGACAATTTGGTGGTCAGTACTGACTGAGTTGAGTCCATGTGTTCTCTGATCAACACTCCCTCTGTAAGACCGCACCTAATTGTATACAGAGGTTAGTGTGGTGAACTTGAATATCCTAATATGATTGTGGAGTTTACTTGGGACAGTTGCTAAGTGTGGGGGAAGTATATTGTGGACTTGAGTTCTGTAGGAAAGTTTTCAGTGGTTTACTAAGTGAATGTGAATGTGAATGCGAAAGTTCCTAGGACGAAATGAGTTTCTGAGTTTTCAAACCTCTTTCTTATGCTTCAGTTCTTTTACTTGTGGAGATTGAGAGATTTTGCTAAGGGGCTGATTCTTGCTACTTGTAACCTTTGAGAGAGGGATTTCGAACCCCTTATTCTTATCTATTCTGTCTTTCGGTTTTCTATTCATGATGTGTTGTTTATCTGATAATATGTTTGAGTAGTAACCTAGTTAGATTTAGGAATTCTCATAAGGGTTTTATGCATGTTTAGATAACTGATTTATTAGGATTCACAATCTGTTCGTTCATCACCTAAGTTGCGTTTAATACTAAATTCTGGACTGATCACCTAGGGTTTAGATCTGAGATAATTAACTTAGCAAAAGAGTGTGAGTTATAATCTGAATAAACTTAGTGTGAGCAATTCAACTAGATACAAAGAGATTTGGTTTAGGAGAATTATGAACCGATATAACCTGTTCTTAATACTTGTTTAGAACTCTATGATTACAAAGAGATTTGGATCGCTAGGTTGCTAGATATAGAAACAATCTCAGCGAGAGTTGGATTGTTTAGCATTGTGTTTCTAGTTCTTGAACCTGTGTTTAATCTGAATCCGGTTAGTTAAGTATCTGACATTGCATAATTCCCGAGAACTTCCTAAGTCTGACGCTTTTCTCATACTGAAAACACTTCCTTGTTTACTTGCTTTCGTTTACTGCTTTCTTCTGATTGATTTAGCTTAACTTGAGAACTTATAATCTATCGTGTGAGACGTGAGTCCTTGTGGATACAATACCCTGAGTAATACAATAGCATAACTGTGCACTTGCAGTAGAATAGGGATAAATCTTGACCTATCAATTTACCACAAACCAAAGAGGATAGAAGACGTCCCCAACTCAGCCAAAATGCACAGGATCATTTGGAGGCTCACATTGTTCAACTTTCCTTATTCAGATATAAGCACAATCAAGGAGAAGATCACCCAACGGCTACATTATCTTTGGAATCACGACCAGAACCTTTATACACTGAATATAGACACTCCAAGTAATCATCAGTACATGGAAAAGTTGTCAAGACTCCGGCGACGGCGACAGCGGCGAACGGCGGCGAACGGCGGCTTTGGCGGCGGATAGTAACTCTCCGGTGATTCTCCGGCGGTGGCTCCAGCGCGTGACGACGGCTCCCGGTGTCTCCCAGCGGTGCATAGGTGCTTGGAACCTACTCGCCCGGTCTTCCTCCGGCGCGTGGCTGAGCGGATGGCGGCGTTGGCTTCGTCTCGGTGAACTAGATGCGATGGTGGCCTCAGATACACGTGAATCATCACGGTTTGAATGTTACGGTTCAAAAATATTTCGGGTATTACAAAAACATGCTAGATCTAAGGTTTACCAGAGTTACCTGGTGGTGGAAAGAGAGAGGAACGACGAGAAGGGCTTCCTAGAGGCACGAACGACACATACACTTTACAAAGCTACGCAGGGAAGGTTTTGGGATGGATTTTTAGGGAGAGAGCTCTCCTATTTATAAGGAGGAAGGAGATGGAAAGCCCTAATTCAAATAAGGAAGGTGGACTTCTTACTTGGGCTTTTGGGCTTTCCCTCTTCTTTGGAATTTTTTTTAATTTGGGCTGGACTCAGGCCATAACATATGGGTGAGAGAAAGTCCACATAAAGAAATTGTAGAAGGACAGATGTAAATAGTATCTCCTTAGAATCTACTATATGAATTGTGGATAAAGGGGAAGTTCCAACCCCGCTACCTTACTGGTCCTTCCACGTACTTACAAACACTGAAAACATATGGTAGATAGGAACCATGATCCTTAGAAAAGCTTCCCAAAAAATCCACACACTTCCCAAATAGACCACACACAACCCACATACTTCCAAAATAGACCACTCTCGAAGGAAGAAGCCAAACTTAAGCATCGGAGAATCTTTGGGAGGGAAACCCCTCACTTTCCCTTCTAAGACCTTTAAGTTCGTCCATCTTTCTAAGAGTATTATCAATGGGAAGACATGTAAATGACCCACACGGGAGGTCACACCTTATCCACCCAGAAAGAAATGCCTTGATGGGTTTAGGCTTGTTCCATCGAAAACTAAGATGCAATGGAACGACAATCAAATGTTGTACTTAAGGTATCAAATCCACAAGATAATAGTGTATAATGGTTTTCGGATTAAAACTAGAGCTAAAATTGATTATTTTTTGTCATTTGGTGCAAACGATTAAACTATATAAACGATATATAAAGTTATAATAAAAGCATTTAGCATTCAAAGAATCTTTGGAGGTTCATGGTTTAGACTATTCATATATCAACAAGTAGATCTAAACATACGTATTTTCATCTTAGAACTCAAAGCACGATTATCCGAGGATTAGTTCTATCTACCCAATGCACCACTCTAGAAAATAAACTCTATCTCCAAACCATGAATATGAATCCCCCTTGGAAACTCCTATTGCCAACAACAAAACTACTCACTCATGATAAACTGACCAAAGGAAAGATAATAAAAGACATCTTATTGAAATGGCAAAGAGATTAGAATTCAGAATTACAAATTTTATGATGAACAAAAGCCTGAATTCTTCTCCCAAAGCAATAGAGTAACCAAAACAATGAATCTAAAACAAATGATGAAAATCTTTTCGGTGGGTGTGTAAGGGCTTGTGTCCTCTAACATGTGGTTCCTCTTGTGTTTTTATAGGCCCATGGTGAGGAAATCGGTTTGACCGAGTTGGACCAGACCAATCAAGTGAGCAGTTCCCGACCATAGTGGACGCACCCCAAACCCGAGCCGACCAATGAAGGCTCACAGAGAAATTCAACCTAGCCATGGAATATCTGATCACCATGAGAAGCATAGACGACATTATGGAGTATTTGGACCAGTTGGATCATGATCAGCCCGTTCTGAACCAGTTGGTCCGGAGGATGTCCGAGACGATCGATTCTAAGAATGACCATCTATTCAAACCAGGATCGTTCAATTGGCCATTGCTTAGGATCGACGATACATCAGTGATCTTTACCATTAGAGATGTTGATCCTTAGACCATGTCGTCTCTATGGGCCAAAGGTTATACTCTTTTTCCCTTGCAAGGTTTTATCCCACAAGGTTTTTAACGAGGTAATCCGGGGCCCAATTCATTAGATAGAATGCATGGCTCATCCAGCCCATTTGTGCCACACGACCAAGAGGCCATGTTTTCTTTATTTTTTAATCTTATTTCTTGTAAGGCCTTAAGGCCTATGTATTTTCTTTTTGGGTAGTTTTGAAAAATATGGCTATATAGGCTTGTACTCTTTCATTTTTCAAGTCACGTTTAATCAAAGAAATACCCTAAAATTGTCTTTAGTTTGGCGGCTGTGAGTCTACTGTTCGTTATGTTTTCCCTTGCAGCGAGGATGAACTTGTTCCTGTTCAGACCAGCTTCGATCCATCAAACCGCATCAGCAGAGAGCGACTTCATTTCAGCTGCTCGTGCACCATCCATGTTCGCGTTTGTGGTCCAAAGGAGAGAGACCTCAATCCAACCTTTGCATCCATCACAAACTGGTTCAATGTGAGCTTTCCCTGCAGCTTACTGATAACAAGGATTTTGCAATCCTTTGAGGTACCAATTCCTCAAGCTTATCGTGTAGCCTTGAGGTATCGAACCTTTTTGGGACGGATAAAACCAATAAGAACACACTAAACCTCTAGAGTCAAATCACCCAATTAAGTTTTTGTTCTAACAATCCTAACGAAAACAATTCAAATAGAAGTAAACAGATCAAGCAAACAAAATGAATTCTCAACAATCAATGACAAAGATAAGGCCTAAAGGTTAAGGTCAACGGATAGGTGACTCGGGATGATCAAGGATCCTAATTCAAACTTCAAAGAACTTAACCTCCTAGCAAGGAACACAACAAGTTAATCAGTTTAATCTCTTAATACTAATCTCTTTACTTAATCCTAATCCAAGAACAAATTCTCATTTGTGAATTAAAATCAAGCAAGCATTCAAACAAGTTCCAAACAGCCAACAATCACTCTAAACATCCATTTTCATGTGCTAGAATGTGAAAGTCCTACCAAAGCTAGAAACATGAATTTCATCGAACACATGACGAGCAAGAAATCCTAAACATCCTAATCAACGTGATCAAGGCTAATTAGGCACTAAACACATTTTGATAGACAAGGTTTTAAACAATCAAACATTAGAAATCCATTGATCACCCCTAATCAACCTAATCCTACCTAACCCATAAACCCTATGAAGAACTACTCACTAATCATCATGTGATTAACAAAATTCACAGAAATAGTGTTAATCATAGGAGATTAGAGAAAGTGAGAAAGATTCAAAGAACAAATCACAAAGAAAAGAGTACTAGATTAATCAAAAATCAATCTTGTTCTTACAAAAATATGTTTGCAACAAAACAAGCTTTTGAAGCAAATGAAAATAGGTTTTTGGCTTAAATAGTCAATATGGGGCGAACCGGGTCAACCCGGAATAAACCGGGTGTTGACCCGGATCCAAGACAGATTCTGGGTTCTGTATCGGCCAGCCAGACCGATATTCTGGCCGATATGAGTCCTCGGATTTTCTTCGTCGAAGGAGCATATCGGCCTGGCTAACCGATATGCCAGCCGATACGCTTTCACAGCTTTTAATCCGAGAGGCCGTATCGGTTTGGCTGGTCGATGTGCATGCCGATACGAGCTCTCGGATTTTTGGTCGAGGAACTGTATCGGCTTGCCTGGCCGATACTCACACCGATATGGTTCGTTTGAGTTTAATCCGAGAGTATGTATCGGCCACCCCAACCGATATGGTGGCCGATATGCATTCCAGATGCTTCTTCCTTAGTCCTTTGAGCTCTAGACTCCACTTCCAAGCTCACCAATGCTCCTAGACACCTCCAATCACCTGCAAAACACAAGAAACACTCCAAATGCAAGCCTAAAGTGCCTACTCCTAGTCCTAAACAACTCTATACTCTAGATGCAATAATGACTCGACAAAATGGTATGAATGATGGTGAAATGAAGTCAAAACAAGAACTATATACAAGTCTAAATGCATGAAAATGTATGAATATCAATTCTCCCAAACTTAAATCTTGCTTGTCCACAAGCAAGCATAGGTCAATCAAAACAAGTTGGGGAAAAGGTTTGAAGGTGAGAGCTCATATCCAAAGGTTCAATCAAGTTTTAAACTTCATTTCTAGTCTATACAACTAAAGTGCAACCGAGAAAATGCCTACTCCAAGGATATAGCCATACTCATCAAGACAATACTTTTAGCTTAATCCTCAACCTTCACAAGCATTCAAATCAACTTGTTCTTTGACATTGATTAAGCATTTCAAGTGGATCTTACTCACAACAAAGTGTTCAAACTCATTTGGCAAGGGTTAAGGTTTTGAGATAAAGATGATCTCAATCAAAAAGAGGGGTTTATCCATATGCATTTAGGTTCTCTCAAGAAGAAATGAATGAGCACAAAAAGGCTAAGAGTAGAAGCAATTGGTGCATACTAGAATCGATTTCCATCTACCCATTTCCCAATGACTTCTACTTATTCTAGCCCACCTAGTTTGAGTCTACCCTTTTCCAAGTCTATTTTTGCCTCATCCCTCTTTCTCAACCAAAACACTTCCCAAGAATACTCCCAAGGATCTTTCGAAACTTTTCAAAACAGTGGCAATTCTTTTCTTAGCTCAAATACTTCTTTCTTTGGCAATGGCCTCTTTTCATAAACTTCTTTTTAGTTGAGCACTTTGGCTTCTTTTTATTTCAAACTTGAGGCACTTTTTCTTTTAAAACACTTAAGAGCTTTTCTTTCAAAACACTTTTGCCAACAAACATAAGATCCTAATAAAATTCCCTTTTGTTCTTTCCCTTTCAAAACCCTTTCAAAACCCTTCCCCCAAACTTCAATCTTAGCCTAGTACAAGCTAAAGGAGGTCAAGCTTGCGTCTATACGGAAATTTTCAACTAGCCGTCTCAAACTCAACACCATTTACTTAACTCATTCCAAGAGGCCTACCTCTCAAAAGATTGTTTATGGGCGGAAAGGAAGGTGGTTAAGGGCGTGGAAGCTATTCAAGCAAGCAAGTGTGGTAAAAAGGGAGAAGAGTGCTTGAATATTTTGGAGGTATCCATGAGTTTAAAAACACTAAGAAGTAGCAAGATAATTGCAAGTCAAGTTAAGGTTCTCACTTTTAAATAGAGCTAGCATCAATTCACAACAAGTTTCAGCATCGAATCAAGGTTCAAAGCAAGCTATCCAAGTAGGGTTCGTTCTAGCTTTCAAGCATTTCTCGGGTTACAACCTTAGTGTGATCTATCTAGCATAGCTAGCGTATGAAACAAGTTTTACTCACTTAAACCTTATGAGGAAATTAAATCATTGCTCCCTATGCAAAAACATCCTATATGATGCAACCATACTCGATCCTAAGATGCTTTCTTTTTGTGAAAAATTTTCAAAATTTTTTGATTTTTTTTTTGTTTTTCTATGCCTTAGATGCAATGCATGAGACTCAAAGACAAAATAAGATCAAAAGAAAACATGATTAGCAACTGGTCTCTCCCCCAAACTTAAATCACACGGTCCCTTGTGTGATCTATGAGAGGAGAAGAGACCGAAAACACACAAAATGCAAACAAAGAAAAGAAAAGAAGTATGTACAAAGATGGAGTGTTACCTGGCTAGTTTCGGAATGATGGAGGTGATGATTCCCCCATGGAGTATGCCGGGTTGGATGAAGAGCAGGATGGTGTCCTCATGGCTCTTCTCTTTCGCCTTCTGTCCTCGCGTGCGGAGTGGCGGTGAGGCTCGTAGTAGGAGTCGGCGGCCATGCGTGCAGCTCCTCCCGTCTCGTGTCCTGCAACTAAGTATCTTCCTTGCTCCAGATCTGCCTGCTCAACCAGATCATCGGCTTCACCGATCACTTCCTCAGTCGCTGCCCGTAGCTCCTCATCCAAACCAGTCTGAGCCTCTCGGGATGTGGAAGTCTGTCCCATAGCGCCACTCTTATCCTTCTTTCCCGCGATCATCTTCAGAACCTTGGTGACCTTCTTCAAGCAGGTGGCTAATTTCTTGATATTCCTTCCATGCCACTTACTCTTCCTTTGAAGGTCCCTGTTCTGGTCCCTTAGTGCACTGACCGTCTTGTTCGCGATCGGATCATCCAATGGCTCGATGTAGTACCTGTGCAGCCCATACACCCCAGCAGGTGCGTCAGAAGATTCAGAACCGGCTGCAGGCGCTCTCCGCGGTCCGCGAGGCTTGAATTAGTGGTCCATCGCCGGTAGAAACCTCACGTTGGCCCGGTTTGTTGCTAGGCTTGTGATGGTGGGGTTCGGAAGCAGGTATTTCTCTTCAATTGGCGTATCTGAGCACATCCTGTAGATTTGGCGACCCGAAGGCGATCTAGAACCGAGAAAGTGGGTTCTGATCAGATGAGGCACGTCTAGCCATCCCAGCGGCGTAGGCTGTCCAAATGTCTTCTCCTCCAAACTTCCTTCCAGCTTAATCTTCTTTGCCTTAAGTAAAGGCGTGATTAACCCACCCATGGTGAACTTGGGGTCAGAATCCTTGACAGAAGTTGCCCAATCTCGGTGAATCCCAAACTGCTCTACTAGAAAGGTTGTGAAGCTCGGTGGGCGCTCAACGGGTGGTATCGTCGTACCGTTGGGGAACGTGCGCAGAAGTGGCTGTAATCCGATGTACAGAAGCTTCATCTCAAGTTCAGTGACTTGTCCTGTCACCTTTTTAGCAAACAGAGTGTGGGATAATGCCTTGTGCACGTACCGAATAGTCGGGTGTCGGATCCTTGCATATTTCATGGCCCCCAACTTGAATGTTCCATCGGCTATCATGTGCCACAATCCCGCGAGGTCTTCCTTTTCAATGGGAATGGAAGAGCCTAGCTTAGCTCCATTCTCCTCAAAACTGAAGATTGAACTTATCTCCTCAAATTTCATAGTGTACTTCTTCCTACCCATCGTGAATTCTATCTTTCCACGGCTCACTTCTCCTCTCAAGGCTGCCTTTCTCAGGTTGATTGTTGCTTTCATGGTTGCAAGGAACTGGCAGGCTGAGCTCTGATAACCATCACTGGAGACGCTGAAGAAGGTCTTGAGCCCCATGTTTTCCACAATCTGATCGTAGTCTTCTAACAGTCCAAGAGCTGTAAGGGTCGGGACGTGAGGATACCGTGTTGGCCAAAACTGTATCTTCTCCAGCTTGTCATTGATCTCAGAAGCAGAATATTGCATTGGTGACGCATGAATCACCTTCCATGTGACCTTTGGTGTTTCTTCCTCAACAGCTATCCCCTTTCCTTTCGAGGAAGTTCCCACATCTTGTCTCGGAGCCTTTGCCTTTGGTTTCTGTTTGGCGCGTGATTTAGTCATTGTCCTACAAAAGACAACTCAAAGAAAGAGTGAGAACATATCACAATCTACCAACGCAAACAGTAAGAGCTTGAAACGTCCATGATCAACAATTGAAAGCTTAACAATTGCATAAATTTTCGATTCTAACCGAGCAAACAAGCCAAAACATCTCAACAGTTCTCAATTCAAGTTCATCAAGTGCAAAACTCACAAAGGATTCTATCACATTCTTAAGTAACTCAAATTCTTGAGCAAAAACTCCCCAAATTTGCAATTTCAAAATTTTTGTGAAACAAAACTCAAGCAAATCAAGTAGTCTCACTCAAACTAGCCATAATCAACCTATTGCAACTATAGGAATCGTCAAATCAAGTTTCCCCCAATATTTCCGGAATTCCAATTTCTCAAGAACCCTAATTCACCAAAAATCAAATTCCTTCTATCCTAGGGCGAAATTGGCTATTGGCATTCATGCAAACACATATGGGGAAGGTTTTCAAGCAATATCAATCACAATCAATGGCAAAATCCGAGTTTGAAAATTGGGAGTTTTTTAATCCGAAAATCATGAATGAGTTTTGGAGTTTTACCTTGCTTAGTGATGATTGAGTGAAGAAGTAGAAAGAGAATGTGAAAGAGCTTTGAAAACCGCAAGTCAAGCACTTGAAATCGAGAAAATCGATGGAGAATTGAGAGAGATGGGAGGTTGAAGTTCTTGGGAGGTTTTTGCCAAAAACTTAGTTGAAATCGCAAATGGGGAGAGAAGGGGCGTGAAGGAGGAGAAAACTAGAGGAAATCGGGTCCCAGGCGGTTTAGATCGGTTCATTAAATCGATTTTTGGTTAAAATCCAGTCAAAATTGGTTTGGGATCGGTTTGAGTCGAGAGAGTGCGTATCGGTCTGGCCAACCGATACGCAAGCCGATATTAACTCTCGGATAAAAATTTCGCAACCTCTATCGGTCTGGCCAGCCGATACAGTGACCGATATCACTTCTTCGAGAGTCCGTATAGGCCTGGCCAGCCGATACGGACGCCGATACGGACGCCGATATCGACTCCATGTATCCTTTTCCTTCATTCCCATGGCCTTTACTTAACACCGACTGGTCCACAACCTCACCTAAAGACCAAAACCTGATAAAACTAAAAGCAAAACATCAAAAATAACAAGCAAAACATCATATGTACAGGGATAAAAATGGGAATGTCTCCCAAGTTTGCTTTTGTTTAAAGTCGTTAAGCTCGACTTTTGCAAACTGTGATTTTAAGTAGGGGAGGGCTAGAGAGTGGAATCGAAGTCCCTTCCTCTATAGCTTCTGAGACGGCGTAATGCTTGAGTATTTGGCCATTGACCGTGAACTCTTCATCAGATTTTCCCTAAACTACTACTGCTCCATACGGTCTCACCTCCTTCACTCTAAACGGTCCTGACCATCTAGACTTGAGCTTCCCGGGAAAGAGTTTCAACCGGGAGTTAAAAAGAAACACAAGATCTCCTTCTTTAAAATCCTTCTTCTGGATCAGCTTATCATGAAAAAGCTTTGTCCTCTCCTTACAGATCTTTGAGCTCTCAAAAGCCTCAAGCCTTATCTCGTCAAGTTCGTTCAGCTGAATCAATCTCTTCTCAGTCGCGGTCTTAATGTCGAAGTTCAGCAACTTGACAGCCCACATAGCCTTGTATTCCACCTCCACTGGTAAGTGACATGGCTTACCATACAGCACGGTGAACGGTGTAGTGCCCAACGGAGTCTTGAAAGCAGTCATATACGCCCACAGTGCGTCATCATGCTTCCTAGACCAATCTTTCCTTGAAGCTCCAACAGTCTTCTCCAAGATAGCCTTGATTTGCCTATTGGACACTTCAACTTGTCCGCTTGGTTGAGGATGATATGGTGTTGCAACCTTATGCTTTACTCCATACTTCTTCAAAAGTCTCTCAAAGATTTTGTTGATGAAGTGCGACCCTCCATCACTAATCACAATCCTTAGGATTCCAAACCTTGGGAAAATGATGCTCTTGAATAGCTTTATCACAACCTTGGAGTCATTCGTCGGACTCGCCACTGCTTCTACCCATTTGGAAACATAATCCACAGCCACTAAGATGTAGTTGTTCCCATAAGAAGATGGGAAAGGTCCCATGAAATCAATGCCCCACACATCAAACACTTCAACTTCAAGAATGGGGTTTTGAGGTATCTCATTCCTCCTGCTGATGTTCCCTTTTCTTTGACAGGGATCACACTTAGTGATGAACTCTTGGGCATATTTAAACATTGTAGGCCACCAAAACCCGGCTTGTAGAGCTTTTTGAACCGTCTTGAAGGTAGCAAAGTGACCACCATAAACTGACCCATGACAATGTAGGAGAATACCTACTACTTCTTCATCAGCTATGCACCTTCTATAGAGTTGATCCTTACACAAAGTGTAGAGGTAAGGCTCGTCCCAAGTGTAGAGAGTCATCTAGAGGAACACCATCCTCAATTCTCAGCCTCGACAAGTGATCTGCTACTCCATTTTCCATCCCTTTCTTATCCTTGATCTCCAAATCAAACTCTTGTAACAGCAGGATCCATCTTAGAAGCCTTGGCTTGGCATCTTTCTTGGCAAGTAGATATCTCAACGCAGCATGATCCGTGTACACCACAACCTTAGATCCAACCAAGTATGATCTAAACTTCTCAAAGGCAAACACCACAGCTAGAAGCTCTTTCTCAGTTGTTTCATACCTCACTTGAGCATCATCCAATGTCCTACTAGCATAGTATATGACATGGAGTTTCTTGTCTTTCCTCTGTCCAAGGACTGCTCCCACTACGTAGTCACTCGCATCACACATAATCTCGAAAGGTAACTCTCAGTCAGAAGCTTGGACAATCGGAGCACTAATCAAAGCTTCCTTAATCCTGTGAAACGCAGTCAAACACTCCTCATCAAACACAAAGTCTGTCTCCTTACACAGTAGACGTGTAAGTGGTCTAGCGATCTTAGAGAAGTCCTTGATAAACCGTCTGTAGAACCCCGCATGACCCAAGAAGCTTCGGATCCCTTTAACTGAGTTCAGCGACTGAAGACTTGTCATCACCTCTATCTTAGCCTTATCCACTTCAATGCCATTCTCTGAGATCTTGTGACCCAACATAATCCCTTATGTTACTATGAAGTGGAATTTTTCCCAATTGAGCACGAGGTTCGTCTCTTCACATCTCCTTAAGACCCTGCACAAGTTCAGCAAACAGGAAGAGAAGGAAGAGCCATACACAGAGAAATCATCCATGAAAACTTCTACGATATCCTCGATAAGATCCGAGAAAATAGACATCATGCACCGCTGAAAGGTAGCCGGTGCATTACACAAGCCAAATGGCATCCTTCGATAAGCAAAGGTACCATAAGGACAAGTGAATGTCGTTTTCTACAGTTCATTCGGATGTATCGGGATCTGAAAGAACCCACTGTATCCGCCGAGAAAGCAATAAAAAGGATGGTTAGCAAGACGCTCAAGCATTTGATCAATGAAGGGCAATGGGAAGTGATCTTTCCTAGATGCAGCATTTAGCTTTCTATAATCGATACACATTCTATGCCCGGTGATAGTTCTAGTGGGAATCAATTCATTATTGTCATTTTAACCACATTAATCCCCCCTTTCTCCGGGACACAGTGCACGGAAGAAACCCAAGTGCTGTCCGAGATAGGGTAGATTATCCCTGCATCAAGCAATTTAAGAATCTCTTTCTTTACTACCTCCTTAAGATTAAGATTCAATCTTCTTTGATGCTCAATAGAAGACATGGATTCATTTTCAAGGTGGATCCTATGAGTGCATAAGCTAGGTGACAATCCTTTTATATCATCAAGTGAGTATCAGTATCGCTTTTCTAAACTTTTTCAATTCAGTGGTCAAAGCAATCAATTCATCATCACTCAACAGCTCATTCACAATGACAGGATAAGTAGAGTTAGGGCCAAGAAATGCATACCGAAGCCCCCGCGGAAGGGTCTTTAACTCTACCTTTGGCGCTTTGAGCTCGCTCCAATCATCAGCTACAAGTTGCTCCTTGCACAGCTCAGATTCGTTGGCGCCATCAGCATCTATATCCACATCAAAGACCTCTAGCTCCTTACCCACTGAATCTGATCCTAGCTCAAAGAATTCAACCTCTCCTAGCAAAGGCTTGTGCGAATCAAGCGCTCTCATGTAAGCCCAGCTTTCCTCTTGAAGGTACCCATACTCCCCACATTCCTTGGTCAAAGTCACCTCCAACGGATCATCCATGTTTAACTCCTCAAGGAGTTCATCAGCTAGCTCCTCCATAGTCTCAATATAGAACATCTGACCTTGTATGGTTGGCTTCTTCATCACCTTGTTGATGTCAAAGTTGAGCACTATGTCTTTACCAAGGTTGAGATCTATCTTCCCTCTCCTGACGTCTATGATTGCACCAGCTGTGGCAAGAAAAGGCCTCCCAAGGATAAGAGGATCCTTTGGTTCTTCATCCATCTCTAATACAATAAAATCTGTCGGGACTTCAAATCCTCCTACTTTCACCGGAAGATCTGCAAGGAGACCAATTGGGTATCTCACTGATCTATCTGCTAGCTCCAAGGAAATCCTACAATCCTTGTAGGTAGAGAAGCCTAGCCTTTTAGCTACTGAGAAAGGCATCAAACTTGCGCTTGCTCCAAGATCACATAAACAACCCTCAAATCGAAAAGGACCGATAGCACATGGGAGAGTAAAACTGCCCGGATCTTCAAGCTTCCTTGGTACAATGCTCCTTTGGATGAATGCACTACACTCATGAGACAACATAACCATACCTTGCGCTTCCTTGGTTCTTTCTTTGATTGCATCCTTGAGAAACTTTCTATATTGAGGAACCAACAAGAAGGCATCAATCAAAGGCATGGTTAACTCAACATTATTCATTTGCTTTTCAAAGAGATCTTTGTACTTCTCTAGGAGTTGCTTCTTGAATCTGCCCGGAAAGGGTAGCTTTGGCTCATAAGGTGGTGGCACAAACACACCACCCTTCTTCTTGAGTGTATCCTTCACTACTTCTTCAACTACAACCTTTCCTTTCCTCTTAGTCATCTCACTATCACTCTCTTTGTTGAGAGTAGAATTTTTAGAATTCTCCTCCCCTTCTTGAACTTCAATGTCCTCATTGAGTGAAGGAATTTGTCTAGGCGTGGGGACTTGACATTGTTGCAGCTCCTTACCACTTCTCAATGTGATAGCGTTGATGTACTCCTTCGGGGTTTGCTCAGATTTTCTGGGTAATGTACCTTGAGTTCGGGATGTTGAGGCATTCTTGTTTTCCATGTTTGTGACCCTTGAAGTCAAGTTCTGAAGCTCACTCTTGATATCCCGTACTTCCATAGCTCCTGAAGCTTGCCCTTGGAGAAGTTGCTGCATCATACTCTTGAGCTCATTATCCAATCCTGAGGAAGAAGAAGCCTGTGGCTGTTGTTGCCCAGAACCGGGTGGGTATTGTTGCTTGGGAGCATAGCCTTGTTGACCTTGAAACTGAGGCTTATTGCCAAACCCTTGTTGGTTAGTGTAAGGGACAAATGGCTTTTGTTGCTGAGCTTGTGGAAAGCCTTGTTGCCCTTGTTGAGTAGCTTGTCCTTGAGATGGGGCTTGAGGATAGACTTGAACCTGAGGATTGGCTACATTGGGGTTTCTGTATGAAAAGTTTGGGTGGTTTCTATAGTTTTGGTTGAAGCCCTTGTTGAAACCACCTTGCCCCGCTATGAAGTTAATCTCCTCTTGTGTCATATCTTCTTTCACATTGTAGAGGAGTGGCTGAGAATCCTCATAGTTGCCCACAAAGCTGATTTGCTTTTGGCTTGAAGAGATCATCTTGTCTAGCTTCTCATTTAAGGACTTGATTTTCTTCTCAAACTTCTCATCCGTAGAAGATGATCCTCTATTAGTCCGCTCGTAATCCTCATTGTAGTTCCCATTGCTTGTAGCAAGATTTTCAATTAATTCCATAGCCTCATCAACTGCCTTGCCTAGGAAGTGTCCATTGCTAGAAGAGTCTAGCATCGCCCTCATTCTAGGAAGCACTCCGCGATAGAGGTCACTGAGTAGTGTCTCCTTAGTGAAACCGTGGTGGGGGCACTGAGTAGTTAGCTTATTAAACCTCTCCCAAGCTTCAGCAAAGCTCTCATTGTTGCGTTGCACAAAGCCGGATAACTCATTGCAAAAACGGGCAGTCCTAGTAGCTGAGAAGAACTTCTTCAAGAAAGCCTTCTTAAGGTCTCCCCAAGTAGTAATGGATCCCGGAGGGATGGTGCTTTCCCAATCCTTAGCTCTATCCGCCTAAGAGAAGAAGAAGAGACGCATCTTCAAACCATCATCAGTTAGACCATTACGCCTTGTAGTAGCACAAATCTTGTCAAATGTATCCAAGTGCTGCAAAGGATCCTCAGATGCAAGCCCATGAAACTGGTTGTTTTGCACCATGTTCATCACCATAGCCCGGATCTCGAAGTTGTTGTTGTTGACTGGTGGTGGAATGATCCCTTGCCGGTTTGCATTTGTATCCGGTGCATCTCCATCACCAATGGCCCTAGCTGGCCGTTTTTGCTCTTGCTGCTGTTGTTGATCCTGATTATTATCCATAACCGGCTGCTCAACACCCACAAAGTCTTGTAGAACCTGAACAGTTGGTTCCAACCCAAGTCTCTCTAAGTGAACAGCTCTCTCGTGTGCGCGTCGTTCCTTTGCTAATCTCCTCTCGTGTGCTTTGATGTCCTCAACTCTTGCAACTAAGTTTGTTGTCCCTCAGCAGCGCAAGTTCATACACCTAACATCAAAAAGAGAGAAAGTAGCAAAGTTAGTAACAAAGACTTGAACTAAAAAGGAATAGAAATCGAATTGATATATCCAGAATCCCAAAATGGCAATGGCGCCAAATTGATAACAAGGATTTTGCAATCCTTTGAGGTACCAATTCCTCAAGCTTATCGTGTAGCCTTGAGGTATCGAACCTTTTTGGGACGGATAAAACCAATAAGAACACACTAAACCTCTAGAGTCAAATCACCCAATTAACTTTTTGTTCTAACAATCCTAACGAAAACAATTCAAATAGAAGTAAACAGAAACAAGCAAACAAAATGAATTCTCAACAATCAATGACAAAGATAAGGCCTAAAGGTTAAGGTCAACGAATAGGTTACTCGAGATGATCAAGGATCCTAATTCAAACTTCAAAGAAGCTAACCTCCTAGCAAGGAACACAACAAGTTGATCAGTTTAATCTCTTAATACTAATCTCTTTACTTAATCCTAATCCAAGAATTTGTGAATTAAAATCAAGCAAGCATTCAAACAAGTTCCAAACAGCCAACAATCACTCTAAACATCCATTTTCATGTGCTAGAATGTGAAAGTCCTACCAAAGCTAGAAACATGAATTTCATCGAACACATGGTGAGCAAGAAATCCTAAACATCCTAATCAACGTTATCAAGGCTAATTAGGCACTAAACACACTTTGATAGGCGAGGTTTTAAACAATCAAACATTAGAAATCCATTGATCACCCCTAATCAACCTAATCCTACCTAACCCATAAGCCCTATGAAGAACTACTCACTAATCATCATGTGATTAACAAAATTCATAGAAATAGTGCTAATCATAGGAGATTAGAGAAAGTGAGAAAGATTCAATAGAACAAATCGTAAAGAAAAGAGTACTAGATTAATCAAAATCAATCTTGTTCTTACAAAAAGATGTTTGCAACAAAACAAGCTTTTGAAGAAAATGAAAATAGGTTTTTGGCTTAAATAATCAATATGGGGCGAACCGGGTCAACTCGGAATAAACCGGGTGTTGACCCGGATCCAAGACAGATTCTGAGTTCTGTATCGGCCAACCAGACCGATATGCTGGCCGATATGAGTCCTCAGATTTTCTTCGTCGAAGGAGTGTATCGGCCTGGCTGACCGATATGCCAGCCGATACGCTTTCACAGCTTTTAATCCGAGAGGCTGTATTGGTTTGGTTGGTCGATGTGCATGCCGATACGAGCTCTCGGATTTTTGGTCGAGTAACTATATCGGCTTGCCTGGCCGATACTCACACCGATATGGTTCGTCTGAGTTTAATCCGAGAGTATGTATCGGCCACCCCAACCGATATGGTGGCCGATATGCATTCCAGCTGCTTCTTCCTTAGTCCTTTGAGCTCTAGATTCCACTTCCAAGCTCACCAATGCTCCTAGACACCTCCAATCACATGCAAAACACAAGAAACACTCCAAATGCAAGCCTAAAGTGCCTACTCCTAGTCCTAAACAACTCTATACTCTAGATGCAACAATGACTCAACAAAATGGTATGAATGATGGTGAAATGAAGTCAAAACAAGAACTATATACAAGTCTAAATGCATGAAAATGTATGAATATCACTTACATCATCTTGTATGAGAGCCTAGGCTCTTGAAACCATTTGGTCCAATTCTTACCCCTGCATTTTTATCTTTCTTTTGATTTACTTATTTGTTTATACCTTCCGAAAAAAATTGTGTTTCATCTTTGTTTCTGTTTGCTGCTTGCTAGTTACTGCATATTCATATCAAACAAAAAGTTGCTAAGCTGTTTGAATTGAACCGGCCGCATATAGATCACATTAAGGGTTATCGAAGATCACTAGTGTTAGTTGCTTGTTGCTGGACTATTTATTTGAGTTGCTGTTGTTTCTGATTCTAGCTTGATGTAGGTTGTTATTTCATTCACTTAGTTTCATAAAATAAAATGAAAGAATTGTTGTTTCTGCTTGTTTAGCAATCAGAGCGATCTCTCTCTCTACCGATCCGATCGGTACTCATTTGCTTGGTTCTAATTGTTTTGTTCCTGTTTACATCTCTGCTGGTTATTGTTCTATTAAGACATCTGATTTTAGCTTCATCTGCCTAATTTATTAAAAAAATGAAAATGGTTTAGATTGCATCATAACCGGCTGCATCTTGTTGTTAGACGATCACTTGCTTGAAGATTGATTTTTTTTTTTTCAATACAGTTTTGTGTTTGTGGTTGATTGTATTACTGGTTTAGCTTTTTGTTTAGGCTGCTTGATCGTTTTCGATAAGGGTTTAACAACTCAAGCCGTGAGCTCTTGGACCTTTCACGTTCCTTGTTATGCTTTAATATATTTCGAACTTAGCATTAGCATTCTTTGTTGCATTCATATGTCCCAAAATAAAATAAAATAGAAACCGGTTAATTGTTTGTTGAGTGTGCAGTAAGCATTTTCCCAATTTGCATATTTCCTTTTTTTTTTTTTTTTTTTTTTTTTTTTTTCTTTTTTGTGTTTGCCTTTCTTCTATTGTTGTTTATTTTCTACTTTTACTTTTTGAGTTTAATTGTTTGTTGAGTGTGCAGTAAGGAAGATATGGGAGACAATTTAAACGCACCAGCTGACTTTTCTCAATTGCTTGGGGCGATCCAAGCCATCAGAGCACAACTAGACTGGCTAGAGCAACAAGCCGCTCATGCACAGCCCTTGCATCGACCAGCACCACCGATCGCTCCAGCTAAGAGAGGTCAGGACGTTCGGGTCGATCAGCTAAACGACATGGACGAGGATATGCCCGGGCTTGACGACGAACCGCCCGACCGTAACCATCACCCGTTCAACCGCCAACACGACCCGATCCATTGAGGCCGTATGCGAGAAGAAGAGGTACTGTGTTCCATTCATAACGAGATAAAACTAACAACTCTTACTTTTGCAGGAAAAGAAAATCTCGAAGCGTACCTAGAATGGGAACGGAAATGGGGTACATCTTTGACTATTATGCGGACAATGATCAGAGAAAGTTGGCGTTAGCATCAACTCAACTTACGGACGACTTATTTTCTTGGTGGGACAGAGACGTCTCTGAGCGAAGACGACATCATTACAAGCAGATCACCACATTGGCCGCCATGAAATACAGCCTAAGGCGAAGGTACGTGCCACCACACTTCCATAAAGACTTACAGAAAATATTTTCTAAGCTTGTGCAGGGAAGCATGTTTGTAGAAGAGTACTTCGGGGAATTTGAGCAATTACGTAACCGGCTCGAGTTAGACGACTCAGAGGAGACTCTCATAGCCCAGTTCATCGACAAATTATATGATCACATCGCACGGAAGGTCAAGATCCAGCTGTATCCCTATATGTCTGAGCTACTGCACATGAGCATTCAGGCAGAGCAGAACATCAAGCGGAGAGCGGCGACGACTAACCGAGCTCGGAGAAACTCTACATGGACGCCACCCGCGCCTAGAACTGTCGACAAAGGCAAGGCCGTTGAGTTCAAATCGTGGTTTAAAAAGCTGAACACCGAGGTTCCTAAGTTCAACAGTCTTGAAGCAGGTAAGTTTCCTAGTATCTCTCGATCTAGAGATATCACATGCTTTAAATATCAAGGAAAATGACATATGACTCAAGAATGTCCAAACCCATGAATCAGGATCATCAAGGAGTCTGGCGAGTACGAGTCACAGGAGGAGCATGAAGAAGATGAGGAGATGCCCGACCCGGGAACTCCCATTGAATATCCAGATGTTAGTGATATGTTGGTGATCTATAGAGCTCTCAACGCCCTGGTAGATCCCGAGATGATCCAACATGAGGACATTTTTCATACCAGATATAACTTGAACAACAAGGTCTTCAGCCTTATCATCGATGTATCCCCGAACCGGGATACCCTAACCTAGGAGGATTGGGGGAATGAGGCATGGAACCAGAACGTTGTAAACAGTCTAAGGGACTAAGAAGAAGGGTCCATGGCCTAGAAAAGAAGGTAAGCTCAGCTGGATGGGAGCTTAACTAGGAGTAAAGGAGCTAGGAAGGGAGTGTTCAGCTCAAATGAGCTGAACAGTCAGCTGATCAGCTGGTTAAGCTGGCACCAGCTCAACCCAGCTGGATGGAGTGATGACCTACTAGGTCAGCTACACTAGCTGACCCAAGGGGCGGTTGGGCCGAACGTTCACCATTGGTTGGCATCCTTTCGGCCAACCAAAGACACCCATTTGCCAAGGGGAAGTTATGGGCGTGATGTTGCCTATAAATACACCTATGGTAGGCCATTTTCGCCATCATCACATCCTGGGAAGAACCCAGGATTTTTGTAAGGCAAAGGCCAATTAAAAGAAGAGAAAGAAGGAGATTTTGGCTGGAATACTCAAGGGTATTGACCGGCGGTTTAAGATGGAGATTTGGGACGGTTTCTAAGGCAATCAAGGCTGGGAAACAAGAGGAAAATGCCCAGAAACTGATGAAGGAAAGTTTGGGGCTGAAGGAAACCGAGCAACAGCTTGGCACACACGGGATGACTAGAAGCGTCCGCCGGTCGACTGGAAATTATCTGCGGGTCGACCAGAAACGACAGCGGGTCATATGTGACCTTCCTCAGGTCATACGCGACTGTTCGTGGAATGGTCACGACTGTTCGTCCGTGGAACGTTTGCACACGAACACGGGTCGATCGTACCCGTTCGTGGGACGATCTCGACCGTACACGAACGATCGTACCCGTACGTGGGATGATCGCGAACGTCCGCGGATAATCGTTCCAGCACGCGGGATGAACGTGTTGGTTCAAGGACGTACACGCGGGCGAACGTGTCGGTTCGTGGGTCGCGTTACGGTCATTAAACGTGACCGGTTTGGGTCATGTGACGGATTAAGGACATGAACCAATTTTAGAGGAATGTAGAATGATGCAGGAAATGAAGACGGCTCAGGAAAAGGGGCGAAAGATAAAGGGAAACAAAGGAATGGAAAAGAATATGTTGGTTTAACCAACATAACTAGAAGATCTCTTTTGTACTTGGTGATGTGGGGATGGTTGGTTGAATGACTAAGTACAAAGGGGATATATTCTATGGGTTTTGATGAACAAACGAGCTAAATGGTGAAAGTAAGCACAAGGACAAAGAAACCAGGATGTTCAACCGATTTCATACCGAATCGATACTAAGGCAATGGTACACATTAAGTAGCCAAAATATATTCTAAGTAATGGTTTATAATGGAATAGGCGAACGGAACAATCTAAGTAAAGACTTAGGTGGTTAGAATAGATAGATAGGATTGGAACCGCGAAAAGATTTTTGAGAAAACGAAATAAGAACTTATGAGGTTCACGGATGGATCATTCATCAGAAGAACGATATTAAGGTTAAGTAAAGATTTCCGCTGCGTATTGATAAGTATGAAGGATCTAAGACTAGAAGTCAATAGGAAGATCCGAGGAATACTTGTTCATAAGGAAAAATTTAAAATATGACGGAATTTAGGGAGGTTCAGGCCTGGGAACGGCCTGGCCATTTGAACGCATCGACCGCGGCCTAGGGTGGCCGAGTCGGGGCTTCACAAATGGTATCAGAGCGGAGTTGTTTCTAGGACGATGCAGTTCACTTCATGGAAAAGGTACACACATAACTGGTGTCTTGCAGAGACAAGTGCACCAAGGACGCACCGAGTCTTGGGCAGGCTTTGAGAACAATTCCAAAGGGAAGTACTTTCCAGCTGAGTAAGGGATCAGTTGGAAGGTCGTATCTACCAGCTGTTGGTACTGGATTTCCCTCTAGGAAATCCGGCCCATTAACAGACAAAACAAAGGCCCGTAATTACGAGCCCGTTCCGGAATCAAAGACAGACAGGAGAGCCGACTCTCTTGATGGGCCCAAGTAAAGAAAACGCCCTGGAAAGGCCCAGACAATGCCGAAGCCGGAGACAATCAAGCTCGAGCTCGGCAGAGGATGACGTGGAGATAGAGCAACTCGGTCTTCGCCAGTTCAACTGATCCGCAAAAATCTCGGAGATCGTTACAACGACGAGGCAGAAAGATCGGGACGAGGAGATCAGAATCGAGGCTATTTAAGAAGAGAAGTGGCGACTCATTAAAGATAATTCCAACCTAGGCTAAGAACACTTCGATTAGAAAGCTCGATTTTATACTTTGTACTCTCTTCTCGACTGTGTTTGTTCTATCTCGACGATCAATCTCAATAAAGTCTTTGATTCATAGGAAACTATACCATTTCTATATCCAAAAGTCCAAATCCACGAATACAAATTCTTAGTGTGAATCTCGGATCTCACATTTGGCGCCCACCGTGGGGACATTCTATAGCCTTTCCTATCTTAAGAATCAGATCCTAGATCCGATAGATCGAGATGAATCCCGACCAAACTGGCTCTCCCAGCGCCACACCACTGGTTGACCGCCCTCAAACGGTCGACAACGTTCCTCAGAACACTACCGGGGTAAGAAACATGGGTCAGACCGACGGCGTGTTGACGAGCTCTGCCTCAGTCTCCACGACCTCGGCACCAGCCGGCTCCGTCGCTCAAACAATCGCGACGAGCCAGACTCCGACAAATGTTTTGTCAGGAACTAATGATCCGAGCAGGAACTGGGTGTGGATGAGAAATGACTCAATACCCACCCCAGGAGGGGGATCTGGAATAACCAGACCTAATTCGCCACTACCTTCTGCTCCACAGAGACAAGGGCCAAGCGATCTTGCCGAGATCCGTTCGATGTTAAGCCTGTTGGTAGATCGAACGAGAAACAACGAGGCAATCGCAAGGGCCCAAGAAATCGCGAACCGTTCTCTGGCAGCGCAGCTCGAGAAACAAGAGCGGCACCTGAACGCCCATCTTGAAGAGCTCGCCAGTCAAAGCCAAGGGGGCAGACCAACGCGAACTCCCATAAGTCCTCCACCGTGTAGTAACTCCTCCGGGAACGTCGGAAAATTTCGGTAATACGTCAAATAGCGGCTTCCGCCCTAAAATGACCCCTATTGCGGTACCGACCCCATTTGGTTCGAGTTCAATGGTCACAGACCCAACCGGATCAAGAAACCGACCATTACCCGGGCCACCACCTTTCCCGAGTAACTCTAACATCCGACCGAGGCAACTAGGAGGTTCTGCCTTCGCCTCGAGCTCGGGACTCCTTAACGGATCAAACTCAGTTCAGTTCCGAACACCCCAGGTCGATCAGACGAGGTCGATCCCAACGATCGATCTCCTCGACCCCATTTTTCCGGAACAAACGTCAGGTCAGGCACAAGTCCAGTTCGCACCCGCAGAGGGCGATGAAAACGATATGCTTTGACAATACATTGAATAGGCTAAAGCCCAATTCAACAGTCTGAGCTCGAAAGTTCACATGGCGACGAGCGCGGCTCCTGACATCGATCGAGTGATCGAAGAAACAAAACAAACGCCGTTCACAGATCGGATTGCGTTTGCAAGGATCCGAGAGATCAAGAAAACTAAGTTTCCAGAATTCTCTGGGAAATCAGACCCGAAAGCCCACATCAGGGCATTCCGACTAGCGATGGCAAGGGTGTACCTTACCGATGAGGAGAGGGAGCCAGCCTTCTGCAGGCTCTTCGCGGAAAACCTATCAGGTTCTGCCCTAGAATCGTTTACCGGACTGGAAGAAAGGTCCATTGACAACTTCACCCAATTCATGACGGCTTTCCTCAAGCAATACTCCGTTTTCATCGAGGAAAAGACTACCGAGGCAGCCTTATTTGGCGTCTCTCAAAAACCCGACGAAACACTTCGCTCGTACATCGACTGATTTAAGGAAATAAAATCCAAAATCGCGAACCCACGAGACGAGGTAGCTATAGAAGCGTTAAGACGGGGACTATGGTTCTCAACCAGATTCCGCGAGGAAATAACAGTCCGCGAACCTCAAACCCTCGATGACGCCCTCCATCGCGCGTCGGCCTTTGCTCGCCTCGAGGACGAAACCACGGCCCTTAGAGAAAAACACCGGAAAGAAAGGAACCCGTCGGGCTCGCAAAATCCGAACTTGAAAAAGGATTCCCGTAAATCAGGGAACGTCAACGCGGTCTCGAAGAAATTCGAGTTCGACAAGGAAAAATTCTGTGATTTCTACAATAAGAGAGGACACTCGACCGAGGATTGCTATACTCGAGCTAAAGCAGAGGCTCAAAAACAAGAGTCCGAAAGCAAAAAAGACTCCGAAGTCGAGGAGGAAACTCTGTCCGACAAAAAGGAAAACAAACGAGTCGAACTCCAAAAAGCACTCCCAAAACAAACGGGAACGGTCAAAAGAGCCGGAATCTCCCGAAACTCTCCCTCATGGGTCGCGGAAGCGAGTTGAGTTCATCCTCGACGAGCTTAACCTAAGCGGCACTCCGGGAGGTTCGGCGCTATCCCCGCCTCCGGCTCCTGCCAAGAGTTTACGCTCAAGAATCAATCTCCCTCGTCTCTGCGGGGGGGGGGGGGGGGGGGTGTACGGGCTATACCCTCTAAACGAATCGACCTCATCTTCAGTGGCTCCAAGCTTTGCCGCGACTCGGTCAATTCGATCAAAGCTCTTCAAAGAAGAGTCGAGACCGACAGAGGGGGGAAAACCCCAATGTTGGGTCCAGACCACGGAATCATTTTCTACGAGAGCGAGACAAGTAATCTCGACAAACCACACGACGACGCCCTCCTCGTTTGTCTAGTAGTGGGAGATGTCGAACTTAGAAGGATAATGATTGACACAGGAAGTTCGGTAGATGTCCTCTTTTACGACACGTTCAAAAAGATGGACTTCAACGACTCCGAGATTGTGGAAGAAAAGACACCACTAGTAGGTTTTGCTGGCGAAACGACATACTCGATGGGCTCTGTCTTCGCCCCAGTAATTTCTGGAGAAGTTCGGAGAATGACGGAGTTCGTCATAGTAGATCGGCCAGCTCCCTATAACGCAATCCTAGGTCGACCATGGATATACGACATGAAAGCGGTACCATCGACCTACCACCAATGCGTAAAGTTCCCGACTCCCAAAGGGATCAAAACCATTTACGGAAGTCAAAAGATTTCCCGTCATTGCTACATGAACGGATACAAGCAGATCGAGAAATCCCCTGCGTAGCAATTACAGAAAGAGGAGGAGCTCGCCACCATGCAGACCAAAAGGTCGAACGACCCCAGTCAAATAGGACCCCCAAAGGACCTTACGACTCAGGTCTGCATAGACGAGGCTCATCCTGAAAGACTCGTTGGCATCGGAATCGACCTGTCTGAGCCGGTTAAGAACGAACTGGTCTCTTTTCTCAAACAGAATGTCGACTCCTTCGCCTGGTCTTCAGCAGACATGAAAGGGATAAAAATCGATGTAACCAGCCACGAGCTGAATGTTGACCCAACCTACAAACCGGTAAGACAGAAACGTCGAAAACTAGGCCCTGAGCGGGCCAAAGCCGTCAAAGACGAGGTCGATCGGTTATTAAAAATCGGATCGATCAGAGGGGTCAAGTACCCCGACTGGCTCGCGAACCCCGTGGTGGTTAAGAAAAAGAACGGAAAGTGGAGGGTATGTGTAGACTTCACAGATCTCAACAAAGCATGTCCAAAGGACAACTTCCCACTCCCGCACATCGACCGACTGGTCGAGGCCACCGCTGGACATCAGCTGCTATCCTTTATGGACGCGTTCTCAGGGTACAATAAAATATTGATGAACCCTGAAGACCAAGAAAAGACTTCGTTCATAACGGATCGAGGCACGTACTGCTACAAAGTCATGCCCTTCGGACTGAAAAACGCGGGAGCAACTTACCAGCGCCTCGTCAACAAGATGTTTTCAGGACTCCTAGGAAAAACCATGGAAGTCTACATCGATGATATGCTGGTAAAATCTTCCAGGTACGAGGATCACATCCCCCAACTAAAAGAATGCTTTACCATTCTTAATAAGTATGGGATGAAACTCAACCCAGCTAAATGTACCTTCGGCGTCCCTTCAGGAGAATTCCTCGGTTACTTGGTGACCGAAAGAGGGATCGAAGCGAACCCCAAACAGATCGCAACGTTCATAGAGATGAAATCTCCCAGAACAACGCGAGAAGTCCAGCGCCTAACCGGCAAAATAGCTGCTCTGAATCGCTTCATCTCAAGGTCGACTGATAAATGTCTACCCTTCTATCACTTGTTAAAAGCAAATAAAAAGTTCCTCTGGGACGAAAAGTGCGAAGAGGCATTCACTCAGCTCAAAACCTACTTAAGCGAACCACCCATACTGGCGAAACCAGTAGAAGGAGAACCCCTTTACCTCTACCTAGCTGTCTCGACGGCAGCAGTAAGTGGAGTCCTGGTTCGCGAGGAACAAAACGAACAACGGCCGGTATATTACATCAGTAAGACCTTGATCGATGCTGAAACCAGATACCCCACCATGGAAAAACTCGCCTTAGCGCTAGTAACGTCGGCTCGGAAACTCCGACCGTACTTTCAATCGCACTCGATCATAGTGATGACCTCTCAGCCACTGAGAACCATTCTTCACAGTCCAAGCCAATCAGGTCGATTGGTCAAATGGGCTATCGAACTTAGCGAGTACAACATTGAATACAAAGCTCGAACATGCCTAAGAGCACAAGTACTGGCAGATTTCATAATCGAGCTCCCTCCGACTATAGAACTCGACCCAACTTTGGCCCAAAGATGGAAGCTCTACGTCGATGGAGCTTCCTCAAGACAAGGGTCCGGAGTCGGAGTGAAATTAGTCTCCCCAAAGGGTGAAGTACTAGAACAATCGTTTAGATTGGGCTTCGCCGCATCGAATAACGAGGCTGAATATGAAGCGTTAATAGCCGGGCTCAGACTCGCGATAGCCATAGGAGCCCGGGAAGTAAACGCCTTCAGCGATTCCCTACTAGTCACGAGCCAATATCATGGCGACTACGAGGCCAAAGACGAACGGATGGAAGCATACCTACAGGTAGTCCATACATTGGCCGAACAGATCGAATTCTTCGATCTAACACGAATCCCACGAGGTGAAAACACTGCAGCCGATGCGCTAGCCGCATTAGCATCGACATCAGATCCTAACCTCAAAAGGATCATACCAGTCGAAGGGATAGAAAAACCAAGCATCGACATAGCTCTCAAAGTTCTGTCCTTGAAAGAGGACGGGCCCGCTGTGAAGGACGATGTCAAACGCAAGTGTCCCGGAGACACTAATAGCGACATCATCGAGATTGATGATGATCTTGATCCTAGAAACACCGTATACGTCGCGAACGTCCCCGACGGACCAATTCAAACCGCATCCACTAGTCAGGGACCTGAGCCTAACAACGACGAAGATTGGAGAACTCCGATCATTCGATACATCACAAACGGCGAAGTTCCCGACGGCAAATGGGAGGCGCGGAAACTAAAAACGCAGAGTGCGAGGTACTGTGTCACACAAGGAGAGCTCTTTAAAAGGAGCCTCTCCGGACCTTACCTTAAATGCCTTGACAAAAAGCAAGCCCTAGCCGTGATTACACAAACACATGACGGATCCTGCGGAAGCCATTCCGGAGGACGAGCATTGGCCGTGCGAATCAAAAGGCAAGGCTACTATTGGCCTACAATGGCCACCGAATGCGAATCTTTCTCCAACAAGTGCGATAAATGCCAAAAGCATGCCCCAATTATCCACCAAGCGTCGGAGAAACTCTCCTCTATCTCATCACCATACCCATTCATGCGGTGGGGAATGGACATCGTTGGACCGCTGGTCGCATCTGGCAAAAAGAAAGCCACACACCTGTTGGTGATGACGGACTACTTCACCAAGTGGATTGAAGCAGAGTCATACCAGAAAATTAAGGACGTTCACGTTAAGGAGTTCGTCTGGCGAAACATCGTTTGCCGACATGGACTACCCCACGAGATCGTCACCGATAACGGATCTCAGTTCATATCAAACACGTTCAAAGAGTTCTGCAGAACTTGGAACATAAAGCTGACTTACTCAACGCAACGCTACCCCCAAGGGAACGGGCTAGCAGAAGCAGCTAACAAAGCGATTATGAACGGCCTCAAGAAAAGGCTCAACGAGTGCAAAACAACTTGGAGTGACGAACTCCCAGCTGTACTCTGGGCCTACCGGACTACCCCCCACAAATCCACTGGCGAGACTCCCTTCTCGCTAGCTTACGGAATCGAGGCGGTAGTACCAGCTGAAATTCTCGTGTCAAGCATTCGCAAAGAAGAATGCCCACAACAAGAGGAACTTAATAACAAGATGATAACTGACGAGCTCGACCTCGTCGACGAAAGGAGGAACCTCGCATTAGCTCGACTCCAGAATTACCAACAAGCCGCAGCTCGCTACTAAGATTCCCGAATCAAAACTCGAAGGTTTCAAGTAGGAGAGCTCGTCTTGCGGAAAGTGTTCGACCATAAAAAGGAAGAACACGCTGGAAAATTAGGAGCGAAGTGGGAAGGTCCTTACCAGGTCACCGACGTCGTAAAGGACGGGGTCTACCGACTCAAGTCGGTGGAAACCCAGAAGCCCGAACTACGACCTTGGAACATCATCAACCTCAAAAAGTATTTCCACTAGGAGTACATAGGCAGCTCGACTTCGAGCGCGGCCGCCCCCCAAAAAACAAAGCTCATGCCGAGCTCAGCAGCTTCCGAAGAAGTTACCCCAACTTATCTTTGTGAAATCAAAATAAGTCTCTTAATCCAATGCTTCTTTCTGTCGTAAAAGTTAGATTCATTGCGAAATACCTCATCATAACATTCCCAAAACGAAAGATATGAAATTATCTCTTCTAAGTCAAAGCGATATGAAATTATCCTTCCCAAGCGACCTGAAATGGCCTCTTCCAAAATATCAAAGCGATATGAAAATATCCCTTCCGAGCGACCTGAAACGGCCTCTCCCAAAGTCAAAGCGATATGAAAATATCCCTTCCGAGCAGCCTGAAATGGCCTCTCCCAAAGCTAAAGCGATATGAAAGTATCTCTCAAGCGATATGAAATTATCCTTTCAAAGAGACCTCAGACGGTCTCCCCCAAAATCAAAGCGATATAAAATTATCCCTTCAAACAAAGCGGCCTGAAACGGTCCTTCCAAGCCGAACGAACTGAAATGATCGTCCCAAAATAAGCGACCTAGAACGGTCCTCCCACTACGAACGAACTGAAATGATCGCTCCAAAGAAAGAGATCCATAATGATCTCCCTTAAGAATACAATTCTTCTAAACCGTATACAGATTAAAAGAATCGGGGGGCTACCCCACCCCTCAAGCAAAATTACGAGGACAAGACAGCTACTCAAGCATGCAACCTCTACACACATTCCAAATCGGATCTTTGTAAGTCTACTTCGATTCGTTTCCATACTTAATACTTCTCTTTTCAGTTCAGCAATCTATCCTGAATCTTGCACCACAAAGTAGCCACACCTGAGACCATTCCGGGAGAAGAGCTCGAGCTCAAACACAATTAACCTGAGTGTTCGCCAAAAGAACTACCTAAGGCAAGTGATCTGCTCGACCCCCCCCCCCCCCCCCGGAAAAGTTCGAACTGCCACAACGGCTTAAATTGTGTGCGGAAGCACGAAAACAGTAAAATCTATGCTAAGGCATGAAAGATTTCGAAAAAGCAATTCATATAAAAAAAGGACGTGATGTCCTCGAGTTCGAACAAAAGTGTTGGAATTGTGTCCAGTAATCTCGGTACTGTCTCTAGAAAGTAAGAGTATGTCAATGATCAGACATAAGTCATATAATACTGGGGGTCATGATGGCTTGCTAGAGTCCGCTCATGATCTATAAGTCTTGGACTTATTGCCTTTATTATATGATCCCATATGGGTCACACGCCTAAGCTAACAGGAAAATATGTTGGAACGGCTTAGCAGAAGTACGACAAAAGTGCCAGGCATTTGTCGTACTAAGAGAGAAAGATTAATGGGTCTGATTAAATGGGATTTAATCAGATTGGTGTTTTGGGCCCATAAGCCCAAAAGGGAAAGAGAAGGCTTTTAATAAACTAAAAGCCAAATCTCTTTCTCCTAACCCTAGCCCCCTGCGCCAAAAATCCTCTCTCCCTGCGCCTCCCACCAGCTCGGTCTAGCAGCCGTTTTCTGTGATCGCGTGTGTGAACCTTTGGAGGATTCATCCCTCGGTGTATCTGTTTGATCTCTGACCTGTTCTATTCCTTCCGCTGCAACAAACAGGTAAAAGGTGAGATCATCTAATGTTTCTAATCAAGAGAACCTAGATCTGTATGTTTAGGTTGATATGAATCTGTGAATTACATCAGGATCAACTAAACAGTTCCTACAGTGGTATCAGAGCCATTGGTTCTTAGGATTTCTTGTTTTAGATTCATGTTTAGGTTGTTTAATCTGTTTAGAAGTGTTTTGAATCAACTACTGATAAGAAAAACACTTAAGAAACTGAATTGAATCCTGAACAAACGTTTGAAATCGCAAAACCGAGCTATATGACTCGTTTTCTTGCGATCGGCCAAGGAGAGATCGACCGGCTTGGCCGGTTGGTTATCACGGCCGAGAGTTGGCCGGTTGGATGGATCGCGAATGATCGCGAGAGATGGGCCGATCGATCGTCCCGATCGCATCTCGTCCGACTGTCCCGATGATCGCTTGACGTGCGAGAAAGATCGACCACGATCGCTTGGCGATCGCGTCCGTGATCTCGTCCGGCTCGTCCCGATCGTCGCGTCTCAGCCAAGCATCGTCCCGTCCAGCTGCATCCCGATCGCGTGAGGCTCGGCCGTCCGTGGATCGTGGATCGAACGCGGCTGGTCGGTTGTGATCGTGTGGATTAGGTCACGGCCGTGGATGGTCCGTGACCGATTCGATTTCGGTTAGATGGTTCGGTTCAAAACTTAATTAAAATCAATTCGTCCTGGTTTAATAAACAGATTTTAATAATTTTATTAAATCTGGTTAAACCGGGATAAGAAATCCAATGTCGAAAGAAATATTGGATTTAGTGCCTAAACCAGGAATTTCTAATTTGATTTGGTTGGACCAAATAAATTGAGAAATTCCGGTTTAGTAAATAACCGGTTGACAATTGTGGTCATCGTAGTAATTAAAATTTGGTTAGACCAATTTTAATGAACCAGACCGGTTATGTCAAATAATTGGACAATTGGGTCATGTCTTGGACATGGACCAATTCTTGGGCCTCGGGCCAAGAAGTTAAAACAATTGGGCCAATTATTTGAGTCTTTCTTCAGATCAATTTAAAATTTATTTTATAAATTTATAAAGTCGATTTTAAATTAAAGTTTCCGATATTTTGAAATTAGAAAGTTTCTCAAAATAGAAGTTTCTGAATTTGCGGGTTTTGGATTTTAAGAAATTTCTAAAGTTAGAAAGTTTCCGTTTTTAGAAAGTTTCCAATTTTAGAAAGTTTCCAAAAATAGTAGGTTTCCAGAAATAGAAAGTTTCCCGAAATAGTAATCTTCTATTTTGGGAATAAATTTTAATAAACCTACGAACCTCAAATAATATCAAGCGTTGGATGTCTTGTCCAGGCTATGTCAGCTGTCAAAGCCCATTCAATTGCATTCATGGCCTTACAGTGTGAGGATGTCTGCTTTTGCGTGGGTAAGACAGTTTGTGATTCATAAATGTCATTGGGAGTCCCAGACATTAATGATTACATGACTGTATAGTCTGGTTTTCTTGACTAGGCCATCGGGAGTCCCGGGCCTTGAGACATCAGGGTGAATTGGGCCTCGGGCCCAGATTCACAACCAAGAGTTATGTCACGGATATAATTAGCCGATATAGGGCTTACCGATATAAGCTAAGGTTGGGTGACGGCCAGTGGCCCACTTTAATCTTAGTTATATGTGGATCTTGGAATCATTATATTCTATTGAGGGTAACTGATGTTATTGAATATAATGCGTGATTAATCATATTAGATCATATTAAATTTTAATACGAGATTAGTCATTTTGAACATAATAACTAGTAACCTTTTATTTATATATTTCAGATATGACTACTACAAGCACACAAAACACATTCTCGATCCGGTCTGTTCTCGAGAAGGAGAAGCTGACTGGAACGAACTTCCTGACATGGTCAAGGAACTTGAGGCTGGTCCTCAAGCAGGAGAAGAAGGATTATGTCCTTCGTGATCCCCTCCCCGAGAGGCCTCTTGCCAATGCTGCCAGGACTCTGCACAATGCTTGGGAAAAGCATTCGTCAGATGAAAATGATGTCTATTGCCTGATGTTGGTGACAATGACTCCTGAGCTGCAAAAACAGTTCGAAAGTGTATTGTCTCCCATCGAGATAATGGCAAGCCTGAAATCGCTTTTTCAGGAGCAGGCTAGGACTGAGAGGTTCCAGACAGTTAAGAACCTCTTGGACTGTAAGTTGGCTGCGAATGCGGCAGTGAGTCCTCATGTCTTGAAGATGATGGGTTATCTCGATCATCTTCAGAAACTCGACTGCCCAATCAGCCAGGAACTTGCCTGCGACATCATTCTGCAGTCTTTACCTGCAAGCTATGATCAGTTCATTCTGAACTTTAACATGCATGGCTTGAGTAAGACACTACCTGAGCTTCACGGAATGCTCAAGACTGCAGAGCCCAACTTGAGGAAAACCGCCAAGGATCCCAATGTGCTTATGGTGCAAAAGGGCAAGGGGTTTAAGAAATCCTCTGCTAAGGATAAGGGAGCGGCCAAGGCTGTCCAAGTCGCGGACAAGGACACGCCAAAGCCCAAGCCCAAGTCCAAGGCTGGGCCTACTGACATGTGCAGATTCTGCAAAGAACTGGGGCATTGGAGAAGAGATTGTAAGAAATTCCAGGAAGGTCTAAAGGAATTGAAGAAGAAGACTTTCGAGACTTCTTCATCAGGTATTTTTGTTATAGAAGTTAATACAACTACTTCTGATAATACCTCATGGGTCATGGATACTGGTTGTGGGGCTCATATTTGTACTAATATGCAGGCACTCAGCAACAGTAGAAGGCTGAAGCAAGGACAAGTGGAGCTACGAGTTGGGAATGGAGCGAAAGTTTCAGCACTAGCTGTAGGCACATACTTGTTGTCTTTACCTTCGGGATTGATTTTAGAACTGAATAATTGTTATTTTGTACCTGCTATAAGCAGAAATATTATTTCAATTTCTTTGTTGGATTTGGAAGGTTATGATTTTTCAGTTAAGAATAAATTATGTTCCTTCAATCGCAACAATTTGTTCTATGGTTCTGCCCCTCTTTCGAATGGGCTTTACATACTCGATCAATCCGCGCCAATATATAACATTAATACAAAACGGTTTAAACCTAATGAGGAAAACCGAACGTTTCTATGGCATTGTCGTTTAGGGCACATCAGCGAGAAACGCATCAAGAGGCTCCATTCGAATGGACTTCTTGGCTCATTTGACTTTGAGTCATGTGAGAAATGCGAATCCTGCATGATGGGCAAAATGACACGGGCCCCCTTTAATAAACCTAACGAGAGGGCCAGTGACTTATTGGGCCTGATACACACTGATGTGTGTGGCCCAATGTCCACAAATGCAAGAGGAAACTATCAGTACTTCATTACCTTTACTGATGATTTCAGTAGGTATGGATATGTTTATTTGATGAAACATAAGTCTGAATCTTTTGAAAAGTTCAGAGAATTCCAAAATGAAGTACATAACCAACTTGGCAAAAGCATTAAGGCTCTTCGGTCCGACCGAGGAGGAGAATACTTAAGCTAGGAATTCAGTGATCATCTAAGAGAGTGTGGGATCGTATCCCAACTCACTCCTCCTGGAACACCTCAATGGAATGGTGTGTCTGAGAGGAGAAATCGGACCTTATTGGATATGGTTCGATCTATGATGAGTCACACAGACCTTCCAATATCCCTTTGGGGATATGCTCTGCTAACAGCAGTGTTCACTCTAAACAGAGCGCCATCAAAAGCAGTAGCAAAGACACCATATGAATTATGGACTGGAGAAGCTCCAGTGCTGTCTTATCTCAGAATTTGGGGTTGTGAAGCCTATGTCAAGAGATTGATCTCAGACAAGCTTACACCAAAATCTGACAAATGCTATTTCATTGGTTATCCACGGGAAACCAAGGCTTATTACTTCTATCTACGTTCCGAGAACAAGATTTTTGTTGCCCGGGATTGTAACTTTCTTGAGAGGGAGTTTCTCTCTAAGAAAGACAGTGGGAGTAAGGTACTGCTTGAAGAAATTCAAGATGAACAGGATACTGCTCAACCTAATGAGGAAGAGCAGGAGGAGGACCTACAAGAAATTGTAGAGCCTGAACCTGTAGTACCTGAAGTTCGAAGATCCGGGAGGATCCGTCACGAACCCGAGAGATATCAAGGGTTCCTCGTGACTGACTGTCATGATCTTCTGATCATTGATGGTGATGAACCATCGAACTTCAATCAAGCCATGATGGGCCCAGATTCCTCCAAGTGGCGCAAAGCCACTGATTCCGAAATGGACTCCATGTCGGTCAACCAAGTGTTTTCGTTGGTTGACTTACCCGCTGGTGTAAAAGCCATCGAGTGCAAATGGATCTTCAAGAAGAAGATTGACGTGGATGGAAATGTCCAGATTTATAAAGCCAGGTTGGTGGCAAAAGGTTTCAGACAAGTTCACGGTGTGGATTACGATGAAACCTATTCACCAGTGGCTATGATGAAATCTATTCGGATTCTACTAGCAACTGCAGCTTTTCATGATTATGAAATTTGGCAGATGGACGTGAAAACCGCCTTCCTGAATGGTATTCTGGAAGAGGATGTGTATATGACACAACCTGATGGTTACATAGATCCAAAGAATGCTGGGAAAGTATGCAAGCTTCATAAATCCATTTATGGATTGAAGCAAGCATCGAGGAGCTGGAATCTTCGTTTTGATGAAGCGATCAAGCAATTTGACTTCATCAGAAACGAAGAAGAACAATGCGTGTATAAGAAATCTAGTGGGAGCAAGATTGTATTTCTTATTCTGTATGTCGATGACATACTGCTTCTCGGAAACGACGTTCCAATGCTGAAGTCTGTAAAGGACTGGCTTGGAAGTTGTTTTTCCATGAAAGACATGGGTGAAGCCGCATACGTTCTTGGAATTAGGATCTATCGGGATAGACCTAAGAGGCTGATAGGCTTGTGTCAAGACTCATACATTGACAAAGTCCTACAAAGATTCAGCATGAAAGATTCCAAGAAGGGCTTCACGCCAATGGTGCATGGCACAACGCTAAGCAAGAAGCAGAGCCCTACGTCGGCTGCTGAGCTTGAGCGCATGAAGAATATTCCTTATGCATCTGCAATAGGATCTGTCATGTATGCCATGATCTGTACTCGTCCTGATGTTGCTTATGCATTGAGCATGACGAGCAGATACCAGTCAAATCCAGGTGAAACCCATTGGATTGCCGTAAAGAATATCTTGAAGTATCTAAGACATACTAAGGATAAGTTCTTGGTGTACGGTGGAAGTGATGTGCTTAAAGTCAGTGGATTCACGGACGCAAGTTTCCAGACAGACACAGATGATTTCCGGTCACAGTCCGGTTATGTCTTTTGTCTGAATGGCGGTGCAGTAAGTTGGAGAAGCTCCAAGCAGGACACCGTTGCTGATTCCACTACAGAAGCTGAATATATCGCCGCCTCAGAAGCAGCGAAGGAAGCTGTTTGGATACGAAAGTTCATTATGGAACTAGGTGTGATACCAGATGCGGCTGAGCCTCTGGCACTGTTTTGTGACAACAATGGTGCTATAGCTCAGGCAAAGGAACCAAGATCACACCAGAAATCCAAGCATGTTCAAAGAAGATTTCACTTGATACGTGACATCGTTAATAGAAAGGAAGTCAAGATCAGCCGAGTTCCGACAGATGAGAATGTCGCTGATCCGTTGACAAAGCCACTCCCAAGGCCTAAGCTCGAGTTCTTGACTGAAGCTGTAGGCATTAGAAACATTGAAATGTAATCTAAATTTGAGTGGGAGTTTTGTGAGCTTTATTTTAGTTATTTGATATGTTCTTGTAAAACATTATTTTATGTTTTAATGAAATTATTATTTCAAGATTATTTTAACTGTGATGAAATAATCGTTCCAAAATGATATGAAGCATTTTATAGGTCATCGAAGTAAGTGACTTGATCTTGAGTCATCAAAGTCATTTAGCTTGATCATGAGACCCTATATTTGATAAATGTTTTATATCATCCTGTCCCTAGTCGAAGGTTGTTGAAATTGGAACACCAACAACCGTGTGAGATTGGATTGGTACGTGACTTATGACGAAGTCTCAGTGTGTCATAGATGCGCGGCATCAAAGTCAGTACATAGGTGTATGTTGGGAACATACGACCGGACAAGACCCGCTTATAAGAACTCTTCAGGATATTTATATCTGTGTCATAAGAGATTCTTACTACGACTATAGAGTATAGTCCTTAGACCTGAGTTCACATGCATGTGACTGCACATGGACTGATGTACTTTGATCATTGTCTAACGCTATCGTTCTGCGATAGCTATAAGGACCTTGTTTGGGTACATCATGAAATGAGTAGTTTACAGTGATGGAACAAGATGGGATTTGTCCCTCCAATATAAATGGAGTGAATATCTCTAGGCCAATCGGAGATTTGAATACTGGAAAATGCATGGCCATGCTCAAACGGACTTTCCCGAGTCGTTTGGATTGTCAGTATCAAATCAGAGTCCGATGAACAAGATTAGGCTTTATAAGGATGACACCAATCTTGCCTTATGACTAATCGAGATATTGCGACAAAAGGATTATGAATACAGAGAGATTCCAGTACAAGTGGGAGATTGTTGGAATTGTGTCCAGTAATCTCGGTACTGTCTCTAGAAAGTAAGAGTATGTCAATGATCAGACATAAGTCATATAATACTGGGGGTCATGATGGCTTGCTAGAGTCCGCTCATGATCTATAAGTCTTGGACTTATTGCCTTTATTATATGATCCCATATGGGTCACACGCCTAAGCTAACAGGAAAATGTGTTGGAACGGCTTAGCAGAAGTACGACAAAAGTGCCAGGCATTTGTCGTACTAAGAGAGAAAGATTAATGGGTCTGATTAAATGGGATTTAATCAGATTGGTGTTTTGGGCCCATAAGCCCAAAAGGGAAAGAGAAGGCTTTTAATAAACTAAAAGCCAAATCTCTTTCTCCTAACCCTAGCCCCCTGCGCCGAAAATCCTCTCTCCCTGCGCCTCCCACCAGCTCGGTCTAGCAGCCGTTTTCTGTGATCGCGTGTGTGAACCTTTGGAGGATTCATCCCTCGGTGTATCTGTTTGATCTCTGACCTGTTCTATTCCTTCCGCTGCAACAAACAGGTAAAAGGTGAGATCATCTAATGTTTCTAATCAAGAGAACCTAGATCTGTATGTTTAGGTTGATATGAATCTGTGAATTACATCAGGATCAACTAAACAGTTCCTACAAAAAGCCCCCTTGGGCAACCAAAGTTTGAAAAAGAAATAAAAAACCCTCTCGGGTAACAATAATCGACAACTTTTAAAACGGCGCATAGGAGGAGTCGCCGACCTAGTCCTCCGCTCCATCGCCCACCTCTCTTCTCGGCCGAGAGTCGACCTCATCAGTCATCCCCGGGACGGTCTCAGCTGGGGGAGCAGGCGGAGAACTCGCCATGGCCACGGAGTCCTCCGACAACGCCGGCAGGGCAAGCTTGCCAACGCTAAAGTCAGAGACTGCCGCGGCCTCCATTTCGGCCAAAGCAACCCGTTTCTGCTCAGCCAGCTTAAGCACCTCTCGGGTCATATCCACCTCCCCAGCCCTAATCTCGGCAATGAGCTCGATGTTGGCCAAGGTCTCCTGGAGACGGATTTCGGCACTTGTCTGGATTTTTCTCCTCTCGGCTCTCTCTTTAACCCCGGACAAAATCACCAGATACTGGCCATGGAGTTCTTTCCGAGCCTTACGGAGCTCGACCAGCTTCGACTCTTCAGCAGTCCGAATTTGATCCTCGGCGGCACCAAGCTGACAGGACAGCTCCTCCTCTCTCCTCTCGAGATACGCGATCCTTGCTTCCGCGGCGGCATGACCCGCAACCTTCTCCTTCAAACGATCCTCCCTGGCCAAGGCTTCCTGGAGCTCGACATTCATTTGGGTAGCAGCCTCTCGAGCAGACTCGAGCTCATAAGTCTGAGCATCCAGAACCTCGTTCTCAGACCGGACCGCGTACGCATTCACGGCCTCAACGGCCTGTACAAAAAGACGGCGGTCGCTTAAACGAAAGGGGAAAGGGAAGGATAAAAGAAAGAAAGAAGACCAAAGCCAAAGACGTCTCACCTTCCCGACAGTCTCCATCATCTCGGAGTACGCTACCGAGGACCGTCTCCCCAGAAAACGGGAGCTCAGAACCGACGGGCCTAATGCGCCTCAGCAAACAAACCACGCCTTCTGGATCATCCACAACCGAACACGCCTCTCTCTCCGACCCCTCCGGATCCCTTCCGGCGTCGACTTTACGACGTTTCGGCGAAGGGGGAAGAGAACCTCCTCGACTCCGACGATCCTCCCCGGGCGAGTCCGACCGAGAGTCGCAGAGAGCAATACCTCCAGACTGAGGTAATATCACCTCTCGGTCGACCAAGGGGAGAATCGCGCTGACCACCTCCGTACTCGTTCCTTCTGGGACCGGAAGGAGCGGGGTCTGAGCAGGAGGAGGAGGGAAGGCCGGAGGCGGAGGAGGGGCCCGGTCAAGAGCAAAGAGAATAGCATTGCCGAGCTCACCCGTCCCGATCTTGTCGACCAGGTCGACCGGGTCCTTCCCATTCCGGCGGCCGCTCACTCTGCGAGATGGCACCTCGCGAGGAGAGGAATTAGCAGCCGAGCTGCTGCCCGGGATGGTTCGAGCTATAAATAAAATAAAAGAATTGGACAAGTCGGAGCGACGACACAAAAAGAAACTCGAATCCAAACGACTTACCCTCTTCCGCCCGCTCGGTAATACGGATCGGAGGCTGAGCCCTTCGGATCGGAGCGGCCCGAGAAGGATCAGAAGGAAGTGCCGGATTTCGAGGGACCAGCGCGAGACCCGGGAGACCCCGTTCAGGGTTGGTTCGCAGAGCGGCTTGCACGCGCCGAACCGTGAAACTGCCCCAATTAACAGCGCCCCTTCTCAGGCGAGCCAGCAGAGCCTCTGTAACCGGATTAGTTGCAAGCGACTCCGGGGCTTCTGCAATAAAAGCCGGACCGAGTAAGGGACGGTCTAAAAAAAAAAAAAGAGAGAGAAAGATACTGAAACCAATGCCTTACCAACGCTGGACGACCACCGAGACGAGATGACCGAATAGTCAAAATCCCCGACCGAATGATGGGTTATCCTGAAAAAGAAGTATCGGTCCTTCCACATATCTTTCGTCCGAACGTCCTTGAGGACCTTCCCGAAACGAGGCGAAAGGTAGTAAGTCCCCCGGAACTTAGCGTTATGCTTGACCGAGCAGACGCGCATGAGCTCCTCAGGACCAAACTCGATTCCTTCTTCAGCGGCCCTAACTCCAAGTCCGATGACATACCGGACAAAGTTTGGCGTCATCTGATGAAACGCCAATTGGAGCTGGGCCAGCACCAGAGAGATTAAGCGGGGAATAGGAAGGAAGAGCCCGCATTTATCGAAATAGGCGTACGAAGCGCATCAATAACCCTCAACCTCGGTTTCCGGCGATATCGCCGGCGACGGAATCACGATCTCCACCTCGGGTGGAATCCTGCACTCTCTCCGTAACCATTCGATTTGGTCTACAGACAAGGAGGACGGCGGATGTGGACCAAACGAGCCCGCCGCTGAGCTAACGCTAGCCCCCGTCGCATCCCTAAGAGCCATGAATAATGGTTTGTCGGAGAAAAGAAAGTGAAAAGTCTTGGAAAGAAGTTTTTCGAGAAATAGAAAGAAAGGAGCAAAAGCAAGAGAAGAAGCGAAAGTGGGAAAGGAAGAAACCATATTCGGCAAAATTCGAGAGAATTATATAGTGGGAATCGTGTAAAATCTTAACCGCACGATTCCGAACTCTTAATAATTACGAGAAAACCGAGGAGATTCGGACTCCTCACTTCCTCCTCGCCAGCCGCTGATCTGAGATCAACGGCCACAAATACGCAGTAATTTGGTCACTTCACCAAAAAGGACGAGCCCGAATCTGAGCCATCGACGATCGACCATATCTACGGTGAAAGATGGGATTCTAAAAACTCGTACACGCAAAGACTGCCGACGCGCTGATAAGCAGTTCAGCCCATCTCACGCGCTCGCTCCGCGCCATTGGATCAAAACAAGATCGACGGATGGGGAAAAATAATCATTAGATTTGTCACATCCGAGGTACTCGCCTCTTCCCAAGAACGTCCACCGCCCATTAACCTCGACTGCTCGAATTCAATGGGCTGGGGGGCTATTGTTGGTACTGGATTTCCCTCTAGGAAATCCGGCCCATTAACAGACAAAACAAAGGCCCGTAATTACGAGCCCGTTCCGGAATCAAAGACAGAGAGGAGAGCCGACTCTCTTGATGGTCCCAAGCAAAGCAAACGCCCTGGGAAGGCCCAGACGATGCCGAAGCCGGAGACAATCGAGCTCGAGCTCGGCAGAGGATGGCGTGGAGATAGAGCAACTCGGTCTTCGCCAGTTCAACTGATCCGCAAAAATCTCGGAGATCGTTACAACGACGAGGCCGAAAGATCGGGACGAGGAGATCAGAATCGAGGCTATTTAAGAAGAGAAGTGGCGACTCATTAAAGATAATTCCAACCTAGGCTAAGAACACTTCGATTAGAAAGCTCGATTTTATACTTTGTACTCTCTTCTCGACTGTGTTTGTTCTATCTCGACGATCAATCTCAATAAAGTCTTTGATTCATAGGAAACTATACCATTTTTATATCCAAAAGTCCAAATCCACGAATACAAATTCTTAGTGTGAATCCCGGATCTCACACCAGCCAAGAATGGGATCGGTTGGGAGATTAGTTCCTGGATTTGGATCAAGGTCGCAAGATAGTGCTGAGGTGAACCGGTTGAGGGCGCAGTCACGGAAAAAGTGGTTGGCCGAACCGGGAAGGACCTAAAGAGGGCAATGGTATTAAGTTGGGGCTGATCACCATACCTCTAAAAATCCGCGCCAAAGTATGTGCGAAGGCGGCAATAAGAACCAAGGGATTTGAGACTGTCCGCAAAGTAAAGTGGAATATGGGATTGAGTTGGGGCTGATCACCATCCTATGGAAACCGCACAAAAGTAACACTTGCAAAAAACAATGGAAGCGCACTTTAGAGAGTGTAGGAAGCAAGGAAGAGTATGTGTGAAGTGCAAAAGCAGGGACCACGGGATCCTAAGCTATCTGCAAAATAAGGGGAAAGAAAGAATGAAAAATGAAGACCAATGATATGCTTCCACTGTGTAAAGACTGGGCATCACATGGGAGAAATGACCAAAGCTGCTAGAAGAAAAGCAGAGACCAGAAGTAAAACGTGGGAATGAAAGTCAAACGGAAAAGGCTAAGGGCTAGACCGGGATACCCCGGGTTTACGAACTCGTTAAGAACATTGGCGTGGCCAACTTCTATAATGCAATTGCTAGTCTATCACTAAACCCCAGTTCTTCGAATAGTTTTGCGTTGCATTACATTTGGGGAATGCATAAGAACCATAACCAGGGCTGAGTCCAAGGAGGACCAGGGCCAAGCTTCCCATGGAATTGGGAAAAGGGACGAGTCCAGGAAGGATCGGGCAAAAGGGTTAGGTCGCTTAGCATTGTGAATGTGTAAGGACTGAAATCATTGGTGGTGTTGAAACACACGCAGTGGTTGACTCCAGGGTACACATAGTGTTGTGAGTCCAAGGATGATTGATAAAAGGTCGAGTCCTACGGGGACTAAGGCCATAATGCGATATAGTAAAGAGATTTACTAAGATCAGGAACCTAAGATCAAGTCCAGAGAGGACAAGGATCAAGTGTGGATCAAGCTTGTAAGGATTGTGATCAGGGAACGCATGGATCTCGCAATAACTAAGGAGTCTAATAAGGAAACTGTAACAGCCAAGGCAGACATGCTGTAGAATGATCGGTTTAAGTTCAAAAGGGAAAACGTGATTGGTCATGCGGCAAGGTCACGGCCGTGCATCATGAAGATGGGCCAGTTATGGTCGAACGTACGAACGGGTGCAAATGGGTTCAGGACGGTTCGCGTACAAGACAAGTAGTACGTCTGTTGGTGATGAGGGCATAAAATCAGCATCAGCCATGGAGGAAGGAATCAGAACATATGGAGAGAAGAGCATGAAGCTGAGGAGAGCTAAGGAGACATGTGAGCTTTGCATAGCTCAAATGAAGATCAAGAACGGCCATACCAGCTCCACCATCACTTGGAGTTCACATTCAAATCATCCACAGAACATCACAAAGAAAAATCATTCCAAAAGCTTACCACATGAAGAATATATTGAGGATTTAATCTGGCAGACCTCTATTGGAGACAATGAAGACCGACAGTTACAAATTGAAGCACCCAGACCAAACCAGGAGGAACCAGTCAACAAATCTACTTTTTATGGATTCTCAACTCATCATAAGACCATGGAGATTTAGAATTACATCAAAAGGAGTTATGGTTTAAAAGATATTCACTGTCAAATTCAAAGGATGCCAAACTTACCTTATTTGGAAGATCATGAGTTCATACATTGCCCAACTTGAACTTGGCAACCAGGAGACTTTGTGTTACTTTTAGAAACATTCTACAACACCTTCAGAAGCACCATACCACACAGGATCAGGCGGATCATATTGGAACATAAGCAAACTCAACCAGAGCCATTTATGGAAACTATGAAGACCAATTGGTTTGCACATTCTCAAACCAAGATTTGGAAACCAGGAAGCAATAACCATCAACCAGAAGCAATGAAGACGTCCTTAGCATCACCAAAACCCACAAGATCAATTACATAAGCTTATGGACCAACCTTCCTTATTCAGAAACAAGCACAATCAATAGTAGATCATCTAACGGCTCTTTTCTTTATTCTAGGGATTCATTTCATCAATTCTGGTCAATGTGACCGTTAATAGTGAAGCCTATAAAGGCTCAGTTAGTTTTTCATATGTAAACACTTTTCAATCAATTAAAAATAGAGTATTCGTTGTTCAGAGAGTTATCTTTGAGTTTGTGTTCATTAGCATCCATTTGAGTGATTCATTGGATTCTACTGAGTCTTCAGATCATTTTTGTTTGTGTGATTCAAGCAAGTGTGTTCTGCCATCGATTGATAGAGTCAGTCACCCACTGAACAAGAGAGTTGTTCATCCACCCTTCCATTTCATCCATTTCAAGCAGATCAAGAGAGCTTTGAAGCCTTGGTTATGTTCTCCATCATCCTATCCATCTAGTCTCAGGTTTGGGGTTGCATCATATGGTATCAGAGCCGAAAGGTTCAAGATCAGGTGTATTCTGTCCATTACCTTTCAGTTTTCATTGCATTAGATCCATAGTTCATTCATTCAGTTTCTGTTTCATTGCATCTTAAATAAAAAAAACTCATAAAAAATCGTTTTGTTTTGCATATATTTCAATGTGCTTGCACCCATCTCTGTTCTGTTTAGATCCATTCATTCATTTAGTTTTATGTTTGATAATCATTGCATCCTTAATCAGAAAAACAAAAAAAACAAAGTTTTGCATACTAGTTTCTGCCATTTAGTCATCTTGCATCCAAAAACGAAAATCACAAAATAGTCTTTGTTTTGCATTTTCTCTTTAGTTGTTTCTGATTTACATTCATCTTTACTTTCTTAAACTAAAATCCAAAGAAAAATTGCATTGGCTTTATATCATGTAGTTTTCACAATTATTGTTCTTATTTGAGCTCCTTATAAAACCAAAAAAAGTTTAAAAAGAAGAAGAGGAAGTTGTAGTCTTTTGATCCGATTTCTATAAAACCAAAACCCAAAAAAACAAGTGTTTCTTCCTTATTTAGAGTTTATTTCGAAAATTTTGAATAGAAAGACAAGGCTCCACTTTATTTGGATGAAATTTGCTTTTCTTTTCCATTTCCAAACTGTGTGCTGATTTTGAAACAAGGAAAGATCAATATTCCTTTTGTTTTTCTTTGATCTTCTTTGTGCATTTCGAAAACCATTGGTTTAGTTCCTTATTTTTGTCAAGTGGACCTTGCTTTAATATATATATCTCGGTATATCATCTCACCTTGGTTTAAAGGTAACTTAAGGTCTTGCTGAATACACCTCCCACTTGTTGTACGCAGGTACTAAAACATAGGAAATCAAACAATGGATGATGATGATAGGTCAAGTGATCTCAACACTTCGGAGGTATATTGGGGAGATGACGAAAGCCAATCATGGAGTGTAGGAGCAGAATCTGACAACAACTCATGGTAAGGTGAAGAAGAATTTGTTGGAGGATCTTAGACAGAAGCATAAGCATCATAAGCTAGTTTTGAGACAGAGGCAGAGCTTTACCAAGAAGAATCCAATCTTGAAGATGAAGCACGATGTGAGTCAAGCCATGAAGCAGCATAGGAGAATCAATCTGATTTTGAAGTTCCCTATGGAGCAGAACCGGATTGCAAGGGATTAGAAGAACATCACGAGTTTGACTCTTGGGATGGAGAAGCACAAACTGAAACAACCTTTGAAGAAAACACAGAGTTTGAGGAATCTGTAGATGGAGAAGAATCAAGTCCAGAGGAGCCTGAGCTTGAAGAAACTAATTCCCAATTCATCTAAGTGAAGCTGAGACAAAGCCAAGAGAAGAGACCATTGAAGAAACATGGGAGAGCAACACCAACTCTGAAATCAGTGAAGTAGAAGAATACCAAAGTGAGCTTCGTCAAGAAGAACCATACAACATTTTCTATTCAGGAAGAAGCCAAGGACCAGAGGCATATTTAAGATGGGAGAGAGATATGGAAGATTATTTTCAAAACCATCAAATCCCAAAGGAAGAGCAGACATCCATTACGGAGGAAACATTAATCGAAGAATCCATTCATATTTGGGATTCGAAGCTAATGTCAAATATGAATGTGGAATACCAGATGCCTCTTGGGAAGAGATGAAGCAAATATTGCATCATGAGTTTGTTGAAGAAGCAAAGGATCATCAGTACTATCCAAGTGCTTATGATATCCTTGAACCAAGAAGATGGATCATGACAACACCTCCAAAGAAGGATCCCTGTTCTAAACCAAGGAAGATGACTTCTAGCAATCAACTAAAGAAGGCCAAAGATGAATCATTGGCGCCAAACCGGCAGAGGAAACGAGTTGCCAAGGCCAGGAAGTCACATCTAACCACTCATAAGAAGCAGAAGCAGAGCAAAGGAGGACCACATATTGAAGAGGAAGCCATTAGAGAAAGGTTCAGCCTCTTTCACTTTCAACCAGAAATGCCAGGCCCATGTAAGTCTATTAACTCAACTAAAGTTAAAAATCAGACATGTTATAGATGTCATAGGAGATGGCATTATGCTGCACAATGTCCATTAAAGAAAGTTAAGTTATTAGAAGAGAACATTGAACTATACAAAACAATTGATAGTTTGATTCAGTCTGATTTGATAAATCCCAATTCTACTATAATGCACTTGTCTTTTTTCAAAAGGATATGATGCAGGCAAGGGAGAAACGGACAGAACAGAGCAAGTACAAGCCACTACACTAAGTGCCCAGACTGATCAAGGTATTGAAGGAGATGAGAGCATCAAAGAAGAACCACCAGACCATGCTAAGAACACTGAAGGTGTCAAACAAGTAAGTCTCTCTTTGACTCCATTTGTTTCTCATGAAGCCACTGCTATATTAAAGAGTGTATTATACTATATACAAGAGCATGAGAAAGCAGTGAGTATAAAACCGCAAGCAGAAGAGAGTTTATCTGAAATAAGTGTTAAGGAATTAGAATCAACAAGTTTATCTTATCATAGAGAACCTATAATGCACTTGTTTCTTGTCCAAAGTGTCAATGCTGTTTCAGGAACAAAAGGAGAAAAACACAGAGGAGTTACATCGGAACAGAACCTTTTGCTTGAACAAGTTCAGAACATGGAGGAATCACTAATAATAAACTACCAGTGCCAAAAAGACCAGAGAAGAGGAGTGTTACTGGATTATTTTCTCCAAGGAGAACCACTTGATGTCCCTTACATCACCATACCACAAAACAATCAAGATTGTATAGTTTCGAGGTCGAAACTTCTTCAAGAGGGAGGGTATAATGAGGTCATCAAATCAGCATAAGCCATGGAGGAAGGAATCAGAACATATAGAGAGAAGAGCATGAAGCTGAGGAGAGCAAAGGAGACATGTGAGCTTTGCATAGCTCAAATGGAGATCAAGAACGGCCATACCAGCTCTACCATCACTTGGAGTTCACGTTCAAATTATCCACAGAACATCACAAAGTAGAATCATTCCAAAAGCTTACCACATGAAGAAGATATTGAGGATTTAATCTGGCAGACCTCAAATGGAGACAATGAAGACTGACAGTTACAAATTGAAGCACCCAAACCAAACCAGGAGGAACCAACCAACAAATATACTTTTTTTTGGATTCTCAACTCATCGTAAGACCACAGAGAATTGGAATTACATCAAAAGGAGTTATTATTTAAAAGATATTCACTGTCAAAGTCAAAGGAGGCCAGACTTACCTTATTTGGAAGATCATGTGTTCATACATTGCCAGGAGACTTTGTGTTACTTTTAGAAGCATTCTACAACACCTTCAGAAGCACCATCCCACACAGGATCAGGCGGATCATATTGGAACATAAGCAAACTCAACCGGAGCCATTTATGGAAACTATGAAGACTAATTGGTATGCGCATTCTCAAATCAAGATTTGGAAACCAGGAAGCAATAACCATCAACCAGAAGCAATGGAAGACGTCCTTAGCATCACCAAAACGCACAAGATCAATTACATAAGTTTATGGACCAACCTTCCTTATTCAGAAACAAGCACACTCAAAACTAGATCATCTAACAGCTCTTTTCTTTATTCTAGGGATTCATTTCATAAATTATTGTCAATATGACCGTTAGTAGTAAAGCCTATAAAGGCTCAGTTAGTTTTTTATATGTAAACACCTTTCAATCAATTAAAAATAGAGTTTTCGTTTTTCAGGGAGTTAGCTTTGTTTGTGTTCATTAGCATTAATCAGAATAGATATCATATAAAATCTAAAAGAGTAAGAACATGAGTTTGAAATTGTTGGGAATGTCCTGAAATCTACTGTACTATCTCTAGAAAGTATGAGAAGTGTCGAGATCAGACATAAGTCATAAATACTGGGTGATCATGATGACTTGCTAGAGCCCGCTCTTGATCTATAAGTTTAGGACTTATTACCAGTATTGTATGATCCCAAAGGGTCACACACCATAGCTAACGGGAAAGTTAAATGGAATTAATACGGTAAGATGCAAGGCATTTACTGTATTTATACAGAGAATTGGGCCAGACATAAGACAGTCTTTTGTCTGATTTGGGTCTTGGGCCCAAAAGCCTAATAGGCCATTAGTTTAATTACTTGGGCCCATATAAGCAAGAGAGAGGCGCCATTAAGCCTAGTAGTCTGCGATTTTCAGGTCTGGCCGTCCTCTCTCTCTCGGTTGTTCCAACTTTGGTCTAGCAGCCTGATCCAGTAGCTTGTAAGAGTGTGGATACCTAGGAGGAGCCGGTTATCATCTGCTCTCATTGATCTCTTCATTACCAATCCGCTGCGCCAATAACAAGGTAATGATTCTGATCTGGTTTATGATTCAACTGCAAATCACCTAGATCCTAGTTGATTGTGTTAGGTTGTAATCTGACAATTACACCAATGAACACACATAATCCAACAGTGGTATCAGAGCCTAGGTCGTTAGGTTTTTGCTGTTTGGATCATATTTAGGTTGTTTTACAGTTTAGAATCGAATTTGGCTTAAGAAATTTGATTAGAACTTGTAAAAACCCTAATATGAAAATCGCATGATCCGATTGAAACCCATCGGTATGCGATCTGTTCGCCCGTGTCGATCGACGAGGGAGCGAGATATCGATCGATATGAATCAGATCGATTGCTTCTCGCTGTCCCGATGACCCGATCGCATCGAGCTGATGCACGTGAGTATCGATCGACGCAGGAGCGTGATATCGATCGATACGCAGGCGTGGTAAACGGTCCGCGAGTAGCCAATCGGTTCAACCGAGCTTCGCGGTTTCGTTCTTCCCAAACCCGCGATAATGAACCAATCAAACCGATTGTGGTTCATTGTCAGCTTTAGCTTAAACCGCAGGTTAGGTCAAAATTGGCTAAAACACAAGGTGTTTCTTCCTGATTTTGGACTTAACCGAACCGATCCAATTTAATTGGTGGTTCAAGCGGTTAACCCAAATCGCGGTTTGCTGGAAATTATTTAATACAATTGGTGTTATTTAATTTCTGGTTAAACCGGATTTAAATTCAAAAATTGAATTTTAACCTAAATCGAAGGCTGGTCTAAGTTTGATTTGGTTGGACCAAATAATTTAGAGCTGGTCTGGTTTAGTAAATAACCAGTTGGATTTAGTAGTTAATTTGGTCTTGGACCAGAATTAATAAACCGACTCGGTTATGTCAAATTATTGGGCCAATTGGAATTCTGTGGTCTTGGGCCAAGAATTGGGCCTATAATTTGTGACCCAACCGAAAACTTTAATAAAACTTTAAATTAGAAATTTCTATTTTTGGCATGTTTCTAAATTTAGAAAGTTTCTAAAATAAGTAAGTTTCCAAAAATAGTAATCTTCTATTTTTGGAAAGAAAACCTAAAAATCCTCAAAACCAATATCAAGCTTGGATGTCTTGCCCAATCTTGTCAGCTACTTAACGCTTATTCAATTACAGATATGGCTTACAGTGTGAGGTGTCTGTTTTTGCGTAAGTAAAGTAGTATATAGTCACTAATTTCATTGGGAGTCCCAGACTTTAGTGATTATTTGGCTGTAAGAGATTGGTTTCCTTGACTGGGCCATCGGGAGTCCCGGGCCTTGAGACATCTGGTGAATTGGGCCTTGGGCCCAATCCACAACCGAGAGTTATATGGATATAATTAGCTGTGTGTATGCTTACCAAGTAAAGCTAATTCCGGGTGACGGCCAGTGGCCCATTTTGGTTTTGGTTGAACATGGGTCTCGGAATCATTGCATTCTAATGAGGTTAAACAAAGAAATTTTGAATGCAATGCGAGTTTTCTTATAAGTTTTTAAGATTACTCTTTTATGAACTAAATAACTAAAACTCTATTGTCTCATAATTTCAGCTATGTCAAGCACAACAACACAAAACACTTTCTCGATCCGGTCTGCCCTTGAGAAGGACAAACTGAACGGATCAAACTTCCTGAACTGGTCCAGGAACCTGAGACTTGTGCTCAGGCAGGAGAAGAAGGCTTATGTCCTTGAAAGAGTTCTCCCCCCTAGACCTGCGAATAATGCCGCACAAGCTGTGAAGAATGCTTGGGATACGCATTCTTCAGATGCTAATGACGTGGTTTGCCTAATGTTGGCGACAATGGCTCCCGAACTGCAGATGCAGTGGGAAGGCCTGACTTGTCCCATGGAACTGATGGCAAACCTGAAAGCGTTGTTTCAGGAGCAGGCTCGTACAGAGAGATTCCAAACTGTAAAGAATCTCTTGGACTGTAAAATGGCTAAGGATGCAGCAGTGAGTCCACATGTTCTGAAAATGATGGGTTATCTCGATCATTTGACTAGACTCGACTGTCCTATAAGCCAAGAGCTTGCTTGTGATATCGTTCTGCAGTCTCTTACTCCTGCATATGACCAGTTCATCTTGAACTATAATATGCATGGGTTGATAAAGACTTTGCATGGGCTACATGGTATGCTCAAGACTGCAGAACCTAATCTGAAGAAGGCCAAGGAGCCGTCTGTACTCATGGTGCAGAAGGGCAAGGGTTTCAAGAAATCTGCTGCAGACAAGGGAAAGGGCAAGGCAGTCAACAATGAAAAGGCCAAGCCCAAGCCCGTGTCTAAAGCTGGGCCTTCTGATATCTGTCACTTTTGCAAAGAGGCAGGGCATTACCGCAGGGACTGTAAGAAATACCAGGAAAGTCTGAAGGAGAAGAAGAAGTCCTTCGCGACTAATTCTTCAGGTATTTTTGTTATTGAAGTAAATACTACTACTTCTGATAATACCACTTGGGTATTAGATACTGGATGTGGTGCTCATATTTGTACAAATGTGCAGGCGCTCAGCAACAGTAGAAGGTTGAAGCAAGGGCAAGTAGAGTTGCGGGTTGGCAATGGAGCGAAGGTTCCAGCACTGGCCGTTGGCACTTACTTGTTGTCTTTACCTTCTGGATTGATTTTAGAACTTGAGAATTGTTATTTTGTACCTGCTATAAGCAGAAATATCATTTCAGTTTCATTGTTGGATTTACAAGGATTTGATTTTTCTATTAAGAATAAATTGTGTTCCTTTAATCTCAATGATATGTTCTATGGCTGTGCCCCTCTTATGAATGGGCTGTACATGCTGGATCAATCTACTCCAGTATATAACATTAATACAAAACGGTTCAAATCTAACGAAGAAAATGAAACGTTTCTCTGGCATTGTCGTTTAGGGCACATTAGTGAGAAACGCGTCAAGAGGCTCCATTCAAATGGACTCTTGGGCTCATTTGACTTTGAGTCTTGTGAGCAATGCGAATCTTGCCTAATGGGCAAAATGACACGGGCCCCTTTTAATAAACCCACAGAAAGGGCCAGTGAACTATTGGGCCTGATACATACTGACGTGTGTGGCCCAATGTCCACAAATGCTAGAGGAAACTATCAGTACTTCATTACATTCACTGATGATTTCAGTAGATATGGATATGTCTACTTGATGAAACATAAGTCGGACACCTTTGAGAAGTTCAAAGAATTCCAGAATGAAGTACAGAACCAGCTTGGTAAGAGTATTAAGGCTCTTCGGTCGGACCGAGGAGGAGAATACTTGAGCCAGGAATTCCGTGATCATCTGAGTGAGTGTGGGATCATCTCCCAACTCACACCTCCTGGAACACCTCAGTGGAATGGTGTATCTGAGAGAAGGAATCGGACATTGTTAGTTATGGTCCGATCCATGATGAGTCACACAGACCTTCCTATATCCCTTTGGGGATATGCTTTGCTGACCGCAACGTTCACACTGAACAGAGTGCCATCAAAAGCAGTAGCAAAGACACCATATGAGTTATGGACTGGAAAAGCTCCAGCAATGTCTTTTCTCAGAATTTGGGGTTGTGAAGCCTATGTCAAAAGATTAATCTCAGACAAGCTTACACCAAAATCTGACAAATGCTACTTCATTCGTTATCCTAGGGATACCAAGGCTTATTACTTCTATATGCGATCCGAGAACAAGATCTTTGTTGCTCGGGATTGTACTTTTCTTGAGAGGGAATTTCTCTCTAAGAAAGATAGTGGGAGTAAGGTACAACTTGATGAAATTCAAGAAGGACAGGAACCTGTTCAACCTAATGAGGAAGAACAGCAGGATGAATTACATGAAGTTGTAATAGAACCTGAACCTGAAGTACCTGAAGTTCGAAGATCCGGAAGGATCCGTCACGAACCCGATAGATATCAGGGATTCCTCGTGACTAATTGCCATGATCTTTTGATCATTGACGGTGATGAACCCTCAAACTTTGCAGAAGCCATGATGGGCCCTGACTCCTCAAAGTGGCGTGAAGCCACTGAATCCGAGATGGACTCCATGTCAGTCAACCGAGTGTTTTCACTGGTTGACTTACCCGCTGGTGCAAAAGCCATCGAGTGTAAATGGATCTTCAAGAAGAAGATTGACATGGATGGAAATGTCCAGATTTACAAGGCCAGGTTGGTGGCAAAAGGTTTCAAGCAAATTCATGGTATAGACTATGATGAAACCTATTCACCAGTGGCCATGATGAAATCAATTCGGATTCTCCTAGCAACTGCCGCTTATTATGATTATGAGATTTGGCAGATGGATGTGAAAACCGCCTTCCTGAATGGAATCTTGGAGGAGGATGTGTATATGACACAGCCTGACGGTTACATTGATCCTAAGAATGCTGGGAAAGTATGCAAACTTCATAAATCCATTTATGGATTGAAGCAAGCATCCAGGAGTTGGAATCTTCGTTTTGATGAGGCAATAAAGAATTTTGACTTCATCAGAAACGAGGAAGAACAATGTGTGTATAAGAAAACTAGTGGGAGCAAAGTGGCGTTTCTTATCCTATATGTCGATGACATATTGCTTCTTGGAAATGATATTCCAATGCTGAAGTCTGTTAAAGACTGGCTGGGAAGTTGTTTTTCCATGAAGGACATGGGTGAAGCCGCGTATGTTCTTGGAATCCGAATCTTTAGAGACAGATCTAAAAAGCTGATTGGACTTTGTCAAGATGCTTATATAGACAAAATCCTGCATCGATTCAGAATGGATAAATCCAAGAAAGGATTCACGCCAATGATACATGGTGCTACACTAAGCAAGGATCAGTGTCCTAAAACACATGATGAGCTTAAACGCATGAGTAGGATTCCTTATGCTTCGGCTATAGGATCTATCATGTATGCCATGATTTGTACTCGTCCTGATGTTGCTTATGCACTAAGCATGACGAGTAGGTACCAGTCTAATCCAGGTGAGAGTCACTGGATTGCCGTAAAGAATATCCTGAAGTATTTGAGGAATACTAAGGATAAGTTCTTGGTTTACGGAGGAAGTGAAGTGCTTGAAATGAGTGGATTCACGGATGCAAGTTTTCAGACAGATAAAGATGATTTCCGGTCACAGTCTGGTTACATCTTCTGTCTGAATGGCGGTGCAGTAAGTTGGAAGAGCTCCAAGCAGAGCACCGTGGCAGATTCCACAACTGAAGCTGAATACATCGCTGCTTCAGAAGCTGCGAAGGAAGGAGTTTGGATAAGGAACTTCTTGATTGAACTCGGTGTATTCCCAAATGCCACTGAGCCTCTAGCACTGTATTGTGACAACAATGGTGCAATTGCTCAAGCCAAGGAACCGAGACATCATCAGAAATCCAAACACATTATGAGAAGGTATCACCTGATTCGTGATATAGTGAATAGAGGTGAAGTGATGGTCAGCAGAGTTCCCACTGATGAGAACGTGGCTGACCCGTTGACAAAGCCACTCCCGAGACCTAAGCACGAGTTGCACACTGCTGCTGTAGGAATTAGAGATATTCAAATGTAATCTCTTTTTAAGTGGGAGTTGTGAGGGCTTTATTTTAGTTATTTTGATTGGTTCATGTAAACATTTTTTATGTTAATGAAATTTTATTTCTGGATTATTTTTAACTGTGATATAAAATAATCGTTACAAAATGATTCATGTCATTATATATGGGCCATCGAAGTACATGAGCAGACTTGATCCTGAAACCCCATGTTTAACGAAATGACATAAATCATAGTGTCCATAGTCGAAGGTTGTTGAAATTGGAACACCAACAACCATTTGAGACTAGAGTGTGTTGAGACATATGACCAAGTTTCGAGGGGTCATAGATGCGCGGCATCAAAGTCGACACATAGGTATATGTAGGGGAGCATATGACCGGAAATGGCCCGCTAATGAGAACTCTACAAGATATTAATATCTGTGTCATGAGAGGTTCTCATTTACGACTATAGAGTATAGTCCTTAGACCTGAGTTCGCATGCATGTGGCTGCACATGGATTGATGCGCTTTGATCATTGTCTAACGCTGTTTCGTAACTGGGAGCTATAAGGACCTTGGTTGGGTGTATTATGAAGTGTGTAGTTCATAGTGATGGAACAAGATGGGATTTGTCCCTGCCGTTTATCGGATGTAATATCTCTAGGCCAATCGGAGACTTGATAGCTGGTAAGAGAGTGGCCACTCCCAAACGGACTTGCCCAAGTCGTTTGAATTGTCAGTATCAAATCTTGTCCGATGAACATGGTCTGGCTATATAAGGATGACACGCATCTTGCCTTATGCCCGATCGAGATATTGAGACAAAAGGATTAGGGAATGTAGGATTCCAGTACAAGTGGGAGATTGTTGGGAATGTCCTGAAATCTACTGTACTATCTCTAGAAAGTATGAGAAGTGTCGAGATCAGACATAAGTCATAAATACTGGGTGATCATGATGACTTGCTAGAGCCCGCTCTTGATCTATAAGTTTAGGACTTATTACCAGTATTGTATGATCCCAAAGGGTCACACACCATAGCTAACGGGAAAGTTAAATGGAATTAATACGGTAAGATGCAAGGCATTTACTGTATTTGTACAGAGAATTGGGCCAGACAAAAGACAGTCTTTTGTCTGATTTGGGTCTTGGGACCAAAAGCCTAATAGGCCATTAGTTTAATTACTTGGGCCCATATAAGCAAGAGAGAGGCGCCATTAAGCCTAGTAGTCTGCGATTTTCAGGTCTGGCCGTCCTCTCTCTCTCGGTTGTTCCAACTTTGGTCTAGCAGCCTGATCCAGTAGCTTGTAAGAGTGTGGATACCTAGGAGGAGCCGGTTATCATCTGCTCTCATTGATCTCTTCATTACCAATCCGCTGCGCCAATAACAAGGTAATGATTCTGATCTGGTTTATGATTCAACTGCAAATCACCTAGATCCTAGTTGATTATGTTAGGTTGTAATCTGACAATTACACCAATGAACACACATAATCCAACAGAAATCTCTTCTCTCTCGAGTACAAGACCAGCCCCAAATCTCCTAATCTTTGATAAAAGAAAAGCTTAGCCTAAACAATGGCTTAAAAACCTAATTAATAGTCTAAAACACGATTTTGGGTCTTTCTGTAAATATGGAAAACTTCTGGGTAAATATTGCAAATCTCCAAAAACTGTATTTTTGACTCGCAGGAATTTCGTCCTTTAGTGGCGTCGGGCGACACCAACTTAGTGTCGGGCGACACTACGTGCAGACGCACCCAGTGAACTCTGTGAAATCCATGTATGCTGCAAAATCCCTCCAAAAGCTCCCAGAATCTCCAAATAAACTCCAAACGTACCTAAACCTGCAAAGGACTCTAAAGACTCAAAATACAAGGTTAAAGAATCAATATATACACTTATATCATGGTTGAAAACCTAGAAAAACCATGATATATCAAATCCCCCACACTTAGCCTTTGCTTGTCCTCAAGCAAGTAAAGAACCAAAGTATAATAAAGAGGTCTAAAAACTCAGAAACTCATTTCGTCTTAGGAACATCGCTTTCACATTCACTTAGTAAACCACCTGAAAACTTTCCTACAGATATCAAGACCACAATATACTTCCCCCACACTTAGCAACTGTCCCAAGTAAACTCCACAATCAGATTAGGATATTCAAGTTCACCACACTAACCTCTGTATACAATTAGGTGCAGTCTCAGAGAGGACACATGGACTCAACCCAGTCAGTAGCTGACCACCAAACTATCGGTTTATGGTTCCTTTCTTTTCCATTTCTCCCTTAGCAACTGATTTTTCCCAACTGGGTATCATTTTATTTTTTTATCAGTGCTCTTCCCTTTTTATTCGGGGTGTAACTTTGGACATGTTTCCATGGATGCACAGGAGATAATAGGGGTCTCTACCACTCCCGCGACCACTTCGAAGCTACTAGCTTATCCACAGTTTATTTCTTTTTACTTTCAAAGGAGGGGAGAAGGAAACCATACTCAAACAAGTTTACAAGCTGTGTCAGGCACGTCAGAGGAATCCAATCCAGAGATACCAAGCCCTTAGGTGAGAAAATTGAGTCAAGATTAGAGGTGAAGTTAGTGGTGGATCCTCTAAATACCTGAGAAGACATGGGTGTCCTTGGTAGGTTGATCCGTGTGTGGTTATCTAACAGTCATAGAGCTACTGCAGATCTGTCCAATGGTCACTTAGTTCCTGTTCCAGCGAAAATCTCCTCGAAAAATCATAGTTTCATACCAATTTTGACTAAAAAAAACAGTTTTGTAAACAAAGAAAACAAAGGACTGACTTTAAGAAAACAGAACACAATGTCAGTAACCACCTCCCCCGCCCACTTAGACTGCACTGTCCCCAATGCAATCGCAGCTTGGGCTCGGGAGAACGAGGTATAACTAGCGAAAATTTGGAAAATCAGAAACCTTACCTGCTAGCATGGTTAGTGTCAACCGACACACAGCCAGTGTCGAACGACACAAGGCTTTGGTCGACACAAATCTGATCCGAATCGAGCATCCTCGATTATAGTCCGTGTTTTCGAGTTTGGTGTCGACCGACACTAAGGAACGCCGTTCGACACTATTGTCTGCAATCCTGTTCATCACGTTCTGAAACACCAAAAACCAGAAAAATCAAAGTAACCAAAACCAAAAATCAAAAAGAAAAGAAAAACTGACCCAACAGTGGGTTGCCTCCCACTCAGCTCTTGTTTTTATTCAGTAGCTTGACTATGGGTAGGAGATCAGGCTCCTGGGGGTTTCAACAGAGGTTGTGACTGCCTCTGCGAAAGTCTCCTCATCCAAGGAGGTGTGTAAGCAGTATCAGCGTGAGATCGTCCAAGGAATGAGGGAATAGAGTCATGGCGGGAGCGTAGCTTGGGTGGGATATAGTGTTTCTCTGCATTCACAACAATGAAGTCATGAGGATTAAGTTTAGGGGATGCATACCTTCGCTTTGGTGGATGTCTGATGTTTGGAGCTTTCTGCTTATGAGTAGTTGCAGGCTCTGAAGATGTTAGAGTAGATTCCTAAGGAACCACCATCTTCTCTTCTCCAATATCAGACATTGCAGCCTCACAATTCTGAGCTTCATGTTCTAGCTGAACACTAAAGGCTTGACCATCAATTGTGGGTTTTCGCAGCTTATCCATCTTGAAGTGCAGAGGCTTATCTCCCAGGTGGAGATCAATCAGACCATACCTCACATCAATCACTGCTCCAGCTGTAGCTAAGAAGGATCTGCCAAGTAGTAAAGGATCATCTGGTTCCATATCATATTTCAGCACCACGAAGTCTGTTGGAATCGAGTAGTTTCCAACTCGGATAGGGATGTCCTCAAGAACTCCTTATTGAATCCTCTTCGATCGATCGGCTAGGATTAGAGAGATCCTAGTATGCTGGAAGTTTGTCAATCCCAATCTCTCAGCCACAGAGTATGGTATGAGATTCACACTAGATCCCAAGTCACATAAGGAGTGCTTGAAGCTGTTCTCGAAGATAGAGCAATATAGCGCAAAGGCTCCTGGATCTGGAAGCTTCAATCTGATTCAGTAGCACAGAACTGACTCGCTTAGATACAATCATCACCCCTTCTTTCAAATCTCCATCAGTAGAGATCATCTTCTTCGCATATCTCTGCACATATGGGTGAACTCGCGAGGCATCAGCTGGTGGAGTCTCATTCAACTCCTTATCCATCACCACCATGCATTTTACCACATTCTGCTCATATTTAGACCTCATAGGAACTCTGGGGAACGGTATAGGAGGTTTGTAGACCCTCTCCTTAGCAAAAACATCAGATTTGGACGAAACTGGATCTGCCCGACCGTAGCGTCGACCGACGCAGAAGTGGTGTTGGTCGACACTAAGTGATGTTGACCCTTCAATGTCGGGAATGGTCGATTTCTGTTCGTCATGAGAACTCGAAATTGCTGTCAGAACTAGGTGTCGACCGACGCAGAAGTGGTGTTGGTCGACACTAAGTGATGTCGACCCTTCAATGTCGGGCATGGTCGATTTCTGTTCGTCATGAGAACTCGAAATTGCCGTCAGAACTAGGTGTCGACCGACACTAGATGGGTGTCGATCGACACTGAGGGATTTTACCAAAAGGTCAATGTCGATCTCGGTCGATTTCGATCTGTCGAAACTCTCGAACTCTGGGCTTTCAAGGGATGTCGACCGACACTGAGGTGGAGTGTCGGGCGACACTACGTGCAGACGCATCCAGTGAACTCTGTGAAATCTATGTTTGCAGCAAAATCCCTCCAAAAGCTCCCAGAATCTCCAAATAAGCTTCAAAGGTATCGAAACCTGCAAAGGACTCTAAAGGCTCAAAATAAAGGTTAAAGACTCAATATATACACTTATATCATGGTTGAAAACCTAGAAAAACCATGATATATCAAGCATCCATTTGAGCGATTCATTGGATTATACTGAGTTTTCAGATCATTTTTGTTTGTGTGATTCAAGCAAGTGTGTTCTGCCATCGATTGAGAGAGTCAGTCACCCACTGAACAAGAGAGTTGTTCATCCAGCCTTCCACTTCATCTATTTTGAGCAGATCAAGAGAGCTTTGAAGCCAGTATTCTGTTCTCCATCATCATATCCATCTAGTCTCAGGTTTGGGGCAGCATGAGTTGGACGGTATCGCTGGTCAACGGAACACATCCGCGGGCTAGCATGTTTGCATAATGGATGGTGCATCCGTGTAGAATCATGAACGGACGTGCTTAAGGTTACTACGGATGATCGCATCGTCCGTGGGATGATCTCACCGATCGTGGGACTATCCCAGGGCGAACGCGGGACGAATGCATGACGAACGCAAGATGACCACACCCGATCATGGGACGATTGTATCCGTCCACAGACGATCGCACCTGACCGTAAGGACGCGATAAAGTGGTGCCCATTCGTGGAACATGACCTGACCACGGTCGTCTCCGTTCGTTATAACCGGATACAAAGGGACTTAGGCCGGATTAGTTCGAATGTAGAATGGCTAGGGTACTATTGTTACCAACGGAATGTTGGTACACATAAAATGATTGCTAATGTATCCGGATGTTAATAAGCCATGAATGGTTCATAGAGTTTGAATGGGGTAAACACCTTGAGTCAGATTCGGGGACGAATCCCTTTCAAGGGGGTTAGACTTGTAGTATCCCCGAACCGGGATACCACACCCTAGGAGGATTGGGGGAATGAGGCATGGAACCAGAACTTTGTAAACAGTCTAAGGGAATAAGAATAAGGGTCCATGGCCTAGAAAAGAAGCTAAGCTCAGCTGGATGTGAGCTTAGCTAGGAAGGGAGTGTTCAGCTAAAATGAGCTGAACAGTCCAGCTGATCAGCTGGGATAGCTGGCAATCAGCTCAACCCAGCTGGATGGAGTGATGACCTACTAGGTCAAGGGGCGGTTGGGTCAAAGGGTCACCATTGGTTGGCACCCTTTCGGCTGACCAAAGACACCCATTCGCCAAGGGGAAGTTATGGGCGTGATGAAGCCTATAAATACACCTTTGGTAGGCCATTTTCGCCATCATCACATCCAGGGAAGAACCCAGGATTTTCCTAAGGCAAAGTCCAATTAAAATAAGATAAAGAAGGAGAATTTGGCCGGAATACTCAAGGGTATTAGCCAGCGGTTTAAGATGGAGATTTGGGATGGTTTACAAGGCAATCAAGGCTGGAAACAAGATGAAAATACCCCGAAACTATTGAAGGAAAGTTTGGGGATGAAGGAAACCGAGCAACAGCTTGGTACACGCGGGATGACCGGAAGATTCAGCGGGTCGACCGGAAACGACCGCAGAATATATGTGACCGTCCTCGTATGCGACTGTTCGTGGAACGGATATGACTGTTCGTGGAATGGACCCGATTGGTCGGATTGCTCAGGGGGGATAAAGATGATCCGTATACACTATCGAATCAAGAGAAAATGGTTGGATAGGATCAGCTGAGTATAAAGGATCACGATCGGCCATGGGCCATGATCGTGATCATGACCGGCCATCGGATGGCAAGCGGATTGACCCACGTGAATGGGTTGGAATGGGTCAACGGGTCGCGTGCAACCACTAAGGCACATCCGTGGGATGAGTTGCTAAAGGTTGACAGATTACGTTAGACCGGCCCTTACGTGAAACGGACGGATGATCCGGGTCAATAGCAATCAGTCCGAGGGTTACCACAATCGTTCGTGGAATGTACGTTCGGCACACGCGGGTCATCTGTAACCATCCGTGGAACGTTCGCAGACGAACGCGGGTGAATCGTACACGTTCGTGGGACGATCGCGAACGATCGTACCCGTACGTGGGATGATCGCGACCATTCGCGGACGATCGTTCCTGCAGGCGGGACGACCGTGTTGGTTTACGGACGTACACACAGACGAACGTGTCCGTTCGTGGGTCGCGTTACGGTCATTGAATGTGACCGGTTTGGGTCATGGGACGGATTAAGGACATGAAACGATTTAAGAGGAATGTAGAATGATGCAGGAAATGAACACGGCTCAGACAAAAGGGCGAATGATAAAGGGAAACAAAGGAATGGAAAAGAGTATGGTGGTCAAACCAAAGGAACTAGAAGATCCCTTTTGTACTCGGTCATGTGGGGATGGTTGGTTGAATGACTAAGTACAAAGGGGATCTGTTCTATGGGTTTTGATGAACAGACGAGCTAAATGGTGAAAGTAAGCACAAGGACAAAGGAACCAGGATGTTCAACCAATTTCATACCGTATCGTTACTAAGGCAAATGTACACATTAAGTAGCCAAATTATATTCTAAGCAATGGTTTAGAATGGAATAGGAGAACAGAATAATATAAATAAAGACTTAGGTGGTTAGAATGGACAGATAGGATAAGAACCTCGGAAAGAGTTTTGAGAAAACGAAATAAGAACTCATGAGGTTCACGGATGGATCGTTCTTTAGAAGAACGATATTAAGGTTAAGTAAGGATTTCTGTTGCGTATTGATAAGTATGAAGGATCTAAGACTAGAAGTCAATAGGAAGATCCGAGGAATACTTGTTCCTAAGGGAAAATTTAGAATATGACGAAATTTAGGAGGTTCAGGCAAGGGAACGGCCTGGCCATTTGAACGCATCGACCGTGGCCTAGGGTGGCCAGGTCGGAGCTTCACAGGATGATCCTATGCTAACATAACTAGCATATACATGGTCGATAAGCTAGGTCTCCAAGTCATGAAACATCTGTGACCATACCGACTTAGGTGGCTCAACGATGATATGGAAATACTAATAGCCGATCAAGTCACCATTCTGTTTAGCGTTGGCAAGTAAAGTGACCATGTGGTGTGCAACGTCGTACCCATGCAAGTCGGTCATCTAATTCTTGGCCGACCCTGGTAGTTCGATAAAGAGACGCTACACAACAGACGTACCTGATATACTTGTATTTTCATGCATTTAGGCTATTGTTAGGATCATGTTTTACTTCTTTTTAGTTTCCTTTAGCTTTATTTCTTTGGTCATTGGTGTGTTTAGAATATAGGATCATCTAGAGCTAGGTTTAGGCATTCTAGGCTTGCATTTGGAGTGTTTCTTATGTTTTGTAGGTTCTAGGAGTTGCTAAGGATGTTTGGAAGAGTTTGGAGGCCAAAGGAGTGATTGCAAGTGAAATTGTGATGAAAGACCAAACCGATGAGCTTGAAAGATTGAGTCATATGAAGATATTACGTTGACTTTTAGCACTGGGATTCTGACTAAAAAATCATGGGAAATTGAGTTAGCTTTCTAATGGAGGTGGTTTGAAGTCATTCGGAGCTATATGAAAAGAGTTATGCCTGATTTACTGGATGCATCTCAACACAAAAAAATTCAGACAGTCCATACCGGGTGGCGTATCGGGTGGCCAGGTCGATACGACCCTTCCCAGAAAAATCCGAGAGTTCATACCGGGTGGCGTATCGGGTGGCCAGGCCGATACGACCCTTCCCAGAAAAATCCGAGAGTTCATACTGGGTGGCGTATCGGGTGGCCAGGCCAATACGACCCTTCCCAGAAAAATCCGAGAGTTCATACCGGGTGGCGTATCGGGTGGCCAGGCCGATAAGCGTCCCAGAAATTGTTTCGGATCCGGGTCAACACCCGGTTTGTTCCGGGTTGACCCGGCTCGCACCCTATTGACTATTTAAGCCAAAAACCTTTTTTTATTGCATCTTAAGCTTTATTTTATGTTCTAAACACTTGGAAGAACAAGTTTGATTTGTTGGATTAATCTAAGTACTTTTTGGTGATTTCTTTTCTTAATCTTCCTCAAAATCTCTAATCTCTAATGATCAACACTATCCCTATGGATTTTGTTGTTCATATGATGATTAGTGAGTAGTTCTTCATAGGGCTTATGGGTTAGGTAGGATTAGGTTGATTAGGGGTGATCAATGGATTTCTAGTGCTTAATTGTTTAAAATCTCATCTGTCAAAGTGTGTTTAATGTCTAATTAGCCTTGATCAAGTTGATTAGAATGCTTAAGATTTCTTGTTCACAACATGTTCGATGAAATTCCTGTTCATAGCTTTGATAGAACTTTCACATTCTAGCGCATGAGAATGTATGTTTAGAGTGATTGTTAGTTGTTTGGAACTTGTGTGATTGCTTGCTTGATTCTAATTCACAAATGAGAATTTGTTCTTGGATTAGGATTAAGTAAAGAGATTAGTATTAAGAGCTTAAACTGATCGTATCGTTGTGTTCCTTGCTAGGAGATTAGCTTGTTTGAAGTTTGAATTACGATCCTTGATCATCCCGAGTCACATGTCCGTTGACCTTAACCTTATGCCCTATCTTTATCATTGATTGAATTCGCATTCGTTTACTTGCCTTTTACTTACTTCTGTTTGAATTGTTCTCGTTAGGATTGTTAGAAACCAAAAACTTAATTGAGTGATTTGACTCTAGAGGTTTAGTACTTGCTTATTGGTCTTATCCATCCCAAAAAGGTTCGATACCTCAAAGCACTTCGATAAGCTTGAGGAATTGGTACCTCAAAGGATCCTAAAATTTTAGTTATCAATTTGGCGCCGTTGCCATTTTGGGATTCTGGATATATCAATTCGTTTTCTATTCCTTTTTAGTTCAAGTTATTGTTACTAATTTGCTACTTTCTCTCTTTTTGATGCTAGGTGTATGAACTTGCGCAGCAAAGGGACTACAAACTTAGTTGCAAGAGTTTACGACATCAAAGCACACGAGAGGAGATTAGCAAGGGAACGACGAGCACAAGAACGAGCAGTTCACGTTGAAAGTGTCGAGCAAACAGTTATGGATAACCACGAGGATCAACAGCAGCAGCAACAGCAGCAGCAACAAAGGCCGGTTAGGGCCATTGGTGATGGAGATACACCTTACACAAATGCTAACCGGCATGGAATCATTCCACCAGCGGTGAACAATAATAACTTTGAGATCCGAGCTATGGTGATGAACATGGTGCAGAACAATCAGTTCCATGGGTTAGCATCTGAGGACCCGTTGCAGCATTTGGACACCTTTGACAAGATTTGTGCCACCACGAGGCTGAATGGTGTGACTGACGATGGGTTGAAAATGCGTCTCTTCGTCTTCTCTTTGGCAGACAGAGTCAAGGATTGGGAAAGCACTATCCCTCCAGGATCCATCACTACTTGGGGAGACCTGAAGAAAGCTTTCCTGAAGAAGTTCTTCTCACCTACTAGGACTGCCCGTTTTCGCAGTGAGCTATCCGGGTTTGTGCAGCGCAACAATGAGAGCTTCGCTGAAGCTTGGGAGAGGTTCAATAAGCTCACCACTCAGTGCCCACACCATGGTTTCACCAAGGAAACACTACTCAGTAACCTCTACCGTGGAGTGCTTCCTAGAATGAGGGCAATGCTAGATTCTTGCAGCAATGGACACTTCCTAGGAAAGGGAGTAGATGCAGCTATGGAGCTGATTGAAAATCTTGCAACGAGTGATGGTAACTACAATGAGGACTATGAGCGCACCAATAGAGGATCATCTTCCACGGATGAGAAGTATGAAAAGGAAATCAAAGCTTTGAATGAGAAGTTAGACAAGATGATCTCCATTGGCCAAAAGAACATAAGCTTTGTGGGACACTATGAGGATTCTAAGCCACAGCTTTATGATGATGATGAGGATTTGACACAAGAAGAGATTAACTTCATTGCTGGACAAGGTGGTTTCAACAAGGGCTTCAACCAAAACTATAGAAACCACCCAAACTTCTCATACCGCAACCCCAATGTAGCCAATCCTCAAGACCAAGTCTATCCTCAAGCTCCATCTCAAGGACAAGCTCCACAACAAAAGCCTTTTGTCTCCTACACCAACCAACAAGGGTTTGTCTCTCAGCCTCAACCTCAGGGACAACAAGGCTATGTCCCCAAGCAACAATACCCTCCACCCGGTTTTGGACAACAACAACCACAAGCTTCTTCCTCTTTGGGTTTGGGTAATGAGTTAAAGGGCATGATGCAACAACTCATCCAAGGACAAGCTAGTGGGGCATTGGAAGTGAAGAACTTAAAGAATGAGTTGCAGCATTTGACCTCTCGCTTGATCAATGTTGAAAACATGCACGCTTCCACTTCTAGACCTACCGGTACCTTGCCCGGAAACCCGGAGAAGAACCCAAAAGACTACTGCAATGCAATCTTCTCTACTGTTGATCATGAGAAATCAGACTATGAGCGAGAGGTTGATGAGATAGAAGCTCTTCTCTATGGTTATGAACTCCCTCCGGCTGCACCTGTTCCTCTCAAGGAGATGAAAGCCACAGTAGTTAAGCCTTCCTATGTTGCACCAGCTAAGGTGATGAGTGCTACTGATACTTTTGCTGAAGATATTGTGCCTACTATCCAAACAGCACCAAAAGTGCTTCCTAAGCTTGGTAATCCGGGTAAATTTACCATTAGTTGTACTTTGGGAGACTTGGAGATTACTGATGCATTGTGTGATTCCGGCTCTACTGTGAGTGTGATATCTCTTGACATGGTGGAATCTCTTGGGATTAAGAGCATGGAAAGGTACACATCTTCTATTACATTTGGAGACTCTTACTCAAAAACTCCAATGGGAATGATCAAGGACTATCCACTGAAGATTGGTGAGTGCACTATCCCAACTGACTTTATTGTCATGAAGATGAAGAAGAGTACCTAACTACGTCTCTTACTTGGTACCTCTTTCCTCAACACCACTGGAGCTTGTCTGGATTTCAAAAAGATACGTGTTGTGCTGAATAATGTTGATACCAAAGCTTACTATCCTCTAAGGAGCACATCTCTTCACACTTGTGGTGTCATCCTCTCTCCAAATGAGGATGATATGTTAGAGGAAGCAAGGCTATTTGCCAATGTCGGCAAGGAAGTTTGGCCTAAACCCACTACTCATGGATCATTGAGTGAGCACATGGGACGTGCTCAAAAGAAGAGGGTGGATAGAGCTATTGGAACTCCTTCTATGACCATAAGGACTGAGTTTGTTGGATCCATCTCTTCGAAGAAGCTGAGCATCGATGAGGAAAAAGCTCCCAAAGAGAAGGCTGTGGATATGGTGAGAAAGATGTCTCCAAAGGTTGTAAAGGCTTCGATCAGTCCAAGGTTCCAAGGCGACTCAGTCAATCTCAGTGAGCTGACTTCTCAGGTCCTAGCCATCACCCTCGAGGGAAGGCCACACTCTTCAACCGCCTAAAACTCGGTTTGCGAAAGTCGAGCTTAACGACTTTAAACAAAAGCGCACTTGGGAGACATTCCCATGTTTATCCTTGTACATACGTCTTTTGTTTGTTATTTTTGATGTTTTGCTTTGAGTTTGTTCAGGTTTTGGTCTTAGGGTGAGGTTGTATACCAGTAGGTGTTGAGTAAAGGCCGCGGGAATGAAGAAAGATGATATCGGAGTCAATATCGGGTTCCGTATCGGCTGGCCAGGCCGATACGGTTATGGTAAAAATAATCCGAGACTCAGTATTGGGCACCGTATCGGTTGGCCAGGCCGATACGGGATGCAACAATTAAATCCGATAGTGGATATCGGCTGGCGTATCGGTTGGCCAGGCCGATACGCTCTCACTGCCCAAGTTCACTCGACCGATACGCCCTCTCTTGGACCAGGTAACACTCCAACTTGTACATACTTGCATTTTAGCTTCTTTTTTTTTCTTTTTCTCCTTTTGTTGAGTCTCTCTCTCGAGCTTACCTTCCCACCGAGACGGTGTGAACTAAGTTTGGGGGAGAGGCTAGTTGCTAACCATGTTTTCTTTGTTCCTATTTTCGATTTCCTCACTTTGAGTCTCATGCATTTTATTTATGGCATAGAAAAAACCGAAAAAATTGAAAAAAAAAAATTTTCAAAAAGAAAGCATGTAGTTGCACTTGCATCATAGGATCGAGTCTAGTTGCATCATATAGGACGCATGCATAGGGAGCAATGATTGAAATTCCTTGTAAGAATGATTGAGTGATGACGTGTTCTTTATGCTAGTTGTTTGAGCTAGTTGATTGTCATAAGATTGTAATTCAAGAAAGGCTAGAAAGTTAAGACGAACCATGCTCGGATTGCTTGCTTTGAAACTTGGTTTGAAACTGAAATAGGCTTTGAATTGACACTAGCTCTACCTAAGTGAGAACTGTAATGATGACATCTAATTATCTTACTCATGCTTTGTGTGCTAAACTCATGGATACTCTGAAAATATTCAAGCATTCTTATCCCTTTTACCACTCTCGCTTGCTTGAATAGACTCCACACCTTTCACCACACTTCTTTCAAACCATAAACACTCTTGTTGAGAGGTAGACCTATTTTCTTGAATGAGCTAGATAAAAAGTGTTGAGTATGAGGCGACTAGGGGAAATTTCCATATAGTGCAGGCTCAACACCTTTAGCTTTGCAATAGGCTAGAATCCAAGTTTGGGGGAGGAATTGGGAATGGAAGAAGAGAGTAAAGAAAGAGAAGAATGAAAGGGATTTTGGTTGGGATCTTATGTTTGATGGCAAAGTGTTTTAAAAGAAGAAAAGCTCTTATGTGTTTAAAGAAAAGAAAAGTGTCTCATATTTTGAAATGAAAAGAAGCCAAAGGCTCAACTTAAAGAAAGAAAAGAGACCATTGCTAAAGGAAGGTTTGAGCTAAGTTAAAAAGAAAAGATTTGCCACTGTTTTGAAAAGTCTTTATTGATCCTTGGGGAGTTTGATTGGAAAGTGTTTGATTGAGAAAAGGGTGATACGATCTTAATGGAGAAGATCAAGCCCTTTGATGCACTTTGTGAGTCTGGTTGTTGGATGGATGATAATCAAATGGGATGGACAGATTGAAAGGAATAGAAACAGGGAAATGAAGGAAACTTCCTGAAGTTGCGGAATGACTTCAAGACTTTCAAACTCGGTTCTTCTAGGAGATAAACACCAAAAGAAGAATCCAAGATGAATGGATATTACACACCATTCAGATCAAACACTTTCAGAAGTTTTAGAATAAAAAGAAGTTTGATAAAAGTTCAGAAATGGGTACTAAGAGTTTTAAATAGGAAAAATCAACAAGGCTGCATGAACAGCACTTAATACACCTAGGAAATAACACAAAGACTAAATTAAACTCTCAGATTTCGAAATTCAACTTTAAAATAGGTCATGGGCCTTATGGATCAGCAATGGGCAAGGATAATAGTATGTGGGCTTGCCTCATTAAAAACCTCTCTTGGAAAACCCATTAGGACAAAACCAAGAGGAGGGAAAAAGAGTACAAGTCCACACACCTCCAATGCTGATGACTTAAGTGGCTTGAATCACAACCAAAGTGGCTGGATTAGCACACTCAAGTTGGCTCTGGACGTGGTGTAGAAGTGTGTAGAAGGCTTGCTTGAATTGCTTTGCCTTAGCTCTGGTCATTGGTCCAATTGGTAAGTGCAAAGCTTCTGATTCTTGCTCTCCATTCTCCTCTGGTTCAAGCTGCTCCTTAGCTCCATTTTCCTCAGCTACAAGCTGATTCTCAGCTCCATTCTCCTCTGGTTCAAGCTGCTCAATGGCTTCAGGTTCCAAGCTTCCCATGATCACATCATCCCCTCCCTCTTGAAAAGGATTTGACCTCAAATCTGGTTCATCTGCAATAAAAGGAACTAAATCAGAAACGTTGAAGCTTGAACTCACATTATACTTACCTTGCAAGTCGAGTTGGTAGGCATTGTCATTGATCTTTTTGATGATCTTGAATGGTCCATCAATGCGTGGCATCAACTTGGACTTTCTCTCATTAGGAAACCGCTCCTTCCTCAAATGTATCCAGACCATGTCTCCTTCCTTGAAGATCATCTCCTTCCTGCCCTTGTTGGCATACTTAGCATAAAGCTTTGTCTTCTCCTCAATGTTGATCCTAGCTTTCTCATGAATCTGCTTGATGTAATCTGCCTTTTTCTTTCCATCCATACTAGCTCTTTCACTCAAAGGTAAAGGCATTAGATCCAAAGGTGATAAAGGATTGAAACCATAAACAATTTCAAATGGAGAAAACTTAGATGCAGAATGTTTAGCATGATTATAAGCAAATTCAACATGTGGCAAACACTCTTCCCATGTCTTAAGGTTCCTTTTGATCAATGCACGCAGTAGAGTAGACAATGTTCTATTAACTACTTCAGTTTGCCCATCAGATTGTGGATGACAAGTAGTAGAGAACAACAATTTAGTACCTAGCTTAGACCAAAGTGTCTTCCAAAAGTAACTAAGAAACTTAGTATCTCTATCAGAAACAATAGTCTTAGGCATGCCATGTAATCTCACAATATCGTTAAAGAACAGGTTAGCTACATGCATATCATCATCAGTTTTGTGGCAGGGAATGAAATGAGCCATTTTAGAGAACCTATCTACCACAACAAATATTGAATCCTTCCCTGTTTTAGTCCTAGGCAATCCAACAAAAAAATCCATAGAAATATCATTCCAAGGATGCAAAGGAATAGGTAAGGGAGTATACAAACCGTGAGGCTGGACTTTGGACTTATCTAGTTTGCAAGTAGAACACCTTTCACAGGCTTTCTCAACGTCCCTTTTCATGTGTGGCCAATGGAAGTGTTCTTGCATCACCTTAAGTGTCTTAGCAACACCAAAGTGTCCCATTAATCCTCCACCATGTGCTTCCTTAACAAACAAATCTCTCAAAGAAGAATTAGGAACACACAAACGGTTTTCATAGAACAAGAACCCATCATGCCTATAGTACTTTTCAACTGCAAATTTCTCACAAGATGAATAAATCTGTCCAAAATCAGAATCATTTGCATAAAGAGACTTAATATGTTCAAAACCAAGTAACTTAGACTCAAGAGAAGTCAGTAAGACATACCTTCTTGATAATGCATCAGCAACTACATTATCCTTACCTTTCTTGTATTTGATCACGTATGGGAATGTCTCAATGAATTCAACCCACCTGGCGTGTCTCTTGTTGAGTTTCTGCTGACCTTTTAGATGCTTAAGGGACTCATGATCAGTGTGTATGACAAACTCCTTTGGCCATAAGTAGTGCTGCCATGTCCGCAATGCTCTCACCAATGCATAGAGCTCCTTATCATAAGTTGGATAATTCAGTGTTGCTCCTCCTAGCTTCTCACTGAAGTAGGCAATTGGTCTCATTTCCTGCATAAGCACAGCACCTATACCAATACCAGAAGCATCACATTCGATTTCAAAAGTTTTAGAAAAATCAGGAAGTGAAAGAACAGGTGAATGAGTAAGCTTCTCTTTCAAGGTTTGGAATGCTTGTTCCTGAGCCTGCTCCCACTTAAAACCCACGTTTTTCTTGATAACCTCAGTGAGTGGAGCTGCTAGAGTGCTAAAATCCTTCACAAATCTCCTATAGAAACCAGCTAGGCCATGGAAGCTTCTCACTTCTCCAACTGTTTTTGGGCTTGGCCACTCCATGATAGCTTTCACTTTCTCTTCATCAACCTTGATTCCATCTGTACTCACAACAAAACCTAAGAACACAAGGTTATCTGTTCCAAAAGTACATTTCTTATAGTTGGCATAGAGGCTTTCTTTCCTTAACACTTCAAAGACCAACATAAGATGCCTAACATGCTCTTGTAGGTTCTGACTATACACTAGGATATCATCAAAGTACACAACAACAAAATGCCCAATGAATGATCTAAGAACATGATTCATCAGTCTCATGAATGTACTAGGTGCATTAGTTAATCCAAATGGCATCACTAACCATTCATATAGCCCTTGTTTAGTTTTAAATGCAGTTTTCCATTCATCACCCTCTTTCATTCTAATCTGATGATATCCACTCTTAAGATCAACCTTAGAAAAGATGCTAGAACCATGCAATTCATCTAACATATCATCTAATCTAGGTATAGGGTGGCGATACTTCACTGTTATGTTGTTGATGGCTCTGCAATCTACACACATCCTCCAGCTACCATCTTTCTTTGGCACCAATAGGACAGGAACATCACTAGGACTCATGCTCACACGGATATGACCTTTGTCCATAAGCTCAGTGACTTGTTTCTCTAGTTCTTTGGTCTCCACTGGATTGGTTCTGTATGCAGGTCTATTTGGCAAGGAAGCTCCTGGGATGAAGTCTATTTGATGCTCAATACCTCTAATGGGAGGTAGATCTTCTGGATTTTCCTCAGGGAATACATCCTGGAACTCCTGAAAAAGTAATTCAATCTCGCTAGGCACAGCCTGCTTTGGGGCAGTTAAGTTCATATAACAACCTTTAAAAACAAGAAGTAAAGTTGTAGAATAACTTCCCTTTGGTTTCTGAAGCATGAGGTTGTTTGTTTGTTTTGTGGCAGGGGCTGATTGAGCTTTGGATGATTGAGCTTTGCTTTTCTTCATGCTAATCTGATCCTGATGCACTTCACTAGGAGTTAAAGGTACCAAGATTTTCCTTCTGCCCTTGAACTCAAAGGAATGGCGATTGGTGTAGCCATAATGAGTTGCTTTCCTATCAGATTGCCATGGTCTCCCAAGTAGTATATGGCTTGCATCCATTGGTAGCACATCACACAGAACCTCATCTTCATATTTTCCAATAGACAAAGGAACCAACACTTGGCTGTTTACTTCAAGTTCTCCTTCATCATTCAGCCACTGAAGTTTATAAGGCTTAGGACGCTTCATCACTTGTAGCCCAAGCTTCTTAACCATTGATTCACTGGCTACATTGGTGCAACTACCTCCATCAATGATGAGACTACATACTTTCTCTTGTACAATGCACCGAGTGTGAAACAAATTCTCTCTTTGTTCATTTCCTTCAGTCTTGGCTTGCACATTCAAAGATCTTCTAGTGACCAGTAGCTCTCCTTTGGCTGCCATTTCCAGTTCTACTTCCAATGGTTCAGATTCTGATTTCTCTTCTTCTGATTCAACCTCACCATTGTCTCTGATAATCATGATATTTTTGTTGGTGCATTCATTGGAGTAATGACCAAACCCTTGGCATTTGAAGCACTTGATCTCCCTAGTCCTTGTAGAAGTCACCTTAGCCTTTCCTTTTGGATCATGCTCCTCACTTTTAACCTTTGGAAAAGACTTGTAATCTCTGCTAAATCCAGACTTCTCTTCCTTGTGATAGTTAGGCTTTCCAAAAACATAACTAGGCCTAGAACTCTTCCTTTTGAGTTGTTTCTCAAACATGACTGCCTTATGCAACAACTCCTCTAACTCCACATAATGTCGAGTCTCCAGCCTGTCCAAGATGTCTCTGTTGAGGCCTCCCATGAATCTGTACATTGTAGCCTCAGTATCCTCTTGAATATCAGCTCTGAGCATCAAGGTTTCCAGCTCCTTGTAATACTCTTCTACAGTTCTGCTCCCTTGGGTACAATTTCTCAGTTTGTAGTGCAGCTCTCTGTGGTAGTGGCTGGGAACGAATCTCTTTCTCATAATTGTCTTCATTTGTGCCCAAGAATCCACTGGATAATCTCCTGCACGTCTCCTAGCAGTGACCAATTGATCCCACCAACTCAGAGCATACTCTTTGAATTCTGTTGGTGCAACCTTCACTTTGCTTTCAGAAGTGTATTCTCTGCAGTTGAACACAAGTTCAATCTTCTTTTCCCACTCCAGGTACTCATCAGGGTCATTAGTTCCTAGGAAGGTAGGAATCTTAATCTTCAAGCCTGCTAAAGGATCTTTGGATGGAGTTCTTTCTTCCTGATCACGCCTTCTCCTTCTGCGGTGATTTGAATTGGATGAATGGCTATAATAGCTTGCTGTTGCATCATTCTCTTGTTGTTGGCTATGTTCCTTCTTTGATTTATCTGTTCCAGAGATATGAAGCTCTTCCCTAAATGCTGCAAGACTCTCATTCAACATCTTAGCCAAATTTGCAGTGACTGCTTCAACCAAGGCTTTATTTTCTCTGACCCGGCTGTGTTCTTCCTGATCATCAGTGTTCACCATGTTTCCTGTCCACAAAGAAATCACAGAACAAGTAAGGAGTTCTTTAACACAAGAAAACAAATCAGATTTTACAGAAATAATGAGATTAAGTCAAGTTCAGGTTCAGCCACAAATTTTGATGTAAAATAAATAGTTTTCTTGCACAAAACAACTTTAACAACATATGACAGTTTCTGGGTTTTAGATTTCGAATTTAAACACTCAACAAACATCAAACAAAATAACAACAATCTGAAACAGAGTGTAAATTGCAGAAAAACAGAAAACCATAAACCCTAATTGATCTAACAGGATTCAGATTCGAAATCTAACAAAAACAAACCCTAGAACTAATAAATCAGACACAAACAATAGATTCAGAACAGTAGGGAGATGAAAAGACACAACCTTTCACAAAGTGGCTCTGATACCACATGATACGATCTTAATGGAGAAGATCAAGCCCTTTGATGCACTTTGTGAGTCTGGTTGTTGGATGGATGATAATCAAATGGGATGGACAGGTTGAAAGGAATAGAAACAGGGAAATGAAGGAAACTTCCTGAAGTTGCGGAATGACTTCAAGACTTTCAAACTCGGTTCTTCTAGGAGATAAACACCAAAAGAAGAATCCAAGACGAATTGATATTACACACCATTCAGATCAAACACTTTCAGAAGTTTTAGAATAAAAAGAAGTTTGATAAAAGTTCAGAAATGGGTACAAAGAGTTTTAAATAGGAAAAAGCAACAAGGCTGCATGAACAGCACTTAATACACCTAGGAAATAACACAAAGACTAAATTAAACTCTCAGATTTCGAAATTCAACTTTAAAATAGGTCATGGGCCTTATGGATCAGCAATGGGCAAGGATAATAGTATGTGGGCTTGCCTCATTAAAAACCTCTCTTGGAAAACCCATTGGGACAAAACCAAGAGGAGGGAAAAAGAGTACAAGTCCACACACCTCCAATGCTGATGACTTAAGTGGCTTGAATCACAACCAAAGTGGCTGGATTAGCACACTCAAGTTGGCCCTGGACGTGGTGTAGAAGTGTGTAGAAGGCTTGCTTGAATTGCTTTGCCTTAGCTCTGGTCATTGGTCCAATTGGTAAGTGCAAAGCTTCTGATTCTTGCTCTCCATTCTCCTCTGGTTCAAGCTGCTCCTTAGCTCCATTTTCCTCAGCTACAAGCTGATTCTCAGCTCCATTCTCTTCTGGTTCAAGCTGCTCAATGGCTTCAGGTTCCAAGCTTCCCATGATCACATCAAAGGGGATGAGGCAAAAATAGCCTTGGTCAAGGGTAGTATCCATTTAGGTGGGCTAGATTAGGAGAAGAAGTAATTGGGGCATGGGTAGATGGAAATCAACCTAGTGTGCACCAATTGCCTCTAACTCTTAGCATTTTACTATAGCTCATTCACTTCTTTATGAGAGAACCTTCATGCTTTTGGAATAAACCCCTCTTTTGATTGAGATCACTTTAATCTCAAAATCTTGTCCCTTTGCCAAATGAGTTTGATCACCTTGCATTGAGTAAGATCCACTTGAAAACCTAATGAATGTTAAAGAGCTAGTTGATAGGAATGCTTGTCTAGGTTGAGAAATGAGCTAAGAGTTTTGTCTTGATGATCATGGCTAAATTTTTGGAGTAAGCCTAACTTGGTTGCATCTTGGTGACGTTGACTCGAATTGGAACTTGTTGATCTCAGTTTTGTCTTTGGATATGAGCTCCCGCCTTCAAACCTTTCTCCCAACTTGCTTTGATAGTCTTATGCTTGCTTGTGGACAAGCAAGGTTTAAGTTTGGGGGAATTGATATACTTGTATTTTCATGCATTTAGGCTATTGTTAGGATCATGTTTTACTTCTTTTTAGTTTCCTTTAGCTTTATTTCTTTGGTCATTGGTGTGTTTAGAGTATAGGATCATCTAGAGCTAGGTTTAGGCATTCTAGGCTTGCATTTGGAGTGTTTCTTATGTTTTGTAGGTTCTAGGAGTTGCTAAGGATGTTTGGAAGAGTTTGGAGGCCAAAGGAGTGATTGCAAGTGAAATGGTGATGAAAGACCAAACCGATGAGCTTGAAAGATTGAGTCATATTAAGATATTACGTTGACTTTTAGCTCTGGGATTCTGAATAAATATCATGGGAAATTGAGTTAGCTTTCTAATGGAGGTGGTTTGAAGTCATTCGGAGCTATATGAAAAGAGTTATGCCTGATTTACTGGATGCATCTCAACAAAAAAAAATTCAGACAGTCCATACCGGGTGGCGTATCGGGTGGCCAGGCTGATACGACCCTTCCCAGAAAAATCCGAGAGTTCATACCGGGTGGCGTATCGGGTGGCCAGGCCGATACGACCCTTCCCAGAAAAATCCGAGAGTTCATACCGGGTGGCGTATCGGGTGGCCTGGCCGATACGACCCTTCCCAGAAAAATCCGAGAGTTCATACCGGGTGGCGTATCGGGTGGCCAGGCCGATACGACCCTTCCCAGAAAAATCCGAGAGTTCATACCGGGTGGCGTATCGGGTGGCCAGGCCGATAAGCGTCCCATAAATTGTTTCGGATCCGGGTCAACACCCGGTTTGTTCCGGGTTGACCCGGCTCGCACCCTATTGACTATTTAAGCCAAAAACCTATTTTTTATTGCATCTTAAGCTTTATTTTATGTTCTAAACACTTGGAAGAACAAGTTTGATTTGTTGGATTAATCTAAGTACTTTTTGGTGATTTCTTTTCTTAATCTTCCTCAAAATCTCTAATCTCTAATGATCAACACTATCCCTATGGATTTTGTTGTTCATATGATGATTAGTGAGTAGTTCTTCATAGAGCTTATGGGTTAGGTAGGATTAGGTTGATTAGGGGTGATCAATGGATTTCTAGTGCTTAATTGTTTAAAATCTCATCTGTCAAAGTGTGTTTAATGTCTAATTAGCCTTGATCAAGTTGATTAGAATTCTTAAGATTTCTTGTTCACAACATGTTCGATGAAATTCCTGTTCATAGCTTTGATAGAACTTTCACATTCTAGCGCATGAGAATGTATGTTTAGAGTGATTGTTAGTTGTTTGGAACTTGTGTGATTGCTTGCTTGATTCTAATTCACAAATGAGAATTTGTTCTTGGATTAGGATTAAGTAAAGAGATTAGTATTAAGAGCTTAAACTGATTGTATCGTTGTGTTCCTTGCTAAGAGATTAGCTTGTTTGAAGTTTGAATTACGATCCTTGATCATCCCGAGTCACCTGTCCGTTGACCTTAACCTTATGCCCTATCTTTATCATTGATTGAATTCGCATTCGTTTACTTGCCTTTTACTTACTTCTGTTTGAATTGTTCTCGTTAGGATTGTTAGAAACCAAAAACTTAATTGAGTGATTTGACTCTAGAGGTTTAGTACTTGCTTATTGGTCTTATCCATCCCAAAAAGGTTCGATACCTCAAAGCTACACGATAAGCTTGAGGAATTGGTACCTCAAAGGATTGCGAAAATCCTAGTTATCAGTACCAACCACTATCCATTCAGCCATGATAAACGAAAGTACTCGCTAGTACCGCTCACACCATTAGAGATCCACTAATGCATCTGAAACTCGCAAAGGATATCAAGGTCAGTAAGACCAACCTGCTCATTACGTCAAGTTCCTTTCCTAAGGTTATTAGCGTGAACATGCATATGCTACTAATGATCTTTAAGGAGGCTTTACACTCTATTCTTAGAGACATAGACTGCCCTTAGAAGGGGATTCTTTGTTAACATGTTTAAGGAAGTGTTCCGGATGAGATTCCAGTAGGCCTACCCCTGATATGTTGCATTGAGCATCAGATCGACCTCATGTCCGGTTCGCTCTACCAAAACCAGAAGCAGATTCAGGTCCTCGTGTCCAAAGATTACATACGTGACAAGTATAGAGATGGCGTTCCGGTTCTTCCTTCCTGACTGGATCCTCGAGAGTTGAGTTTCGGGTCATTTCACATACCTTCGGGTAGTGGTTCTGGCAGGTGTTAACCTACAGAGTGATGTTTGTAGGTGTGTAGTTTGGAGAACATGGGGTCGCGTCCTAGGGCCGGACTGCATGGAAGCTTTGGCTATCTAGGGGTAGCCTGAGTCACCGCGTATTGATGGAAGAGAATGGTGTTATAGTCATAGGACTTCATGTTTACTTCTAGAAGTCTTGGGAGGTTTTAGTTATCGTGGATAGCTAAGTTTTCCCGTGGAAGTTACCGAGTTCGCGTTTGGAGCCCATGGTGTGGAGTTTGTAATAGAGCCGCGTTAGTTAGAATTGAGTCTAATCGAGGGCATTTGCCGCAATGTTCTCGATTTCCTTAGTTGATGATTTGTGTTGTTACTTTAATGATTGTGTGTTGTGGAGCTCATTACGTCTTGGTAGCACATAATCAATTATTTCATTTAACTGCTTGTTATTGTTGTTATTTTGGTTTTGGGTGAGAATCGTTTAGCTTGTTTGGAAGTTTGTTTAGTCGGGATCCAACTCATTGGGTAATATTAGATTTCTCATTACACTCATTTTATGTTTTTCAGGTTTAGCATAGCTCGGCGGACACGTAGGACACTCGGAGTAGTTTCGGATTCGCATTTGGCTTCGGTTTGTTTTCACCTCATTTCATGGTTCTATTTCAGTTTCGGATTTGGAGATCTCCATAAATTATTTTCAGGAAACACGTAAATTAGATTAAAAATTAAAAAGATTTAAAGAACTAAAAATGGAATTATTCCATGATATACGGTGTAGTCCGAACCAAACACAACAACAATACGGATTGAAAAGCCTTGTATCGTGGAAACGAGGTAAACGGATTCAAGGATGGTTTGGTTTGAGCCATTAACTCAAACCGGAACGTCTCTGGCTTTCGTATTGGGACGAATCCTTCTCATTTTCCATGCACGGGTTCGATCGGTCATGTTCTTGTTTGATTGTTGGACGGTCAGCTCGTTGGTCAGTGGATTACGAGAAGGGGGCGTTACAAAAGGTGGTAATGCAACCACTAGAAATCTGAGCGGCGTCCGTCTCCGGGAAAGGGTAAAGTTAGTAGTCTCGTTAGGTGTGTACTAACCGTGTTGTGTTTCTATGAAGTTTTGCAGCAGTGTTGCCGTGGGAGAGATGTGTGTGTGTGTGTGTGTGTGTGTGTGTGTGTGTGTGTGTGTGTCAGACTGTGATGGCATGAGTGACGATTTGGTGTATCGTGAGTCCATTGGTTCAGTTCCAGCTTGCCTTGGCCGCATCTTCAGTCAATGGAGTGTTCCCGTATTTCCATGCCAATCATGATATATACTACGTTAGGGGGATTCTAGTAGCAGCTCCACTAGTCCCCAAACGTCCATACGACACATCTACTTCAGGTGTACCCTTTCTCGAGATATTGTACATGCCGCATGCCTCTGAAAGCATCTTTTCAGCGCTACCTTCTTTGGGGACGCCACCGAATCCAGATCCTCTTCCAACATCAGAGGCCCAGGCTCCGCCATCTCCATAAATCCCTGGTGATCCACCCTTTTCATCACTCTCGGTGTTCAACTTCCCGATGGAGCCGATTGATCCCACCTAGCATCTTCATTAAGAGGATTTGATAGCTGATAAGAGCCGATGGTTAGCCGAACCTATCACCCTCACTGGAGGTTCTTACTCACCTATGGAGTTTCCGAGAGATGCTCTGCACTAGCCGCCTCCTCGGGCCATTAGTCTGCCATCACCACCATTCCGACTTGTTGTCTACGGGCCCCGACCGGTCCTGCCTCGTCTGCGGAGATGTGGACTTCCACTTTTCATGGTGTCAGTTCCGCCACGTGCCTTTTCCATCTTTCTGCGACCGCCACCACCTCCAGCGTGTCTCATTTTTGGCCACTCAGGACACTTCACCACGTCATGCCCCAATTGTCCATTCAAGTAGATTCACGCCGCACCACAAGCAACACCACCATACCCGACGCACACTCATGGCCCACATGCCGGTTTTTTTCCACACAACGTGTTGTACTGCATTCAAAGCGGGGCTTATCGCTCATGTTGGAAATTTTTAGGTTAGGCCCAGGTAAGTAAGGGCGCTAACTGATTCTTTTTGGGGATGTGCGACCGCTCTATATACCAAATAGACCTATGTACAAAAAATATTCTACGTACATACTCCAGTTAGTGTCATATGTGGATATTTATGTACATGGTGGATGTTGCCGGTTTGCTTTATTGTTTGATTGCGTGGGATTGGATTGATTGTTTTCCTAGGGTGCTGTATTTTTTTGATTGGATATCATTGCATTGATTGATTCTCTGGGGTGATAGATGGCTGGATTGCATTGATTGTGTTGTTAGGTTGTTAGAGTGGTAGATTTATTGGTTAGAATATTAGCCGCATTGGTAAGCGTTAGATCATTAGTATTGTGTAGACGAGATGATAAATTATTGGTTAATCTTGTTGTTAGATGAAAGGTTAGAAAACCATTTGGATAGAAATAAGATTGGAATTGATAATCAATTAAGGTAGAATGCTTATTTGTCGTAATAAGGAATTATAACTTATTGCTAGTTAGCCACACGTAAATGATGTGTGTGACTAACTACCAATACCTATATAAGGAAGTGATATCGATTAATGAGTTAAAAGGGTCTAGCCATTCTAGTGTTATTGAGTATGTTGATACAAGACATTATGGACGATAAACGCGAACACGAGAACGAACCCGAACCCAGACAATCAAGATGGTGATTTTGGATCAGTATGGCAGTTTGACCCGAGTCTACAAAGCAAGTCAGTGTGGCAGTCAGAGCAGAGTTGGTTAAATGGAACGTTTCAGTGCGGCTTAAGAAAGGAGTTCTTGGTGTTAAAGGTTATCAGAAAAAGGGCCAAAAACGTCAGTTTAAGATGAGAATCTTTTGGGCAATTCAGTAGTGGCAAGTCAGAGATCATTAATGGATTGAGTTATCTTGGGTATTGGCGAATCCAAAATCGTTCTTGGCGGAATTTATGAGTGTTGCGGTTTTGAGTAAAGTATCAGAATGGCGCAGCGGAGTTTCGAAAGAAGCGGAATCATGGGATCATGGTTAAGCGATTCAGGTGAAGTAGTGGAGTTCTGGAGATCCGAAACAAGATGTTTGAGAGGAAGCAATAGAGTTGTGAAGTCAGCTCATAGTGGAGTTGTGGACTCAGTTTGGAATCAAGCAGCGATGTATGGAGTCAGATTCAGAAGCATCAGCTCAGACAAAATAGTTTTGGAGTCAGTAAGCATATGGGAGCGAAGTAATCTGGATTGGGCAATTCAAGATTTTGGTATAGCGGGAATATTTGAGAGATAGTTCTAGCAGAAGATCAGATTGGCAAATCAGAGTTGGAATCAAAGTTACAGTGATTTAATTGGAGCAGAGAAAGTTTTGGAGCAGTTTCAGAAACAACAGGAGTTAGGTTCAGAGTTAAATGATACAATCTGAGTTCGAGGTTTAATCAAACGCAGAATTTGGTTGCCGAATTCCTGTAAGTTGGGGAGAATTTAATACTCTGTCTCAAGATAACATCAACGGGCAGATTACAAGTAAACATAAAGTCACCGGATGTCATTTCGGTAAATTTGAAAGCTCAGGGGTATTTTGGTAAATTCACCAAAATTGAAGACGGGAAGTTTTGACGGACCAAGTAATCTTATTTTTATTTTAAAATATTGCTTAGAATACGGAGAGCGCTGAAATCAAAATTTTATGAGATTTTACGGGCTGTCAAAAATGGAAACTAAGAAAAAGATGGAAAAGCCTCTAAAGTGCTCCAAAAATTATGAAATTTCGACCACGACACTATTAAAATATATATTAGCTATGGTCAAAATAAATTAACAAGATTTGATTCCCTTTATTAATTTATGATTTTGGATCATGAAGGAGTAATTAGTGATCAAAAATCAAAAATAAAAATGTGTAGACTTGGACTTGGATCATGGAAGCTTGGGCTAAGAGATAAAGTAGTTTTGGACAAAAAATCAAACCCAAAAGGTTTACGGGCCACGCAATGGTTAAGAGAGATTAGATGCATTGTATGTAGTTTTAGATACATTGCACCTAAGGGATACCTCACCATTGTACATTGAACTTGTGATAGTGTGGTACTAATTTAATGTATCATATATCTAATACATTATATACACGTATATTAATTAATTAAATTGGATATAATATTTGTGATGTATAATTTCATATTATCATGTATATATATAGTTATATATAAAAATTAATCTTTTAATATATATATATATATAATGTTATATAATAACGGAAATATGATAATATTTTTTGTTCACATATATTCTTAATCGTAATATATATAGTCAATGTATTTTTATTTTTTCCATCTGTAAATGATATTCTTATAATATCACAAATATTTATAAAACCTATTGTCCCTATATAGAGAGGAGCACACAAAGTAGTGAGAGAAAAACTAACGAGATAGAGAGAACAAAAGTAAAAATTTTGTTTCTCTCCTTATCCGCCGTTCGGCTAACCACTGGCGACGTGAGAGGAAGGCTTGATTTAATTTCCCATAATAAGTGAGGTTTTTGAGGATGTTTCGGTGGTGATGGAGTTCTTCTCCGGTGTGTGTTCGGTGTGTTTCGGCATGAGCGACGAGGCGGTGCGGCGGCGGAGATCAAGGCGTGAATCGAGTATAATTCTTCGAAGTTCCAGAGCTATTTGAGGGTGACGGTGGAGCAATCATGGAAGGGGTTCTCGGCAAAGGTGTTGAAGGCATCAACTGTGGCGGAAGTCGTAGCTCAGACTTGGAGGGTGGTTTCTTGTGCCGTGTGGTTCGTTTCAGTTGTTCGGTTTTTATTGCTTGGTGTTCTAATTCTGCTAGAGGAGGGTGGCGAGGACTAAGAGTTGGATAATCGGATCTCGGGAAATGTGACAGCATCGTGGTGGTTTTGGTAGGGCGATTTAGAGGTTGGCACCATGGAAGATTCTCGTGAGTTGGATTTGTAAGTCGAATCCCGGAGCTAAGTAGATCCACTGCTACTGGAGTTGTTATGGCTTCTTCTTATGTCATACTTTCGGTTTTCACCGAGAAGATTGCGGTTCGCCATAAAGGAGTAGAGAGGATGGTGAGCTTTCGGTCTCTGCTTTAGAGGATAGAGTTGGTTCTTTCGAGGCTTCAAATGAGATCGGTGTTGAACTGACAAACCGTTCTATTACAACCGCCGGCGAGCTGACGATTTCGTTGGTGGCAGCGATCTTATTAAAATTTTAGGTTACTTTTTATTCTCCTTAGAAGTTGGTTTCCTCATTAAGGTTTGCTGAACCCGGTTTAATTATCTCCGGTTAATTGTTTGTAAACCAATACATTTCCCGGTTTGAGGTAAATTAATATATATATATATATATATATATATATTTAAAAAACATTGGATTTTGAACATTCTATATCGGTCCTTGCAACCTCTGTCATAACAACATCCGCAATTCTTGTAGCAGTAGCTTGACTCTAAACTGAGGCAGAATCTTCGGAGTTCATAACGAGTTAATTGCACCCAATGTATCTTATTTGTAAATTAATAGCAATCTTATATCTTTACAAATCCTCTTGCAATTATGCCTAACTGGAAGCTCTTCCGTAGCTGTATAGGTTTTAAGATGGCGAACATGGAAATCGTCAGAACAAGTTTCCGCCGATTGTGGATGCCAACGATTTTCAAACTATAGTTTATATAATTGCCCAAGAATCTATAATAAAAGCTAGCTGAATACAAGTATCTAATGTTCCTCCACCTTGTTATGTCTAATTGCGTAAGATTTAGAATCCAATTACAACTATCCATCCGTTTTTGTTTTGTCGATATATTTATAACTATCCGCAAGCCTGTACACAATGGATGTATTTTTCACCTTTGAACTATCCATCGTTTAAGGGCATATGAACCGTTGCGTCCTAAAATCATCTATAAATATAAGTGATGCCAACCTTATTTTCCTAACTAGCCATGAATACAGAAGATAACAATAATTTTGTCCCTTCTCCTCGCAGCTTCCTCGATCTGCCGGATGAAATTCGGAGTTCGATTTTGGTCAAAAACGGTAGCAAAGTCGTTCGTGAGTACTACGTAATTAAGGCCGTCTGCAAAACCCTCCGAGATGATTCCGATCACGTGGATACCCTGTCCCAGATTGATCTTATGCGAACGAGTCACAACTTTCTTGGTTTACGTCGCTTGCAACATGCTTGTCTACTTGCCAACAATCCATCAGCGGTCTTTCTAAAAGCCATATCGGATTTTATGGACACAGAAGGAGTGGCCGCAGAAGAACGAGCTGACGCGCTTGTCCGCCTCAAAAACTGCGCTGTTGCTGGAATCAAACCCGCAACGTATTGCTACGAAGTCATCCGGCGTTCCATCTGCACCCACTTGGTTTCTGATTTAACGTTCCCTCATCTGTCTCGCACTGCTATTCGGGCCCTTAGGAGGCATGTCAAAGCGTTTCAAGGAGTAAGTTATCCGCACTATACCCCCCAATATATCAGAACCATCCGTGACTCTGTCGACATTGAACGAATTGCCACATGCCCTTGCGCTGTCCATCGTTACTGGCTTGATTTGACGAAACAAAATGTAAAAGGTCTAGGCATGTGCGATCTCCGTTTTTGGTCTCTCGAGACTTATGTCTTCTTCGATATGATCCCTAGGACTTTTTCTAGATGGGTTGATTTAGCTGATTGGGAATATCAGCCGGGAAACCCAGGCGCTGTGGCCGGCGATAATATGGACGTCGTTGATGTTTAAGTTGACGTCAATGTCTCAGAGGGTTTAGGGTTATTAAACTATTTTTAGTACTGTTATATATTTCTTTCAATCTAGCATAGTAAGTTGGATTGATATAACACTACTGGTTTTGTAATTTCTATCCACTTTGTTATTATTTCTGTTACTCTTCTCTATCTCCATCTCTGTTAACTTTTTTTTATTACTATCTATTTTACATGGTCACATCTATTTTCTAACTTGTGGGTTTTATATGTCAACAAAACTACTCTGGCCCAATTTAGATGGATTGTCAATTTCTAACCCATATGGATAGCGATTTTGTATCTATAAGTATTGTAATTATAAACCCACTATCTTATGTACGAATATATTGTTCTTTTTCATAGCATATCATCCACTTTTGATCGAACTATCAATCTCTTATTGTTTTTTATATGTTTTACCACCATCCTTTATCCATGTTGTCGAATTAGTCCTACATTCCTATCCATAATACGTTTACATTGTAAGGTTAATTTATCCGTATTAGCTTCCCATTTGTCTGTATATTTAGTAAATTAAAGCAGTCTTTTCAACCAGTTTAGTAAAGAAACCTATCTTGTCAACACTTTTAAACGTTGGTATCTTATATATACATATGCTATATGTTCATCTAACTTTTAATATGGATAAAAGAAATTGTCCACCCTGTTCTTCGAGACAATCTTCCCAATAATGAGTTTGACGTCTACTTCAACTGTCTCTCCTTCTGAAGAACCATTACCTTCTAGGTGTATAGGCGTCGCAGCACCAACCATGTGCTGGTGTGGCGAAGACATCGAAGTAGGATATGGTAATCCTCCTTCCAATCTTAATCGCAGGTGGTTCAAATGTCCCGAAGCTATCCGGGTTAGATTAAAACCGGATTCCATTGTTTTTTCTAGATTTACTTTATATTTCAGTTTTTTTTAAACTCCTAGTTTCCAAACAGCACCCAGATGAAGGTCACTTAAGCGAGTGGGTGGACGACTCTATTATGAAAGAGCTTGATAGGCTTGCCGAAGATCTCAAGAAAATTCTAGAGGACATCAAAGTTCTAAAAAATTGGTCGACTTCTGTTGGGGACGAAATGGAAATCAAGATAACAAGAAAAATCGAAGTTGATGTTGCAAGAAATAATAAGGCTCCTTGCGCCACGAGTCATACACCCACCCGGATGAACATGATGCAGATCATCTGGATCGTCTTCATCTATTTGCTCAATCGGTTGGACATTGAGCCATTTTAAGTTACATTTTCATGGTTGAATGCTCGTTTATTGTACTTACTCCATCAATGTGTAGTATGGACGGATATCAACTTACTCCTATTGTACATCTCTATCCACCATTTAGTATTTATACTCTTTCTATCCACCCTAGCCCCCATCCTTTCAAAAAAACTTTTGCTTACAGTTTAGTTTTTTCTTATTCCAATTACCTTTTCAATAAATAACACAACCAAGTTTGAAATCTGTACCTCGTAGGGGTATATTGTCAAATCGTAGATTCTATTTTCGAAGCGATATATTATTATTAAGGCCCAATATTTTTTTCTGTTTTTATTCGGCAATATTTTATTTTATTAGATCATATGACTGTCAAATCATATTATATTACAAGTAGTTCATCTTTATATTGTGTATCTATAGATCCATTTCACTCGTTTTATTTATTCCATTTAATCCACGCTAGACAGATTTGACTCTACTTAATGATGCTCTTCGGAAAAAACAAAACTTTTTTGGAAATTGTCTAATCATAGATTATTATGGCTACTCTGCTGCCTATGGTTTATTCGATCGATACGTGACATTATATACGCAAGTTGGTAAATATGTATTTGTATCCATATATCCCATTATTATGCCTATCCATTTTAAGTCTTTAAGAAGTTTGTCTATCCATTTTTATAACAAAATAAAACCATCCATCTCATCCAACCCTTTTTAAATATATTTTCTCAACTCCTTCTCTTCCTTAGTTATGTGTGCAGTGTCCATTATCACTGATATGTTTCTAATACCTTAAACTAATTCCCCTATTTTCTGAGGAAATTGTAAACTTGTGTCTATTCGCTTGTATAAATAATTGTCCATTGACCCCAACTATCCGTCGACAGTCTCAATACACTCCATACAAAAATGAGAAGAACAATCCCCCGCGTTGCTGAATCATCTAGCTTTCCACGACCAGTTCTCAACCTTCTAGATCTGCCTCCCAAGCTTAGGAGATTCATCCTAGCCAAAAATGCCAGTGACCACCTTCGGGAACATTTCAGGGTTCGCGCTGTCTACCGGACCCTTCGAGACGACGCAGATCACGTGAATACTCTCCGTCAGATAAATCTTATCTAGACTGCTCCATTGGACCCACTCTCCCAATGCGTAATAAGGCTGTACAACACCTGTCTGGCCGCAAACAACATAACAGCTATTTTTCTCAAAGCGATCTCCGACTTTATGTACACAGATGATGGCAGACCGGAAGGTTTTCAAAATATTAAACGATGTGCAATCGCTGGATTCAAACCTGCTGTGTATTGCTATGAAGTCATCCGTCGATCTATTACCCCCGCCTTGGATTCAGGTTCCGACATCCTTTTCTCTCTCGTTTTGTTATACGTTCTTTGAGGAGGCACGTCAGAGAGTTTGAGCGAAACCTCTGGCCTATTGGAATCTCCATGTATTTGGCGGATGTGGTCAGGGATGAGATTGACGGAACAAGGATACAGAGATGCCGCTGCTCCCTTTTCCGATATTGGCTAGACTTTTTTCACGAAGAGGTCAAAGCTTATGGTATGTGTGATGAATTTTTTTGGGCTAGTGAGGCTTTATCCTTCTTCCAAATCATTCCCTAGACATTCCTAGAGTGGCCTGACATTTACGAACCAGATTCGGTTAACGAAGGCGGTTGGCACTACGCCTGAATCCAGATCGGCGGCGGTCGTTGGGGTTGAGGAGTAGCTCAAAGCGGTGGCGTTTTGTGTGTTGTAATGTAAAATCCTAATAAATTGTACCGAATATACATTTCTATCTAATAGTCATGTTTAAACTAAGTTCAGATCATCGTCGGTATCCACCAATATTAATTCTATCTCAAGTATCCATCGTATTTTATTAATGTCACGGTTTTCAAAACAAAAATCTACAACATCGCTTTTTTTTTTTAATGTCACACTCCCCTAGCCATATTTTTCCAGGGTATGTATCTATAATACACTATCCACATGACATACTATATCTTCTACCCCGCATCCCCCTAATAGGTCAAATCAAGACCTTCATTTTCATACATATCTCTTAGCTGTGGTATTACTAGCCATTAAAACCTCCTTCATATTTATCCCAATAAAAAAATATATTTACTAAGTAATATGACAATCCATTATTATATCACGCTATACTACTATCCATTATAGCATATACGCTCACTATATACATACGTCACCCTCTAACATATTTATTATCAGCCTCCATAATTATAATACTTTTCACCATCCATCCATTCTTAAGTTTCTTTCTTCACACTACTATCCACCTAGGAGTCGTTTGAAGTCCTTTTTAATATTTCTCTTAATCTATTTCTATAACATAAAGCCATCAAACCGAAACATTGCGACGAAACCGAAACGTCGCGTTCTTTCGCATCTATAAATAGTACATGTCTACATTGCTACCTGTCCACGCTCTCAAAACAAACCTCTCAATATGAAAAGGCTAACCCCCTGTGTTGGTGAATCATCCAGGCCTAACCGGTTGGTTCCCAATCGTGCAGATCTTTCGCTTAATATGAGGAGTTCAATCCTTACCAGGAATCCTCGTAATCATCTTCGAACTAACGCATCTCATTTGGACACTCTTCTTCAGATTAATCTTATTCAGGCTCCCTCTCCCGATGACAACCGCGAATGTGTCGCGTTATTGTTCAACGCATGTATGGCCGCCAATAACATTACTGCTCTGTTTCTGAAATCAATTTCCGATTTTATGTACACAGAATACAGATATGGAGGTCCAGAAGCCTTCCATCAGATCAAACGCTGCGCAGTTGCTGGATGCAAACCTGCTATCTATTGCTACGAAGTCATCTGTCGATCTATCTATCCTGCTTTGGATAGAGGTTCCTCAATTCCTTTCCTTTCTCGTGCTACTATTCGTTCTCTGAGAAGGCATGTGAGGCAGTTTGAGCGTAGTACCTGGCCTATCGCCTGTATGTCCCTCGACCTGTCTGTGATCAAGGATGCAGTTGACGAAGACACAATACAGAGATGCCGTTGCTCCGTATTTTTCAATTGGCTATATATCATGCACGAAGATGTCAAAGCTCACTCTATGTGTAATGAATGTTTCTGGGTCATTGAGACTTTGTGCTTCTTCCAAATAATTCCCCAGACATTCCACGAGTGGCCTAAGATCCCTGAAACTCCAGTAAACGCCGGGTCGATTGATTACACAGGCAGTTGGCACGAAGCGGCAATGCAAAACGGTTCCGGTTTGGGTGACGGCGGAGCATAAAACGGCGTTGTTTTGGATTCTTAATTTAGACTACATATTTTATTATAATGTTCGTACTTTTGTTTAATTATCCAAATGCTGTAAGGTCTAACGTATGATGCAAGTAATCTGTTTGTATTAGTTGTTGTTTTTGTTTACTTATCCAAACGTTTTAGTTTTTTCCGCCTTATTGCTTTATCCTGCACACTCACTCTGTTTTTGGTATCCATAATTTTTTCTTTCTAAATCCGGCTACACACTCCAACTCTCAATTCATTCTGTTAGCACGTATCCACCACCATATTCCTATAAAAGTACTTTAGTTTGTATATAGGATAGTAATAAACCATCATTAACCTTGCTTACTATATTTTCCACTAATTATTATAATCTCCTCTCGCTAATAGTTCACTCTACGAATAGGTATAGTTTTAATTCATTTTAATATTTTTGTATAACCCACCATCTAGTATGTTGCACTTTCTTCGATGCAATCTTACTCTCGATACTCAATGTCTCGTTTAATTAAACAAAAAGAACATTAACTCACAATCACCTGTCACTCCTTCTTTTTAAAATACATTACCCTAAGCATCTACTTAACTTAAGTGTCATACTTTGGACTGTTCAAGGCTGCTTTATCTGCAGTAGTCCAATCATTAACTTAACATGCAAAATGTCATGTCTAACATATCCATTTACCTCAGAAAAACCATTCCCAAGTTTGATATCTCCAAACTCTAGGTTTCTTTGCATTTGTATTATTTAGTTCCTCGCTATAGCTACAGCGTATCCATTGTCTGACTATCCACCAATATAGCTACATTATTAAATGGATTAGATAAGACATATTTTTATTCATCAATGTATCATTTTTTATACTTATAACAGTCTCTAAATGGTGGGTGTACTCTTACTTTCATTACTTTATTTCTTATGGCGACAGCCCCAATTCAATATCATTTTCACTAAATTTCATTTCTATCCACACAACCTCATATGAAATGGACTCAGACAGTACGCTTTGCTTTAATACCGTTTGCTGCAATATATGTTCCCTCTGTAACGTTGCGCCTGTGGCCTTATTTATAAGTCAAACCTAGTCTCGCCAAATCTCACTACTTGTTTTCTCCGTTTCGGCTTACGCAATAACGTTGCCATTGATGAGTGACACAAATCCTACAAACGCTTTCCTTCCTCCCTGCAATCTACTACACCTACCCCTTGTATTACGGAGATCAATATTGGCTATAAATGCCAGCGAAAATATCCGTGAACACTACAAAATCAGAGCGGTTTGCAAAACGCTTCGTGATGACGCTGACCACACGGATACGCTCTTTCAGATAGATCTTATCCAGACTCATCACCATAGGCTAGGTAGCATCAAACTGGAGAATGCATGTTTCCATTCTAACAACCCAACCGCTGCGTTTTTGAAGGCCATTTCTGATTTTATGTATTCAAATGAAAGAGAAGACGCCTTCCAACGGCTCAAAGAGAGTGCTATTTGTGGTATCAAGCATGCCGTCTACTGCTATGAAATAATCCGGCGCTCTATCTTTCCTCAGTTCGAAACCGATTCAACAATTCCTATTCTATCTCCCAGCGCTATCCGTGCTCTTCGAAGGCATGTCAGTGAGTTCCAGAGATTACGATGGCCTACACAGATCTCCCAAGTTCTGCGTGTTAAAAGAGACGCTATTGACAAAGGTAGAATATCGACTTGCCCTTGCGCGGTGCATCGTTATTGGCTAGACCTACACAACGAACGAGTCAAAGGTTACGGCATGTGTGATCCCTGTTTTTGGTCTATTGAAACTGAAGTCTTCTATAGAATCATTCCAAGGAATTTCGTGGTTTGGACTGACGTCCGTGGACGGGTCGGAGCTAACGTAAACATTCAACGCCGTCGTGTACGCTGACTAATGATTTTGGGTTCCTCATTTCATTTTACATCTTTAAAGTGTCTCTGACCTAGCGCTTAGTTCTATCCACGGTGCCATCCTCTTTTGTTTTACGTGATTTCTTATATGGTGTTAAACTGCTATCCACTGAAACACCTTTGCTACGCTTCATCAAGCTTTAGTATCCACTAAACTAATTGGTTAAATGGATTGTAACCAACTTCAACATTTATATGGATTTTCCCAACTGGCTAAATGATTATTATTACTAATTACCTCAAAATTAATATGTACTTTATATAGGGTATGTATTTAATTACGTACAAATGGCTAAGTAATTCATATTGTCAATTACTTCGACTATCCAACATATAAAATTATATTAGAATACACAAACGATTTATCATTAAGGAACAAAGATCTGAATAAGTGGATAGGTTCTTAATTTCGTACAAATGGACACAACAAAATTAAAAAACAAAGCCACCAAATCTACCATCCGCTCAATCGTCATAGTTTTTCCATCCGCCGTTGCCCCATCCTCCATTGTATCCATTGTTTATTTCAACCTCGCCCCAATTTCCTTCGTTTTGCATTAGTCCGTCGTCCCAAACATCGTCAACTCCCGCTTGCGCTGCCTCAATTATCTCAGGCCACTCGAAAAAAGTACGCAGAATGATCTCGAAAAAGACTAAACTTTCAATTGTCCAAAAGCAAACATCACACATACCATGCCCTTTCACTTTATCGCTAAGATAGTTTAACCAATATCGATGAACCGCGCACGGGCAAGTCCTTAATACCTCCCGATCAAATGTCCGATATTGGGACAGCCCAGGGGTGCTTCTCGAAAGTCCTAACGTGCCTCCTCAGAGAACGTACACTATCCCGCTTAAGCAAAGGAGCAGTTGAATCCATTTCGAAATTGGGGGAGATAGACCGACGAATTACTTCGTAGCAATATACAGCCGGTTTGTAGCCCTTGGCGGCACATTCTTTGATTCATATAAAACCCTCTTCTCGTCCCTGTGTGTACATGAAATCTCCTATTCCTCTAAAAAAAACAGCGGAAGTGTTGTTCGCAGCCAAGCACAAGTTGTATAAATTTGTCATCTCATCATGTGCTTCCTCTGGGGGGACTTCCTGGACAAGATCAATCTTCGAGAGTGTATCCACGTGGTTAGCGTCGTCCCTAAGAGTCCTGCATACTGCACGAACCCTGAAGTATTCCCTGATATTCTCACTAGCATTCTTCGTGATGATCATCCTTCTTATTTCTGCTGGCAGATCCAGAAGATTTAAACTGCTCATTTTTTACCCGTTTTAGTTTATACAAGTCTGGACAGCGTGTATGTGGTCGACATCATATTTATACATCTCCGATAGTGCGCAACGCTTCGCTATACCGCTATTGCACGTTATTGAATACGTATCCACCTATTTAATTATTTCAACACACAAAGTCATATATTTTTATATTATCAATTACTTATACTATCCACAAACCCCCCAAATCCTACAATTACTAACTTAAATTTTAAAACCTCACCATCGATGTTCTGTCGTCTCACAATAAATTCATCGGTCACATCTTCAATAATAGGCCAATAAATTTAATTCACAAAATTATACATTCTTTACTCATGCAAAGTTCCGAGCCATTACTTCACAGTCAAATCAATTAGTTTTTCCAGTTTTACAGTCCCAACGCAAGCGGCGCATGCCTTCTGTTAAACAATGAAAACTAGCTTTTAATTTTCCTTAATTTCCTCCTACTTAAGAAAATGAATTATTTATTACTTTCGTTTAAATTATACTCGAATCACAAACTATCCACATCCACTGCGGCATTTGTTAATCATTACTAAAACGCCAAACCAAACATCATGTCTTCTTTGTTAAACATATAACGTTCATTCTAAAAACAAATTACACAGTTCGTTATGATGTTTCATTAGATATCCATTACCATTCAACTCCTTTTCTATCATAATTATCCATTGTCACTTCTTAGAATGGATACAGACAATTTCATCTACATATGTAAATCAATCCAATGCTAAATATTATTAATATACATGCGTCCTAACAATATGTTACTGTCACTCTAATATACTCTTATATAACATACATGACCCCGTAAGATGATTGTGGTAAAAAATAATCCATATGTTTCTATCCATACACATTTTCCCGAAAGTACATCCTATCCATGTATCGATAACACTCATGTCAATATCGCAATTTTTTTAGATGTTTATCCATTCCTGTGATTGTAACGGGTATCTTCAATCATCTTCATCATTCTAATTCCTACAAGCCGAAAAGAAATTAAAAAAAAAAACAAGCTTCTTCTGGGCGGCGGAAAGACGCCTGGTGAGTTTGCGGACAAACGACCACGGAAACCGAAGCTATAAAAGCAACCTTCTTCTTTTCTCGGCACACCCAATCGATTATTCATTCCAACAAAAACAGTTTAGTCGTTTCGCCGTAGATCCCGAGATGGCTAACAATTTTTAATCACCCATCTTTGACTCAGCCCAATAATTCTCTTAAACTCAATCGACAACCATCTCACCTCAAACGATTCGCGGCCGAAGTGAATCGAAAACACAAAGTAGAAAAACCAGGAAGAAAGCTATAAAATAAACAGAACCAAATTAATATAACAGTTAAAGACAGATATGAGTTCATTTAGTTGTGATTCAACCATTAGAAGATAAATTATGTAAATCTAATTGGATAACATAGTTTGATTGATCGGGGACATTTTAGTCTTTTCACATGGCCAAATCACTCAAAAAGATACAAAAATGTAAATTCTTTTAAGAACATATAAGATTGCAATAAAAAGTTAAGAAAGATATAGTGGATGCAATTCACCCGTTCATAACAGTAGAAGTTTGAGCCTAGAGAGAAACGGGAAAGGAAATAAGAGAGGACAAAGGGGGAGACTGGGCACGGGACATGGGAGTGGTTTGGTTGGGAGGGTTATAAGGCAGGGAAGGGTCAGCAGGGATTGGCATCAAGAATGGCAAGCGACGGATTCAAGGCAGAAATATTGGTAGGGGAGAACCATGAATCTGCATAAGAAATCGTGTGAGAGAGAGTTTTTGAAAGTGGCACAAACAATTTTGAAATTATTGATTATTTTTGTTAGGTTTTTTAGCTTTTAATCATTTACATAATAAGGTTTCATAATAATTTAAGACATGAGGTTAAACAACAAATTTATTCCTCTCATCACCGCTCATGCATAGAGTTATTGTTGTTGTGAACTGGTCTAGATCTCTTTTCTTACCTTATATTTTAAGTTCAAATCGCACATCTCTTTCGGTTATAATAAATTTTGTTATCTCACCCATAAATATATACATCTAGCTCTACCATTGCTTATTGGACTATTGTTTATCTTCATATAATCTATTAGAATAGAAGAGCAATATGGAATTAATATGTATGCATGTGTTGTATAGTACATGAAATGTCATTGCATATTAGTGATTTAATTAAATTTTATTAAGGGTATTATGAAATATAATATTATCTCTACTAAACATTTTTTCAAACAAAACTATTCTTAAACATTAATCCAAACAATATAAAAATCATGGGTTTCACTTCCCTAGTTAATTAAGAAAAAAAAATATATATAATCATGAAAATATTAAGTCAAATGATAAATATAACTAAATAATTTAATGCATCAATTATTTTTAAAATCATAAAATAAAATTTTGGTAAACATACACATAAAGTACCATAAATAAATATAATTTTGAACATATTTCAACTAACAAAAAGTGAAAATAAATATTCAAATATAAGATTAAAAATTATCTAATTTATAAAGTATGAATTTTTAACTTTGGAAAAAACAATATGGTAAAATTTAGGATGATATATTTTTAATTTGATAAAATTAAAATGTTAAAAGTAAGTCAATATATATATATTATAAAAACAATATTTGGTAAACATACACATACAGTATTTAGAGATGTAAGATATTTATACAATTTCGAACTGTTTAAAAAGACTTATTACCTATTGACTGCAAATTAATTATAACGGGTTAATATTTAGATATATTTTGTCATAAAAACCAGTTGACTTTAAGATTTTTCATATTTTATGATCTTAGTTAAAAACAGATATTTAAAAATATAAATAATAATAATCATATTAAGCAGGTAATTTTACGGATTGGTTTTCTGGTTTTAATTTTGAAAAATAGGTTAATAATTAAACAATTTCAAAACGGGTTATAAATACTAATAATTTTATTTATTGGGTTAAAATTTATAAATGAAACCTAGTTGACTAAAAGATAGACTCAAAATATTTCAAAAATACTTGAGACAAAATAATGAAATCTAAAACACAACAAAAAAACAGTAAAATGAAACCAAATGTTTAAATCATGGTATTTAAAAATTAAAAATAAAAATCATGGTATTCAACAAAAATTGTTTTTTTTTTTTACTAAAACAGTTCAGTAAAATTGTTTAGAAGATCAAAAGGCAGACCTTTAGGCCAAAAAAAGAAATCAGACTAATGGGGAGGAATTCTTAAGGCTTCCACTCATCCTGTGAAGAGTTCATCTTCTTCTCCATTAGAGATAGTCTTTAGCGAATTCAGTCGGAGTCTAATCTGATCATGGATCAGACTTGCTAGTGCTCGGGGAGTGTGGTGAGGATTTTAATTTCTCCTCACATTCCTTTCTATCCAAAACCAATATATCACAGCTTGGAAAGCAAGCTTCGTGAGAACTTTGTCTGAGCCTTTTAGTCTTGATCCGTTGAGAGTGTTTATTGTAATTATCCAGTCTGGATTAATCTTATGTCGCAACATGTCGAAACAGAACATATCTTAGATGGTGTAAGAATATGGGCACGCGAATAAAAGATGGTCCCATGTTTCATCTCTTTCTCCATAGAGCATGCAGTTTTGGAGAATATCTCAACTTCGCATACGATGACATATGGTCATTTTATCATTTATCGCCATCCAAACTAAAGGCTTGCCTCGGGATGGCCTGCAGAAACCAGATTAGTAGATGCCATCTTATTCGTGGTTTGGTTATCCTCATCTGATGCCAAGTTTTAGTTGTGGAGAACCTGTCTGCAAAGACTGTCTCAGTCTGTCGCCAGAAAAACGATTTTCTCCTGCATTTTGAACCGGTATTGGCATTCGGCAGATCAGAGACAGTATTTCATTGAATTAAGGTCACCTAGTTCTCCTCATATCCCATCTTCACTGTCGCATTTCGAGTAATGCCCAATGTACAAGGTCCCCTATCTCCGACAAAGGAATGTTAAGGACCAAGACTAGTCCAGTTACCAAACCAGAAGGATATTTTGTTTCCATTTCTGACCTCTTCTTTCAGAAACATTTCGGCGATTGGTCTAACTTTAAGAAGCTTCTTCCACATCCAAAAACCAATTGTAGTTGTTTATGAGATGTCCCAGAATGAATTTCCTTTTAGTAAGTTGTGATTTTCCCAAGCTACCCAAAGTGAACCTGAAACTTCAAACAATCTCCAAATCAGTTTCAACGAGAAGACTTTCGAATGTATTTTAGTCGTCGCAATCCTAATCCTACCTCATTCTTTGGAGCGCATATCTCCTCCCTTGCAACCTTAGCTTTTGTTGAGACATTAGGATCTCCTGACCAGAGGAAGGCAGCACACAACATTTCTATTGGTTTAAGACATCTCACAGGCAGTTTAAAAGCAGAACTTCAAAAATTGGTAATACTCACTATTACCGATTTGATTAGTTGAGATCTTCCGGCGTAAGAGAGAGACATAGTGGACCATGTCACAAAATCTTAACCGGCAAACCAGATTATGTTGATCTTTTCCAGCCGACTATATTTCAGATTTTCTCATAATAACCGGCAAACCAGATTCTTTTTCAAAATCTTTCAACACTTTGATTACTCCTATAAGTGATTAAGCTGTTCCATCCATAAAAAGCATCATGTCATCGGTGAAGCTGAGGTGCGTGAGAACCAAATTCTCCATCCCGAGCAGCTCTCTGATGTGAAATAACAATTATGACAATGTCAAACAGAATAGGCGAGAGGGAACATCCTTGTCTCAATCCCCTAGTACTTCTTAAAAACCCCTCCAATTCCCCATTAACGCTGACTGAGAAAGATGCAGTTGAAATACAGTTTTTGATCAAAGATACAAACAACTTAGGAAATCCCATTGCATGAAGCATGTTAATCATGAATCCCCATTTTACCGTGTCGAATTCTTTGGTGATATCAGTTCTGTAGCTAAGAGGACGTTCTCTAGAAGAAGTCTCCCCTTGATAAATTCACTTTGATTAGGTAGAATGGCTTCCGGTAGCAATAGCTTCAACCGTGAAGCTAAGAGTTTGGAGATGACTTTATATAATGTATTGCAGCGAGATATGAAATCTTTCATTCTCTGGACATCCGGTTTCTTTGGGATGAGAGTTAAAATAGTTGCATTTACTCCACTAGGCAGAAAACCATTTATGAAAAACGATTGGTCTGCAACCACGAAATCCGAGCCAATTACTGACCAAGCTGCCACAAAAAAAATAAACTATTTTGTGTATCCATCTGGACCTTGGGTTTTTCCTGGTTGTAATGAGAGTAGAACTCCTCTGATCTCATTCTATGTCACCTCATGAACTAACAAGTTGGCTCGCAATTCACTGTAGCGATATTCAAGTAGTTCATAAATACTATGAAGTTCATTTGTTTCAGATTTTTTACTATTTTACAAAAGCTCCTTGTAATACCTTACTGCTTCCTCCTTTATTTTTCTTTGGTCAATGAGAATATCCCCTCTTGCATCATCCAGTCTCCGAATAGTGTTCTTTGATTGCACTTTGTTGGAGTCAAGATTAGCACCTTTCCCAAAAGACCCATTCAGGAATGTAGGTCGGCCCAATAAGGAAAGTCGATATAAACCCTAATCCGAAGAATCACGGCTCAGCCCAACGACTTGGCATAGCTAGGGTTACAAAGGAGGTGAGGAACAGAAAAGGAAAGTGGCGCGCGTGGCTGATATGTTGTAAGTTTTACCCTATACTAACTGCAAGTGCACAGTATATCAATGTAGTACTTAGGGATCGAATCCACGAGGACTCTAGGCAACGATATGATTAGAACTAAACAGATTAAACTAGGAGAAAGCAAATTGTATTGAATAACTAAAAAGCAAGGAAAAAAAGTAAATCAGTAGCAAGTTGGGGTTGTAAGCAATAAACTAAGGGCGCTAAGTCTAGGGCGTTCTCAGGAAATCAGACAAGCAGATAAATCATTCAGTCAGGATCTAACTAAGCTCAGTTCTAGAACTCAAACACAAATATAGAATTAACCAACTGTCGTTGCGAGAATTCTCTAAGTTTAAGTGCAGCAATCCAAATTCCTTTGCAATTACTAACAGATTAAACCAGCTTTAATTCCAAGTTCGATATGTTCACAATCTAATTAAACCAAATTCCTTTGCGAGTAATTAAATTGCTCAACCTAAATAGTTCAGATTCTAAATCACACTATCGTGTCAATTTAGCAACCTAAGATCTAGATTCTAAGTGATCAGGTTAGAACTAGCATTAAACACAATTTAGTTTGAAGAACATTCTATTGATGTGAATCCTTAACTGAATTAATTATATCTAGCAAGTCATGAAATCCCTATGAGAAACCCTAAACCTAACTATGAAACTACTCAGACATAGAATATGAAGACATAATTAATGAATTAATAGATATCATAAAAGAGATTAGAATAATAAAGGGGTTTGAAAACTTCTCCAAAAACAAAGTGTAGTACATGATCAGATCAGCCCCAAAAGCTCTAAAAACTCTCTGCTCTAAGTTAAGATCGCGTATCTAAAACAAAACTCAAAAACCTAATTAAATAGCTAAAACACGACTTGGGGCTTCTGTGTAAATATCTTGAACTTCTGGGCATCTTTGCAATATCAGCATTCTTCACTAAACCGACGAGAATCTGGCCCAACTCGCTGTGCATCGATCGATGCAGATGTGCGTCGATCAACACACTCCTCTGTTTCGGACAGTGAATACAACCTCTCGGGTCAAAACTCCAAAATACTTCAAATAGCTCCATAATCTTAAAATCCGCTCCAAACGTGTGTGTACCTAATAAAACCTGTAAAGGACTCTAAAAGAACACCAAAAGACACTAAAACAGATATCATGGCATAAAACCGGTAAAAATCATGATATATCAACTCCCCCACACTTAGCCTTTGCTTGCCCTCAAGAAAAACAGAGGACTAAAACATGGTGAAGAGGTTTGAAAACTTTCAGAAACTCTTTTTGTCCTAGAAGCAACAATACTCAGATTCCCCTTAGTAACCCACTGAAAGAATCAACCTCAAGATATCAAGACCAACATATACTTCCCCAACACTTAGAAACTGTCTTAAGTAAACTCCACAATCAATCCAAGCAATTCAGATTCACCCTACTGACTTCTTTACAATATTTAAGTGCGGTCTCACCTAAGGATTATCGATCAAAGGGCACATGGATTCTTACTTTGCCAGCTCTAGACCTCCATACTTTTTCCCTTCCTTAGCATTCTGATTTTTCCCCATTGGGTATCATTTTTTTTTTTATCAGTGCTCTTCCCGTTAAGGGGTGTACTTTGGACACATTCCATGGATACACAGGATATGATAGTTGTAGCTACCACTCACAAAGACCACTTCGGAGTTACTAACTCATCCTCAGTTTATTACTTTTTTTTTACTTTATGGAAGGGGAGAAGGGAACCATACTCAGACAGATTTACAAGCTGTGTCAGAACTAACAAAGGAGTCTGACTCAAGGTATACCAAGCCCTTAGGTGAGAAAATTAAAGTTAGGATTAAGAGTGAAGCCAGTAAAAGGATTCTCTGAATACCTGAATTGATATGGGTTTCCTCAGTAGGTTGATCCGTGTTGGGTTTTCTAATAGTCATAGATTGATTTTTCAGCTTCATCCCAATGGTTACTTAAGTTCCTGCAAGATATTGTCAACTTCTCCAAAATTCACTGTTTCCTACTTAAACTTGTTTTGACTCAATAAAACCAACAAATTTTTGAAAAATAGACTGACTCTTAAGAAAACAGAAAGATAAAGTCAGTAGCTACCTCCCCCACACTTGAAACACACTGTCCCCAGTAGTGTTAAGCTAAGGGTTGGTAAAAGAAAGCAAAAAAAATGTTATGGATGTGTTGAGTTCTGTCTGATTTTTACCTCTGTCGCACATGCATCGATCGCTGCATAAATGCATCGACCGTTGCTAGGCGATATTTCGTCGTGTGTCGATCGTTGCTCAGGACTGCAACGATCGCTGCAATGCAATTTCTTTCGTGTTGTGACGATTGACACAAGGTTGTGTCGATCGACACATTGCGATTTTGGCCAAGACCTGCAGACAAAAACTCACCAAAACCAAAACCAAACGTAAAATCCTAACAAAAACACCAAAAATGAATAGCAAAAACAAAACAGTGGGTTGCCTCCCACTCAGCGCTCTTTTAGCGTTAATAGCTTGACGTTTCAGCTGATCTAGGCAGAGGGTGCATTATCCAGAGGCAGAATCCGACCTACAGGAATCTCGGCCTTAGCCCAATAGTGTTTCACCCTCTGTCCATTCACAGTGAATTCATTACCTTCCTTACTGATTATAACAATAGCTCCGTAGGGACGCACCTCTTTGATCTTGAAAGGACCAGACCACCTTGATTTCAGCTTACCTGGAAACAAATGCAAACGTGAGTTATACAAAAGTACCTGATCGTTGGGTGCAAACTGTCTAGAGACAATCTTTTTGTCATGATAGGCCTTAGTCCTCTCCTTGTACAGCTTTGAGTTTTCATAGGCAAAATATCTAATCTCATCCAACTCATTAAGCTGCACCAATCTCCTCTCTGCAGCAGACTTAAGATCAAATTTCATCTGTTTTACAGCCCATGCTGCTTTGTGCTCAAGCTCCACTGGCAAATGACATGCTTTTCCATACAAAATATGGAAAGGAGTGGTCCCAAGAGGTGTCTTAAATGCAGTCCGGTAAGCCCATAGTGCATCATCTAGCTTTGCTGCTCAATCCTTCCTTGTCTTCCCAACTGTCTTTTCTAAGATCTCCTTGATATGTCTATTAGAGACCTCAACTTGTCCACTAGTCTGAGGGTGATAAGGTGTAGCAACTCGGTGATGAACTCCATGCTTTCTTAGTAGCTTCTCGAAGACCTTATTAATAAAGTGGGATCCTCCATCACTAATCACAATCCGAGGTACTCCAAATCTATGGAATATGATGGTCTTAAACAACTTAATGACCACCGAAGAATCATTGGTTGGACTAGCTATTGCTTCTACCCATTTAGATACATAGTCCACAGCAACCAAGATAAACTTATTCCCATAGGATGAGGGAAAAGGACCCATAAAGTCTATGCCCCAGCAATCAAAAACCTCAACCTCAAGAATGCAATTCTGAGGCATCTCATGCCTTTTACTGATTTTTCCCTCTCCTTTGACAGACATCACATTGGGAGATAAAAAAATGTGTGTCTTTAAACATCGTAGGCCACCAGAAACCTGCTTGCAGAACCTTAGACACAGTCTTGAAAGTAGCAAAATGTCCAGCATAATCTGATCCATGACAGTGGAATAGGATGTCTGGAACCTCTGATTCAGCAACGCATCTCCTGTAAAGACCACTGAACAGTGTTTGTAGAGATAAGGCTCATCCCAGTAGTATCTTCTGAGCTCTCTGAAGAACTTCTTCTTTGCATACCCCTTCAAATCATCTGATTCAGTCTCTGCGGCCAGGTAATTAGCTATATCCGCGTACCGGGGTCGATCAGTGGTTGCGACAGCACCTACCTCGAAGACATAGTCTCCAATTTGAACCGTGAAAGGTTCTGGTTTTGTATCCGCATTGCAACGATCGTCGCATAAGGTTGCATCGATCGTCGCATCCTCGACACTTGCATCGATCGTCACAGATGTGGCATCAATCGACGCAATGCGATTTATCCGACAGTTTTGCAGATTTTTGCCTAAATCCGTTTGAAACACTGTCCCGACCATATTGATGTTTTCCTCAGGCAAGTATTCATTAATGGGCACGTCTTCCTCAACCAGCATCCTTGAACGATGATCAGCAACTCCATTCTCAACCCCCTTCTTGTCCCTCACTTCATTGTCAAACTCCTGAAGCAACAGAATCCATCTCAACAATCTTGGCTTATCATCTTTCTTCTGCATCAGATACTTCGGGGCTGAATGATCAGTGTGCACAATCACCTTGGAGCCAACAAGATAGGGGCGGAACTTCTCAAATGCAAAGACAACAGCCAACAGCTCCTTATCTGTAGTGGCATAGTTTCTATGCGCATCATCTAGTGTCCTACTAGCATAATAGATAGAATGAAGCTTTCTGTCCTTCTTCTGCCCCAGAACAGCTCCTACAGCATAGTCACTTGCATCACACATAACCTCAGAAGGTAGATCCCAATCCGGTGGCTGAACTATAGGAGCACTCACTAATGCCTGCTTGATTTGTTCAAATGCAGTCTGACAATCTGCATTGAACTCAAATTTGGTATCCTTACATAGCAAGGAAGTTAGTGGTCTAGCAATCTTACTGAAGTCCTTGATGAACCGTCTATAGAAACCAGCATGTCCAAGAAAGCTTCTTATAGACTTTACAGAATCAGGCGCCTGAAGGCTGGTCATTACCTCAATCTTAGCGCGATCTACTTCAATCTCTGCTTCAGACACTTTATGTCCAAGTACAATGCCATCTTTGACCGTGAAATGACACTTCTCGCAATTAAGAACCAAGTGCTTTTCTTTGCATCTAGTCAGAACCTTGCACAGATTATCCAAGCACTCATTATAAGATGACCCATAGACTAAGAAGTCATCCATAAATACCTCCATAAAGTCCTCAATCATATCAGTGAATATGGACATCATGCATCTCTGGAATGTAGCTGGTGCATTGCAGAGTCCAAAAGGCATCCTACGCTAAGCAAATGTGCCATATGGACAAGTGAAGGTGGTCTTTCCCTGATCCTCCGGATGGATAGGAATCTGAAAGAAACCTGAATATCCATCGAGGAAGCAATAGTAAGGGTGATTTGCTAACCTCTCCAGCATCTGATCAATGAAGGGTAAAGGGAAATGATCCTTCCTTGTTGCAGCATTGAGTTTCCTGTAATCTATGCACATACTGTGTCCAGTCACAGTCCTAGTAGGGATCAGCTCATTCTTCTCATTCTTCACAACTGTGACTCCGCCTTTCTTAGGCACCACATGGACTGGACTCACCCAATCACTGTCTTAAATAGGATAGATGATCCCAGCATCTAGGAGTTTCATAATCTCCTTCTTAACCACTTCCTGTAGATTAGGATTAAGCCTTCTCTGATGCTCAACAGATGTCTTAGACTCGTCCTCAAGATGTATCCGATGCATGCACAGCTCCGGAGAGATACCTGAAATGTTATCAAGAGAATAGCCAAGAGCTTTGCGATGCTTGCGCAGCTTGCTTAGCAGTAAAGTGAGCTCTGCGTTGTTCAAACTAGCATTAACTATCACTGGATAAGTTGAATTTGGTCCAATAAATGCGTACCTTAGCCCGGATGGAAGTTTTTTCAGCTCAATTTTCGGAGCCTTTTCCTCTGCCCAATCTCTGTCGACTTGCAACGATCGATGCTTAGTCTGTGTCGATCGATGCAAAGTCGCGTCAGACACATCTAACTTCATCACTTGCTCAGCAGAATCCATCAGTCTCGCATAGTAGATTGCGGTCTCATCTTGCAGGTGTTCCAGCTCCATTATAGAGCTCAGTAAAGTTCTTTCTAGTGGATCTTCAGCATGTGACTTGTGAAAGTACTCTGCAGCCAAATCACCCAGTGTGTCCACATAGAAGGTCTGTCCGTCGATGGTTGGTCTCTTCACCAGTTTGTCCATATCAAAACTCATCTTCAGATCACCCACATTCAGAATTATTTTACCTCCTTGGCAGTCAACCATTGCACCAGCAATAGCTAAGAAAGGCTTGCCCAAAATCAGTGGATCCTTCGGTTCCTCTCCATACTGCAGAACCACAAAATCAGTAGGTATCACACATTTACCAATCATTATAGGCACATCTTCTAACACTCCTTCAGGGATCCTAATAGTTATGTCTGCTAAGACTAGTGAGATCCTAGTTGGTAAGAAGTCAGTCATTCCAAGTCTCTTAGCAACAGAGAAGGGCATAAGATTTACACTAGAACCAAGATCACATAGGGATCTTTCAAATCTTTTCCTGTAGATAGCACAATCCAACACAAAGCTCCCAGGATCTTTCAGCTTCTCAGGAATTCTGCCCTGAACTACCGCACTGCATACTTCCGTGATCATCATCACACTCTCCTCATCAGACCACTTACCAACAAGCAAGTCCTTAAGACATCTCCTCATCACAGGAGAAGTCTCCATAAAGTCAATCAAAGGCACTTTGACTTTCACCTTTTTAATGATCTCCTTGCATTTGGTATATTGTCTATCATTCTTAGCTTTCCTGGAATTTTTGGGAAAAGGTACTTTAGGTTTGTAAACCCTTTCACTCGACTGTTTCGGCTTCTCTGGTTTTGAACTCTCTGCAGTCGCCTTGCGTCGATCGTCGCTGGTGTTGCGTCGATCGTTGCTGGGCGACTTTGTTACGACAGTTTCTTCGTTTTCGCTTTGCATCGACCGTTGATGAGTAGCGTCGATCGATGCATTGCGAATGTCACGGATCCCATCTTCCAATTCTTAAATTTCCCCGAGTTCTTCAACACTTAACTGCCGTTTCTGGCCAGGAGACAGCTCCTTACCACTTCTCAATGTTACTGCATTGCATTGATACTTAGGATTCGCATCAGTTCGCCCCGGGAGATATCCATCTTCCCTCTTAACATGTCCAACAGTCTGTGCAACTTGAGCATCAAGCCTTTTCACATGTGAGCTCAAGGATTCGAATTTCCCATTCAAATCATCATACACCCAATCCAGTTTCTTGTTGACATCCACAGCAATCTTGGTTTGTCCCTTTAGCAGCTGCTCCATCATTGCCTCCATCTTACTCTCATGAGTACTAGCTACAGGAGGTGCTTGGTAAGAGGAAGATCCATAAGTCCTCTGATTACCTTGTTGGAAAGGTTTCTGGAAACCAGCATTCTGTCCAAAGCCAGAAGAGTTTTGATTGCTTGTGAAAGCACTCTTCTGACCACTGAAAAATCTATTACCAGACTGATTACCAAACCTATTACCTTGGAAACCAGATCCTCCGATGTAATTCACATCCTCTTCCTGATCATCTTCTTCAGCATTGATCACCTCAACATCTTGAGCAAAGTGGACAGCTTTCTTCCCAGCTAGAAGATTACAAACAGTGTCCAGCTTAGATCTAATATCAGCTATCTCAGAATTCTCCATCTTCCCACCGGACTTCTTCCTTCTCTGATCAGTAGTCTTGCAGCTATTACTGCTTACTAAATTATCTATCAACAGCTTAGCTTGAGCAGGAGTCCTAGTGTGAAAGTTGGCATTTCTAGAATTGTCCAACGCAGTTTGATATGGAAGATCTATACCTCTAAAGAAGATGCATAATAGCTTTACCTCAGTGAATCCATGATGCGGGCAGTCACGTTGGTACTTCTTAAACCTCATCCAGGCAGTCTTAAGAGGCTCTGTCGGACCTTGAGTGAAGGTGAGAATGTCCTGTCTGGACTGATCGGAGCGAGCATCATCATAGAAATGTCGCAGAAACTCTCTCTTCAGAGCTGCCCAAGTAACAAACGTCCCAGATGGAAGTTGTTTCAGCCAGACTGCAGCATCTCCAGCCAGAGAGTAGGGGAAAAGCTTGAGGAACAGATAGTCTTGGCTCACTCCATCGTACTTAATCCCGGTGACTATGTCCTCAAACTCATCTATTTGATCCATTGGCTGCTCACTTGGAGAGCCATGGAAGGCATTCTGCCTCAGGAGAGAGTAGTAGATGGTCTTGATCTAAAAATCATTCCTCTCAAAATCAGAAGGTATAAGAGTTGACCGGTTAGCATGAAACTCATCCGGACGGTTATTGTCAGCTAAAGTCCTCTCATGGACAACCATCTGTCTACCTTGGCCCTGTCCTTGGCCTTGTCCTTGGCCTTGGTTCTGCTCCTGTTGCGGCTGCTCTGGAGGATCAGGGATAACATTCCCTTCAGCATATATCGGTTCTCCAGCAGCATTGTACGGGTTGTTGTGTCGGTCCCTCAGGGTACCTTGAGTATCAGGCTTTATGATCACACGTTCAACAACAACCATCATTATTCTTCGAACTCTTCTGTTATTCCTCTCTAGTCTAGCAAGCTCTTCAAGTTGGAGGTTTACGAGATTAGTGTTCGGATTACTTCTGGTATCACACATCTGCATAAACCGTCTGTAATCGCCAAGCAACGATCGATGCTAACAGTGCAACGATCGATTCAACTCCAGTCGCCTAGCAACGATCGACACAGAAGGTGCAACGGTCGATGCTATGCGATTATAAAACCTGCGACAGAGAGAAAACAGAGAAAAAATCAGTACACAAAAATAAAAATAAAAAATAAAAATCCTAGTAAAAACCCTAAGTTCGAAGCTATCGAAGACTCTAAGAGACCCCGGAAACGGCGCCAAAAACTTAATAGGTTGTAAGTTTTACCCTATACTAACTGCAAGTGCACAGTATATCAATGTAGTACTTAGGGATCGAATCCACGAGGACTCTAGTCAACGATAGGATTAGAACTAAACAGATTAAACTAGGAGAAAGCAAATTGTATTGAATAGCTAAAAAGCAAGCAAAAAAGTAAATCAGTAGCAAGTTGTGGTTGTAAGCAATAAATTAAGGGCGCTAAGTCTAGGGCGTTCTCAGGAAATCAGACAAGCAGATAAATCATTCAGCCAGGATCTAACTAAGCTCAGTTCTAGAACTCAAACACAAATATAGAATTAACCAACTGTCGTTGCGAGAATTCTCTAAGTCTAAGTGCAGCAATCCAAATTCCTTTGCAATTACTAACAGATTAAACCAGCTTTAATTCCAAGTTCGATATGTTCACAATCTAATTAAACCAAATTCCTTTGCGAGTAATTAAATTGCTCAACCTAAATAGTTCAGATTCTAAATCACACTGTCGTGTCAATTTAGCAACCTAAGATCTAGATTCTAAGTGATCAGGTTAGAAATCAGGTTAGAACTAGCATTAAACACAATTTAGTTTGAAGAACATTCTATTGATGTGAATCCTTAACTTGATTAATTATATATAGCAAGTCATGAAATCCCTATGAGAAACCCTAAACCTAACTATGAAACTACTCAGACATAGAATATGAAGACATAATCAATGAATTAATAGATATCATAAAAGATATTAGAATAATAAATTGGTTCGAAAACTTCTCCAAAAACAAAGTGTAGTACAGGATCAGATCAGCCCCAAAAGCTCTAAAAACTCTCTGCTCTAAGTCATGATCGCGTATCTAAAAAAAACTCAAAAACCTAATTAAATAGCTAAAACACGACTTGGGGCTTCTGAGTAAATATCTGGAACTTCTGGGCATCTTTGCAATATCAGCATTCTTCATTAAACCGCCGAGAATCTGGCCCAACTTGCTGTGCATCGATCGATGCAGATGTGCGTCGATCGACACACTCCTCTGTTTCGTACAGTGAACACAACCTCTTGGGTCAAAACTCCAAAATACTCCAAATAGCTCCATAATCTTCAAATCCGCTCCAAACGTGTGTGTACCTAATAAAACCTGTAAAAGACTTTAAAAGAACACCAAAAGACACTAAAACAGACTTATATCATGGCATAAAACCGGTAAAAACTATGATATATCAGTGGCAAACACGCCGAGTAAAGAGATATATTTGAGCCGAGATAATAAGAAAGATTCGAAATTATCTCAAGTTTTCCTGTTTTGTTTAACCGATTTTTTAAGCATATATAAGGGCACCGTGTTTATTCAATAAAGCCATCCAGTTTTCAATACAGTTTTCGAGAGTTCTTAGCTATTAAACCGATTAAAGCGAATTACTCTCCGACGACTTAAACACTTTTCTCAGCCGCTTTGTTTCTTCCCGGAAACCTAGCAAAAACCCTAATTTATATTCATTCTTGCCGAGTTCCGAAACTCTTCTTTAAGAATCCCTCAAGAAACCCTAAAACTCTATCTATCTTTGGATAGGCCGAGTTACGAAATCAACACACTTGAACAACCCTATGAAAGAATGTTGTGTTTTGATCTCTAAATTTCAACTAGTTAATCCCCGGCCTCTGCCCGAAAACGTTTTCCTCAACTCCAGCAAGATGATTCCACTCAGTGGCAGTTTCTTTATCTTCCCCAAAGGTTGGGGCACAAGGATTTATTAAGGCATGTTTTTTTCTTTTCACGAAGAGTTTCGTAGGCTTCATTATTTTTCTTCACAGACCATAACAGCAGACTGGAACTCTCGCATCCCTCCTTGAGTTCCCGTAGTTTGATTTTCTCCAGTGTCACCAGACGCCAAAATCTCATTATAGTCACCCATGAGGACCCGTGGAAGACTAGCCGTAGCAAAAATGTTTTTATTCCTCTTAATCTCCTTCCAAAGAATCAATTGTTTGTTCCTGAAAATGTATAAAGGCTTAATCTTATTAGGAGGAAGGTTACACATATTTATACAATCGACAGTAAACACTAGGGTAAATATAGATACAAGTAATTACAATTTTAATCCATAAGGTTTTACATGTTTATATCCTTGATACTCCCCCTCAAGATGGAGGGGCATTCTGAAATCTTGCCAACGGTTTTGTCAATGTTGTTGGGATAGTGTCCTGAAATCACACTTGTACTCACTCCTGATGATAGTTGTGTGTCGAGATCAGACATTCGTATAATACTGGGCGGTTGCAATGTTTTGCTAGAAGCCTCTTGCAATCTGTAAGTTGTAGACTTACTGCCAGTATTATATGATCCTATAGGGTCACACACCTAAGCAAACTGGAAGCTTAAATATGGGAATGATGATTATGGTAATGATCATGTTAATGTGTATTGGATACACATTAATATCGAGAAAATGGTGTTGTGTCGATCGACACAGTATGTGTGTCGGTCGACACAGATCGGGTTTTCGAAACAGACTTTTCGATTTGTGACTTAAACAAGTTGGCCCGTTAAGAATGATTCCAGGTCTTGATAAAACCTAAGAGTTTCGACCTGGATCAGCAGCCGTCGACTTTTTCTTGACAGAGAAAGCAGAAAACACCAAAACTCAGAGATCCCAAAGATCCGGCACTAGCATCCCGGTTTCCAGGTTTGTGTGCGTGTGTATCTGGTAGAGGCGAAGCATCTGAGTCGCTAGATCTCGTTCACCAATCATTCCGCTGCCAGTTCAAGGTAAGAACGAGGTTGGTAATTTCAATATATCAAACCCTAGATCCTAGGCGATCCAACAGTGGTATCAGAGCATGTTAGGGTTTAGTCTATTGAATCTGAAGCATTTAATTCGAAAACTGATGTTATTGAATAGATTGATGCTTGTTGAATCGTGTTTTATAGAAATTAATCTCGGATTAAAGTCTTTATTGAAAACGACGAACTACTGTTTTCGCACTGTGTCGATCGACACTAAGCTTGTGTCGGTCGACACACCGCGAAACGTATAATAAAATTTTTTTGTCGCATGATGTCGATCGACACTAATCTTGTGTCGGTCGACACACCGCGAAAACTCGTAAAAGATTTTGAGGTTTGTCGCATAGTGTCGATCGACACTAATCTTGTGTCGGTCGACACACCGCGAAAACGCTCACTCGGTCTTGGAGATCGTTCTGTGTCGGTCGATACACTGGGTATGTCGGTCGACACAGACTAAGCGAATCGATAGATCGGTTCAATTGGATTGAATCAATTATCTCGCTTGGTTAAGTTTGTTAACCAATTTGGTTCTGGTTGGGTAATGTCGATCGACACAGAGTTGTGTGACGATCGACATGGACCATTAAACCGGACCGGTTCAATTAGATTGAATTGGTTAAGGAAATTCGATCCGGTTTGACCGGTTATCGAAGACCGGTTTAAATTGGGTTGTGTCGATCGACACACCAATCGCAAACTTGATGGTTGGACCTCAAATTTGTAAATACCAGACCAAATTTAATCCTAAAGTTCTAGATGAACCTAAGCTTAATAAAACTGAATGTTTAATTAACTTAATAACTTCTTGGATGTATATTGGATATACATCAAGATTAAATAGTTCCTTTCCTCAACTAAATATCAAGTGATCTTGATGTCTTGCCTGATCTTGTCTACTGTCAAGACTCGTTTCGTTGTTGGATAGCCTTGGAGTCCTTGGTATCCATGATAGCGAGGTTTTTTCGGTTTTAAAGTACTACTATCAATTCCTCAAACCTCTAAACATGTTGATGTAGCATTTGAGGTATCAATCCAGGGAGGCAAGAAGAATAACACACCAAGAATGCAAGAAACTACTCAAGCTAAACAAATCAAATAAAAATGGTTTATCAAACAACCTAAACAATCTAGAAAAGAAATAAAGCAAGAAAGAAACAAACAAGACACTAAACAAGATGACAAATAAGATAAAAGGAGGATCCTAGGATGAGGCTATGGAGACTAGGTGATCTATAGACAATCAATGATGCTTCAATCAATCAAACAATGCTAAACAAGGCTAATGATCATTAATTAAGCTAATCTCACTCTCATGTTCATAACTCCTATGCTAATCATGCAATCATTCAATTCTCATTTGCAAATTACAAGATAAGCATGCATGAATATCCATCAAATACCTTTTAGCAAAGCTAATCCTTAGGCTAAGAACACCAATCATTAGACTAATCCAATCTCTTGGCACTAATCCCTTTGTCTAATCCCTAATCAAGAACAAACTCTCATTTGTGATTAAGAGATAAACAAGCAATGCAAACAAGTTATCATTACCGATAATCACCTTAGACAACTAATCTCTTAGGCTAAGAGTGAAAATCCTCTAAAAAGTTCATTCAAGCATTTCATCGAACACCTTTCGGACATAAAAAAGCCTAGCATCTAGATTCAACAATTCCTTGCAACCTAGCATAGAGATCAACTAATTAGAGAAGGATCATTCATAATCAAGTCCTAAGCATCATTAATCATTCCATAAACCACCTAAATCAACCTCAACCTAAAGACCCAAAAACTCTACTCCCTAATCACTATTGTTCCCACAAAACCCATAAGAGAGATATGAGAAATCATAAATTAAGAGAGAGATTAAGAGAAACAAGAAAAACACTTAATTCAACTTAAAATAAAAGGTTTACAAGTTCTAAAATCATAAACAAAAGCACAAGACAAAAGAAATCTAAGGCTTAGGTAGCTTAGGGTTCTAAAGACCCATAAAAGAGTTTTTATACAAGAAAGGGTCGAGATGGCAAAATGGAAATTTTGGTGAAGTTTCTTCTCTGGCTTGCTGTTTCATTCTGGCCGCTGGACAAACCGCTGGGTAACCAGCTGTTTCATCCTGGCCGCTAGCCGAACCGCTGTACACACGGCATTACGTCGTGCGTTTCTCCTGAAGCTTGTGGTCTCGTTTTGGCCGCTGGCCAAACCGCTGGGTGGTAAATCGGCCATAACTTATCGAATATAGCTCTAAACGACTTGAAACCACCTCCATTAGAAATCTAACTCAATTGTATACAACTTCTATTTGAGGCTCCAAAGGCTAAATATGAACGGAAAGGCTTCATTTTGCTCCATCTTTCAAGCTCATCGGTTTGGTCCTTCATCACAATTTCACTTGCAATCACTCCTTTGGCCTCCAAACTCTTCCAAACCTCCTTAGCAACCCCAAGAACCTACAAAACATAGGAAAACACTCCCAAGAACAACAAATTATGCAAATCCTAACTCTAAATGCACTTAGACTCTAAATGCAACAAAGAACAAGAAAAGAACATGAATGAATGCATAATGAGACCAAAACAAGAACTTAACATATGCCTAAATGCATGAATATCAATTCCCCAAAACTTAAACCTTGCTTGTCCACAAGCAAGCCTCAAAACACCCAAGAGAAAGTTTTGGAAGAAGAGTTTGAAAGCGGGGACTCAAAACCACAAAGCTCACAACAAGACACAAGGTCTTTCAAAGAAGTTGAAAGTTGCTCTAATCATAACATCATTCCATGTACTTCCACATTACCGTTCCCTTCAACCCCTACTCTAACATCCCGAGATATCATAGAACACAAGCAATCATCAACTCAATTCCCTACATTCATTAAAGGTTAGGTGCGATCTCACAAAGGGGCAATCAATCAATCCCAATCGGCAAGGTTCAAGAGGGGAATTTGAGGTGGCTAAGTAGAGTTTCTTTTGGGGTGGTTAACTCTCAAGAATAGGAGCAATTGGCATTACACAAAATCTATCTAAGAAAGGGAACAATTCATGCATACAAAGTTCTTTTCTCATTGTTCTACCCAATTCCTAAAAGATTTCTCTATACAATCCCATAATGAAAGATAAACACTCACCAAACCCCAACCCATGATCATTCTTTTTTTTTCAAAACCCACACCCATTAGATTTTTCTCTCTTTTCTTTTAGTCAACTAGGAAACCCTTAACTGATTTTCTTCTTCTTCAAACCTGAGCAATCTTTTTCATATCTCCCCCCTTTTATTACTTGATCTTTCTTTATTTTCTTTTTGATTCAATCCTAGGGGACTTACTTCTATTTCTTTTCTTTTACACAATGCTCTCTTCTTATATGAATTCCTAGTGACTTTCTTTTTCTTTTTGAACCTTTTTGAACTCTTTTCATTGATCCTTTTCATTCCCAAAACAACTCTCATCTCTCCCCCAAACTTATTTCCCATCCTAATGCTAGACTCTTATGGCAAATAAAGCTATCTAAAATGAGAAAAGACCATTGTCGTTCCTGATACTCTCAAGTTTTTGCACATGCCAAAAGCTATCAAGAACATGCCTCACTCACAAATAAATTTAGGCTTAAAAGAAAGGTTTAGGGTTTTTGGGTAAAGGAGGCCATGATCATAAGATCAATGGTTGCCCGAGTTAATCAAAAGAGTGGTAAAAGGGAAAGCATAACTCGGGCAAGGACCATGGGAATGCATTTCAAGCCCCTAAGCAAGATATTTCAAAGTCAAGATTAAGTCAATCATCATGGAATTGAATTAAGTTCCAGCATGCTTCACAAAGATAGGGAGTTTCAGAATTTCAAAGTCAAGTAATGGGTTTTCCTTTGTTTGAAAATCAATCAAAGCAACGAGCAACTTAAATGGTGAGCCTCTAAAAGGAAAAATCATCATCGTCCCCAATGCATGCATCCTACATAATAAACTAGACTCGATCCTACAATGCTTTCTTTTTGAACTTTTTTTTTGTTTTGAAATTTTTCGATTTTTTTAGTTTTTTATGCCATAAATGAAATGCATGAGACTCAAAAAGCAAAACGAAAATAAGAACAAAGCAAACCCAATTAGCAACTGGCCGTTCTCCCAAACTTAAATCACACAGTCCCTTGTGTGAAAGAAGAAAAGAAGAAAGACTGATAAAAACAAACAAAATTCAAGAAGATAAAAGAAGCAAAATATGTACAAGGTTGGAGTGTTACTTGGAGAGTGGAATGGAGAGGAGGAATGGGAGGTGGAGGCATCTTTGATTTGGCATGAGACTTCCCCCAATCTTAGACCATTGCATTGACTTCTCATCCTTTGATTTAGCATTGAAGTCCTTTGCTCAATCCCAAAACTCATTCTCTTCTTCTTTGCATTTACCCCAAAGCTACCCAAAAGGATAGACATGGGAATTCCTCCCAAGTGAGCTTGTTTTGAGTCACTAAGCTTGACTATCCCTTCACTCTTTTTTGGTTAGGGATGTGGCATGAGTTTGTATCACCGGGATCATACTCATCGTAGAACCACCCCCTAAACTCTTTCATCCTTATCTCCTCAAAAGGGATCTTCCTTGGATCATGAAAGCTTGGTGATATGGTGGAGACTATATCAAGGTAGTTGTGAAAGGGTTGAGCCATTGGAGATCCATCTTCTTTATCATTCTTGAAGGATTCTTCATTGGGACCATCTTGTTTTTCCATAGTATTTCTTCCAATTGGCTCTTTCTTGAGATTTAGTTGCTTTGGCTCTTCTTACATGATTAAGGGCTCATCTTGTGTGCTCTCTTCCTTTATGTCCTTGCACTCAACAACCAACTCATATTCATAAGGCTCATTCTCATCTCTCACAACTGCTCCTACTCCTTCATTGTTGCTATTGGTTGAATCAATCATGATTGTCTCTTCATCATCCTCATCTTCATACCTTATCACAAGATCTTCACCAACAGTGCAACCAAAAAGCAATTCAAATTCCTTAATAGTCTCTTCAGCTTCTCTCAAGAAGTCATCTTGGACTTGAGCATTCTTCTCATGTGTTGGCTCAACAATACTTGCATCTTGAGGTAAATGGGAAAAATCATTGTTGATCATCCTTAAGCTCTCATTGTACCTCTCTTGTCCTTCTAATGCCAATATTGCCAAGTTGAGAAGCTCTTCATCACATGATTGGGAAGAGTAATCTTCTTTCAAGATTTCATCTTGGACTTGAGCATTCTCCTCATGGGTTGGCTCAACAATGCTTGCATCTTGAGGCAATTGAGCAAAATCAGTTTTTATATTCTTTATGCTCTCATTGTACCTCTCTTGTCCTTCCAATGCCATCCTTCCCAAGTTGAGAAGCTCTTCATCACATGATTGGGATGAGTAGGTTGTTTCATGCTCATGCTCCATGTTCCAAGATTGGTATCCATCACCATATCCATATTGGTACTCATGAGAAGAGTACTCATTTGGAAGATCACCTTGATAAGTGGATGTGCTTTCAAAACCATGATGACTTGTAGGGTCCCAAGCCATCTCTCTTTCTTGAGCTTCTAGCATAGCCCTCAACATTGAAGCTATCTCCGAAGCCATGCTCTCTTCCTTGTGATTTGCACCTTGCAAAAAGAACAAACACTTGAAAGAAAATTAGTAACCACACAAACTAAAACAAAATAAAAGCTTAGTCTAAAGTAGAATCTAAATCCTAATGGCTATTGCTACACCTCCCCGGCAACGGCGCCAAATTGATAGCGAGGTTTTTTCGGTTTTAAAGTACTACTATCAATTCCTCAAACCTCTACACATGTCGATGTAGCATTTGAGGTATCAATCCAGGGAAGCAAGAAGAATAACACACCAAGAATGCAAGAAACTACTCAAGCTAAGCAAATCAAATAAAAATGGTTTATCAAACAACCTAAACAATCTAGAAAGGAAATAAAGCAAGAAAGAAACAAACAAGACACTAAACAAGATGACAAATAAGATAAAAGGAGGATCCTAGGATGAGGCTATGGAGACTAGGTGATCTATAGACAATCAATGATGCTTCAATCAATCAAACAATGCTAAACAAGGCTAATGATCATTAATTAAGCTAATCTCACTCTCATGTTCATAACTCCTATGCTAATCATGCAATCATTCAATTCTCATTTGCAAATTACAAGATAAGCATGCATGAATATCCATCAAATACCTTTTAGCAAAGCTAATCCTTAGGCTAAGAACACCAATCATTAGACTAATCCAATCTCTTGGCACTAATCCCTTTGTCTAATCCCTAATCAAGAACAAACTCTCATTTGTGATTAAGAGATAAACAAGCAATGCAAACAAGTTATCATTACCAATAATCACCTTAGACAACTAATCTCTTAGGCTAAGAGTGAAAATCCTCTAAAAAGTTCATTCAAGCATTTCATCGAACACCTTTCGGACATGAAAAAGCCTAGCATCTAGATTCAACAATTCCTTGCAACCTAGCATAGAGATCAGCTAATTAGAGAAGGATCATTCATAATCAAGTCCTAAGCATTATTAATCATTCCATAAACCACCTAAATCAACCTCAACCTAAAGACCCAAAAACTCTACTCCCTAATCACTATTGTTCCCACAAAACCCATAAGAGAGATATGAGAAATCATAAATTAAGAGAGAGATTAAGAGAAACAAGAAAAATACTTAATTCAACTTAAAATAAAAGGTTTACAAGTTCTAAAATCATAAACAAAAGCACAAGACAAAAGAAATCTAAGGCTTAGGTAGCTTAGGGTTCTAAAGACCCATAAAAGAGTTTTTATACAAGAAAGGGTCGAGATGGCAAAATGGTAATTTTGGTGAAGTTTCTTCTCTTGCTTGCTGTTTCATTCTGGCCGCTGGCCAAACCGCTGGGTAACCAGCTGTTTCATCCTGGCCGCTAGCCGAACCGCTGTACACGCGGCATTACGTCGTGCTTTTCTCCTGAAGCTTGTGGTCTCGTTTTGGCCGCTGGCCAAACCGCTGGGTGGTAAATCGGCCATAACTTCTCGAATACAGCTCCAAACGACTTGAAACCACCTCCATTAGAAATCTAACTCAATTGTCTACAACTTCTATTTGAGGTTCCAAAGGCTAAATATGAACAGAAAGGCTTCATTTTGCTCCATCCTTTAAGCTCATCGGTTTGGTCCTTCATCACAATTTCACTTGCAATCACTCCTTTGGCCTCCAAACTCTTCCAAACCTCCTTAGCAACTCCAAGAACCTACAAAACATAAGAAAACACTCCCAAGAACAACAAATTATGCAAATCCTAACTCTAAATGCACTTAGACTCTAAATGCAACAAAGAACAAGAAAAGAACATGAATGAATACATAATGAGACCAAAACAAGAACTTAACATATGCCTAAATGCATGAAAATGCATGAATATCAATCCACAGCTACATGAGTAAGGCAGGTGATCATTGATAGACTTGCAGTGCGACTGTCAATGATCACAGGACTGAAGAGATTGGTTTACTTGACTGGGCCATCAGAAGTTCTGGGCCCAGAGACATCAGAGTGGATAAGACATGGATTGTTTTATCTGCGACCAAGAATTGTACTAGGTACAATTAGCAATGATTTGCTTACCTAGATAACTAAAGTTTGGGTGATGGCGAGTCGCCCACTCAAATTTTGGTGATCTGAGGATCTTGATTCATTGTATTCATCTTAGGAAACATAGTTTTGAATACAATGCGAGTTTTCTTATTAGATAAGAATTCTCATTTCCTTGAGCATTATAACTAAAATCTCTACCTCTCTTAATTACAGCTATGTCTGTCTCAACTCACATCAACACTTTCTCGCTGAGATCCGTCCTTGAGAAGGACAAGTTAAATGGATCTAATTTCTTGGAATGGTATCGGAACCTGAGAATAGTTCTCAGGCAGGAGAACAAGGAATATGTCCTTGAAAGAGTTCTCCCTGAGAGGCCACGTTCCAATGCCCCGCAGGCAGATAAGAATGTTTGGGATAAGCATTCAGCTGATGTCAAAGATGTTAATTGTCTAATGCTGGTGACTATGAACTCTGAGCTGCAGAAGAAATACGAGAACGTGATGTCACCGATTGAGATGATTAACAACCTGAAAGCTTTGTTTCAGGAGCAAACTCGCACAGATAGATACCAGACGGTTAAATCTCTCATGGATTGCAAGCTGGCTAAAGACAGTCCAGTAGTCCTCATGTCCTTAAAATGATGGGTTACATTGATAACCTGGGGAAACTGGACTGTGCTATTAGCCAGGAGCTAGCCACTGACATGATTCTGCAGTCTTTGCCGTCGTGTTTTGATCAGTTCATCATGAACTACAACATGCAAAACATGACTAAGACATTGACTGAGTTGCACGGCATGCTGAAGACAGCAGAGCCGAATCTCAAGAAGGCAACTCCCAGTGTATTGATGGTACAAGGGAGTAAAAGGTTTAAGAAACCTATGAAGGATAAGGGAAAGTCCCAAGTTGTCCAGACTGAGAGTCAGGACAAGCCCAAGCCAAAGCCCAAATCCGGGCCTTCTCCTGAGGACAAATGCAACTACTGCAAGCAGTTAGGGCATTGGAAGAGAGACTGCAAGAAGTTCAGGGAAGATTACAAGAAGCTGAAGAAGACGTATGATGCGTCTGACTCAGGTATTTATGTTATCGAACTTAATGTTATGTCTTCTAGTTCTACTTCGTGGGTATTGGATACCGGCTGCGGTGCTCATATTTGTACTAATATGCAGGCACTAAGAAACAGTAGAACGCTGAAGAAAGGACAAGTGGAGCTATGGGTCGGGAATGGAGCTAAGGTTGCTGCACTGGCCTTAGGCACTTACAATTTGTCTTTACCTTCGGGCATGGTTTTAGCTTTGAATAATTGCTACTTTGTACCTGCAATTAGCAAAAACATAATTTCAGTTTCCGTTTTGGATTTGGAAGGTTTTGATTTTGCTGTTAAGAATAAAGTTTGTTCTTTTAATCCTGATGGTACGTTTTATGGTAGCGCCCCATTAGATAATGGGTTATATGTCTTAAACCAAGAAATGCATGTCTTTAACATAAATACAAAGTGGTTTAAGTCAAATGACGAAAACCCGACTTTCTTATGGCATTGTCGTTTGGGCCATATCAATGAGAAACGCATTCAGAGACTCCATCGAAATGGGCTTCTGGGCTCATTTGATTTTGAATCATGTGAGAAATGCGAATCTTGCTTGATGGGCAAAATGGCTAGGGACCCTTTCAACAAACCGAATGAAAGGGCCAGTGATTTATTGGGCCTTATTCATACTGATGTATGTAGGCCAATGAGTACTGTTGCCAGAGGAAATTACAAGTACTTCATTACCTTCACTGATGACTTCAGTAGGTATGGCTATGTCTATTTGATGAGACACAAGTCAGAATCCTTTGATAGATTCAAGGAGTTCAAGAATGAAGTACAGAACCAACTTGGCAAAAGTATCAAAGTTCTGCGGTCGGATCGCGGAGGAGAATACTTGAATCAAGAGTTCAGCGACTATCTGAGCGAGTGTGGAATTGTTTCACAACTCACTCCTCCTGGAACACCCCAATGGAATGGAGTGTCAGAGAGGAGGAATCGAACCTTATTGGATATGGTTCGGTCTATGATGAGTCATTCAGATCTACCATTATCCTTTTGGGGATACGCTCTAGAAACGTTTGCGTTTACACTAAATCGGGTGCCATCTAAATCAGTGGAAAAGACACCACATGAATTGTGGACTGGGAATGTTCCAAGTCTGTCTTTCCTGAAGATTTGGGGTTGTGAGGCTTATGTCAAGCGTTTAATCTCCGACAAACTCGCACCCAAATCAGATAAATGCTACTTCGTTGGTTATCCTAGGGATACCAAGGCATACTACTTTTACAACCGATCTGAGAACAAAGTTTTTGTTGCTTGGGATTGTTATTTTCTTGAGAGAGAATTTCTTTCTAAGAAAAACAGTGGGAGTAAAGTACATCTCGAACAAATTCAAGATGCACAGGAAGCTGCTCAACCTGTTGAGGAAGAGCAGCAGTTGGATCCACAAAGCTCTGTGGGACCCGCGCCTGTGGAGCCTGAAGTTCGCAGATCCGGAAGGATCCGTCACGAACCCGAGAGATACTATGGATTTCTCGTGACCAATTGCAATGATTTGATGATCATTGAAAGTGACGAGCCGGCGACCTTCGCGGAAGCAATAATGGGCCCGGACTCCGAAAAGTGGCTTGGAGCCTCTAAATCCGAAATGGGATCCATGTCAGAAAACCAAGTATGGTCCTTGGTCGATTTACCTAATGGTGCAAAAGCCATTGAGTGTAAATGGATCTTCAAGAAGAAGATTAACGTGGATGGAAATGTCCAAATTTATAAAGCTAGGTTGGTGGCTAAAGGTTTCAAGCAGATTCATGATATTGACTATGATGAAACCTATTCCCCAGTCGCTATGCTTAAATCCATTCGGATTCTTCTAGCAACTGCCGCTCATTATGACTATGATATTTGGCAAATGGATGTCAAAACCGCTTTCCTGAATGGCATTCTGGAAGAGGATGTGTATTTGACACAGCCTGAAGGTTTTGTAGATCCTAAGAATGCTGGGAAGGTATGCAAGCTTCATAAATTCATTTATGGGTTGAAGCAAGCATCACGGAGTTGGAATCTTCGTTTTGATGAAGCAGTAAAACAATTTGGTTTCATCAAGAACGAAGAAGAACCATGTGTATACAAGAAGACTAGTGGGAGCGGAATTGCGTTTCTTGTACTGTATGTCGATGACATACTCCTTCTCGGTAATGACGTTCTGTTGCCTCAGTCTGTTAAGACTTGGCTCAGAAGTTGTTTTTCCATGAAAGACATGGGAGAAGCCGCGTACATCCTTGGAATCAGAATCTACAGAGATAGAGTGAACAGGCTGATTGGATTGTGCCAGGACACTTATATTGATAAGGTGTTGCACAGATTCAAGATGCATGATTCCAAGAAGGGCTTCATACCGATGTCTCATGGCATTAGTCTCAGCAAGAAGCAGTGTCCGGCGACACATTCTGAGCGAGAGCGCATGAATAGGATTCCTTATGCTTATGCAATAGGATCTATCATGTATGTCATGCTCTGCACTCGTCCAGATGTAGCTTACACGTTAAGCATGACGAGTAGATACCAATCTGATCCAGGTGAAGATCACTGGACAGCTGTCAAGAATATTCTCAAGTATTTGAGACATACAAAGGATAAGTTCCTGGTGTATGGAGGAAGTGAAGAACTTGTGGTGAATGGATTCACCGATGCGAGTTTTCAGACGGACAGAGACGATTTCCGATCACAATCTGGATATATCTTCTGTCTAAATGGCGGTGCGGTGAGCTGGAAGAGCTTTAAGCAGAATACCGTAGCTGATTCCACAACGGAAGCTGAATATGTTGCTGCTTCAGAAGCGGCAAAAGGAAGCTGTTTGGATCAAGAAGTTCATGACTGAACTTGGTGTGGTTCCTAGTATCTTGGAGCCAGTGGCTCTATTTTGCGACAACAATGGAGCCATTGCTCAGGCGAAAGAACCCAGGTCACACCAGAAGTCCAAACACATAGAGAGGAGATATCACCTGATTCGTGATATTGTCAATAGAGGTGATGTGAACATCAGCCGAGTTCCGACGGACGAGAATGTCGCTGATCCTCTGACTAAGCCACTCCCAAGGCCCAAGCATGAGTCGCATACCACTGCTGTGGGCATTATAGATCTTAAGATGTAATCTTAATTCTAGTGGGAGTTTTAGTTTTATTTTAGTTATAATAAGATGCTCATGTAAACATACTTTTGGATATGTTTAATGAAATTTGATTTCAACATTGTTTATTGTGATCTAAATAATGGTCCCAAAATAAGTTTATGTCATACTATAGGTCATCAAGTTGAGGACTTGATCATGAAACCCTATAAGTTATACATGACATAAAATATGTTTTGTCCCTAGTCGAGGTTGTCAAAATGGGACACTGACAACTGCGAGAGACTAGCTTGTGAGGTGACTGTTGACTAAGTTTCATGGAGTCAATGATATGAGTATCACAGTCAGTCACATAGATATATGTTGGTGAACATATGATCGGACATGACCCACAAATGAGAAGTCTCCAGGATAGTTATATCTGTGTCATGAGAGGTTCTCATTACGACTATAGAGTATAGTCCTTAGACCTGAGTTCATCATGCTTTCTTGCATATGAATTGGTATACTTTGACCTTGTCAAACGTCGACCCGTAAATGGCGGCTATAACGGCACTGCTCAGGTGTATCATGAAGTGTGCGTTGAAATAGGGATGGAACGAGATGGGATTTGTCCCTCCTGAATAACATGAGACAAATATCTCAGGGCCTATCGAAGATTTTATACTGAGAAAATGTGTGGCCGCACTCAAACGAACTGTAGTTCAGTTGTTTGTCTTGTTCAGTATAGATTAGGAGTTCGATAAACACGATATTGGCTAAATAAGGATGACACCAATCTTGCCTTATGCCAAATCGAGATATAGAGACAAAAGGATTATAGGAATTGATGATTCCAGTACAAGTGGGAGATTGTTGGGATAGTGTCCTGAAATCACACTTGTACTCACTCCTGATGATAGTTGTGTGTCGAGATCAGACATTCGTATAATACTGGGCGGTTGCAATGTTTTGCTAGAAGCCTCTTGCAATCTGTAAGTTGTAGACTTACTGCCAGTATTATATGATCCTATAGGGTCACACACCTAAGCAAACTGGAAGCTTAAATATGGGAATGATCATTATGGTAATGATCATGTTAATGTGTATTGGATACACATTAATATCGAGAAAATGGTGTTGTGTCGATCGACACAGTATGTATGTCGGTCGACACAGATCGGGTTTTCGAAACAGACTTTTCGATTTGTGACTTAAACAAGTTGGCCCGTTAAGAATGATTCCAGGTCTTGATAAAACCTAAGAGTTTCGACCTGGATCAGCAGCCGTCGACTTTTTCTTGACAGAGAAAGCAGAAAACACCAAAACTCAGAGATCCCAAAGATCCGGCACTAGCATCCCGGTTTCCAGGTTTGTGTGAGTGTGTATCTGGTAGAGGCGAAGCATCTGAGTCGCTAGATCTCGTTCACCAATCATTCCGCTGCCAGTTCAAGGTAAGAACGAGGTTGGTAATTTCAATATATCAAACCCTAGATCCTAGGCGATCCAACAAATGCGTCAGCGGTTTTGTCAATGCGTCAGCTAAATGATCATGTGTGGAGACGTGCGAGACTCGTAGAGCTTAAGATTGTACTATGTTGCGAAAGTGGTAGTCTAGTGCCAAGTGTCTCATACGAGAGTGAAAACGGTTAGCCGAGATATGTCGCCCCATATTATCACAATAGATGACATGATCTGTTGGAAGTATAAGACCCATTTCAAAGAGAAGAGAGCACAACCACGTTATCTTTGAAGCAGTTTGCTGCACACATGAACTGTACTCGACTTCGGTGGATGAGCGAGCTACTCCTCGTTGTTTGCATGATGACCATGATATCGGATTTTGACCCAGATAGATAATATATGCATTGGTGTAGACAAATCGTTAGTATCACAGCCCAATCTGCATCTGAGAACGCATGTAAGGTAAACGAAGAGTTTTTGCAGAAGAAGATACAATGGGTCATAGTTCCTGCAAGATATTTCAGTACACATTTGGCTGTCTGCCAATGATCTAACGTCGGCTGATGCATGAACTGCGTAATCTATTTACTGCGTAGGCAATATCTGGTCGTGTGAAAGTGATGTACCGCAGTGATCCAAAAACTGATCGATATTGTGAGTCATCCGTGAGTTTCGAACTATAGTGCAGAGAAAATTTTGGTGCAGACGGTAAAGTTGTGGGCGACGGGTTTGATTCAGCCATATTGTTCTTGACAAGAAGATCATGTATGTATTTCTGCTGCTTCAAGTGTAGGCATGCATGTGTACAAATGACATTAATTCCAAGAAAGTAATGGAAATTGGTTGGATCCTTAAATGAAAACAGGTGGGCAAACTTTTTGAGAACATCGTTGACATAGGCTGTATTAGAACCAGTGACAATTATGTCATCTACATTATAACAAGGGTGTATGTGAGGTATGTGCCATGATTGTTAATGAACAGTGAAGCATCTGCTAGAGAGTTTTGAAAATCCGACTAAAGAAGGTGGCGTTTCAGGGATATGTACCATGATCGAAGCACTTGCTTGAGATCGTAGATTAGTTTCAGAAGCCGGCAAACAAAATCTGGGTTATCTCTGTCAATGAATCATGGCGGTTGTGTCATATATAATTCTTCAATGAGTTAGCCTTGTAGAAATTGTTAACATCCAGCTGTTTAATAGGCCATGACTTCGTGACTGCAGTTTCCAGAACTAGCATGATGGTTGTCGTCTTGATCACCAGACTAAACTTTTCAGAATAGTCAACACCATATTGTTGCGTGAATCCCGTAGCAACAAGACGAGCCTTAAAACGATCAATTTCACCATAAGCAAGATATTGAATAGTATAAACCCACTTACAACCAATGACATTGTGATTTGGTTTGGGTGGTTGAAGATCTCAAGTGCGATTCACTACATGGGAATTGAATTAAAACGACATTGCTTTGCGCCATTTTTCATATTTAAGTGCTTGATGAACTGTACGAGGTTCAGCTGATTTTAAGTTTTGTATACTGACCGTGAGTGTAAGTTTCTGAATCGTTTTTATGTTGTTTTTAGCCTGGGTCTGCATTTTATGGAGATTTTTTGGTAGCTTAATAACAACAGGATTTTCTGGTTCAATGGGTATAGATAGACAAGGACGGTAGGGTAGGGGAACTTTGTGGAGAGTGAGTAAATGGTTAGGTCAAGGGGTCTGACCCATTTTCACTATGAGCAGTGGGGCTCAAGGAAGTTATTGGTTGGCTGGGTCGGGGTTTACGGCCCATTTAAGAATGAGCAGTGGGCTCTGAGAGTAAGGTAGAGAGTGATTGAGATGTAGAGGAAGAAGATGATACATGTGTGTCTGTCGGAGGGATTTGGGGAACTGTCAGATATTGCGGGCGAAGGATCGTGTGGGGGTCTGTTAGTTGCTGGCGACGTCACTAAAATCACGGACTGATCTTTACGACTGTCGGCAAAGGTTGATGTTGTGGTTTTCTCTATTACGAATTTGGTCTCCGCAAAGGTAAATTCAGCTTCCACAACTTGAACATCGCGAGATACATAAGTCTGTGAAGTACGAATATGTAAACATAATTAGGCACTTTGGGTGAGTGAGTAACTTAGAAAGACACATCGCATAGATCGATTGTCAAGTTTATGGCGAGGATACGGGTGGAGCCAAGAGAAGCACAAACACCCAAACACCATCAGCTTGTCGTAATTGGGAGCAGCTGCAAACAACATTTTAAACGGAGATTCCATCGAGAGTACATGAGTTAGAAGTCTGTTAATCAAGTAGATAGTTTTGGCAAAGGCAAAGGGCCAATACTCTTTAGGAACCGAGGCCATAGAGAGTAGAGTTAGAAATGTCTGAATAATGTGTCGGTGTTTCCTCCGATAACCCATTGTGTTCTGTTGTATGTGGTGGTGAAGTTAGATGAGCAATTCCGTTTGTAGCTAGAAAGTTGCGGAGTCCAATGAATTCACCACCATTATCAGAGAACAATGTGCTTATCTTCTCTTGAAATTGATTCTCAACTAGTCCTTTGTAGGCAATAAAGACTTCTTGGACTTTCGACTTCTGTTTTGGTGGGTACATCCATGTATAGCGTCAATAATGATCCATAAGGACCAAGTAATATTTGAAGTTGTCTACAGAAACAATCAGAGATGACCAAACATTTGTATAAATGTATTAAAGTGGTCGGTTTGAGGTAATAGTGGTATTTGAAAAAGGTAATTTATAGCTCTTATTAGGTAAACAGTTGGAACAAGGTGAAAGTTCAGAAACAGATGAACAAACTGGAAGAGAAAAACGCGAGATAACAGTGTTTAAAACAGTAAAAGAAGGATGGCCGAGCCGAGAATGCCATGAGTTGATAGAAGTTTTTGGATTTTTGGATGTAAGATCGTCCGAGCCGAGAATGCCACGAAGACGTTATTTAATGAAAAATCACGGGTTTTAGAAGGAAGAATCGTAGAACCAGTGTTGGATATTTGTAAACATGAACCTTCTGCGCGTAATGGTCAAGTCGTCACTCACATGGTATAGTTTTTGGAGATCCGAAGTACTATGGTGCGTAGCACCATAATCAAGCAGCAAGTGTTGAGAGTTGTAGGGTGGTGCAACAGCTAAGTTTGCATGCGGTTTCCATGGTTGGAATGGACTGGTCTGTGGTGTATTATGAATGACATTCTGTTGAAGTTGTGGACATCTGCGGGCATTGTGGCCCTGAGTGCGACAAATCTTGTATTTCCCAAGGTATGACCGGAATTGACGAGGCTCTATCAGGTTTGAGGATGAGTTTTGTTGTTAACTCTGGTTATTGTTGTTGTATGACTTGCTGCGATTGTTTGAATACGATCGTTTTGACCCACTATTATTTGCATAAGAATGATTGTTGCCTTGACGGTGCTGAACATTGTTCGCAGAGGCAGGGACAATGGTGTTGTTGGTCATACCCGCATCAATGAGTTTTACTTCGTGATTCAACAAGCGTTCATGAACCTCCGTGATACTTGGTGGCGTATCCTTTCCCTCGATCTGATCCACAACTGATTTGTATTCTTCAGGAAGACCATCAAGTATTAACTCCACGCGATCTTCATGATCATAAGGCTTACCAAGTATGGCCAGCTGATCGATCTTGGTGGTGATACCTTGAAGGTATTCGTCAATCGTTTTGGTGACCTTTGTCGTGATTTGAGTTGATATTTGAGTTGTCAGATGTATCCACGGCTAGGCTTTGTATATGTAGAAGCAAGCTTCTCCCAGACCTGTGCAGCAGTTGTAGTGCGAGAGACCATGGGCTGGATTGTCGTCGAGATAGCACCAATGAGAGCGATGTAGATGAGGCGATCTTGTCGCTTCCAGCAAACAAACTCTTGATTGTCAGAAACAGTGTCATTGATGGTAACAGTGATTGGTGGGGTAGAAACTGATCCAATCAATGTCGCTAACAAGTCAAGACCGATCAAGTAAAGCATGGGGTTGTAATCCCCACATGAGATAATTGTTGCTCATAAGCATGGAGACACTAGACATGTTGAGAAGAATGATTGTTGTGTTGATTGGGATCGAATCATTTGTCTTGTTAAGTGTGTTTGAGGTAGCTAAGGCGACGGCTAATGGTTGGGATGAAATTAAAATTTAGGTTTTTTTTTAACGCCCCGACCGCCTCCGTCCGTGGACCCCATGCCTACTCATTCGGCCTGTGGGTCCACCCTCATCCGACTGCCGGTTTGTTATTTTTGGAAGGCTTTAAAGACTTGGTTTATTGTCCATGCAATACCGTGAACCACTACTAAAATTTAGGTTTTTGTGGAGCGTATAACTCATACACTATAAATATGTATAACAACTTAATCTTATTAGGAGGAAGGTTACACATATTTATAGAATTGACAATGGACACTAGGGTAAATATAGATACAAGTAATTACAACTTTAATCCCTAAGGTTTTATATGCTTATATCCTTGATAGTTCCTCGTGTTTGAAGCATATACACAAGTGCATATAAAACGCTTCATCTTTAGGAGTTTGAATCCCCATTGTTATCATATGTGGTCCTTTGGAAAGGACTGTTATTGTTATCTTCTTAGACCATATCCATATCCTTCCCAATGAATGATAGTCATAGTTGGTTAAATAATTCCAATCAAAAACTATTGAAGCCAAAAAGAGGGGTAAGTCGAGTTTGTCCAAGAGCGGACGTCATGATGATTAGTTCTTTCGTGAGGAGGATTTCTTATTGGTGATGCGAAGGAAAAAGCTATGTACTTTCTTTGCTTCGTTCTATTTTTTCATTCCATTCGTTTTCTTTTGGGTTACCCCTCCAGCTTTCTTAGTCTGGTTATGATTAGAATTGTAACATACCTAAACTTGGGCCCAAAGGAAAGGCCCAAGAGGAATTACTTGAGCCCAAAGGAAAGGGGGAAAAGGCCCTTAAGGCTTTGCTTGAGCCCAAAGAAAAGGAAGGAATGGGCCAGAAGCCCAATGCCCAACCCGAGGGAAAGGGAAACCCTAGCTCCACTCCATATAAAGGGAGCAGCAGCCCCTCTCATTTGGCACAAAGTTCGAGACAACGAAGCTCTGCCCGCATCCCGAGCCAGCCGACGATCGCCGACCAGCCGGAGCCGCCGGCGACCGCCGACGACCGCCGACCGCCGACCGCCAACCGCCGACGACCGCCGACCGCCGGAGCCCCGACCGCCGCCGCGACCGCCGCCGCGCCGCCGACCGCCGCCGCCGTGAGTCGCCGGAATCCTCGCCGGAGACCGCCGATCGCCGCCGATTTCGATCCCGCACCCCGAGTCGCCGTCTTCTTGATTCGTTCGAGTGTAGAGCCCTCCGATCTACTCGTTTTTAAGGTGAGATCTCCGGAATTCTCAGATCTGCACCGTTTTTCCCTTCTAAACCCAGATCTGCTTCAGATCTATGCTTCTAGATCAGATCTGATCCGTAGAAGTCGTAGATCTGAACCGTATCTTCCATTTCGTCTCTCTCTCGCTCAGATCTGCTCCAGATCTATGCTTCTGATGGATAGAAGTTGTAGATCTGGACCGTATCTCCCTCCTTTCCTCAGATCTGTGTCAGATCTATGCTTCTGATGGATAGAAGTGGTAGATCTGAACCGCATCTTCGTCGTTTATCCAGATCTGTTGGACAAAACCCTAGATCTGTTCTTCTTTTCCCTAGATCTGTCTTCTAAACCTAGATCTGTGTGCAGGAATCCCAGATCTACTTCCCGTTCGTCAGATCTAGACTAAGGTGAGGACTGAACATGATCTCTTCCTTTATTCTGTCGCAGTATTTAGATTCGAATCCTCGCTTAATAGTGTCTTCGTAGGTAGAGTAGATCTAGTTGTTGATTTGCGTTGATGTGATGGATGAAAACCTAGAACCTAGGATGTCGCTTAAACCGAAAACGGAACTTAGTTATAGGTTATCACTTAACCCGAAAATGTTGCTTGTGTATGAAGGCTATGCTTGCTAGAACTGTTTAGGTCCCCCGAAAGGGTGTTTCTTGGCGGCTCGCGTATAACGAGTTTTGGTACGCGACCCTTGTATCGTCGGAAGGGAGGTCTTGGCGAGCCTCCCCAAGTTTACCGTTCCTTCGGGCCGACGTGGAAGTTACCGGGTGGGCCGGTTGTGTGAGCCTTCGGGCTAGAGAGGGGCTCATGAGTGTGTATGCACGAGTGGGTGTAGTATTGATTGTGCCTTCGGGCGTGGGTGCAAGGTGTTATTAATCTTGGACTCTTTCTTGATGTTGTGCTAGTATAAAGTAGAGATAGCGGTATTCCTTGAATCCGCCCTCACTGGGTATTGGTGTAAACCAATTACTCAGGCCTCCTTCGTTGATTGTTTTGCAGGTAACCCTGGAGCGTTGCAGGGGTAGACGGACAGTGTGGTGTCACGTTTTGGGAGCGGGATTTTCCTTCTCTTCTTTTTCTTCTTTCTGTTTCTTTTTATGCGTTGAGACTTATGCGGTTCTTCCGTTTTCGTTAAGCTATTTCAGTTGGTTCGGTTTTCCTTGTAAGACTCGGCTTTTGTTTTAATAAAGTAAAACCTTTTCAGTTATTTGCGTGTTGGTCCTCTGTTTATGACTTGGTTCGCGATTGTGGACTATGACTCGTGGAGTCAAAAGGGTCGTTGACTTGGGATCGAGGGGACGGGTGTTACAATTTGGTATCAGAGCCAGGTTAAAACCTAACCAGTCCTGCCCTGGTTAGGTAGTTTATATTCGGATTTCAAAAACCACTCTTCAAAACCGTTTTCAAGATTTTTCTGACTCTTCTCAACTGGTGATTTCTAAAAGCTAGATACTAGGGACACCACTCCGATCTCCTCCTTACATACACTCCAGAAGTGGGTTCAGTATTCAGCCGTTAACTGACTCAAATCGCCCTTCTTTTGCAACAGATGCCGCCAAAGAGAAGAACCCCGCCAGCTCGTCGTAACCAGGATGCACCAGTGCCGGCTTCTTCGACGCACAGTGCCACCAGTTTGCACGGACCCCAAGGACCGGTTGTTGGAAACCAGGCTGGACCAGTATTGGTAGCTGGACAGGTAGCCGTGGATGCAGCTCTTCTGCAAGAGCTGCTCGCGCTTCAGCAGGCACAAGCTGCCATTGCCGCCGAGGCAGGAGGAGCGCCAGGAGGGAATGGAGCAGGAGCACCCGGAGCGATACCAGAGAATGCCAACGGGGCGCCTGGAGCCCCAGGAGGAGTTGAGAATGGTCAGGGAGGAGCGGTGAACGCCCCAGGAGGAGTCGGCTTTGTTGCTAGAGGAGCAGAAGCCGCTCAAATGGGGTTTGGATTCATTCAGCCGCAGCCGGTGGTGAACCCGCCACCACCACCGCAGGCGCCAGGAGCGGTGCTTGGTGTGACCTACTGGACCATGCTGAAGCATCTGAGGGAGATGCAGATGGACCACTTTGCTGGAGGTGTCAGCGCCATTGCCGCAGACAACTGGAGAAGGAAGCTGGAGCGGAGTTTGGATACTGCCAGGTGCCCGATGGAGTTTCGTGTGGAGATAGCGACCTCCTATCTCAAGGATGATGCGTTGGTTTGGTGGGAAGGAGTGCAGGAGAGCGCTCAGGATCGTCAGCTGACATGGATGGATTTCCGCGAGGCGTTCAACCGGAAGTACTTCCCGGAAGTGACCATGGACAGGTTGGAGGGGGAGTTCCGAAACCTCCGTCAGGGAAACCGGAGTGTACGACAGTACGGGGATGAGTTCAACCGTTTGAGGAGGTTTGCAGGGAGGTAAATGTCTGAGTGAGAGTTGATTCGTCAGTTTCTCTCGGGGTTGAAGATTTAGCTCAAGGTTCGTTGCAAGCAGAGGGACTACTACGACATCAACGACCTGATCGAGAAGGCAGCTGACACCGAGACGGACTGGGAGGAGGAGAAGAAGCAGCAGAAGAGCGGGCACAACAAGGGAGTCAAGAGGAGCTGGGATACAGCTTATGTTGCGGCGCCAGTAGCCCAAGCACAGCCTGCCCAGATAGCACCACCAGCACAGCAAGGACAGCCGCTGCCAGTGCAGCCATTGCGGCAAATAGCGCCTGGGGGATGTTTCCAGTGCGGACAAGCAGGCCATTTCAGGAGGGATTGCCCACAGGTACAATGTTACAATTGTGGCCAAGTGGGGCACATGGCAAGGTATTGCACCAATCCAACAAATCGGAGGGGAGCAGGAGGGCAAGAAGAAGTGAGGATGCTACCACCGCCACCGCAGGGAGGACAGGGAGGAGCCGGGATGCAGCCACAACTACTGCCACCCGCTAGGGGACCCAGGGTGTACGCAGCAGCGGCCCCTAGAGGTGTGGAACCGATCGCGGGTACGTAAATCTTTCTCGATGTGTGAATTGTGGTAGTGTAGTTCTCAAAAGTCTAGTAGCTTAGATTAGTAAATGTGTAGGATCGGTTGTGATCGGGGGAAAGGCTGCCCACACCCTGTTTGACTCGGGAGCTACCCATAGCTTCGTGAGTCCCCGGTTCGCAAAAATTTGGTCCTTTAAGGGCAGATTCATCGACGGGATCATGAGTGTGGAGACCGCCGGATCAGAGAAGGTATCAGGCACGGGAATCTTCGAGCAGGTGCCAGTGACGATAGGCGGAGTTGACCTACCTACAGACATGGCACGGTTTGAGCTGGGTTACTTCGAGGTTATTCTGGGCATGGACTGGTTGGTGCGTCACCAGGCGGTAATGGATTGCGCCAAGGCGACCATCACCTTACCCCGGGCAGAAGGAGAGATCGTCTTCCGGGGAATGAAAACGCGGACAGGGATATCGATCATATCCATGATCCAAGTAGAAGAGCTGATCAGCAGAGGAAGCGAGGCATATCTGGCAACCATCTCCATGACTGAGGAAGGGGAAGCGCCAAGTTTGGAGACCATTCCGGTGGCCGCGGAATACGAGGACGTATTCGCGCCGTTGAAGGGACCACCACCGGAACGGAACGAGGCCTTCACGATAGAGTTAGAGCCCGGGACGGCACCGGTGTCTAGGGCTCCATATCGTTTAGCGCCTGCAGAAATGGCGGAGCTGAAGAAGCAACTAGAGGATCTTGTGGAGAAGGGATTTGTTCGACCGAGCAGTTCGCCGTGGGGAGCGCCAGTGCTGTTTGTCAAGAAGAAGGATGGGAGTTTCAGACTTTGTATCGACTACCGAGGCCTCAATAAGGTGACCATCAAGAACAAGTACCCGTTGCCAAGGATCGATGAGTTGTTGGAACAACTGCAGGGAGCCTCCTGGTTCTCGAAGATCGATCTTGCCTCGGGGTACCACCAAATCCGGATCGCAGAGGAGGACATCAAGAAGACGGCATTCCGGACCCGGTATGGACACTACGAGTTCGTGGTAATGCCGTTTGGGTTAACCAACGCGCCAGCAGCCTTCCTGAAGATGATGAATGACGTCTTCCGAGAGTACTTGGACAAGTGCGTTATTGTCTTCATTGACGATATCATGGTCTACTCGAGGAGTAAGGAGCAACACGAGTGGGACCTCAGGATAGTCCTAGATACTCTCAGGAAGCAGCAGTTGTTCGCTAAGCTCAGTAAGTGTAGCTTCTGGCAAAGGGAGATTGGATTCCTTGGCCACGTGATCTCGGCATCCGGTGTAGCAGTGGATCCGGAAAAGATCACCTCCATCACCAAGTGGACAAAGCCGGAGAATGCAACCGACGTTCGCAGTTTCTTGGGACTAGCAGGATACTAGAGGAAGTTCGTGGACGGGTTCGCCAGCATCACTAAACCTCTGACAATCCTGACCGGTAAGGACGTTAAGTTCGAGTGGACGGACAAGTGTGCCAGGAGCTTTGAGCAACTAAAGGAACGGTTGACTCAGACTCCAGTGTTAGTACTACCGCGGCCGGGAATACCGTATGTAGTCTACACGGACGCATCTGGAGTTGGACTTGGGTGTGTCTTGATGCAGGAGGGGAAGGTGATCGCCTATACATCAAGGCAGTTGAGGAAGCACGAGGTTAACTACCCCACCCATGACTTGGAACTAGCAGCAGTGGTCTTCGCCCTGAAGATATGGCGTGCTTATCTGTACGGAGAGAAGGTGCAGATATTCACGGACCATAAGAGTTTGAAGTACATCTTCACCCAAGGGGAGCTGAATCTGAGGCAGCGTAGGTGGATGGAGCTACTAGCTGATTATGATCTTGAGATCGAGTACCACCCTGGGAAGGCCAACCTGGTAGCTGATGCGCTCAGTAGAAGGAAGATCATCGTGTCGGAAAATAAGGAAGTACATGAGTTGTCCACGGCCTTGGCAGAGCTACGGCTGTACGCCACCACGGTCGAAGAAGGCGTCGCCCGGCTTGAAGCGTTTGAACAGGCCGATTTGTTGGGAAGGATCAGGGAGGCACAACCCGAGGATGGAACCTTGCGTGCCATGATTGCGAAGCAAGTATTCGGGTACCACACCGCGAGCAACGGGACGATCATGTTCAAAAACCGGATCTGTGTGCCTCAAGTTGAAGAGTTAAGGAAGGAGATCCTGAAGCAAGCGCACCAGTCTCAGTTCTCGATTCATCCGGGAACCATTAAGATGTACTACACTCTGAAGCGTTACTACCATTGGGGAGGAATGAAAAGGGATGTGGAGAAGGATCTCTCAGTGCCAGAACTGTCAGCAGGTCAAGGCAGAAAGGAAGGTCCCCAGCGGGATACTGCAAGGGCTGCCCATACCAGAATGGAAATGGGATATGGTCACCATGGACTTCGTTACCGGATTACCGAGGACGACAGGAAAGAAGGATGCGATTTGGGTGATCGTGGACCGACTCACCAAGTCAGCACACTTCCTCGCGATTAAGAAGACGGATGGGACTGAGACACTCGCCCGGAAATACGTGGAGTGCATAGTAAAGCAGCACGGTGCGCCAGTCAGTATTGTGTCAGACAGGGATCCGAAGTTTACTTCTATATTTCTGGCAGGCTTTTCAAAAAGCGATGGGTACGAAGGTGCTACTCAGTACGGCTTATCACCCGCAGACCGATGGACAGTCTGAGCGGACCATCCAAACACTGGAAGATATGCTTCGGGCGTGTGTGTTGGATTGGGAAGGGAACTGGGTTAAGTTCCTACCTTTGGTCGAGTTCGCCTACAACAACAGCCACCACGCGAGTATCGGGATGTCGCCATATGAGGCTTTATATGGTCGACCTTGCAGAACCCCCCTATGTTGGACCGAGGTGGGGGAGAGGCGTGACCTGGAGCCGGAGATGATTCAAGAAACGGTAGAGCAGGTGGAACTGCTAAAGGAAAGGTTAAAGCAGGCCCATGACCGTCAGAAGAGTTATGCAGATAAGCGTCGGAAGGATCTAGAGTTCGCAAGGGGGACGCGGTGTACCTTAAGATGAGGACGTTCCAGGGCAACGATCCCAACCGCAACCTGAAAAAGTTGAGGCCTAGATACATGGGACCATTCGTGATTGTCGAGAGAGTTGGTGCGGTGGCGTATAGATTAGAGTTACCTCAGGAGCTGTCAGATTTTCACAACGTGTTCCATGTGTCTGTTCTGCGGAAGGTTGTTCGTGAACCGGAACTAATCCTACCCAAGCCGCCATCGGATGTTAACCGCAACTGGTCAGTGACGAGTAAGCCGGTCCAAGTGGTGGATCGCCGGGAATCAGAATTCAACGGGAAGAAAACCAAGATTGTTTTTGTTCGTTGGGAGAGAGACGGAATCCAGGACGATGTCTGGGAACCCGAGCAGCCGTTTAAGTTGAGCCATCCAGAGCTGTTCACCGAGCCGAATTCGGGGACGAATTCCAGATTGGTGGGGGAGAATTGTAACATACCTAAACTTGGGCCCAAAGGAAAGGCCCAAGAGGAATTACTTGAGCCCAAAGGAAAGGGGGAAAAGGGCCTTAAGGCTTTGCTTGAGCCCAAAGAAAAGGAAGGAATGGGCCAGAAGCCCAAGGCCCAACCCGAGGGAAAGGGAAACCCTAGCTCCACTCCCTATAAAGGGAGCAGCAGCCCCTCTCATTTGGCACAAAGTTCGAGACAACGAAGCTCTGCCCGCATCCCGAGCCAGCCGACGATCGCCGACCAGCCGGAGCCGCCGGCGACCGCCGACGACCGCCGACCGCCGACCGCCAACCGCCGACGACCGCCGACCGCCGGAGCCCCGACCGCCGCCGCGACCGCCGCCGCGCCGCCGACCGCCGCCGCCGTGAGTCGCCGGAATCCTCGCCGGAGACCGCCGATCGCCGCCGATTTCGATCCCGCACCCCGAGTCGCCGTCTTCTTGATTCGTTCGAGTGTAGAGCCCTCCGATCTACTCGTTTTTAAGGTGAGATCTCCGGAATTCTCAGATCTGCACCGTTTTTCCCTTCTAAACCCAGATCTGCTTCAGATCTATGCTTCTAGATCAGATCTGATCCGTAGAAGTCGTAGATCTGAACCGTATCTTCCATTTCGTCTCTCTCTCGCTCAGATCTGCTCCAGATCTATGCTTCTGATGGATAGAAGTTGTAGATCTGGACCGTATCTCCCTCCTTTCCTCAGATCTGTGTCAGATCTATGCTTCTGATGGATAGAAGTGGTAGATCTGAACCGCATCTTCGTCGTTTATCCAGATCTGTTGGACAAAACCCTAGATCTGTTCTTCTTTTCCCTAGATCTGTCTTCTAAACCTAGATCTGTGTGCAGGAATCCCAGATCTACTTCCCGTTCGTCAGATCTAGACTAAGGTGAGGACTGAACGTGATCTTTTCCTTTATTCTGTCGCAGTATTTAGATTCAAATCCTCGCTTAATAGTGTCTTCGTAGGTAGAGTAGATCTAGTTGTTGATTTGCGTTGATGTGATGGATGAAAACCTAGAACCTAGGATGTCGCTTAAACCGAAAACGGAACTTAGTTATAGGTTATCACTTAACCCAAAAATGTTGCTTGTGTATGAAGGCTATGCTTGCTAGAACTGTTTAGGTCCCCCGAAAGGGTGTTTCTTGGCGGCTCGCGTATAACGAGTTTTGGTACGCGACCCTTGTATCGTCGGAAGGGAGGTCTTGGCGAGCCTCCCCAAGTTTACCGTGCCTTCGGGCCGACGTGGAAGTTACCGGGTGGACCGGTTGTGTGAGCCTTCGGGCTAGAGAGGGGCTCATGAGTGTGTATGCACGAGTGGGTGTAGTATTGATTGTGCCTTCGGGCGTGGGTGCAAGGTGTTATTAATCTTGGACTCTTTCTTGATGTTGTGCTAGTATAAAGTAGAGATAGCGGTATTCCTTGAATCCGCCCTCACTGGGTATTGGTGTAAACCAATTACTCAGGCCTCCTTCGTTGATTGTATTGCAGGTAACCCTGGAGCGTTGCAGGGGTAGATGGACGGTGTGGTGTCACGTTTTGGGAGCGGGATTTTCCTTCTCTTATTTTTCTTCTTTCTGTTTCTTTTTATGCATTGAGACTTATGCGGTTCTTCCGTTTTCGTTAAGCTATTTCAGTTGGTTCGGTTTTCCTTGTAAGACTCGGCTTTTGTTTTAATAAAGTAAAATCTTTTCAGTTATTTGCGTGTTGGTCCTCTGTTTATGACTTGGTTCGCGATTGTGTACTATGACTCGTGGAATCAAAAGGGTCGTTGACTTGGGATCGAGGGGACGGGTGTTACAAGAATTCTCCTCATGTTTCTGTTGAGTCTCCTCCTCTGAATGAATATTGATTGATTTCTCCTCCTCTATCTTACATTCCTCCTCTGCAATCTCTCTTACTTCTGTCTCATTATCCTCTTCATTAATATCAAGATGGACATTAAATTGGGAAGGGGACTGAGACTCATCTTCTTTTCCATCCGTGAAATTTTGCTTTTTCTTGTCTTTTGGGAAGTCTTTTTTGGTGAGCTTTTCCTTGTTTTTGAAACAATAGTCCGGCTTGTATTCGCCTCATATGTGTTCTGCTTAACCCCAACATTCTGGTTATTATTCGTCTTCTGCATTTCACTCAAGCGAGTATCTCCTTTTCCTGTAGTTTGAGTCTGCAGCTGAGTTTGTTTAGCTTTGTCATGCTCCCCTGTTGAGGGGCTTTGACTTCCTCTTCTCTAGTTTTGTCCTTATTCAGCAATGTCATTACACCCATTTTCATCTGTGCACAGTATTTGTCTATGTGCCTCCACATGTTACACAATGTGCATTTGTCTGGTAACCATGGATAACTGACTTGAATCATCCCGTCCTTCTCCGAATTCAGATCAATCATCCTTGGGAGAGATTTTTCCAGATTTACCACGGCCAACCGTACACATCACTCCATATTTGGATGTATTTTCTTCTTGTTCCGATTACATCTCCCAACCACATAGGTATACATCCTTAAAATCAACCCAAATTAGCATTGATCACTACAAGAAAATAGCTTTTTTCCTACTGCACTTTTGGTCATAGAACAGTCGTTAAAACGTGGTTTTACGACTAAATTACAACTAAATTGGTAGTTATAAATCTATAGTCGCTAAATTGCATAGTCCTAAAATATTCGGCGTGTAACGACTACTTTTACGACTAACACTAGTAATCATAAAGTAGATGTAGCATAGTCGCAATATTTATAGGGACTAATTTGCGACTACGATGGCGAAAATTGTGTGACTAACAAGGGAGTCCAGATGCGGCCGGAGAAATGTTGTCATCAAATAGTTTTTAAACTAGGTGACCACTGAGCGATTAATATGTGATCGTATAATAGTCAGAAAGTAGTCATAAATATTAGCCACTATGTACCGACTGGGTAACGAATATTTTAACTACTATCGAGCGACTAATCTGAACATACATATATAATTACAGTAATGATCTCGCCACTATGTGGCGACTGTTAGGTAACTGACTAGTATAGTCACGAATGAGTCGTAGACTATGGTGAATTTTTGGCGACTATTTTGTGACAATTTTACGACTGTTTAATGAATAATCTAATGACTATGCAGCGACTATGCGGGACATCAAGATACAACTATGGTATTGAATTTGCCACTACTTTCTGACCGTTGAGCGATTTATTGATGAATGTTACGTATGCATGAAAATAAGAATTTTGTATTATTCCATTTGTCAAATTTACGATTTGGTAATTAGTGATACTACAATTTGAATGATACAAGAAATGTAAAAGACATTTGCTTCATGATAACATAGATAACTTTAATAGTTTTGTGTAGCATATATATACAAACTATTATCTACATATGCAAACTCCAATATTAAGGAGTTTCAAAATCATACACAAAAAATTAGTTCGATAGGGACAACGATATGTAACCTATGCAGCAGATGAAGTTAAGTTGTACATGTTGGGGGACGACCATCTGTGTTGGCTGCAGTCCTTTGAGTCTCTAGGAAGTCAATAAACTGCGGATCACTCAGCCGCAAATACAGTTCCACCAAGGAAAGGTGCTCGATCTTTTTCTTCTGCTAATATGCAACTGGGGCGTGATTTGCTTCACGGGCAGCCCGCTCTTCGATTTTACGTTGCGCTTCCTTCAGTTTCTCTTGCACGGTCACAAACTATGAAGATTCTTTCAGCTGCTTGCGCTTGCAACTCAAAAGAGACTCTTTCAGGCTTCCAACTCCATAAGGATTTCCTCGGCTATTCGTCTCAGTGGCCTGTTATAGTTAAAGGAAACACAATTAAATAAAGAACATGATATGACTTTATAAATGTGAATTGTGAAAAATATTACTTTACCTCAAGAAATATGTTGTCATATTCATACATTGAGAGTTCTCGAGGTCTCGAAGCAGAACTGTTCGAAACTTCTGAATTCTCTATATTGAGCTCTGACAACTTCTCATCCACGATCTTATTAAAAGTTGCAGTGATTTTCTCTGCCTTCCGATCAACATATGTACCATCTTCCTTTGTATGTGTCTTGATGAATACCTCACCAATATTAACTAGTCTTCCCAGTTCCTCTTCCTGCAGTGATATAAAACAAACAATGATTATTACAGAAATTTCTAGTTGCAATGCTGTAACAAACATACCGTAAAAGTTACTTGCCATTTGAAGCCGGATTTCTAGGTACGACTTGGGCCTTGATAAGTGGACGTGACGACCGAGACCTTCACAGTCAAACATACGACAACTGGAATATGTCTTACTCTTATCCATTGCTTCTTTTATATCCCAGTAGTCGGTTATCGTTTTCCAGAGATTTTCGTCGATCCCCAATTGTGGGTTTGATCTAGAATACAAATAGAAAAAGCATATCATTAGTGTAAACAAAACAAGCAAGGTATATACGAAAGGTATAAGAGAGAAAATTGTACCGTGAACTCGAGGAAGTATCTTTCTGATTTATCACGAGGCACACATGACCAGCTATAGTATGGTTTATCTAATTTGTTTGTACATTTTTTGTAATTCCGAACCAATTTTGATCCTCTGTCACGAGTACACCTGAAATGTGAAGATTGATAACTACGAGATTAACATCCTAACCATCAGAGACTCAAATCATCAAACCATCATAACTCATAAGGAAACCAACAATCAGATTCATATGCAAACTAGACGTTTTAAAAACACACCATTACGAAACGCATAAGGTAAGAACAAAATACCCATACAGAAAATATCAACAGCTGATGAAACAGTGTATGACAATAGCCATAACAAGTCTTTTTGGCATCGGTGTGGGAGAGAGGAAGGTGGTAAACATTTCCCTGTCTGACACCCGAAGCAGAGCATTCAGAGCCCGCAATATGTCATCCTCGAGGTCCGGCAAAACTCGATGAGATTCGTCGAGAAGTTGTGAACTTCAGAAGATGGATGACTCTGAGACTGAGACTGGTTAACTGGCGAAGGTGGGGCCTCCTCCACATGATTCTGGTTGTTCTGGACTTCTTCTAACACTGGCAACGCATCGAATTCAGGTTGATTAGTACTCGAACGCTGGAAAAGTTGTATTGGAGGTGGATAGTTCCTTAGATGGGTTACTGATGCTGACGTTTGGGGGATAACTTGATCTTTTTCTTGACGTTGAGTGGACTGAGGAACAACAGTCTTCGGAGTGAAGGTATATTGATGCGGTAGAGGTCCCAACGGCTCTCTGAGTGACGTATGGAATGGTTACTCTCTTATGTGCTCCTTTCTTACCTTGTTGAGGAATCGTATCACAGAGAGTTTCAGAAAAGAAATTGAGAGGGTTGATAGGGTAACTGCAAAAATTAGCAATGAAATTGAGAACCTCGAATAAGAGATTCAAATAAGAGATGTCATTTAGAGATTGGCCGGCACAGAAGAGGATCTGGAGAAAAATATGCGAGAAAATTCAAAGGAAATTTTGGAGAAGGGGAAGAACAAAATAAAATTAGGGTTTATGCTTGTGGTAAATGAAGATTTCTCGACACTTAGTCGAAATTTGTTCGGTTAAGGCGGGTAAATTAAAAGTTTTGGTCTCAAAATTGGGTTTGGTTTCCTGGATAAATTACGCGAAATGTTTTGAATACTTTCTCATTAGTAGTCGTAATTTAGTCATCAAATCGCAGATAACTATGATTTAAAATATTATTAGTAAGATGATGTGGATAATTAACTTTTATACATAAGATCCATATAACAATAAAACAAGTGTAATATAAAAAGAAATTTCCAACAAAATCAAAAAGGTCATCATCAATAAAACTGTAGAAAAACATTTAAAATTTTATAATTGTGGTTTCATATTTTTCAGTTGTAAATCAAACATACATGTTCATCACTCGTAATCCATTGCCAAATAATCAAAACCCTACATGTCCACTCCCTTTTAGAATTATCGACATACCACAATAAAGATAAATTTTCATTTTAGATTTTGTGTGTGTGTTTTTTTTTTTACTTATGCATGATTCGAACGACTCAAAATTAACAAAAATGATATGAAGTGGTTGGTGTGAAAAAACTATGATCGTTTTTATGATTGTATTAAAAATTAAATTCGGGTTAATCTAATTTATTTATTGCTCTTATATCTACTTACCAGGTTATATGTAAGTAGATATGTGATTCGGTATAATTACTGTATATATGTGAGTCGGTATAATTATTGTATGTAACTCGGTATAATTATTGTATATATAGATGACTAAGTTGAACTACTAAAAACATATATAGTTTAAGCCATTAGCAAAATAAATAAATCTCAAGTACCTCAAAAACAAATTTAAAACCAAAAACGGAAAAGGAAAATTACTTAGTTTGACCCCATGTTCGAAAAAACGCCACCGAGGCGCTTGGCGGCTGCTTACTGCCGGGATTTTATGTAACTCGGTGGAAAAAATCGGGATTTGAAAATAGTTCACGTTTTTATTCGATTCAAAGTAAAAAAAAATTGAGTATTGGGTGATATATTTATCAAATTTAGATAAAACCCACAAGAAAAAAACAAGCTATAAAGACTTAAATATGGGATGAAAAAGTTAGAACGGCGGAATCTAGGTTAGATGTTGCAAGGAAAACGGTTGAAGACGGAGGTATTCCCGTAATTTTATTGTTCATTAAATAAAAACAAAATAATAACCAAATAGCAGCACCTGGGGATTTGAACTCGCGTTCTGACAAAGAAAGAAGGGGACCCGAACCTAGACCATGTTCGAATTTTGTTTTATTTCCATTTAACTAATATATATACTTATATATAGATAAGTATAGTAAAAATTCCGACTAACGCCTAGCACATTTTCGAACAGAGGTTTTACCCATTAACACCATGATCATGATGAATGATGTTAGTTGAGACTTAATGATAAGACATGTACATAATTACTACAGCCTAGACAACCTAAAGGTTGCATTGTCTCCATAAGTAAACTTTGGTGGTTGCTTCGAACTCTCAGATATTGAAAAGTTTATATTATTTGTCAAAATTCTTTTTGCCTTCCATCTCTTCATTACCAAATCCATAATGGATTACCTTCCAAGTGATGTTCTTTCAAAAATTCTTCCTGACGTCATTGACGGTGAACAAGGTTTACGCTATTTTGTAAGGGTGAAGACAATATGCAAGGCATTTCAAAGCATCAGACAAAGTTCTACAAGTCGATCGATTTTTACTAAGGGCTTATTAACTTAAATCTATTTGTTTGCCCACCTCATTATAAAGAAGATTTCGTCGAGAGGTGTCTACAATCAGGAAACCTAGGTAGCACGGAAGCTTCGCCGGATGACCACTTCCTGCTTCGGAACCGGAATCGGAATCGGAAGCTTGTGGAAGCTTTCGGAATCTCGCTTCCAAGACGCTTCCAAAAAAATTCTTTAAAACTGCATTGGAAGCTTACGCTTCCGTTTTGGAAGCTTGCGCTTCCATCTTAAAATCCTGAAGTCGTAAAGAAAGAAAAATGTTATAGTTATATTTTATTATATTTTTTATTTTATAAAAAAATCCTAGAACTAAAGAGAATAAAATCATATATATAAAATACTGAAACTAATAGTAAATTTTGATATTTGTGCATAATAAATTTTATCTTTTACTTACAAAAATAATTTTTTAGATAGACTATATTAATCATTGATTTAATTAGTTGGACAATATTATCTTTGAAAACTTTGATTTTTTAGTTATTTTCACAATGTATTTTAAGCTTTTCTTATTTGATAGAGTTAACTAAAAATGAATACAATACTTTGATATTTAATTCTGAATTATATATGCATTAATTATGGGTTATATTATATTTTTAATATATATATATATGTATATACGCTTCCAACACTTACCCGTTTCCTATATATTTCTAAAAAATTGCTTCTGCGTTTCCATATGATTCCGCTTCCGCGTACCCGCTTCTGATTCCATGTAACGTAGCAGGAAACCCTTCAGCTCTTCTCCTCCGAGGTATGTATTGTTTTATCTACATCGACCAAATGGTTGAAGGAGAGTCAATGATCAAAAGATCGGCATATTTCCGATGGGAAATAGGGATATACGAGTACTCCATGCTCTTGCGTGTTTTTTATGGAGATGGAGTAGTGTTGAACAGTGAAAATGTCATCGACCGTGAACTTGCCACTCGAATACGTATGTAGATAACTGGGAGGGAATGGTCAAAACCCCTTCTCCTTTGTTCTTTGAGAAGGACGTGAATGTATATATCAACGGGCTTTATAGCTGCATGTGTGCTCCGATAACAACTTGGAGTGGTTGGTGGGACTTGGTTTTTAAGGGTTTAACCATGTGCGATAGATGCTTTTGGACCATAGAGTCATTATTTTACTTCAGACTCCTTCTGAATGATTTTGAAATTTAGCCCTGTTTAGGTTCTTCAGTATCATTCATTTTCTAAATATTGTTTAGCGTTGGCTTGATTGTGTTAAACTACTATAAATATTATATAATTTCTTCATTTAAGTGCAAATTTTAAACATAAAGAGTACGTATGTGCATCATCTTTGGGTGAAAATGATAATACTTCTAGAGGACCAAATTCTAGAAATCATCCATTTGTCAATCTTTTAATTATTCCTCTCATATAAAGAAGAGGAAAAAATTCAGTCTAACTAACACAATTTCACTAATCTTAATATGTTGAAAACACTTGTGTGCTACCATTTCCACCCATTTAGTATATTGCGACTATGTACTCCGCGACAATTTAATGACTGAGTAAACGACTTTTTGCAAACATGTGAGATGATTAAATTGAAAGGACATTTACCTAATTTTTGTCAACAATTCATACAAGTAATTAACAATGCGTTGTTGTAATAAATTTTGAACTGCAATAAATAATGACACGACTTTATGTATCATTACTTTGCGAAATATATTCATCATATACGTATACTTACTCCAGCCAAAAATGCACACCAACAGATTCATATTAATTAATAAATAATAGTAACAAAAATACTATTTAAATTTATTGAAAACCCAAAGATTGGATCCGATCTATAAATAAACTTATGTGGTTGCATTCGAAACAACATCTATCTCAAATAATCTACAATATTATATGTTAAATCGTAATGGATTTCCTTCCTAGTGATATCCTTAAAAAAATCATTCTTGCCATCATTGACGATAACCAAGGTATACACTATTTGGCTTGGCTGAAGGCAACATGCAAGGCACTGCAAAACCTCGGGGAAAGCTCAGATTTCCATAAATCGGTCGATCTATACTTCTCCAACATTATTGAAAATATATGCTGCCCACCTAGGGTTAAAATTAAATTGTTCAACAAATGTCTGGAATCCGAAACCCTTCTGCTCGTCTCCTCAGAGGTGTGTGTCTTTTTGTATATTGCGATTTTTGGGACGACGGATCGTCGACCTCTGTCGACCGGAAGGTTAAAGGAGAGGCTATGATCAAGAAATCGGAATATAGTCGATCGGAGACGGGGATATACACGTACTCCATGTTCTTGCGGATTTATTATTGAGATGGAGAAGTTTTGAACCATGGGTACATCATCGAATGCGAATTTGCAACACGAGTACATATTAAGATAACTTTGAGACAAAGGTATGACTGGTCAGACAGACGGTGTGCACTGTTCTATGAGAAGCGAGGAGGATTAGATATCAAAGGGATTTATAGATGTATGTGTGCTCTGATAAAGACTTGGTTGGCTTGGTGGGACTATGGTTTCAAAGGTACAAACATGTGTGATACATGCTTTTGGGCCATTGAGTTACTATTCTTCTTCACAATCATGAGAGATAATTTCAAAATTTGGCCCTCTTATCTTTATGAAGATTCTTAATTAATTAATATATGTGGTTTGTTAAATGTGGTAGATTATATAACGCTCGACTTTTCAAGTATTGTATACATTATTGTTTTCAAGTACTTAAAGTAATTAGTTATACAAGACGCCTTCGTCTTCCCCAAGCTCGAGTTGGCCTGCTAGAACCAAATTGCGCAATCCCAGATAAGGAATTTGGAATTAGTCTACGACAGCACAAATCAGCATCTTTTTTTGTGGCTGCATCCTCATCATCAAAAAATAACAACCAACTCCCGAGAAAATCCAAGAAGATCATGCCCCTGCCAGATATCAGAAACTCAGTAAAACAAATTTCATCGGTCTCCCCAGGAATTAATTTTGTCCCGTGAAATTCCTCGTTAACCGTCGCACAATTGCCGACAAAGATTTCATTAGATCCAAGAATCCCAAGACCGGCGAACCTGATTTCTTCAAGCTTGCAAGCTCCAAATCCTCCAACTCTTGCGGATTCTCGTCTTTTGAGTCTGATTCCTTCTATAGGCGAACTCATTCGGCGCGCTCCCCAACGGCGATTTGTCATCCTAAACCGATTCGAATCACCGTCGAGATCTGGAAGCGAAGACATGGCGGCTTCGGAGAGAGGAATACAATTTAAAAAATAATCAAAATTTTGTTTAGGGAAGATGATCCATATAACTTGTCTCTGAGAGTGTTTGTAAGGCTATTAAATAATTCCATGATAATTGTTCGAATCGTTTCGTTTGATCAGCAAGGGGAGAAGAACAGGCTCTCCCCACAGGTGACACGTGTGTTGTTTTTATTGGCTGGCGTTTTAAAGGTGACGTGGACACCCTAGAATTGGAGAGAATTTATCTACTATTATATATATGATTTTCATAGCGACTGTGGGATTATTAATCTAATCAAAAGGATTGTCAAAGATTCTCTATGATATTTAAATATATATATATATATATATATATATATACATATATATAAGAGATTCTGATTATGAAAAAAGTTGTAAACATTACAGATATATAGGTTTTTAAAACAAACATAAAGAGGATAACCAATCCTCTAACCAAAAAAAAGATAAAAGTTTAAAACAGATACATGATTTAGAAGATGAAATAGGACATCAGATTTTCTTCAGGATATTGTTCATGTCCTGGGTTTGGAAAACTACAAAATCAGAAAATCATGTATTACTCCAATTGTTATAAAATGCGTTGAAATAGGTTTATGAACACAACCTGTCAAGGAGCCGAACAAAATCAGGATTCTCAGTTTGATCATAGGTCATTGAAAGCTCTTCTTCTCCTTTAAGCCAAGTGAAACCTAAGTTCATACAACCAAGAACAAACGTCATAAACCTTGAATACAATGGAGATATTGCTATACAAATCAATCGAAAACCTAAACATTTAATATACTATACAATAATTTTCAACTAATTACACACAAAATTTCAATGCTTACCCGGTTCTCTTCTTATGAAGAATCATCTAAGAATCACAAAACATGTTTATCCGCATATTTATAAATCCTTTTTATTAATTCCTCACCATCTTTCCCAATCAATAAACACTTAAGACTCCGGAGGCTAGTAAAAAAGAAATTGCTAACTATTATTAGAGACACACAACAAAACAACTCATCAAAATATGGGTTTAAGATCAACTTACTTTATGTCGGGAATGGTAAACTACAACTTTGGCCCTATCCAATAGTTTTGGAGATTTCCAACATGGGTTACAACACCAAGTACATCTACAAAGTGAAAATATCAATAAGACAACACATGTAAATAACATGATTTTTACAATCCTAAACAAAAAAGAAAATATTTCTTTTAAGTTACCATTAGGACAAGGATCATAAACCCTCCGATCTAATTTATCCGTAATAGATGTGCAAACAATAACACGAACATCTGAAGTACTATGGTAAGTCACACAGAAATATGTCTTTGATGTGAAAACCAGTTTGAAGTTGTGAGGAGTCAAGGAAAGATACTGTAGTGAAAGAACTACTTGAGGATTTGTAAGGTTAAACCAACGATCCTCAAACCAAGTTGTCCAACGGGATTATCAACATCAAAGGCATGAACATCAGCCTCTATCTTGATACCCTAAATCCAAAAATGATTCGCTCAATAAAACATGCAAGAATGAAAAAGACAACAAACGAAAATGGAAAGAGATATTACCTCTTCATCGACTAAAATCATTGAAATTTTAGGATCTTCAACGGAAGAAAAACACATCCATACACGCAGGAGGAAAACTTTTAAATCCAAAAAAGATGGGACATTGTTGATCTGAGAAACTCTTCGGATAATCTGAAGAGACATGGTTGATTCTCGATGATGTTTCGTACAAAATCTAGAAAACAAGTACTTTTTCGATAAACAGTAGAATATGAATCGTCTAGGATAATAATCTCTATAGTTTCTAAAAGTTATGAGTAAAAGGTGTAAAGACCAAAAAGAGACAACCCTTGGTTTAGTTAATATGTTTAGGCTTAACCGCTAATGATATTTTTTGTTATCTTATTATTATTTTAACCATGATAATAATAAGAAATGAATACCTTTTCGTTTTTCTTGGTATATATGAAACATATCTGCAAAATCAAAATAGCGTAATATAAAAGAGTACTCAAATGTGCACCAGGTACATTGAATATTGCAAGTATAGATTAGCTTTGATAATTAATTAAGATTATTAGAAATATAACCAAAATATCTTATATTATTATTACTATAAAAATACTATATGATACGATTTATACCCAACTACTTTGCGACACGAATAACGAGTCCCATATAGTCGTACAAATAGCGACAAATTAACGACTATGTTACTAATATACAAGGAGCAGCAAATTAGTCGCCTAAATAGTGACTCATTTACGGCTATTATACAACCCTTAACAGCAGACGCAACATAGTCGCCAAATTAGCGACTACTGTTTTCGGTTTCGACAATAGTCGTTAATCAGTCGTAAATCGCTGACTAAATTTCTGACCATCATTTTTGGTTGTATATTAACGACTAATAGAATACCATATATCCGTAGTCGCAAATGTGTCTCCAAATAGTCGCAAAATATTATGACTACAAGTATAGTCGCAAGTTACAGTCGCAAAAACGATGTTTTTTTGTAGTGGATGTTAGGTCTACTTTTAGATTTGTGTTCTTTGGATTCCATTACTGAACAATCAGAGAAACGTCTCCAATGTGCCAGAAGTGGCGTTTAAGGACCCTCGCTCTTGCCTGTGCATTCTCCACTCTGAAGAGGACTGTTTTCGACTAAGAAATTGAACATCAATCTTGATGGATTTTTCAATTGGTGACTAAAGTCTGTTCAAAGTTGTGTGTATTTTACCGATGTGTGGCACGCTTCTACGATAAAATAGCCAACCACATAGTTTACCATAAGGGATGTGAGTGTTTGAGCAGATCTTCTGGTATCCTTGTTTTAGCAACGTCATCAACGACCTCTACAACCGTATTGTATCGTGCATATGAGTTTTCCGAATTTAGATTTGACTTGAGACTAGTGATGAAATAGATGCAGCAGGGATGAGGGATTAGGGGGGGGGGGGGGGGGGGGGGGCTGCCGGAGAAAGCGACCTCATGTCCGACAGCTATTTTTCGATGAGTTCCGCAGTCAACACAATTTTTTTTTCAAAGTGGCTAAGTCTCCCCATAGCTACCACAAAAAAAATTATAACTATGGCAAAGTTTTGAATTTAGTTTTTTTTTTGTGTAGTAGATTGTATAATATATTTATGTTCAGTGTAAAAAAAAAATAATTTCAATTAAAAAATAATATTTCAAAAATCCTTTCTCAGATCGGCAAATCATAATTTTCCAATTTAAAAATTTTGGATGAGTTTAATGAAAAAACAAATGTGAGATGAGAAAAATATGTTTGATTTGATTTAGTAAAAATGGTTTAGAATTTGTTTTGGTTATTTTTTCTTTATACATTTAATTTAAATTTATGTTGGTTATAATTTTTGTTGGTTTGGATATGGATAACTCATTATTCATTTGAGTCCAAACAATTTTCAATTCAACTCATTAAACCCATTTATCCATTTTATCCAGTAATCTATTTATACTCAATATTTTTATCAATTAGAATTCATGGTTTGGTTTGGATTGGATTGTGGTGAACCATTAACTTTTATCTATTTTGACACCCCTACTTAAAGCTTTAATTTATTTGAAAATTATAAAATTGAATTTATTAATTGTTTTATAGTTAATATACTAATAGTTTTATAATATGGTGGATCGAGCATACATATGAATGGTATTATATACTTATTAAAAGTAAATTCCTTTTATTTTTAATATTATATATTTATTAAAATTCAATTCCCTATATTTTTTTGACAATAGTTATACTATGATAATTATGGCGACAGCAGCTGATTATAATGAGATAAAACAAAGAACAATTCTTAGGTTTACTTTTAGGAGTGAACACATATATCACCTTATTTCATTTATCCAATAAACAAAAATTTAATATATTATTTTAAATAATTAAAAATGAAATTAAAAAATCCTTAATCTCATGTTTCTTATAAATCATAATATATTAACTAAAATAATTAAATCATTAGAAAAACTGAATAAACAATCTTTAATTTCATTTTTTGTTAAAGAACACTTAATATATTATTTGGAATAATTAAATAACTAGAAAAAGATTTTTTTTATAATGATATATATTTCAGAACTCTACTCTTACTCCGATATACAGTTATTTGTTGCGAACATCAGTCCGGACCTTACATAATAAATTATTTTCCCACAAATGATCCATGTAAGTATTTTATTCTTGTTATTTAGATTTGAGATATGTCACTTTTAATAATTTGATGTTTTATATATGTATTTTAATTATTGGATAAAATTGATATGATTTCACAACTCAACTGTTACTCTCGATATTCAATTATTTGCTATCACCAATTCGATCTTACATAATAAATCATTTTATCACAAGTGCGACATATAATTCTTCATTCTTAGTATTTATTTAATAATTTGAAGTCTTATAAATGTATATTAATTATTAGATAAATTGATAATTTTTTAGGATTCAATTCTTATTCCCGATAACCAATTATCTTGTGCTACCAACAGTCCGACTTTACATAATGAGTCATTTTCTTACAAGTACTCCATTTAAATACTTCATTATTACTCTTTAAATTTTAGTTATCTGTCAATTATTTTAAATAATTTAAATTTTATATTTTGTAAAATTCTGATAAAATTTATGGTGGTTCATTGTGAAACTTCTATTTTAATTTATTATTAACTTCTTCCATAATCACATTCCTAACACAAGTCGTAAAGCTAAATTATTTTTCCTTTTCATTTTTTCTCTTCTAGAATCACAATAAAGTTATTTACAGACAAAGACACTTTAGGAGTTACTAATTTCGCAAAAGAGCACTTCTCTATATTAGGATACTTTGATAGTGAGAATTTCCAAAACTGTCCTTAGCTATTCGTTTTCTAATTTTTTTCTTCTTTTATGTTATATATTTTTCCTCTTTCTCTTTCTTCTCATCTCCTTCTTACGACATCTCTCTTCTCCATCTCTTTGCTTCTGCATCTTTTCATTTCCAATCTACCTTTCTTCCATTTTTATGCTATTGTTTAAAAGTTTGCTAGTTTTACGTTTTTTATTGGCCAAATAACCTAATCGAAAGTGCCTTTTTATTCGCCATCTCAATCTTCTTCCATTCTTCTAGCATCTCCATCTGCTTCCTTCTTTTGTTATCGTTGAGATCAGATTCTTAGAACATGCATGTGAGTAAAATCTACTGATTCGGTGTTTATTATACTCGATTTATACCTTTCTCAAAATTTATAGTTTCAATATGATTTAGGGTTAATTTGTTTTCCATCAATTACTACTTCTATTCTAAGACACTCATATTGCCCTTTTCATTCCTCTTTGATTTACCCATGATTTTACATAGTTGTATTGGGTTTTTGTATAGACTTTAACATGAATGACCATGGTTTATGTATATGTTCATGTGTACTCGACCATATGGACATGTTCTCGTGTACACTAGCCGGTGGACACCATTACATATAGATTTCTATGTGTACTTGTTTTGTTTCACTGTACATCGTTACTAGTGTGGACACTATATGGTGGACATCTACATTGCTTAGTTTTTAAAAAGTCTTCGTAGTCTGTCACAAATGAGTATGTTACTAATGTGTACTTGTTTGTTTCACTGTAAATTGATCTATGGACATCACCATTATATATAGATTCCTATGTGTACTTGTTTGTTTCACTGTACATCATTACTAGTATGGACACCATATGGTGGACACCAATTTAATTACTTAACATTCTGTATGGACACCATATGGTGGACACCAATTTAATTACTTAATATTATGCTCTATTTATGTTTGCAGGATAACGATGGTCAAGATCCACAATCCATCCATTCTCGGCAAAAAAGTCCACAATCCATCTACACACAGCTCGTTATCCCTCTCAACGATCCACTTTTGTAGTCTGTCATCTTTATATATGTATTCCATAACTACTGCAAACCATTGTATATTGACTTATCCACGTCGATGGATACTCTTTTGTTGATTTTTTTTTAGCTTTTATTGGCCTAACCTTTGGTTTAACTATCGGTGTACCATTTTTTTGGACACTGCTTTGTGGAGACCTACTATTTGACAATGTACTATAATACTTGTTAAAAACAAGTTCCAAATTTTATTTTCCATGTGGACATCAATTCTCGCTTTGTAAAATAATCCATAACAAATGTGGCTTAGTAAAAAAAATCTCAACAAAACAAATGTGTCCACAATGATAAGTCCATAAAGTATACATGTTTGACACGATACATATTTCAATGGACGAACCTTTGTGGACGCATATTTGTATACACTTTCTAAAGCATCCACAAAGAGGGTGTCAAAATTTATAGTGATTTCAATGGTTATGTTGATTCTTACTAAAAATGTAGTATCATGGACATATTAAAAATGGATATGATGTCCACTTATATTTGCCAACAAGTATTTTCCTTTATTCACCGTTTGATGTCCACATTCACGTTGTCCACAATCTCTAACCCAAAAATTTGTTTTTTATTCACCGTTTGATGTCCACGTTCAAGTTATCCACAATATCGGACACAATCCCTAACCCATAAAGTGTTTTTCCTCTACATCATAAAATTTTTCACCATAGCTAAATTCAACATCCTTTATATACCCATACTAATTATTATACCCAAATTTGTTATTATTGGATCAATTAGATATTGAAATGCAAAGTTGGGTTTAGAATTCAAAAATGAAATACCACCAAAAACTTGAAAAAGTGAAAATAGAGAATAAAAATGACGAAAGAGAAAAAGAGAGGATGAAGAGCAAAAGAAGAAAAAAGCGTTGGAGACAGAGATAAGAAAAATATAAAAAAATGAGATAAGTAAGAGTATTGTTTATTTTGAAGGGCAAACTTGGGTTTAATTGCACTCAGTGTATCTTTTTGAAATATTAATAGCAAAGTTGTCTCTTTTCAAATCTTCTTGCAATTACATATCGTTTTTAGTGATTTCACCCTGGTAAAAGACCATAATGCCCTAAGTATCTATAACCAAAACATCCAACTAGATTGACATAGATTGGTTACAATTGGTTAACCACAATCTAACTAAATCATCTAACTGAAACATCCTCTCTCGTGCTACTACCTGTCTTCATTTTTGGGTTTTATTTATTTTTATTGTGTTCTTCATCCCATGTTCCGAGATTAATAATCCAAATGAATATCAGGGTGTTTTCGATCCTCTTCCACCGTGAATCTATTTAGGTGTGAGGATTGTCGATTTTGTTTAATATCAACGTTCCGTTGAGTCCAATGCTGGGCTGATTCAAATTCCGGTGATTCTAATTTGGTTGAATGATAAATCGTTTGTGTGTGAAGATTGCCGCCAAAAGAAGAAGCTTGCTTTTATATGTTCGTTCTCCGTAGTCAGTTGTGCACGAAAGTAGATGCTATTCTGGCATTTGGATGATGTAAGTAGTACTAGCCAATAACAATGATGGATATGTATAGCTGCCTTCATCTTAAACTTTTTGGTTCGCCCCTTTGAACCGATACGGATAGCGAATTTTGTATATATATGGATAGCTATTTGAATATATATGGATAGCAATTATAAATAACATGTTATGTTGGCTGATTAGTTCGGGATTTCTATCCATAATACGTTTTCTTTATTTATTTCCAAAGGAAAATGTTGAGCGTTTTTATGTAATCCTAAAGCTGTCTTCTCAACCAGTTCTTTTACAAACCTATCTTGTCATCCCTTTTAAACATTGGTATCTTATCTATATGTATGCATTTAACTTATTGAAACGATTAAAAGAAACCTTAAAAGAGCGAGTCCACCCAGTTCTTCGAAAGCAGTCTTCACAATTATGAGTTTGTCGTCTACTTCAACTGCTCCTGCTTCTGAAGAACCATTACCTTGTAGGTCTATAGGCGTCGCAGCACCAACCATGTGCTGGTGTGGCGAAGACATCAAAGTAGGATATGGTACAACTATTTCTAATCTTCATCGCCGGTGGTTCAAATGCCCCGAAGCTATCCGGGTTAGATTAAAACTGGATTACCTTGTTCTTTATAGATTTGCTGTATATTTCAGTGTGTTTAGTTTCGTTTTTCCAAACACCACCCAGATGAAGGTCACTTAAGCGAGTGGGTGGACGACTCCATTATGAAAGAGGTCGACAGGGTTGCCAAAGATCTCAAGAAAATTCGAGAGGACATCAAAGTTCTAGAGAAGTGGTCCAATTTTGTTGGGGACGAATTAGAGATCAAGATAACAAGAAAAATCGAAGTTGATGTAGCAAGAAATAATAAACATCCTTGTGCCATGAGCTATATACAGACCAGGATGAACATGCTGCAGATCATTTGGATTGTCGCCATCTCTGTTTTCTCAACCGCTTGGACACTGTGCCATGTAAAGGCATATTTTTATGGTTGAAGTATGGTATTTTGCCTATATGAGTTCATCATTATGATAACTAGGATTTTAGGATCCTTTGAGGTACCAATTCCTCAAGGTTATTGATGTAGCTTTGAGGTATCGAACCTTTTTGGGATGGATAAAACCAATAAGCACAAACTAAACCTCTAGAGTCAAATCACTCAATTAAGTTTTTGTTTCTAACAATCCTAACAAAGACAATTCAAATAGAAGTAAACAAAAAGCAAGTAAACAAGTGGATTCAATCAATGATAAAGATAAGGCCTAAAGGATAAGGTCAACGGATAGGTGACTCGGGATGATCAAGGATCGTAATTCAAACTTCAAACAAGCTAACCTCCTAGTAAGGAACACAACGATACAATCAGTTTAATCTCTTAATACTAATCTCTTTGCTTAATCCTAATCCAAGAACAAATTCTCATTTGTGAATTAGAATCAAGCAAGCAATCAAACAAGTTCCAAACAACTAACAATCACTCTAAACATACATTCTCATGCGCTAGAATGTGAAAGTTCTATCAAAACTATGAACAGGAATTTCATCGAACATGTTGTGAACAAGAAATCTTAAGCATTCTAATCAACTTGATCAAGGCTAATTAGACATTAAACACACTTTGACAGATGAGATTTTAAACAATCAAGCACTAGAAATCCATTGATCACCCCTAATCAACCTAATTCTACCTAACCCATAAGCCCTATGAAGAACTACTCACTAATCATAACTAGATCAACAAAACTCATAGGAATAGAGTTGATCATGGAGATTGGTGAGGGATTGAGAGATTTGTAGAAGGAATAACAAAGAAAATACTAGATTAATCTCAAGAATCAAATTTGTTCTTACAAAAGAGTTTAGAACATCAAAAACAGCTTAAGAAACAAATAGAGATAGGTTTTTGGCTTAAATAGTCATTAGGGTGTGAGCCGGGTCAACCCGGGACAAACCGGGTGTTGACCCAGATCCAAGTCAATTTCTGGGATCTGTATTGGCCAGGCTGGTCAATATGGTGGCCGATATGACTTCATGCTGTGTCGTATTGTCCAGGCTGGCCGATATGGTGGCCGATATGAACTTTCTGCTGTGTCGTATTGTCCAGGCTGGCCGATATGGTGGCCGATATGAACTTTCTGCTCTTAATCCGAGAGTGCATATCGGCCAGTCTGGTCAATATGGTGGCCGATATGAACTTTTTGCTGGGTCTTCCTTAGTCCTTTGAGCTCTAGACTCCACTTCCAAGCTCACCAATACTCCTTGCACCTGCAACACACCAAAAACACTCCAAATGCAAGCCTAGAATGCCTAAACCTAGCTATAGATGATCCTATACTCTAAACACACCAATGAGTAAAGAAATGAAGCTAAAGGAAGCTAAAAAGAAATAAAGCATGATCCTAACAATAGCCTAAATGCATGGAAATACAAGTATATTAATTCTCCCAAACTTGAATCTTGCTTGTCCACAAGCAAGCATAAGTCAATCACAACAGGTTGGGGAAAAGGTTTGAAAGCGGGGGCTCATATCCAAAGACAAAACCGAGATCAACGAGTTCCAATCGGAGTCAACGTCACCAAGATGCAATCAAGTTAGGCTTACTCCAAAAATTTAGCCATGCTCATCAAGACAAAACTCTTAGCTCAATTCTCAACCTAGACAAGCATTCCTATCAAATAGCTCTTTAACATTCATTAGGTTTTCAAGTGGATCATACTCAATACAAGGTGACCAAACTCATTTGGCAAAGGGGCAAGGTTTTTGAGATTAAAGTGATCTCAATCAAAAGAGGGGTTTATTCCAAAAGCATGAAGGTTCTCTCATAAAGAAGTGAATGAGCTATAGTAAAATGCTAAGAGTTAGAGGCAATTGGTGCATACTAGGTTGATTTCCATCTACCCATGCCCCAATTACTTCTTCTCCTAATCTAGCCCACCTAAATGGATACTACCCTTGACCAAGGCTATCTTTGCCTCATCCCTCTTTTCAATAAGACACTTTCCAATCAAACTCCCCAAGGATCAATAAAGACTTTTCAAAACAGTGGCAAATCTTTTCTTTTCAACTAAGCTCAAATCTTTCTTTAGCAATGGTCTCTTTTCTCTCTTTTTTTTTTAGGTGAGCCTTTGGCTTCTTTTCATTTCAAAATAGGAGACACTTTTCTTTTCTTTAAACACATGAGAGCTTTTTTTTTCTTTTAAAACACTTTGCCAACAAACATAAGATCACAACCAAAATCCTTTTCATTCTTCTTTTTCTTTACTCTCTCTCTCCTTTCCCATCTCTTCCCCCAAACTTTGATCCTAGCCTATTGCAAAGCCAAAGATGCTGAGCTTGCACTATATGGAAATTTCTCCTAGTCGCCTCATACTCAACACTTTTTACCTAACTCATTCAAGAAAATAGGCCTACCTCTCAACAAGAGTGTTTAGGGTTTGAAAGAAGGGTGGTGAAAGGTGTGGATTCTATTCAAGCAAGTGAGAGTGGTAAAAGGGATAAGAATGCTTGAATATTTTAAGAGTATCCATGAGTTTAGCACACAAAGCATGAGTAAGATAATTAGATGTCATCATTAAAGTTCTCACTTAGGTAGTGTTAGTTTCAATTCAAAGCCTATTTCAGTTTCAAATCAAGTTTCAAAGCAAGCAATCCTAGCATGGTTCGTCTTAACTTTCTATCCTTTCTTGAATTGCAATCTTAGGACAATCAACTAGCTCAAACAACTAGCATAAAGAACACGTCATCACTCAATCAGTCTTACAAGGAATTGTTGGAACCGTTTAGTTGATCCTGATGTAATTCACAGATTCATATCAACCTAAACATACAGATCTAGGTTCTCTTGATTAGAAACATTAGATGATCTCACCTTTTACCTGTTTGTTGCAGCGGAAAGGATAGAACAGGTCAGAGATCAGAAAGATGCACCGAGGGATGAATCCTCCAAAGGTTCACACACGCTTCACAAGGAAATGGCTGCTAGACCGAGCAGGAGGGGAGGCGCAGAGAGAGGCTGTGTGTGGCGCAAATCAGCTGAAGAATTAGAGAACTTTTAGGTCAAGTTTTATTCATTAAAACTCCCTTTAGTTCTCATGGGCTTTTGGGCCCAATTCTCAGTTCTGATTAAATCCCTTGGATTTAATCAGGCCCTTTAGTCTCTCCAAGTACCGTAAATGCCTAGCACTTTTACCGTACCTCTGCTAAACCGTTCCTTCGTATTTTCCCGTTAGCTTAGGCGTGTGACCCATATGGGATCATATAATAAAGGCAATAAGTCCAAGACTTATAGATCATGAGCGGACTCTAGCAAGCCATCATGACCCCCAGCATTATATGACTTATGTCTGATCATTGACATACTCTTACTTTCTAGAGACAGTACCGAGATTACTGGACACAATTCCAACAATCTCCCACTTGTACTGGAATCTCTCTGTATTCATAATCCTTTTGTCTCAATATCTCGATTAGTCATAAGGCAAGATTGGTGTCATCCTTATAAAGCCTAATCTTGTTCATCGGACTCTGATTCGATACTGACAATCCAAACGACTCGGGACAGTCCGTTTGAGCATGGCCATGCATTTTCCAGTATTCAAATCTCCGATTGGCCTAGAGATATTCACTCCATTTATATTGGAGGGACAAATTCCGTCTTGTTCCATCACTGTAAACTACTCATTTCATAATGTACCCAAACAAGGTCCTTATAACTATCGCAGAACGATAGCGTTAGACAATGATCAAAGTGCATTAGTCCATGTGCAGTCACATGCATGCGAACTCAGGTCTAAGGACTATACTCTATAGTCGTAGTAAGAATCTCTTATGACACAGATATAAATATCCTGAAGAGTTCTTATAAGCGGGTCTTGTCCGGTCGTATGTTCCCAAACATACACCTATGTACTGACTTTGATGCCGCGCATCTATGACACACTGAGACTTTGTCATAAGTCACGTACCAATCCAGTCTCACACGGTTGTTGGTGTTCCAATTTCAACAACCTTCGACTAGGGACAGGATGATATAAAACATTTATCAAATATAGGGTCTCATGATCAAGCTAAATGACTTTGATGACTCAAGATCAAGTCATTTACTTCGATGACCTATAAAATGGTTTATATCACTTTGGAACGATTATTTCATCACAGTTAAAATAATCTTGAAATAATAATTTCATTAAACATCTTAAATGTTATTTCAAGAACATATCCAATAACTAAATAAAGCCCTTTAATAACTCCCACTGAAATTAAGACTACATCTTAATTTCACTTATCCTACAGCAACAGTCAGCGACTCGTGCTTAGGCCTAAGGAGTGGCTTCGTTAATAGATTAGCAACGTTCTCATTCGTTGAAACTTGCTGATCTACTTAACTTCTCTGTCATTTATCTTACGGAATAGGTTATACCTATCCTCAAGGTGTTTGGACCTCTGATGTGCAGCTAGTCTCATCTATGCTGGAAATCACATCAAGTTCAGTGACGAACTCTTCTTTCCAAACAACCTCTTTCGCCACTTCCCAAGTTGCGAAATATTCAGCTTAAGTCGTGGAGTCTGCAACAGTGCCTTGCACCGCCAGATAGACACAAGATATAACCGGACTGTGATCGGAAATCATCTTTGTCTATTGGAAACTTGCCTTTCAGACTCTATCGACTTATAGCACCTCACTTTCTCTGAAAATCAAGAACTTATCCTTAGTATTCCTCAAATATTTTAGGACATACTTTAAGAAAATTGATTCTTTGATGGATTTGACTGGTCTTTATTTGTCTTGCTTAACATTAAAGCAACATCAAACAAGTATGTTTCATGGCATACATGATAGATCCAATTGCTGACGCACATGGAATCTTATCCATGCATTTAAGCTCAGCAGTTATCGTAGGATACTGTATCTTGCTTAACTTAATGCCATGTGACATAGGCATAAAACCCTTCTTGGATTGCTCAAAATGTGTAGGACTTTGTCAATTTAAGAATCCTGACTTTGTCCTACCAGCTCTTTTGGATCTCTATCTTTAGATCCAAAATCCAAGAACTACGTGGCTTTACCCATGTCAATCATTAAACCAACTCCCAAGCTAGTCCTTTACCGACTACAGCATTGGGACGTTATATCCGAGAATCAGTATGTCATCGACATACACTTTGAGAAATGCAATATCGCTCCCACTAATCTATTAGTAAACACACAGTTCCGCTTCGTTCCTGTTCAAGTCAAAATCTTGACTACTTCAACAGAACGAAGATTCCAACTCCGATATGTTTGCTTCCATCCATGAATGGATCGATGAAGCCAACTTACACAAAATGTAATTCTTCGGAGTTTGGGCTCACTTTCGCTTCCTTGAATTTCGCAGATTCGTCGCTTTCAATGATTATCAGATCATGCGAACATTCAATGATCATCAGGCTGAACTAATGACGAGAATTCACTCTCGGATTAGTGACTGATTCTTTCATATCTGCGAACTTCAGGCTCCACAGGTGTAGATTCTACAGAAATCTGTAAATCCTTCCGCTGCTCTCCCTCAATAGGTTAAGCAGCCTCCTGTATTTCTCGAATTTCTTCGAGTTGTACTTTTACTCCCACTGTTCTTCTTGGAAAGTAACTTCCTTTCTTAGAAAACAGAATGGTCGTAAAAGTACCGAGCCTTGGTTTCCCTAAGAAAACTTCGAGTTATACTTTTACTCCCACTGTTCTTCTTGGAAAATAACTTCCCTTCTTAGAAAACAGATTGGACGTAAAAATTAACAAGCCTTAGTTTCTCTAGGACAACCAGCGAAGTAGCAAAACTACAAATACTCAGTAAAGACAAATTTGGATCGATTCCAATCCACATTAACGTGGTGTCTTTCAACTGATATTTGTGGAACTATTTCAGTGTAAACTTAGATGTTTTAGAGCGTTATTCTTAAATAATATCATGGAAGATTCGTGTGACTCATCTTTAATCATTTCTGAATCCAATAAGCCTTTGGGCCTTTCTTTAGCTCGGCTAAGATAGGCCCTTTTCTTTTTGGTCTAGTAAACTGAATTCAAATCTCATAAGATATTTTATCAAATGAGCCCAACAGTCCATGACTATGGGATTTCTGAATCCGACTTACTCTATGTGACCAAGACTTTATGCCAAGAAAAATCAGGTTTAATTCATCAGATTTAAACCAATTCGGTATTTATGTTACATTTAGGCACTCTTTGGTTTAAAACATAAAAACCCATTCCATGAATAGGGTGCTACAATTAATATTTCATTAAGATCAAAAGAACAAAACTTGTCTTTTATCAAAATGAAAAACATTCAAATTCTTACAAGAAAATGAAAGACAACACTGCTTAAAGCAGGTACATTGTAGCAATTACTTAATACAAAACCAAGCCTCAAAGGGATCTATAAGTGAAAAACCCTACGGCTGAGGCAGCATCCCAAGCTCCTTCCAGTCATGTAGTTTCACTTGCCCTTCCTTCAACGTTCTACTGTTGCTCAGGCTCTGCATATTATCACAAATATCAGTGCCACAACCGGTATCCAATACCTTTAAGGTAGAACTTGAAGTAATAACATGAATACCTGAGGAAGTAGTCGCATACATCGACTTTAACTCCTCATCATCTTCCATGAATTTAATGCAATCTCTCTTCCAATGCCCTGTCTCCTTACAGTAGCAGCACTTACCAACGTAAGAGGTATCTGACTCGGGCTCAGAAGACACACGCTTGCCATGATTCAAAATCTGGACAACTTTGCCTTCACCCTTGTCAGCATTAGGTTTATCAAACCTACCCTTCTCATTCATGAGATTGTACAGGGTACTCTTCACGTTTGGCTCAACTGTCTTGAGCATATCATGCAGTTCAGTCAGCGTCTTCGTTAAGCCTTTCTTGATATAGTTCCTTCTGAACTTATCATAGCTTGACGGCAGTGACTGCAGAATGATCTCAGTTGCCAACTCTTGGCTAACTGGATAATCCAGTTTCCTCAGGTTATCTATATAACCTATCATTTTACTGATATGAGGACTTACTGGATGATCATCTGGTAGCTTGCAGCTAGTGAGAGACTTAACCAACTGGTATCTGTGGGGATTCGTTTAGTTGATCCTGATGTAATTCACAGATTCAGATCATCCTAAACATACAGATCTAGGTTCTCTTGATTAGAAACATTAGATGATCTCACCTTTTACCTGTTTGTTGCAGCGGAAGGAATAGAACAGGTCAGAGATCAGATAGATGCACCGAGGGATGAATCCTCCAGAGGTTCACACACGCGATCACAGGAATGGCTGCTAGACCACGAGGAAGAGAGGCGCAGAGGGAGAGAGAGGCCGCGGCTGGGTTCTAGGGTTAGGGAGAAAAGACTTGGCTTTTAGTCATTAAAAGCCTTCTCTTTTCCCTAATGGGCTTTTGGGCCCAATCTGATTAAATCCCATTTAATCAGACCCATTAATCTTTCTCTCTTAGTACGACAAATGCCTGGCACTTTTGTCGTACTTCTGCTAAGCCGTTCCAACACATTTTCCTGTTAGCTTAGGCGTGTGACCCATATGGGATCATATAATAAAGGCAATAAGTCCAAGACTTATAGATCATGAGCGGACTCTAGCAAGCCATCATGATCCCCAGCATTATATGACTTATGTCTGATCTTTGACATACTCTTACTTTCTAGAGACAGTACCGAGATTACTGGACACAATTCCAACAATCTCCCACTTGTACTGGAATCTCTGTATTCATAATCCTTTTGTCTCAATATCTCGATTAGTCATAAGGCAAGATTGGTGTCATCCTTATAAAGCCTAATCTTGTTCATCGGACTCTGATTTGATACTGACAATCCAAACGACTCGGGAAAGTCCGTTTGAGCATGGCCATGCGTTTTCCAGTATTCAAATCTCCGATTGGCCTAGAGATATTCACTCCATTTATATTGGAGGGACAAATCCCATCTTGTTCCATCACTGTAAACTACTCATTTCATGATGTACCCAAACAAGGTCCTTATAGCTATCACAGAATGATAGCGTTAGACAATGATCAAAGTACATCAGTCCATGTGCAGTCACATGCATGTGAACTCAGGTCTAAGGACTATACTCTATAGTCGTAGTAAGAATCTCTTATGACACAGATATAAATATCCTGAAGAGTTCTTATAGGCGGGTCTTGTCCGGTCGTATATTCCCAACATACACCTATGTACTGACTTTGATGCCGCGCATCTATGACACACTGAGACTTTGTCATAAGTCACGTACCAATCCAGTCTCACACGGTTGTTGATGTTCCAATTTCAACAACCTTCGACCGGGGACGGGATGATATAAAACATCTATCAAATATAGGGTCTCATGATCAAGCTAAATGACTTCGATGACTCAAGATCAAGTCATTTACTTCGATGACCTATAAAATGGTTTATATCATTTTGGAACGATTATTTCATCACAGTTAAAATAATCTTGAAATAATAATTTCATTAAAACATAAAATAATGTTTTACAAGAACATATCAAATAACTAAAATAAAGCTCACAAAACTCCCACTCAAATTTAGATTACATTTCAATGTTTCTAATGCCTACAGCTTCAGTCAGGAACTCGAGCTTAGGCCTTGGGAGTGGCTTTGTCAACGGATCAGCGACATTATCATCTGTCGGAACTCGGCTGATCTTGACTTCCTTTCTATTAATGATGTCACGTATCAAGTGATATCTTCTTTGAACATGCTTGGATTTCTGGTGTGATCTTGGTTCCTTTGCCTGAGCTATAGCACCATTGTTGTCACAAAACAGTGCCAGAGGCTCAGCCGCATCTGGTATCACACCTAGTTCCATAATGAACTTTCGTATCCAAACAGCTTCCTTCGCTGCTTCCGAGGCGGCGATATATTCAGCTTCTGTAGTGGAATCAGCAACGGTGTCCTGCTTGGAGCTTCTCCAACTTACTGCACCGCCATTCAGACAAAAGACATAACCGGACTGTGACCGGAAATCATCTGTGTCTGTCTGGAAACTTGCGTCCGTGAATCCACTGACTTTAAGCACATCACTTCCACCGTACACTAAGAACTTATCCTTAGTATGTCTTAGATACTTCAAGATATTCTTTACGGCAATCCAATGGTTTTCACCTGGATTTGACTGGTATCTACTCGTCATGCTCAATGCATAAGCAACATCAGGACGAGTACAGATCATGGCATACATGACAGATCCTATTGCAGATGCATAAGGAATATTCTTCATGCGCTCAAGCTCAGCAGCCGACGTAGGGCTCTGCTTCTTGCTTAGCGTTGTGCCATGTACCATTGGCGTGAAGCCCTTCTTGGAATCTTTCATGCTGAATCTTTGTAGGACTTTGTCAATGTATGAGTCTTGACACAAGCCTATCAGCCTCTTAGGTCTATCCCGATAGATCCTAATTCCAAGAACGTATGCGGCTTCACCCATGTCTTTCATGGAAAAACAACTTCCAAGCCAGTCCTTTACAGACTTCAGCATTGGAACGTCGTTTCCGAGAAGTAGTATGTCATCGACATACAGAATAAGAAATACAATCTTGCTCCCACTAGATTTCTTATACACGCATTGTTCTTCTTCGTTTCTGATGAAGTCAAATTGCTTGATCGCTTCATCAAAACGAAGATTCCAGCTCCTCGATGCTTGCTTCAATCCATAAATGGATTTGTGAAGCTTGCATACTTTCCCAGCATTCTTTGGATCTATGTAACCGTCAGGTTGTGTCATGTACACATCCTCTTCCAGAATGCCATTCAGGAAGGCGGTTTTCACGTCCATCTGCCAAATTTCATAATCATGAAAAGCTGCAGTTGCTAGTAGAATCCGAATAGATTTCATCATAGCCACTGGTGAATAGGTTTCATCGTAGTCCACACCGTGAACTTGTCTGAAACCTTTTGCCACCAACCTGGCTTTATAAATCTGGACATTTCCATCCACGTCAATCTTCTTCTTGAAGATCCATTTGCACTCGATGGCTTTTACACCAACGGGTAAGTCAACCAACGAAAACACTTGGTTGACCGACATGGAGTCCATTTCGGAATCAGTGGCCTTGCGCCACTTAGAGGAATCTGGGCCCATCATGGCTTGATTGAAGTTCGATGGTTCATCACCATCAATGATCAAAAGATCATGACAGTTAGTCACGAGGAATCCTTGATATCTCTCGGGTTCGTGACGGATCCTCCCGGATCTTCGAACTTCAGGTACTACAGGTTCAGGCTCTACAATTTCTTGTAGGTCCTCCTGCTGCTCTTCCTCATTAGGTTGAGCAGTATCCTGTTCATCTTGAATTTCTTCAAGCAGTACCTTACTCCCACTGTCTTTCTTAGAGAGAAACTCTCTCTCAAGAAAGTTACAGTCCCGGGCAACAAAGATCTTGTTCTCGGAACGTAGATAGAAGTAATAAGCCTTGGTTTCCCGTGGATAACCAATGAAGTAGCATTTATCAGATTTTGGTGTAAGCTTATCTGAGATTAATCTCTTAACATAGGCTTCACAACCCCAAATTCTTAGATAAGACAGCACTGTAGCTTCTCCAGTCCATAATTCATATGGTGTCTTTGCTACTGCTTTTGATGGCGCTCTGTTTAGAGTGAACACTGCTGTTAGCAGAGCATATCCCCAAAGGGATATTGGAAGGTCTGTGTGACTCATCATAGATCGAACCATATCCAATAAGGTCCGATTTCTCCTCTCAGACACACCATTCCATTTGAGGTGTTCCAGGAGGAGTGAGTTGGGATACGATCCCACACTCTCTCAGATGATCACTGAATTCCTGGCTTAAGTATTCTCCTCCTCGGTCGGACCGAAGAGCCTTAATGCTTTTGCCAAGTTGGTTCTGTACTTCATTTTGGAATTCTCTGAACTTCTCAAAAGATTCAGACTTATGTTTCATCAAATAAACATATCCATACCTACTGAAATCATCAGTGAAGGTAATGAAGTACTGATAGTTTCCTCTTGCATTTGTTGACATTGGGCCACACACATCAGTGTGTATCAGGCCCAATAAGTCACTGGCCCTCTCGTTAGGTTTATTAAAGGGGGCCCGTGTCATTTTGCCCATCATGCATGATTCGCATTTCTCACATGACTCAAAGTCAAATGAGCCAAGAAGTCCATTCGAATGGAGCCTCTTGATGCGTTTCTCGCTGATGTGCCCTAAACGACAATGCCATAGAAACGTTCGGTTTTCCTCATTAGGTTTAAACCGTTTTGTATTAATGTTATAAATTGGCGCGGATTGATCGAGTATGTAAAGCCCATTCGTAAGAGGGGCAGAACCATAGAACAAATTGTTGCGATTGAAGGAACATAATTTATTCTTAACTGAAAAATCATAACCTTCCAAATCCAACAAAGAAATTGAAATAATATTTCTGCTTATAGCAGGTACAAAATAACAATTATTCAGTTCTAAAATCAATCCCGAAGGTAAAGACAACAAGTATGTGCCTACAGCTAGTGCTGAAACTTTCGCTCCATTCCCAACTCGTAGCTCCACTTGTCCTTGCTTCAGCCTTCTACTGTTGCTGAGTGCCTGCATATTAGTACAAATATGAGCCCCACAACCAGTATCCATGACCCATGAGGTATTATCAGAAGTAGTTGTATTAACTTCTATAACAAAAATACCTGATGAAGAAGTCTCGAAAGTCTTCTTCTTCAATTCCTTTAGACCTTCCTGGAATTTCTTACAATCTCTTCTCCAATGCCCCAGTTCTTTGCAGAACCTGAACATGTCAGTTGGCCCAGCCTTGGACTTGGGCTTGGGCTTTGGCGTGTCCTTGTCCGCGACATGGACAGCCTTGGCCGCTCCCTTATCCTTAGCAGAGGATTTCTTAAACCCCTTGCCCTTTTGCACCATAAGCACATTGGGGTCCTTGGCGGTTTTCCTCAAGTTGGGCTCTGCAGTCTTGAGCATTCCGTGAAGCTCAGGTAGTGTCTTACTCAAGCCATGCATGTTAAAGTTCAGAATGAACTGATCATAGCTTGCAGGTAAAGACTGCAGAATGATGTCGCAGGCAAGTTCCTGGCTGATTGGGCAGTCGAGTTTCTGAAGATGATCGAGATAACCCATCATCTTCAAGACATGAGGACTCACTGCCGCATTCGCAGCCAACTTACAGTCCAAGAGGTTCTTTACTGTCTGGAACCTCTCGGTCCTAGCCTGCTCCTGAAAAAGCGATTTCAGGCTTGCCATGATCTCGATTGGAGACAATACACTTTCGAACTGTTTTTGCAGCTCAGGAGTCATTGTCACCAACATCAGGCAATAAACATCATTTTCATCTGACGAATGCTTTTCCCAAGCATTGTGCAGAGTCCTGGCAGCATTGGCAAGAGGCCTCTCGGGGAGGGGATCTCGAAGGACATAATCCTTCTTCTCCTGCTTGAGGACCAGCCTCAAGTTCCTTGACCATGTCAGGAAGTTCGTTCCAGTCAGCTTCTCCTTCTCGAGAACAGACCGGATCGAGAATGTGTTTTGTGTGCTTGTAGTAGTCATATCTGAAATATATAAATAAAAAGGTTATTAGTTATTATGTTCAAAATGACTAATCTCGTATTAAAGTATAATATGATTAATCACGCATTATATTCAATAACCTAAGTTACCCTCAATAGAATATAATGATTCCAAGATCCACATATAACTAAAATTAAAGTGGGCCACTGGCCGTCACCTAACCTTAGCTTATATCGGTAAGCCCTATATCGGCTAATTATATCCGTGATATAACTCTTGGTTGTGAATCTGGGCCCGAGGCCCAATCCACTCTGATGTCTCAAGGCCCGGGACTCCCGATGGCCTAGTCAAGAAAACCAGACTATACAGTCATGTAATCATTAATGTCTGGGACTCCCAATGACATTTATGAATCACAAACCGTCTTACTCACGCAAAAGCAGACATCCTCACACTGTAAGGCCATGAATGCAATTGAATGGGCTTTGACAGCTGACATAGCCTGGACAAGACATCCAACGCTTGATATTATTTGAGGTTCGTAGGTTTATTAAAATCATTCCCAAAATAGAAGATTACTATTTCGGGAAACTTTCTATTTTTGGAAACCTACTATTTTTGGAAACTTTCTAAAATTGGAAACTTTCTAAAACCGGAAACTTTCTAACTTTAGAAATTTCTTTAAAATCCAAAACCCGCAAATTCAGAAACTTCTATATTAAGAAACTTTCTAATTTCAAAATTTCGGAAACTTTAATTTAAAACAATTTTATAATTTTATAAAATAGATTTTTTAAATTAATCTGAAGAAAGACTCAAATAATTGGCCCAATTGTTTTAACTTCTTGGCCCGAGGCCCAAGAATTGGTCCATGTCCAAGACATGACCCAATTGTCCAATTAATTGACATAACCGGTCTGGTTCATTAAAACTGGTCTAACCAAGTTTCAATTACTACGATGACCACAATTGTCAACCGGTTATTTACTAAACCGGAATTTCTCAATTTATTTGGTCCAACCAAATCAAATTAGAAATTCCTGGTTTAGGCACTAAATCCAATATTTCTTTCGACATTGGATTTCTTATCCCGGTTTAACCAGATTTAATAAAATTATTAAAATCTGTTTATTAAACCAGAATGATTAATTTTAATTAAGTTTTGAACCGAACCGACAATACGAACCGAACCGATCGAATTGCTGAACCGTGACGATCACGTCAGCCCTAGCTTCGCGACCATCGTCCAGCCGCAAGCCGTCAACGATCCGAGATCGAGACGATGCGCAGCTTCGGACGGGACGCGACAGCCGGGACGATCGCCGGACGGGATGCTCGGACGGACGCTCCACGATCGCCGAGCGATCGGGACGCGACGCACAGCCGAGACGAAGCCGAGACGCGATCGGGACGACGCACAGCCGAGACGCGATCGCCGTGCGATCCACTCGGCCGATCGATCCGGACGCGATCGCCGTGCGATCACTCGGCCGATCGACCCAACCGGCCATCCCGACCGTCCGACCCATGGCCGATCACCAAAACCCGAGTCATATAGCTCGGTTTTTGCGATTTCGAATGTTTGTTCAGGATTTAATTCAGTTTCTTAAGTGTTTTTCTTATCAGTAATGGATTCAAAACACTTCTAAACAGATTAAACATCCTAAACATGAATCTAAAACAAGAAATCCTAAGAACCAATGGCTCTGATACCACTGTTGGGATTCATTTAGTTGATCCTGATGTAATTCACAGATTCAGATCATCCTAAACATACAGATCTAGGTTCTCTTGATTAGAAACATTAGATGATCTCACCTTTTACCTGTTTGTTGCAGCGGAAGGAATAGAACAGGTCAGAGATCAGATAGATGCACCGAGGGATGAATCCTCCAGAGGTTCACACACGCGATCACAGGAATGGCTGCTAGACCACGAGGAAGAGAGGCGCAGAGGGAGAGAGAGGCCGCGGCTGGGTTCTAGGGTTAGGGAGAAAAGACTTGGCTTTTAGTCATTAAAAGCCTTCTCTTTTCCCTAATGGGCTTTTGGGCCCAATCTGATTAAATCCCATTTAATCAGACCCATTAATCTTTCTCTCTTAGTACGACAAATGCCTGGCACTTTTGTCGTACTTCTGCTAAGCCGTTCCAACACATTTTCCTGTTAGCTTAGGCGTGTGACCCATATGGGATCATATAATAAAGGCAATAAGTCCAAGACTTATAGATCATGAGCGGACTCTAGCAAGCCATCATGATCCCCAGCATTATATGACTTATGTCTGATCTTTGACATACTCTTACTTTCTAGAGACAGTACCGAGATTACTGGACACAATTCCAACAGTATCTCTCCACTCGTATCTGCTCCTGAAATTTCAATTTCAGGCTGCTGATCATCTCTATTGGCGACTCCATGTTCTCATATTGCTCCCGCAAGTCTGAGTCCATAGTAGCCAATATCAGACCACGCACATCTACCGCATCATTATAATGCTTATTCCAAGCATTATACACTGCATGGGAGGCATTGGACCCGATCCTCACGGGGAGAGCTCTCTCAAGAACATAGTCCTTTCTCTCCTGCCTGAGAACTAGCCTCAGGTTCCGCGACCAAGTCAAGAAATTTGATCCGTTCAGTTTGTCCTTCTCAAGAACAGACCGGATCGAGAAAGCGTTTTGATTGTTTGTGCTAGTCATAACTGAAATGTAAGATAAAAGGATTTTAGTTAATATGTTCAATATGATTAATCTCGTATTAAATTTAATATGATTAATCACGCATTATATTCAATAACATCAGTTACCCTCAATAGAATATAATGATTCCAAGATCCACATATAACTAAGATTAAAGTGGGCCACTGGCCGTCACCCAACCTTAGCTTATATCGGTAAGCCCTATATCGGCTAATTATATCCGTGATATAACTCTTGGTTGTGAATCTGGGCCCGAGGCCCAATCCACTCTGATGTCTCAAGGCCCGGGACTCCCGATGGCCTAGTCAAGAAAACCAGACTATACAGTCATGTAATCATTAATGTCTGGGACTCCCAATGACATTTATGAATCACAAACCGTCTTACTCACGCAAAAGCAGACATCCTCACACTGTAAGGCCATGAATGCAATTGAATGGGCTTTGACAGCTGACATAGCCTGGACAAGACATCCAACGCTTGATATTATTTGAGGTTCGTAGGTTTATTAAAATCATTCCCAAAATAGAAGATTACTATTTCGGGAAACTTTCTATTTTTGGAAACCTACTATTTTTGGAAACTTTCTAAAATTGGAAACTTTCTAAAACCGGAAACTTTCTAACTTTAGAAATTTCTTTAAAATCCAAAACCCGCAAATTCAGAAACTTCTATATTAAGAAACTTTCTAATTTCAAAATTTCGGAAACTTTAATTTAAAACAATTTTATAATTTTATAAAATAGATTTTTTAAATTAATCTGAAGAAAGACTCAAATAATTGGCCCAATTGTTTTAACTTCTTGGCCCGAGGCCCAAGAATTGGTCCATGTCCAAGACATGACCCAATTGTCCAATTAATTGACATAACCGGTCTGGTTCATTAAAACTGGTCTAACCAAGTTTCAATTACTACGATGACCACAATTGTCAACCGGTTATTTACTAAACCGGAATTTCTCAATTTATTTGGTCCAACCAAATCAAATTAGAAATTCCTGGTTTAGGCACAAAATCCAATAATTCTTTCGACATTGGATTTCTTATCCCGGTTTAACCAGACTTAATAAAATTATTAGATCTGTTTATTAAACCAGGACGAATTGATTTTAATCAAGTTTTAAACCGAACCAGCTAAGCGAAAACGAACCGGCCCATTAGGGTTTTGAAACGATCGCGGCTACACCCGGGCAGCCGCATCGGACGATCGCAACGGAACGGGACGCGGGACGGTCGGGACGAGCTCGGGTCTGGCGGGACGATTGTGGGACGATGCAGGCGGGACGAGAGGCGATCCATGCGATCGGCCATTGCTCGATCCATGCGATCGTCGGCCTCTTCTCCACGCGATCGTCCGGGACGATGCCGAGACCATCATGGGACGATCGTAGCTCGGTCCAACCGACGCGTTCGATCAATCCACATGATCGCTTGCTTATCCTCTCACGCAAGCGATCGGCCATCGTTGCGCTCACGGTCGATCGGCTGATCATGCGATCGATCCATGATCGATCCATGCATTCAAGCCATCGGCCGATCACAACAACAAGTCATATAGCTTGTTTTTGCGATTCATATGTTTGTTCAGGATTCAATTCAGTTTCTTAAGTGTTTTTCTTATCAGTAGTTGATTCAGAACACTTCTAAACAGATTAAACAACCTAAACATGAATCTAAACAAGAAATCCTAAGAACCAATGGCTCTGATACCACTGTTGGAACCGTTTAGTTGATCCTGATGTAATTCACAGATTCATATCAACCTAAACATACAGATCTAGGTTCTCTTGATTAGAAACATTAGATGATCTCACCTTTTACCTGTTTGTTGCAGCGGAAAGGATAGAACAGGTCAGAGATCAGAAAGATGCACCGAGGGATGAATCCTCCAAAGGTTCACACACGCTTCACAAGGAAATGGCTGCTAGACCGAGCAGGAGGGGAGGCGCAGAGAGAGGCTGTGTGTGGCGCAAATCAGCTGAAGAATTAGAGAACTTTTAGGTCAAGTTTTATTCATTAAAACTCCCTTTAGTTCTCATGGGCTTTTGGGCCCAATTCTCAGTTCTGATTAAATCCCTTGGATTTAATCAGGCCCTTTAGTCTCTCCAAGTACCGTAAATGCCTAGCACTTTTACCGTACCTCTGCTAAACCGTTCCTTCGTATTTTCCCGTTAGCTTAGGCGTGTGACCCATATGGGATCATATAATAAATGCAATAAGTCCAAGACTTATAGATCATGAGCGGACTCTAGCAAGCCATCATGACCCCCAGCATTATATGACTTATGTCTGATCATTGACATACTCTTACTTTCTAGAGACAGTACCGAGATTACTGGACACAATTCCAACAGGAATTTCAATCATTTCTCCCTATGCATGCGTCCTATATGATGCAACTAGACTCGATCCTATGATGCAAGTGCAACTACATGCTTTCTTTTTGAAATTTTTTGAAATTTTTTTTTTTTTCAATTTTTTTGGTTTTTTTTTTCTATGCCATAAATGAAATGCATGAGACTCAAAGTGAGCAAATCGAAAATAGGAACAAAGAAAACATGGTTAGCAACTAGCCTCTCCCCCAAACTTAGTTCACACCGTCTCGGTGGGAAGGTAAGCTCGAGAGAGAGACTCAACAAAAGGATAAAAATAAAAAAAAGAAGCTAAAATGCAAGTATGTACAAGTTGGAGTGTTACCTGGTCCAAGAGAAGGCGTATCGGTCGAGTGAACTTGGGCAGTGAGAGCGTATCGGCCTGGCCAACCGATACGGTGCCCGATACTGAGTCTCGGATTATTTTTACCAGAACCGTATCGGCCTGGCCAGCCGATACGGAACCCGATATTGACTCATGTATCATCTTTCTTCATTCCCGCGGCCTTTACTCAACTCCAACTGGTATACAATCTCACCCTAAGACCAAAACCTAAACAGACTCAAAGCAAAACATCAAAAATAACAAACAAAAGACGTATGTACAAGGATAAACATGGGAATGTCTCCCAAGTGCGCTTTTGTTTAAAGTCGTTAAGCTCGACTTTCGCAAACCGAGTTTTAGGCGGTTGGAGAGTGTGGCTTTCCCTCGAGGGTGATGGCTAGGACCTGAGAAGTCAGCTCACTGAGATTGACTGAGTCGCCTTGGAACCTTGGACTGATCGAAGCCTTAACAACCTTTGGAGACATCTTTCTCACCATATCCACAGCCTTCTCTTTGGGAGCTTTTTCCTCATCGATGCTCAGCTTCTTCAAAGAGATGGATCCAACAAACTCAGTCCTTGTGATCATGAGAGGAGTTCCAATAGCTCTATCCACCCTCTTCTTTTGAGCACGTCCCATGTACTCACTCAATGATCCATGAGTAGTGGGTTTAGGCCAAACTTCCTTGCCGACATTGGCAAATAGCCTTGCTTCCTCTAACACATCATCCTCATTTGGAGAGAGGATGACACCACAAGTGTGAAGAGATGTGCTCCTTAGAGGATAATAAGCTTTTGTATCAACATTATTCAGAACAGCACGTCTCTTTTTGAAGTCCAGACAAGCTCCAGTGGTATTGAGGAAAGAGGTACCAAGTAAGAGAGGTAGTTGGGTACTCTTCTTCATCTTCATGACAATAAAGTCAGTTGGGATAGTGCACTCACCAATCTTCAGTGGATAGTCCTTGATCATTCCCATTGGAGTTTTTGAGTAAGAGTCTCCAAATGTAATAGAAGATGGGTACCTTTCCATGCTCTTAATCCCAAGAGATTCCACCATGTCAAGAGATATCACACTCACAGTAGAGCCGGAATCACACAATGCATCCGTAATCTCCAAGTCTCCCAAAGTACAACTGATGGTAAATTTACCCGGATTACCAAGCTTAGGAAGCACTTTTGGTGTTGTTTGGACAGTAGGCACAATATCTTCAGCAAAAGTATCAGTAGCACTCATCACCTTAGCTGGTGCAACATAGGAAGGGTTAACTACAGTGGCCTTCATCTCCTTGAGAGGAACAGGTGCAGCCGGAGGGAGTTCATAACCATAGAGAAGTGCTTCTATCTCATCAACCGCTCATAGTCTGATTTCTCATGATCAACAGTAGAGAAGATTGCATTGCAGTAGTCTTTTGGGTTCTTCTCCGGGTTTCCGGGCAAGGTACCGGTAGGTCTAGAAGTGGAAGCGTGCATGTTTTCAACATTGATCAAGCGAGAGGTCAAATGCTGCAACTCATTCTTTAAGTTCTTCACTTCCAATGCCCCACTAGCTTGTCCTTGGATGAGTTGCTGCATCATGCCCTTTAACTCATTACCCAAACCCAAAGAGGAAGAAGCTTGTGGCTGTTGTTGCCCAAAACCGGGTGGGGGGTATTGCTTCTTGGGAACATAGCCTTGTTGTCCTTGAGGTTGAGGCTGAGAGACAAACCCTTGTTGGTTGGTGTATGGAACAAAAGGCTGTTGCTGCTGAGGAAAGCCTTGCTGCCCTTGTTGATGAGCTTGTCCTTGTGATAGAGCTTGAGGATAGACTTGGTCTTGAGGATTGGCTACATTGGGATTGCGGTATGAAAAGTTTGGGTGGTTTCGATAGTTTTGGTTGAAGCCCTTATTGAAACCACCTTGTCCAGCAATGAAGTTAATCTCTTCTTGTGTCAAATCCTCATCATCATCATAAGGCTGTGGCTTAGAATCCTCATAGTGTCCCACAAAGCTGATGTTCTTTTGGCCAATGGAGATCATCTTGTCTAACTTCTCATTCAAAGATTTGATTTCCTTTTCATACTTCTCATCCGTGGAAGATGATCCTCTATTGGTGCGCTCATAGTCCTCATTGTAGTTACCATCACTCGTTGCAAGATTTTCAATCAGCTCCATAGCTGCATCTACTCCCTTGCCTAGGAAGTGTCCATTGCTGCAAGAATCTAGCATTGCCCTCATTCTAGGAAGCACTCCACGGTAGAGGTTACTGAGTAGTGTTTCCTTGGTGAAACCATGGTGTGGGCACTGAGTGGTGAGCTTATTGAACCTCTCCCAAGCTTCAAAAAAGCTCTCATTGTTGCGTTGCACAAACCCGGATAGCTCATTGCGAAAACGTGTAGTCCTAGTAGGTGAGAAGAACTTCTTCAGGAAAGCTTTCTTCAGGTCTCCCCAAGTAGTGATGGATCCTGGAGGGATAGTGCTTTCCCAATCCTTGGCTCTGTCCGCCAAAGAGAAGACGAAGAGACGCATTTTCAACCCATCGTCAGTCACACCATTCAGCCTCGTGGTGGCACAAATCTTGTCAAAGGTGTCCAAGTGCTGCAACGGGTCCTCAGATGCTAACCCATGGAACTGATTGTTCTGCACCATGTTCATCACCATAGCTCGGATCTCAAAGTTATTATTGTTCACCGCTGGTGGAATGATTCCATGCCGGTTAGCATTTGTGTCAGGTGTATCTCCATCACCAATGGCCCTAACCGGCCTTTGTTGCTGCTGTTGTTGCTGCTGCTATTGCTGCTGCTGTTGATCCTCGTGGTTATCCATAATTGTTTGCTCAACACTTTCAACGTGAACAGCTCGTTCCTGTGCTCGTCGTTCCCTTGCTAATCTCCTCTCGTGTGCTTTGATGTCGTAAACTCTTGCAACTAAGTTTGTAGTCCCTTTGCTGCGCAAGTTCATACACCTAGCATCAAAAAGAGAGAAAGTAGCAAATTAGTAACAATAACTTGAACTAAAAAGGAATAGAAACGAATTGATATATCCAGAGTCCCAAAATGGCAACGGCGCCAAATTGATAACTAGGATTTTAGGATCATTTGAGGTACCAATTCCTCAAGCTTATCGATGTAGCTTTGAGGTATCGAACCTTTTTGGGATGGATAAAACCAATAAGCACAAACTAAACCTCTAGAGTCAAATCACTCAATTAAGTTTTTGTTTCTAACAATCCTAACAAAGACAATTCAAATAGAAGTAAACAAAAAGCAAGTAAACAAGTGGATTCAATCAATGATAAAGATAAGGCCTAAAGGTTAAGGTCAACGGATAGGTGACTCGGGATGATCAAGGTGCTAGAGTCCGCTCTTGATCTATAAGTTTAGGACTTATTACCAGTATTGTATGATCCCAAAGGGTCACACACCATAGCTAACGGGAAAGTTAAAATGGAATTAATACGGTAAGATGCAAGGCATTTACTGTATTTGTACAGAGAATTGGGCCAGACAAAATACAGTCTTTTTGTCTGATTTGGGCCTTGGGCCCAAAATCCCAATAGGCCATTAGGTTAATTCCTTGGGCCCATATAAGGAAGAGGGAGGCGCCACTTAGCCCAAGGCTCTGCGATTTTTGCCTCAGCCGTCCTCTCTCTCTCTCTGTTGATTCCAACTTGGTCTAGCAGCCTGATCCAGTAGCTTGTAAGCGTGTGGATACCTAGGAGGAGCCGGTTATCATCAGCTCTCTGTGATCTCTTCATTCCTTTGATCAATCCGCTGCAATCATAAGGTAATGATTCTGATTTGTTTATGATTCAACTGCAAATCACCTAGATCCTAGTTGATTATGTGCTAGGTTGTAATCTGATGAATTAAACCATGAACACACATAATCATCAGATTTAAACCAATTCGGTATTTATGTTACATTTAGGCACTCTTTGGTTTAAGATATAAAACTCATTCATTGAATAGGGTGCTACAATTAATATTTCATTAAGATCAAAAGAACAAAACTTGTCTTTTATCAAAATGAAAAACATTCAAATTCTTACAAGAAAATGAAAGACAACTCTGCTTAAAGCAGGTACATTGTAGCAATTACTTAATAAAACCAAGCCTCAAAGGCATCTACAAGTGAAAACCCTACGGCTGAGGCAGCATCCATAGCTCCTTCCAGACACGCAGTTCCACTTGCCCTTCCTTCAACGTTCTACTGCTGCTTAGGCTCTGCATATTATAACAAATATCAGTGCCACAACCAGTATCCAATACCTATAAGGTAGAACTTGAAGTAACAACATGAATACCTGAGGAAGTAGTCTCATACATCACCTTCAACTCCTCATAATCTTCCATGAATTTAATGCAATCTCTCTTCCAATGCCCAGCCTCTTTACAGTAGCAGCACTTACCAACGTAAGATGTATCTGACTCGGGCTCAGAAGACACAGGCTTGCCATGATTCAAAATCTGGACAACTTTGTCTTCACCCTTGTCAGCACTAGGTTTAGTAAACCTACCCTTCTCCATTATGAGATTGTACAGGGTACTCTTCACGTTTGGCTCAACTGTCTTGAGCATATCATGCAGTTCAGTCAGCGTCTTCGTTAAGCCTTTCTTGATATAGTTCCTTTTGAACTTATCATAGCTTGACGGCAGTGACTGCAGAATGATCTCAGTTGCCAATTCTTGGCTAACTGGATAATCCAGTTTCCTCAGGTTATCAATGTAACCCATCATTTTACTGACATGAGGACTCACTGGATGATCATTTGGTAGCTTGCAGCTAGTGAGAGACTTAACCAACTGGTATCTCTCCACTCTTACCTGCTCCTGAAATTTCAATTTCAGGCTGCTGATCATCTCTATTGGCGACTCCATGTTCTCATATTGCTTCAGCAAATCTGAGTCCATGGTAGCCAATATCAGACCACGCACATCTACCGCATCATTATAATGCTTATTCCAAGCATCATATACTGCATGAGAGGCATTGGACCCGATCCTCTCGGGGAGAGCTCTCTCAAGGACATAGTCCTTTCTCTCCTGCCTGAGGACTAGCCTCAGGTTCCGCGACCAAGTCAAGAAATTTGATCCGTTCAATTTGTCCATCTCAAGGACAGACCGGATCGAGAAAGTGTTTTGATTGTTTGTGCTAGTCATAACTGAAATTTAGAGATAAATAGAGTTTTAGTTATTCAGTTCATAAAAGAGTAATCTTAATAACTTATAAGAAAACTCGCATTGCATTCAAAATTTCTTTGTTTAACCTCATAAGAATGCAATGATTCCGAGACCCATGTTCAGCTAAATCCAAAGTGGGCCACTGGCCGTCACCCAGAAGTAGCTTTACTTGGTAAGCATACACACAGCTAGTTATATCCAATAACTCTCGGTTGTGAATTGGGCCCAAGGCCCAATACACCAGATGTCTCAAGGCCCGGGACTCCCGATGACCCAGTCAAGGAAACCAATCTCTTACAGCCAAATAATCACTAAAGTCTGGGACTCCCAATGAAATTAGTGACTATATACTACTTTACTTACGCAAAAACAGACACCTACGATATCTGCTGAGCTTGAATGCATGGATGAGATTCCATATGCGTCGGCAATTGGATCTATCATGTATGCCATGACACGTACTTTTTTTGATGTTGCTTTAATGTTAAGCAAGACAAGTAAAGACCAGTCAAATCCAGCAAAGAATCACTGGATAGAAGTAATGAATATCCTCAAGTATTTGAAAATACTTAGGATAAGTTCTTGATTTACGGAGAAAGTGAGGTGCTACAAGTCGGTAGAGTCTGAAAGGCAAGTTTCCAACAGACAAAGATGATTTCAGGTCACAGTCCGGTTATATCTTGTGTCTGTCTGGAGGTGCAAGGCACTGTTGCTGACTCCATGACTTAAGCTGAACATTTCGCAGCTTGGGTAGCGGCGAAAGAGGTTGTTTGGAAAGAAGAGTTCATCACTGAACTTGATGTGATTCCTAGCATAGATGAGGCTAGCTGCACATCAGAGGTCCAAACACCTTGAGGGTAGGTATAACCTTTTCCGAGAGATAAATGATAGAGGTGTTAAGTAGATCAGCAAGTTTCAACAAATGAGAACGTTGCTAATCTATTAACAAAGCCACTCCTTAGGCCTAAGCACGAGTCGCGGACTGTAGCTGTAGGATAAGTGAAATTAAGATGTAGTCTTAATTTCAGTGGGAGTTAGTAAAGGGATTTATTTAGTTATTTTGATTGGTTCATGTAAACATTTTTAAATGTTAATGAAATTTTTATTTCTGGATTATTTTAACTGTGATATAAAATAATCGTTCCAAAATGATTCATGTCATTATATATGGGCCATCGAAGTACATGAGTAGACTTGATCCTGAAACCCCATATTTAACGAAGTGACATAAATCATAGTGTCCATAGTCGAAGGTTGTTGAAATTGGAACACCAACAACCACTTGAGACTAGATTGTGTTGAGACTTATGACCAAGTTTCGAGGGGTCATAGATGCGCGGCATCAAAGTCGACACATAGGTATATGTAGGGGAGCATATGACCGGACATGGCCCGCTGATGAGAACTCTACAAGATATTAATATCTGTGTCATGAGAGGTTCTCATATACGACTATAGAGTATAGTCCTTAGACCTGAGTTCGCATGCATGTGGCTGCACATGGATTGATGCGCTTTGATCATTGTCTAACGCTGTTTCGTAACTGGGAGCTATAAGGACCTTGGTTGGGTGTATTATGAAGTGTGTAGTTCATAGTGATGGAACAAGATGGGATTTGTCCCTGCCGTTTAACGGAGGTAATATCTCTAGGCCAATCGGAGACTTGATAGCTGGTAAGAGAGTGGCCACTCCCAAACGGACTTGCCCAAGTCGTTTGCATTGTCAGTATCAAATCTGGTCCGATGAACATGGTCTGGCTATATAAGGATGACACGCATCTTGCCTTATGCCAGATCGAGATATTAAGACAAAAGGATTAGGGAATGTAGGATTCCAGTACAAGTGGGAGATTGTTGGGAATGTCCTGAAATCTACTGTACTATCTCTAGAAAGTATGATAAGTGTCGAGATCAGACATAAGTCATAAATACTGGGTGATCATGATGACTTGCTAGAGCCCGCTCATGATCTATAAGTTTAGGACTTATTACCAGTATTGTATGATCCCTAAGGGTCACACACCATAGCTAACGGGAAAGTTAAAAGGAATTAATACAGTAAGATGCAAGACATTTACTGTATTTGTACAGAGAATTGGGCCAGACAAAATACAGTTCTTTTGTCTGATTTGGGCCTTGGGCCCAAAAGCCTAATAAGCCATTAGTTTAATTACTTGGGCTTATATATATGTGAGGAGGGCGCAGCCTAGGGTTAAGACTCTCTGCGATTTTCAGACCCAGCCGTCCTCTCTCTCTCTGTTATTCCAGCTTGGTCTAGCAGCCTGATCCAGTAGCTTGTAAGCGTGTGGATATCTAGGAGGAGCCGGTAATCATCAGCTCTTGCCGATCTCGATATTCCCTTGATCAATCCGCTGCAATCATAAGGTAATGATCCTGATCTGTTTATGATTCATCTGCAAATCACCTAGATCCTAGATGATTATGTTAGGTTGTAATCTGATAATTACACCAATGTAACACTGAATTTTAACCTAAACCGAAGGCTGGTCTAAGTTTGATTTGGTTGGACCAAATAATTTAGAGCTGGTCTGGTTTAGTAAATAACCAGTTGGATTTAGTAGTTAATTTGGTTTTGGACCAGAATTAATGAACCGACTCGGTTATGTCAAATTATTGGGCCAATTGGAATTATGTGGTCTTGGGCCAAGAATTGGGCCTATAATTTGTGACCCAACCGAAAACTTTAATAAAACATTAAATTAGAGAGCTTCTAATATTTGAAGTTTCTAATTTTGGCATGTTAGGAAACTTCTAAAAATAGTATGTTTCCGATTTAGAAAGTTTCTAAAAATAGTAGGTTTCCCTAAATAGAAAGTTTCCACATTTAGTAAGTTACCTGAAATGGAAAGTTTCCCAAAATAGTAATCTTCTATTTTTGGGAGGAAATCTATTGAAACCTAAAATCCTCAAAAACAATATCAAGCTTGGATGTCTTGCCCAATCTTGTCAGCTACTTAACGCTTATTCAATTACAGATATGGCTTACAGTGTGAGGTGTCTGTTTTTGCGTAAGTAAAGTAGTATATAGTCACTAATTTCATTGGGAGTCCCAGACTTTAGTGATTATTTGGCTGTAAGAGATTGGTTTCCTTGACTGGGCCATCGGGAGTCCCGGGCCTTGAGACATCTGGTGTATTGGGCCTTGGGCCCAATTCACAACCGAGAGTTATTGGATATAACTAGCTGTGTGTATGCTTACCAAGTAAAACTACTTCTGGGTGACGGCCAGTGGCCCACTTTGGATTTAGCTGAACATGGGTCTCGGAATCATTGCATTCTTATGAGGTTAAACAAAGAAATTTTGAATGCAATGCGAGTTTTCTTATAAGTTATTAAGATTACTCTTTTATGAACTGAATAACTAAAACTCTATTTATCTCTAAATTTCAGTTATGACTAGCACAAACAATCAAAACACTTTCTCGATTCGGTCTGTCCTTGAGATGGACAAACTGAACGGATCAAATTTCTTGACTTGGTCGCGGAACCTGAGGCTAGTCCTCAGGCAGGAGAGAAAGGACTATGTCCTTGAGAGAGCTCTCCCCGAGAGGATCGGGTCCAATGCCTCTCATGCAGTATATGATGCTTGGAATAAGCATTATAATGATGCGGTAGATGTGCGTGGTCTGATATTGGCTACCATGGACTCAGATTTGCTGAAGCAATATGAGAACATGGAGTCGCCAATAGAGATGATCAGCAGCCTGAAATTGAAATTTCAGGAGCAGGTAAGAGTGGAGAGATACCAGTTGGTTAAGTCTCTCACTAGCTGCAAGCTACCAAATGATCATCCAGTGAGTCCTCATGTCAGTAAAATGATGGGGTTACATTGATAACCTGAGGAAACTGGATTATCCAGTTAGCCAAGAATTGGCAACTGAGATCATTCTGCAGTCACTGCCGTCAAGCTATGATAAGTTCAAAAGGAACTATATCAAGAAAGGCTTAACGAAGACGCTGACTGAACTGCATGATATGCTCAAGACAGTTGAGCCAAACGTGAAGAATACCCTGTATAATCTCATAATGGAGAAGGGTAGGTTTACTAAACCTAGTGCTGACAAGGGTGAAGACAAAGTTATCCAGATTATGAATCATGGCAAGCCTGTGTCTTCTGAGCCCGAGTCAGATACATCTTACGTTGGTAAGTGCTGCTACTGTAAAGAGACTGGGCATTGGAAGAGAGATTGCATTAAATTCATGGAAGATTATGAGGAGTTGAAGTTGATGTATGAGACTACTTCCTCAGGTATTCATGTTATTACTTCAAGTTCTACCTTATAGGTATTGGATACTGGTTGTGGCACTGATATTTGTTATAATATGCAGAGCCTAAGCAACAGTAGAACGTTGAAGGAAGGACAAGTGGAACTGCATGTCTGGAAGGAGCTATGGATGCTGCCTCAGCCGTAGGGTTTTCACTTGTAGATGCCTTTGAGGCTTGGTTTTGTATTAAGTAATTGCTACAATGTACCTTCTTTAAGCAGAGTTGTCTTTCATTTTCTTGTAAGGATTTGAATGTTTTTCATTTTGATAAAAGACAAGTTTTGTTCTTTTGATCTCAATGAAATATTGATTGTAGCACCCTATTCAAGGAATGGGTTTTATATCTTAAACCAAAGAGTGCCTAAATGTAACATAAATACCGAATTGGTTTAAATCTGATGAATTAAACCTGATCTTTCTTGGCGTAAATGTTTTGGTCACATAGAGTAAGTTGGATTCAGAAACCCCATAGTTATGGACTTTTGGGCTCATTTGATCGGATATCTTATGAGACTTGAATTCTGCTTACTGGACCAAAAGACAAAGCCCAAAGACTTATTGGACCTTGAACATACTCATGTATGTGGCCCGATGAGCAGTAATGCCAGAGAAAATTTCCTGTACTTCATTATCTTTACTGATTACTTCAGTGAGTATGACTGTGTTCATTTGATGAGACACGAGTCAGAATTCTTTGAAATGGTCGAAAGAGTTCCAGAATGAGGTATAGAATCTGAGTGACAGAAGTATTGAGACTCTGGATTAGATCACGAGTGAGAATACTTAAGTCATTGATGGTGTGATCATCTGAATGAGTGTGAAGTCGTTTCACAGCTCATTTCTCCTGAAAACCTGGAGGTGTTTCTGTGAGAAAGAATCAGATCTTATTAGAAATGATTAAAGATGAGTCACACGAATCTTCCATGATATTCTTTAAGAATAACGCTCTAGAAATATCTAAGTTTACGCTGAAATAGTTCCACCAATATCAGTTGAAAGACACCACATAAATGTGGACTGGAAATTATCCAAATTCGTCTTTACTGAGTATTTGTAGTTGTGCTACTTCGCTGGTTGTCCTAGGGAAACCAAGGCTTGTTACTTTTTACGTCCATTCCGAAAACGAAGTTAGGTTGTTCGGAATTCTGTTTTCTAAAAGGAAAGTTACTTTCCAAGAAGAACAGTGGGAGTAAAAGTATAACTCGAAGAAATTCGAGAAATACAGGAGGCTGCTCAACCTGTTGAGGGAGAGCAGCGGATGGATTTACAGATTTCTGTAGAATCTACACCTGTAGAGCCTGAAGTTCGCAGATCTGAATGAATCCGTCACTAATCCGAGATTGATTTCTCGTGATTAATTGCCATGATCTGATGATCATTGAAAGTGACAAACCTGCGAAATTCACAGAAGCGAAAGTGAGCCCGGACTCCGAAAAATTATACTGTATGTAAGTTAGCTTCATCGATCCATTCATGGATAGAAGCAAGCATATCGGAGTTGGAATCTTCGTTCTGTTGAAGTAGTCAAGGTTTTGACTTGAACAGGAACGAAGTGGAACTGTGCGTTTACTAATAGATAAGTGGGAGCGATGTTGCATTTCTCATAGTGTATGTCGATGACATACTGATTCTCGGAAATAACGTTCCAATGCTGCAGTCGGTAAAGGACTGGCTTGGGAGTTGTTTTTATGATTGACATGGGTAAAGCCACGTATGTTCTTGGATTTTGGATCTAAAGATAGAGATCCAAAAGAGCTGATAGGACAAAGTCAGGATTCTTATATTGACAAAGTCCTACACGTTTACAGCATTCCAAGAAGGGTTTTATGCCAATGTCACATGGCATTACGTTAAGCAAGAAACAGTGTCCTACGATAACTGCTGAGCTTGAATGCATGGATGAGATTCCATATGCGTCGGCAATTGGATCTATCATGTATGCCATGACACGTACTTGTTTTGATATTGCTTTAATGTTAAGCAAGACAAGTAAAGACCAGTCAAATCCAGCAAAGAATCACTGGATAGACGTAATGAATATCCTCAAGTATTTGGAAAATACTTAGGATAAGTTCTTGATTTACGGAGAAAGTGAGGTCCTACAAGTCGGTAGAGTCTGAAAGGCAAGTTTCCAACAGACAAAGATGATTTCCGGTCACAGTCCGGTTATATCTTGTGTCTGTCTGGCGGTGCAAGGCACTGTTGCTGACTCCATGACTTAAGCTGAACATTTCGCAGCTTGGGTAGCGGCGAAAGAGGTTGTTTGGAAAGAAGAGTTCATCACTGAACTTGATGTGATTCCCAGCATAGATGAGACTAGCTGCACATCAGAGGTCCAAACACCTTGAGGGTAGGTATAACCTATTCCGTGAGATAAATGACAGAGGTGTTAAGTAGATCAGCAAGTTTCAACAAATGAGAACGTTGCTAATCTATTAACGAAGCCACTCCTTAGACCTAAGCACGAGTCGCGGACTGTAGCTGTAGGATAAGAGAAATTAAGATGTAGTCTTAATTTCAGTGGGAGTTTGTAAAGGGCTTTATTTAGTTGTTTTGAAAGGTTCATGTAAACATAATATTTTATGTTTATGAAATCTATGATTTCTGGATTATTTTAACTGTGATATAAATAATCGTTCCAAAATGATTCATGTCATTATATATGGGCCATCGAAGTACATGAGTAGACTTGATCCTGAAACCCCATATTTAACGAAATGACATAAATCATAGTGTCCATAGTCGAAGGTTGTTGAAATTGGAACACCAACAACCACTTGAGACTAGAGTGTGTTGAGACTTATGACCAAGTTTCGAGGGGTCATAGATGCGCGGCATCAAAGTCGACACATAGGTATATGTAGGGGAGCATATGACCGGACATGGCCCGCTGATGAGAACTCTACAAGATATTAATATCTGTGTCATAAGAGGTTCTCATATACGACTATAGAGTATAGTCCTTAGACCTGAGTTCGCATGCATGTGGCTGCACATGGATTGATGCGCTTTGATCATTGTCTAACGTTGTTTCGTAACTGGGAGCTATAAGGACCTTGGTTGGGTGTATTATGAAGTGTGTAGTTCATAGTGATGGAACAAGATGGGATTTGTCCCTGCCGTTTAACGGAGGTAATATCTCTAGGCCAATCGGAGACTTGATAGCTGGTAAGAGAGTGGCCACTCCCAAACGGACTTGCCCAAGTCGTTTGCATTGTCAGTATCAAATCTGGTCCGATGAACATGGTATGGCTATATAAGGATGACACGCATCTTGCCTTATGCCAGATCGAGATATTGAGACAAAAGGATTAGGGAATGTAGGATTCCAGTACAAGTGGGAGATTGTTGGGAATGTCCTGAAATCTACCGTACTATCTCTAGAAAGTATGATAAGTGTCGAGATCAGACATAAGTCATAAATACTGGGTGATCATGATGACTTGCTAGAGTCCGCTCTTGATCTATAAGTTTAGGACTTATTACCAGTATTGTATGATCCCAAAGGGTCACACACCATAGCTAACGGGAAAGTTAAAATGGAATTAATACGGTAAGATGCAAGGCATTTACTGTATTTGTACAGAGAATTGGGCCAGACAAAATACAGTCTTTTTGTCTGATTTGGGCCTTGGGCCCAAAATCCCAATAGGCCATTAGGTTAATTCCTTGGGCCCATATAAGGAAGAGGGAGGCGCCACTTAGCCCAAGGCTCTGCGATTTTTGCCTCAGCCGTCCTCTCTCTCTCTCTGTTGATTCCAACTTGGTCTAGCAGCCTGATCCAGTAGCTTGTAAGCGTGTGGATACCTAGGAGGAGCCGGTTATCATCAGCTCTCTGTGATCTCTTCATTCCTTTGATCAATCCGCTGCAATCATAAGGTAATGATTTTGATCTGTTTATGATTCAACTGCAAATCACCTAGATCCTAGTTGATTATGTGCTAGGTTGTAATCTGATGAATTAAACCATGAACACACATAATCCATCACAAGGATCGTAATTCAAACTTCAAACAAGCTAACCTCCTAGTAAGGAACACAACGATGCGATCAGTTTAATCTCTTAATACTAATCTTCTTTGCTTAATCCTAATCCAAGAACAAATTCTCATTTGTGAATTAGAATCAAGCAAGCAATCAAACAAGTTCAAAACAACTAACAATCACTCTAAACATACATTCTCATGCGCTAGAATGTGAAAGTTCTATCAAAGCTATGAACAGGAATTTCATCGAACATGTTGTGAACAAGAAATCTTTAGCATTCTAATCAACTTGATCAAGGCTAATTAGACATTAAACACACTTTGACAGATGAGATTTTAAACAATCAAGCACTAGAAATCCATTGATCACCCCTAATCAACCTAATCCTACCTAACCCATAAGCCCTATGAAGAACTACTCACTAATCATAACTAGATCAACAAAACTCATAGGAATAGAGTTGATCATGGAGATTGGTGAGGGATTGAGAGATTTGTAGAAGGAATAACAAAGAAAATACTAGATTAATCTCAAGAATCAAATTTGTTCTTACAAAAGAGTTTAGAACATCAAAAACAGCTTAAGAAACAAATAGAGATAGGTTTTGGCTTAAATAGTCATTAGGGTGCGAGTCGGGTTAACCCGGGACAAACCGGGTGTTGACCCATATCCAAGTCAATTTCTGGGATCTGTATTGGCCAGGCTGGTCAATATGGTGGCCGATATGACTTCCTGCTGTGTCGTATTGTCCAGGCTGGCCGATATGGTGGCCGATATGAACTTTCTGCTGTGTCGTATTGTCCAGGCTGGCCGATATGGTGGCCGATATGAACTTTCTGCTCTTAATCCGAGAGTGCATATCGGCCAGTCTGGTCAATATGGTGGCCGATATGAACTTTTTGCTGGGTCTTCCTTAGTCCTTTGAGCTCTAGACTCCACTTCCAAGCTCACCAATACTCCTTGCACCTGCAGCACACCAAAAACACTCCAAATGCAAGCCTAGAATGCCTAAACCTATCTATAGATGATCCTATACTCTAAACACACCAATGAGTAAAGAAATGAAGCTAAAGGAAGCTAAAAAGAAGTAAAGCATGATCCTAACAATAGCCTAAATGCATGGAAATACAAGTATATCACATTACTCTATCCATATCATCTTTTAACATCATTAATATCATCCTTTTTCCTTCGCTCTGTTTGGATTTATATGGATAGCGCTTTTAAATTGCACACAAATGATACTGCTAGCCCTGCTCCTGTTGATTTATTTCAGTGGATTGAATTATATTTCAGTGGTTGGAATTATATTTCAATGGATAGAATTATACTTTTTCATGTATATCGACCATGCTCTATATTTTAGTTTACAGCATGGATGGATTTTCGGTTGCTTTACACCTATCCATAGTTGTTTGGTTTATTTCAATCCTTGTAGGGAATATGAATCGTTGCGACTTAAAAAAATCTATATATATAAGGAATGGAGACCCTATCCAGTAAAACCAAACACATCCTCGGAGATGAATACAATTGATAACAACCACCTTGTCCCTTCCCCTCCCAGCTTTCTCGATCTGCCGGATGAATGAAGAAGATTGATTTTGGCCAGAAACGCTAGTGAAGTCGTTCGTGAGCACTATAAAATCAAAGGCGTCTGCAAAACTCTTCGAGATGATGTTGATCATGTGGATACCCTGTCCCAGATCGATCTTATAAAAACTAGCCACTATTATATAGGGTTCTACGACTTAAAACAAGTGTGTCTCGGTGTCAACAATCCTACAGTAGTGTTTCTTAAAGCAATATCGGATTTCATGTCTATCGAAGGAGTGTCCACGGAATCACGAACTGACGCACTTCTCCGACTTAAAAACTGCATTGTTGCTGGAATCAAACCTGCCTTGTATTGCTACGAAATAATTCGCCGTTCCATCTTCCCTAACTTGGATCCTGACTCAACGATGCCTCTTATGTCTCGCAATGCTATTCGGCCTCTTAGGAGGCATGTTAAAAGTTTTCAGCGAACAAATTATCAGTACTACATCCCACCTTACCTCAGAGCTATCCACGACTCTTTCGACAAAGAAAGAATCACATCATGCCCTTGTGCCGTCCATCGTTACCGGCTTGGCTTGGAAAATGAATCTATAAAAGGTATAGGTATGTGCGATTTATGTTTTGGGCTATCGAGACCAGTGTGTTCTTCGCTATGATCCCTGGGTGTTTTTCAGCATGGATAAAGTTGGTTGTATGGGAAGATACGGCTGACAACACTGGCGGTTTCTAATAATCTTTTTGTTTGCACCCCATCCATCAATGTTAGGATGGATGGATATCAACTTAATGCTTTTGTAATTTTCTATCCACCTTATTAGTATATGTACTCTTTCTAACCGCCATATAGTGTCAAACAGTTTTTAGTTTACTCTTTAAGTTTTTATCTCATGCCCGTTATATTTTATCAATTTAATATCCGACAACCAATTTTGAAAACTGCACCTCTTCCTAATGATATGCTATCTGCTTTATGAAAAGAAACCCAAATCTTTTGAATGTCAAATCATCGATTATAGTTCCCAAGACGAGATATTATTACTTCCGCCTTTATTCGAGAACGACTAATAAATCATATTTACTGTCAAATCATATTTAACCCTACTCTACTGCCTACGGTTAATTCGATCAGTACCGAACATTATTTTATACAATTTGGTCTCATATTTCCTGTCCATATATCCGAGTACTTTCTTTAAGAAGTATGACTATCCATCTTTTTAACTATAAAGTACTATCAATTTCGAACAACCTTTTCCTAATGTATTGTTCTCAACTTCTTCACTTCCTTCATTACGTGTGCAGTATCCTTGATCACTGATATGTATTTAATAACTTAAACTAATTCCCCGATTTCCATCTATAACGATTCCTTCAGTTGTGGCATTATACCTATCCATTTGTTTTAAACCGAAACTGTCCAAGGAAACAGAAACATTGTGGCTATTTGCATTTATAAATAACTGAATGTCGACCCCAAGTATCTGTTGACAGACTCAATACACCCCCCTGAAAATGAGAAGAACAATCCCCGGCGTTTCTGAATCCTTTGGCCCTAAACGGCCAGTTCTCAACCTTCTAGATCTGCCGCTCAAGCTTAGGAGGTTAATCCTTGCTAAAAATGCTAGTGAACACCTTCGTGAACATTTCAGGGTTCACACTGTCTGCCGGACCCTTCGAGACGACGCGGATCATGTTGATACTCTCACACAGATAAATCTTATCCAAACTGCTCCATTGGAATACCTCCCCCCCCAAATGCGTAACAAGGCTGTACAATGCATGTCTCGCCGCCAACAACACAACCACTGTGTTTCTGAAAGCGATCTCCGACTTTATGTACACAGTTGATGGAAGACCGGAAGGTTTTCAAAAAATAAAACAATGCACAATCACTGGATGCAAACATGATGTGTATTGATATGAAGTCATCCGTCGATATATTACCCCGCCTTGGATTTAGGTTCCGATATCCCTTTCCTATGTCGTTTTGTTATACGTTCTCTGAGGAGGCACGTCAGAGAGTTTGAGTGGCTACCCTGTCCTATTGGAATCTCCATGTATCTGGCGGATGTGGTAAGGGATGAGATTCGGAACAAGGATACAGAGATGCCGTTGCGCCCTTTATCGATATTGGCTAGAATTCATGCACGAAGATATCAAAGGTTATGGTATGTGCGATGAATGTTTCTGGGCTATTGAGTCTTTATGCTTCTTCCAAATAATTCCCCAGACATTCCTCGAGTGGCCTAAGATTTACGAAGCAGATTCGGACAATAAAGGCGGATGGAACCAAGCGACGATCCAGGACGGCGGTTTGGGTGGTTGGGGTGGAGGAGGAGGTGAAAACGGTGGCGTTTGGGGTGCTTAATGTAAAATTCCAATAATTTGTACCCAAATTATTAAGTTTATTTAATAACCATGTTTTAATAAAGTGCTAATCCTCGTCGGTATCCACCAATTTATATCTCATCTATCCATCGTATTGTATCCACCAATGTATATCTCATCTAACCAAACAAAATTATATTCAAACCATATATCTCACAGTTTTCGTTTTCCAGGCCTTCATATAACACACTATCCACCAGGATATATGTCCTAGTAATCCTTCTACCACGCATCCACCCAATACAACAACTTTTACCTTCATTTCATACATTCCTATTTATCCATACCGGCCATTATGTTGTTTTTGTTCCACATCTAGCCTTTTTTATACTCTTATTATCTAACATAGTTCCATCAGATCATAAACCAATGTTGTACTACTCCACCGCATTAATATTTGTGTTTATATCTTGCTTAGCTCACGAAAATGTCTATCCATTATTATAACACACTATATTATTATCCATTAAGCTGTCCTTCATATTTTATCCAAATATAACACTATATTTACTGAAGCATATGGCTATCTATTATTATAACATATTATTTTTCTATCCATTAAGTCATCTCTTCCTATTGTATTGACTTCAAGCTCTTACTATATTTGTTATGTGCCTGAATCTCCTTGTTCACATGAATATTCATAGGATACAAACACCTAATTTCCCAGCAGTCTCCATAAATATCATAGTTTCCAGCATCTGAGCACAATCCCCCGTACCATGTCCATCCATTCTTAAGTTCGTTACTCTATCACGTCTTGGCGTCAGTTGAAGTAATTTATCAAAAATTCAATCTATCTATATCTAACATATAGCAAGCAAAACCGAAAGTTTGCCACGAAACCGAAACGTTGCGTTGTTTCGCATCTATAAATAGTAGATGTCGACATAACCCCCTCTCCACACTCTCAATAACATCACTCAATATGAGAAGACTAACACCACGTGTTGCTGAATCATCTAGGCCTAACCGCCCTGGTCCCAATCGTGCAGATCTTCCGCCTAATTTGAGGAAGTCAATCCTTAATAGGAATTCTAGTAATAACCTTCGAAATAACGCGAATCACGTGGATACTCTTCTTCAGATTAATCTTATTCAGCCTCCCTCCTCAGAAAACAACCTCGAATGTGTCGCTTTATTGTTCAACGCCTGTTTGGCCGCCAACAACATAACCGCTTTGTTTCTGAAATAAATATCAGATTTTATGTACACAGAATACAGATATGGAGGTCCAGAAGCCTTTCAACAGATCAAACGATGCGTAGTGGCTGGATGCAAACCTGCTATCTATTGCTATGAAGTCATCCGTCGATCTATCTATTCTGCCTTGGATACAAGTTCCAAAATTCCTTTTCTCTCTCGTGCTACTATACGTTCTCTGAGAAGGTATGTCTGGCAGTTTGAGCGTAGTACCTGGCCTATCGCCTGTATGTCCCTCGATCTGTTGGTGATCAAGGATGCGGCTGACGAAGACAGAATACAGAGATGCGGTTGCTCTGTACATCGCAGTTGGCTATATATCATGCACAAAGATGTTAAAGGTCACACTATGTGCAACGAATGTTTTTGGACCATTGAGACTTTGTGCTTTTCCAAATAATTCCCCAGACATTCCTCGAGTGGCCTGAGATCTTCGAAACCCCAATAAACGCCGGATCGATAGATAACACCGGCAGTTGGCACGAAGCGGCAATGCAAAACGGTTCCGGTTTGGTTGGAGGCAGAGTCCCAAACCGCGGTCTCTTGGATGCTTAATTCAGTCTACATATTTAATTATAACGTTCCTCAATATGTTTAACTATTGAATTACTGTAAGGTCTACCCAATGACGCAAGTAGTTACGTTTTTAGTTTGTGTTTTCCCTCATTGTTTTGTCTAGCACACTCACTATGTGTTTTGGTATCCATATGTATATATATATTTTTGACCTATCAACTTTCTTATAGTATAACTTTTTGTCCATGGCAATCACATAAATCAAATAGGATAAGTGATGAAACCTGCTTCTCCCAAATAATTTTCCTCATCTAAAATTGTCAATTGCCACACTATCCAACTGTCAATTAATCTTGTTATCACGTATCCACCATAATCTTACCATTTCTGAGATTTACATTTTTGTATTTATTTTTCATGAACCATCATTAAACATGACTACTATCTATACAAGCGCATTATTAAACTATCCCCTCTAATAGTCCACTTTAAATAAAATAGGATAAGTGTTGAAAACCTGCTTCTCCCAAATGATTATCCTCATCCTAAACTGTCAATTGCCACACTATCCAACTGTCAATAAATCATGTTCGTACGTATCCACCACAATATTACCATTTATGAACTTTACATTTTGTATTTATTTATCATGAACCATCACTTAATATCTATACAATCGCATTGTCACACTATCCAACTGTTGGGATAGTGTCCTGAAATCACACTTGTACTCACTCCTGATGATAGTTGTGTGTCGAGATCAGACATTCGTATAATACTGGGCGGTTGCAATGTTTTGCTAGAAGCCTCTTGTAATCTGTAAGTTGTAGACTTACTGCCAGTATTATATGATCCTATAGGGTCACACACCTAAGCAAACTGGAAGCTACGACATGGGAATGATCATTATGGTAATGATCATATTAATGTGTATTGGATACACATTATTATCGACAAAATGGTGTTGTGTCAATCGACACAGCTTGTGTGTCGGTCGACACAGTTCGGGTTTTCGGAAAGACTTTTCGAATTAAGACCTAATCAAGTCTGGCCCGTTAAGTATGTTTTAGGTCGAATAAAACTTGATAGTTTTCGACCTAGAATGACAACCGTCGAGTTTTTCTTAGTAAGAAAAGCAGAAACACCAGAAATAGGAGATTCCCATTGATCCGGCACTAGCATCCCGTTTCCAGCTTGTGTGCGTGTGTATATGGTAGAGGCAAGGCACCTGCGTTGCTCACTGATCTCGTTCACCAATTCATTCCGCTGCCAGTCAAGGTAAGAACGAGGTTGGTTGTTTTTTCAATATATCAAACCCTAGATCCTAGGAGATCTAACAGTGGTATCAGAGCATGTTAGGGTTTAGAATATTGAATCTGATGCAATTAATTTGAAACTTGATGTTGTTGAATTGGATGTTGCCTGTTGAAATCGTGTTTTCATATATTAATCTCGGTTTTGTTCCTGTTGGAAAAACGATGAAATTGTTGAAAACGCACTGTGTCGATCGACACAAAGCGTGTGTCGGTCGACACGCCGCGATAACGCATAAAATATTTAGGGTTTGTCGTAGAGTGTCGATCGACACAAAGCGTGTGTCGGTCGATACAGAGCGAAAACTCGCAAATAATTTTAGGGTTTCGATCTGAGATCGAGTACCCGTATTCCTGCTGTGTCGATCGATACACTGGGTGTGTCGGTCGACACAGGCAATGCGATTAGATAGATCGGTTTAATTGGATTGAACCGGTTATCTCGCTTGGTTAATTTTATTAACCAATTTGGTTCTGGTTTGGTAATGTCGATCGACACAGAGTTGTGTGACGATCGACATGGACCATTAAACCGAACCGGTTCAATTAGATTGAATCGGTTAATGAAATTCGATCTGGTTTGACCGGTTATCGAAGACCGGTTTAAATTGTGTTGTATCGACCGATGCCAATGGTTGGCGTCGATCGACACACCATTCGCAAACAGGCTGGTTGGACCACAAATTTGCAGATACCAGACCAAATTTATTCCCAAAGTTATGAATGAACATAAACTTAATAAAACTAAAAGTTTTAATTAAATTAATAACTTCTTGAATGTATATTGGATATACATCAAGATTAAAATAGTTCCTTTCCTCAACTAAATATCAAGTGATCTTGATGTCTTGCCCGATCTTGTCTACTGTCAAGACTCGTTTCGTTGTTGGATAGCCTTGGAGTCCTTGGTATCCACAGCTACATGAGTAAGGCAGGTGATCATTGATAGACTTGCAGTGCGACTGTCAATGATCACAAGACTGAAGAGATTGGTTTACGTGACTGGGCCATCAGAAGTTCTGGGCCCAGAGACATCAGAGTGGACAAGACATGGATTGTCTCATCTGCGACCAAGAATTGTACTGGGTACAATTAGCAATGATTTGCTTACCTAGATAACTGAAGTTTGGGTGATGGCGAGTCGTCCACTCAAGTTTTGGGGATCTGAGGATCTTGGTTTATTGTATTCATCTGAGGAAACATAGTTTTGAATACAATGCGAGTTTTCTTATTAGATAAGAATTCTCATTTCCTTGAGCATTATAATTAAAATCTCTACCTCTCTTAATTACAGCTATGTCTGTTTCAACTCACATCAACACTTTCTCGCTGAGATTCGTCCTTGAGAAGGACAAGTTAAATGGATCTAATTTCTTGGAATGGTATCGGAACCTGAGGATAGTTCTCAGGCAGGAGAACAAGGAATATGTCCTTGAAAGAGTTCTCCCCGAGAGGCTACGTTCCAATGCCCCGCAGGCAGACAAGAATGCTTGGGATAAGCATTCAGCTGATGTCAAAGACGTTAATTGTCTAATGCTGGTGACTATGAACTCTGAGCTGCAGAAGCAATATGAGAACGTGATGTCACCCATTGAGATGATTAACAGCCTGAAAGCTTTGATTCAGGAGCAAGCTCGCACTGAGAGATACCAGACGGTTAAATCTCTCATGGATTGCAAGCTGGCTAAGGACAGTCCAGTAAGCCCTCATGTCCTTAAAATGATGGGTTACATTGATAACCTGGGGAAACTGGACTGTGCCATTAGCCAGGAGCTAGCCACTGACATGATTCTGCAGTCTTTGCCGTCGTGTTTTGATCAGTTCATCATGAACTACAACATGCAAAACATGACTAAGACATTAACTGAGTTGCACGGTATGCTGAAGACAGCAGAGCCGAATCTCAAGAAGGCTACTCCCAATGTCCTGATGGTACAAGGGGGTAAAAGGTTTAAGAAACCTAAGAAGGATAAGGGAAAGGCCCAGGTTGTCCAGACTGAGAGTCAGGACAAGCCCAAGCCGAAGCCCAAGTCCGGGCCTTCTCCTGAGGATAAGTGCAACTACTGCAAGCAGTTAGGGCATTGGAAGAGAGACTGCAAGAAGTTCATGGAAGATTACAAGAAGCTGAAGAAGACGTATGATGCGTCTGACTCAGGTATTTATGTTATCGAACTTAATGTTATATCTTCTAGTTCTACTTCGTGGGTATTGGATAACGGCTGCGGTGCTCAAATTTGTACTAATGTGCAGGCACTAAGAAACAGTAGAACGCTGAAGAGAGGACAAGTGGAGCTACGGGTCGGGAATGGAGCTAAGGTTGCTGCACTGGCCGTAGGCACCTATGAATTGTCTTTACCTTCGGGCATAGTTTTAGCTTTGAATAATTGCTACTTTGTACCTGCGATTAGCAGAAACATAATTTCAGTTTCCGTTTTGGATTTGGAAGGTTTTGATTTTGCTGCTAAGAATAAAGTTTGTTCTTTTAATAGTGATGGTACATTTTATGGTAGCGCCCCATTAGATAATGGTTTATATGTTTTAAACCAAGAAATGCCTGTCTTTAACATAAATACAAAGCGGTTTAAGTCAAATGACGAAAACCCGACTTTCTTATGGCATTGTCGTTTGGGCCATATCATTGAGAAACGCATTCAGAGACTCCATCGTAATGGGCTTCTGGGCTCATTTGATTTTGAATCATGTGAGAAATGCGAATCTTGTTTGATGGGCAAAATGGCTAGAGCCCCTTTCAACAAACCAAATGAAAGGGCCAGTGATTTATTGGACCTTGTTCATACTGATGTATGTGGGCCGATGAGAACTGTTGCCAGAGGAAATTACAAGTACTTCATTACCTTCACTGATGATTTCAGTAGGTATGGCTATGGCTATGACACAAGTCAGAATCCTTTGATAGATTCAAGGAATTCAAGAATGAAGTACAGAACCAACTTGGCAAAAGTATCAAAGTTCTGCGATCGGATCGCGGAGGAGAATATTTAAGTCAAGAGTTCAGCGACTATCTGAGCGAGTGTGGAATTGTTTCACAACTCACTCCTCCTGGAACACCCCAATGGAATGGAGTATCAGAGAGGAGGAATCAAACCTTATTGGATATGGTTCGGTCTATGATGAGTCATTCAAATCTTCCATTATCCTTTTGGGGATACGCTCTAGAAACGTCTGCGTTTACACTAAATCGAGTGCCATCTAAATCAGTGGAAAAGACACCACATGAATTGTGGACTGGGAATGTTCCAAATCTGTCTTTCCTGAAGATTTGGGGTTGTGAGGCTTATGTCAAACGTTTAATCTCTGACAAGCTCGCACCCAAATCAGATAAATGCTACTTCGTTGGTTATCCTAGGGAAACCAAGGCATACTACTTTTACAACCAATCTGAGAACAAAGTATTTGTTGCTCGGGACTGTTCTTTTCTTGAGAGGGAGTTTCTCTCTAAGAAAAACAGTGGGAGTAAAGTACATCTTGAAGAAATTCAAGATGCACAGGAGACTGCTCAACCTGTTGAGGAAGAGCAGCAGTTGGATCCACAAAGTTATGTGGAACCGGCGCCTGTGGAGCCTGAAGTTCGCAGATCCGGAAGGATCCGTCACGAACCCGAGAGATACTATGGATTTCTCGTGACCAATTCAAATGATCTGATGATCATTGATAGTGACGAACCAGCGACCTTCGCGGAAGCAATGATGGGCCCGGACTCCGAAAAATGGCTTGGAGCCTCTAAATCCGAAATGGGATCCATGTCAGAAAACCAAGTATGGTCCTTGGTCGATTTACCTAAAGGTGCAAAAGCCATTGAGTGTAAATGGATCTTCAAGAAGAAGATTGACGTGGATGACAATGTACAGATTTACAAAGCGAGGTTGGTGGCTAAAGGTTTCAAGCAAATTCATGGTATTGACTATGATGAAACCTATTCCCCAGTCGCTATGCTTAAATCCATTCGGATTCTTCTAGCAATTGCCGTTCATTATGACTATGAGATTTGGCAAATGGATGTCAAAACCGCTTTCCTGAATGGTATTCTGGAAGAGGATGTGTATATGACACAGCCTGAAGGTTTTGTCGATCCTAAGAACGCTGGGAAAGTATGCAAGCTTCATAAATCCATTTATGGATTGAAGCAAGCATCACGGAGTTGGAATCTTCGTTTTGATGAAGCAGTAAAACAATTTGGTTTCATCAAGAACGAAGAGGAACCATGTGTTTACAAGAAGAAAAGTGGGAGCAATATTGCGTTTCTTATATTGTATGTCGATGACATACTCCTCCTCGGTAATGACGTTCCGTTGCTTCAGTCAGTTAAGACTTGGCTCGGAAGTTGTTTTTCCGTGAAAGACATGGGAGAGGCCGCGTACATTCTTGGAATCAGAATCTACAGAGATAGATTTAACAGGCTGATTGGATTGTGCCAGGACACTTATATTGATAAGGTGTTGCATAGATTCAAGATGCATGATTCCAAGAAGGGCTTCATACCAATGTCTCATGGCATTAGTCTCAGCAAGAAGCAGTGTCCGGCGACACATGCTGAGCGAGAACGCATGAATAGGATTCCTTATGCTTCTGCAATAGGATCTATTATGTATGCCATGCTCTGCACTCGTCCAGATGTAGCTTACGCGTTAAGCATGACGAGTAGATACCAATCTGATCCAGGTGAAGATCACTGGACAGCTGTCAAGAACATTCTCAAGTATTTGAGACATACTAAGGATAAATTCCTGGTGTATGGAGGAAGTGAAGAGCTTGTAGTGAATGTATTCACAGATGCGAGTTTTCAGACAGACAGAGACGATTTCCGATCACAGTCTGGATATGTCTTCTGTCTGAATGGCGGTGCGGTGAGCTGGAAGAGCTCTAAGCAGAATACCGTAGCTGATTCCACGACGGAAGCTGAATATGTTGCTGCTTCAGAAGCGGCAAAGGAAGTTGTTTGGATCAAGAAGTTCATGACTGAACTTGGTGTGGTTCCGAGTATCTTGGAGCCAGTGGCTTTGTTTTGTGACAACAATGGAGCCATTGCTCAGGCGAAAGAACCCAGGTCACACCAGAAGTACAAACACGTAGAGAGGAGATATCACCTGATTCGTGATATCGTCAATAGAGGTGATGTAAAGATCAGTCGAGTTCCGACGGACGAGAATGTCGCTGATCCTCTGACTAAGTCACTCCCAAGGCCTAAGCATGAGAGTCATACGAGTGCTGTAGGCATTAGAGATCTGAAGATGTAATCTTGATTCTAGTGGGAGTTTTGGTTTTATTTTAGTTATAATAAGATGCTCTTGTAAACATACTTTTGGATATGTTTAATGAAATTTGATTTCAGCATTATTTATTGTGATCTAAATAATGGTCCCAAAATAAGTTTATGTCATATTATAGGTCATCAAGTTGAGGACTTGATCATGAAACCCTATAAGTAATAAATGACATAAATTATGTTGTCCCTAGTCGAGGTTGTCAAAGTGGGACAATGGCAACCGCGAGAGACTAGATTGTGAGGTGACTGTTGACTAAGTTTCATGGAGTCAATGATTTGAGTATCACAGTCAGTCACATAGATATATGTTGGTGAACATATGATCGGACATGACCCGCTAATGAGAAGTCTCCAGGATAGTTATATCTGTGTCATGAGAGGTTCTCATTACGACTATAGAGTATAGACCTTAGACCTGAGTTCATCATGCTTTCTTGCATATGAATTGGTACACTTGGACCTTGTCTAACGTCGACCCGTAATTGGCGGCTATAACGGCACTGCTCAGGTGTATCATGAAGTGTGCGTTGAAATAGGGATGGAACAAGATAGGATTTGTCCCTCCTGAATAACGGGAGAGAAATATCTCAGGGCCTATCGAAGATTAAATACTGAGAGAATGTGTGGCCGCACTCAAACGAATTGTAGTTCAGTTGTTTGTAATGTTCAGTATGAGATCAGGAGTTCGATAAACACGATATTGGCTTAATAAGGATGACACCAATCTTGCCTTATGCCAAATCGAGATATAGAGACAAAAGGATTATAGGAATTGATGATTCCAGTACAAGTGGGAGATTGTTGGGATAGTGTCCTGAAATCACACTTGTACTCACTCCTGATGATAGTTGTGTGTCGAGATCACACATTCGTATAATACTGGGCGGTTGCAATGTTTTGCTAGAAGCCTCTTGTAATCTGTAAGTTGTAGACTTACTGCCAGTATTATATGATCCTATAGGGTCACACACCTAAGCAAACTGGAAGCTACGATATGGGAATGATCATTATGGTAATGATCATATTAATGTGTATTGGATACACATTATTATCGACAAAATGGTGTTGTGTCGATCGACACAGCTTGTGTGTCGGTCGACACAGTTCGGGTTTTCGGAAAGACTTTTCGAATTAAGACTTAATCAAGTCTGGCCCGTTAAGTATGTTTTAGGTCGAATAACACTTGATAGTTTTCGACCTAGAATGACAGCCGTCGAGTTTTTATTAGTAAGAAAAGCAGAAACACCAGAAATAGGTGATCCCCATTGATCCGGCACTAGCATCCCGTTTCCATCTTGTGTGCGTGTGTATCTGGTAGAGGCAAGGCACCTGCGTTGCTCACTGATCTCGTTCACCAATTCATTCCGCTGCCAGTCAAGGTAAGAACGAGGTTGGTTGTTTTTTCAATATATCAAACCCTAGATCCTAGGAGATCTAACACCAACTGTCAATTAATCCTGTTCCCATAAGTTTTTTTTTCATTTTTACATTTTTATGAACGGCCATTAGTTATGTATCACATTATTCGATGTAATCTTACTCTCAATGACCCGGTTAAGTAGACAAAAGAAACGTTATCTCACATCAACTGTTACACTCACTTGTTTTCTTAACATTACCCTAAACACCTACTTAACTTAACTGTCATATTTTGGACTGCTCAAGCCTACTTTACCTGCACTTGTCAAATCATCAAGCGAACATGCAAAACGCCTCATGTCAAACAGATCCATGAAACAAAATAATTACCTTTCAAATTTTTATTTCTCTATACTCTTACTTTTTTTCAATTTTTTCCCCCTCATTCTACTCTATTGCTACATATTCAATTTATAATCATACTATCCATAGATACAGATACATTTTTTATGTATTCTAAAGTACATGTCTACTTTATCAACTTTTTAAAAACACTAGATTTAATCGTTCTATATGTTCTTTATAATCTCCATCTATTGCTATCCATCGTTTTTACGCTCAGCACATTGTCAAAGCTTCATTTCCACTGAATTCCACGGTTAACATATTCTTTTATTAATATATTCATATATTAAATTTTTCAATTGAACAAACTAAAGTGATAACGTTAAATGCAATAACGTTATATGAAATTAATGTTGTTGCCTAGAAGACCAAACGTTGCGATGAAGTCCTTCATTATAAGCCGACATTGCTACCCGTTTCACTGTATCCCAATACTAAAATATTATCGTTATTGATGAGCGCAGCAAATCTTAATGTAGGAATTTCTAGCAATTCTAATCAGATTAGCAACCCTAGGTATAAATTCCATTCCCTAAGATCTAGGGTTCATGTATATTGAATCTATAGATCTCGAAGTTACCTGGAGATTGGCAGCGGAAGGTTTGCAAGTAATCGAGATCCTTGAGCGCCTCAATTGCTGCGCCTCTACTGGTATCCACACGCACACAAACTGAACAGCTGGGATGCTAGTGCCGTCAGAGATCAGATCTCTCAAGAGGTTTTCTGTTTCTTTTGGTGGCTGTGAATTAGGTTTTTCTTAAGTGTAAAAGTCAACCATATATCTTATATATGTTGACTTATATCACGACCTGATTAACCAACGATTAATCTGAAGTTAATCGGGTCATTCGATCGATGCACATGCTGTGTCGATCGACACTGCCTCAGAAACTCGATATTGAATGCATATCAAATATGCATTTATCAGATCATTACATTAATGATCAACCTCATATTTGTTGGTACTGGATTTCCCTCTAGGAAATCCGGCCCATTAACAGACAAAACAAAGGCCCGTAATTACGAGCCCATTCCGGAATCAAAGACAGACAGGAGAGCCGACTCTCTTGATGGGCCCAAGCGAAGCAAACGCCTTGGAGAGGCCCAGACGATGCCGAAGCCGGAGACAATCGAGCTCGAGCTCGGCAGAGGATGACGTGGAGATAGATCAACTCGGTCTTCGCCAGTTCAACTGATCCGCAAAAATCTCGGAGATCGTTACAACGACGAGGCCGAAAGATCGGTACAAGGAGATCAGAATCGAGGCTATTTAAGAAGAGAAGTGGCGACTCATTAAAGATAATTCCAACCTAGGCTAAGAACACTTCGATTAGATAGCTCGATTTTATACTTTGTACTCTCTTCTCGACTGTGTTTGTTCTATCTCGACGATCAATATCAATAAAGTCTTTGATTCATAGGAAACTATACCATTTCTATATCCAAAAGTCCAAATCCACGAATACAAATTCTTAGTGTGAATCCCGGATCTCACATTTGGCGCCGACTGTGGGGACATTCTATAGCCTTTCCTATCTTAAGAATTAGATCCTAGAGCCGATAGATCGAGATGAATCCCGACCAAACTGGCTCTCTCAGCGCCACACCACCGGTTGACCGCCCTCAAACGGTCGACAACGTTCCTCAGAACACTACCGGGGTAAGAAACATGGGTCAGACCGACGGCGTATTGACGAGCTCTGCCTCAGTCTCCACGACCTCGGCACCAGCCGGCTCCGTCGCTCAAACAATCGCGACGAGCCAGACTCCGACAAATGATTTGTCAAGAACTAATGATCCGAGCAGAAACTGGGTGTGGATGAGAAATGACTCAATACCCACCCCAGGAGGGGGATCTGGAATAACCAGACCCAATTCGCCACTACCTTCTGCTCCACAGAGACAAGGGCCAAGCGATCTTGCCGAGATCCGTTCGATGTTAAGCATGTTGGTAGATCGAACGAGAAACAACGAGGCAAGCGCAAGGGCCCAAGAAATCGCGAACCGTTCTCTGGCAGCGCAGCTCGAGGAACAAGTGCGGCGCCTGAACGCCCATCTTGAAGAGCTCGCCAGTCAAAGCCAAGGGGGCAGACCAATGCGAACTCCCATAAGTCCTCCTCCGTGTACCCGCTTGGACTTCTCCCAGGTAGTAACTCCTCCGGGAACGTCGGGAAATTTCGGTAATACGTCAAATAGCGGCTTCCGCCCTACAATGACCCCTATCGCGGTACCGACCCCATTTGATTCGAGTTCAATGGTCACAGACCCAACCGGATCAAGAAACCGACCATTACCCGGGCCACCACCTTTCCCGAGTAACTCTAACATCTGACCGAGGCAACTAGGAGGTTCTGCCTTCGCCTCGAGCTCGGGACTCCTTAACGGATAAAACTCAGTTCAGTTCCGAACACCCCAGGTCGATCAGACAAGGTCGATCCCAACGATCGATCTCCTCGACCCCATTTTTCCGGAACAAATGACAGGTCAGGCACAAGTCCAGTTCACACCCGCAGAGGGCGATGAACACGATATGCTTAGACAATACATTGAACAGGCTAAAACCCAGTTCAACAGTCTGAGCTCGAAAGTTCACATGGCGACAAGCGCGGCTCCTGACATCGATCGAGTGATCGAAGAAACACAACAAACGCCGTTCACAGATCGAATTGCGTTTGCAAGGATCCGAGAGATCAAGAAAACTAAGTTTCCAGAATTCTCTGGGAAATCAGACCCGAAAGCCCACATCAGGGCATTCCGACTAGCGATGGCAAGGGCGTACCTTACCGATGAGGAGAGGGAGCCAGCCTATCAGGTTCTGCCCTAGAATGGTTTGCCGGACTGGAAGAAAGGTCCATTGACAACTTCACCCAGTTCATGACGGCTTTCCTCAAGCAATACTCTGTTTTCATCGAGGAAAAGACTACCGAGGCAGCCTTATTTGGCGTCTCTCAAAAACCCGATGAAACACTTCGCTCGTACATCGACTGATTTAAGGAAATAAAATCCAAAATCGCGAACCCACGAGACGAGGTAGCTATAGAAGCGTTAAGACGGGGACTATGTTTCTCAACCAGATTCCGCGAGGAAATAACAGTCCACGAACCTCAAACGCTCGACGACGCCCTCCATCGCGCATCGGCCTTTGCTCGCCTCGAGGACGAAACCACGGCCCTCAGAGAAAAACACCGGAAAGAAAGGAACCCGTCGGGCTCGCAAAATCTGAACTCGAAAAAGGATTCCCGTAAATCAGGGAACGTCAACGCGGTCGAGAGCCCAAAGAGCTCGAAGAAATTCGAGTTCGACAAGGAAAAATTCTGTGATTTCCACAATAAGAGAGGACACTCGACCGAGGATTGCTATACTCGAGCTAAAGCAGAGGCTCAAAAACAAGAGTCTGAAAGAAAAAAAGACTCCGAAGTCGAGGAGGAAACTCTGTCCGACAAAAAGGAAAACAAACAGACCAAGGAGTCGAACTCCAAAAAGCACTCCCAAAACAAACGGGAACGGTCAAAAGAGCCGGAATCTCCCGAAACTCTCCCTCATGGGTCGCGAAAGCGAGTTGAGTTCATCCTCGGCGAGCTTAACCTAAGCGGCACTCCGGGAGGTTCGGCGCTATCCCCGCCTCCGGCTCCTGCCAAGAGTTTACGCTCAAGAATCAATCTCCCTCGTCTCTGCGGGGGGGGGGGGGGGGGGAAGCTCTTCAAAGAAGAGTCGAGACCGACAGAGGGGGGAAAACCCCAATGTTGGGTCCAGACCACGAAATCATTTTCTACGAGAGCGAGACAAGTAATCTCAACAAACCACACGACGACGCCCTCCTCGTTTGTCTAGTAGTGGGAGATGTCGAACTCTCAAGGATAATGATTGACACAGGAAGTTCGGTAGATGTCCTCTTTTATGACGCGTTCAAAAAGATGGACTTCAACGACTCCGAGATTGTGGAAGAAAAGACACCACTAGTAGGTTTTGCTGGCGAAACGACATACTCGATGGGCTCTGTCTTCGCCCCAGTAATTGTTGGAGGAGTTCGGAGAATGACGGATTTCGTCATAGTAGATCGGCCAGCTCCCTATAACGCAATCCTAGGTCGACCATGGATATACGACATGAAAGCGGTACCATCGACCTACCACCATAGCGTAAAGTTCCCGACTCCCAAAGGGATCAAAACCATTTACGGAAGTCAAAAGATTTCCCGTCATTGCTACATGAACGGATACAAGCAGATCGAGAAATCCCCTGTGTAGCAATTACAGAAAGAGGAGGAGCTCGCCACCATGCAGACCAAAAGGTCGAACGACCCCAGTCAAATAGGACCCCCAAAGGACCTCACGACTCAGGTCTGCATAGACGAGGCTCATCCCGAAAGACTCGTTGGCATCGGAATCGACCTATCAGAGCCGGTTAAGAACGAACCTGCCTTTCCCAAACAGAACGTCGACTCCTTCGCCTGGTCTTCAGCAGACATGAAAGGGATAAACATCGATGTAACCAGCCACGAGCTGAATGTCGACCCAACCTACAAACCGGTAAGACAGAAACGTCGAAAACTAGGCCCTGAGCGGGCCAAAGCCGTCAATGACGAGGTCGATCGGTTATTAAAAATCGGATCGATCAGAGAGGTCAAGTACCCCGACTGGCTCGCGATCTCAACAAAGCATGTCCAAAGGACAGCTTCCCACTCCTACACATCGACCGACTGGTCGAGGCCACCGCTGGACATCAGCTGCTATCCTTTATGGACGCGTTCTCAGGGTACAATCAAATATTGATGAACCCTGAATACCAAGAAAAGACTTCGTTCATAACGGATCGAGGCACGTACTGCTACAAAGTCATGCCCTTCGGACTGAAAAAACGCAGGAGCAACTTACCAGCGCCTCGTCAACAAGATATTTTCAGGACTCCTAGGCAAAACCATGGAAGTCTACATCGATGATATGCTGGTAAAATCTTCCAGGTACGAGGATCACATCCCCCAACTAAAAGAATGCTTTACCATTCTTAATAAGTATGGAATGAAACTCAACCCAGCTAAATGTACCTTCGGAGTCCCTTCAGGAGAATTCCTCGGTTACTTGGTGACCGAAAGAGGGATCGAAGCGAACCCCAAACAGATCGCAACAGTCATAGAGATGAAATCTCCCAGAACAACGCGAGAAGTCCAGCGCCTAACCGGCAAAATAACTGCTCTGAATCGCTTCATCTCAAGGTCGACTGATAAATGTCTACCCTTCTATCACTTGTTAAAAGCAAACAAAAAGTTCCTCTGGGAAGAAAAGTGCGAAGAGGCATTCACTCAGCTCAAAGCCTACTTAAGCGAACCACCCATACTGGCGAAACCAGTAGAAGGAGAACCCCTTTACCTCTACCTAGCTGTCTCGACGGCAGCAGTAAGTGGAGTTCTGGTTCGCGAGGAACAAAACGAACAACGGCCAGTATATTACATCAGTAAGACCTTGATAGACGCTGAAACCAGATACCCCGCCATAGAAAAACTCGCCTTAGCGCCAGTAACGTCGGCTCGGAAACTCCGACAGTACTTTCAATCGCACTCGATCATAGTGATGACCTCTCAGCCACTGAGAACCATTCTTCACAGTCCAAGCCAATCAGGTCGATTGGTCAAATGGGCTATCGAACTTAGCGAGTACGACATTGAATACAAAGCTCGAACATGCCTAAAAGCACAAGTACTGGCAGATTTCATAATCGAGCTCCCTCCGAGTATAGAACTCGACCCGACTTCGGCCCAAAGATGGAAGTTCTACGTCGATGGAGCTTCCTCAAGACAAGGGTCCGGATTCGGAGTGAAATTAGTCTCCCCAACGGGTGAAGTACTAGAACAATCGTTTAGATTGGGCTTCGCCGCATCGAATAACGAGGCTGAATATGAAGCGTTAATAGCCGGGCTCAGACTCGCGATAGCCATAGGAGCCCGGGAAGTAAACGCCTTCAGCGATTCCCAACTAGTCACGAGCCAATATCATGGCGACTACGAGGCCAAAGACGAACGAATGGAAGCATACCTACGGGTAGTCCGTACATTGGCCGAACAGATCGAATTCTTCGATTTAACACAAATCCCACGAGGTGAAAACACTGCAGCCGATGCCCTAGCCGCATTAGCATCGACATCAGATCCTAACCTCAAAAGGATCATACCAGTCGAAGGGATAGAAAAACCAAGCATCGACATAGCTCTCAAATCTCTGTCCTTGAAAGAGGACGGGCCCACTGTGAAGGACGATGTCAAACGCAAAGAGTGTCCCGGAGACACTAATAGCGACATCATCGAGATTGATGATGATCTTGATCCTAGAAACACCGTATACGTCGCGAACGTCCCCGACGGACCAATTCAAACCGCATCCACTAGTCAGGGACCTGAACCTAACAACGACGAAGATTGGAGAACTCCGATCATTCGATACATCACAAACGGCGAAGTTCCCGACGGCAAATGGGAGGCGTGGAAACTTAAAACGCAGAGTGCGAGGTACTGTGTCACACAAGGAGAGCTCTTTAAAAGGAGCCTCTCCGGACCTTACCTTAAATGCCTTGACAAAAAGCAAGCCCTGGCCGTGATTACGCAAACACATGATGGATCCTGCGGAAGCCATTCCGGAGGACGAGCATTGGCCGTGCGAATCAAAAGGCAAGGCTACTATTGGCCTACAATGGCCACCGAATGCGAATCTTTCTCCAACAAGTGCGATAAATGCCAAAAGCATGCCCCAATTATCCACCAAGCGTCGGAGAAACTCTCCTCTATCTCATCACCATACCCATTCATGCGGTGGGGAATGGACATCGTTGGACCGCTGGTCGCATCTGGCAAAAAGAAAGCCACACACCTGTTGGTGATGACGGACTACTTCACCAAGTGGATTGAAGCAGAGTCATACCAGAAAATTAAGGACGTTCACGTTAAGGAGTTCGTCTGGCGAAACATCGTTTGCCGACATGGACTACCATACGAGATCGTCACCGATAACGGATCTCAGTTCATATCAAACACGTTCAAAGAGTTCTGCAGAACTTGGAACATAAAACTGACTTACTCAACGCCACGCTACCCCCAAGGGAACGGGCTAGCAGAAGCAGCTAACAAAGCGATTATGAACGGCCTCAAGAAGAGGCTCAACGAGTGCAAAACAACCTGGAGTGACGAACTCCCAGCCGTACTCTGGGCCTACCGGACTACCCCCCGCAAATCCACTGGCGAGACTCCCTTCTCGCTAGCTTACGGAATCGAGGCGGTAGTACCAGCTAAAATTCTCGTGTCAAGCATTCGCAAAGAAGAATGCCCACGACAAGAGGAACTTAATAACAAGATGATAACTGACGAGCTCGAGCTCGTCGACGAAAGAAGGAACCTCGCATTAGCTCGACTCCAGAATTACCAAGAAGCCGCAGCTCGCTACTATGATTCCCGAATCAAAACTCGAAGGTTTCAAGTAGGAGAGCTCGTCTTGCGGAAAGTGTTCGACCATAAAAAGGAAGAACACGCTGGAAAATTAGGAGCGAAGTGGGAAGGTCCTTACCAGGTCACCGACGTCGTAAAGGACGGGGTCTACTGACTCAAGTCGGTGGAAACCCAGAAGCCCGAACTACGACCTTGGAACATCATCAACCTCAAAAAGTATTTCCACTAGGAGTACATCAACATAATCGAACTAAGAAATGGCTCGATCCCCTTAAAAAGGTGAAGGATCTCTTGGTGTTAATCCTGATTCAATTCATCAGATTAATAGATCCTAAACATGCCAGATCTAGGTTCTCTTGAATAGAAACAATAATGGATCTCACCTGTTACCTTTTGTGCAGCGGAATATGAAGAACAGGTCAGAGATCAGCAGAGCCACCAAATGATAACTCCTCCAGAGGTTCACACACGCACACCAAGCAGGAAGAAGGCTGCTAGACCGAGCTGAGGAGGCCGCAGGAAGAGAGAGAGTTGGCGCAGGGGATTAGGGTTAGAGGAGAAAGAGATTTGGCTTTTAGTTTATAAAACCCTTCTCTTTCCCTTTTGGGCTTTTGGGCCCAAATACCAATCTGATTAAATCCCTTGGATTTAATCAGACCCATTAATCTCTCTCTAAGTACGACAAATGCCTGGCACTTTTACCGTACTTCTGCTAAGCCGTTCCAACACATTTTCCTGTTAGCTTAGGCGTGTGACCCATATGGGATCATATAATAAAGGCAATAAGTCCAAGACTTATAGATCATGAGCGGACTCTAGCAAGCCATCATGACCCCCAGTATTATATGACTTATGTCTGATCATTGACATACTCTTACTTTCTAGAGACAGTACCGAGATTACTGGACACAATTCCAACAATCTCCCACTTGTACTGGAATCTCTGTATTCATAATCCTTTTGTCTCAATATCTCGATTAGTCATAAGGCAAGATGAGTGTCATCCTTATAAAGCCTAATCTTGTTCATCGGACTCTGATTTGATACTGACATTCCAAACGACTCGGGACAGTCCGTTTGAGCATGGCCATGCATTTTCCAGTATTCAAATCTCCGACTGGCCTAGAGATATTCACTCCATTTATATTGAAGGGACAAATCCCGTCTTGTTCCATCACTGTAAACTACTCATTTCGTAATACACCCAAACAAGGTCTTTATAGCTATCGCATAACGACAGCGTTAGCCAATGATCAAAGCGCATCAGTTCATGTGCAGTCACATGCATGCGAACTCAGGTCTAAGGACTATACTCTATAGTCGTAGTAAGAATCTCTTATGACACAGATATAAATATCCTGAAGAGTTCTTATAAGCGGGTCTAGTCCGGTCGTATGTACCCCACATACACCTATGTACTGACTTTGATGCCGCGCATCTATGACACACCGAGACTTTGTCATAAGTCACATACCAATCTAGTCTCACACGGTTGTTGGTGTTCCAATTTCAACAACCTTCGACTAGGGACTGAATGATATAAGCCATCTATCAAATATAGGGGCTTATGATCAAGCTAAATGACTTTGATGACTCAAGATCAAGTCACTTACTTCGATGACCTATAAAATGGTTCATATCACTTTGGAACGATTATTTCATCACAGTTAAAATAATCTTGAAATAATAATTTCAATAAACATCATAAAATGTTTTACAAGAACATATCAATAGCTAAATAAAGCCCTTTATTCACTCCCACTGAAATTGAGACTACATCTTAATTTCACTTATCCTACAGCAACAGTCCGCGACTCGTGCTTAGGCCTAAGGAGTGGCTTTGTTAATAGATTAGCAACGTTCTCAATCGTTGAAACTTGCTGATCTACTTAACATTTCTGTCATTTATCTCACAGGATAGGTTATACCTATCCTCAAGGTGTTTGGACCTCTGATGTGCAGCTAGTCTCATCTATTCTGGGAATCACATCGAGTTCAGTGATGAACTCTTCTTTCCAAACAACCTCTTTCGCCGCTAACCAAACTGCGAAATGTTCAGCTTAAGTCATGGAGTCAGCAACAGTGCCTTGCACCGCCAGACAGACACAAGTTATAACCGGACTGTGACCGGAAATCATCTTTGTCTTGTTGGAAACTTGCCTTTCAGACTCTACTGACTTGTAGCACCTCAGTTTCTCCGTAAATCAAGAACTTATCCTTAGTATTCCTCAAATACTTTAGGACATTCTTTACGGCAATCCAGTGATTCTTTGCTGGATTTGACTGGTCTTTACTTGTCTTGCTTAACATTAAAGCAACATCAAACAAGTACGTTTCATGGCATACATGATAGATCCAATTGCCGACGCATATGGAATCTTATCCATGCATTTAAGCTCAGCAGTTATCGTAGGACACTGTGTCTTGCTTAACGTAATGCCATGTGACATTGGCATAAAACCCTTCTTGGAATGCTGAAAACGTGTAGGACTTTGTCGGGATAAGAATCCTGACTTTGTCCTACCAGCTCTTTTGGATCTCTATCTTTAGATCCAAAATCCAAGAACATACGTGGCTTTACCCATGTCAATCATTAGAACCAACTCCCAAGCCAGTCCTTTACCGACTGCAGCATTGGGACGCTATATCCGAGAATCAGTATGTCATCGACATACATTATGAGAAATACAATATTGCTCCCACTTATCTATTAGTAAACGCACAGTTCCATTTCGTTCCTGTTCAAGTCAAAACCTTGACTACTTCAACAGAACGAAGATTCCAACTCCGATGTGTTTGCTTCCATCCATGAATGGATCGATGAAGCTAACTTACATAAAATGTAATTTTTTTCGGAGTCCGGGCTCACTTTCGCTTCTTTGAATTTCGCAGATTCGTCGCTTTCAATGATCATCAGATCATGCGAACTTTCAATGATCATCAGGTTCAACTAATGACGAGAAATCACTCTCGGATTAGTAACTGATTCATTCATATCTGCGAACTTCAGGCTCTACAGGTGTAGATTCTACAGAAATCTGTAAATCCATCCGTTGCTCTCCCTCAACAGGTTGAGCAGCCTCCTGTATTTCTCGAATTTCTTCGAGTTATACTTTTACTCCCACTGTTCTTCTTGAAAATAACTTCCCTTCTTAGAAAACAGAATGGACGTAAAAGTAACAAGCCTTGGTTTCCCTAGGAAAACCAGCGAAGTAGCACAACTACAAATACTCAGTAAAGACGAATTTGGATCGATTCCAATCCACATTTACGTGGTGTCTTTCAACTGATATTGGTGGAACCTCTTCAGCGTAAACTTAGATATTTCTAGAGCGTTATTCTTAAATAATATCATGGAAGATTCGTGTGACTCATCTTTAATCATTTCTTATAAGATCTGATTCTTTCTCACAGAAACACCTTCAGGTTTTCAGGAGAAATGAGCTGTGAAACGATTTCACACTCATTCAGATGATCACACAATCAATGACTTAAGTATTCTCACTCGTGATCTGATCCAGAGTCTTAATACTTCTGTCATTCAGATCCTATACTTCATTCTGGAACTCTTTCGACCATGTCAAAGAATTCCGACTTGTGTCCATCAAATGAACACAGTCACACTCACTGAAGTAATCAGTAGAGACAATGAAGTACAGGAAATTTTTCCTCTGGCATTACCGCTCATTGGGCCACATACATGAGTATGTTCCAGGTCCAATAAGCCTTTGGGCCTTTCTCTAGCTCGGCTAAGATAGGCCCTTTACCTTTTGGTCCAGTAAACAGAATTCAAGTCTCATAAGATATCTTATCAAATGAGCCCAACAGTCCATAACTATGGGATTTCTGAATCCGACTTACTCTATGTGACCAAGACTTTTATGCCAAGAAAAATCAGGTTTAATTCATCAGATTTAAACCAATTCAGTATTTATGTTACATTTAGGCACTCTTTGGTTTAAGATATAAAACCCATTCCATGAATAGGGTGCTACAATTAATATTTCATTAAGATCAAAAGAACAAAACTTGTCTTTTATCAAAATGAAAAACATTCAAATTCTTACAAGAAAATGAAAGACAACTCTGCTTAAAGCAGGTACATTGTAGCAATTACTTAATACAAAACCAAGCCTTAAAGGGATCTATAAGTGAAAACCCTACGGCTGAGGCAGCATCCCAAGCTCCTTCCAGACATGTAGTTTCACTTGCCCTTCCTTCAAAGTTCTACTGTTGCCCAGGCTCTGCATATTATAACAAATATCAGTGCCACAACCAGTATCCAATACCTATAAGGTAGAACTTGAAGTAATAACATGAATACCTGAGGAAGTAGTCTCATACATCAACTTCAACTCCTCATCATCTTCCATGAATTTAATGCAATTTCTCTTCCAATGCCCAGTCTCTTTACAGTAGCAGCACTTACCAACGTAAGAGGTATCTGACTCGGGCTCAGAAGACACACGCTTGCCATGATTCAAAATCTGGACAACTTTGTCTTCACCCTTGTCAGCATTAGGTTTAGTAAACCTACCCTTCTCATTCATGAGATTGTACAGGGTACTCTTCACGTTTGGCTCAACTGTCTTGAGCATATCATGCAGTTCAGTCAGCGTCTTCGTTAAGCCTTTCTTGATATAGTTCCTTCTGAACTTATCATAGCTTGACGGCAGTGACTGCAGAATGATCTCAGTTGCCAATTCTTGGCTAACTGGATAATCCAGTTTCCTCAGGTTATCAATGTAACCCATCATTTTACTGACATGAGGACTCACTGGATGATCATTTGGTAGCTTGCAGCTAGTGAGAGACTTAACCAACCGGTATCTCTCCACTCTTATCTGCTCCTGAAATTTCAATTTCAGGCTGCTGATCATCTCTATTGGCGACTCCATGTTCTCATATTGCTTCCGCAAGTCTGAGTCCATGGTAGCCAATATCAGACCACGCACATCTACCGCATCATTATAATGCTTATTCCAAGCATCATATACTGCATGAGAAGCATTGGACCCGATCCTCACTGGGAGAGCTCTCTCAAGGACATAGTCCTTTCTCTCCTGCCTGAGGACTAGCCTCAGGTTCCGCGACCAAGTCAAGAAATATGATCCGTTCAGCTTGTCCATCTCAAGGACAGATCGGATCGTGAAAGTGTTTTGATTGTTTGTGCTAGTCATAACTGAAAATTAAGATAAAAGGATTTTAGTTAATATGTTCAATATGATTAATCTTGTATTAAATTTAATATGATTAATCACGCATTATATTCAATAACATAAGTTACCCTCAATAGAATATAATGATTCCAAGATCCACATATAACTAAGATCAAAGTGGGCCACTGGCCGTCACCCAACCTTAGCTTATATCGGTAAGCCCTATGTCGGCTAATTATATCCGTGATATAACTCTTGGTTGTGAATCTGGGCCCGAGGCCCAATCCACTCAGATGTCTCAAGGCCCGGGACTCCCGATGGCCCAGTCAAGAAAACCAGACTATACAGTCATGTAATCATTAATGTCTGGGACTCCCAATGACATTTATGAATCACAAACCGTCTTATCCACGCAAAAGTAGACACCCTCACACTGTAAGGCCATGAATACAATTGAATGGGCTTCGACAGCTGACATAGACTGGACAAGACATCCAACGCTTGATATTGTTTGAGGTTTGTAGGTTTATTAAAAATTCATCCCAAAATAGAAGATTACTATTTTGGGAAACTTTCCTTTTTGGGAAACCTACTAATTTTGGAAACTTTCTAAAATTGGAAACTTCCTAAACTTGGAAACTTTCTAAAATTGGAAATTTCCTAAAATCCAAAACATGCAAATCTAGAAACTTCTAATTTAAGAAACTTTCTAATTTCAAAATTTCGGAAACTTATTAATTTAAAATGATTTTATAATTATATAAAAATAAATTTTAAATTAATCTGATGAAAAGACTCAAATAATTGGCCCAATTGTTTTAACTTCTTGGCCCGAGGCCCAAGAATTGGTTCATGTCCAAGACATAACCCAATTGCCCAATTAAATGACATAACCGGTCTGGTTCATTAAAATTGGTCTAACCAAATTTTAATTACTACGATGACCACAATTGTCAACCGGTTATTTACTAAACCGGATTTTCTCAATTTATTTGGTCCAACCAAATCAAATTAGAAAATCCTGGTTTAGGCACAAAATCCAATATTTCGACTTTGGATTTCTTATCCCGGTTTAACCAGAACTTAATAAAATTATTAAGTCCGTTTATTAAACCGTGACGTTTTGATTTTAATCAAGTTTTTAAACCGAACCGAACCGTGACCTAGCCGTGAGCTTCACGCGATCACGACAGCCGCAAGCCATCATGCTTCCGCGGCTCGATCATTATCGACCAGCCGCACACGATCCACGATCCGACGGACGGCCGAGCCTCACGCGATCGGGACGCAAGCAGCTGGACAGGGACGGGACGATCGGTTGGGCGCGACGGGACGATTGGACGGGACGATCGCGGCGATCGTTTGATCGATCCGCTCGATCCATCCACACACGATCAACACTCGCGTACGAGTATGACCAATCGGGACGGGACGGGACACGATCGATCCATGCGATCGTTTGATCCATGCGATACGATCGGTCCATCCTTGTGATCGTGCGCCTCATCGCTTGTGATCGTCTCGACCACGCGACTCGATCCATCGATCGGTCCGTGCGTCTAGCGATCCGGACTTGCGGTTCAAACCACAATCCGACGCAACCAAATCATATAGTTTGGTTTGCGATTTTCATTAGTTTGTTTAGGTTTCAATTCTTGTTTCTTAAGTGTTTTGCTCTTATCAGTAGATTGATTCAAAAACACCTCTTTAAACAATCCTAAACTTGAATCTAAACAAGAAAAACCACAGAACCAATGGCTCTGATACCACTGAAGGATCTCTTGGTGTTAATCCTGATTCAATTCATCAGATTAATAGATCCTAAACATGCCAGATCTAGGTTCTCTTGAATAGAAACAATAATGGATCTCACCTGTTACCTTTTGTGCAGCGGAATATGAAGAACAGGTCAGAGATCAGCAGAGCCACCAAGTGATAACTCCTCCAGAGGTTCACACACGCACACCAAGCAGGAAGAAGGCTGCTAGACCGAGCTGAGGAGGCCGCAGGAAGAGAGAGAGTTGGCGCAGGGGATTAGGGTTAGAGGAGAAAGAGATTTGGCTTTTAGTTTATAAAACCCTTCTCTTTCCCTTTTGGGCTTTTGGGCCCAAATACCAATCTGATTAAATCCCTTGGATTTAATCAGACCCATTAATCTCTCTCTAAGTACGACAAATGCCTGGCACTTTTACCGTACTTCTGCTAAGCCGTTCCAACACATTTTCCTGTTAGCTTAGGCGTGTGACCCATATGGGATCATATAATAAAGGCAATAAGTCCAAGACTTATAGATCATGAGCGGACTCTAGCAAGCCATCATGACCCCCAGTATTATATGACTTATGTCTGATCATTGACATACTCTTACTTTCTAGAGACAGTACCGAGATTACTGGACACAATTCCAACAAAAGGGTACGTAGGAAGCTCGACTTCGAGCGCAGCCGCCCCCTAAAAAAAACAAAGCTCACAAGCTCAACAGCTTCTGGCGAAGTTACACCGACTTATCTTTGTTAAATCAACATAAGTCCCTTAATCCAATGTTTCTTTCTGTCGTAAAAGTTAGAATCATGACATTCCCGAAACGAAAGATATGAAATTATCTCTTCTAAATCAAAGCGATATGAAATTATCTCTTCTGAAACGAAGGATATGAAATTATCTCTTCTAAATCAAAGTGATATGAAATTATCTCTCCTAAAATCAAGCGATATGAAATTATCCTTTCCAAGAGACCTCAGACGGTCTCCCACAAAATCAAAGTGATATGAAATTATCCCTTCAAACAAAGCGGCCTAAAACGGTCCCTCCAAAATAAAATACAATTCTTCTAAACCGTATACAGATTAAAAGAATCGGGGGGCTACCCCACCCCTCAAGCAAAATTACGAGGACAAGACAGCTACTCAAGCATGCAACCTCTACGCACATTCCAAATCGGATCTTTGTAAGTCTACTTCGATTCGTTTCCATACTTAATACTTCTCTTCTCAGTTCAGGAATCTAGCATGAATCTTGCACCACAAAGTAGCCACACCTGAGACCATTCCGGGAGAAGAGCTCGAGCTCAAACACAATTAACCTGAGTGTTCGCCAAAAGAACTACCTAAGGCAAGTGATCTGCTCGACCCCCTCCCCGGAAAAGTTCGAACTGCCACAACGGCTCAAATTATGTGCGGAAGCACGAAAACAGTAAAATCTATGCTAAGGCATGAAAGATTTCGAAAAAGCAATTCATATAAAAAAAGGGACGTGATGTCCTCGAGTTCGAACAAAAGCCCCCTTGGGCAACCAGAGTTTGAAAAAGAAATAAAAAAACCCTCTCGGGTAACAACAACGACAACTTTTAAAACGGCGCATAGGAGGAGTCGCCGACCTGGTCCTCCGCTCCATCGCCCACCTCTCTTCTCGGCCGAGAGTCGACCTCGTCAGTCATCCCCGGGACGGTCTCAGCTGGGGGAGCAGGCGGAGAACTCGCCATGGCCACGGAGTCCTCCGACATCGCCGGCAGGGCAAGCTTGCCAACGCTAAAGTCGGAGACTGCCGCGGCCTCCATTTCGGCCAAAGCAACCCGTTTCTGCTCAGCCAGCTTAAGCACCTCTCGGGTCACATCCACCTCCCAAGCCGCAATCTCGGCAATGAGCTCGATGTTGGCCAAGGTCTCCTGGAGACTGATCTCGGCACTTGTCTGGATTTTTCTCCTCTCGGCTCTCTCTTTAACCCCGGCCAAAATCACCAGATACTGGCGATGGAGTTCTTTCCGAGCCTTACGGAGCTCGACCCGCTTCGACTCTTCCGCAGTCCGAGTTTGAGCCTCGGCGGCACCAGGCTGACAGGACAGCTCCTCCTCTCTCCTCTCGAGATACGCGATCCTTGCTTCCGCGGCGGCATGACCCGCAACCTTCTCCTTCAAACGCTCCTCCTTAGCCAAGGCTTCTTGGAGCTCGGCATTCATTTGGGTAGCAGCCTCTCGAGCAGACTCGAGCTCATAAGTCTGAGCATCCAGAACCTCGTTCTCAGACCGGACCGCGTACGCATTCACGGCCTCAACGGCCTGTACAAAAAGACGGCGGTCGCTTAAACGAAAGGGGAAAGGGAAGGATAAAAGAAAGAAAGAAGACCAAAGCCAAAGACGTCTCACCTTCCCGACAGCCGCCATCATCTCGGAGTACTCGCTACCGAGGACCGTCTCCCCAGAAACCGGGAGCTCAGAACCGACGGGCCTCATACGCCTCAGCAAACGAACCACGCCTTCTGGATCGTCCACAACCAAACACGCCTCTCCCTCCGACCCCTCCGGATCCCTTCCGGCGTCCACTTTATGAAGTTTCGGCGAAGGGAGAAGAGAACCTCCTCGACTCCGACGATCCTCCCCGGGCGAGTCCGACCGAGAGTCGCAGAGAGCAATACCTCCAGACTGAGGTAATATCACCTCTCGGTCGACCAAGGGGAGAATCGCGCCAGCCACCTCCGTACTCGTTCCTTCTGGGACCAGAAGGAGCGAGGTCTGAGCAGGAGGAGGAGGGAAGGCCGGAGGCGGAGGAGGACCCGGTCAAGAGCAAAGAGAATTGCATTGCCGAGCTCACCTGTCCCGATCTTGTCGACCAGGTCGACCGGGTCCTTCCCATTCCGGCGGCCGCTCACCCTGCGAGATGGCACCTCGCGAGGAGAGGAATTAGCAGCCGAGCTGCTGCCCGAGATGGTTCGAGCTATAAATAAAATAAAAGAATTAGACAAGTCGGAGCGACGACACAAAAAGAAACTCGAATCCAAATGACTTACCCTCTTCCGCCCGCTCGGTAATACGGATCGGAGGCTGGGCCCTTCGGATCGGAGCGGCCCGAGAAGGCTCGGAAGGAAGTGCCGGATTTCGAGGGACCGGCGCGAGACCTGGGAGACCCCGTTCAAGGTTGGTTCGCAGAGCGGCTTGCACGCGCCGAACCGTGAAACTGCCCCAATTAACAGCGCCCCTTCTCAGGCGAGCCAGCAGAGCCTCTGTAACCGGATTAGTTGCAAGCGACTTCGGGGCTTCTGCAATAAAAGCTGGACCGAGTAAGGGACGGTCTAAAAAAAAAGAGAGAGAAAGATACTGAAACCAAGGCCTTACCAACGCTGGACGACCACCGAAACGGGATGACCGAATAGTTAAAATCCCCGACTGAATGATGGGTTATCCTGAAAAAGAAGTATCGGTCCTTCCACACATCTTTCGTCGGAACGTCCTCGAGGACCTTCCCAAAACGAGGCGAAAGGTAGTAAGTCCCCCGGAACTTAGCGTTATGCTTGACCGAGCAGACGCGCATGAGCTCCTCAGGACCAAACTCGATTCCTTCTTCAGCGGCCCTAACTCCAAGTCCGATGACATACCAGACAAAGTTCGGCGTCATCTGATGAAACGCCAATTGGAGCTGGGCCAGCACCAGAGAGATTAAGCGGGGAATAGGAAAGAAGAGCCCGCATTTATCGAAGTAGGCGTACGAAGCGCAGCAATAACCCTCAACCTCGGTTTCCGGCGATATCGCCGGCGACGGAATCACAATCTCCACCTCGGGTGGAATCCTGCACTCTCTCCGTAACCGTTTGATTTGGTCTACAGACAAGGAGGACGGCGGATGTGGACCAAACGAGCCCGCCGCTGAGCTAACGCTAGCCCCCCTCGCATCCCTAAGAGCCATGAATAACGGTTTGTCGGAGCAAAGAAAGTGAAAAGTCTTGGAAAGAAGTTTTTCGAGAAATAGAAAGAAAGGAGCAAAAGCAAGAGAAGAAGCGAAAGTGGGAAAGGAAGAAACCACCTTCGGCAAAATTCGAGAGAATTATATAGTGGGAATCGTGTAAAATCTTAACCGCACGATTCCGAACTCTTAATAATTACGAGAAAACTGAGGTGATTCGGACTCCTCACTTCCTCCTCGCCAGCCGCTGATCTGAGATCAATGGCCACAAATACGCAGTAATTAGGTCACTTCACCAAAAAAGACGAGCCCGAGAAGACGCTTCGCGATCTTCGAATCTGAGCCGTCGACGATCGACCAGATCTACGGTGAAAGATGGGATTCTAAAAACTCGTACACGCAACGACTGCCGACGCGCTGATAAGCAGTTCAGCCCGTCTCACGCGCTCGCTCCGCGCCATTGGATCAAAACAAGATCGACGGATGGGGCAAAAATAATCATTAGATTTGTCACATCCGAGGCACTCGCCTCTTCCCAAGAACGTCCACCGCCCATTCACCTTGACTGCTCGAATTCAATGGGCTGGGGGGCTATTGTTGGTACTGGATTTCCCTCTAGGAAATCCGGCCCATTAACAGACAAAACAAAGGCCCGTAATTACGAGCCCATTCCGGAATCAAAGACAGACAGGAGAGCCGACTCTCTTAATGGGCCCAAGCGAAGCAAACGCCTTGGAGAGGCCCAGACGATGCCGAAGCCAGAGACAATCGAGCTCGAGCTCGGCAGAGGATGACGTGGAGATAGAGCAACTCGGTCTTCGCCAGTTCAACTGATCCGCAAAAATCTCGGAGATCGTTACAATGACGAGGCCGAAAGTTCGGGACAAGGAGATCAGAATCGAGGCTATTTAAGAAGAGAAGTGGCGACTCATTAAAGATAATTCCAACCTAGGATAAGAACACTTTGATTAGATAGATCGATTTTATACTTTGTATTCTCTTCTCGACTGTGTTTGTTCTATCTCGACGATCAATCTCAATAAAGTCTTTGATTCATAGGAAACTATACCATTTCTATATCCAAAAGTCCAAATCCACGAATGCAAATTCTTAGTGTGAATCCGGGATCTCACAATATTCTATGTCCAGTTTGCTTAGGTGTGTGACCCTACAGGATCATATAACACTAGCAATAAGTTCTAAACTCATTGATCATAAGTGGCTTCTAGCAAAGCATTATGATTGCCCAGTATTATATGACTGTCTCATCTCGACAATACAACTCTCACTTAGAGCAAGTACAATAGATTTCAGGATATTCCCAACAATCTCCCACTTGTACTGGAATCATCTATTCTTATAATCCCTTTGTATCCATATCTCGATTTGGCATAAGGCAAGAACTGTGTCATCCTTATTTAGCTAGATCATGTTTATCGAACTCCGATTTATACTGATAAGACAAACGACTGACAATCACCTCGTTTGAGCGCGGCCGCGCATTTCCAGTATCATATCTTCGATAGGCCCTGAGATATTTATCTCATGTTATATAGGAGGTACAAATCTCATCTTGTTCCATCCATGTCCCTTTCACATTTCATGATATGCCCAATCAGTGTTTTTATATGTCATCAGTTACGGCTGACGTTTGACAAAGTCAAGAAGGACCAATCCATATGTAAGAAATCATGATGGACTCAGGTCTAAGGACTATACTCTATAGTCGTAATGAGAAACTCTTATGACACTCATATAACCATCTTGTAGAGTTCTCATCAATGGGACAAATCCAATCATGTGTTCTCTAACACATATCTATGTGATTGACTTTAATACTCTTATTAATGACTCCATGAAACTTAGTCATCAGTCACCTCACATACTAGTCTCACGCGGTTGTTAATGTCCCACTTTAACAACCTTGACCAAGGACCATTGTAATTTATGTCATTTATTACTTATAGGGTTTCATGATCAAGTCACATACTTGATGACCTATAAAATGTCATAAATTACTTTGGGACAATTATTTAATAACACAATTAAATAATACTGAAATAATTTCATTAAAATAACATAACCAAATTATGTTTTACGAACATCATGTCATAACTAAAAACCAAATACAACTTCCACTGAAATCAATATCATATCTTAAGAAATCTAATGCCTATAGCAGCAGTATGACTCTCATGCTTAGGACTTGGGAGAGGCTTGGTCAGAGGATCAGCAACATTCTCATCCGTCGGAACTCTGCCGATCTTCATATCTCCTATATTAATGATATCACGGATAAGGTGATATCTCCTCTCTATGTGTTTGAACTTCTGGTGTGGCCTAGGTTCCTTCGCCTGCGCAATGGCTCCATTGTTGTCACAATACAAAGCCACTGGCTCAGAAATACTAGGAACCACACTAAGTTCAGTGACGAACTTCTTGATCCAAACAGCCTCCTTTGCCGCTTCAGAAGCAGAAAGGTACTCAGCTTCAGTCGTGGAATCTGCTACAGTGTCCTGCTTGGAACTCTTCCAACTAACTGCATTGTCGTTCAGACAAAAGACGTAACCAGATTGTGATCGGAAATCGTCTTTGTCCGTCTGAAAACTTGCGTCTGTGTAACCACTTACTACCAGCTCATCACTTCCTCCGTACACCAAGAATTTATCCTTAGTATTTCTCAAATACTTCAGAATGTTCTTGACAGCTGTCCAGTGACTTTCACCTGGATCAGATTGGTATCTACTCGTCATGCTTAAAGCACAAGTAACATCTGGACGAGTACAGAGCATGGCATACATGATGGATCCTAAGGCCGAAGCATAAGGAATCCGACCCATGCGTTCTCGCTCAGCAGGTGTCGCAGGACACTGCTTCTTGCTGAGACTTATGCCATGAGACATTGGTATGAAGCCCTTCTTGGAATCATGCATACTGAATCTGTGTAAGACCTTATCGATATAAGTATCTTGACACAATCTAATTAACTTATTTAATCTATCTCTATAGATTCTTATTCCAAGAACGTATGCGGCTTCTCCCATGTCTTTCATTGAAAAACAACTTCCGAGCCAAGTCTTGATAGACTGTAACAACGAAATGTCATTTCCGAGAAGAAGTATGTCATCTACATACAATACGAGAAATGCAACTGCGCTCCCACTAGTCTTCTTGTATACACGCTGTTCCTCTTCGTTCCTGATGAAGTCAAACTTTTTGACTGCTTCATCAAAATGAAGATTCCAACTCCGAGATGCTTGCTTCAATCCATAAATGGATCGATGAAGCTTGCATACCTTCCTTGCAGCATTAGGATCGATGAAACCTTCAGGTTGTGTCATGTACACATCCTCTTCTAGAATTACATTAAGGAAAGTTGTTTTCACATCCATCTGCCAGATCTCATAATCATAATGAGCGGTTGTTGCTAGGAGAATCCGAATGGCTTTAAGCATAGCGACAGGGGAATAGGTCTCTTAATAGTCAATACCATGAATTTGTTTGAAACCTTTTGCCACCAACCTTGCTTTATATATCTGAATATTTCCATCCACGTCAATTTTCTTCTTGAAAATCCATTTACACTCAATGGCTTTTGCACCATCGGGTAAATCAACCAAAGTCCACACTTGGTTCTGCGACATGGATCCCATTTCGGATTCAGCGGCTTTCAGCCACTTTTCGGAGTCAGGGCTCATCATTGATTCTTCAAAATTCGCGGGCTCATCACTGTCAATGATTAACAAGTCATGACAATTAGTTACGAGAAATCCATATCTCTCAGGCTCGTGACGGGTCCTTTCGGATCTGCGAATTTCAGGCTCCACAGGCGTGGTTTCTACAACTCTTTGTAGATCCAACTTTTGTTCTTCCTCAACGGGCTGAGCGGTCTCCTGTGGCTCTCGAACTTCTTCGAGTTGTACTTTACTCCCACTATTTCTCTTGGAAAGAAATTCTCTTTCAAGAAAAACGCAGTTCCGAGCAACAAACACTTTGTTCTCGGATTGGTTGTAAAAGTAGTAAGCCTTGGTTTCCTTAGGATAACCAACGAAGTAGCATTTATCAGATTTGGGTTCTAGCTTATCTGTAATTAATCGCTTAACATAAGCTTCACAACCCCAAATCTTCAGGAAAGACAAACTCGGAACATTTCCAGTCCACATCTCATGTGGTGTCTTTGCAACTGATTTTGACGGAACCCTATTAAGTGTAAACGCAGACATTTCTAGAGCGTATCCCCAAAAGGATAATGGAAGAGATGAGTGACTCATCATTGATCGAACCATATCCAATAAAGTCCGATTCCTCCTCTCGGACACTCCATTCCATTGGGGTGTTACAGGAGGAGTGAGTTGTGAAACAATTCCACAATCTCTTAGATGATCACTGAATTCTTGACTCAAGTATTCGCCTCCACGATCTGATCGAAGAGCTTTAATACTTTTGCCAAGTTGATTATGTACTTCATTCTGGAACTCTTTGAACTTTTCAAAAGATTCCGACTTGTGTCTCATTAGATAGACATAGCCATACCTACTGAAGTCATCAGTAAAAGTAATGAAGTACCGAAAGTTTCCTCTGGCACTTGTGCTCATTGGGCCACACACATCCGTATGTATAAGGCCCAATAAATCACTGGCCCTTTCATTTTGTTTGTTGAAAGGGGCCTTAGTCATTTGACCCAATAAACAAGATTCGCATTTTTTACATGATTCATAATCAAATGAGCCCAAAAGCCCATCACTATGGAGCTTCTGAATCCGTTTCTCATTTATATGGCCCAAACGACAGTGCCAGAGAAAAGTAGGGTTCGAGTCATTGGACTTGAACCGTTTTGTGTTTATATTATAGACAGGCACAGATTGGTTTAAAACATAAATTCCATTCTCTAATGGACTGCTACCATAAAATATATCATTGTAATCAAAAGAACAACACTTATTCTTAATTGAAAACTATTATATCCTTCCAAATCCAAACAAGGAATAGAAATAATATTTCTGCTTATAGCAGGTACATAGTAGCAATTATTGAGTTCTAAAACCAAGCCTGAAGATAAAGACAAATGAAATGTTCCTACAGCTAATGCAGCAACTCTTGCTCCATTTCCCACGCGCAGGTCCACTTGTCCTTTCTCCAAAGTCCTACTGTTGCTTAGGCCCTGCATATTTGTACAAATATGAGCACCACAGCCGGTATCTAATACCCAAGAAGTAGAACTAGAAGTAGTAACATTTACTTCTATAACATAAATACCTGAAGATGAAGTCTCGAAAGTCTTCTTCTTCTTCTTTTTCTCTTCCAAGAATTTGTTGCAGTTTCTCTTCCAATGCCCAAGCTCATTACAGTAATGGCACTTATCAGTCTCAGATGGGCCGGGCTTGGGCTTGGAAGAAGACACAGGCTTATCCTGATTCGCAATTTGGACAACTTTGCCCTTTCCCTTGTCCTTGCCAAGTTTCTTAAACTTCTTACCTCCTTGTACCATAACTACATTTGGAGTGCCCTTCTTGATATTAGGCTCAGCTATTTTGAGCATGCCATGCAGTTCATTCAACGTCTTCGTCAAGTTGTTCACGTTATAGTTCATAACAAATTGATCATAGCTTGACGGCAGCGACTGCAAGATGATGTCAGTAGCCAACTCTTGGCTAATGGGACAATCCAGTTTCCCCAGGTTATCAATATAACCCATCATCTTAATGACATGAGGACTGACTGGAGCGTCCTTTGGTAGCTTGCATTCAATGAGAGACTTAACCGTTTGGTATCTCTCAGTTTGTGTCTGCTCCTGAAACATACTTTTCAGGCTAGTGATCATCTTCATTGGCGACTCCACGTTCTCGAATTGCTTCTGCAAGTCCGAGTTCATGGTAGCCAACATGAGACAACTCACATCGACCACATCATTAGAATGCTTATCCCAAGCACTCCTTTCTGCATGTGCGGCATTGGCTCTCGGTTTTTCAGGGAGAACATTTTCTAGGACATAGTCCCTTTTGTCCTGCTTGAGAACAATTCTCAAGTTCCGATACCATTCGAGAAAGTTCGATCCATTTAACTTGTCCTTCTCAAGGACGGATCGCAGGGAGAAAGTGTTTTGATGAGTGTTAGTCATAGCTGAGATGAAAGAAAGGAAAAAGGTTTAGTTATGATGTTCAGGAATTGAGAGATCTTAACTATTAAGAAAACTCGCATTATATTCAAACAATGTTTCCTCAAATGAATATAATGATCCAAGACCCATACTTCACTAAAACTTGAGTGAGCTTTGGCTCATCGCCCAAATTTCAGCTATCTAGGTAAGCAACAACTTTGCTAGTTATATCCAATATAACTCTTGGTTGTGGATTGACATCTTATGCCCAATCCACCTGATGTCTCTGAGCCCAAAACGATTTTGATGGCCCATTCAAGCAAACCAATCTCTTGAGTCATGTAATTGTTGATGTCTTGCACTGCAAGTCCATCAACACGATTACTTCCTATCTTACTTATGTAATTGTGGACACCTTGCACTGCAAGTCTATCGTACAATGAAACAAGTCTTGACAGTTGACAAGATCGGGAAGACATCAAGGATTACTTGATATTTGGTTGAGGAACTGAAACTTTAAAACGTTCAGTTTTATTATGTTTTAATTCTTCTAATTAAAATTGATTTATCTTGGTTTGGTTCTGTGATTTCAGGTTCAATAACCTAAACCATCGGATCTTGTGTCGACCGACACTACTTTAGTGTCGATCGATGCAGATTAACCAAAACCAATTTGCGATGACCGATCAATCCAATTGATCCGGTTTTATGATAACCGGTCTGTGTCGATCGACTCTACATTAGTGTCGGTCGATGCTAACCTTATCAGCTCAATCGCAATTAACCTTTTTAGCGGTTTAACCAAGCTGGATAATCGGTCCAATCCAATTGGATCAATTATCCTGACCGTATGGTCTGTGTCGACCGACACAACTCTTGTGTCAATCGTCACAGTTAGGTTAAACCCAACTTTTATTCGGGTCATCCTTATGTGTCGATCGATACCGGATTGGCATCGATCGACACAGGGCGATGAACCCTAATAGTTTTCAAGCAAAAAAACCTAAACTAGATTACTTTGATTAAAACGAGTTTTAGCATGCTTGTATCAGCTATACAGAGATTCAGATTCAGCTAATCTAATCAACATGCTACTGATTCAATAGAACCCTAAGGCTCTGATACCAATGTAGGAATTTCTAGCAATTCTAATCTGATTAGCAACCCTAGGTATAAATTCCATTCCCTAAGATCTAGGGTTCATGTATATTGAATTTATAGATCTCAAAGTTACCTGGAGATTGGCAGCGGAAGGTTTGCAAGTAATTGAGATCCTTGAGCGCCTCAATTGCTGCGCCTCTACTAGTATCCACACGCACACAAACTGAACAGCTGGGATGCTAGTGACGTCAGAGATCAGATCTCTCAAGAGGTTTTCTGTTTCTTTTGGTGGCTGTGAATTAGGTTTTTCTTAAGTGTAAAAGTTGACCATATATCTTATATATGTTGACTTATACCACGACCTGATTAACCAACGATTAATCCGAAGTTAATCGGGTCATTCTCGATCGATGCACATGCTGTGTCGATCGACACTGCCTCAGAAACTCGATATTGAATGCATATCAAATATGCATTTATCAGATCATTACATTAATGATCAACCTCATATTCTATGTCCAGTTTGCTTAGGTGTGTGACCCTGTAGGATCATATAACACTAGCAATAAGTTCTAAACTCATTGATCATAAGTGGCTTATAGCAAAGCATTATGATTGCCCAGTATTATATGACTGTCTCATCTCGACAATACAACTCTCACTTAGAGCAAGTACAATAGATTTCAGGACATTCCCAACACTTAATACCGCTTCCTTTCCATCTCCCAATCTGCTTGACCTGCCACTAGCAATAAGGAGATTAATTTTGGCCTAGAACGCGGGCAAAAACATCCGTGAACACTACAAGATCACAAAAGTATGCAAGACACTTCGTGATGACGCTGACCACATGGATACGCTAATCCAGATAGATCTAATCAAGACTCACCACGATCGGATAGGTTTCATCAAACTGCAGAATGCCTGTTTCCATGCCAACAATCCGACCGCAGCATTTTTGAAGGCTATCTCTGATTTTATGTATACAGAAGAAAGAGAAGACGCCTTCCAGCGTCTCAAAGAGTGCGCCTTTCGTGGTATCAAGCCAGCCGTCTACTGCTACGAAATTATCCGCCGCTCTATCTTCCCTGCGTTTGATAATGCCCCAGCTACTCCTCTTCTCACGAGAAGTGCTATATGTGCTCTTAGGAGGCACGTCAGAGAACTCTCGGGATTAAGATGGCATATCCAGCTATCCAACTTGCTGCGTTCGGAAAGAGACGATGTTGACAAAGGAAGAATATCGACTAGCCCTTGCGCGGTTCATCGTTATTGGCTAGACATACTCCATGAAAGAGTCAAAGGATTCGAGATGTGTGAAAATTGTTTTTGGTCTATTGAAACCTCTGCATTCTTTTGGATCATCCCAATAACTTTCTCTAAGTGGACTGATCTCCGTCTTGTTCCTATTTAACAAGCAAAAGGCCGTCGTGTGTTCTAAATATCAACTCTTTTTTATCTAATATTTTTTTAATGTATGTCCGCCTATCCCCTTACTTCTATCCATGCTTAATTCATTTAGACACTTCTCTTTTCACAAATTAATGTACAATCCACCTTTTCCACACATAACCGACCAATCCAAAAACCATTAAATTACAATCCATGGAAATTATCATCTTTAAAATCTGGACTTAATCTCCATCATCCAACATTTCAAGCATCAACTATCCACCACGACCAACGCTTACACAACACAACTATTTTACTATCTATACCATGATTCTATCCATGCTTAATTCAATTAGACACTTCTTTTCTCACAAATTAATGTACAATTCACCTTTTTCACACATAACCGACCAATCCAAAAACCATTAAATTACAATCCATATAAATTATCATCATTAAAATCTGGCCCTAATCTCCATCATCCAACATTTAAAGCATCAACTATCCGCCACGACCAACGCTTACACAACCCCCCTATTAAACACCACTATAAATGTTTTCTTGTTCCTTAATTTATCTAATATTTAGATCTATGTCCAGCTTCGCTTTTACTTCCATCCACACTTTCGCTTTCCGTTACCTACTATCGTCTTTTCTAACTAATTTACATCCATTTAAACAAATTTTATAGGCTTCGATAAATTGCATTATATCCATATGTCTTCTAGGATGTTATCAATTCCTGCAATTTTTTTTTAAAACCACACATTACTACCTTAACCATTAAACCTCATATCGGATTAATATAAATTATATTAAGCCTGCAAGCTCAATCCATTCTTTATTAATGTACACACTCATTTCCAATACTAAAAACTTAAAACAACATAACCAAATCTACAACCTAATTAATCGTCATCGTCTGCCCATGCACCGTTGCCGCATCCTCCATTGTTCTCCTCACTGTCATCGTTTTGCACTGCCCCTTGACCCCAAACGCCACCATTTTTTATTTCAACCTCGCCCCAATATCCTTGGTTTTGCATTAGGCCGTGGTTTTGCCATCCATCGTCACCCCAACCTTCGCCTAACTCAATTATCTCAGGCCATTCAAAAAAAGTCCGCGGAATGATCTCGAAAAATACTAAACTTTCAAAAGTCCAGAAGCAATCATCACACATACCATGTCCTTTCACGTTCTCATTGAGGTAGTTCAACCAATATCGATGAACCGCGCACGGGCAAGTCCTTAATCCCCCCTCATCAAATTCATTCTTTTCTTTCCAAGCTCCACCGATATTGGCACTCTCCAGGTTTGTTTCTCGCAAGTCCTAACGTGCCTCCTAAGAGCACGTACACCAACCCGAGAAAGAAAAGGGATAATTGACTATGTATCCAAAGTGGGGTAGACAGACCGACAAATTACTTCGTAGCAATAGACAGTCGGGTTGTAGCCCTTCACGGCGCATTGCTTGATCCTTAGAAAACTTTCTGTTCTTCCCTCTGTGTACATGAAATCCCCGATTCCTCTCAAGAACACCGCGGATGTGTTGTTCGCAGCCAGGCATGAATTTTATAAATTTGTAACGCCGTCGCGTGCTACCTCTGGAGGGACTTCCTGGACTAGATCAATCTGAGAAATAGTATCCACGTGGTTAGTCCTGCATACTACTCGAACCTTGAAGTGTTCCCTGATATTCTCACTAGCATTCTTCGGAAGGATCTTCCTTCTTATCTCGGCTGGCAGATCCAGAAGATTTAAACTGCTCATTTTCTTTCCTCGTTTTAATATTTGAAGTGTGGACAGGCCGTATGCGGTGGCCATTATATTTATACATGTCGGAGAGTACGCAACTCTTCAGTTTCCACAAAAGGACGTTACGTTTCATCTCTTCGCTATACCACGCCTCGACGTAATAAAATAGCTATCCACTTCTTCAAATTTGTCTGTCCATAAAGTCATATATATTACATTATCTATTACTTCAGCTATCCATGAACCCAGCACATCTGATTAACTCAAATTTTAAGAACTCATCGTCGCTGCCCTTTCGTTTCACAATAAATTAAGCCGTCAAATCTGTTAAAACATAAATAAAAAAAACTCGAAATCATTATTGTTATTAATGCAAAGCACCGGGTCATACGAACCGTTAAAACTAAAACGGTCAAATCAAATAAATTGTTACAGTTTTAAAGTTCCGACGCAAGCGGCGCACGCATACTCATAGACAATAAAAACAAATTTGATTTTCATTTCTTGGTAAAAAAAACAAAAGTATTTAATTCTTCGGTTTGAATTATATAAAAATACCTTATTTAATCCTACCTTGCGAACCAAACCTCATCCACTAATTGTACAACCATTTCATTTATCCACCCTATTAACCTTTTCCATTCACTATTCAACGTTTTTAGCTTTTTAGGTTTTTACCTTTTTCAGCTTACCTATCCATTTGCAATTCTTAAAATAGATACGGACAATAATATTTAGATATATAAAATAAACAAATGCTTAATATTGTTTATATGCATGCATTTTTTAAAATTATTATTAGATGCCTCTAACACAATCTTATATTAAATTGGGATACAAATCTCTTTAAGTATAAGTGAATGCCTATCCACCATTAATTTTATAGTTCTCTCTCTCTCTTCTATCCATATCCATATTCATTTTAATTTTTTTAAGTGCATTATGTTTTGAATGTTGCGATATGTTTTGCAATATATTTCTTGTCTACGTAATGGTTTAAATCATACGCATTGCCTTTATAAGTAATATATGTCCACAGGTGACAATGTCTCCATGACCAGAAAATTGGGCCCATCGATGATCGACTCAAATTTTAACAACGCCTTCCTTCCACCCCTAATTTTTCTCGATCTACCAGCCAGAGTACGAAGATTAATTCTAGCAAAAAACGCCAGCGAAAACATTCGTGAGCACTACAAGATTAAAGCGGTTTGCAAGACCTTACATGAAGACTCTGACCACATGGATACGTTGTTCCAGATTGATCTCATAAAGACACACCATGACAGGTTTGGGATCATCAATCTGCAGAATGCATGTTTTCGTGCCAACAATCCCACCGCTATCTTCTTGAAGGCAATCTCCGATTTTATCTATCCAAATGAAAGAGAAGTTTCCTTTCAATGTATAACAAAATGTGCGATTTGTGGTGTCAAGCCCGCTGCTTACTGCTACGAAATTATCCGTCGCTCCATCTTCACTGGCCTGGAAACCGATTCAAGCATCCCTCTCCTCTCACGATCTGCTATTCGTGACCTTAGGAGCATGTCGGAGAATTCCAGAAATTGAAGTGGCCTATACTGATCTCAAACAATCTTCGGACGATAAGGGATTCTATCTGCAAAGGAAGAATCGAGAATTGCCCTTGTGCAGTTCACCGATATTGGCTAGACTTTCTCCACGAACGAGTTAAGGGTCATGGTATGTGTGACTCTTGTTTTTGGTCTATCCAAACTGCGGCATTTTTTTCATCATACCATCGACGTTCTTTTTGTGGGCTGACCTCCGTGGGTTGCGGTTGCGCTGACATCAATACGGTTCTGATGGTTCGGTGCTAATGGGGGCAACATGTATCAGTCTATCCAAAATACTTATATGGAACAACTATCCCCAATGCTTGTCGTCTCTAAAATATAAGCAAATTGTCTTGTCCTTGCCCGGCTCAACATTATGGGGTAGTCCTACTTCTATCCACAATTGTTACAGTTTTAAAGTTCCAACGCAAGCAGCGCACGCATACTCATAGACAATAAAAACAAATTTGATTTTCATTTCTTGGTAAAAAAAAAAAAGTATTTAATTCTTCATTTTGAATTATATAAAAACAACTTATTTAATCCTACCTTGCGAACCAAACCTCATCCACTAATTGTACAACCATTTCATTCATCCACCCTATTAACCTTTTCCATTCATTATTCAACGTTTTTAGCTTTTTAGGTTTTTACCTTTTTCAGCTTACCTATCCATTTGCAATTCTTAGAATAGATACGGACAATAACATTTAGATATATAAAATAAACAAATGCTTAAAATTGTTTATATACATGCATTTTTTAAAATTATTATTTGATGCCTCTAACACAATCTTATATTTAATTGGGATACAAATCTCTTTAAGTATAAGTGAATGCCTATCCACCATTAATTTTATAGTTCTCTCTCTTCAATCCATATTCATTTTAATTTTTTTAAGTGCATTATGTTTTGAGTGTTGCGATATGTTTTGCAATATATTTCTTGTCTACGCAATGGTTTAAATCATACGCATTGCCTTTATAAATAATATATGTCCACCGGTGACAATGTCTCCATGACCAGAAAATTGGGCCCATCGATGATCGACTCAAATTTTAACAACGCCTTCCTTCCACCCCTAATTTTTCTCAATCTACCAGCCAGAGTACGAAGATTAATTCTGGCAAAAAACGCCATCGAACACATTCGTGAGCACTATAAGATTAAATCGGTTTTGCAAGACCTTACGTGAAGACTCTGTCCACATGGATACGTTGTTCCAGATTGATATCATAAAGACACACCATGACATGTTTGGGATCATCAATCTGCAGAATGCATGTTTCCGTGTCAACAATCCCACCGCTATCTTCTTGAAGGCAATCTCCGATTTTATCTATCCAAATGAAAGAGAAGTTTCCTTTCAATGTATAATACAATGTGCGATTTGTGGTGTCAAGCCCGCTGCTTACTGCTACGAAATTATCCGTCGCTCCATCTTCACTGGCCCGGAAACCGATTCAAGCATCCCTCTCCTCTCACGATCTGCTATTCGTGACCTTAGGAGCATGTCGGAGAATTCCAGAAATTGAAGTGGCCTATACTGATCTCAAACAATCTTCGGACGATAAGGGATTCTATCTGCAAATGAAGAATCGAGAATTGCCCTTGTGCAGTTCACCGATATTGGCTAGACTTTCTCCACGAACGAGTTAAGGGTCATGGTATGTGTGACTCTTGTTTTTGGTCTATCCAAACTGAGGCATTTTTTTCATCATACCATCGACGTTCTTTTTGTGGGCTGACCTCTGTGGGTTGCGGTTGCGCTGACATCAATACGGTTCTGATGGTTCGGTGCTAATGGGGGCAACATGTATCAGTCTATCCAAAATACTTATATGGAACAACTATCCCCAATGCTTGTCGTCTCTAAAATATAAGCAAATTGTCTTGCCCTTGCCCGGCTCAACATTATGGGGTAGTCCTACTTCTATCCACAATTGTTACAGTTTTAAAGTTCCAACGCAAGCAGCGCACGCATACTCATAGACAATAAAAACAAATTTGATTTTCATTTCTTGGTAAAAAAAAAAAAGTATTTAATTCTTCATTTTGAATTATATAAAAACAACTTATTTAATCCTACCTTGCGAACCAAACCTCATCCACTAATTGTACAACCATTTCATTCATCCACCCTATTAACCTTTTCCATTCATTATTCAACGTTTTTAGCTTTTTAGGTTTTTACCTTTTTCAGCTTACCTATCCATTTGCAATTCTTAGAATAGATACGGACAATAACATTTAGATATATAAAATAAACAAATGCTTAAAATTGTTTATATACATGCATTTTTTAAAATTATTATTTGATGCCTCTAACACAATCTTATATTTAATTGGGATACAAATCTCTTTAAGTATAAGTGAATGCCTATCCACCATTAATTTTATAGTTCTCTCTCTTCAATCCATATTCATTTTAATTTTTTTAAGTGCATTATGTTTTGAGTGTTGCGATATGTTTTGCAATATATTTCTTGTCTACGCAATGGTTTAAATCATACGCATTGCCTTTATAAATAATATATGTCCACCGGTGACAATGTCTCCATGACCAGAAAATTGGGCCCATCGATGATCGACTCAAATTTTAACAACGCCTTCCTTCCACCCCTAATTTTTCTCAATCTACCAGCCAGAGTACGAAGATTAATTCTGGCAAAAAACGCCATCGAACACATTCGTGAGCACTATAAGATTAAAGCGGTTTTGCAAGACCTTACGTGAAGACTCTGTCCACATGGATACGTTGTTCCAGATTGATATCATAAAGACACACCATGACATGTTTGGGATCATCAATCTGCAGAATGCATGTTTCCGTGTCAACAATCCCACCGCTATCTTCTTTAAGGCAATCTCCGATTTTATCTATCCAAATGAAAGAGAAGTTTCCTTTCAATGTATAATACAATGTGCGATTTGTGGTGTCAAGCCCGCTGCTTACTGCTACGAAATTATCCGTCGCTCCATCTTCACTGGCCCGGAAACCGATTCAAGCATCCCTCTCCTCTCACGATCTGCTATTCGTGACCTTAGGAGCATGTCGGAGAATTCCAGAAATTGAAGTGGCCTATACTGATCTCAAACAATCTTCGGACGATAAGGGATTCTATCTGTAAAGGAAGAATCGAGAATTGCCCTTGTGCAGTTCACCGATATTGGCTAGACTTTCTCCACGAACGAGTTAAGGGTCATGGTATGTGTGACTCTTGTTTTTGGTCTATCCAAACTAAGGCATTTTTTTCATCATACCATCGACGTTCTTTTTGTGGGCTGACCTCCGTGGGTTGCGGTTGCGCTGACATCAATACGGTTCTGATGGTTCGGTGCTAATGGGGGCAACATGTATCAGTCTATCCAAAATACTTATATGGAACAACTATCCCCAATGCTTGTCGTCTCTAAAATATAAGCAAATTGTCTTGCCCTTGCCCGGCTCAACATTATGGGGTAGTCCTACTTCTATCCACAATTGTTACAGTTTTAAAGTTCCAACGCAAGCAGCGCACGCATACTCATAGACAATAAAAACAAATTTGATTTTCATTTCTTGGTAAAAAAAAAAAAGTATTTAATTCTTCATTTTGAATTATATAAAAACAACTTATTTAATCCTACCTTGCGAACCAAACCTCATCCACTAATTGTACAACCATTTCATTCATCCACCCTATTAACCTTTTCCATTCATTATTCAACGTTTTTAGCTTTTTAGGTTTTTACCTTTTTCAGCTTACCTATCCATTTGCAATTCTTAGAATAGATACGGACAATAACATTTAGATATATAAAATAAACAAATGCTTAAAATTGTTTATATACATGCATTTTTTAAAATTATTATTTGATGCCTCTAACACAATCTTATATTTAATTGGGATACAAATCTCTTTAAGTATAAGTGAATGCCTATCCACCATTAATTTTATAGTTCTCTCTCTTCAATCCATATTCATTTTAATTTTTTTAAGTGCATTATGTTTTGAGTGTTGCGATATGTTTTGCAATATATTTCTTGTCTACGCAATGGTTTAAATCATACGCATTGCCTTTATAAATAATATATGTCCACCGGTGACAATGTCTCCATGACCAGAAAATTGGGCCCATCGATGATCGACTCAAATTTTAACAACGCCTTCCTTCCACCCCTAATTTTTCTCAATCTACCAGCCAGAGTACGAAGATTAATTCTGGCAAAAAACGCCATCGAACACATTCGTGAGCACTATAAGATTAAAGCGGTTTTGCAAGACCTTACGTGAAGACTCTGTCCACATGGATACGTTGTTCCAGATTGATATCATAAAGACACACCATGACATGTTTGGGATCATCAATCTGCAGAATGCATGTTTCCGTGTCAACAATCCCACCGCTATCTTCTTGAAGGCAATCTCCGATTTTATCTATCCAAATGAAAGAGAAGTTTCCTTTCAATGTATAATACAATGTGCGATTTGTGGTGTCAAGCCCGCTGCTTACTGCTACGAAATTATCCGTCGCTCCATCTTCACTGGCCCGGAAACCGATTCAAGCATCCCTCTCCTCTCACGATCTGCTATTCGTGACCTTAGGAGCATGTCGGAGAATTCCAGAAATTGAAGTGGCCTATACTGATCTCAAACAATCTTCGGACGATAAGGGATTCTATCTGCAAAGGAAGAATCGAGAATTGCCCTTGTGCAGTTCACCGATATTGGCTAGACTTTCTCCACGAACGAGTTAAGGGTCATGGTATGTGTGACTCTTGTTTTTGGTCTATCCAAACTGAGGCATTTTTTTCATCATACCATGACGTTCTTTTTGTGGGCTGACCTCCGTGGGTTGCGGTTGCGCTGACATCAATACGGTTCTGATGGTTCGGTGCTAATGGGGGCAACATGTATCAGTCTATCCAAAATACTTATATGGAACAACTATCCCCAATGCTTGTCGTCTCTAAAATATAAGCAAATTGTCTTGCCCTTGCCCGGCTCAACATTATGGGGTAGTCCTACTTCTATCCACAATTGTTACAGTTTTAAAGTTCCAACGCAAGCAGCGCACGCATACTCATAGACAATAAAAACAAATTTGATTTTCATTTCTTGGTAAAAAAAAAAAAGTATTTAATTCTTCATTTTGAATTATATAAAAACAACTTATTTAATCCTACCTTGCGAACCAAACCTCATCCACTAATTGTACAACCATTTCATTCATCCACCCTATTAACCTTTTCCATTCATTATTCAACGTTTTTAGCTTTTTAGGTTTTTACCTTTTTCAGCTTACCTATCCATTTGCAATTCTTAGAATAGATACGGACAATAACATTTAGATATATAAAATAAACAAATGCTTAAAATTGTTTATATACATGCATTTTTTAAAATTATTATTTGATGCCTCTAACACAATCTTATATTAAATTGGGATACAAATCTCTTTAAGTATAAGTGAATGCCTATCCACCATTAATTTTATAGTTCTCTCTCTTCAATCCATATTCATTTTAATTTTTTTAAGTGCATTATGTTTTGAGTGTTGCGATATGTTTTGCAATATATTTCTTGTCTACGCAATGGTTTAAATCATACGCATTGCCTTTATAAATAATATATGTCCACCGGTGACAATGTCTCCATGACCAGAAAATTGGGCCCATCGATGATCGACTCAAATTTTAACAACGCCTTCCTTCCACCCCTAATTTTTCTCAATCTACCAGCCAGAGTACGAAGATTAATTCTGGCAAAAAACGCCATCGAACACATTCGTGAGCACTATAAGATTAAAGCGGTTTTGCAAGACCTTACGTGAAGACTCTGTCCACATGGATACGTTGTTCCAGATTGATATCATAAAGACACACCATGACATGTTTGGGATCATCAATCTGCAGAATGCATGTTTCCGTGTCAACAATCCCACCGCTATCTTCTTGAAGGCAATCTCCGATTTTATCTATCCAAATGAAAGAGAAGTTTCCTTTCAATGTATAATACAATGTGCGATTTGTGGTGTCAAGCCCGCTGCTTACTGCTACGAAATTATCCGTCGCTCCATCTTCACTGGCCCGGAAACCGATTCAAGCATCCCTCTCCTCTCACGATCTGCTATTCGTGACCTTAGGAGCATGTCGGAGAATTCCAGAAATTGAAGTGGCCTATACTGATCTCAAACAATCTTCGGACGATAAGGGATTCTATCTGCAAAGGAAGAATCGAGAATTGCCCTTGTGCAGTTCACCGATATTGGCTAGACTTTCTCCACGAACGAGTTAAGGGTCATGGTATGTGTGACTCTTGTTTTTGGTCTATCCAAACTGAGGCATTTTTTTCATCATACCATCGACGTTCTTTTTGTGGGCTGACCTCCGTGGGTTGCGGTTGCGCTGACATCAATACGGTTCTGATGGTTCGGTGCTAATGGGGGCAACATGTATCAGTCTATCCAAAATACTTATATGGAACAACTATCCCCAATGCTTTTCGTCTCTAAAATATAAGCAAATTGTCTTGCCCTTGCCCGGCTCAACATTATGGGGTAGTCCTACTTCTATCCACAATTGTTACAGTTTTAAAGTTCCAACGCAAGCAGCGCACGCATACTCATAGACAATAAAAACAAATTTGATTTTCATTTCTTGGTAAAAAAAAAAAAGTATTTAATTCTTCATTTTGAATTATATAAAAACAACTTATTTAATCCTACCTTGCGAACCAAACCTCATCCACTAATTGTACAACCATTTCATTCATCCACCCTATTAACCTTTTCCATTCATTATTCAACGTTTTTAGCTTTTTAGGTTTTTACCTTTTTCAGCTTACCTATCCATTTGCAATTCTTAGAATAGATACGGACAATAACATTTAGATATATAAAATAAACAAATGCTTAAAATTGTTTATATACATGCATTTTTTAAAATTATTATTTGATGCCTCTAACACAATCTTATATTAAATTGGGATACAAATCTCTTTAAGTATAAGTGAATGCCTATCCACCATTAATTTTATAGTTCTCTCTCTTCAATCCATATTCATTTTAATTTTTTTAAGTGCATTATGTTTTGAGTGTTGCGATATGTTTTGCAATATATTTCTTGTCTACGCAATGGTTTAAATCATACGCATTGCCTTTATAAATAATATATGTCCACCGGTGACAATGTCTCCATGACCAGAAAATTGGGCCCATCGATGATCGACTCAAATTTTAACAACGCCTTCCTTCCACCCCTAATTTTCTCAATCTACCAGCCAGAGTACGAAGATTAATTCTGGCAAAAAACGCCATCGAACATATTCGTGAGCACTATAAGATTAAAGCGGTTTTGCAAGACCTTACGTGAAGACTCTGTCCACATGGATACGTTGTTCCAGATTGATATCATAAAGATACACCATGACATGTTTGGGATCATCAATCTGCAGAATGCATGTTTCCGTGTCAACAATCCCACCGCTATCTTCTTGAAGGCAATCTCCGATTTTATCTATACAAATGAAAGAGAAGTTTCCTTTCAATGTATAAAATAATATGTGATTTGTGGTGTCAAGCCCGCTGCTTACTGCTACGAAATTATCCGTCGCTCCATCTTCACTGGCGTGGAAACCGATTTAAGCATCCCTCTCCTCTCACGATATGCTATTCGTGACCTTAGGAGCATGTTAGAGAATTCCAGAAATTGAAGTGGCCTACACTGATCTCAAACAATCTTCGGACGATACGAGATTCTATCTGCAAAGGAAGAATCGAGAATTGCCCTTGTGCAGTTCACCGAGATTGGCTAGACTTTCTCCACGAACGAGTTAAGGGTCATGGTATGTGTGACTCTTGTTTTTGGTCTATCGAAACTGCGGCATTTTTTCATCATACAATCGACTTTCTTTTTGTGGGCTGACCTCCGTGGGTTGCGGTTGCGCTGACATCAATACGGTTCTGATGGTTCGGTGCTAGTGGGGGCAACATGTATCAATCTATCCAAAATAATTATATGGAACAACTGTCCCCAATGCTTGTCTTCTCTAAAATATAAGCAAATTATCTTGCCTTTGCCCGGCTCAACGTTATGGGGTAGTCCTACTTCTATCCACAATTTCGTTTTTTGCATTCCTTAATATCGTCTACTCTCGTCAGTTTGCTATCCATTAAGGATGACCATTAAATTTCTATCCATAAACATTTTTTTCCTAAATAGACATCCTCTCCATGGAACGAACCCACTCATGTCCATAGGTACATTTATTTAGATGTTTATCCTTTATCTGGATTGTAACATGTGGTCTGGATCGTCTCCATCATCCAAATGCTGGAATAGACGCCTACTTCCAGGAGGTGCCCGATAATCAACACCGACGACGGGAGATTTCGCGGACAACCGACTCCGAAGCACGAACACATCAAGCCAAGCTTCTTCTTTTGGCGGCGATCTTCACACCCAAACGATTTATCATTCAACCAAATTAGTGAGACCGAAATTTGAATCCGCCCTACATTAGACTCAGCCAAACCAAAATTCTTAACCAAATCGACAATTTATACACCTAAATCGATTCACGGTGGAAGAGGATTGAAAGCCCGCCGATATTATTTTGGATTATTAAACTCGGGACAGACCCTGAAGAACACAATAAAAAAACTCAAACCTAAAAACGACGCGACAGGTAGAAGACAGAGAGAAGAGTTAGAGGTTTTAGTTAGGTTGTTGTTAACCAATAAAAACAATATATGTCAATCTAGTTGGAAGTCCTAGTTGGAGTTACTTTACAATGTCAATCTAGTTGGATGTATTAGTTAGAGTTACTTAGGGCATTATTGTTTTTTACTAGGCTAAAATCACTCAAAAAGATATACAATTACAAACTCTATTCAGAAAATACTAAATTGCAATAAAAAAATTAAAAAGATACATTACATGCAACACATCCTAAACTTGGGTTTAGGAAAGTTGAACAGTGTTTAAAGTACTCTAGCAGTGTGAAGAGTGTTTTTTTAGTTAATATAATCTGCTATATATTGTTAACAACTCTTCCACAATCACGTTCTTACATGATCAAGAGATTCTCCGGTTATAATGATTTTAATGATTTCAAAATCAATTTAACTATGAAATTAACGATTTTTATTTTTCTAATTTCAATTCTTAATCATTTAATTATTTTAAATAATATTAAATGTTCTTTAACAAAATAAGAAATTAATGATTTGGTTTATTCTTTCTAAATTTCATTTTATAATTATTTAATTATATAAAATAATATATTAAGTATTCTTTACTAAAACATGAAATTAAAGACTTTAATTTCTTCTAAATTATTTAATTATTTTAAATGATATATTAAATGATATTAAACAAAAAATGAAATTAAGTATTTTTTATAAAAAATCATTTTATTCATTTAGTTATTTTATATTATACACTAAACATACTTTTAACACTAAATATAATTTTCTAATTGGGTAAAAGAAAGAAGGTGAATATATAAGGTGACCCTAAGAATTGTTCTAATCTCCAACCCCACTCTATATTTCACTCTAATCTATATTTAGAGTATATGTTTCTCCAACTCCACTCTATTTTCCACTCTAAAATAGCGTAAACATATTTCTTACTCTATTTTTAGTGTAACTCTATTTTTTATCCTATTTTGTGTTAAACTTTTTTATTTGTAAAATTGTCCTTTAAATTTTAATTTATTTATTTATATCTAAAATAAAGAATAAATTTAATAATAAAATCATTATTGAAATTATTAAAAATGTTAAAATGCAAAAAGTGCCAAATTTTAAAATAAACAACACAATAAATACCAAAATTTAAGCTAAGAAACATAAAATAAATTTGACACAACAAATACTACTATTAACTTAATAATCCAATAAACTACTTCTGGATATTCCGAAATCCAAATTTTCAAGATTATTAAAATATTATCTAAATGAAATAAATATAAAAATAATTTGTTGATTTCATTGTTGTTTATCCGCTTTTGTTTGTGTTTGTTCGTATGATTTTATAATTTATTTTTATATGGTTTGCTGATGTTTTTATTTTATAATATATAATTTAAATAATATTATAATTGATGGAAGTTTCTATATTATAATTGATTAAAGTTTTGTAAAGAATAAAATAAATAAGTTAAATTGTAAATTTTATAAATAAAATATATTAATAATAAACTAAAAATAAAATATATTTAAAATATTCTATTTTTAGAGTGAAAAATAGAATGATACACTAAAAAGAAATTCAACTCTATATTTAAGAGTGAAATGTTGAGTTTTATATTGGAAATAATCTAAATGGAAAAATGAATATGTGTGTTCACCCTATTCTAAAGTTAATGGAATTATTGGAAAGAAAAAACAAATCAACTTCTAATTAACAATTAGATGATCAGATCAGCGTTTCTTATCTTTTTATTTTTTTTTTATTTTTTAATTTTTGTCAACCTTATCTTAATGAATTTCCTACCTGTTTCCGTCAAAGTCAAAATATTTTGGAGTAAAAAAGGAAGTTATGGAAAAAGACTGTTACACAATTGTGTAAACATTTTTTCATCCATCTCTCTCACCAAAAAAAAACAAAACAAAACGTCTCTCTCTCTCCGCCTTGAATGGCAACACAAGGGGTGGCTCAGCCTTCGACGAAGAAACGAAGCTTCCTCCTACGTGATATCTTCAAACTTTTCCGATCAATCTCAAGAGTTTTGCCTCGTGAAAAGCCTAATCATAAACACGAACGAAAACTCCAGACCGAATCCAAACGCCATGAAGAAGAGAAATTCAACGTCCCTAATGACCCAAACGCCTTCAATTTCGTGGTAATGATAGTACAATACACAATTGGTTTCGAGGTTTGGGTAGATGAATGCAATATGTTTTGGGTTTTTTAATGGTTAGAGAATGCGATAAGGTCCCGATCGAGGGGACTAGTTTAACCTGCAATGGTAATATTTTGTCAGGAAGCGAAGGTTGTGGGGAACAAGAAGCCAGTATTTTTATCAAGAAGTTGTAGCCAGAACACGGCGAGGAATCCAAATCCCAAAATGAGGAGTTTATCATTTGCAGGGAGGAGCAAAAGCAGCAACAACAGGACGGATTCAGGTAGTTTTATGCCGACACTAATGAGATCGACGACGACAGGGCCAAGGAGCTTAGCAAACCCAATCTTGTACTCGAGCTCATGGGAGAAAGTAGCTAAACCTCAACCAACAGAGAAGAAACTAAGGTGCACGCTGGAGGAGCTATGCAACGGATGCACTAAGAAGATCAAGATCAAGAGAGATGTGATTACAACCTCAGGGTATGTTTATTTTACCAAGGATATACGAGTCCGACTAACTAAGCTTTAATTTTGTTGTAAAGGCTACTGAGCGAGGAGGAAGAGACGGTGGAAATAAAAGTGAAACCAGGATGGAAAGGAGGAACGAAAGTAACATTCCAAGGAAAAGGAAACGAAGCGATGGGGAGTGTACCTGCTGATTTGACATTCGTGATAGTGGAGAAAGAGCATGAGGTGTTTAAAAGAGAAGGTGATGACCTGGAAATGGCGGTGGAAGTCTCTCTCCTCGAAGCTTTAACGGGATTCGAGCTTACTGTTGCTTTACCTGATGGTGACAAGATGAGTTTGAAGATAGAAGATGTTATTCACCCTGGATATGTTACAGTGATTCAAGGCAAAGGTATGCCAAATCCAAAGGAGAAAGGGAAGAAGAGAGGAGATCTCAGAGTTCGGTTTCGGACCAAGTTCCCGCAACAACTTACAGATGATCAAAGAGCAGAGATTCAGACTATTCTTCAACAAGATTCTTGATCCTCTTTTACGACTTTTGTTTGAAACTAATCAATCTCAAATCTCTTTATTTCAATATTCATCAACACCAAGACATATATATATATATCTTAAACAACCAAACGAAGAAAGTAGGAGATGCGTGTCTTCAACCTTTTAAGATAAACCCAAAAGGACTTTGAATATTTCCACTAGATTGCTGTTGACAAGTGCCTTTAACAATCTAAGCTTTCCTCTAGAGTAGGGTGGATACCTGATTGCTGAATCACCGATAAAGCTTTTGTACAGTACACCTTTCTTGTGACTGAAAGCATCAAATGAGAATTTTCCATGGTAAGAACCCATTCCACTTTCACCAACTCCTCCGAATGGTAATGTGGGTAGTGCCAACTGCAATCAGCGGATATGTTCAGATGATGATAGAGCTTTATAATAACAATCAAACTGCTAATAGGACTAGTGTATCTCACATGAACAGCTATGTCGTTGACTACTATGCCTCCAGCAGAAACTGTCATGGCGAATCTCTCTTTCAGCTTCTGGTTTTGGGTAAACAAATACGCAGCAAGTGGCTTAGGTCGAGAACGCATCACCTCAAAACTCTCTTCCAAGTTGTTGACCTGTGTACAACAACCAAGATCGTTAGAACATATTCTGTCACACATGGCAAATGCTTCTTACCGTGAGGATTGGGAGGAGAGGGCCAAATATTTCTTCACTCATGATCAGAGAATCTAATGGTACGTCCAGCAAGATTGTTGGAGCGATTTTCCTGATAGATGGAGACAAAAGGATTAACATAAGGGAAAAGTGCTGTCAATGATGAGGATAATGAAAGAGGAACTCACAGGTTTTCTCTCTTCTTTTGACCCCCATAGACAATTTTCTCAGAAACTTCCTTCTCCTCTAACATCTTACACAGGCGATCGAAGTGATTTGAGTTTACAATACGTGACATATATTTGGACTCCATAGGGTTCTTCCCATAAAATGCCTCCAATTCTTGCTTCAGGGCATCAATCTTGGGAAGAGAAAAGAGAGAGAGGTCAAATACAAAAGTGCATCAAGGATCTATCTTAAAGTTCTTAACCTTACCACTTTTGGAGCATATTCTTTTGTCGTCAGGATATAGTCTGGAGAAACGCACGCCTGTCCATTGTTGCAACCCCATTTGCCTACAATTATCCGCTTCACTGTAATCTTCATAGACAAAAGAACAATATATCATTTTCATTAGCCTCGAAACAAATAAAACACACTGCAATGCCTCTGGATGAATAAGTCATGGGATAAACTAGGAAAAGGAGAGTGCCTTTCAGTACTTTCAAATTGGTATCTGAGTCTATGACAACAGGAGATTTTCCTCCAAGCTCCAGAACAACCGGTGTGAGATGCTTCGCAGCTGCCATCATTATAATACGCCCAATTCTCGAACTACCTAATCAAAGCAAGAGTGGAGCTTTTAGTCTCCTGAAAGAATTCACTACAAGTGTGTTTCGTATTAAGCATGAAGCCGTGGGATCATCACTCAACAAAATTCTCGAAGGTTGAAAAACAAATGATGATCCTCAAAGTATTAACCATCTAAGGAAAATAAATAGATAAACCAAAGTTATCATGAACCTGTGTAGAATATTTTGTCCCACTTCTGCTCCAGCAGCAGAGTTGTTTCAGTAACAGCACCTTCAACAACTCTCACTGCAGAATGGTCTAGATACTGTTCCAGTAACTTTGCAAGAAGAGAGGACGAAGCTGGAGCCAATTCTGATGGCTTTAAGACAACAGCATTCCCAGCAGAAATCGCACCAATAACAGGATCAATAGACAACACTTGCAAGAAACAAGAAATATCCAATTGGCGTTATTAAGGCATACGAAATGAATAACCTAGAGGGAAAACACAAATCAATCAGGGTATGTTTAAACATACGAAAGGGATAATTCCAAGCCGAGATTACAAGCACAACTCCAAGAGGCTCTGACACAATTTCGGCTGATGAAGGAAACGTTGTTAGAGAAGTTTTTGCCTGAAAAGAAAAAAGAAAACACACAATAATGATTAGTTTGTTAACAAATTTGACAACAAACTCTCCGTAAACATCTATTTAAAAAGCACACCTTATCCGGTGTCATCCAGTCTTTTAGATGCTTAAGAGCTAGCTTGATCGAGTTTCTCAACAGAGCTACCTGCATAATGAATTAACACCATCATAATCAAATAACTACTAGATTGCATGGTTTTTTTCCCTAGTCCTAGCATTATATCTTGCAAAATGTAATCAAAATATTGATCTAATCAAATTCCCAACTTGTAAACTAAAAGAGCTTAATACTGATTAATAACCAGATTATAATTAATTTTGTTTATACCAAACAGCAAACACATGCCTAAGAAATGACAGGAATAGAAAGCTACCAAACTAAGTGACAATTTATGTTGGTAACATTAAATGAGCTCTGTGTTGTTGTGTTATTGGAGGTTGTAACACAAAAATTCAGGAACAAAACGTTTTGAAAATAAGTGAAAAAATCCCAATAAAAATACAGGTTGGTTGATAAATTAATTGTTTACGGTCGGTAGCTATTCGAAAAGTAAATGCATATTGCTTTCAATAGGAGTATTGGTTCCCACAAAGTCACAAACATAAAGTTTACCTGCAGTCTAAGTTGATTCTCTATAACATATGAAGAAAAAAGTTGGCATTAAAGTCTTCTATTTACTTACGCAGTGTACATGTGTCGAACGAGAACATCATGGTCACACAACATAAATGACACCGACCAAAAGTAGAGGAGAATATGCTAATCGAATTTACAGAGGTTAATTAGGCCACTATCATCGCAGTCTCAAAGACTCGTTGATTCAAATTTGTATATGAAGAATCGATTTCAAAACTAAAAAAAAAAAAGAGGAGCAAGCATAAAGGGGGTTAAAAAGCGTTTGACCTCATAGACAGAAGACTCGAGCTCAGGTTTGCCGAGATCTTCGTGGAGAGCGGAGACGATATCAGGCTCGTGGTTATCGCAAATTACCAGAAGTTTTTTAAGCTGAGTGACTCTCCACTCGTAACCGCGAGTTACTCCGGCGTCGAAGCTCCGCCGAAGCTCCGTCATCAAATTGCTCGCATCCGCCGCTTCGAAGAGTTTCGCCATTGCAGAACGCCGTAGACGCTTACGTAAGCAAACACCAGGATTCACGGGAGAGCATAAGGAGAGAGAGAAGACAAATATTGAGTTCGGATCCCGAGAAAAGCTGAACGTTAAAAATAGAAAAAGAAGGGAGAATATAATTTTAAAAAGGTAGAAATGTAATTTAAAAAAAAAAAAAAAAGAATATACAATGTTTGTGCGTGTACGCATGAGTGATGATGGCAGAGATAAGAAAATGGTGTGTGGCTCTTACTCGCGGATCATAAGCAAACTCGCAACTCACGTGTGATCGCGTTTGTTGCACGTGTAATATGAGCGCGTGCGTTCAATGTACATTGTTGGTGAGAGAGGTTAGAAGTTTTGGATATTATTAGGCAAGACGCTCTCTACATAGGTGGGTAAGGTTCAGCTACCTGCAATGCTTACTGGGTCAAGGCCCTCAAGGGGTGGTTTATTATTATATTATTTTGTATTATTATTATTATTATATTATTTTGTTCCCGGTTCGGCTCGGTTTGAATTAGTGGAATATGTTAATGTGAAGATAATTAAACGGAAGCGTAAAAAGTTAAATGAAAATCATAATAACTACGGGGCAAGTAAAATCTTTATAATTAATTATCACATGTTTATTAGAATGTAAAAAGAAAAAAACTTCGACTTACTCGTTTTGTCAAAAAAAAAAAACAATTATTTTATAAGCTAAATAAACTTAATTTTGTGTTTTCTTAGCCGAAATAGTTTTATTGTTAGTCAAATTTTAACATTTTTGTAACAGAATATTAAAGTTTGACTAAGCCTTCAGAAAAAAAAAATGTTAAAGTTTGACTAAGACTGATCTTAATTCTATCAAATCAATAACAAATTGGATATTTATTTCTATAATAAGATAGATATACATGTTTTTTTTTTGTCAAAACGAATAACTTAAAGAATTTTTGTTTAATATTTTTCCATTTTTTATGTTTAAATTATATGATATAATTGTATATTAATTGATAAAGTATAACTTTATGATCTTTTGTAAACTAAAATTTTAAAAACTTCAACTATATGTGAACCACACTTAAATAATATTTCGAGGGTTATCCAAATAAGGTTTACAAAATATGACAACACAAAATATTGAATCATATATGACTGCACTGTACATAATTCATATTGTTTTAGGTAATTTTTTTCCTTATTTTTATATTTATATCACTTGTAAAGCTAGAAATATTGTTAGAACTAGGAAAACACAATGAATAATGTTTTTATAAGTTTTAACCTAAGGATGACCCGAATAAAAGTTGGGTTTAACCTAACTGTGACGATTGACACAAGAGTTGTGTCGGTCGACACAGACCATACGGTCAGGATAATTGATCCAATTGGATTGGACCGATTATCCAGCTTGGTTAAACCGCTAAAAAGGTTAATTGCGATTGAGCTGATAAGGTTAGCATCGACCGACACTAATGTAGAGTCGATCGACACAGACCGGTTATCATAAAACCGGATCAATTGGATTGATCGGTCATCGCAAATTGGTTTTGGTTAATCTGCATCGATCGACACTAAAGTAGTGTCGGTCGACACAAGATCCGATGGTTTAGGTTATTGAACCTGAAATCACAGAACCAAACCAAGATAAATCAATTTTAATTAGAAGAATTAAAACATAATAAAACTGAACGTTTTAAAGTTTCAGTTCCTCAACCAAATATCAAGTAATCCTTGATGTCTTCCCGATCTTGTCAACTGTCAAGACTTGTTTCATTGTACGATAGACTTGCAGTGCAAGGTGTCCACAATTACATAAGTAAGATAGGAAGTAATCGTGTTGATGGACTTGCAGTGCAAGACATCAACAATTACATGACTGAAGAGATTGGTTTACTTGACTGGGCCATCAAAATCGTTTTGGGCTCAGAGACATCAGGTGGATTTGACATGAGATTTCAATCCACAACCAAGATTTATATTGGATATAACTAGCAAGGATGTTGCTTACCTAGATCGCTAAAATTTGGGTGATAGCCAGTGGCTCACTCAAGTTTAGTGAAGTATGGGTCTTGGATCATTATATTCATCTGAAGAAACATTGTTTGAATATAATGCGAGTTTTCTTAATAGTTAAGACTTCTCATTTCTTGAACATCATAACTAAAACCTCCCTTGTTTTTCAGCTATGTCTAGCACAAACCACCGTAACAATTTCTCTCTGCGATCCGTCCTTGAGAAGGACAAGTTAAATGGATCCAACTTTCTTGAATGGTATCGGAACTTGAGAATTGTTCTCAAACAGGAGAAAAAGGACTATGTCCTTGAGAAAGTTCTCCCCAAGAAGTACCGAGCCAATGCCTGGCAGTCAGATAAGGATGCTTGGGATAAGCATTCTAATGATGCGGTGGATGTGAGTTGTCTCATGTTGGCTACCATGAACTCGGAATTGCAAAAGCAATATGAGTACGTGGAGTCGCCAATACAGATGATCACTAGCCTGAAAAGTATGTTTCAGGAGCAGGCACGAACTCAGAGATACCAGACGGTTAGATCTCTGATTGAGTGCAAGCTACCAAAGGGCGAACCAGTTAGTCCTCATGTCATTAAGATGATGGGTTATATTGATAACCTGGGGAAACTGGATTGTCCCATTAGCCAAGAGTTGGCTACTGACATCATTCTACAGTCACTGTCGTCAAGCTATGATCAATTTGTTATGAACTATAACATGAACAACTTGACGAAGACGTTGACTGAATTGCATGGGATGCTTAAGACTGCTGAACCTAACATCAAGAAGGACACCTCAAATGTCCTTATGGTACAAAAGGGTAAAAAGTTTAAGAAACTTGGTAAGAACAAAGGTGATGGCAAGACAAGCTCGATTGTGAATCCAAGCGAGTCTGGCCATGTTCCTAAGGTTAAAACCAGTCCTTCTGAAGATGTTAAGTGCCGTTATTGTAATGGTTATGGGCATTTGAAAAGAAACTGCAATAAATTCTTGGAAGATTATGAGAAGCTGAAGAAGACGTACGAGACTTCTTCTCCAGGTATTATGTTATAGAAGTAAATGTTACTTCATATAGTCCTACTTATTGGGTATTGGATACCAGCTGTGGTACTCATATTTTGTGAAAATGTGCAGGGCCTGAGCAAAAGTAGGACTATGGAGAAAGGACAAGTGGACCTATGAGTGGGAATGGAGCAAGAGTTGCTGCATTAACCGTAGGAGTATTTCATTTGTTTTTCCTTTTATGGCATGTTTTGAACTTAAAACTGCTACTATGTACCTGCTATGAGCAGAAAGATTATTTCTATTCCTTGTTTGGATATGGAAGGATATCAGTTTTCAAGTTAAGAATAAGTGTTATTCATTTGATTACAGTGATATATTTTATAGTAGCAATCCATTAGAGAATGGACTTTATGTTCTAAACCAGAATGTGCCTAACTATAACATTAATACCAAGAGATTCAAGTCAAATGATACGAGTCAAACTTCTCTCTGGCATTGTCGTTTTGGACTACATAAATGAGAAATAGATTCAGAAGCTCCATAGTGATGGGCTTTTGGGCTCATCTGATTGAGAATCATAATGAGTAAAGTGGATCTTGTTTATTAAGTAAAACGACAAAGGCTCATTTCAACAGAGGTAGTGTCGATCGACACAAACGGTGCGTCGGTCGATACAGGTTGCGAACGATTAAAATGAAAGGGCCAGTAACTTATTGGGCTTTGTACATACGGATGTGTATGGCCCGATGAGCACAAGTGCTAGAGGAAACTTTCAGTACTTCATTACCTTTACTGATGATTCCAGAAGGTACGGTTATGTCTTATTTATAAGACATAAGTCAGAATCTTTGAAAAGTTCAAAGAGTTCCAAAATGAAGTACATAATCAATTTGGCAAAGGTATTAAACCTCTACGATGAGATCATGGAGGTGAATACTTAAATCAAGAATTTAGTGATCATCTGATAGATTGTGAAAGTGTTTCACAATTCACTCCTCTTGTATCGGACTTTATTAGATATGGTTCGATCAATGATGAGTCACTTAGATCTTCCATTATCCTTCCAAGAATACGCTCTAGAAATGTCTAAGTTTACTTTAAATAGAGTTCCATCAAAATCAGTTACAGAGATACCACATGAGATGTGAAATGTAAATGTTTCTGATTTATCCATCATGGAGATTTGGAGTTGCGAGACTTATATAAAACGTTTAATCTCTGATAAGCTCACACCCAAATCTGATAAGTGCTACTTCATTGGTTGTCCTAACCAAACCAAGGCATGTTACTTTTACAACCAGTTCGAGAACAAATTGTTTCTTGCTCGGAACTATGTTTTCTTGAGAAAGACTTTCTTTCCAAGAAGAACAGTGGGAGTAAAAGTACAACTCGAAGAAATTCGAAATTCACAGGAGACTGCTCAACCTGATGAGGAAGAGCAGCAGTTGGATCTACAAAGAGTTGTAGAACCTGCACCTGTGGTGCCTAGAGTTTATAAAGGATCTGGTGAATGTATATTCGATATACATTTAAATGGCGAGTTTCTGAAGAAGTGTCGATCGACACAAAAGTTGCATCGATCGACACAGATCGTGAACCAAATATTGATTTTGGTTTATGACTTAATTAACTACGGTTTAAATCTTGGTTAATTAGGTCGTGGTAAAAGTATACATATGAGATATGTGTGCGCGATTTTTTTCAGAAAACTGAAGCTCGCAGATCCGAAAGGATCCGTCACGAACCCGAGAAATATGGATTTCTCGTAACCAATTGTAGTGATCTACTGATCATTGAAAGTGACGGGCCTGCGAATTTTGAAGAAGCAATGATGGGCCTTGACTCCGAAAATGGCTGAAAGCCGCTGAATCCGAAATGGGATCCATGTCACAGAACCAAGTATGAATTGGGTTGATTTACCCGATGGTGTAGAAGCCATTGTGAGTAAATGGATTTTCAAGAAGAAAAGATGACATGGATGGTTATATTCAGATGTACAAAGCTAGGTTGGTGGCAAAAAGGTTTCAAGTAAATTCATGGTATTGACTGTGAAGAAACCTAATCCCAGATACCGTGCTAATGTCCATTCGGATTCTCCTAGCAACCACCACTCATAATGGTTATGAGATCTGGCAGATGGATGTGAAAACAGTTTTCCTTAACGGAATTCTGGAAAAAGGATGTGTACATGACACAACCTGAAGTTTTTCATTGATCCTAATGAAGCTAGGAAGATATGCAAGCTTCATCAAACCATTTATGGATTGAAGCAAGCATCTCGGAGTTGGAATCTTCGTTTTGATGAAGCAGTCAAAAGGTTTGACTTCGTCAGGAACGAAGAGGAACCATATGTTTACAAGAGACTAGTGGGAGCGCAGTTACATTTCTAGTATTGTATGTTGATAACATACTACTTCTCGGAAATGAAGTTCCATTGTTTCAGTCTGTTAAGACTTGATTCGAAAGTTGTTTTTCGATAAAATTATGGGAGAAACCGTATACATTCTTGGAATAAGAATCTATAGAGATAGATTGGATAAGCTAATTGGATTGTGTCAAGATACTTATAGTGATAAGGCCTTGCACATGTCCAATATGCAGGATTCCAAGAAGGGCTTCGTGCAAATGACTCTTGGTATTACTCTTAGCAAGACGCAGTGTCTTTCGACACACGCTGAGCAAGGGCGAATGAGGGTCATGCTATTGCTAAAGGCATTAGATGTCTTAAGATGTGATCTTAATTTTAGTGGGAGTCATTGTTATTAATTTTAGTTATGATATGATGTTCGTATAAACATAATTTGATTATGTTATTGAAATCTGACATCTGTATTATTTAATAATGGTTATTAAATAATAGCCCCAAAGTAATTTATGACATTTTATAGGTCATCAAGTATGTGACTTGATCATGAAACCCTATAGATAATAAATGACATAAATTATGATTGGTCCCTGGTCAAGGTTGTTAAAATGGGACATTAACAACCGCGTGAGACTAGTATGTGAGGTGACTGATGACTAAGTTTCATGGAGTCATTAATAAGAGTATTAAAGTCAATCACATAGATATGTGTTGGAGAACACATGATCGGACATGACCCACTGATGAGAACTCTACGGGATAGTTATATAAGTGTCATGAGAGTTTTCATTATGACTATAGAGTATAGTCCTTAGACCTGAGTTCATCATGTTTTCTTACATGTGAATTGGTCCGCTTTAACCTTGTCAAACATCAACCGTAACTGGTGACTATAAAGGCATTGATTGGGCGTATCATGAAGCGTGTGAAGAGACAGGGATGGAACAAGATGGGATTTGTCCCTCCTATATAACAGGAGATAAATATCTTAGGGCCCATCGAAGACTTGATACTGAGAAATGTGTGGCCACACTCAAACGAGGTGATTGTCAGTCGTTTGTCTTGTCAGTATAAATCGGAGTTCGATGAACATGATCTTGGCTCAATAAGGATGACACGTTTCTTGCCTTATGCTAGATCGAGATATAGTGACGAAGGGATTGAAGGAATAGATGATTCCAGTACAAGTGGGAGATTGTTGGAAATGTCCTGAAATCTATTGTACTCGCTCTGAGAGAAAGTCGTATTGTCGAGATGAGACAATCATATGACACTAGGTAGTCATAACGCTTTGCTAGAAGCCACTTATGATCAATGGGTTAAGAACTCATTGCTAGTGTTATATGATCCTACAGGGTCACACACCTAAGCAAACTGGACGTTAAAGACGAGGTTGATCATTAATGTAATGATCTAGTGAATGCATATTTGATATGCATTCGATATCAATATTCTGGGGCAGTGTCGATCGATGCAAGTCGCGGATTAATCAGATTAATTCGGTTTAATCGTTGGTTAATTCCGTTATGGTTTAAGTCGATATATATAAGATATATGGTCGACCTAAACTGATTCCTAACCTAATTCACAGCCACCAGAACTTGAATAGAAACCTCTGAAGAGATTGGATCTCTATAGGCACTAGCATCCCTCCTGTTCAGTTTGTGTGCGTGTGGATACCAGTAGAGGCGCAGCATTTGAGGCGCTTGAGATCTCGATTATCTGCAAATCTTCCGCTGCTAATCACCATGTAATTCTGAGATCCCTAGATTCAATTATATGAACCCTAGATCCTAGGCTTGGAATTCAGACCAGGGTTGCCTAATTGGATTAGGAACTGCTAGAAATTCCTTCAGTGTCCACTAGTGTCATCCTCGGATGACCTCTCTTCCGCGGAGGCTGCAGAACTGGAGCTGCAGGCAATGGCGAAGGCTCTAGCGCGACTGCTGAAGCTGACAACACAGATGGGGCTGCAACACTCGTGGACGGACAGTTCGTCCTGCGGATGGACAACGGTACGCTAATCTGAGCGGTCGCTCAGGTGTGGAAGACGCATACATGGCTGGAACGGAATCAGAAGACATCCTGCAAAATACAAAGGGGTAAGGTCACAACAAAAGACAAACAAAGATATAGTTGGTGTTTGAAATATTATTTCACAATGTAACCTCTTTTTAAAAAATTTGCAAATACTTTTGAAAAAGGAAATACGGTTTTTTGGAAAATTGCAGGAGCTGATCTTCTCAAATAGGACTGAGAAACCTTAACCCAGGCTCTGATACAAATTGTAACGACATGTCCCTGTCGAACCGGAAACGACGACGTTAGAGCACTCGTCGGGCCACAATGGTCAACCAGAATGCCTTTCCATGGTCCCAAGAGCCCGCGTGCCCTTCAATTCAAATCCACCAACGAACACCAGTCGATCGATCATCCAACTTTCAGACCTGCGAGGGGGAAAGAACGACAAAAAGGAAAAAGACTTAGTAGTTGATTCAAACACAGTTACCCAGTGAGAGCGGATTTTAGGAACTCGCGATCTCGTCTTACGCAACACAACTACGAGATACAAGTACTAAGCTAATATCACCTTGCACACAACCACCTGAAGGCACACCACACAATATAAGCAAGAAGCTCACACACTCTTGAACACCTACGGGCCTCACCGCCCACACCGTGCATCCCACCACTACAAAAAAGGGCCAAATTACATCAATTAAATTGCATCATAAAATCAAGCGATGCTATTTTGAATTATTTATTGATAAATGATACAAAATTTGTTGTTTAACATCACTTATGATAAGTGATGTTGTAATTTAATTATTTAACATCAGTTCATTAAAATTGATACAAATATTTGTAAATTTGCATCACTTGTAAAATATTGATACAAATAAAACGGTTTTACATCATTTCAATAATCGATTTATTTTTTGTTTGTTCAACATCACTTCAATAAAATGATATAAATTTAAATCAATATTAACTGATGTAATTATTAAATTATTTTATTTGAATAAAATTAGTTATGTAATTTAGCATCAGTGGTAAAAAATTGATATAACTAATCGATCATTTTAAATTGATTAGTTAAAACTGATATTATATTATCAGTTTTAAATTGGTAAAAACATTTGAAACTAATAAAAATGAATTTTATGTGTGACCAATGTAACCAACTTATATGATATAGTTAATTAATACCTATACATGTATATTGTTATATTTATAAACATATAATTTTCTGGTATTCAGGTCGAGTTCAATTTGGGTCTTCTGGTATTCGGGTAGGGTTGAGTCGAGTCTATTTGAGTTTGAATATTTCGGTAAAGGGAGTTTTGGACCCATACTAAAACAGATAAAGTTTCAACTCAAATTTGGGTCGGGATTATTCGGTCCGGGGCAGATCTATTATGGTATGAGTCGGATTTGTTAAGTTTTGTTCAATATCAATAATAGAAGAAAGTAATCTGAATTTGAGTGGAGTTGGACCAATATAAGAAAATATATTACAGGAGGCTAAATTGAAAGATTGGCGTCTTTGATTTTGGATCCTCAAACTCTTTCGATTCTCGGGTAAGACCTGAATTCAAACAAAAACTCTCATATATGTTAGCAAAAGACCTAATAGGGTAAAAAGTGGATTCTGGGCCAATTTCTAATTCGGGTATCTAAGATTTGGTTCAGGGTTCAGATTTTCGTCCGGAATTTGTGACTCGATAGTATTATACCAAACACTAGTTAAGTTTGAAGGAAAAAAAATACACTAGTTAAGTCCCTTTAGTGATCGATGATGTCTCCTTCCCTTTTCATTTTTCAGATTCAGAGAAGTCTATGAATAGAAAGCAAAGCCGTGGAAAATGGGAGGTCGCTTGCGATCGTGGTCAGAGATCGGAGAGAATTTGATACCATGGAGAAGAGATCGGCAAAGATAGCGATTTGATATGTGAAAACAAGTTCCTACGCTATTTCATTTCTACTGAGGTTTCTAAGATTGATTGTGAAGAATTAATTCATCTGTCACAGGGACGAGATGTTGTCGATAATGACGAGCTTGAAAATTGACTTCTCGAATCGTAGTAGAGTCTATTGAGGAGAGTGAGGGTGGCAGTGGCCGATGATCCGAGACAGACCTTGCGAGGTACCTCCTAGCCCCTACTCCCTTCCTTTTTTTAAAGAACAAACCAACTGATTTCTTTTGATTTGTTGCATGGAATGGTCTTTTGCCTTTATAAAATAGGAGATGATTGCGATGCTTTGACAGTCATCTGAGTTCAATGACCCTGGGACTAAAGAATCTTCTGCCGTGCATGTGTGTTTCTGAGAAGAGGTGACTCAACAGAGGCGGAGTGATTTTCCTTAGTACATGTTTGTTGTGTGGCTGTGTGCTCATCTCATCATGTAAGCAACTCATATGGTTCATAAGTATTAAGAACTTGTGCAAAACGTACTCAGTTGAAGGTGTTGATGTCTGTTGCTTTTTATTTTCCTCTCCTATAAGGGTATACATTTTATAGACTGTTTTTTGCAGCCATTTGTCCGGAGAGAATTGCTTGCCATTCTCGTCTTTGTGTGTGTTTCTAGGGTTGTTTCTTGTATCAACAACAAGAATATAATTGTTTGCCATTCTCTCTTCATTTTCCTTGTCTGCAGTCAGCTTCCTGTCTATGGCATTCACTCTACCACCGGTGCTGATCCCTTCTATTGGATGCGTGTCATTCTTGCATCCAACCGTGGAACCGTTATGGAGCTCGGTATCACCCCTATTGTTGTCTGGACTCGTGATGCAACTCTTAGCAGGGTCTAAGATTATCGAGGTTGACAACAATGTCCGTGAGGATCGTGCTCTTTTGTAAGTATTTTTGTAATTTGACAACACGTTCGCAATGCAGAGCTCGAGTCAGAATTCTTGTCTCATGTATTATTCCTTGTGTGTGTTTGTAGGAATGGTGCTCAGAAGCCTCTTGGGATTCTGATTGCCATTGGTGAGGCTGTTGCATATGTTCTTTCTGGTATGTACGGTCCTGTAGGTCAGCTTGGTGTTGGAAATGCCATTCTGATCATCCTCGAGCTTTTCTTTGCTGGAATTATCGTTATCTGCCTTGACGAGCTTCTTCAAAAGGGATATGGTCTTGGATCTGGGATCTCCCTTTTCATAGCAACCAATATCTGGTATGTTATAAGCTGGTATCTTTCACGTTAAAGTTTTCGTCTTTTAGGAAAGTTATTTTAGAAACAAAGTTTTAAATTTTTTGTGTTGATGTTGATTGTGGTGGTGACACAGTTGCAGCATTATCTGGAAAGCATTTAGCCCCACAACAATCAACACTGGTCGTGCAACTAAAAGAATCATGGTAACAAAACGTTTTTATTTTTATTTTTTGCATGATATTAGTCCTTTTTATTTCAAGATTTATATGAGATTGAGTAATAGCTCTACGTTAGAATCAGTTAAGATATTATTACGTTTAAGAATAAATAAAGGAACTTATCATTTTAAATTAAAATAAAAATATCAATTGATAAAATCAGTATGCTAAATATTTTGCAAATCCCGCTGGTTTTCATTTTAAGCGGGAGTCCAAAGTTTTCATTTTCACGTCTTAATATATGGACGATTATTCTATAGGGTTTTTACAGAAACTTGTATTGAGAAACAAATAAAATCTCAGAAAACTAGATCCACTAGCGATAAGGTTACATCCAAGAGATCGTTGTATTTGTTTGATCTTAATCTCAGAAAACTTGTATTCTGTAGGGTTTCTTCTGTTTCTGGCTTGTTTTCTTTTATTTCCTATGTGTAGTTTGTTGGATTCCATGGATTCAGAGACACAAATTCCTGATGATTTCACTGATTTGGAGAGTGGTTATGATTCTCCTCCCGCACTTGCTTTAGAGTGTAATACTTTCAAATGGAAAGTACAAGTCATAGGTAAAATCATCACATGTGTACTCAGGATCGTCTTAGGTAGATTTATGTGAATTCATATTAATAAAAATCTATAATCATGAGAATTAAACATTGGTCATTTTTTCCTTCTAGCCACAATTATTTTTTGAGATTATACGTTTGGTCACTTTTTCTTCTTGGTAGAGATAATACAAGATCATCACATGTCTGACGCGAGATATTTGTAGAGATAATACGTTTGGTTATTACTTTTAAGTTTCAAATGTTTACCATACTTGTAAAGGCACATAGAGATCATGATTTGTCTTACTTGTCCACTGTTTACCATATACCTTATGTTTCAAATCATCTTATTGCACAAGATCATGACTTGTCTTATATTATTACTTTAAGTTTTAATTCTCTCTGTGTTTTGTTTTTTTCAAGATGATGATAGTAACATAGAAAGCAAAATGGTTACATCGAGAGATGTTTGGAAACTGCAAAATTGCAAAGTGATAGTCCATTTCGATGAGGATAGCGGTCAACCTGTTGGAGATTCTGCAGGTTTGCTTGGATCATGGTTAGGGCAATTAAGCAATGATGTGCATTTGTTACCTGTTAACTACAGCGATTGGAGAACAGTGGCTACTCACATAAAAGATAAGGCATGGGACGTAATTCATGTAACATCTAGCATCTATCAAGTTTTGTAATTTCTGCAAAATTTTAGATTCTTTAAAAACAAAAATGTGCTTGTGGTTTCATTTCAGTCAAAGTTTTGGTTTGCTGATCCAATGAGAAGAAAGAAGTATGTGATGGGTTCACTTGGGAGCAGATGTAAGGATGTCAAATTGCGCCTTTGGAAAGAACACAAACGAAATGATCGAGCTGCAATGTTGCAAAATCGACCTAAGGATGTTCCTGAAGATCAATGGTCCCACCTTGTTCAAATAAGGTTTACTGATAAGTGGAAGGTATACTTTGTATACCGGATATATATATATATATATATATAATTGCCTATTATATAGAATGCCAATAATTTTTTTTCTTTATTGAGCTTTTAGAGGATGAAAGACCGGAACACACAAAATCAGAGGAAGCACCAAACACCTCACTTATGTGGCAGAAAGAGTTTTGGAAGGAGAAGACATGAGATTGTGAGTTACTTAGATTGTTAGAAAATGACGTTTATACTAGTTTTCAACCATCAATATCGCTTTAGTTGTATAGGATTGTTTTGTTAAATTATTTGTACTGGTTCACATAAAAATATGGTACTGATATTGTATGTTATTGTTTCATGTACTTTTTTAAACAGAAAATCAAAACTGGAAAAACACCATCTCGAGCAGAGATGTTCATTGCTACTCGTACGAAACCGGATGGAAACTTTGCATCTGAGGAGGCTAAAACACACGCGGTTAGTTCCCTTTCTTTTCTCCTATGTTGCTTTCATTTTGCTTGGTAATTAATAACTTAAAAAATGAAATGTAGCTTGACCTTTATATATAAGACGTTAGCGTACATAGTCTGTGTCTGAAACAAATAATGAGCCATATGGTTTTTTTATGATTTTTATTTTAACCAAAATGCAGGTTAGAGTAAACTGTTAGTTATCCAAAAAAATTTTTAACCCTTAGTTATTTGTTCCATTAGGATTTCCAATTCATGCTACAATCAGTTAGTAATAACCCAGTCAGACATGTAACAGTCAGTTCAGACTAGAACAATTAATTAGTCAATTTTGCTGGAAATTATTTGATCTTTAATATATTTTTCAGGAAGCACTTCAGACATTACTAAGCCAAAATGCATCAACCCAAGTTACAAGCAATGATCCAGCTAGATTGGATGATGAATATGCTCAAGTTTTTGGTCCGGAGCGTTCGGGACGAGTACGTTGTGTTGGTCGTGGTCCAACACCTTCGAGATTACCAAGAAGCTCTCCTACTGTAACACCGGATATAGAAAATTCTGAGACCGTTGTTCAGTTGAAGGCAGAAGTGAAAACATTATGAGACAAAGTAAAGACAATGGATACCTTCATCCAACAGTTACTCAATTCATCTGGTGAAGAGGTAATAAACTGATCCTTTTAAATTATACATTACTATAATTTATGATATAACACTAACACATTAATGTAACTATTTAGGAAAATGCATGGGCAGCTAAACTTGCTGCAGTTTTAGCTACCATACCAAGCTCATCTAATTCTCAGGTGAATGTCATTTATATGTAATTCATAGTTACCATGTTTTATGATGATATACTAATTTAGTATGCTTTTATTTGTAGGGAATGGTTGATGGTGGTAATGAAAGGCAGGAACACGTTTAAGAGTGACTGCTATGTTTAGGAAGATTGTAGGAGATTTTAGTTTGATTAGGATTTATGCATTTGATCGTTTATCATTTTTTAGTTTATTAAGGTTTTATGCATTCCAACATTAGTGTGTTTTGTTTGGAAACGTTTTTGTAGTCTTTGTTTAATGGAAAATTGAGTTTGGAGTAGTTTTGAAAACAAATTACTTTTATTTAGTTTTTTTAAATAAATTACTTTTTACATAAATTATTTACAATTGGCATAAATACTGATGTAATTGTAAATGATGCGCTTATTAGATTCACTTTTCATAATTGACACGTTTTAATATTTATTATTTTACATCAGTTTTTGTAATTGATGTCAAATATTTACATCGTTAGTAAATAATTGATGTTATAACCAGTGTCAATTTTGATAAATGATTTCAATATATATCATTTACCATAAATGATTTTAATATTTTACATCAATTTTGGTAATTGTTACAAATATTGAAATCGATTATTAAAATTGATGCAAAAATAGCATTTTTCCATCATTAATAAAAATTGATTGAAATATTCACATCATTTATTGTAAATGATATATATTAAAATCATTTATAGAAATTGACACTAATTTTAACATCACTTATTTACTAATGATGTAAATATTTGACATCAATAACAATAAACGTTACAAAAATTAACATCGGTTAGTTTAATTGACTCAAAAATTGAAATCATTTTTTCCCGAATGACACAAATTTATATCAATTACAATAATCGATGCAAGTATTTGTAACGGTTGTTTAAACCGATTTAATGCATTTGCATCATTGCGTTCAGAGTCGTTTTTTTATTTGATGCAAAAAACGTTTGCATCACTTATAAGTGATGCAACCCTTAAAAATAAACGACACAAAACAGTCTTTTTTTTGTAGTGCACACACCACTTTTGGAGAGCTCGTCACACCCTCCCCAACAACAAGGACGTCCCACGCCCTGCACGTAACCCCCTCACGAGAACCTACAACAACTACACCACACATATCCGTCAATCACAACCAACATTTCCAGATTAAACGGTAACCTAGCGATTCTATATTCTTTCAATCACATCAAGCGTGTTACTAGCACTACAAGAAATATGTGCATTGATAGCACATGAGGATAACACGATTTCGGTAAATGCTATTGTAGAGAGTTTGATGAGGTGGGTCTTCTGTTACAGCATTATATCAATGTTATACTGTTATTTTGCTAAGCGGAAAACCAAAATCGTGATTTAGAGCCAAAATTCTGCTATTAATGTCACAAATATATTTTGAAGCTAAAATTTTGGTACTAGAATCAACAAATATTTTTTTTTTGGGTCAAGGAACACCAACAAATAAACAAAAAGAAATGACTCATTTAACATTTGCTAGATTAAAAGAAAAATGCTTACATAAACGGTTTCTCTCTCGAGCGAACAAAAGAGCGATTTTCGTTTTTTCGGCCACCGGTGTTAAGCCGGTGGTCCGGCTGTAATATATGTTCCATATTTTATCTTTCGTTGCTGCGGTTCACTTACCGCCAATAAACTTCCGGCGTTTTGCTGGATCGGCTTTCCGACTTTTGTCGGACTTTTGCTTCCCGGATCTCTGGGACTTTCTCTTCGATTCAAATCGGTTTTGTCTCTTCTTTTTAAATCGGTTTGAGTTGGAGGTTCCGGTTCCTTCGGGAACCGCTTCGATCAAGATCCACGGAGCGGAAATTGGCGAGAACCCGAAGATCTGATTCTCTCTCCACCTCGCTTCACCATGCGCTTTGGCCGGTTGGTTACTCTGCCCGATCGAGTTGAACGGGTCCGGCGGCTCTCCTTGTCCCTGCACGTGAATCCAGTCAGTGGTTCTGCAGGTATGAAGTGCTAGATATCGGTGACGACCGTGATGATTGAATCCTTCCTCCTCTAGATGCGGTGTTTCTTGCCATGGATACGGTGGATTCTGGATCGGCGGGTCTATGAAGCTGGAGCGCGGTCAGAGTCCAAACATAATTTGGGATTCCTTCGCCGGCGGTTTGCATGTCGGTCTCCCTGGTGTACCAATACGTGGCAACTCGGGTCCCACGGCGAAATGACTCGGTTCTATCCGATTTTCATTTTGTCGTTTACTTCCTGTTATGTTGGGCCATGTTTAGCCCATTATCTCTTGCACCAAATTTAATCCTCCGCTTTGTAGCCTGTACTGCTAGCCCATTGAGCCAAAAGTTTATAAAACCTTGCCGACTTAAAAAAAAAAAAAAAAAAAATTTCTTAGCTTCTGCGATCCTTGTTCCCAACCCAATTCTCATCGATTTTGAGCTAAGGCCTCAATCCCTAACTAGATTTTGAGAAATTAGACAGTGAAAAATCGATGAAGATGAAGTGAGGATGGGCGATTACGAGTTCACAGGTGACAGAGATGGGGTTCTGGAATGGGAGATGCGGCTACCTAGCGACGAAGATTTGGCATCGCTTTCTCAGTCTATGAATCCGGCGAAGAACGATCGAGGATATCAATCTCACATCGGAGACCTCTTCCTCGAACAAGAACAACAATATTTTCGGATCTCCTCCTTCTCCTCCGCCTGTCGTCATATCATAAAGCTCCGGTGGCACCATTAAAACCGTGTCTCGCTCGGTAAGCTTATATCCTCTCTCAAAGTAACTCTTTGCTTTTTATTTCATCGATTAGGTTACGCTATTGTTCAGGTTCATGTTCCAAGTTTCATTTCATTTTCTCATGTTTACTGATATGATCTTGTTACTTGTTTGTTTCTAGGGCAAGCCAAAGAAGAAGAAGACCAGATGCTTGTTGTTGGCTTTAAGGTAATGCATACACTCAGCATATACGGGGAAATCTCGATGCATAAAGTTTATATGATTTTATCTCTTTTGCTCTTTCTTCTTGTACCTGAGATTTTTTCATAAGCCAGGGAGCATACTTGTACCTGTTTTCATTGGTGTCTTTCCTGGAAATGCTGAAGGATTTAGGATATTTAGTGTTGGAATTATGTCCGGTAATCTCTGTACTGTCTCTAGAAAGTAAGAGTATGTCAATGATCAGACATAAGTCATATAATACTGGGGGTCATGATGGCTTGCTAGAGTCCGCTCATGATCTATAAGTCTTGGATTTATTGCCTTTATTATATGATCCCATATGGGTCACACGCCTAAGCTAACAGGAAACTATGAGGGAACGGTTCAGCAGAAGTACGGTAAAAGTGCTAGGCATTTACTATACTTAGAGAGATTAAAGGACCTGATTAAATCTAAGGGATTTAATCAGACTGGGAATTGGGCCCAAAAGCCCAACAGAACTAGACAAGGGTTTTATAATTAAAACTTGACCTAGCTCTTTTTTTCAAAAAAAAAACTCTCTCTGCGCCTCTCCTCTCTCTCTCTGCGCCTCCCTCTCTCTGGTCTAGCAGCCTTTCTTCCTGAAGTGTGCGTGTGTGAACCTCTGGAGGAGCTGTCCCTTGGCGGTTCTGCTGATCTCTGACGATACCTCTCTAATCCGCTGCATAAACAAGGTATTACTGAGATCCCTTTATGATTCTGAATGAGAACCTAGATCCAATATGTTTAGTTGGGTTTAATCTGACAGAATTAAACCAGGACAAACACTAAACAATCCTTCAGTGGTATCAGAGCCATTGGTTCTATTAGGATTTCTTGTTAGAATCATGTTTAGGTTGTTTAGAAGTGTTTGAATCAATCTTTGCTTGAAATTGATAAGTAAAACACTTAAGAAACAAAGTTAAAAACCCTAAACTAAAATCGCCTGATCCGATCCTTTTTGGAAAGGTATGCGTCGGAGTGTTGATCGCCAAAGGATCACACGTCTGGATCGGATTGACGCACGGACCGATCGCTTTGCCGGATCGAGTCGCGTGGTCGTTCCGATCGCGAGAGATGGACCGATCGGGTCCCGCCTCTCTCGGCCCGAGCCGTCCCGTCCCGTCCCGCCTCTCGTCCCGATCGCGTGATGCTTGCGGCTGTCCCGATCGTGTCTCGTCTCTCGATCGTGTGAAGCTTGCGACTCGGTCGTGATCGGTTCATGTGACCAATCGGTCGGTTCGGTTTGGTTTATGGTTCGGTTTAATATAATTAAAATTTAATCGTCACGGTTTACAGACTTAATAAAATTTATTAAATCTGGTTAAACCGTGATAAGAAATCCAATGTCGTTTAAAATTGGATTTAGTGCCTAAACCAGTGGTTTTCTAATTTGATTTGGTTGGACCAAATAAATTGAGAAAATCCGGTTTAGTAAATAACCGGTTAACAATTGTGGTTATCGTAGTAATTAATCTTGGTTAGACCAATTTTAATGAACCAGACCGGTTATGTCATTTAATTGGGCAATTGGGTTATGTCTTGGACATAGACCAATTCTTGGGCCTTGGGCCAAGAAGTTAAAACAATTGGGCCAGTTATTTGAGTCTCTTCTTCAGATTTAATTTAAAATTCATTTAATAATTAAAATTTGATTTTAAAATTAATCAGTTTCCAAAAATTTCAAATTAGATTGTTTCTTAGAATAGAAGTTTCTAGATTTGCATGTTTTGGATATTTAGGAAATTTCTATAGTTAGAAAGTTTCCAATTTTAGGAAGTTTCCAATTATAAAAGTTTCCAAAACAGTAGGTTTCCCAAAATGGAAAGTTTCCCAAAATAGTAATCTTCTATTTTGGGATGAATTTTTTAAGAAAACCTATAAACCTCAAACAATATCAAGCGTTGGATGTCTTGTCCAGTCTATGTCAGCTGTTGAAACCCATTCAATTGTACACATGGCCTTACAGTGTGAGGGTGTCTATCTTTTGCGTGGGTAAGACAGTTTGTGATTCATTAATGTCATTGGGAGTCCCAGACATTAGTGATTACATGACTGTATAGTCTGGTTTTCTTGACTGGGTCATCGGGAGTCCCGGACCTTGAGACATCAGATTGGATTGGGCCTCGGGCCCAGATTCACAACCAAGAGTTATATCACGGATATAATTAGCCGAAATAGGGCTTACCGATATAAGCTAAGGTTGGGTGACGGCCAGTGGCCCACTTTGATCTTAGTTATATGTGGATCTTGGAATCATTATATTCTTTTGAGGGTAACTAATGTTATTGAATATAATGCGAGTTTACTCATATTGAACATATAAACTAAAATCCTTTTTATCTTAAATTTCAGCAATGACTACAACAAGCACACAAAACACATTCTCAATCCGGTCTGTTCTCGACAAGGAGAAGCTGACTGGAACGAACTTCCTGACGTGGTCAAGGAACTTGAGGCTGGTCCTCAAGCAGGAGAAGAAGGAATATGTCCTTCGTGATCCCCTCCCCGAGAGGCCTCCAAACAATGCCGCCAGGAATCTGCACAATGCTTGGGAAAAGCATTCGTCAGATGAAAATGATGTCTATTGCCTGATGTTGGCAACCATGACTCCTGAATTGCAAATGCAGTTCGAGAGTGTGCTGTCGCCCATCGAGATAATGGCAAGCCTGAAATCGCTTTTTCAGGAGCAGGCAAGAACTGAGAGGTTCCAGACTGTTAAGAACCTCTTAGACTGCAAAATGGCTGCAAGTGCGGCAGTGAGTCCTCATGTCTTGAAGATGATGGGTTATCTCGATCATCTTCAGAAACTCGACTGCCCTATCAGCCAGGAACTTGCCTGCGACATCGTTCTGCAGTCTTTACCTGCAAGCTATGATCAGTTCATCCTGAACTTCAATATGCATGGCTTGAGTAAGACATTGCCTGGGCTTCACGGAATGCTCAAGACTGCAGAGCCCAACTTGAGGAAAGCCAAGGACCCCAACGTGCTTATGGTGCAAAAGGGCAAGGGCTTTAAGAAATCCTCTGCCAAGGACAAGGGAAAGGCTAAGGCTGTTCAAGTCTCGGACAAGGACACGTCAAAGCCCAAGCCCAAGTCCAAGGCTGGGCCTACTGACATCTGCAGGTTCTGCAAAGAACCAGGGCATTGGAGGAGAGAATGTAAGAAATTCTTGGAAGGTCTAAAGGAATTGAAGAAGAAGACTCTGGAGACTTCTTCATAAGGTATTTTTGTTATAGAAGTTAATACAACTACTTCTGATAATACCTCATGGGTTATGGATACTGGTTGTGGGGCTCATATTTGTACTAATATGCAGGCACTCAGCAACAGTAGGAGGCTGAAGCAAGGACAAGTGGAGCTACGAGTTGGGAATGGAGCGAAAGTTCCTGCACTAGCTGTAGGCACATACTTGTTGTCTTTACCTTCGGGATTGGTTTTAGAACTTAATAACTGCTATTTTGTACCTGCGATAAGCAGAAATATTATTTCAGTTTCTTTGTTGGATTTGGAAGGTTATGATTTTTCAGTTAAGAATAAATTATGTTCCTTCAATCGCAATAATTTGTTCTATGGTTGTGCCCCTCTTACGAATGGGCTTTACATACTTGATCAATCCGCACCAATTTATAACATTAATACCAAACGGTTCAAACCTAATGAGGAGAACCGAACGTTTCTATGGCATTGTCGTTTAGGGCACATCAGTGAGAAACGCATTAAAAGGCTCCATTCGAATGGACTTCTTGGCTCATTTGACTTTGAGTCATGTGAGAAATGCGAATCCTGCCTGATGGGCAAAATGACGCGGGCCCCCTTTAATAAACCCAACGAGAGGGCCAGTGACTTATTGGGCCTGATACACACTGATGTGTGTGGCCCAATGTCCACAAATGCAAGAGGAAACTATCAGTACTTCATTACTTTCACTGATGATTTCAGCAGGTATGGATATGTTTATTTAATGAAACATAAGTCTGAATCGTTTGAGAGATTCAGAGAATTCCAAAATGAAGTACAGAACCAACTTGGCAAAAGCATTAAAGCTCTTCGGTCCGACCGAGGAGGAGAATACTTGAGCCAAGAGTTCAGTGATCATCTGAGAGAGTGTGGGATAGTTTCCCAACTCACTCCTCCTGGAACACCTCAATGGAATGGTGTGTCTGAGAGGAGGAATCGGACCTTATTGGATATGGTTCGGTCTATGATGAGTCACACAGACCTTCCAATATCCCTTTGGGGATATGCTCTGCTAACAGCAGTGTTCACTCTAAATAGAGCGCCATCAAAAGCAGTAGCTAAGACACCATATGAATTATGGACTGGAGAAACTCCAGTGCTGTCTTATCTTAGAATTTGGGGTTGTGAAGCATATGTCAAGAGATTAATCTCTGACAAGCTTACGCCAAAGTCTGATAAATGCTACTTCATTGGTTATCTGAAGGAGACCAAGGCTTATTACTTCTACCTACGATCCGAGAACAAGATTTTTGTTGCCCGTGATTGTAATTTTCTTGAGAGGGAGTTTCTCTCTAAGAAAAACAGTGGTAGTAAGGTACTGCTTGAAGAAATTCAAGATGAACAGGATACTGCTCAACCTAATGAGGAAGAGCAGCATGAGGACCTACAAGAAATTGTAGAGCCTGAACCTGTGGTACCTGAAGTTCGAAGATCCGGGAGGATCCGTCACGAACCCGAGAGATATCAAGGATTCCTCGTGACTAACTGTCATGATCTTCTGATCATTGATGGTGATGAACCATCGAACTTCAATCAAGCCATGATGGGCCCAGATTCCTCTAAGTGGCGTAAGGCCACTGATTCCGAAATGGACTCCATGTCGGTCAACCAAGTGTTTTCGTTGGTTGACTTACCCGCTGGTGTAAAAGCCATCGAGTGCAAATGGATCTTCAAGAAGAAGATTGACGTGGATGGAAATGTCCAGATTTATAAAGCCAGGTTGGTGGCAAAAGGTTTCAGGCAAGTTCACGGTGTGGATTATGATGAAACCTATTCTCCAGTGGCTATGATGAAATCTATTCGGATTCTACTAGCAACTGCAGCTTTTCATGATTATGAAATTTGGCAGATGGACGTGAAAACCGCCTTCCTGAATGGAATTCTGGAAGAGGATGTGTATATGACACAACCTGACGGTTACATAGATCCAAAGAATGCTGGGAAAGTATGCAAGCTTCATAAATCCATTTATGGATTGAAGCAAGCATCGAGGAGCTGGAATCTTCGTTTTGATGAAGCGATCAAGCAATTTGACTTCATCAGAAACGAAGAAGAACAATGCGTGTATAAGAAGACTAGTGGGAGCAAGATAGTATTTCTTATTCTGTATGTCGATGACATACTGCTTCTCGGAAACGACGTACCAATGCTGCGGTCGGTAAAGGACTGGCTTGGAAGTTGTTTTTCCATGAAAGACATGGGTGAAGCCGCATACGTTCTTGGAATCCGGATCTACCGGGATAGATCTAAAAGGCTGATAGGCTTGTGTCAAGATTCATACATTGACAAAGTCCTGCATAGATTCAGCATGGCAGATTCCAAGAAGGGCTTCACGCCAATGGTACATGGCACAACGCTAAGCAAGAAGCAGAGCCCTACGACGGCTGCTGAGCTTGAGCGCATGAAGAATATTCCTTATGCATCTGCAATAGGATCTATCATGTATGCCATGATCTGTACTCGTCCTGATGTTGCTTATGCATTGAGCATGACGAGTAGATACCAGTCAAATCCAGGTGAAAACCACTGGATTGCCGTCAAGAATATCCTGAAGTATCTAAGACATACTAAGGATAAGTTCTTGGTGTACGGCGGAAGTAATGTGCTTGAAGTCAGTGGATTCACGGACGCAAGTTTCCAGACAGACCAAGATGATTTCCGGTCACAGTCCGGTTATATCTTTTGTCTGAATGGCGGTGCAATCAGTTGGAGAAGCTCCAAGCAAGACACCGTTGCTGATTCCACTACAGAAGCTGAATATGTCGCCGCCTCAGAAGCAGCGAAGGAAGCTGTTTGGATACGAAAGTTCATTATTGAACTAGGTGTGATACCGAATGCAGCTGAGCCTCTGGCACTGTTTTGTGATAACAATGGTGCTATAGCTCAGGCAAAGGAACCAAGATCACACCAGAAATCCAAGCATATACTAAGAAGATTTCACTTGATACGTGATATCATAAATAGAAAGGAAGTCAAGATCAGCCGAGTTCCGACAGATGATAATGTCGCTGATCCATTGACAAAGCCACTCCCAAGGCCTAAGCTCGAGTACCTGACTGAAGCTGTAGGCATTAGAGACATTGAAATGTAATCTAAATTTGAGTGGGAGTTTGAGGGCTTTTGATATGTTCTTGTAAAACATTTGAGATGTTTAATAATAAAATTATTTTTCAAGATTATTTTAACTGTGATGAAATAATCGTTCCAAAATGATATGAACCATTTTATAGGTCATCGAAGTAAGTGACTTGATCTTGAGTCATCAAAGTCATTTAGCTTGATCATGAGACCCTATATTTGATAGATGGCTTATATCATCCTGTCCCTAGTCGAAGGTTGTTGAAATTGGAACACCAACAACCGCGTGAGACTAGATTGGTATGTGACTTATGACAAAGTCTCAGGATGTCATAGATGCACGGCATCAAAGTCAGTACATAGGTGTATGTTGGGGTACATACGACCGGACATGACCCGCTTATAAGAACTCTTCAGGATATTTATATCTGTGTCATAAGAGATTCTTACTACGACTATAGAGTATAGTCCTTAGACCTGAGTTCGCATGCATGTGACTGCACATCAACTGATGCGCTTTGATCATTGTCTAACGCTGTCGTTAAGCAATAGTTATAAGGACCTTGTTTGGGTGTATTATGAAATGAGTAGTTTACAGTGATGGAACAAGACGGGATTTGTCCCTCCAATATAAATAGAGTGAATATCTCTAGGCCAATCGGAGATTTGAATACTGGAAAATGCATGGCCATGCTCAAACGGACTGTCCCGAGTCGTTTGGATTGTCAGTATCAAATCGGAGTCTGATGAACATTATTAGGCTTTATAAGGATGACACTCATCTTGCCTTATGACTAATCGAGATATTGAGACAAAAGAAATATGAATACAGAGATTCCAGTACAAGTGGGAGATTGTTGGAATTATGTCCGGTAATCTCTGTACTGTCTCTAGAAAGTAAGAGTATGTCAATGATCAGACATAAGTCATATAATACTGGGGGTCATGATGGCTTGCTAGAGTCCGCTCATGATCTATAAGTCTTGGATTTATTGCCTTTATTATATGATCCCATATGGGTCACACGCCTAAGCTAACAGGAAACTATGAGGGAACGGTTCAGCAGAAGTACGGTAAAAGTGCTAGGCATTTACTATACTTAGAGAGATTAAAGGGCCTGATTAAATCTAAGGGATTTAATCAGACTGGGAATTGGGCCCAAAAGCCCAACAGAACTAGACAAGGGTTTTATAATTAAAACTTGACCTAGCTCTTTTTTTCAAAAAAAAAAAACTCTCTCTGCGCCTCTCCTCTCTCTCTCTGCGCCTCCCTCTCTCTGGTCTAGCAGCCTTTCTTCCTGAAGTGTGCGTGTGTGAACCTCTGGAGGAGCTGTCCCTTGGCGGTTCTGCTGATCTCTGACGATACCTCTCTAATCCGCTGCATAAACAAGGTATTACTGAGATCCCTTTATGATTCTGAATGAGAACCTAGATCCAATATGTTTAGTTGGGTTTAATCTGACAGAATTAAACCAGGACAAACACTAAACAATCCTTCATTTAGGACCATTTATGGCGATACAGTAGGATTAATTAGACAAAAAAAAATTGACACTTTGTGGTAGTAACTGTGGATGAAGAGGCAGTGACTTAGAATGACATCATGTCTGGTTGGATTGGACGGTCAGTGACACATATATTTGTTTGTGGTTGAAATTTTTCTTGCAGTCGGTAGAAGCCAAGTGAGATGTTCCAACTCTTGGTCAACTTGGAATTGAGCCACAAGAGGTGATATTCTACTCTTGGTCAACGTGGAATTGAGCCACAAGAGGTGATATTCTCTGAGAATCTCTTCACGTGAGACAAGAGAGAAAAAAGGATTTATTAGTTACGTCTTTATATGTATATTGATCCAGGTGACCTGAGGAATGCAATTCGTGGGTGGTGAAAGCAAGGATTTGCTCCCACCATATGAAGGCAAATCGGTCTTGGAACTTGGAGCTGGTATTGGTCGTTTCACTGGTGACTTGGCTCAAAAGGCTGGTGAACTCATTGCTCTTGACTTCATTGATAGCGTCATTAAGAAGGTTTTTGCTAATTTGATCACCTTCTTAGTTATTATTTTTTTGCTTCATTGTTCGTGACTCTAATCTTTATATCTTGAATGTTTTTTTTTTTTTGCAGAATGAAAGTATCAATGGGCACTACAAGAATACAAAGTTTATGTGTGCTGATGTTACATCCTCTGACCAGAAGATCACCGATGGATCCCTTAACTTGATATTCTCCAACTGGTTGCTGATGTATCTTTCTGACAAAGAGGTAACATAAAACAAAATTCGTAATGAGAAATTAAGTTTTTAATGGTTTTGTTTGAATGCAGGTGGAGCTTTTGGCAGAAAGGAGGGTTGGTTGGATCAAAGTTGGAGGATACATTTTCTTCCGAGAGTCTTGCTTCCACCAATCTGGAGACAGCAAGCAGAAATCCAACCCGACCCACTACCGTGAACCCCGTTTCCATACCAAGGCTCTTACTCCATTTACATTTACAGAACTGCAGTAAGAAGAATGCCTATGCTTAAGAACTTGTTCAGATTTATGAAAGTTTCAGTGGGTTTGTTATTTTTTCACGTGAGTAGGCAGAGTTTTTGAGTACTTTTGGAAGAAGGCAACGATCAAACCCTGATATCTTCATGCTTCTACTATGGCATTGTTTGTGTGTTTACTTAATGTTGTATGTCTTTTTTCTGCATACATGATCTTTTGAAAGTATACAAAGAGACAGGGAACAGAATGTTGGGACCTGATTATTCGACGAAATTCTCTCCATGGCTTGCCTTTAAGTGTATCTCTCCTCGGTTTATCTACGAAGAAGTCAGATCATTCAAACCTTTATCCACTTTCCCAAACTATATAGCAGTGTTCAGACAAAACAGGAAGACGACTAATACAGTTGTAACAGTTGTTGTTGCTCAAGTCTCCTTTACACTCGAAAAGACCAGTAATGGTGGTTTGGCTCGTTGTACCAGTAGTGGTTTTGTAGAACCTGGTTTTAGTCGATTGAGAGAATGTACCTCAATATTCAATTATCTCTGTAATAGGAAGTGAGTTAAAATGTTGGTTTGATCAATACCATGTTTTAGTTATATACATTTGGTTGATTAGTTTTCAATTGTTTCAGATCCTTCTAATTGGTGATGGTGTTAAAATATACAAAATCATGATTTTGATTTTAGGGTATATTTAGGGGTTAGGGGTTAAAATATTATTATTTTTTTGTAATTTTCGAAATTGAATAAAAATACAAATTAATAACTTGTTATATTATAAGTTTAATTTTAATAACATAATCTTAAAAATAAAAATTTCAAATAATATAAAAATAAATGTCTCATAAACATTTGATTCAGAGGTTAAGGTATTGGAGGGTTTAGGGTATTGGAGAAATTATGATGTTTAATTTAGAGATTAGTATATTATAGAGTTTAGGATATTGCAATTTATTTCTTTTATTTATAACATAACTTATTGTCTTTTATATTATCTTATGATGTAAATAGGGTTTAGGGCAATGAAATACAACTAATTTAGTTGTAATTTTCTAACTAAGTATAACATATGAAAAATTATTATCTCATAACATTATAAGTTATGACAACTTATAATACTATAATCTATAAAAATAACTGCAATAATTATAAAAACTAATATCTCACAAACATTTTGTTTATCGTTTAAGGTATTGCAAGGTAGGGTTAGGGTATTGGATGATAAGAGTTTTTGATTAGTGAGTCATTCATTAATTTATGATATAGAGTTTGAGTCTTTAATTAGTTAGTCTTTGATTAGTTTAGGATGTATGGTTGGAGTTTTTGATTAGTTTAGGGTATAGAGTTTGGATTTTAACAGTGTTCTAAAACGCGCTAGGCGCTTGCTAGGCGGTGGACGAACGCCTAGCGCCTAGCTGTATACGCGGACTCCTAAGCGGGGCCTATACGGATAATATATATATATTTTACGGAGAATAAATCTTTTATATATTATAGTTTTAGAAAAAAAATAAAACATAGACTCAAATAACAAATTGAATAAACTTTGATAAATTAAAGTAAAAATATAGTTTTAAAATATATAAATGATCTCCAACGATAATAAAAAATCATAATCTTTTTAAAAAATTAAATAAAGATATATAGTTTTTAAACTTACTCTCAAAATGAATTAAATTTTTTTAGTCTAAAAACTTATAATAACTATTATTCAAACTAAATAGTCTTGACATACATAATAAAATATAATTATACAATTTTTTAAAAAAAATTTCAAAACGGCCGCCTAGGCACCCGCCTAGGCCGCGTAATGGCCGCCTAAACGTTATTAGGCGTCCGATTTTTTTAAAACCGCCTAACCCACCGCATAGTGTAAAATCGGAACGTTCGACCACCGCCTAGCGCCCAGGCGCCGCCTAGGCGACCGCCTAGGCCGCGTTTTAGAACACTGGATTTTAAGGTATAATATTTTTAAACATTAACCTCAATCCTTAAACATAAAATTTGTAACCTTTAAAAGTATAATTGCATAAGATTTACACCATAAACATAAATCCTAAGGATCTAAACCTACATTTCTAACTCTTAATCATAGGTACTAAATTTCTAATTGTATATTATTAAATATAAACATCATATAATATACAAAAACAAATTAAAAATATATAAAAATTCAAGTATAATTATTTTTTTCTTCCTAAATTTTAAAATTTTAACTCTATACCCTAAACACAACCCTAAACCCTAAACTTTTAAACCTTTAATAATAAACATTAAAAATTTAAACATCAAATAAATAATTGTGTTTTAGAGCTTCTGCTAAAAAATTTTGTTTTGGAGCCCAAATTTTTGGTTTAGCCCGACAAAAATTTTGGTTTCTTCAAACCCCATTTCTTCTCCATGTTTCTTTTTCCTGGCGATCTCTTCCCTATGGATTCTCTGTCAATATTTGAGAAATCAAACACAAATGGCAAGCTCTCGATTCCCTGTTTCACTACCTCTAGCTATGTCTTCACTTGTTGTCCTCTATCATTATCTCTCAAAATCAGAGACAAATTTCCCACAAACCCTAAATCGATCTCTCTGTTGACAGGCGGAAGAGGAAGGAAACCAAGAGTTGCGCTTGTTGCTGGAGGAAGACAAAGAGGTCGAGGGCGAGGTGGTCGGTCGAACCTTTCTGCTAATTTGGAAGGTTTGTATCTACTCTTTTCACTCTCTCTATCTCTCTCTTTTAAAGCTCGATTCTTTCTTCTATTTCGTTTGCATATGTGTAATCAGAGACATATTTTTGCCGTGGATGATTGATAGTTAGTTGATATTCCGTATATTTCTGGAGTGTTGAAGTTATCAATGTCTCTCGAATAATCTAATCTGGGCTTTTAGTGAATTAAAAGTCTTCCGTCTTTGCTCGGATTCAAGTTTTTGAGAATTGGCTCTATTGCAAAAAAAATATCAATTGTTTCCTTGGATCAGTGAGCTCTTTATGTTCTTAGTCATTGCGTCTTAAATGTGTTCCATGGTCTGTTAGAAGCTCTTACCTAATACTTTGATTGCTCATATTGGTTTTCTTACTCTATGATCTTGTAGATGAACAAGAAGAAGCGAGATGGGACAATAACAATATCGAGGGATGGGAGGAGAAAAGGTAGTTCATATGAGTTTATTTAAATGACAAAAACTACGGATGTTCATTTGCATCACAGCATAGGGCTTGCTAATCGCATTGACAATGGAGTACACGATATATTTATGTTAATGCTGGACTCTTTTTTCCATATGTGTAGCTGCATTTGATGTTTCGGATTATCTTTCTTGTCGTCTAGCCTCATAAATATTGTCCTTTGAGTTGCGGCATAGGGCTTGCTACACATGTATCGATCTGGTTTCAAAATGGACTACTCAATCTGTTTTGTTAATACTAGAATCTTATCAGATTCATCTTTGTTGTCGTGTAGTCTCATGGATCAATGATCGTAATTTGCATCGAGCCATAGGGTTGTTAAATATAGTAACGTACTAGTCCCAGAAATATTATGAAACTCAAATGCATTGTCTGTTAGGGCCTCGTTAGTATCAATATTTTATTACTTTTTTTATCTCTTGCCATTGCAAGCCCTAACACTTAAAGTGAACTTACAGAGCTAAGAGGCGAGCAAGTTACCAATGGAAAGCAATGAAGAAGATCAAATGGTGTTCTTAGATCATACATCCCGAGCAACACGGGGAAAACGGTATGAGACCAGTCAAGCTAAGCTTCTACTTGAAGAATGGGTTTCGCCATGTGATACAAAAAATTATCTCATGGAATCATTGTTCAATCGTTCCTGGTGGTGGTGCGACTTTGGTGCATCTCTCCACTGTTGTTCCTGCCATTAAGGAGAAGTTGTATGATGCTGATGAACGTTTGGGGAGCTGATATAGTACAGAAGGTAAGATTCACAAGTTTTATAATTTGGTTTAAAGCTACAAGTGATCAGTTAAAATCAAAACTTATAAGGGTTTATGTTTTCAGTACAACATGCTTTTGAATCCTGAGATATATCGCTTCTTGTTATACTTTGATTTTTTTTCATTTTTGTTGTAGTTTTCCCCCTATTTTATGGTTCCCTAGATTGTTCTGAAATAAGTAACATTCTTATATGTTCTTTTTGTTGGGATAGTGTCCTGAAATCACACTTGTACTCACTCCTGATGATAGTTGTGTGTCGAGATCAGACATTCGTATAATACTGGGCGGTTGCAATGTTTTGCTAGAAGCCTCTTGCAATCTGTAAGTTGTATACTTACTGCCAGTATTATATGATCCTATAGGGTCACACACCTAAGCAAACTGGAAGCTAAGACATGGGAATGATCATTATGGTAATGATCATATTAATGTGTATTGGATACACATTATTATCGAGATAATGGTGTTGTGTCGATCGACACAGCTTGTGTGTCGGTCGACACAGTTCGGGTTTCGAAAGGGCTTTTCGAAATTAAGACTTAAACAAGTCTGGCCCGTTAAGTATGTTTTAGGTCGAATAAAACTAAAAGGTTTCGACCTAAAACGTGGGCCGTCGAGTTTTTCTCAGAGAGAAGAGCAGAAACACTAGAAACAAAGGATTCCCATTGATCCGGCACTAGCATCCCGTTTCCAGCTTGTGTGCGTGTGTATCTGGTAGAGGCAAGGCACCTGCGTTGCTCAACTGATCTCGTTCACCATTTCATTCCGCTGCCAGTACAAGGTAAGAACGAGGTTGGTTAAATTTTAATATATCAAACCCTAGATCCTAGGAGATCCAACAGTGGTATCAGAGCGTTGTTAGGGTTTAGACTATTGAATCTGATGCAATTAATTCGAAAACTGATGTTGTTAAATTGAATATTGCATGCTAAATCATGTTTTCAAAGTGTTAATCTCGGATTATGTGCCTGTTGAAAATGATGAAACTGTTGAAATCGCACTGTGTCGATCGACACTAAGCGTGTGTCGGTCGACACGCCGCGAAATAACTCGTAAAATTTTTAGGGTTTGTCGCAGAGTATCGATCGACACAAAGCGTGTGTCGGTCGACACAGAGCGAAAACTCGTAAATAATTTTACGGTTTCGATCTGAGATCGAGTACCTGTATTCCTGCTGTGTCGATCGATACACTGGGTGTGTCGGTCGACACAGGCAAAGCGATTAGATAGATCGGTTCAATTGGATTGAATCGGTTATCTCGCTCGGTTAATTTTAATTAACCAATTGGTTCTGGTTTGGTAATGTCGATCGACACAGAGTTGTGTGACGATCGACATAGACCATTAAACCGAACCGGTTCAATTAGATTGAATCGGTTAATGAAATTCGATCCGCTTTGACCGGTTATCGAAGACCGGTTTAAATTATGTTGTGTCGACCGATGCCAATGGTTGGCATCGATCGACACACCATTCGCAGAATTACTGGTTGGACCATAAATTTGCCTATACCAGATCAAATTTAACCCCAAAGTTCTAGTTGAACCTAAACTTAATAAAACTAAATGTTTTAATTAAATTAATAACTTCTTGAATGTATATTGGATATACATCAAGATTAAAATAATTCTTTTCCTCAACAAAATATCAAGTGATCTTGATGTCTTGCCCAATCTTGTCTACTGTCAAGACTTGTGTCGTTTGTTGGATAGTCTTGGAGTCCTTGGTATCCACTGCAACATGAGTAAGGCAGGTGGTCATTGACAGACTTGCAGTGCGACTGTCAGTGATCACAATACAGAAGAGATTGGTTTTATTTGACTGGGCTATCAGAAGTTCTGGGCCCAGAGACATCAGAGTGGATTAGGCATAGTTTGTCTCATCCACGACCAAGAGTTGTACTGGGTACAATTAGCAATGATTTGCTTACCTAGATAACTAAAGTTTGGGTGATGGCGAGTCTCCCACTCAGATTTTGGTGAAGTATGGATCTTGGCTCATTGTATTCATGTGAGGAAACATAGTTTTGAATACAATGCGAGTTTTCTTATTAGATAAGAATTCTCATTTCTTGAGCATTATAACTAAAACCTATACCTCTTTTAATTACAGCTATGTCTGTCTCAACTCACATCAACACTTTCTCACTAAGATCCGTCCTTGAGAAGGACAAGTTAAATGGATCAAGTTTCTTGGAATGGTATCGGAACCTGAGAATAGTTCTCACGCAGGAGAACAAGGAATATGTCCTTGAAAGAGTTCTCACCGAGAGGCCACGTTCCAATGCCCCGCAGACAGAAAAGAATGCTTGGGATAAGCATTCAGCTGACGTCAAAGATGTTAATTGTCTAATGCTGGTGACTATGAACTCTGAGCTGCAAAAGCAATATGAGAACGTGATGTCACCCATTGAGATGATTAACAGCCTGAAAGCTTTGTTTCAGGAGCAAGCTCGCACAGAGAGATACCAGACGGTTAAATCTAATGGATTGCAAGCTGGCTAAGGACAGTCCAGTAAGTCCTCATGTCCTTAAAATGATGGGTTACATTGATAACCTGGGGAAACTGGACTGTGCCATTAGCCAGGAGCTAGCCACTGACATGATTCTGCAGTCTTTGCCGTCGTGTTTTGATCAGTTCATCATGAACTACAACATGCAAAACATGACTAAGACATTGACTGAGTGGCACGACATGCTGAAGACAGCAGAGCCGAATCTCAAGAAGGCAACTCCCAGTGTACTGATGGTACAAGGGGGTAAAAGGTTTAATAAACCTAAAAAGAATAAAGGAAAGGCCCAAGTTGTCCAGACTGAGAGTCAGGACAAGCCCAAGCCGAAGCCCAAATCCGGGCCTTCTCCTGAGGATAAGTGCAACTACTGCAAGCAGTTAGGGCATTGGAAGAGAGACTGCAAGAAGTTCATGGAAGATTACAAGAAGCTGAAGAAGACGTATGATGCGTCTGACTCAGGTATTTATGTTATCGAACTTAATGTTATGTCTTCTAGTTCTACTTCGTGGGTATTGGATACCGGCTGCAGTGCTCATATTTGTACTAATGTGCAGGCAATAAGAAACAGTAGAACGCTGAAGAAAGGAAAAGTGGAGCTACGGGTCGGGAATGGAGCTAAGGTTGCTGCACTGGCCGTAGGCACCTACGATTTGTCTTTACCTTCGGGCATGGTTTTAGCTTTGAATAATTGCTACTTTGTACATGCGATTAGCAGAAACATAATTTCAGTTTCCATTTTGGATTTGGAAGGTTTTGATTTTGCTGTTAAGAATAAAGTTTGTTCTTTTAATCGTGATGGTACGTATTATGGTAGCGCCCCATTAGATAATGGGTTATATGTTTTAAACCAAGAAATGCATGTCTTTAACATAAATACAAAGTGGTTTAAGTCCAATGACGAAAACCCGACTTTCTTATGGCATTGTCTTTTGGGCCATATCAATGAGAAACGCATCCAAAGGCTCCATCGAAATGGGCTTCTGGGCTCATTTGATTTTGAATCATGTGAGAAATGCGAATCTTGTTTGATGGGCAAAATGGCTAGAGCCCCTTTCAACAAACCAAATGAAAGGGCCAGTGATTTATTGGGCCTTGTTCATACTGATATATGTGGGCCAATGAGTACTGTTGCTAGAGGAACTTACAAGTACTTCATTACCTTCACTGATGATTTCAGTAGGTATGGCTATGTCTACTTGATGAGACACAAGTCAGAATCCTTTGATAGATTCAAGGAATTCAAGAATGAAGTACAGAACCAACTTGGCAAAAGTATTAAAGCTATGCGATCGGATCGCGGAGGAGAATACTTGAGTCAAGAGTTCAGCGACTATCTGAGCGAGTGTGGAATTATTTCACAACTCACTCCTCCTGGAACACCCCAATGGAATGGAGTATTAGAGAGGAGGAATCGAACATTATTGGATATGGTTCGGTCTATGATGAGTCATTCAAATCTTCCATTATCCTTTTGGGGATACGCTCTAGAAACGTCTGCGTTTACACTAAACAGGGTGCCATCTAAATCAGTGGAAAAGACACCACATGAATTGTGGACTGGGAACATTCCTAGTCTGTCTTTCCTGAAGATTTGGGGTTGTGAGGCTTATGTCAAACGTTTAATTTCCGACAAGCTTGCACCCAAATCAGATAAATGCTACTTTGTTGGTTATCCTAGGGAAACCAAGGCATACTACTTTTACAACCAATCTGAGAACAAAGTATTTGTTGCTCGGGACTGTTCTTTTCTTGAGAGGGAGTTTCTCTCTAAGAAAAACAGTGGGAGTAAAGTACATCTTGAAGAAATTCGAGATGCACAGGAGACTGCTCAACCTGCTGAGGAAGAGCAGCAGTTGGATCCACAAAGTTCTGTGGAACCGGCGCCTGTGGAGCCTGAAGTTCGCAGATCCGGAAGGATCCGTCACGAACCCGAGAGATACTATGGATTACTCGTGACCAATTCCAATGATCTGTTGATCATTGATAGTGACGAACCAGCGACCTTCGCGGAAGCAATGATGGGCCCAGACTCCGAAAAATGGCTTGGAGCCTCTAAATCCGAAATGGGATCCATGTCAGAAAACCAAGTATGGTCCTTGGTCGATTTACCTAATGGTGCAAAAGCCATTGAGTGTAAATGGATCTTCAAGAAGAAGATTGACGTGGATGGCAATGTGCAAATTTACAAAGCGAGGTTGGTGGCTAAAGGTTTCAAGCAAATTCATGGGATTGACTATGATGAAACCTATTCCCCAGTCGCTATGCTTAAGTCCATTCGGATTCTTCTAGCAATTGTCGCTCATTATGACTATGAGATTTGGCAAATGGATGTCAAAACCGCATTCCTGAATGGTATTCTGGAAGAGGATGTGTATATGGCACAGCCTGAAGGTTTTGTTGATCCTAAGAGCGCTGGGAAGATATGCAAGCTTCATAAATCCATTTATGGATTGAAGCAAGCATCACGGAGTTGGAATCTTCATTTTGATGAAACAGTAAAACAATTTGGTTTTATCAAGAACGAAGAGGAACCATGTGTATACAAGAAGACTAGTGGGAGCAGAATTGCGTTTCTTATACTGTATGTCGATGACATACTCCTCCTCGGTAATGACGTTCCGTTGCTTCAGTCTGTTAAGACTTGGCTCGGAAGTTGTTTTTCCATGAAAGACATGGGAGAAGCCGCGTACATTCTTGGAATCAGAATCTATAGAGATAGAGTGAACAGGCTGATTGGATTGTGCCAGGACACTTATATTGATAAGGTGTTGCACAGATTCATGATGTATGATTCCATGAAGAGCTTCATACCGATGTCTCATGGCATTAGTCTCAGCAAGAAGCAGTGTCCGGTGACACATGCTGAGCGGGAGCGCATGAATATGATTCCTTATGCTTCTGCAATAGGATCTATTATGTATGCCATGCTCTGTACTCGTCCAGATGTAGCTTACGCGTTAAGCATGACGAGTAGATACCAATCTGATCCAGGTGAAGTTCACTGGATAGCTGTCAAGAATATTCTCAAGTATTTGAGACATACTAAGGATAAATTCCTTGTGTATGAAGGAAGTGAAGAACTTGTGGGGAATGGATTCACCGATGCGAGTTTTCAGACGGACATAGACGATTTCCGATCACAATCTGGATATGTCTTCTGTCTAAATGGCGGTGCAGTGAGCTGGAAGAGCTATAAGCAGAATACCGTAGCTGATTCCACGACAGAAGCTGAATATGTTGCTGCTTTAGAAGCGGCAAAGGAAGCTGTTTGGATCAAGAAGTTCATGACTGAACTTGGTGTGGTTCCTAGTATCTTGGAGCCAGTGGCTTTGTTTTGTGATAACAACGGAGCCATTGCTCAGGCGAAAGAACCCAGGTCGAGAGGAGATATCACCTGATTCGTGATATCGTCAACAGAGGTGATGTGAAGATCAGCCGAGTTCCGTCGGACGAGAATGTCGCTGATCCTCTGACTAAGTCACTCCCAAGGCCTAAGCATTAAATTCATACGACTGCTGTAGGTATTAGAGATCTTAAGATGTAATCTTGATTCTAGTGGGAGTTTTGGTTTTATTTTAGTTATAATAAGACGCTCTTGTAAACGTTTTTTGGATATGTTTAATGAAATTTGATTTCAGCATTATTTATTGTGATCTAAATAATGGTCCCAAAATAAGTTTATGTCACATTATAGGTCATCAAGTTGAGGACTTGATCATGAAACCCTATAAGTCATGGATGATATAAATTATGTTTTGTCCCTAGTCGAGGTTGTAAAAGTGGGACAATGGCAACCGCGAGAGACTAGATTGTGAGGTGACTGTTGACTAAGTTTCATGGAGCCAATGATATGATTATCGCAGTCAGTCAAATAGATATATGTTGGTGAACATATGATCGGACATGATCCGCTGATGAGAAGTCTACAAGATAGTTATATCTGTGTCATAAGAGGTTCTCATTACGACTATAGAGTATAGTCCTCAGACCTGAGTTCATCATGCTTTCTTGCATATGAATTGGTACACTTTGACTTTTTCAAACGTCGATCCGTAACTGGCGACTATAACAGCACTGTTCAAGTATATCATGAAGTGTGCGTTGAAATAGGGATGGAACAAGATGGGATTTGTCCCTCCTGATTAACGGGAGATAAATATCTCAAGGCCTATCGAAGATTTAATACTGAGAAAAATGTGTGGTCGCACTCAAACGAACTGTAGTTCAGTTGTTTGTAATGTTCAGTATGAGATCATGAGTTCGATAAACACGAGGTTGGCTTAATAAGGATGACATTAATCTTGCCTTATGCCAAATCGAGATATAGAGACAAAAGGATTATAGGAATTGATGATTCCAGTACAAGTGGGAGATTGTTGGGATAGTGTCCTGAAATCACACTTGTACTCACTCCTGATGATAGTTGTGTGTCGAGATCAGACATTCGTATAATACTGGGCGGTTGCAATGTTTTGCTAGAAGCCTCTTGCAATCTGTAAGTTGTATACTTACTGCCAGTATTATATGATCCTATAGGGTCACACACCTAAGCAAACTGGAAGCTAAGACATGGGAATGATCATTATGGTAATGATCATATTAATGTGTATTGGATACACATTATTATCGAGATAATGGTGTTGTGTCGATCGACACAGCTTGTGTGTCGGTCGACACAGTTTGGGTTTCGAAAGGGCTTTTCGAAATTAAGACTTAAACAAGTCTGGCCCGTTAAGTATATTTTAGGTCGAATAAAACTAAAAGGTTTCGACCTAAAACGTGGGCCGTCGAGTTTTTCTCAGAGAGAAGAGCAGAAACACCAGAAACAGAGGATTCCCATTGATCCGGCACTAGCATCCCGTTTCCAGCTTGTGTGCGTGTGTATCTGGTAGAGGCAAGACACCTGCGTTGCTCAACTGATCTCGTTCACCATTTCATTCCGCTGCCAGTACAAGGTAAGAACGAGGTTGGTTAAATTTCAATATATCAAACCCTAGATCCTAGGAGATCCAACACTTTTATGATTATAGATAGGGTGCTAAGGTTACATGGAGTTATATTAATCGGATATTTGGACAGCCCTCAATTATCCGAGAATCCTCCATCGGTAAAGCTTCCTTCTAATGTTGTGGGATCATACTTAAGACATTACAACTATTAAGTTTATGTTTTCAGTTGAACTTGTGTTTGTGTTTGTTGGTATACTTGAGTATGTATTGCTTGTTTGAGTATGTATTGCTTGTTTATGGATGTTTATGTTTTAGATCTTAAGACGTTTTCTAGTCAATGTCATGCAGGTGAGGATAGCAAATGAATGTGGAACGGTTCTGTCAATGGCGTTATGGTTTTGTGAGGATAGGCGAGAGAGGAGACCAACAATGTCATAAGTGGTGAAGTAGAAGCTAGCAAGGATGTAAGAGGTTAAGGAATTTTGAGAGTACTATTAGTATATTAAGTTAAAACCTGTGTTTTTGTTGATATTTGCTACTATGTATTTGATATTTGATTAGTAATCAATAAAAGAAATCCAATTTTCAAATATAATAATAAAATAATAATATACTTTGGACTACGGACGATCGCATTTTAAGCCCGTTGTAGTCCATTTAGTAATGTAGTTCTGCGGACGATCGCATTGTAAGCCCGTTGCAGAACTTTGTTTGTTTGGACTACGGACGATCGCATTGTAAGCTCGTTGTAGTCCATTTGGTGATGTAGTCTGTGGACGATCGCACCGTCAGCCCGTCGCAGACTTGTTTGTTGGACAACGGACAATCGCATTGTAAGCCCGTTGTTGTCCATTTGGTGATGTAATTCTGTGGACGATCGCACTGTCAGTCCGTTGCAGAATGTTATGTGTTGGATTGCGGACGATCGCATTGTAAGCCCGTTGTAATCCAACAAGCCGTAAAGGGCCGAGGACGGGGAGGTCCATACCCGAAACGCGAGAAAGGGGTTGGCTCCGCCGTCAGTAAATAATTAAAGAATATGAAAAATGAAGTAAAAAAGTAAAAAGTAAAGAAAGAAATGAAAAGATACGTAAATAAATGAAAACTTGAATAAGGAAAGTGAAACGTTAAGTTATTAACTAGAACTATGTTCTATTCATGGTTTAATGTGTTCAAGTGCCTATTGTTTTCGAGTATTGAAGTTTCGTTGGTAACATCTTCACTGGGTAACTTGTTGTTCACCCCCCCCCCCTCTATTTCAACCCTTTCAGGTGATAGCCATTTTGCTCAGTAGCGGCTCAAGGTGGTATTTGTCTGGATGCTGGTTTTACTGGGAAATGTATTTTGTATTTACTTAATAATATTTTTATTTATTTTATACATACTATATTTTTATATATATAACAATGTTATATTTTTAGGTGACTTGCCGTCTCCGCCAAGTAAGCGGGACGGGCGTCACAAGTGGTATCAGAGCCTAGGTTAAAGGCCACTCCGATTCCAACTTGGAGAGACACCTTAAGTATTTTTAATTTTTTGGGAAAGGGGTTTTTTTATGATAGTAAAAAAAGCACCGGCAGTACCATACTTGAGCAAGTAAGTTTATGAAATTGTGTTTCTTGTATGATGTTTAATAGTAGTTTATCTTAATAGAATTACATTATCCTAGTGGCAGTAGAATATGTACGCTTATATAAACCTCTTAAAGGTCCGCCACCAATGTGTAGAGTCGCATTTATCTCTAAATTAAGACTATGAAAAACTCTAGTTTCTAGAACACCGAGTCGTTTTATATTAGCAAAATGTCCCAAAAAAAATATAGGATCTTAGTATCAAAGGGTCTATTAGACCTGGTAGCTCGTCATCGGAAGCATCAATGTTGTCTGTTAAGGAGAAGGACTTCTCGCGCACCCTCGTGTTGGACCGAAGTAGGGGAGAAACACAACATGGACCAGGAAATTATTTATGATATAGTAACTCGGAAGAAGTACATCAACATATGCTCAAGGAAGCACATGCTCGTCAAGGTAGACAAACCAAAAAGGAGAAGAGATTTGGAGTTGGTAGTGGGCGACGAGTATACTTAAAACGAAGAAATTCCGAGGAGATGATAAATAGAGAATGTTAAAGAAGCTTAAACCATGAAACATAGGATCATACTGTTGGATAGTTTAGTGTTTCCTGATTCAATTCTCAATTGATTCATCCTACTAAACATGCAGATCTAGGTTCTCTTATTTAGAAACTTAATGGATCTCACCTTATACCTGTTTATGCAGCGGAAAGAGAAGGTATGGGTCAGAGATCAGCAGAACCACCAAGAGATGGATCCTCCAAAGGCTCACACACGCAATCACAGGAAATGGCTGCTAGACCGAGCAGGAGAGGAGGCGCAGAGAGAGAGAGAACTCGCGGCTGGGGTTAGGGTTAGAGGAGAAGAGATTTTGGCTTTAGTTTATAAAACCCTTCTCTAGCTCTTATGGGCTTTTGGGCCCAATTCTCAGTTCTGATTAAATCCCTTGGATTTAATCAGGCCCTTTAGTCTCTCTAAGTACAGTAAATGCCTAGCACTTTTACCGTACTTCTGCTAAACCGTTCCTACGTATTTTCCCGATAGCTTAGGCGTGTGACCCATATGGGATCATATAATAAAGGCAATAAGTCCAAAACTTATAGATCATGAGCGGACTCTAGCAAGCCATCATGACCCCCAGTATTATATGACTTATGTCTGATCATTGACATACTCTTACGTTCTAGAGACAGTACAGAGATTACTGGACATAATTCCAACAATCTCCCACTTGAACTGGAATCTCTGTATTCATAATCCTTTTGTCTCAATATCTCGATTAGTCATAAGGCAAGATTAGTGTCATCCTTATAAAGCCTAATCTTGTTCATCGGACTCTGATTTGATACTGACAATCCAAACGACTCGGGAAAGTCCGTTTGAGCATGGCCATGCATTTTCCAGTATTCAAATCTCCGATTGGCCTAGAGATATTCACTCCATTTATATTGGGGGGACAAATCCCGTCTTGTTCCATCACTGTAAACTACTCATTTCATAATGTACCCAAACAAGGTCCTTATAACTATCGCAGAACGACAACGTTAGACAATGATCAAAGTGCATCAGTCCATGTGCAGTCACATGCATGCGAACTCAGGTCTAAGGACTATACTCTATAGTCGTAGTGAGAATCTCTTATGACACAAATATAAATATCCTGAAGAGTTCTCTTAAGCGGGTCTTGTCCGGTCGTATGTTCCCAACATACACCTATGTACTGACTTTGATGCCGCGCATCTATGACACACTGAGACTTTGTCATAAGTCACATACCAATCTAGTCTCACACGGTTGTTGGTGTTCCAATTTCAACAACCTTCGACTAGGGACAGGATGATATAAGCCATCTATCAAATATAGGGTCTCATGATCAAGCTAAATGACTTTGATGACTCAAGATCAAGTCACTTACTTCGATGGCCTATAAAATGGTTCATATCATTTTGGAACAATTATTTCATCACAGTTAAAATAATCTTGAAATAATAATTTCATTATTAAACATCTCAAATGTTTTACAAGAACATATCAACAACCAAATAAAGCCCTCAAACTCCCACTCAAATTTAGATTACATTTCAATGTCTCTAATGCCTACAGCTTCAGTCAGGAACTCGAGCTTAGGCCTTGGGAGTGGCTTTGTCAATGGATCAACGACGTTATCATCTGTCTGAACTCGGCTGATCTTGACTTCCTTTCTATTAATGATGTCACGTATCAAGTGAAATCTTCTTAGAACATGCTTGGATTTCTGGTGTGATCTTGGTTCCTTTGCCTGAGCTATAGCACCATTGTTGTCACAAAACAGTGCCAGAGGCTCAGCCGCATTTGGTATCACACCTAGTTCAATAATGAACTTTCGTATCCAAACAGCTTCCTTCGCTGCTTCTGAGGCGGCGATATATTCAGCTTCTGTAGTGGAATCAGCAACGGTGTCTTGCTTGGAGCTTCTCCAACTGATTGCACCGCCATTCAGACAAAAGATATAACCGGACTGTGACCGGAAATCATCTTGGTCTGTCTGGAAACTTGCGTCCGTGAATCCACTGACTTTAAGCACATCACTTCCACCGTACACCAAGAACTTATCCTTAGTATGTCTTAGATACTTCAAGATATTCTTTACGGCAATCCAGTGGCTTTCACCTGGATTTGACTGGTATCTACTCGTCATGCTCAATGCATAAGCAACATCAGGACGAGTACAGATCATGGCATACATGATAGATCCTATTGCAGATGCATAAGGAATATTCTTCATGCGCTCAAGCTCAGCAGCCGTCGTAGGGCTCTGCTTCTTGCTTAGCGTTGTGCCATGTACCATTGGCGTGAAGCCCTTCTTGGAATCTTTCATGCTGAATCTTTGTAGGACTTTGTCAATGTATGAATCTTGACACAAGCCTATCAGCCTTCTAGATCTATCCCGGTAGATCCTGATTCCAAGAACGTATGCGGCTTCACCCATGTCTTTCATGGAAAAACAACTTCCAAGCCAGTCCTTTACCGACTTTAGCATTGGAACGTCGTTTCCGAGAAGCAGTATGTCATCGACATACAGAATAAGAAATACTATCTTGCTCCCACTAGTTTTCTTATACACGCATTGTTCTTCTTCGTTTCTGATGAAGTCAAATTGCTTGATCGCTTCATCAAAACGAAGATTCCAGCTCCTCGATGCTTGCTTCAATCCATAAATGGATTTATGAAGCTTGCATACTTTCCCAGCATTCTTTGGATCTATGTAACCGTCAGGTTGCGTCATATACACATCCTCTTCCAGAATTCCATTCAGGAAGGCGGTTTTTACGTCCATCTGCCAAATTTCATAATCATGAAAAGCTGCAGTTGCTAGTAGAATCCGAATAGATTTCATCATTGCCACTGGGGAATAGGTTTCATCGTAATCCACACCGTGAACTTGTCTGAAACCTTTTGCTACCAACCTGGCTTTATAAATCTGGACATTTCCATCCACGTCAATCTTCTTCTTGAAGATCCATTTGCACTCGATGGCTTTTACACCAGCGGGTAAGTCAACCAACGAAAACACTTGGTTGACCGACATGGAGTCCATTTCGGAATCAGTGGCCTTACGCCACTTAGAGGAATCTGGGCCCATCATGGCTTGATTAAAGTTCGATGGTTCATCACCATCAATGATCAGAAGATCATGACAGTTAGTCACGAGGAATCCTTGATATCTCTCGGGTTCGTGACGGATCCTCCCGGATCTTCGAACTTCAGGTACTACAAGTTCAGGCTCTACAATTTCTTGTAGGTCCTCCTGCTGCTCTTCCTCATTAGGTTGAGCAGTATCCTGTTCATCTTGAATTTCTTCAAGCAGTACCTTACTCCCACTGTCTTTCTTAGAGAGAAACTCCCTCTCAAGAAAGTTACAATCCCGGGCAACAAAGATCTTGTTCTCGGAACGTAGATAGAAGTAATAAGCCTTGGTTTCCTTCGGATAACCAATGAAGTAGCATTTATCAGACTTTGGTGTAAGCTTGTCTGAGATTAATCTCTTGACATAGGCTTCACAACCCCAAATTCTAAGATAAGACAGCACTGGAGCCACTCCAGTCCATAATTCATATGGTGTCTTTGCTACTGCTTTCGATGGCGCTCTATTTAGAGTGAACACTGCTGTTAGCAGAGCATATCCCCAAAGGGATATTGGAAGGTCTGTGTGACTCATCATAGATCGAACCATATCCAATAAGGTCCGATTTCTCCTCTCAGACACACCATTCCATTGAGGTGTTCCAGGAGGAGTGAGTTGGGATACGATCCCACACTCTCTTAGATGATCACTGAATTCTTGGCTTAAGTATTCTCCTCCTCGGTCGGACCGAAGAGCCTTAATGCTTTTGCCAAGTTGGTTCTGTACTTCATTTTGGAATTCTCTGAACTTCTCAAAAGATTCAGACTTATGTTTCATTAAATAAACATATCCATACCTACTGAAATCATCAGTGAAGGTAATGAAGTACTGATAGTTTCCTCTTGCATTTGTGGACATTGGGCCACACACATCAGTGTGTATCAGGCCCAATAAGTCACTGGCCCTCTCGTTAGGTTTATTAAAGGGGGCCCGTGTCATTTTGCCCATCATGCAGGATTCGCATTTCTCACATGACTCAAAGTCAAATGAGCCAAGAAGTCCATTCGAATGGAGCCTCTTGATGCGTTTCTCGCTGATGTGCCCTAAACGACAATGCCATAGAAACGTTCGGTTCTCCTCATTAGGTTTGAACCGTTTGGTATCAATGTTATAAATTGGCGCGGATTGATCAAGTATGTAAAGTCCATTCGTAAGAGGGGCACAACCATAGAACAAATTGTTGCGATTGAAGGAACATAATTTATTCTTAACTGAAAAATCATAACCTTCCAAATCCAACAAAGAAATTGAAATAATATTTCTGCTTATCGCAGGTACAAAATAACAATTATTGAGTTCTAAAATCAATCCCGAAGGTAAAGACAACAAGTATGTGCCTACAGCTAGTGCAGGAACTTTCGCTCCATTCCCAACTCGTAGCTCCACTTGTCCTTGCTTCAGCCTCCTACTGTTGCTGAGTGCCTGCATATTAGTACAAATATGAGCCCCACAACCAGTATCCATAACCCATGAGGTATTATCAGAAGTAGTTGTATTAACTTCTATAACAAAAATACCTGATGAAGAAGTCTCGAGAGTCTTCTTCTTCAATTCTTTTAGACCTTCTTGGAATTTCTTACATTCTCTCCTCCAATGCCCTGGTTCTTTACAGAACCTGCAGATGTCAGTTGGCCCAGCCTTAGACTTGGGCTTGGGCTTTGGCGTGTCCTTGTCCGAGACTTGGACAGCCTTAGCCTTTCCCTTATCCTTAGCAGAGGATTTCTTAAACCCCTTGCCCTTTTGCACCATAAGCACATTGGGGTCCTTGGCGGTTTTCCTCAAGTTGGGCTCTGCAGTCTTGAGCATTCCGTGAAGCTCAGGCAATGTCTTACTCAAGCCATGCATATTAAAGTTCAGAATGAACTGATCATAGCTTGCAGGTAAAGACTGCAGAACGATGTCGCAGGCAAGTTCCTGGCTGATAGGGCAGTCGAGTTTCTGAAGATGATAGAGATAACCCATCATCTTCAAGACATGAGGACTCACTGCCGCATTTGCAGCCAACTTACAGTCTAAGAGGTTCTTAACTGTCTGAAACCTCTCAGTCCTTGCTTGCTCCTGAAAAAGCGATTTCAGGCTTGCCATTATCTCGATGGGTGACAACACACTCTCGAACTGCATTTGCAGCTCAGCAGTCATTGTCGCCAACATCAGGCAATAGACATCATTTTCATCTGACGAATGCTTTTCCCAAGCATTATGCAGAGTCCTGGCAGCATTGTTAGGAGGCCTCTCGGGGAGGGGATCACGAAGGACATAATCCTTCTTCTCCTGCTTGAGGACTAGCCTCAAGTTCCTTGACCACGTCAGGAAGTTCGTTCCAGTCAGCTTCTCCTTCTCGAGAACAGACCGGATTGAGAATGTGTTTTGAGTGCTTGTAGTAGTCATAGCTGAAATATAAGATAAAAAGGTTATTAGTTAATATGTTCAATTTGATTAATCTTGTATTATACTTAATATGATTAATCACGCATTATATTCAATAACATAAGTTACCCTCAATAGAATATAATGATTCCAAGATCCACATATAACTAAGATCAAAGTGGGCCACTGGCCATCACCCAATCTTAGCTTATATCGGTAAGCCCTATGTCGGCTAATTATATCCGTGATATAACTCTTGGTTGTGAATCTGGGCCCGAGGCCCAATCCACTCTGATGTCTCAAGGCCCGGGACTCCCGATGGCCTAGTCAAGAAAACCAGTCTATACAGTCATGTAATCATTAATGTCTGGGACTCCCAATGACATTTATGAATCACAAACCGTCTTACCCACGCAAAAGTAGACACCCTCACACTGTAAGGCCATGAGTACAATTGAATGGGCTTCGACAGCTGACATAGACTGGACAAGACATCCAACGCTTGATATTATTTGAGGTTTGTAGGTTTATTAAGATTTTATCCCAAAATAGAAGATTACTATTTTGGGAAACTTTCCTATTTTGGAAACCTACTATTTTTGGAAACTTTCTAAAATTAGAAACTTTTAATTATAGAAACTTCCTAAAATCCAAAACATGCAAATCTAGAAACTTCTAATTTAAGAAACTTTCTAATTTCAAAATTTCGGAAACTTATTAATTTAAAAACGATTTTATAATTATATAAAATAAATTTTTAAATTGATTCTGAAGAAAAGACTCAAATAATTGGCCCAATTGTTTTAACTTCTTGGCCCGAGGCCCAAGAATTGGTTCATGTCCAAGACATAACCCAATTGCCCAATTAAATGACATAACCGGTCTGGTTCATTAAAATTGGTCTTAACCAAAATTAATTACTACGATGACCACAATTGTCAACCGGTTATTTACTAAACCGGATTTTCTCAATTTATTTGGTCCAACCAAATCAAATTAGAAAATTACTGGTTTAGGCACAAAATCCAATTTTCGACTTTGGATTTCTTATCCCGGTTTAACCAGAACTTAATAAAATTATTAAATCTGTTTATTAAACCGTGACGATTAATTTTTAATCAGTTTTAAACCGAACCGAACCAAATTGGTCACGAACCGATCACGGTCGTGACCTAGCTTCTCGATCACTATCGACCAGCCGCACGCGATCCACGATCAAACGGACGGCCGAGCCCCACGCGATCGGACGCAAGCTGGACGGGACGGTGATCGGACGAGCTCGGGCCGGTGGCTTCACGCGATCGCCGAGCGATCGGGACAGCCTTGGTCGAGACTCGATCCATCCGATCGGTCGGCTCTTGATCATGCGATCGTGGCCGAGAGATGCATGACGAGCTCGGTTTGTGATCGGGACAGGATGTGAGCGGGTCGATCCATGCGATCGATTGATCCATGCGATCGGTTCACCTCGCGTCTGACGATCCGACGCATACCAATTCATATAGATTGGATCATGCGATTTCTTGTTTGTTTAGGTTTTAATTCTTTGTTTCTTAAGTGTTTTTCCTTATCAGTAGGTTGATTCAAAAACACTTCTTAAACAATCCTAAACGAGATTCTAAACAAGAAAAACCACAGAACCAATGGCTCTGATACCACTGTTGGATAGTTTAGTGTTTCCTGATTCAATTCTCAATTGATTCATCCTACTAAACATGCAGATCTAGGTTCTCTTATTTAGAAACTTAATGGATCTCACCTTATACCTGTTTATGCAGCGGAAAGAGAAGGTATGGGTCAGAGATCAGCAGAACCACCAAGAGATGGATCCTCCAAAGGCTCACACACGCAATCACAGGAAATGGCTGCTAGACCGAGCAGGAGAGGAGGCGCAGAGAGAGAGAGAACTCGCGGCTGGGGTTAGGGTTAGAGGAGAAGAGATTTTGGCTTTAGTTTATAAAACCCTTCTCTAGCTCTTATGGGCTTTTGGGCCCAATTCTCAGTTCTGATTAAATCCCTTGGATTTAATCAGGCCCTTTAGTCTCTCTAAGTACAGTAAATGCCTAGCACTTTTACCGTACTTCTGCTAAACCGTTCCTACGTATTTTCCCGATAGCTTAGGCGTGTGACCCATATGGGATCATATAATAAAGGCAATAAGTCCAAAACTTATAGATCATGAGCGGACTCTAGCAAGCCATCATGACCCCCAGTATTATATGACTTATGTCTGATCATTGACATACTCTTACGTTCTAGAGACAGTACAGAGATTACTGGACATAATTCCAACACATACATTATCACCTAGAGGATTAGAACAGTCACTTGCCTATTAGAGTTGCCTCCAAGGAAGTCAGACCTTCCTATTGTATTTCATAATTCGGTTCTCGGAAAAGTATTATGGGAAGCCTAGTTGACCATTTTAGAACAGCCACATGACATGGATCAACGCTTGTCGATTCTAGCAAAACCAGTAAAAATGTTTTTAGACTGCTAGAAAGCTCATGAGATAGGTTAAAAGTTATGAAAACTATAAGTAACTTGAGAATCAAAAGAGGGGTAAACTCAGATCATCGGCTCCAACACAATTCGAGGACGAATTGATTCTAAGTAGGGGAGAATTGTCATGACCCCATCCCAGCATTATTGTTAAAGCAAGAACAACTAATCAAAATCAAACCACATCTAATTTAAAATCAAAAAGAAAGAAAAAGGAGGAAACATGATCATGACATTTCCATTGCTTGCCAACCAACTGCCACTGAAATAATCCATAAAACCACCTTCTTCCATCTCTTCTCACGTCCATTTTTCTCCAGAAAAGTATCTAAGAGTTTCTGATCAAACTCAAACTTTATGTTCTTGCCTCTAAAACACTTTTTGAAGCCCGTTTCGGGTGGCTATCTTGTAAGCCCTATTTCCTACGACTCAGAAGGATATAGATGACACCCTTAGCATCTCTGGAAATATCTCGTTCTCTACTTTCCGTAGCTACTTTCCGATCTCAATTCCGAGGTATATTCTGCTCACAATCCTTCTTTAAATATTGAGCAAAATCATCAATTTCCAAATCGAAAATCTAAACCCAGAATCGTCGGTCTGATTTCAGAGTGGATTTTAAGGCTAAATATAAGGAATCAGGAGACGTACCTTATATCACTGGAAAGCTCTGGATCTTAGCTTTCTAGAGCCGCCGAGTTTGACTTATAGGAGGTATGTGTGGAAAGTTATCGCCGTTTTCGTGAGACTGGTACAAAATCTGATGAGCTCACTTTAAATACAGATTGACGGCTGCTCTGGACGACCCAGATTGCAATTTTGGTATCATTGGAAAGCTCTGTCTCTAATCTTTCTATAGACACCGGCCTTGCTTCATTAGGAGGTATATTTTGCGAGTTATGGTCATTTGAATAAGAGTGGTCAAAACTGTTCTAAAACAGTTTTGTAGTCAAACTCTAATTCATGTTCGGGTAGTGACTTTGTAGGAACGATTCCGATCGCATATGAATGAATTAGGAGACGTTCTACATATGCCTGGATAGATCTTGCTGCAAGTAATCCACAGCAAGTTTCGGATCATCATTCGGAGGTATGATGCTCCCAAAATCTGATCTCAAAGTTGAGAGAAAATCATGTTCGTCAAAACGCCCGAAACGCCATTTTTGTCAAACGCAGTTTTTAAACGCGATTTATTCAACCTCCTAACACTAATCGTTTAAAAAATAACTTCAGGTCACTAAAAATAGTGTTTCGGCCGCAACCGCTCAAAACGCTATTTTCCAACCGCTTCAGCCGCTATTTTTCGATGACTCGGAAAAGGCTAAGGTGAGGGTGGGATTTACGTTATTTTGGTACTAGTTAGCGATATGTGCTTTTACATGCTAAGTCTTGAAAAAGACATTGTTTGATTTAAAACTTATAGTATATGATGAGAAATAAGTTTAAGAAATAATTGAAAGATATATAATAGTAATAATAATAATAATAATAATAATAATAATAATAATAATAATAATAAAATAATAATATACTTTGGACTACGGACGATCGCATTTTAAGCCCGTTGTAGTCCATTTAGTAATGTAGTTCTGCGGACGATCGCATTGTAAGCCCGTTGCAGAACTTTGTTTGTTTGGACTACGGACGATCGCATTGTAAGCCCGTTGTAGTCCATTTGGTGATGTAGTCTGTGGACGATCGCACCGTCAGCCCGTCGCAGACTTGTTTGTTGGACAACGGACAATCGCATTGTAAGCCCGTTGTTGTCCATTTGGTGATGTAATTCTGTGGACGATCGCACTGTCAGTCCGTTGCAGAATGTTATGTGTTGGATTGCGGACGATCGCATTGTAAGCCCGTTGTAATCCAACAGGCCGTAAAGGGCCGAGGACGGGGAGGTCCATACCCGAAACGCGAGAAAGGGGTTGGCTCCGCCGTCAGTAAATAATTAAAGAATATGAAAAATGAAGTAAAGAAGTAAAAAGTAAAGAAAGAAATGAAAAGATACGTAAATAAATGAAAAGTTGAATAAGGAAAGTGAAACGTTAAGTTATTAACTAGAACTATGTTCTATTCATGGTTTAATGTGTTCAAGTGCCTATTGTTTTCGAGTATTGAAGTTTCGTTGGTAACATCTTCACTGGGTAACTTGTTGTTCACCCCCCCCCCCCTCTATTTCAACCCTTTCAGGTGATAGCCATTTTGCTCAGTAGCGGCTCAAGGTGGTATTTGTCCGGATGCTGGTTTTACTGGGAAATGTATTTTGTATTTACTTAATAATATTTTTATTTATTTTATACATAATTCGAAACTATATTTTTATATATATAACAATGTTATATTTTTAGGTGACTTGCCGTCTCCGCCAAGTAAGCGGGACGGGCGTCACAAGTGGTATCAGAGCCTAGGTTAAAGGCCACTCCGATTCCAACTTGGAGAGACACCTTAAGTATTTTTAATTTTTTGGGAAAGGGGTTTTTTTTATGATAGTAAAAAAAGCACCGGCAGTACCATACTTGAGCAAGTAAGTTTATGAAATTGTGTTTCTTGTATGATGTTTAATAGTAGTTTATCTTAATAGAATTACATTATCCTAGTGGCAGTAGAATATGTACGCTTATATAAACCTCTTAAAGGACCGCCACCAATGTGTAGAGTCGCATTTATCTCTAAATTAAGACTATGAAAAACTCTAGTTTCTAGAACACCGAGTCGTTTTATATTAGCAAAATGTCCAAAAAAAAATATAGGATCTTAGTATCAAAGGGTCTATTAGACCTGGTAGCTCGTCATCGGAAGCATCAATGTCGTCTGTTAAGGAGAAGGACTTCTCGCGCACCCTCGTGTTGGACCGAAGTAGGGGAGAAACACAACATGGACCAGGAAATCATTTATGATATAGTAACTCGGAAGAAGTACATCAACATATGCTCAAGGAAGCACATGCTCGTCAAGGTAGACAAACCAAAAAGGAGAAGAGATTTGGAGTTGGTAGTGGGCGACGAGTATACTTAAAACGAAGAAATTCCGAGGAGATGATAAATAGAGAATGTTAAAGAAGCTTAAACCATGAAACATAGGATCATACATTATCACCTCGAGGATTAGAACAGTCACTTGCCTATTAGAGTTGCCTCCAAAGAAGTCAGACCTTCCTATTGTATTTCATAATTCGGTTCTCGGAAAAGTATTATGGGAAGCCTAGTTGACCATTTTAGAACAGCCACATGACATGGATCAACGCTTGTCGATTCTAGCAAAACCAGTAAAAATGTTTTTAGACTGCTAGCAAGCTCATGAGATAGGTTAAAAGTTATGAAAACTATAAGTAACTTGAGAATCAAAAGAGGGGTAAACTCAGATCATCGGCTCCAACACAATTCGAGGACGAATTGATTCTAAGTAGGGGAGAATTGTCATGACCCCATCCCAGCATTATTGTTAAAGCAAGAACAACTAATCAAAATCAAACCACATCTAATTTAAAATCAAAAAGAAATAAAAAGGAGGAAACATGATCATGACATTTCCATTGCTTGCCAACCAACTGCCACTGAAATAATCCATAAAACCACCTTCTTCCATCTCTTCTCACGTCCATTTTTCTCCAGAAAAGTATCTAAGAGTTTCTGATCAAACTCAAACTTTATGTTCTTGCCTCTAAAACACTTTTTGAAGCCCGTTTCGGGTGGCTATCTTGTAAGCCCTATTTCCTACGACTCAGAAGGATATAGATGACACCCTTAGCATCTCTGGAAATATCTCGTTCTCTACTTTCCGTAGCTACTTTCCGATCTCAATTCCGAGGTATATTCTGCTCACAATCCTTCTTTAAATATTGAGCAAAATCATCAATTTCCAAATCGAAAATCTAAACCCAGAATCGTCGGTCTGACTTCAGAGTGGATTTTAAGGCTAAATATAAGGAATCAGGAGACGTACCTTATATCACTGGAAAGCTCTGGATCTTAGCTTTCTAGAGCCGCCGAGTTTGACTTATAGGAGGTATGTGCGGAAAGTTATCGCTGTTTTCGTGAGACTGGTACAAAATCTGATGAGCTCACTTTAAATACAGATTGACGGCTGCTCTGGACGACCCAGATTGCAATTTTGGTATCATTGGAAAGCTCTGTCTCTAATATTTCTATAGACACCGTCCTTGCTTCATTAGGAGGTATATTTTGCGAGTTATGGTCATTTGAATAAGAGTGGTCAAAACTGTTCTAAAACAGTTTTGTAGTCAAACTCTAATTCATGTTCGGGTAGTGACTTTGTAGGAACGATTCCGATCGCATCTGAATGAATTAGGAGACGTTCTACATATGCCTGGATAGATCTTGCTGCAAGGAATCTACATCAAGTTTCGGATCATCATTCGGAGGTATGATGCTCCCAAAATCTGATCTCAAAGTTGAGAGAAAATCATGTTCGTCAAAACGCCCGAAACGCCATTTTTGTCAAACGCGTTTTTCAAACGCGATTTATTCAACCTCCTAACACTAATCGTTTAAAAAATAACTTCAGGTCACTAAAAATAGTGTTTCGGCCGCAACCGCTCAAAACGCTATTTTCCAACCTCTTCAGCCGCTATTTTTCGATGACTCGGAAAAGGCTAAGGTGAGGGTGGGATTTACGTTATTTTGGTACTAGTTAGCGATATGTGCTTTTACATGCTAAGTCTTGAAAAAGTCATTGTTTCATTTAAAACTTATAGTATATGATGAGAAATAAGTTTAAGAAATAATTAAAAGATATATAATAGTAATAATAATAATAGTAATAATACTAATAATAATAATAATAATAATAATAATAAAAAAATAATATACTTTGGACTACGGACGATCGCATTGTAAGCCCGTTGTAGTCCATTTAGTAATGTAGTTCTGCGGACGATCGCATTGTAAGCCTGTTGCAGAACTTTGTTTGTTTGGACAACGGACGATCGCATTGTAAGCATGTTGTAGTCCATTTGGTGATGTAGTCTGTGGACGATCGCACCGTCAGCCCGTCGCAGACTTGTTTGTTGGACAACGGACGATCGCATTGTAAGCCCGTTGTTGTCCATTTGGTGATGTAATTCTGTGGACGATCGCACTGTCAGCCCGTCGCAGAATGTTATGTGTTGGATTGCGAACGATCGCATTGTAAGCCCGTTGTAATCCAACAGGCCGTAAAGGGCCGAGGACGGGGAGGTCCATACCCGAAACGCGAGAAAGGGGTTGGCTCCGCCGTCAGTAAATAATTAAAGAATATGAAAAATGAAGTAAAGAAGTAAAAAGTAAAGAAAGAAATGAAAAGATACGTAAATAAATGAAAAGTTGAATAAGGAAAGTGAAACGTTAAGTTATTAACTCGAACTATGTTCTATTTATGGTTTAATGTGTTCAAGTTCCTATTGTTTTCGAGTATTGAAGTTTCGTTGGTAACATCTTCACTGGGTAACTTGTTGTTCACCCCCTCCCCTCTATTTCAACCCTTTCAGGTGATAGCCATTTTGCTCAGTAGCGGCACAAGGTGGTATTTGTCCGGATGCTGGTTTTACTGGGAAATGTATTTTGTATTTACTTAATAATATTTTTTTTATTTTATACATAATTCGAAACTATATTTTTATATATATAACAATGTTATATTTTTAGGTGACTTGCCGTCTCCGCCAAGTAAGCGGGACGGGCGTCACATTTTCAATCTAATTCATTTTTGGGATCATCGTATCTCGTAATTGCCACTATCGAAGTATTGGTTTCCTTTATTCGATCTCAATTGATTCGCCTGTTCTGTGTCTTTGCAAGCTACTAATCACAAAGATACCATCAGAGGTGATGGATTCTAAGGAAGAAGGCAATGAATACGATACCTCAGAGATAGATTGGGAAGATGATTTGAGCCAAGAATCTTGGAAGGAGTCGTTTGACCGTGACGAAGAGCACCAAGTCGTGGCCGATGGAGAAGACACCTATGGAGATGAGCCATGGCATGAGGACTACTATGACACTAATTTTGAAGAAGATCCCGATGGTGTAGAGCTTGAACCGGAGCCACCAGATCGATATTCCATGAGCCAAAGTCTCACCGAGCCATGGACCAAGACGCATCAAAACACAAGTTCAAGTTTCTATGACAGTGAAGAGGAAACAGAGGATGAATGCCACTACAACAATTTTCATAAGCGTGACGAGAAGATTTACTATCATGGAATTGTGTCAAGCCGAATGAAATCCAATCCCGTCCGTGATAGAACACCGAACCACCATGGTGACCAGCAAGATAGTTTTGATTTACCGTTTCTATCCTTCTCGAGGCATAGCGAAGGTCCAAAGGCTTACCAACGATGGGAAAAGGTCCTGACAGGGATTTTTAAGTTTAACAATGTTCCAAGGGAGGAGAGAGAGAGTTGCTTATGCCATTAATACATTTGATGGAGAAGCTTACAAGTGGTGGAGACAAGTGGAGGCTAATCGGATCCGAGAAAATGAACCAGTATTTTCTTGGTACGAAATGGCATGGCTCATGAACAATGAGTTCGTGAAGAATGCCCAAGACCAAAGCAGCCACAACACAAGTCGTAAATACCATGCGGAATCTAAGGGAAGGACTCAAACGATAACACCGAACCCAAAAGCTGTGCAACCCCAAGCCTACCACGGCTCTGCGAAAAAGAAGGTGACCTCAAACAGCTCGATGAAGCCACAAGAACACCCACCTACAACTCGGACGAAGACGAATCAACAAAGTTTAAGCTTGGTACCATTGCGTGAACAAAAAGGCACACAAATGCAAGGTAAGTCTTCTATTTCGTCATCTTTTGAGGTAATATGTTATAGGTGTCAAGGAAAAGGATATTTTTCTGCCACTTGTCCAAGTAGGAAATTATTAAAGACACCATCATTAAAACTAAAACCGGAAATGATTAAAGGTGATAGTTTAGTTCAAGCTGATCTTCTAATTCCCAATTCTAGGATTATACACTTGTCTTTGCCAAAGAGTTTTGATCCAGGAATAAGGCAAGAAGAAGGACATACACGTGGAGGTGAAGAACAACCCAAAACACACAAAACTTGTCCAAAAGAGAAAGAAGATGAGCAATCTGAAACATTTCCACTACAACCGAAGCTAGATAAGAAACATGGGCTAGCTACTCTTGTTATACACAAACTAGCATCTCTAGAGTCTTCCTCAAATGTTGACAGCCCTGGAAGAGCTTTAATCATCTCTAGACTAGAGGAAAGCAACAACCATGACATTCAAGCAATCAAAGAGCCAAACATATTGCATCTTGCGAAATCACTCACTGTGAGTTTAAATTTCACACGGTCTACCCCTATGCTTTTAAATTCGGATATAATTCACTTGTTTCTTGTCCAAAGTGTTGAGATCATTGCAGGAATTAAGGAGATTAAAAGCAAAGAAATTCCACTAGAGAAGAACCTGTTGATGGATTGAGTTCAGATTAAGAAGAAATCACCACCAATGATGAACAATATTGAGAGTAACAAGGTGGTGAAGGTTACAATGGTTCATCAAATTAAAGGGAGCACCAACAGACCAAGCCATGGCAGCGGAGTAATCCTATCTTATCTGCTCAAAGGAAAACCCCCAGATTCCGCACAAATAACCAAACCACAAACATATCAAAGTAAGACCCTAAGATCACAAAATAGAATGAAAGCTAACTTTCTTTCTTTTGGTGCAGGATTAGTTTCGAGGTCGAAACCTTTTCAAAAGGGAGAGTATGATGAGAACATCAAGTCATCATCAACCAAGGAACAAGGAATCAGGAGACTTGGAGAGGTGAGCATGAAGTTGAGGAGACCATTGGAGTTCACGACACAACAACACTTTCCTATTTGGTTTGATCACATTTTGAAGACCCACAAGTTGAATAATAAACCTTTTAGAAGACTAAGGTTTGCATCCAAGTACAAGGGAGATCACACTTACCATATTTGGCCAAGACTACATATCCTCTTTAAGACCCAAAGGCTAGGACATTTATTACTTGGACTTGGCAAGCATATCACGTCATTATCATTACAAGAGGAGCATCCAATTTCCTATTATGGCCTAGTCACATTTACCACCAACAGCCCTTTTCTCCACAATTATGTTGAGATCTTATTTTCCTTTTCTTTTGTATTTTATTACCGTTAGAGAATAAAATAGGAACTCTATATATAATTAGTTCTATTATCATTGTAGGACACGAATCATTTTACTAGAAATAATAAACATATTTTTTTTGTTCAAAGCATAGGCCTTTGATTATTCTTGTCTTGTTCATTTGAGTTTTGTGTGAGAAACACTTGCTCTTTTGTTCGGTGAATTAAGATTGTTTGTGAGAAGCAAGCTCTCTTGTTCGCAAATTGATCGTGAGATTCGATCAATAACCTTCATCATCCATCTCAACCTACGCCCACTTCCGCAACAAGCTTGTTATCTTCGATAACTTGTGATCGTAAGAATCGGAGTGATTCCGAGCTCGCATCAAATTGGATAGGACTAAACCAAACCGGGTCAAACCGAACTAGACTGAGTTGACCTAGTCTCCGACGAGTTGACTCAGTGACAAGCGGCGGATGCCGCAAGATGGAGTCACTCTGGAGATGGCGGCAGAGGACGACAGTGCTACGACGATGGAGGCGGCGGCTCTCCGGCGGCACTGTGTGGTGTTCGACTCCGATGGCGCGTGGATCCCACGTGCCCGCCCTTTGTCCGGGGCGTGGCGGTGCATGCGGTGGCGGATGACGGTGCAGTCTACGGCTTCGGCTTTGTCTCGGCGAGCTGAACACGATAGTGACCTCAGATATTTGAGGGATTCCAAATGGTTTGAAGGTTATGGGGATTTGAAGATTCAGATTTTAGAAATCATGCTTTAAAATTTAAAATTGAGCTTCCGGTGTACTTTTGCTATTAAGGCGAAGGACGGTGGAATAAGCTCTTTGGAGGCAAGAACGACACCAGAAATGGATTGAGTTTCGCCATAATGGATTGGAATGAGTTTTTCCACATTGTGGCTCTCTTATTTGTAGTAATGGGAGAAGGGGAGCCCTAGGACAAAAAGAAAAGACTTTAATAGCAAAATCAAAAACGGAAATCACAATTAATGTCTAAAATCATATACAGAAAATGACATTGATGTATGAATCGAAAACGGAAACATCATTAATGACTGAATCAGAAAAGGAAAATGTCATTAATAAATTGGACTTTTTAATTTGGACTTGGGCTTTCTCTTTTCTTCAAATTTTTTTTAAAAGTTGAATGGCAAAAATTAGGCTATTACAGTATAAACTAGAGGCAATGAATTAGGCGCAGTGTGGTAGTCTCTCATGCATTTATCTTTCCTATGCACAACAACTTACCATTTTTATTTATCACATGGAGACACAAGACATTAATTATGTGATCATTTTTCATTAAGAAGGCATGAGTTTGAAATATTTGTACTGTAAAATATGGTGGAAAAGTATTAAGTATCAAAAGGTTTTATACCACCCTAAGTGAAATGACCAAACGGTTATGTTTCTTTGGTAATAGATGTTAGGGTGTTAAGGGTTTTTTTTACCACAAAAGGAAAAAAAAACTAAATATATCCAATCATCTATGTTGATGGGTTCGGTCCAATATGAATACAATGAGATGATCATGCGCGAGCACTCCATGCCAGCTTATATATAATCATATTGCTTGTTTTTGGTATGTGTTTGGGTTCAAAAGTCATGAAGGATCCCTTCCTTCTTTCAATCTCTTACATATGTATCGAGAAGGTTGGTAATTTTTCAGGTTTAGACACTATCTTCACCAATTCTGAACAGTTCATTCTGAAGATGATATGAGTTGGAAGAACTACATGCAATCCATAGCTCAAATTAAGGCTTCGAACTACGCATAAGAGGATATAGAATTATCCTAATGTTTCTTGACCTCATCATGATATTTGCATCTCTCTCATAGCAACTATGCCAACCTTTGCCAAAAAATATTTCACCTTCTTCCATGATCCTTCTTCGTAAAACCATTGACCTCTTTGGGTTTACTACAAGAAAACATGTGTATAACAACGACTTTTATTTGTTTAAGTGCTTTGTAGCCCTTATCTCTTTATGTTTCTCTTTTGATATTGTTGTAATTTCTGTTTTTTATGCCACGATGACGATGTATTTCAGAAACTTTTACTAGCTTTTTTAAAAAAAGTTATTTGACAAAAAAAAAACAATGACAACAATCATCGCTATTTCATCACAAATCAGGTTTAACATCGGAGTTGCGACGAAAGTCGTATCGTTATTAATCGTTAGTCGCAAATGAATATTCATCGTTAATTCGTCGTAATATGACGATGAAACAAAATGATCGTTAATTCATCGCAAAGTTGACGAGGAATTCACGAAAATTGAGAAAGTCACATGACGTCGTTAATCCGTTATTAAACTTGCAAAAAATTAACTTACGATCATTAATTATATGAAAATAATATTATTGTCGTTTTGTGGTCGTTAAACAATTTTCTTTAATTCAACGTAAATAATGTTATCATAATGTTTACGATAAATTAACAACGAATTATTTACGACGAATTAGCGACTAGTTGTTTAAGACAAATATATAAATTATATATATTAATACAATTTTATATTCATATTATTTATTAACTTTATCAAAAATTATTAAAAAATTTAATATTAAACAAAAGAGATATTTTATATCAAAATTTATTTTACAGAACAAAAACACAATACATATAAAATCTAGTTACTCGTTTAGATGCAACTGATACCTTGAAAAAGTCTGCGGCCGTAGTGTGATTTCCTGACTCCGATTCGACTGTTTGTGGTATGGAGGAAGATACTTGGCTCGGTTACGTAGCCTGATTCCTCCTCATCTCCACCAACCCTACTGCAAACCATATATTACAGTCATTTATAAATCGAACAAGCTGTCATGATCTCGTATCCACTCCTCGTAAGCTCGCTCAGTCTCTACTTGCTTCTCTTCCAAAGCGGCCGTCTTCATTATCAACTCATCAGTGACGGTATGTGCGGAATGAAGTTATGTCCATAAAACCGTGGAATTGTCATATGCATCACTCGGGTGTAACGAATAGGCGGATGGGACATCCTGGACGGATCCTATTCCGATGATCCGTCTTTTTTCTTTAGATCGACCTACAAACCGATTATAATATTATTAGTATCAATTTTTTTTGAAAATAATCAAAAATTAATATAGTGCCTCTGTGTAAATCTCGTCAATCTCTCAGACGGTCAGTCTATCACGGACATGAGTACCTCTCGGAAAAATCTGCTGCGAGAGTTGTGTCTCACACTCTGTGACTCTGGACATTACTTTGTTGTAGATGCGCTCGGTCGATGGAGTCACGAACTTACAATTGGCCTTCGAGTGATTTTCCTTACAGAAATCCAGCAACGATCCATACTTAGCCTAAAAACATGAGTATATAAATGAAAATTTTCTAATTTGAAAAAAAAAAATTAATTTAAATAACTATATTGTCTTACCATTGCCAAACGTCTTCCTGCAAAAGGCAGTTGGCCGTAAGTGTTAGGCATCAGCAGATGACCATCCGGTCCAGTGTTTGATATGCAGAACATTTTGAGGAGACTATATCAGAATGGGGCTCCTTCTAAAATCGGACTAACCCGATCCAAAGAGCGACCAAGAAGGCCGGCCGTGCAGCATCACCCTTGATCATCCATCCCTCCGTCTGCAGTCGGAGACGGTTCCATTGAGTCGGAACATAGATTTTTGGAAGAAATATACCTTAACATGCTCGTGACGCTTGCTCCCAATACCATTTTTTCTGAAAATAAGAAAATTTATAAATTAAAAAAGAAATAAAATTAATTTTTAAAAAAAATGTTTTTTAGAAAACTTACTCCAAAGCATTTGAACCATGTATCACTAGTCTCACGAGTGGTCTGGCTCAAATTGGTATGCGTCTCCACAAAGTACCCTTTAATAGTGTCAAAAGCTTCCAACGACACAATTATCCCTCTTAATAACAAATAATAATGATAAATATCAATTCTTACCAAAATGGGTTCGATAATTTTTTGGGATGTAGTCTTGGGAGTGTCTCTCGGCCCAGCTCCGCAAGCATCTGCTCGGCCGGCATATGTGCATATGGAGCGGTGCCACCCAATAGAGAAGGAGCAGCCGGATCGACTGGAGGTGGTGGTAAAGGCGGTGGAGCCGTCGGTTCTATGGACGGTGGCATACAGGAAATAGATTTTGTCGCCGAAGACGACGGATGAGCGGTCTTGCTAGACCCCGCCCTATCATGCTCATCCTTAAAATTAATATAATGCCTCTTACGTCCGTCCATCTACACAAAAATATGGCATAATTAACAAACTAATCAATCAACCTAAGCTTAATCTAATTATTTTAATCTAACCATTCCATACTTAATCTAACTAATTTAGTTACTTATTTATATACATATTATAATTTATATAAAATACCTAACAGTGGTTGTGTATTCGTCGGAGGTTTGTGACAACGGTGGAGAGGCTCGGGTCGCCGGAGGAAAGCGCCAACATTTGTGGACAGCTGGCGGCGGTCGTGGGAAGAGGAAGAGTCGGCGGTCGATCAAGGGAAGAGGAATAGTCGGAAGTCGTGGGAAGAGTAGGAGTCGGCGCCGAATAAGGAGAGTCGTACGCCAGCGAAATGGAGAAGAGTACTCTAGCGATGGAAGAGGAAGAACCGGAGTCGCCGGAGAAAGATATATTTGCAGAGAATCGAGAGAGAAGAAGAGAGAGGGGGAAGAAAAAGGGTTTCGTGGATTATTAAAGTTTTAGGATTCTTCGCTAAATCATCACAATATAACGATCGATTAACGACGAATCGAACGTTAAATTGTAGCCACGATAATAAAAAGGTTAGATTTTCCCAGCATGCAAAATATAATTTTTGAATGAAGAATTAACGACAATTTCGTCGTTCTCTTACGACCACTTTGTAATGAATAAGAAGATCTTCTTCATACATGTGTAGGATAAAGACCTGAGATTCATTTCAAAAACGTCACACATATTAATGAGGGATTTGCGACGAAATCATCGCTAATCTGTCCATAAACACAATTATTTTACTGTACATTTGAGGTTTAGTCTTACGGTTGAATATAAACGACTGACTAATGATGCATTCGTCGCAAATCCGCCGTTACCTTCAAACATGTTTTACCGAAAATTGATTGTTTAAGGCTTATTTGGGATATTGAAGGTTGATTCTTGTTCTTGATGTATTATTTGATCATAAGACCGAAAAGAAATTAAAATTTTCAACACTTATGCTAAATAAGAGGTTACTGTATGATACTTTTGTATAACATTTCAATTTCATAGATTATGTTATTCAAACATTTCCGGTTTGAGTTATTTTGATCCAAAAAGAATGAAACTTTGAAGTCTATATCACCTTTATAATCATAATGTTCATCTTAATCAACCTATGATTGTTCTTCTAATGTTATTGTGTTAAGTTTATATGTTCATACATTACGATAGATTACCCATGAATTCGTCGTCCGTAGTCTCACTAGGTCTTAAATAAAATCATAACTTTCTTGTTGCATTGGCATATTGTTTGTTAATTGTTCTCCTATATTTGCTGGCAAATTCTTAACTACTGACAATTGTGCATTCTCCAAATGGCAGATTCAATTTCCACCATTCTTAAAATGTTTTGGAGTCCTCTGTCAACATGATTGTATATCACATCATTTCTAATTTTCCATATTTATCATAGATCCAAAAAAGTATTTTTTTTTTGTAATATTTGTGGTAATTTTCAAAGAGATAATCCATATTTGTAATGAAAAAAATATTCAGATTAATTAAACTTTGTGAGAAAATCAAAATCTATAGAGTCGATGGATTTTTAAATAAAATATAATTTATCGATTTTTTCTCTGTTCCACATCGCCTACATCAACATATCACATTTAATCCTTTTGAATTTAAGTTCTTTATAATCGGTAGATATCTTGAAATCACTTGATAAATGAAATGTTTTAATTTTAAAAGGTATTTTATCTTCTTTGCAAAATCTTGTAAGAGTGGCAGGGTTCCTTTCTAGTCTTGTATACCAAGATAATTGGAACAAATTAGAAACAAGAGAAAGTGACAGCGTAACTAAAATTTTCCTTCAAAGGACAGATGGAACGATTCTGGTGATCCACACTACTATAGTACAAAATCATAGAGCCAGGTGGCCAACACTTTGGTCTTTTAAGCCGTGAAGACCTAAGATTCAGTGCTATCGCAGATTATTTGGGGCCAAGGTCTTGGGTTTGTGCCAGAAGATATATCTGTACAAAATACATATATGACATGTGGTGAGACATGATTCATCTATTTTGGAAAACTGATACTTATCTGAAACACATTTTTGTGAATGATGGTCAAGTGCACAAACAATTTAACGGCATTGCATCACTTATATGAATTCAAATTTAAATTGATGCAAAAACCAATTAACCGATACCTAACAGCTTTTAATACTGCATTAACACGAACATAGTTCCTCCCAGAAGAACGCGACGCCTGCCTTTATCGATTCTCCTTCGAAAAATTAGGCGGCACTGCTCTTAACTGATTTCTGTGTCTGAAGAAGCATTCCATCGACAACTATCAACACCTAACAACCACCTTTCACAAGTACCACTCCATGATCGCCCTGAAAGAAGCTTCGAGTGCTGACCTCTGGACCGTAAACCAGGGACCAAAGGATTCTCTTAGGTCGTACATCGACAAGTTCGAGAATGTCGCCTCCAAAATTCCAGTAACTGATTAAGAAGGATACTCGGCGCTACGATATGGACTCTGGCACGAGTCACCATTCCGCAACAAGCTGATTATGAACAAACCACAAACCTCGAAGATGCCCTCTCCCGAGCGTCCGCCTTCGCCAAAATAGAGGAGAAGAGGGATTCACTAGCAAAAAGGTTCTCCTCGATCAGGAAAGCGAAGGAGCCCTCACAAAGGCACCTCGACGAAAAAAGGAAAGAGGCGGCGATATACCACATCGCCAACCAACAAATCCAAGTGCGGAACAAGCACGCGCGAGTCGACGACCAAGATAAGCTCTTCTGCACCTTTCATCAATGATCCGGGCATGACACCGCCGAATGTCGGCACTTACAAAGTCTTCTTCTCAGCGAATACAAGAAGGGAGTAACAAACGTAATTAATCAGAACGCAGCAACGACCCCTCTCGGGAGCCAAGAAACGAAGAGACGACCCAAAAGTGAGGAGGAGCGATTCGAGCAGCTCGATCAACAATGGGGAATCGCCCAAGGGGACTCTTGACAAAGACGAAGGAGAAACCCTCATGCTGAGTAAACGCACTAACACGGTCACTAGAGGATTCTCAATTCGCAATGGTTCAGTACTATTGATACAGGAAATCGACACACAACAACAGTGGAACGAGAGCACTACTGAGGAGCTGACAATCGGCGAAGAAATTTTGGATGAGCGATCGAAAAACCAGAAGAAAATTCTGGTAAAGATGGACAGTTTAGTCAACCTCACCCTCAAAAGGACCCCGCAGAGATCGGAACTACAAGACCATAAGAAGAGGCACCCATAAAGATCTCTCGCCGACTCCTCGAACGACACAATTGGATTAGTCGAGCTGTCAGGCCACATCGAGCAGATAATCATAACCGATGAAGACGGACAAAATCTGACAACTGATGGAAAGAGCACGACAGCCAGTTCCGACCTCGTCGAGAAAAGGAGCGAACTGAACACGAGCTCTCGCCCCTCCTGAAAGCGGGCTCACCAAGTATGATTATGTTAAAAAAACGGGTCCCGGCTCAGTAGTGTAAAAGAAAGAACTACGCACGACTTGATATTTCCCTGGAAAGTACGTAGGCAACCCATTACGAGGTGCAGCCACCCTTTTATTTCAATTTAAATTATCCATTTTCAAAAATAAATACGCTGCTAAGCATTCAACAAATCGACATTTTGGCCAAATGATCGATCAAATAAACACGTGTCTCATGCATAGTGACATATTGCGTCACATCGTTGTTCTCATCGACCATAAGCCGGGCCCAGGCCCGCATAAGTCCTTAGAAAAATTTTCGTATGCCGAACCTCCTTCGCGCAACTATGTTGAGGAATTCACAGGATTAGCTGAGCACGTACTCACACCTAAAAAATCATCAGATGACAAGATAAGCCAACCCAAGCTCGCACTTAAAAACATTTGTAAAAGACGAGCACAATTTCGATCCACGAAAGTCAAAAATAGGATAAGCCAGACAAGTACCCACACCTAAACTTTGACCTCGCCCAAAATCTGAGAATCGCCTCGCACACTCCCTCAAAGTCCTCTTTTTACCAAAAAAAGGAGAGAGAGGAAACAAGGGCCATAATATACACTCGGCTACAAAAAAAATCAGATATAAACAAAACTCCTCATTTCCATCCATTCTTGTTGAAAATTACAAGAAAACATACAAAAAAAGAAAGCAAAAATCTAATTTCTTGAAAGACGAGTCCGCAAGATCGAGGCTCGCATACCGAGCCTGATTTCATCCAGCAACAAGATGTCGAGCTCCTCTCTAAATAAAATGACTTCAAGCGTTTGTTCGCGGCAAGACTGTCTTCAAAAGGCAGTGGCCCGAATGGAAACAACGAAGAAACCTAGCCGAGGCAGTTCAAAATGGGGTAAGAAAAGGAGAGACCGGAAAAGCCAACCTCAGCACACCAAAAAGGTAGAGCGGTTCCCAGAGTCGGACCCCACGTTTTCCCTGGACAGTCTGATGCTGATGGCCCCCTCCAAAGGAATAGCTCCCCTTACGTGGAGGAATAAGTGCCAGCCCTACACCCCGTCTGTTACAATGCAAACACAAAAAGAGAAAGCCATCAGGACGAACCACCAACATCAAAATAAAGAACAAGAACACAACAACAACAAAAAACACAGAACACTTACGTCGAGGGCAAAAATTTCAAGCCGGGACAACCCCCGGCACATTACTAAAACTAAAGACGCAGCAGATCTACACAAACGGAGGATCTGCGTGTCGCCCTGAAGTTCGGAAAGGCGACAAACATGGGCGGCTCACGGTACATTTTCACATATTGATAAGTCCCCATTTTGCTGAAAAAATACGAGCCGCTCGACAACGGCAAACCTCGAAACTCCAAAGGCCGGCGACTACCGAATGAAAGAAAAGCGTGAGACCCATCGACAGCGCAGCCTTACTTCCACGATCCATTGTGACTAAACTCTTCGCCACCCAGAATTCGAACCTGCTCAGGAGAACAAGGCAAAGTAGCAAAAAAAGAACTCTCAAAAGAAAGGAGAGAAAGACAAGTGATACAAAAATCAGAAAAGAAAGAACAAATTTATAACCATGAAGAGCAACGGATACCAAGAGCACATTCAAAGCGACACGGTGGTTTCCAACATAACCTTTAATGTAAAAACGGCGGTCCACTTTCCCAAAAACAAGCAAAGTAGTTATTAAGAAACAATAATGACTCGTGGACCAAGCCTCGGAAATCGAAAGACACGTCCGCCGAGACACTAATCACTCAAATCTCTCCCAAGTCGCCAGTTCGGTCGCAACGACGAGCAGCATCCGGGCTCAGAGCACCAATCGAAAAACGACCACAAGTAGGAATAGAGGAACAAAAATATACACAAGGAATACAAAAGTTTAGATCGCTCACAACGAAAAGCCCTTACGGGATATTATCCACAACAAAATCAAAAGACAACAAAAAAACTACAACAAGAAATATTACTCCAAGGATCCAGACACGCAAGGGGCAGTCACGACCTCGACAGGCCCACTTGCCTCCCCTCCGCTCCTCATCACACTTTTAGAAGCAGGTTCGCTTCTAGATAATTCAGAGAAAGGCGGCACATGCAAATCACAAGGACTAGGATTATCCGGCTTCAAGGCGTCGACTTCTTTTCGAAATAAGCTGGGCAATCAATGCGAGAGGAACAAAGACACCTTCCCGCCCGACCACCCGATAAGCACCAAGAATAGCAACCATCTGGTTCAGCACTAGAAGCTTCCCAAAATAGCACTCCCCATGCTCCCTCTCCGACCCGAGTTTCTCAAAATAACCGTAGATCTTCTTGTATAGCCATTCTCGCTCAACGCAAAGAAACCCATCGAAAGAAGCCTGGAGCTCGCTACATTGGGAAGTTAGGCGGTCAGCTTCCACCCGAAGGGAATCAGCCTCGTGCTCGGCTTTACACCGAAAGTCGTGATTCTCGCCCTCGAGCTCGGCGACTCTTTTCTCAAGATCTGAAGCACTTCGCCTCTCCAAAGCCAAATCAGCAGCAAGTTTCTCAGCCTTCCCAAGTTCTTTGCAAAAAACCTCCAGCTCGTAGGTAGAACCACTTAGTGCGTCGACTTGGTCCTTAAAAGCGCCCTCCGCCGATCTGGCCTACTTCGCGTCAGAATCATACGAGTACCTTAGCTGATTAAAATAGCAATTGACTACAAAGAAAGAAAGACTATCAACCAAACATATGACCTCAAAAAAAAAAACATATATATATACCATAGCGAGATGATGGCTGAGATCGTCCTGAAGGTCAGGCCTATGCATCTCAGCGACAGGGACCAGCTTCCGTGGGGCTCCCACCGTGATCTGCTGAATAAGATTGGCACAAGATCGCTTATCATCTACCAAAGGGTCCTTCCCCTTATGATGATACGACAAAGTGAAGTCCCACGGGTCGGGCTCCTGACCTAATCCTAAGCTGCCATCATTTCCCTCGGGAACAACATCTACGCCCTCAGAACGATTAAAGTCATTCTTATGACTCCCGCCCACAACCTCGCAACGTAGACTATCGGAAGCTTCAGAACTGACGCGTCCCCCTTCAGGAAGCGCAACATCTGGACCCGAAACACCCAGATCAAGGGCGGGCACCCGTTCAGAAGCGACCTTTCGTACCCGTTCAACACCACAATCAATATCCATCTCCTAGATAGAAGCCTCCCTACCCTCGTCTGCACTACTAATAGGCGATCTGAAAATAACATGCTCGACAGCCAGGTTCATCTCAAGATCAATAACTGGTGGATTCCACGAAAACGAAGCAGACCCCCCAGCAGAGCGACCATGCGAATTTACGTCTCTTCCTACACAAACAGGGAGACGACGACCCACTCACCGGGCCTGAGGAAGGAGACAACCCCAAGAACGTTGGAAGAACAACCAGCAAGCCAGCTAAGGCCACATTCCCACATAAACAAAAGAGGGGAAGGGGAGAAGAAGGGTACACATAATAGGAACAATCCCATACCTGAATAACCCTTATTAAAACAATCTCGAACCCTTAAGTCAAAAAGGGCTTTGCCCTCTTCATCCTTCTTTGGAGGCCAAAGTATCGGACCATGAGCCCTCATCTTCTTCAGATCCTCGGAAAAGCCCGCGGTCCAACGACCAGAAGTAGAGCGAACCGCAAAGAAAAAAAGAAGGACACGCGATGGACGATATCAACAAAAACAAGCACCAAAAATTAAAAAAGGAGGGAGGGGAGGACGGAAGAAGCTACCAGGGTCACTATTACAAGCCGAAAAGAAAACCTTGTCCGTATCAAACGACAATGCGCCATTAACCAACAGAAAGAAGTAGCTATATTGCTAGTGATCTATCTTGTCCAGAGGATCAGACACTATTTTCAGACATCACTTGGGCCTAGGATTCACATAGAAAGTCTCGGATGTCCCCCGATTGGTCACAATCGACGTCAACTCCTCGAAAAAAAGTCAGCGGACACATCAAAACCACCGTCATCCCCCATAATCAAAGCACCCACCATATTACGAATAGCCCCGGGGAAAAGATGAGAAATATCCAGCCTCCTCGCCTCACAATACTCGACCAGGAGCCTCAGAAGAGGAAATAACAAATGACACTCAGAAAACAAACAATCATACAAACAAACCCACCTAGGAGGAGCTTCCCAAGGTTTCTCATCCTGGGTCGGTAGGCTAAGCTCAAGACGACAGACACAGATACGGTCTCGCAAGAGGGCATCGAGAGAGTCCTGCTTACAAATAAACGGATGAATCGGCCGAGGAACAACCTTCCTCCACGATTCCACCCCCTCTCTCGTCGCTGTTCCCCCCCCCCCTTTTCTTCTTCCCTTTTGGAACCGTCGCTTGGGAACGACCACAAGAAACGGTTGCACTATGCCTCGAACGACCGCCTTCGGAATCAGCCAAATAATTACCACCACTCCTGCGACCTGGCACACCAGCACCGACGGCCGAATCGCGCTCACCTTCGCCACCTCGATTTTCGTCAACAGGCGAACCCGAATTCTCCCTCTCCGGAAGCGGAGGAAGAGAAGCATCGGTAAACGGCTGGTAAGCAAAAGGTTTCATTACCATTGGAGCACCCCAAAAAGGACGAGGTTTCCATCCACTGCGCGATTTGAAGAATTCGTCATCCTCTAGAAAAGACCTAGACTGGACATGACTTTCACCCGACAAATCGGAAGAGTCTGAGTCGCTACTGCTAGAAGAAAAATAATAGGTCGCCCCTGCTCGCATACTAACTAGCAAATCCAAAGACAAGTGACAAGATACGACGACTGGGAAGGCAGATATGAATAAAAGATTACGGGAAAAGGAAATTATCAGTGAAAAACACGGGAATTGAAAAGACGGAGATTAAAAATAAAGGATCTTTATGGAGACTCGAAAATCGCGCCTTCCGTGGCTCGTGACTTTTCATTTCCCCAAAGCCACAAAAGAATCTAATGGTCCAAAGTATCGCCGAGTGAAGGAAAACGGACCGACCAGATTTTCGCCTGACTTAAATACTCGAAGAAATTTGCCGACTCTGATTCGAACCAAAGATAGCCGAACTGGGGGGGGGCTAATTGTTGGGTATGGGTTTAGCACCAATCCATAAGACCATTGGAAATATTGTCAAATTCAACAATCCATATCAGCCCAACAGACAAGCCCGCTAAGGAGTCAATCGGCCCAGCTGGAAGTCAACCTTCACACGCTATAAGTTGACCCTTCACTCTTCATTTAGAGACACATTTTATTCTGCGAAGGCTCCGAGCTACTCTTACAAAGCTCCAAGCTCAAGCAACATTTAGGGAGCACGTCATCCGACGGACTCCCCCCTCGTACCATCTTGTTCATTGTCCGGCTTCAGCCTTAATATTAATAGAACAGTTTCCGACCTCACTTAAAGTTTATCTCTCAAGCCGTAGTTCGGACTTCTCTTATCGTAAGCCGACTCTTTTGGACTAGGGAAAAATTTCGTAACAACACCCGTGAATTCATTAGAGTCCCCTTGGAGTTTCTAATCGAAGAACCGAAGTCAGTTATAATAAACAAGAATGTGTGTTTCCTTAACCAAAGGTAAACTTGTAAAGCATGTTTCATTATTGAGGATTTGACAAATCTTGAAATGAGCGAGTGTGAGAGAGGAGGTTACAACTGCAGCTGATAAATCAAGATGAATTTGAAACACAGCAAAGTAATTCTTGATTCCTCCATCATCATCATCCACATACCTTTCAATTACAAAAAAGGCCATTGTCTTCGTTGAATCATTTGATACTTATATCAAAGCTAAGTAAGTTAGTTTTCAAATGGGTAGTTTCTTATTTCATCTGATTGAATACATCGGAGGAGGGGTCCTAAGAAACAAATTAGTATAAATTTGATCAAAACCCCCAAAAATCTAATAGAAATCTCAGAGAAACTACAAACACAACACAATTAATACATACGAAACGAACTCTATCACAAGATAGAACAATCTCCAAACAGATCTACAAACTTAAAATAAAACTCAAAATTTGAAAGAAATTATCACCGATATATACGAAGAACACGCGACAGACTTAGTGAAATGATAATACCTTAGCTCATGAAAATCGAATTTTAAGCTTGAGACGACCTCCAATGGTGAAGGTCTGTTGAAATAGGAAGAGGAGCGTCCTTTGGTGAGCGAGCCATAATACATCTTTGCTGCATATTCCTAGAAATGGGTCTTAGAGATCTCGAGTAGAAGAAAAATAAGAGTGTGATTGAATCGAACATTTGAGGGGATTCGAAGGGTGTGATAAAGGAAGAAATATTTCGAAGCAGTGGGTATTTTTTGGTCTGGGGAGATCAAGGAGACAACTAGTTTAGGTTAGAGAGATGAGAGAAAATAAATTAGGTTATAAGGTTCACAGTTAATTTAAATTGTCTTGGATTTTTTAGTTATATTTTTAAAAATGATTTTCTTTTTTTTGTCGTCTAAGTTTTATTTAAAAGCCCAACTAAAAGGCTAGATTACATGGTATAGGGGTGCAGAATGTAAATAAGTACAAGGAAGGGGGCCTAGGTGGATAGGTTTTAGGTGGAATGATGCATGTATTGTTTAGGTAGTTTCTAGGTTGTTTAGGTTGATTTTGAGTGACTTAGGAATTGATTTAGGTTGTTTAGGTGGATAGATTTTGTTTTAAAATTGTCCTCAAACATTTTCAAAATTGTAAAACATTTACAAAATGTTTTGGAATCGTTTGAGATATTTTTAGTTTTTTTTAAACTTTTTAAAAATTTTTTAACCTTTTTGGTATTAAAAAAAACTTTTATAAAAAACGGTTTTGATTTTTTATTCAATTTTTATATTTAAGAAGTTTTATATTAAATATTTAAAAGTTTTAATAAAAAGTTTTAATAACAAGTTTTAGATTTATTTATAATTTTTTATATAATTTTGTTAATTTAAAAAAATATTTTAGCAATTTTTAACTTTTTTAAATTTTATTCCGTTTTATTGTCAACAGAGAAGAATTCCTATAGTTTGAGGCGCTCCAGGATTCGCAGATGACTCAGCCTCAGACGGCTCAGCCTTAGACGAGCCAGCCTCGTCAGCGACGGGATCGACAGTCTCAGTCGGCTCAGCCGAGACCGTCTCAGTCACGCCAAGAGGCTCCTAATGGGAGCCATTATGTGTTTCAGGTGCAGCAGACACAGGATGTTGCACACTCTATTGCACCGGAGATTTCGGTGCTAGTCGAGCAGCCGGGACGGGAGTTTCTGAAAAGACTCGATCCCAATTACGAGAACAACCCTTGCGTCTATTGATAAGTCTTTTAACTTTGAGATTTTCTTTTAAATATATTGTTTTATATACCTTTTTACGTGTTTAGGTTCGAAATGACGGACGCAAAGATCACAAAGAGCATCTTGGGCATGATGTACAACATGCTCAGGTTCACATATCCGACCTACATGGATATTCCTTTCTCCGATAGGCAAGACTGGTTTCGCTAGTTTGCGGTACATTTCTGAATTCATTATCTTTCCTATTTTGTATTATTGTTAATTGTTAATAACAAACAGTTTTTTTTTTTATGCAAGAGTATACTTGGGATAAGAGGTATACTACACTTGTGAAGAAGGGGTTCCACCAGAAGGCGAAATCCCATTACACTCACGTCATCAACTAGTGGAAGTACAAGTGGGCGGTCGATGATGTTCAGAAGGGAGTGAACATCGACGTCTGGAATGGGCTGATCCGTCATTGGGCGCAACCATCTACAACAACGACTTCTTCGACGAACTCGTAGAACCGTAAGTGTCAGAGAGGCGGTGTCGGGATTGGGAGCCATAACGCGGGAGCAAAAGAGCACTATACAACGAAAAATTTACTTTGTAAGTTTCTATGTTAATATTTTTACATATTTTAGTTAAATAATTTCTAATTAATGATTTTTTTGAAGAAACGGCGAGCAGGACGAGAACCGACATATATTGAGCTCGTCGAGGGCGGACATAAAAACAAGACTATTGGAGAGATCCAAGATCCAATCGCTCGGAGAGTTGTTGAGGCGTCAAAGAGGCGAGTAGATGAAGTGCTATCCCAGCAATCACAGGAAGTCGGCTCCACATAGGCGACTTCGCTATCGCCAGAAAAGGTCAACGAGAATCTTTCTCGAGGTAAATTTTGTTGTTAATTATAATTTTTTTTTATTAATTTTAGATTATTTGATTTCTAACTTTATTTTAATTTTAAAATTCCGCAAGAAACACAGAAGGGTAAAGGCCATTTATTCGGCTTAGGAAACTTGGCGGAGAGGGTCTCGATACCGCCTTCCCGCTTCCATCTGACACCGATTCATTCACTGAAGCCTTGAGGGAGAAAAATGAGGAGAATGCAACGTTTAAGGCGAACAGGCGTGAATCAAAGCTCATAAGTTAGCAGAACAACAAGAAACCAGCCGAAAGATAAAGGAGTTGCAAGATAAGATGATGTACTTCTTCACGTTTGATACTCTTCCGCCAGGAGTGACACCAGGATCGGGAACGAGAACAGAATTGGCAGCGGGAGCGGGAACGGGATTGGCACTGGGAGCGGAACGGGATTAGCGCCAGGAGGGGAAACATGAGCTTCAGGAACGGGATCCGTACCGAAAGATACGGATCCCGGTTTTATGTAATTTTAAAAACTTTTATTGTTTTTTGAATACCTTTATAAATTAAAATTTATAATATATTTTTGATTTTATTAAAATTTTTAATTTTAATATGCATAATCCGTCGGTTTGGTCCATCGGTAAATTGTTGGTATTGACACATGTCGGTAATCCTTCGATTTATATATGTCGGTTACATTCCATTGGTAAACCGTCAATCACACTCTCTCGGTAAACCATCAGTAGTCCATCAGTTTTTCTATCGTCGATAATCCGTCGATAAACCGTCTGTTTTTTCTTTTCGATATTTCGTCAGTAATTAACGACGGATCCATTCGGTTGGGAATCCGTCGGTAAAGGCCCTTTCCGACGGATATCTGATGGATCTATTTGTCGGGTATGGCGTGTTTGCTTGTAGGTTTTTGAGCCATTTTTAAGGCTATACTTTATTTATTTGTAGCAGAGATTTTGAGGTCGGTCTCCAAAGATATTGAACCCAAGTTTTTCTCTATTGATTTCTTTTATGCATTCCAATTAATATATGATTTATGTTTCATTGATCATGTCTGAGTAGATTTGCTAATTAGGTTTAAGGTTTCTCATTAGGGATTTCATAGTTTGCTAAGTTGATTAATTAGTTAAGGTTTCTAGAATTCTAGTTCTCCACCTTAGGTTGTTCTTATTGCTTGATCTGAAATGGCCACTTAGATTATTGTTCATAGGTTGATTCTTGCAATGACACCTGGTTAATTAGCTAGAAATAACTAGAATGAAAAAATTACCTATTCACAAAGGAATTTTGGTTTAGGGATTTGTGAACAAAGCAAACCTGAAATTAATTCATGTTTAGACTTTAGAATTCACAAAGAAATTTGATTTTCTAGGTTGTTGATTACTTGCATTCCTGATTTCTGGGAATTCTCTGAGCCTAGAGTTTCTTCCTTCTGTTAACACACACATGTAATATATACATACTTTCTTTACAATATGTTTTCTTGGATTGACTCAAATCGATAACATTTTGCGCACTCTTGAGATCCTTTGTTCGATAGCATTTTATACTACAAATGTTTTGCTTTGCACTTGCAGTCTCCTCTTAGGGATAAACTTTACCCTATCAAGTTTTTGGCAACATTTCTCTAGGCTTTCTGTGAGTGCCAATAGATTTTAGTAGTAGAGTTTCGACTAGGCATTTTCTTTTTCTTTTTATTACTTACGTGTTTCTTCTCTCTTTTTGATGTTTCAGGTGAATGCTTAATCGCATAACCAAGAGAACTAGGAATAAACAACTAGCATATCTCAACAATCAGAAGCTAGCAAAGTTAGAGAACACGAAACGTAGATCCAAGAAACCAGCAAAGATGGTGAGTCCAATGATTCTGATTCACGACGAAGCTAGTGATCTAAGGGACCAAGAGGGAATTGATGGGGAAGGATACCTCATCATTTTGGAGGTCATCATATGTGCTTGTAATGGGAAGCATTCCCACGATTTGGATGGAGCAGGTGGTCGCGGGGCGGCTGGCAAATTACAACATGTCTGATCATTCTATGCTACCAGGTCTGTGATTTGCATGAAAACGTTTGAAAGGCATGCTTTTGAGCTGAAAATTGCCTATTAAACTTTGGTTGGTCAGCATCAGTTTCATGGATTGCCTCATAAGCATCCTATGGACCATATTGAAAGGTTTGAGGATTTGGTCACCATCATGAAGTACGATGGAGTCTCCAATGGCTATATGTTTTGCAAGATTTTCCCTCAACCTCTTGATAGGGAAGCAACCTATTAGCTGAAGAAGCTAGCACCACGATATCTGACAATCTGGGAAGAGACCAAGAATGCATTCATCAACAGCTTTTACGATGATGCTAGGTCTGAGGAGCTGAGGACAAAAATCTACAGATTCAAGCATGGTATAACATAAGCCCTCAAAGCTGCTTGGATAAGGTTCAAAGCCTACCAGAGAGATTGTCCACATCATGTGTTTAGTGAGGTTCAACTGTTGGGAACTTTCTTCAGATAAGTTGATTTTAGATATCAGATGGTTGTAGATGCTGCAGCAATGAAAACTTCAGCACCATGTAACCGGAAAATGCTTACATTTTAATTGAAAACTTGGCTTATAGCAATAGTGATAAGAATGCTGATTTTGAGAGGAAGCAAAATTATTTCAGTTAACGCTAAGACAGATTCTATGCAGAACTTCTTGATGGAGAAGAAGTTTGTCCAGTTTTCTCCAAAAGTTAAAAGCTTTGAGAAAGATGTGAGACATATCAATGGAGTTGGATTTCAGAACTACTAAGGTGTCTTCAGAGGCAATCAAAACTCCTATGATGTATAAGCTGGCTAAAGAATTATGTGAAGAAGATTATCTCCAAGGATGTAGATCTAAAATAAAGGGTGATGATGATCTCTAAACAAGCCATTGATTTTCTGCATAAAAGGATTTCAGAGAAGCTACCAGACACATGAGTCTTTGTGCTAGGCTGTTCTATCTTCATGGACAGCTTCAAGCATTCTCTGTGTGATATGGGATCCAGTGTGAACCTTCTGCCATACTTTGTGGCTATTGGTTTGAGAATGATGGACTTTCAAGCGACTAATATCTCCTTGATTCTAGATGATCGCTCAAAAAGGATTCCATACAGAGTTCTTGAGGATGTTCCCGTAAGAGTTGAAGACTGCTTGATTCCAACAGATTTTGTGGTACTGAACCAGAAGATCCTCTTATCATGGGTAGACCTTTCTTGGCTACAGGTGAAGCTTTTATTGATGTGAGGGACTGTTTGATTTATCTCCATTTGGAAGATAATCCTATGAACTTAAAGATGGATAAGCTACAGAGATATAACATAGATGGTTAGACTCTCAGAGTTGAGGTGGACCAGAAGTTCATATTGGTGAGGAAAAAGTGCTAGGTAGTGGAGAAGCAAATATGGGAGTTCAATAGGAATGGACTCAAACATCTTGAGAGCCTGCAACTGCTCATAAGAAGAAAGCTCCAAACATCACATTTTCACCAAAGCAAAGGTATGTTCCCTTCTAAACCTTTACCTCCTCACCCCATTATAGTTTATGCAGGGAAACACTCTATCCCACCCACGTTTTTCTCCTACCATGGGTTTTCTTCCCTCGTTCCTTGGTAGATCGCATGTTCACGATGCTTACACACCACCATGGATGAGGAGACTCTCGGACAGGTATTTGTTGCCTCTATCGAAACTTCCAAGAACGAAATCTCTTGCCGAATTCAAGCTAATGTTTGAAAACAAACGATTGGTGGGAGGAAAACCACTACTAAGTCTGTAGTAACTTCTATTTTTGTTTTAGTTTTACTAATTTTGTTTTTCTTTGAGTTAAAAAAAAACATCCACAAAACTGGACCTGTGTCGGTCGATACCACTTGGTGTCGGTCGAAACCAGTGACATAGAGATGGACCAATATCAAGATTTATCGACACTTTATGGTAGATACACATGCTCAATGTCGGTCGATACTCCATTTGGTGTCGATCGACACCCCTTACGAGGTTAGGTTCTTCTTTTTCTCTGTTTATTTTTCATCCTTTTTTAATTTATTTTTCTATTTTACACTTGATAACACATGTGATAGTGTTGTTTAAGTTTGGGAGATGTAGTTACTAACATTTTTTTTAGAGTCAGTTTTGCCAGTCTATTTTTGACTCAAACCCTTATAGGAAACAATATTTTACTAGGAATACACACAACTGCATGAACATAAGATTGATGGAAAACCCCATGATGGCCAGCCTACCAATTTTACTCATATCCTCTTGCCTATATGTCCTATTTGTAGGATCCATTATTGAATTATCCCATAATTTGACTCAATTATCTCATCTTACAGCTTGGTATACATTAGATCAGATTCCTCCTTCAGTCCTGAAAGACTTATCTGCGTGATTACGATTTCCCTCTCTCTTCCTTTCAAAATAAAAAAGAGTAGAAAAGAAAACATATTAAAGGTAGAGAGCATTGGGATATATGAGTTAAAAAGTCTATCTTCCAAAGTGATGAACTAACTTGTCTAAGAAAGAAAACTCGATAATAACGGAAGAACAACTGATAGAAAAAAATAAAATGATACTCAATGGGGAAAAATTGGTTGCTGAAGTGAGAAAAGGGAGAGGAAAAAAACTAGGAGTAAGAAAGTCTGTGTATCAGGTTTTGACTGAGTAAGAGTCAATGTGTCCTTTGATCAATACTTCCACGATGAGTCTTCACTTAGTCTTAAAAGAGGTCGGTATGGTTCATTTGGATTGCTCACTTGAATTGTGAAGTTGTTTGGGATAGTTGCTAAGTCTGGAAGAAGTACATGGTGGTTTGGATTCTGTCAGGTAAGTTTTTCATGTGGCTTACTATGGTGATTGTTGATGTGGTTTTTTTGGGACGAAATGAAATTCGGAGTGTTTCTTTCAAGTCTTTTTTTTTTTTTTTTTTTGCTTGAAGGGAAGCAAATGATAAATCTGGGATATTTAATATATCATGGTTTATGGATTTTTAACCATGATATGTGTCTTTTGTATAGAGTCTTTTCCAGTGTTTTCGAGTCTTTACGGGTTGATGCACGTTTAGAGCTAGTTTAGGGATTTTGGAAGCTTTTGGAGCATTGGAGAAGATGTTACACGAAAATAAAAGTAACTAGCCACATTCCAGCCTAGTGTCGGTCGACACCAATCGTTCCCCAAGTTTTTCACAAGATTAAAGAACTTTGTAGAATTTGAAGTTGGCCCAGAAGTTTCTCATACTTACAAATGTCCAATCATGTTTTATGATTATATATTAAAATTTTGAGTCATTGTTGAGGCTACGCTTTATTTTATTTTCAAAGAGATTTGTAGCAAAGCTTTTGGGGCTGATCTCCAAAGATTTCGAACCCCAATTTTTCTCTATTGATTTCTTTTATGCATTCCAATTAATCTATGATTTATGTTTCATTGATCATGTCTGAGTAGATTTGCTAGTTAGGTTTAGGGTTAAATATGTATTAACTCATAAATAATATGTAATTTATATTTAGATAAAATTGTACATGTAGTTATTAAAATATTAAAATACAAAGAAAATCTGTATATAAACATATGCTATATAAAATATTAAATATTTTAAATCAATACAATACATATTAAGCTTAAATATACTAGTATAATTTCCTTGCAACATGTGCGAACACTAAATATCAAACATTAATATAATTAAACATTCTATCTAATATTTTTTGCTATAAACTTTTTATTAAAAGTAACTTATGTTATATATCTTTTGAAATTTAATTATACAATTATTGTACTGTTTAGCATGATTTAGCCTCATCATTTACCGACATAAGATTTCAAACATGAATATATTTAACTTTTATCTAAATCTTCTATAAAAATTAACTTCTATTATATATAAAATTGTATTATCTATAACAAAAATATCTATTAATATTTAAAAGTCAAATAACAAATATATAATAGTAAAAATTATATGTTTAAAAAAGTATTATCGAAATTATCCATATCTCCAAAATTGAATAAAAATAATTATTTACATCAATATTATAAATAATAAAATTTTAAATATAAACTAAAATTAACAGAGTAAAAAAATTTAATTTCTTTTTAAGAAAGTAATCAACCATTTTAAAAATCAATGAGAAATCGAATAACTTCTCAATTAATATAAATATAACTTTTACAATTATTATTTTATTAAATAAAATATTATAAAATTTAAGAATAAATGCGGATGTTTTTTGCGTGTCTTATCTGCAATGGCGACGGTATATCCGTTAACAGATGAGAAAAGGAAGAAAAGAACAATAATTTTCATGAAGTGTTAACACAAGAGCGTTCCATAAGATATGTACGACAACAAAACTACATGACTAAAGAACCCAAGAAGAACTGAAATTAAAGTACTATTTCAAAGGGGGGGGGGGGAGAAACCCCAAAAAAGAGCTAGTTCTTGAAGTGGCAAGTGCAACGAATTAGGGCACTACAAAAAACATGTTTTTAGCGACTGCATAAATAGTCCCTATTGGATCGCAAAAATCCGTCGTCGCTAAATTTATTAGTCGCTATATTAGTCGCTAAATTGCGACTATTTAGCGACTATATATATTGTCGCTATTGAGTCACTAAAAGTAGCAACTCAGTAGCAACTAATTTGCGACTGATATGTGGTTATTTTAGAGACTGATTAGCGACTAAAAATAATAATAATAATAATAATAATAATAATAATAAGAAAATTATTATTAATTTTGATATATACTAAGTAGATAATAATTGAATATTAATTAATATACTAATTATATGCTAATCCATAAACAAAATTTATATTAAATATTAACTAATATGCTAATCCACAAACAAAATTAACTAAACAAAATTTATATTAAACATATTATGTTTACAATTCATACAATCAGTACGGTTCTTCGCCATCGTTCGATCCATCATATTTCCTTAACTTAACCTAAACAATATTTTCCTATATTAAACCCTAAACATTTGTTCATCCAAAACCGAACAAAATCTAAACTAAAGTGAATTTTGATTAGTTAAGATTATTGGCTATATTTAGATTTTATAAGCTAAGATTAAGACTTAAGTTTTAGAATATGATTTATAGTTTGTGGTATAGGGTTTGAGGATTTATATATATTTTAAGTTAAGGTTTTTAAAAATATTAGATTTACAAAATAAGAAATGTTTCTGCAAGAGTTGAATATGTTAAAGTAATTGAAATATTAATAATTAGATTTATATTTATAATTTATGGTTTTAGGGTTTCTTTTAGGGTTTGTTTGGAACATTGTTTTGTGACTGTTTTAGCGACTGATTTGGGTCTAATGTTCAGAAACTCGCTAGGCGCTGTGCGTGTGGCGAGGTTGGGCCTAGCGACTTATGAATAAGTCGGGGATTAATCGGGATTTACGCGGGGCGGAATTTTTAATATTTTTATGTGTATATAGCTATATATATTAAACAAACGCGCTAAAACTAATTACATCAGGTAGTCTAGCGGCTTATGTGTCTCTGTAATCCCACTCAGCGCGAATTCGAAGCCCACACTCTCCATTTTTGGCTATTTTAAGCCTTTTATTTAATAAACACACAAAATTACAAAAATGTCCCTATCTTCAACCTTTCTTCCTCTGCGATTTTTTGACCTAATTTCCGCCGTTTTTTCTTCTTTCTTCAAGATTAACATTTTTTTTGCTCGTTTCCTTGTAAGTTTTATCCAAATATGACGGATTTATGACCCAATACTTGATTTATATCTTAAATAGAAGAAATCGTGAAACTTTTTTTTCAGATCCGATTTTTACACCGATTATAAGCTATTCGCGGCGGTGAACGGCCGCCGAGCGTCTCGCCGGCGACTATGCGGACCTCGGCAGCGCGTTTTAGAACACAGTATATAGATAATACGCTTACAAATATATCCTAGGGACATTCATGAACCTTATACATATTACAGCGATGTTTTAGTCAAAAGTAAAAGTGTTTCATTTTAAGTGATGCTTTTGATTTTCACAGCAAAATATGTTAGGTGTTTTCTTTAATTATCCTTAATCATATATATAATGAGGCACTTTTTTACTTTTTTTCTCAGCGTGCCACGTCAGCAAATTTTTTGAATGTTCTATGGGTTCCCTTTCAGCGTGCCATGTCAGCAGATTTTTTTTGATGTTTTGTGGGTCCCATTTTTAATGAAAATTCACGTTATATATTTCTCATTTTTATAACATTCACGTTAAAGAGAAAATCTCATTGTTAAAAAAAGTCTCATTAAATACTCTTTTTTTTTGTTAAATAATATCATCAAATACTCAATCACATCTTGATGCAAAAAAAAAAAAACTCAATCATATCTCTTTGCTGTCGAGATCTATCCCTCTTCCCTCAAACAACCGTGAACAACCTTCATTAGGGTTCATTGTCATTGTATCTCTCATTCATACCCACTTCCGTGAATCTGAAATATCATTGTGTACAACCTTCCTTAGGGTTTTCTCTTCCGTTTTATGCCTTCATCTTTCTCACATCGCTATTCGTATCTCCTGAATAATGGATATGGGTTTTCTGTTTCTGGGTATCATCATTCTGTTCTTCGTTAGGTTTGTAGCTTCAGCTCCTTCATCAACTTCACCAGTGAGTTAGTTTCACTCTGTTTTTGCTATGGGTCATTTTTTAATCTGGATTTCAATCTTACTTACGTTTTTCTTCTTCTTTGTGCAGAGATTGTTAGTGGTTTCATATCAAATCATGGAACTTTCCTTATGAAATTGTTATGGTCCCTCAAAACCACCTCTAAAACAGGTTTGAGATTACTTCAGTCTTCCTTCCTTCTCAGTGATTAAGGTCATAATTTCATTTCTTATAATTATTGGGTCTTTCTTTTTATAATCAGCGATTTCTGCGAAATCGATGGTGAAATTCGAAAATGATTGTTCAGTGGAGACGGTACTAGACGGAAGCAAACTCGGTATCGAACCCTATTCTTTTAAGGTCTTGCCCAATGGCGAGCTGCTTATTCTGAATTCTGAGCATAACAACGTTTACAAGATTTACTCCTCTCTTTCCCTAAGTAAGTGCCACCATCGTTAATATCAAACATCCATTATTTTTCCTGATTTTAACTTGTGTTTGTGTAACCCTCAGTTTCTTTCTTATCTCTTCCATTTGTCAATTTTTGGGAGTTTTTTTTGTGGTTTTGTTATGCCAGATTCAGTGGTGTGAATTTGGAGATGTTGTGCCACGCTGACTTGACATATTTCCAGCGTCTATATGCAATGCGTAACGTTTATCCTGAGTCTTCTATACTTCCAAAGGGATAATATAAACTTCAGTTGTATCTGAGGTCCGTGATAAATCTTTGATGTTTGCAAGATTGTTGTAATATTTGAATGGTAGAGTTTGTACATATTAATCCGCAGATAGAAACGATCTTCTCACTGTGGCTAGTTGACAATTCCTGTAAGCGATATTTTTTGAAAGGGTTGACAATTTTGTTTCACAAGGCATCTTTAAGTTTGGAATCTTCTATTCTAAAAGCTAATTGCTTTCCACCAGGCACGTAAATGTGGACCTGCTGGAAAAGTTGAAGCAGCTCATTGTGTTACTGAAATAAATATGAGGGTGAGATTGTGGATTACGTTTACTTTATTTTGAAAAGCTAGATGTAACATTTTTCTAGGAAAGAAAAAATAATTGTTGTGAACCAAAGTTGGTGTGAAATTTTTGTGTGTTTTCTGATGTATATATAGATATTTTGTGAATTAGAATCCATGAAGAGCTGGGTATTCCATCAATTTTGCTGGTGATGCAGTAGATCTGGCTTAGCTTACATACTGAACCAGATGGTCCGATCACAGGAAATGGTGCATTTAAGTCGTATGTTCTAATACCAGGGCCCTCTTTTGTTTCACTTATCAGTTTAACATTTCTCTGGCTGCTGCGTTGGTTGTAATCTGAACGTGTTCCTCACCTCATATATCTTCTTCCAGGGTGAAGGAAGTGTTTTATCTGGACCCACCCACAAAGGATATAGCTACCCAATGTTTAGTACATTGATGACAAGTATAATTAATGTTCTGATGCATCATATCTCTCTCAAATGTACACTTTTGATTTCACCTAAAGAATACTCCCCAAGGATCTGTGTTGGTGGGAGAAATCTCTTATGGGAATTTGTCATTTGATGATAAAGAAGGGAAGAATCCAAAAGACAATCATGTATTTTATCTGATATCATATGCAGTTCCACCAAATAAGGTAGATGTCTCTCTGTTTTTGTCTGATTAAAGTATTTCTTGATATTCCAAATATATATTATGTAGATAATATTTTCTATTGTTAGTGGGTTGCTGTGGGGGTTAGCAACTACAGTGAGTCACAAAGATATGAAAAAGAATCATCAAAACACCAAACTGAGATGGAAATCAGAAGAATTCTCGAAGCTTTCTGGCATTATCCATCTGCTTAGCAATTTTTTTGAGGTTTTGCACAGTGTCTGTTTCTTAGTGGTGATGAGAAATTCGAACCAGTATGAACTGGACCAGATTGCTTGATATGACCGAGGGTTCAAATCGTATTGTGTGTGGTGACGTAGTGGAGACTATCAGCGATGTGAAAATATAAATTATTGAGAGCTTAATAAAGGGTGATTCTACGGAAGTAGTATTAGCACTCAGGCATCTGTTAATAGCTTATGCTGCTATTTAGAGGCTAAATCTGCAGATTGATGGCATTACATTCTCACCTACATTTGTTCATGTTCTCACAAGCATTTCAAATGATCTACTGCCTGTATTAGCAGGCATGAGCGAATTACCGCTTGAATTCTCATTTATTTGGTTGGATGTGCAGTGAAAGTTATAGAAGAATTAGGGAGCCACTTCTGCTTATCTAACCCTACGTTGAACAGAGATCATCTGTACTCAAAGTCGATTGAGTTGCACCCGAGGGTGATTGGGAAATGCATATCGCTACAAGGAAAAGAGGCTACCTTGGTGTCATAAAGGACAGTGTATCCATATTCTAAGTCGGAAAAGATTGGGACAAGCTAGAAGCTGAAGTGAAGAAATAGGTTCCTCTTTTAGCTCCATAGGCTTTATTTTACTTTAATTTATACTATTTGAGAAGGTAGATGGAGATGCATGTATAAACAAGTTTTCCAGCGATATATACCAGACTGCGGAGGAGGATATGAGGCAAGCCATGAACAATAGTATTTTTCTTATTAATCATGTTTGTTAAAAAAAGGTTACAATTATCCTTTGTCTTAAAGATATATTGTTAATAAACAAACATATATCATCTTCCGCGCGTGCGCGGAGGGTTCAACACCTAGTTATAATAAATGATTAACTCTTTGGATTGTGTCTGCTATGTCTAGATATCATTAAAACTGAAACAAGCATGTATCAAATAAACTTATTTATCATTAAAATATATTTTGGACCTTAACAAATTTGTACTAACCGGAGGTGATGTTTTAGGAAGCGGATGAGATGGCTTAGGAGGAGGCAGAGGAGACTTCTTTGGAGTTGGACGTGGAGGTGATGGTTTAGGAGGCGGAAGAGATGGCTTATAAGGCGGAGGAGACTTCTTTGGAGTTGGACGCGGAGGTGATGGTTTAGGAGGCGGAAGAGATGGCTTAGAAGGCGGAGGAGACTTCTTTGGACTTGGACATGGAAGTGATGGTTTAGGAGGAGGAAGAGATGGATTAGGAGGCGGAGGAGACTTCTTTGGAGTTGGACGAGGAGGTGATGGTTTAGGAGGAGGAAGAGATGGATTAGGAGGCGGAGGAGACTTCTTTGGAGTTGGACGCGGAGGTAATGGTTTAGGTGGTGGCAAATACTTTTTAGTAGTTTGTGGAGGCGATGGTTTCTGAGGCGGAGGAGAATTCTTTGGAGTTAGACGCGGAGGTGATGGTTTATGAGGCAGAAGAGATGGGGTAGGAGGTGGAGGAGACTTCTTTGGAGCTGCGAGCGAAGGTGATGGTTTAGGTGGTGGCGGATACATCTTAGAAGTCGGAGGAGGAGACGATGGAGTTGGTGGCTTTCGCGATGGAGGTTGTGGAGGTGAAGGTGATAAGATAGTAATTGGGTTAACTAGGCCAACGAACCGGAGCCAGTTTGCAGCATCAAATTGTTCCTTTAGTTATTTCATTTGATTAAATCAGTTAGCAATAATGGAGAATGAATCTTCCTAATTCTTAGAAATTTATCGTCCCATTTTTCATATTTCCTTGTTGTAAGGGTAAAGGATCATCCCATATTTGCTTTTTGTTACATTTTCTATTTAAATCAATGAAAACAACAAAAAGAGAAAGTCTAAACTACCCAAAAGAAAATGTGTGTGTTCTTATGTTCATGATTCTAGATCAACATTGAATGTCCTATATTTGGGACCTATCAGTGGTATCAGAGTATGTTTTTTTTTTTTTGATCCGGACCACTTTGTGGTATCAAAACATCATATTTTTCATCTTCCTTGTTATCGGTATTCTCCTTGAATCAACGATTATCAAGAACCCTCGTTGAACGGCTATTTTTCGGAATCAATGTTCATCGAGATTTATCCAAATATTTTTCCATCTTCTACTCGGGTTTGTTAATTAGGTTCAGCATCCTTTCTTTCTGTACGGATTAACATCCGTAGTTGTTGTTGAGAATGTCCTGAAATCTATTGTACTTACTCTAAGTGAAAGTCGTATTGTCGAGACGAGACAATCATATGACACTGGGCAGTCATAATGCTTTGCTAGAAGCCACTTATGATCAATGAGTTTAGAACTCATTGCTAGTGTTATATGATCCTACAGGGTCACACACCTAAGCAACCTAGATCAGCAATACAATGGGTTTCATAAGTAATTATATTTATATATATGTGATATATATAAGATATACATATGTGTTATATATATGTGATATATATAATATATATATATATATATATATATATATATATTTGCACGTGAAAGTGATTTGTTTGTAATGGGTCACAATTAATAATTGGGCTAAACCCATTACTACACCTAATATGATTAGGTTACAAATCATGCGTATATATAATTACGTTAACGAGAGATGAATTAGTTGCACCTCTGGCCGCCGTTATTGAACGAGCATAACAAAGGTGAAACCCAAAGAGAGATTTGATCTCGACGGCACTAGCATCCCGTTCTGATCTAGTTTGTGTGCGTGTGGATACCAGTAGAGGCGCAACACTTGAGGCGCTTTAAGATCTTGATTATCTGAAAATCTTCCGCTGCTAATGACCAGGTAGTTCTGAGATCCTAATGATTCAATTACATGAACCCTAGATCCTAGGCTTGGAATTCAGACTAGGGCTGCCTAATTTGATTAGGAACTGCCAGAAATTCCTTTCAGTGGTATCAGAGCTTTAGGGTTCCATTGAATCTGTAGCATGTTGATTAGATTGGTTGAATCTGGATCTCTGTATGATTGATACAAGCATGCTAAAACTCGTTTTGATCAAAGTAACCTAGTTTAGGGTTTTTGTTCGAAAAACGTTTTAGGGTTTTTGTTCGAAAAACGTTTTAGGGTTTTTCGCATGGTGAAAACCCGAACAAAATTTAGGGTTTTTCGCATGGTGTCGATCGATGCCAATCCGGCATCGATCGATACAGGGCGAAAACCCGAATAAAACTTATGTTTCGCCTAGTGTCGATCGACACAAGAGTTGTGTCGGTCGACACAAACCTCGCGAGATTGATGAATCTGTTCAATTGGATTGGACCGGTTATCGAGCTTGGTTAATGATGGTTAAACGCTAAGAACGGTTTATTGCGATTGGTTTGATTAGGTAAGCATCGACCGACACTAATGTAGCGTCGATCGACACTGACTCGTTATCATAAAACCGGATAAATTGGATTGATCGGTTATCGCAAATTGGTTTTGGTTAACCTGCATCGATCGACACTAAAGTAGTGTCGGTCGACACAAGGTCCGATGGTTTAGGTTATTGAATCTGAAATCACAGAACCAAACCAATATGAACCATTTTAATTAGAAGAATTAAAACATAATAAAACTGAACGTTTTAAATGGTTCCGTTCCTCAGCCAAATATCAAGTCAACCTTGATGTCTTCCTGATCTTGTCAACTGTCAAGACTTGTTTCATTGTGCGATAGATTTGCAGTGCAAGGTGTCCACAATTACATGAGTAAGACAGGAAGTAATCGTGTTGATGGACTTGCAGTGCAAGACATCAACAATTACATGACTTAAGAGATTGGTTTACTTGACTGGGCCATCAAAATCATTTTGGGCTTAGAGACATCAGGTGGATTGGACATGAGATGTAAATCCACAACCAAGAGTTATATTAGATATAACTAGCAAAGTGTTGCTTACCTAGATAGCTAAAATTTGGGTGCTAGCCAGTGGCTCACTCAAGTTTAGTGAAGTATGGGTCTTGGATCATTATATTCATTTGAGGAAACATTGTTTGAATATAATGCGAGTTTTCTTAATTGTTAAGACTTCTCATTTCTTGAACATCATAACTAAACCTCCCTTGTTTTTCCAGCTCTGTCTAGCACAAACCATCGTAACAATTTCTCCTTGCGATCCGTTCTTGAGAAGGACAAGTTAAATGGGTCAAACTTTCTTGAATGGTATCGGAACTTGAGAATTGTTCTCAAAAAGGAGAAGAAGGACTATGTCCTTGAGAAAGTTCTCCCCAAGAAGTACCGAGCCAATGCCTGGCAGTCAGATAAGGATGCTTGGGATAAGCATTCTAATGATGTGGTGGATGTGAGTTGTCTCATGTTGGCTACCATGAACTCGGAATTGCAGAAGCAATATGAGTACGTGGAGTCGCCAATAGAGATGATCACTGGCCTGAAAAGTATGTTTCAGGAGCAGGCACGAACTCAGAGATACCAGACGGTAAGATCTCCGATTGAGTGCAAGCTACCAAAGGGCGAACCAGTTAGTCCTCATGTCATTAAGATGATGGGTTATATTGATAACCTGGGGAAACTGGATTGTCCCATTAGCCAAGAGTTGGCTACTGACATCATTCTGCAGTCACTGCCGTCAAGCTATGATCAATTTGTTATGAACTATAATATGAACAACTTGACGAAGACGTTGACTGAATTGCATGGGATGCTTAAGACTGCTGAACCTAACATCAAGAAGGACACCCCATATGTCCTCATGGTACAAAAGGGTAAAAAGTTTAAGAAACTTGGTAAGAACAAAGGTGATGGCAAGACGAGCTCGATTGTGAATCCAAGCGAGTCTGGCCATGTTCCTAAGGTTAAAAACAGTCCTTCTGAAGATGTTAAGTGCCGTTATTGTAATGGTTATGGGCATTTGAAAAGAAACTGCAATAAATTCTTGGAAGATTATGAGAAGCTGAAGAAGACGTACGAGACTTCTTCTTCAGGTATTATGTTATAGAAGTAAATGTTACTTCTTATAGTCCTACTTATTGGGTATTTGATACCAGCTGTGGTACTCATATTTTGTGAAAATGTGCAGGGCCTGAGCAAAAGTAGGACTATGGAGAAAGGACAAGTGGATCTACGCGTGGAAAATGGAGCAAGAGTTGCTGCATTAGCCGCATGAGTATTTCATTTGTTTTCTTTTATGGCATGTTTTGAACTTAAAACTGCTACTATGTACCTGCTATGAGCAGAAAGATTATTTCTATTCCTTGTATGGATATGGAAGGATATCAGTTTTCAAATTAAGAATAAGTGTTATTCATTTGATTACAATGATATATTTTATAGTAGCAATCCATTAGAGAATGGACTTTATGTTCTAAACCAGAACGTGCCTAACTAAAACATTAATACCAAGAGATTCAAGTCAAATGATACGAATCAAACTTCTCTCTGGCATTGTCGTTTTGGGCCACATAAATGAGAAACAGATTCAAAAGCTCCATAGTGATGGGCTCTTGGGCTCATCTGATTATGAATCATAATGAGTAAAGTGAATCTTGTTTATTTGGTAAAATGACGGAGACCCCTTTCAACAAAGGTAGTGTCGATCGACACAAACGGTGCGTCGGTCGATACGGGTTGCGAACGATCAAAATGAAAGGGCGAGAGACTTATTGGGTTTTATACATACGGATGTATATGGGCCAATGAGCACTAGTGCTAGAGGAAACTTTCGGTACTTCATTACCTTTACTGATGATTTCAGTGGGTAAGGTTATGTCTTATTAATGAGACATAAGTCAGAATTTTGAAAAGTTCAAAGAGCTCCGGAAATGAAGTACAGAATCAATTTGGCAAAGGTATTAAAGCTCTACGATGAGATCATGGAGGTGAATACTTAAGTCAAGAATTTAGTGATCATCTGAGAGATTGTGAAAGTGTTTCACAATTCACTCTTCCTGAATCAGACTTTATTAGATATGGTTCGATCAATGATGAGTCACTTAGATCTTCCATTATCCTTCCAGGAATACGCTCTATAAACGTCTGCATTTACACTAAATAGGGTTCCATCAAGATCAGTTACAGAGACACCTCATGAGATGTGGACTGTTAATGTTCCTGATTTGTCTTTCAAGAAGACTTGAGGTTGTGAGGCTTATATAAAACGTTTAATCTCTGATAAGCTCACACCCTAATACGATAAGTGCTACTTCATTGGTTGTCCTAACGAAACCAAGGCATGTTACTTTTACAACCGGTCCGAGAACAAATTGTTCGTTGCTCGGAACTATGTTTTCTTGAGAAAGACTTTCTTTCCAAGAGGAACAGTGGGAGTAAAGTACAACTCGAAGAAATTCGAGAATCACAGGAGACTGCTCAACCCAATGAGGAAGAACAGCAGTTAGATCTACAAAGAGTTGTAGAACTTGCAACTGTGGTGCCTGAGGTTTGCAAGGATCTGGTGAATGTATATTCGATATACATTCAAAAGGCGAGTTTCTGAAGAAGTGTCGATCGACACAAAAGTTGTATCGATCGACACAGTTCGCGAACCAAAATATTGATTTTGGTTTATAACTTAATTAACTACAGTTTAAATCTTGGTTAATTAGGTCATGGTAAAAGTCAACATATGAGATATGCGCGCGACTTTTACACAAAACTGAAGCTCGCAAATCCGAAGGGATCCGTCACGAACCCGAGAAATGTGGATTTCTCGTAACCAATTGCCATGATCTGTTGATCATTGAAAGTGACGGGCATGCGAATTTTGAAGAAGCAATGATGGGCCTTGACTCCGAATTTGGCTGAAAGCCGCTGAATCCGAAATGGGATCCATGTCACAGAACCAAGTGTGGACTTTGGTCGATTTACCCATTGAGTGTAAATAGATTTTCAAAAGGAAACTAATGTGAATGGTGATATCCAAAGTTGGATTGGTGGAAAAGGTTTCAAGCAAATTCATGGTGTTGACTATGAAAGAAACCTATTCTCAGTCAACATGCTTAAAGTCCATTCGGATTCTCCTAGCAACCGCCACTCTTAATGGTTATGAGATCTGGCAGATGGATGTGAAAACAGTTTTCCTTAATGGAATTCTGAAAAGGATGTGTACATGACACAACCTGAAGTTTTCATTGATCCTAATGAAGCTAGGAAGATATGCAAGCTTCGCCGATCCATTTATGGATTGGAGCAAGCATCTCGGAGTTGGAATCTTCGTTTTGGTGAAGCAGTCAAAAGGTTTAACTTCGTCATGAATGAAGAGGAACCATGTGTTTACAAGAGGACTAGTGGGAGCGCAGTTGCATTTCTAGTATTGTATGTTGATAACATACTACTTCTCGGAAAAGAAGTTCCATCGTTTCAGTCTGTTAAGACCTGACTCGAAAGTTGTTTTTCGATAAAATTAAGGGAGAAACCGTATACATTCTTGGAATAAGAATCTATAGAGATAGATTGGATAAACTAATTGGATTGTGTCAAGATACTTATGGTGATAAGGCCTTGCACAGGTCCAGTATGCAGGATTCCAAGAAGGGCTTCGTGCAAATGACTCTTGGTATTACTCTTAGCAAGACGCAGTGTCTTTCGACACACGCTGAGCAAGGGCGAATGAGGGTCATGCTACTGCTAAAGGCATTAGATGTCTTAAGATGTGATCTTAATTTTAGTGGGAGTCGTTGTTATTAATTTTGGTTATGATATGATGTTTGTATAAACATAATTTGATTATGTTATTGAAATCTGACATCTGTATTATTTAATAATGGTTACTAAATAATAGTCTCAAAGTAATTTATGACATTTTATAGGTCATCAAGTATGTGACTTGATCATGAAACTCTATAGATAATAAATGACATAAATTATGTTGGTCCCTGGTCGAGGTTGTTAAAGTGGGACATTAACAACCGCGTGAGACTAGTATGTGAGGTGACTGATGACTAAGTTTCATGGAGTCATTAATAAGAGTATTAAAGTCAATCACATAGATATGTGTTGGAGAACACATGATCGGACATGACCCACGGATGAGAACTCTACGGGATAGTTATATATGTGTCATGAGAGTTTTCATTACGACTATAGAGTATAGTCCTTAGACCTGAGTTCATCATGTTTTCTTACATATTAATTGGTCCGCTTTAACCTTGTCAAACGTCAGCCGTAACTGGTGACTATAAAGGCATTGATTGGGCGTATCATGAAGTGTGTGAAGAAACAGGGATGGAACAAGATGAGATTTGTCCCTCCTATATAACAGAAGATAAATATCTCAGAGCCCATCGAAGATTTGATACTGACAAATGTGTGGCCACACTCAAACGAGGTGATTGTCAGTCGTTTGTCTTGTCAGTATAAATCGGAGTTCGATGAACATGATCTTGGCTAAATAAGGGTGACACAGATCTTGCCTTATGCCAGATCGAGATATAGCGGCGAAGGGATTATGGGAATAGATGATTCCAGTACAAGTGGGAGATTGTTGGGAATGTCCTGAAATCTATTGTACTTACTCTAAGTGAAAGTCGTATTGTCGAGACGAGACAATCATATGACACTGGGCAGTCATAATGCTTTGCTAGAAGCCACTTATGATCAATGAGTTTAGAACTCATTGCTAGTGTTATATGATCCTACAGGGTCACACACCTAAGCAACCTAGATCAGCAATACAATGGATTTTATAAGTAATTATATTTATATATGTGATATATATAAGATATATATATATTTGCACGTGAAAGTGATTTGTTTGTAATGGGTCACAATTAATAATTGGGCTAAACCCATTACTACACCTAATATGATTAGGTTACAAATCATGCGTATATATAATTACGTTAACGAGAGATGAATTAGTTGCACCTCTGGCCGCCGTTATTGAACGAGCATAACAAAGGTGAAACCCAAAGAGAGATTTGATCTCGACGGCACTAGCATCCCGTTCCGATCTAGTTTGTGTGTGTGTGGATACCAGTAGAGGCGCAGCACTTGAGGCGCTTTAAGATCTCGATTATCTGAAAATCTTCCGCTGCTAATCACCAGGTAGTTCTGAGATCCTAATGATTCAATTACATGAACCCTAGATCCAAGGCTTGAAATTCAGACTAGGGCTGTCTAATTTGATTAGGAACTGCTAGAAATTCCTTCAGTTTTTCTATTGTTTAAAAAAAATATCAGATTTCTCTATCGTATATGCAGTTTGCATTTAAAAAAAAAAAATATGTTGTCATCTTCTTGGTTTCCTTTGTTATCCCATAGCTTTCAAAAAAGGTTTTGATTTTTAATAAAATAGAACTTTTTCTGTTCATCGTCTTTGAATTTTTGTATTTCCTTGGAAGCAATCCAGTAGTTCCTTGTTTTGGCTATTCCATGAATCAACAAACATCGAACATCACTTGTCATGGTTTCAAAAAAAAAAAATGTTTCACACAATAATGAACCAGCAATGGTTTAATAAGGGAAAGAGATTGGTCTTGGTATTTGTAGCTGTAGTTCGTTTGAAAATTCTTCCATTAGAGGAATCAACATGGAAGGAAGAGAAGCAACTCAACTCAAGTTTCCTTGATTCAACACGAACCTTGAGGACAAGGTTCTTTTCAACGGCCGGAGTATTGATAAGATAGTAATTGGGTTAATTAGACCAACGAACCGGAGCCAGGTTGCAGCATCTAATTGTTCCTTTAGTTATTTCATTTGATTAAATCAGTTATTAATAAAGGAGAATGCGTCTTCCTAATTTTTAGAAATTTATTGTCCCACTTTTCACATTTCCTTGTTGTAAGGGATCATGATCCCATATTTACTTTTTGTTACATTTTCTATTTAAATCAATGAAAACAACAAAAAGAGGTAGTTTAAACTATCCAAAAGAAAACGTATGTGTTCTTATGTTCATAGTTCTAGATCAACATTAAATGTCCTATAATTGAGACCTATCAGAAGGGTAAGAATTAGAGACGGCTGCTCCAGATCCGTTGTTATAGGTACACTCCCAGTTTTTAGAATCTCCGAAATTGAATTTATCACCGTAGAAATGGGATTGGCCGCTATTCATCAGCATCTCCTCATTGGAGACTTCCGAAGGTTTTGGCCAACCTCCGATAGTTGTGGTCGGAGAAACGATGAGTCAGAGAAGAGCTGCGAGGACGATGCTGAAGCTTTTCATTGTTGAGGGGGTATCGTTTAACCTATTTTCGTAGTGTATGACGAAAGATTAAACATGTGTATAACCTTTAATTTATTTCTGAATATTGATACGTACATAACAAATTTACAATATATTTTACCGGATCTTTATCAGGTACTGAAACTAATTCCTTATTATATTGTGTTTTCTCGGGTGTCTTTTAGAAAACGTTAATCGCGTTAAAAAAAAAATATGCTGCATAATTTTTTGATGTCAACATATTATCTAAAGTAAAAACAAAACAAAACTCATAGAAAAATAAAATACTTCTAATCATGGAATTTATTGCATCCATTGTATCTTATTTAGAAAGATATTACAATCTTGTATCTTTTGTAAAGTAGTTGTTTTTTGGGGATTAATTGCACTCAGTATACCTTTTTTGAAAAGTAATAGTAAAGTTATATCTTTCAAAATCCAATTGCATTTTTGTATCTTTTTTTGTCTTTTAGCGCCGGTTAAAGACTATTCTAACCTTACATTTTGTCTTCTTGTGATAGATAGTTAATTACATAAACTATCCATAAATCTATCTACTATCCATCCGAATTCTATTTTCTTTTTAATTCTTTTCTTTTCTCTTACACTCTCTTTCTTACTTTATGTATTATTTTTTACCCCAAGTTTTTTTTAATTGTAGATAGGATGAATTGGGTGAGGTTTTCGGACTTATAGATCGTCGGAATGGTATTAGAACGGGACGATCTATCGAAATTCAAAAAAAAAAAAATCCGGACTTAATATGAAAATTGTGAATGGATATTTTAGAGTATATGTCCACAACATCCATCCACGTGTATACTTATGATGGACAAGATGCTTAACATGATGATTTAACATATGATGTTGGACGATCACATAAATGATGAATCCAAAAATATGTTTACCATGGGTAAACGTTTAACATATGATTATTCGTGGACAAGATACTCAACAAGATGAGTTTAACATGAATGATGATGGACAAAATGCTTAACAAGATGATTTAACATATGATTATTTGTGGACACAAAAGTATGTTGGACGATCACATCTCATGCTTAACAAGATGGTTTAACATATGATGGACACAAAGTGCGGATCTAATGGACAAAAGTTGGTTAAGAGTTCACATGATTGTGAATTTGTGGACATAGAGTAGGTGTAGACCACTATCCATTAACAAGATGCTTACCATGGGTAAAGATTTTATGATGGACAATAGGTGATCAAGAGTTGTTGGACGATCACAATAGGTGGTCAAATGCTTAACAAGATGGTTTATGATGGACAATGGGCGGTCTTTCATGTGATATAATCATTGTAGTATCCACATCACAAAAGTACGTTGAGTCGATTATTCGTGGACACTAACACGATTATATCACATGTTAAACATTTATGATGGACAATATGGTTTAACATATGATGGACAAGATTCTAAACAAGATGCTTACCATGGGAAACGCTTATGATCGGCAATAGGTAACAAGATGCTTACCATGGATAAACGTTTATGATGGACAATAGGTGATCAAGAGTTGTTGGACGATCATATCTCATGCTTAACAAGATAGTTTAACATATGATGGACAAGATGCTTAACAAGGTGATTACCATGAGAAACGCTTATGATGGACAATTGTTAACATGATGCTTACAATAGGTAAACGTTTTATGATGGACAATAGGTGGTCAAGATGGTTTATGATGGACAATAGGTAGTCTTGCATGTGATATGATCATTGTATTATCCACATGGATAGATATTATGGACAGTTAGCCTCAACTATCCATTCGCAACTTTCGTATTAAGTCCGATTTTTTGTTTTTTTGAATTTCGATAGATCGACATGTTCTAACTCCATTCCGGCGGTCTTTACGTCCGGAAACCACACCCAATTCATCATATTCACCATTCAAAAAATGTGGGGTGAAATAAAAAGAAAAGTAAGAAAGAGAATGAAGAGGAGGAAATAAAAGAAAAAGAATAATAAAAAGAATTAGATCTATCCACTCACGCTCATTTTCATTCATTTTCTCTATTTGTGAAGGACAAAATGGTCTTTTTACTGGTAGGGCCTACAAAAAAAGATACAAAATTGCACAAAGATTTGGGAAGATACAAGATTGCAATAAAAAGGACAAAATGATATAGTCAGTGCAATTCACCCTGCTTTTTTGTATTTTTTTTTTTCTGATATTTTTTAAACAAAAAGACTATTCTACCCTTATCTAACTAATGAACTAGTATGTCTTATAGTTACTCACCTAATTACATTCTCATTCCCGTTAGACTTAAGAAAGCTTTTTGTTAATTAGTTTGGTATCCTCATTTAACTTACTATCTTTTTCACGTTCTTCATAGAGGACACCAAAAACACTTGGTGATATAGCAGGTAACTCATGGATACCGTGTCCCCTTCATTCTCGAAGATGCATTGTGTTGTTGTATGTGGTTCATGACTTGTTAAAGGCGATGTGGGCTGGAGGTTTGTCGTTGACATAGACAAGGTATCTCGAGTTGTTCCTGTAACGCTAGGCATGAAGATTGCTGACCTTGTCCATGTTGTTTTGACCGAGTTTGGGTTGGAAACGGCTGCGAAGCCAACCTTCAACTACTCGCCGGTTCTTACAGACTCCTCTTCTACGAAAGAGACCTTGCCGCCGATTATGGTTACCACATATTTCTGCCTATCTTGTTTCCTCGACATGTTATCCTCCAACCGCTCAATGTCGCTTCTCCTATCTTTGGGGAAAAAGTTTGTTCGTAAAAAATCCTCCGTTTCTGCTGAAAAAAAAGATTGCTAAGATCTCTCGCCGTAGCAGCTTTCTGACTCCAAGAAGACTATTTGGTAATATGATTTCGTCCGGCAGTAGAGAATCCCCTACAATGCTTGAAGATGACACTGTCGAAGCGCTAGATTCTATGTTTCATACAAACTCACCTCGTTCTAAGCCCAACAGTTCAGGTTTGATAGATGCCTTTGGTAAGCCAGCCATCAGACAAGAATTTGATGACGATGTTGCAGATGTGCTGTCCCCATCTTTCACTTATGCTAACTGTCCTCGAATCCAGTATCTGACGGAACAAGGTATGTAACCCAGTTTTTTTTTCATCTTCATCTTTTCATATTTCCAAAGATCATGTACAAGTAAATTCCAATTTACACATACACTATTTCTCCTGCTTTATACTATCCATGTAATGCAGATCTATCGGATACGCTCGATAGCTTTAATTTACTGGACGAAGATAGCCAAGAAGATATGCTTAGCGACGAAGATGAAACTATAATTTTTATCCCCAACCATCCACCAAATGATGATTTAGTGGATAAAGAAATTCATCACGTTGCAGGGGACGTGCCCTTAATCAGCCTCGATTTACTTGATGTCTGCACAAGTGAAATTGTCCTTGATAACGGCGTGAAAGAAAACATAACCTACCCAACAGTCTTCCTGTGAATGCATCAGTCGACGGCTCAGATGAACAACCCCCATGCAAGAAGTCTCCATTCAGCTTCAATTTGCTGGATAGCCAAGAGGACGTGACAGTTAACTTAGAAACTTGCAATCCATCTGGAGATGCTGATACGGCAAAAATCGACAGAGACGACTTTTGCACCCCAGATGGAGACAAAAGTGTAACGTTAGACGAGGTCCCTGTAGATATAGGGAACGTGGGTCGTGAATTTTGGTCCATCCTCATCGATGATGAATATGGAGGTTCAGACGCGTTGGATGTGATGACGAAAACCCCCGTAGGAGTAGGTAATAGATTCAAACGTAAGACTGTTGATTTCGGACCTGTACAACAATATTACCTGTACAGATGGATAGGTTCCAACGACGTTGAACAAGCCAATGGCGACGTACAACCCGACATTCCGCCTCCAGTGGACGACCACGAGTTTCAACGTGATCCTATCTCTGATTTAGATTTAGACTCAATGGGAGGTGATCTGTACAAGGGAAAACTTTTCAAGGACAAAGACGATTGCCAGACATGGTTAGCAATCCATGCGATAAAGAACAAGTTTCACTATATACAACCTGTGTCCACCCTTCAAAAAACTGTTATTCATTGCCCGCAAAAAACATGCGATTGGCGTGTCATGGTCCATGAGATGTCGGACACTGGGTATTGGCAGATACGTAAGGTAGACTTATTGCACTCATGTTGTAATGACACTCGCAACAAGTACAGAAAACTTGGTACTACAAAGGTAATTGCGACCGCATTCAAATATAGATATGCAGACCCGTCGTTAGGTCCCAAACCATCTGGCCTCAAAACTTTATTGATGAAAGAGCTTCGTATCGACTCACCGTATAATACATGTTGGCGTGCGCGTGCCAAGGCCCTCATGATGCTACGAGGTACCGACGATGGTTCTTATAGGCAGTTACCGGTGTTCTTACACATGTTAAAGCTAGCTAACCCTGGGACCATAGTTGAGATTGAGTCTGAGGTAAACGCAGCAGGGTGCGAGCGGTTTCTATATCTGTTACTAGCATTTGGGGCATCCATAAAAGGATTGGCCAAAATGCGCCGAATGATTATCGTAGATGGCACACATTTGAGTTGAAGATACGGTGGAGTTATGTTAACCGCCAATGGACAAGATGCTAATTTCCAAGTCTTCCATTCACATTCTCTGTAGTAGACAAAGAGAACAAGGAGTCCTGGACATATTTCTTTTACAACCTTGAAAAGATTATCGCTGACAGTCCCAACTTGACATTCATATATGATAGATGTCATTCAATATACAAAGCTAAGGGCAGAATCTTCCCTCGCGCCCATCATGGAGCATGTCTTGAGCATGTTCAGAGAAATGTGAAAGCCAAGTTTAAATCTCTTGGACTTGCGCAATTGGTTAAAGTAGCCGGCACTTCTTATAGGATTGGTGGATACCGTGAAGTATACATTCGTATCCATAACAACAATATAGCTTGTGCTAAATACCTTGACAATATATGTGTTGGACACTGGACATGGGCATATTTCAGGGGAGAACGCTACAATTTTATCACCAGCAATGCGCGGAGACATTGAAAAAAGTTTTACTTGATGGTAGGAATCAATCAATCATCGGCCTTGTATCTTGTATTCACGACATGTTGACCAGGTGGTTCAGTTGTCGACGTGCTAAGTCAGCTTCCCACACCTGTGATGTGTCTATTGAGGTTGATAAACTAATGGATAAGCATATGAAGACTGTTCATGGCAGTAAGATAGCCAGTGTTGCGCACTGGAATTTTGAAATTGTTGGTCAGTTCGGCGGGGAATCATTTCATGTTATTCTGGATGATAAGCGATGCACATGCAAGATATTTGACAAGCTTAAAATTCCATGTAGCCACGCGTTAATATCTGCGGACAGTTTTGACTTAAGCTACGCGAGTTTGTGTGATTCATATTACAAGACCCCAACGTGGCGAGCAACCTACGAAGGAGTAATAAGCCCTGGCGGGAATGCTAATGACTGTGATATTCCTGCTGATGTTGTCAACCAATTCTTGTATCCACCGGATGTCAACCGACCATCTGGTGGACTTAAGGAAGGATGGTATCCATCCCTTGGAGAATACCAGGCAACATCTCAATCCTACATATATTCATCTGCATTATCTTTCAATTTTTATTAAATCATTGCTTGTGTGATTTCTTTCAGAAGGAGAAAACTCCTCGCTCACACCCAACATATGTTCCAAATGTGGAGGCATCAGCCAGAACCGTGCAACTTGTAAAAGCTGATTCATGTTCATGGTCGATCGCATATCTTGGATACCTACTCATCAGATTTGGTCGCTGCTTGCTTAATGAAATATTTCGAGTGTTTCTTTGTTTTTGTATGCTTTAAACATGTTACCGGAATCCTTTTGTTATCCATGTATTGGTAGTTATGTTTAAACATGTTTACGATCTTTATCTTATCCATTTCATTGGTTGTTATTGATATAAACATCCACTTAGTATCCCACTGTTTAATTTTTTAGGTCGGCAGAATGTCGACATACTATTATTCTACTTATTTTTGTGGCCTTATTTTCTGAACATTCTGGATTCAATGAAACACCTAATATATCCAATCGTTCTTTTTTTTTTAAATTAATCTTCTCTTTATGATTAACCATATCCGCTCACTCAGCCGTCCTACACTTTTTAAAATTCCTCAACCATTATCCAAGGTCATTGATTGGCTGTCGAGCTTTCTTAACTGTACTTTTAAATAACTCTAAAAATACCAACCCATCACCTTTCTTAAACTATCTTGTCAACCATATCCCTACTATGGGCCCTATTATTCAGAAAACACAGAATAGTCAACATCTCGTGTCCCGTCATGTCCGTTGATACAGCTTTATGGTGTATATTGGACTTCCCCAAGGTTGAAGTCTATTTCTAGTTTATATTGGTTGTCACAAAGGTACTTTTTCCTGTAGTTACGAATTAATTATCACTATCCAGTAGATTGCCAGCGTTACGGACACAAAAAACACATATACTATCTATCCAGTAACTTCCCTTTTATCGCTCGGATTTGTTACCTATTCTACCCTTTATAAGTAAGAGCGAACAATCTAGATTGAAACCTTTAACCATGAGCTTCACGTCTAATTCCACTGCCCCAACTTCTGACCAGCCATTACCTTGCAGGGAGATCGGCGTCGCAGCCCCAACCATCTGTTGGTGTGGTGAACGCATTGAAGTGGGTTATGGTACAACTCGTGTCAACCTTCACCGGAGGTGGTTTAAATGTCCGGAAGCTAGCCGGGTTAGATTAAAATAGAATCTTCTTCTTTGTTGTACAGTTCATATTCTGTCTGTTTGTTTACTAAAAAAAGTTTTCTTATAACCAGCACCCAAATGAAGGTCACGTACGCGAATGGGTAGACGACGCTATTATGAAAGAAGTTGATAGGGTTTCTAAGGATGTAAAGAAAATTCAGGAGGACATCAAAGTTCTAGAGAAGTGGTCGAACTCAGTTGGAGACGATTTAGCAATCAAGATGGCAAGAAAAACTTCCGTCGAGGTCGCAAGAAACGAAAAAACTCCTTGTGTTAATAGACATACAAAAGAGAAGTTGACATGATTACTATCTTCTGGTTCGTCGCTGTCTCTGTCTGTGCGGCCGCTTGGACGTTTGACCAGTTAAAGACTCTCACTTTATGGCTAAAGAATGATCTATCTAGATCTTAGTCGATCCTTAGGTCCTCATACCATCCCCTTCCCCCAAACAATGCCTTACCTTGTGTTATTAAGTTGCCTGCTAATCCTCTCCATTTTCTATCCATCACATCATCTTTAGGCTTCAGCCTATAAATTTCTAAGTTATGCAACTGCTTAAGAATATTAAGTAGAAGATTCTCATTTGTCATCCATCATTCTCGCTAAAAGAATGTATTAGTTTCTATTCACCAATCCAGTTTGTTATTTAATTTACTCCAGTTATGGTCCCATGTCTAATATGGGATGGATGGCTATTTAAAAAAATATTCATCCTATCTTACCTTCTATTTTTCCTGTCCATCATACTACATTTTTGCTGTCCAAGACGACCTCTGATTCATGGAATTATGTCTTTCGATCTGTAAGAAACGTGGGATTGGTGGATACCGTGAAGTATACAATCGTATCCGTAACAGCAATATAGCTTGGCACCACGCGGCAATCCAGGACGGCGGCGTTTTGGGTGGTTGGAGTGGAGGAGGAAGTGAAAACGGTGGCATTTGTGGTGCTTAATGTAATATCCTAATAATTTTTACCCAAAATATTATTTCTATTTAATAACCATGTTTTAATAAACTATAAATCCTAGTCGGTATCCACCAATTTATATCTCATCTATCCATCGTATTGTATTACTGTCACGCTTTCCCAAAAAAAGATCTATATCAAAACAAAATAATATTCAAACCCTATGTCTCACAGTTTTCAGTTCCCAGGCCATCATTATGAAGGGTATGCATCTATAACACACTATCCACAAGGAAACATGACCTAGTAATGCTTCTACCCTGAATCCATCCAATAGGACAATTAAAGACCTTAACTTTCATACATTTCTCTTTATTCATACCGGCCATTATGTTATTTTCGTTCGAAATATCGTATTTTTCACACTCTTATGCTGCTCTAGTCCACATCGTCAATATTTAGTTGTGGTAAATCAATGTTGCACTAGTTGTGGTATTACTATCAATTAAAGCGTCCGTCATATTTTATCCCAAAAAATACTATAATCACTGAGGGATATGAATATCCATTATTATAACCCACTAAATTACTATCCATTAAGGCGTCTCTCCCTACTGTACTGACGTCAAGCTATTACTATATTTATTACGTGCTTGAGTCTCTATGTTCCCAAAAGATTTCTTGGATACAAACACCAAGTTTCAGGATTGTAAGCAATCTCGATAAATATAATAGTTTCCAGCATCTGACCACAAATGTCCATCCATTCTTAAGTTTTTTACTCTATCATGGGTATTACTATCCAACTTGGCGCCGGTTGAAGTACTTTGTTAATATTTCTCTTTATCTATTTTATAACATATAGCCATCATAACCGAAAGTTTGCGACGGAACCGAAATGTTGCGTTGTTTCGCATCTATAAATAGTAGATGTCGACATAACTTCCTGTCCACACACTCAATACACATCACTCAATATGAGAAGACTAACCCCCTGTTGGTGAATCATCCAGGCCTAACCGGCCGGGTCCCAATCGTGCAGATCATCCGCTAAATCTGAGGAGGTCAATCTTTACTAGGAATTCTAGTCACAACCTTCGAAATAACGCGACTCACGTGGATACTCTTAATCAGATTAATCTTATTCAGTCTCCCTCTTCCGATGACAACCGCGAATGCGTCGCCTTATTTTTCAACGCCTGTTTGGCCGCAAACAACATAACTGCTATGTTTCTGAAAGCAATTTCAGATTTTATGCACACAGAATACATATATGGAGGTCCAGAAGCCTTCCAACATATCAAATGATGCGCAGTTGCTGGATGTAAACCTGCTATCTATTGCTACGAAGTGATTCGTCGATCTATCTATCCTGCCTTGGATACAGGTTCCACAATTCCTCACCTTTCTCGTGCTACTATACGTTCTCTGAGAAGGCATGTCAGGCAGTTTGAGCCTAGTACCTGGCCTATCGCCTGTATGTCCCTCGATCTGTCGGTGATAAAGGATGCGGTTGACGATGACAGAAAACAGAGATGCTGTTGCTCCGTATTTTGCAATTGGCTAGATATCATGCACAAAGATGTTAAAGGTCACGCTATGTGCAATGAATGTTTTTGGGTCATTGAGACTTTGTGATTTTTCCAAATAATTCCCCAGACATTCCTCGAGTGGCTTGAGATCTTCAAAACTCCAGTAAGCGCCGGATCAATAGATTACACAGGCAGTTGGCACAAAGCAGCAATGCAAAACGGTTCCGGTTTGGTTGACGGAGGAGTCCAAAACGGCGGTGTTTTGAATGCTTGATTCAGACTACATATTTAATTATAATGTTCCTAGATATGTTTAATTATTGAAATACTGTAAGGTCTAACGAATAACGCAAGTAGTACCGTTTTTAGTTTGTTTTCCCTCATTGTTTTGTCCTGCACACTCACTTTGTGTTTTGGTATCCATAAATCTATCTTTTGTCCTATCCACTTTCTAATTGTATGACTTTTTGCACATGCCAAACATATAAAACAAATTAGATAAGCATCGAAAACCGGCTACACTATCCAACTCTCAATTCATTCTGTTAGCACGTATCCACCACAATAATACCATTTAGGAACTTAAAATTTGTTATTGTTTAGTCATGACCCGGTTAAGTAAACAAAAGGAACGTTATCTCACATCACATGTCACTCCCACTTATTTTTTAATACATTACCCTAAACACCTACTCAACTTAACTGTCAGATTTTGGACTGCTCAAACCAACTTTATCAGCATTTGTCAAATCATTAAGCGAACATGCAAAATTGTCAAATCATTATGTCTAAAGAATGATCTTTCTAATACTTAGTCAATCCTTAGGTCCTCATACCATCCTCTTTCCCCAAACAATGCTTTACCTTGTGTTATTAAGTTGCCTCTTAATCCTCTTCATTTTCTATCCATCACATCCCGCCATCTTTAGGCTTCGGCCTATTTTCTCTAAGTTATGCAACTGCTTAAGAATATTAAGTAGAAGATTCTCATTTGTCATCCATCATTTTCGCTAAAAGAATGTATTAGTTTATATCCACCAATCCAGTTTGTTATGGATACAAGGTTATGGCCCCAGGTCTAATATGGGATGGTAGACTATTTAAAAAATTATTCATCCTATCTTACCTTCGATTTTTCCTATCCATCATACTAGATTTTTGCTGTCCAAGACGACCTCTGATTCATGGAGTTATGTCTTTCGAACTGTATGGAACGCTGCGACCAAAAATCCCTATATCTCTGTTCGATCCTGTAGTTCTAAAACTTAATTGACAATTTATATTGCTTCTTCGTTTTTTAATTCATTACGCTTCCACGTAAACAAAAGCATTGCTTTGTAGATAACACTCCCTTCTATCCATTCAAACAATGCATAATGTATCGTAATTTATCGAGTGCTTTCTGATCCATCATCGCACATTTATCGTCCATATTTACTAATATCCTAGAACAATTCCTAGTTGCTGGTATATTATAACATTCTATAAGTAATCTAAATGGTTTCGATTTGTTATTCTACAAGTCGATTACATCGATTTCATGTATCCAGGCTTTTCGTTCGGCTACCAGTATATGTGTTTAATCCAACCTTCTTAACTTTATGTTTTGAAAATTCCAACGTTCTATCCACAAAGTTGGGTTTCCAATACGTCCTCTGATTCATTGAATGAGGTGTGTATGCCGTCTAAACGTTGCGACTCGTAGCCCTCTATCAATCATTTTGTTCAGAAATCCATATGTGATATAAATTTGTGCAATCCTGTTATTCTAACATTGTACTGAGCATTATATTTCTGCTTTGTATTTTTTTGCCTACGATTTATGAAAGCAATATCGACCGTTTATATATCGCCCTGCCTTCTATCCATACCAACACTTCATAAAGGGTGCTATTTTCTCCTCTTCCAAAGGCAGTATCTCGAATTTCCACTGTGTCTCTCTGCTTTTATTGGAGTCCGTTATTTGGGGTACGAATCGTCGCGACCGTTTCCACTCTATAAATAGTTAATGTCCACTGTAACTCTCTGTCCACCCACACCCTACCCATCTTCAAAGATGAATATAACAGATGACCAGATCTCAATCCCTCCTCCTCCCAATTTTCTCGATATGCCACCTGAAATTAGAAGAACCATACTGGCTAAAAATGCCAGCGATCATGTTCGTGAACACTTCAGGATTAGAGCCATTTGTAAAACTCTTCGCGATGACGCTGATCATTCCGATACGCTCTCGCAGATCGATCTAATCAAAACTCACTACGACTTTCAAGGGATACTCGAATTGTAACGTGACTTTCTAGCTGCCGGTAACCCAACCGCAATTTTGATGAAAGCACTCTCCAATCTCTTGTACACAGAAGAAAGAGCTGACTCCTATCTCCGTCTCAAACCCAGCGCCGCCGTTGGAATCAAACCCGCGTTGTATTGCTACGAAGTCATATGCCGTTCAATTTTCCCTAACCTGGATACTGATCCAACGATCTCTCCTCTCTCTCACACTACTATCCGGGCGCTTAGGCGGCATGTCAAACAGTTTTAAAGCTACCTTATCCTTTCTATCTCGCAGCCGATCTCAGTAACATTCATGCCTCTATCGACAGTGGGAGAATTACAATGTTCCCTTGTGCTGTTTATCGGTATTGGCTTGATTTGTTAGACGAAAATGTTAAGGGTCACGGCCTCTGCAATCTTTATTTCTAGGCTACCAAGACTGAGGTCTTCTTCCATATCATCCTGGGCACTTTCTGCAGGTGGCATCAGATAAATGGAGGGGAATACCTTCAACAAAACGCACCCGTCGCTATTGCCCCCGACGCCTAAATATTTATTTCAACTACTACTCTTTATCGCTGTTCTATCTACTATACACAGCTTAATGTAATAAAATAAGTATTGCTGTTGTTTCGCTCTATCTGCAATATTAATCTACATATCAGTTACTGGTTTTCTATCCACCAGTTTACGACTATACACAGTTTGGTACTGCTCTCCATCATCAAATTTAGAACTAACACATGTATCATAATTTTAAATCGTTTGCCCTAATGTTCAATTCTAGTTTATAGTTTCGCTATCTACAACACTGCATCGTTACTAATTAATAAATCTTCCATACTAACCATTTACAGCGGTTTCTTACATATATTTTTTAATTAAACCAAACTCGTACACTTTATACATCTACCAGTCACCCGCCTGGATCGCCCCAATCCATTTTCATTAACTTCCCAGTTACTATTTTACTCACAAATATCCTCTAATATATCCACTATCTTCTAACCTATCCATAGATTATTAAATTTTTACTTCAGCAAAGCCAAATCATTCTTCCTACGTCATTCAATAAAGTCACTTATCAAATTGTATGGATTCGCTTACTCACTTATCCGTTTGTTTCATATTTCCTCTTCTATATTTAAATCAGGATCATTCCTATCCGTATTCATGTTTACTCCCCTGCAACATAATATCCACTCCATTTATATCTACTTGTCTACTGCGTTACTAATCCCCGTCTCGTTTACCATTCTATTCCAAAATATCCTCAAATATATCCACTATGTTATAACGTCTCCATTGATTATTCTATTTTTACCTTTTACAATATCAAATTATTATTTCTATGTCATTTAAAATGGTCACTTATCAAACTGTATAGATTTGCTTACTCGGTTGGCTATCTACCATTTTACTTTCACAAATTTCCTAATTTACCATATATATCCACTACATATCCCGCCTGTGTCAAATGGTCACCCTCATGAATACTCCCCTTGTCTACAGCTTTTCTTGTACTTCAATTAGCAATTTACTCTTATTTACCCAAATCCTGATAGATGACGGATAGTTACTCGTTCGTCCGAATATCGTATACCTATCCAATTGTTACATCCAAAATGTTACTTGGAAGCCGAACCGTTGCGTCGTTTCACATCTATAAATAATAGATGTCGACCCTGAACCTCTGTCCACGCACTCAAATCCTTCAAAATGAGAAGAACTATTTCCCGCGTTGGTGAATCCTCCGGTCCTAACCGCCCACCCCTCACTTTCCTAGATCTTCTGACCCGCTTGAGAAGGTAAATCCTTGCCAAAAATGCTAGCGATTATATTCGTGAACATTTCACTGCAAGAGCCGTCTGCAGGACCCTGTGTAACGACTCGTACCACATGGATACTCTCGACCAGATAGACCTTATACAACATGCCTCTTATGAAGAAACCCCCGACTCTGTCATCCTGTTGTTCCACGCCTGTTTGGCTGCCAACAATATAACCACTGTCTTTCTTAAAGCTATTTCAGATTTCATGTACACAGATGAAAGGCAAGAAGCTTTCCAAAACATCAAACGTTGCGCAGTTGCTGGGTGCAAACCTGCTGTGTATTGCTACAAAGTCATCCGGCGATCTATCTCACCTGCCTTCGATTCAGGTTCGACAATTCCTTTCCTATCACGTTTTGCTATACGTTCTCTAAGAAGACATGTTAGGGAGTTCGAGCGACACCCATGGCCTATCGGCATCACTGTAGATCTTGCGATGATTAGAGATACTGCAGACCTAGGAAGAATCTAGACATGCCCTTGTTCCGTCTATCGGTATTGGCATAACTTCCTGCATGTGTTGGGAATGTCCTGAAATCTATTGTACTCACTCTAAGTGAAAGTTGTATTGTTGAGATGAGACAGTCATATAACACTGGACAATCATAATGCTTTGCTAGAAGCCACTTATGATCAATGAGTTTAGAACTCATTACTTGTGTTATATGATCCTACAGGGTCACACACCTAAGCAAACTGGACATAGTATATGAGGTTGATCATTAATGTAATGATCTGGTAAATGCATATTTGATATGCATTCAATATCGAGTTTCTGAGGCAGTGTCGATCGACACAACAAGTGTATCGATCGTCACAGATCGCAGATGACTTAATTAATATCGGTTTAATCCTTGGTTAATTAGGTCGTGGTATAAGTCAACATATATAAGATATATGGTCGACTTTTACATAGAGCAGACCTAATACACAGCCACCAGAAAGAAACTGAAAACCTCCTGAGAGATCTGATCTCTAACGGCACTAGCATCCCGTCCGTTCCAGTTTGTGTGCGTGTGGATACCAGTAGAGGCGCAACACTTGAGGCGCTTTAAGATCTCAATTATTTGTTCATATTCCGCTGCTAATCACCAGGTAATTTCGAGATCTAATGATTCAATATACCTGAACCCTAGATCCTAGGCTTGGAATTTATACCTAGGGTTGCTAATCTGATTTGGAACTGCTAGAAATTCCTACAGTGGTATCAGAGCCTTAGGGTTCTATTGAATCAGTAGCATGTTGATTAGAATAGTCGAATCTGGATCTCTGTATAGTTGATACAAGCATGCTAAAATTCGTTTTGATCAAAGTAATCTAGTTTAGGTTTTTTGTTTGAAAATGATTTAGGGTTTATCGCACTGTGTCGATCGATACCAATCCGAATGATAACCCGAATAAAATTTAGGTTTAACCTACTTGTGACGATCGACACAGATCTTGCGATTAGGATAATCGGTTCAATTGGATTGGACCGGTTATCGAGCTTGGTTAAAATTGTTTAAACCGCTAAAACGGTTTATTGTGATTGTTTTAATAAGGTTGGTATCGACCGACACCAATGTAGTGTCGATCGACACTGACCGGTTATCAAAACCGGATCAATAGGAGTGATCGGTTATCGCAAACTGGTTTTGGTAAATCTGTATCGATCGACACTAAAGTAGTGTCGGTCGACACAAGACCCGCTGGTTTCGGTTATTGAACTTGAAATCACAGAACCAAACCAAGATAAATCCTTTTATTAGAATAATTAAAACATACTAAGATTAAACGTCTTAAAACAGTTCCATTCCTCAAACTAAATATCAAGTAATCCTTGATGTCTTCCCGATCTTGTCAACTGTCAAGACTCGTTTCATTATGCGATAGATTTGCAGTACAAGGTGTCCACAATTACATGAGTAAGGCAAGAGGTAATCGTGGTGATAGGCTTGCAGTTCAAGGTATCAACAATTACATGACTTAAGAGATTGGTTTACTTGACTGGGCCATCAAAATCGTTTTGGGCTCAGAGACATCAGGTGGATTGGACATGAGATGTCAATCCACTACCAAGAGTTATATTGGATATAACTAGCAAAGTTGTTGCTTACCTAGATAGCTAAAATTTGGGTGATAGCCAGTGGCTCACTCAAGTTTAGTGAAGTAAGGGTCTTGGATCATTATATTCATTTGAGGAAACATTGTTTTGAATATGATGCGAGTTTTCTTAATAGTTAAGATTTCTCACTTCTTGAACATCATAACTAAACCTCTCTTGTTTTCAGATATGTCTAGCACAAACCATCATAACAATTTCTCCCTGCGATCCGTCCATGAGAAGGACAAGTTAAATGGATCCAACTTTCTTGAATGGTATCGGAACTTGAGAATTGTTCTCAAACAGGAGAAGAAGGACTATGTCCTTTAGAAAGTACTCCCCAAAAAGTACCGAGCCAATGCCTGGCAGTCAGATAAGGATGCTTGGGATAAGCTTTCTAATGATGTGGTCGATGTGTGTTGTCTCATGTTGGCTACCATGAACTCGGACTTGCAAAAGCAATATGAGTACGTGGAGTCGCCAATAGAGATGATCAATGGCCTGAAAAGTATGTTTCAGGAGCATGCACGAACTCAGAGATACCAGACGGTTAAGTCTCTAATTGAGTGCAAGCTACCAAAGGACGAACCAGTTAGTCCTCATGTCATTAAGATGATGAGTTATATTGATAACCTGGAGAAATTGGATTGCCCCATTAGCCAAGAGTTGGCTACTGACATCATTCTGCAGTCACTGTCGTCAAGCTATGATTAGTTTGTTATGAACTATAACATGAAAAACTTGACAAAAACTTTGACTGAGTTGCATGGGATGCTCAAAACTTCTGAACCTAACATCAAGAAGGACACCCCAAATGTCCTTATGGTACAGAAGGGTAAAAAGTTTAAGAAACTTGGTAAGACCAAAGGTGATGGCAAGACGAGCTCGATTGTGAATCCAAGCGAGTCTAACCATGCTCCTAAGGTTAAGCCTGGTCCTTCTAAAGATGATAAGTGCCATTATTGTAATGGTTATGGGCATTTGAAAAGAAACTGCAATAAATTCCTGGAAGATTATGAGAAGCTGAAGAAGACGTACGAGACTTCTTCTTCAGGTATTTATGTTATAAAAGTAAATGTTACTTCTTATGGTTCTACTTATTGGGTATTGGATACCGGCTGTGGTACTCATATTTTGTGAAAATATGCAGGGCCTAAGCAACAATAGGACTATGGAGAAAGGACAAGTGGACCTGCACGGTGGAAATGGAGCAAGAGTTGCTGCATTAGATGTAGAAACATTTTATTTGTCTTTATCTTCTCGATGTTTTTTGAACTTAAGAACTACTACTATGTACCTGCTATAAGCAGAAATATTATTTATATTCCTTGTTTGGATATGGAAGGATATCAGTTTTCAAATTAAGAATAAGTGTTATTCATTTGATTACAATGATATGTTTTATAGTAGCAATCCATTAGAGAATGGACCTTATGTTCTAAACCAAAACGTGCCTAACTATAACATTAGTACCAAGAGATTCAAATCAAATGATACGAATCAAGCTTTTCTCTGGCATTGTCGTTTGGGCCACATAAATGAGAGCGGATTCAGAAGCTCCATAGTGATGGACTTTTGGGCTCATTTGATTATGAATCATGTGAGAAATGCGAACCTTGTTTATTAGGTAAAACGACAAAGGCCCCTTTCAATAAAGGTAGTGTCGATCAACACAAGATTTGTATCGATCGACACAGGTTGCGAACGAACAAAATGAAAGGGCTAGAGGCTTATTGGGCTTTATACATACGGATGTGTATGGCCCGATGAGCACTAGTGCTAGAGGAAACTTTCAGTACTTCATTACCTTTACTGATATTTTCAGTAGGTACGGTTATGTCTAATCAATGAGACATAAGTCGGAATCTTTTGAAAAGTTCAAAGAAGTTCCAGAATGAAGTACAAAATCAACTTGGCAAAAGTATCAAATCTCTACGATGAGATCGTGGAGGTGAATACTTAAGTCAAGAATTCAGTGATCATCTGAGAGATTGTGGAATTGTTTCGCAACTCACTCCTCCTGGAACACCCCAATGGAATGGAGTGTCCGAGAGGAGGAATCAGGCTTGATTAGATATGGTTCGATCAATGATGAGTCACTCATCTCTTCCATTATCATTCTGGGGATACACTCTAGAAACGTCTGCGTTTACACTAAATAGGGTTCCGTCAAAATCAGTTGCAAAGACACCACATGAGATGTGGACAGGAAATGTTCCGAACTTGTCTTTCCTGAAGATTTGGGATTGTGAAGCTTATGTTAAGCGGTTAATTACTGATAAGCTCGAACTCAAATCCGATAAGTGCTACTTCGTTGGTTATCTTAACGAAACCAAGGCATATTACTTTTACAACCGGTCCGAGAACAAATTGCTTGTTGGTCGGAACTATGTTTTTCTTGAGAAAGATTTTCTTTCCAGGAAGAACAGTGGGAGTAAAGTACAACTCGAAGAAATTCGAGAATCACATGAGACTGCTCAACCTGATGAGGAAGAGCAGCAGTTGGATCTACAAAGAGTTGTAGAACCTGCACCTGTGGTGCCTGAAGTTTGCAAAGGATCTAATGAATGTATATTCGATATACATTCAAATGGTTGAGGAAGTCTCGATCGACACAAAGGTATATCGATCGACATAGATCGCGGACCAAAATAGCGATTTTGGTTTATGACTTAATTAACGGTTTAAATCTGGGTTAATTAGGTCGTGGTAAAAGTCTATATATGAGATATGTGCACGACTTTTACACAAACCTGAAGCTCGCAGATCCGAAAGGATCCGTCACGAACCCGAGAAATGTGGATTTCTCGTAACCAATTGACGTGATCTGTTGATCATTGAAAGTGACGAGCCTGCAAATTTTGAAGAAGCAATGATGGGCCCTGACTCCGAAAATGGCTGAAAGCCGCTGAATCCGAAATGAGATCCATGTCACGGAACCAAGTATGACTTGGGTTGATTTACCCGATGGTGTAAAAGCCATTGAGAATAAATGGATTTTCAAGAAGAAAATTGACGTGGATGGTTATATTCAGATATACAAAGCTAGGTTGGTGGCAAAAGGTTTCAAGCAAATTCCTAGTATTGACTATGAAGAAACCTATTCCCCAGTCACTATGCTTAAGTCCATTCGGATTCTCCTAGCAATTGCCGCTCATTATGATTATGAGATCTGGAAAATGGATGTGAAAACAGCTTTTCTTGATGGAATTCTGGAAAAGGATGTGTACGTGACACAACCTGAAGTTTTCATTGATCCTAATGCTGCTAGGAAGGTATGCAAGCTTCATCGATCCATTTATGGATGGAAGCAAGCATCTCGGAGTTGGAATCTTCGTTTTGATGAAGAAGTCAAAAGGTTTGACTTCATCAGAAACGAAAAGGGAACTGTGTGTTTACAGATAACTAGTGGGAGCGCAGTTGCATTTCTCGCATTGTATGTTGATAACATACTGCTTCTCGGAAATGAAGTTCCATTGTTTCAGTCTGTTAAGACTTGACTCGAAAGTTATTTTTCGATAAAAGCATGGGAGAAGCCGTATACATTCTGGAATAGGAATCTATAGAGATAGATTGGACAAGCTAATTGGATTGTGTCAAGATACTTATATTGGATAAGGTCTTGCAGAGGTCCAGTATGCAGGATTCCAAGAAGGGCTTCATGCCAATGACTCTTGGCATTACTCTTAGCAAGAAGCAGTGTCCTTCGACACATGCTGAGCGAGAGCGAATGAGGGTCAGACTACTACTAAAGGCATTGGATGTCTTAAGATATGATCTTAATTTTAGTGGGAGTTGTTGTTGTTGATTTTAGTTATGATATGATGTTCATGTAAACATAATGTGATTATGTTAATGAATTCTGACATCAGTATTATTTAATTGTGTTATTAAATAATTATCCCAAAGTAATTTATGACAATATTATAGGTCATCAAGTATGTGACTTGATCATGAAACCCTATAAGCAATAAATGTCATAAATTATATTGGTCCCTGGTCGAGGTTGTCAAAGTGCGACATTAACAACCGCGTGAGACTAGTATGTGAGGTGACTGATGACTAAGTTTCATGGAGTCATTAATAAGTGTATTAAAGTCAATCATATAGATATGTGTTGGAGAACACAGGATCAGACTTGACCCGTTGATGAGAACTCTACAAGATGGTTATATTAGTGTCATAAGAGTTTCTCATTACGACTATAGAGTATAGTCCTTAGACCTGAGTTCATCATGATTTCTTACATATGGATTGGTCCGTCTTGACTTTGTCAAACGTCAGCCATAACTGGTGATTATAAAGACACCGATTGGGCGCATCATGAAATGTGAAAGGGACATGGATGGAACAAGATGGGATTTGTACCTCTTATATAACAGGAGATAAATATCTCAAGGCCTATCGAAGATTTGATATTGGAAATGCGTGGCCGCGCTCAAACGCGGTGATTGTCAGTCGTTTGTCTTATCAGTATAAATCAGAGTTCGATAAACATGATCTAGCTTAATAAGGATGACACAGTTCTTGCCTTATGCCGGATCGAGATATAGCTACAAAGGGATTATAGGAATAGACGATTCCAGTACAAGTGGGAGATTGTTGGGAATGTCCTGAAATCTATTGTACTCATTCTAAGTGAAAGTTGTATTATCGAGATGAGACAGTCATATAACACTGGACAATTATAATGCTTTGCTAGAAGCCACTTATGATCAATGAGTTTAGAACTCATTACTTGTGTTATATGATCCTACATGGTCACACACCTAAGCAAACTGAACATAGTATATGAGGTTGATCATTAATGTAATGATCTGTTAAATGCATATTTGATATGCATTCAATATCGAGTTTCTGAGGCAGTGTCGATCGACACAACAAGTGTATCGATCGACACAGATCGCGGATGACTTAATTAACGTCGGTTTAATCCTTGGTTAATTAGGTCGTGGTATAAGTCAACATATATAAGATATATGGTCGACTTTTACATAGAGCGAACCTAATACACAGCCACCAGAAAGAAACTGAAAACCTCCTGAGAGATCATATCTCTAACGGCACTAGCATCCCGTCCGTTCCAGTTTGTGTGCGTGTGGATACCAGTTGAGGCGCAGCACTTAAGGTGCTTTAAGATCTCGATTATTTGTTCATCTTCCGCTGCTAATCACCAGGTAATTTCGAGATCTAATGATTCAATATACCTGAACCCTAGATCCTAGGCTTGGAATTTATACCTAGGGTTGCTAATCTGATTAGGAACTGCTAGAAATTCCTACAGCATGAAGATGTTAAAGGACTCAGCATGTGCAATCAATGTTTCGGGGCAATCGAGAGTTCATGCTTCTTCGAAATCACTCCACATACTTTTTTCGAATGGCCTGAAATCCAAGTATCCCAACTTCCGGCGCTTGGGTTCATAACGAAGGCGGTTGGCACCAGAGTGCAATTCAAAACGCAGCAGCTTGGGAAAACAGTGGTGGTGGGCCAGCTTAATCTTTAACTAGATCTTTTTAAATCGATTGGAATTCTGTTCTGGATAAGGATTATAATTGGTTCTGTTTTTTTTTTGTTTTCAGTTGTTGGTTTTATGTTCGCACCTTGACTATTTCTCTTTTTCTAATCCATCTGTATCTATTTTCTCTATCCATGATTCTGTGTTAAAGTTTCTTTCCCCCATATTAACAAAAAACCATATCAAAACCAAAGAACTTTTGTTTAATCAAATCATATTATTAAAATACATCGGGAACCCAAACCTTTACACTTCACATTATACTCTACACTTAATAGGCCATCATTATTTCCTCGTAAAAGTAAAAACATTATCTTCTTAAATGTAAGCCATAATTACCTTCTCAGGCCCTTTCCGATCCAGCTCTGATGTAACACGTGTCAGTTACACCACTTCTCATGCAGAACATTTTTTTAGTTACAAAATCACTTCGATTAACATATCTACTAAATTAAGACTTCCATATATTCAGACGTCTCCATATCCATACAACATTATTTAGTTCAGATAACCACAACACCTTTCTACTATTACTTTTATCCCTGGATACTGTTCCTACTTTGTTTCTGGTTAAGCTACAATGAGTACAATAAATTCTGATCCCTATCCACGCCTTAGTCTTTCTGTTTCCTCAACTCCCAAATTGTGTACTTATTCAATTTCTCCATGCATGCGTCGAACTGTCAACGTTCTCTTATATCACATCACTCACTCCTACATGCAACACTATTAACTGTATTTATAGTATCCAAATAAAGAAAGACACATTTAACTCTGGTTACATCACACAACTATAGACATCCCATCATACCTTCCAAACACGTGCCTTTTTCCCTGTCCAATCATACATCTATTTTTATGATTCCCAAAGCCGCCTATGTTCCCGTTACCTCTTTCCTTTTTTATATATATTTAAAACATGAATATTTAAATATAATATACTATAACTTATCCATTTGCAAACGTACTATCCTCCGCAAACTAGACTTACTCCTATACAGGTATTCTAACATTAACATGTTAATTATTCTTCCTATCCCGCACAATCCCCCTTAGAGCAACTACCTGAAAATCATCTATCTATCCACCACGTGGCTTTACAGCCCAATTATTCAACTATCCACAGACATCCCTTCTTTGCTTCCCTATCAAACATTCATAGTAAATAGATTAGCCATCCACCCAAAATTGATTGTCACAAAGTTGTTTTCACAATATCATAAACAACATATACTAAATTCAAAGTCTCAGAGTTAAACATAAAACCAAACTTGATTGTTACACACTTTGTTTCAGAACTTCCGGGACAATCCAGTTATTATAAATGTCCATTGCGTACTCCTACCTTAACTGGTTCACGAAATCATTCTCCATAGTCTCCAATCCATCTGCTTGTGATAGGCCATGAAGCTCGAGCCTCTTCATTGTAACTACACCGCTATCCCCTGCTCTGTTATTCTTGTTTAGACCCTCCAACCGAATCCATGAATAAGCCTTCACATTATTCTTCGACTTCTCTATCCCCAGCTTGTTTTCTCCCTTCGCGTTCATACATCACGTATCCAGGTCAAATATGAAAAATGTATCAACAATGTAGGGAACCATATCTATAATCGGAGCAATGTCTTCAGCAGCTTGATTACAATGACCGTTGCTTTGTATCAGGTCTATTAGTTCAACTGACCCCACGTCAATATTTATCACAACTCCAACCCAGTGATCCTTACCACAATCCATCGGGACATATATTGTTTCCAACATCTTCAAACCACTTCGCCTTAATCTTCCCGTCAGCCCAGTCGCCATATACGAACTCCTTGATTCGATGGCCCCAGCGATATCCTCTCTTGTACTTTGCCGAGCCAAATCTCTTATATTTAGCTTGCAAATAGCTTGAGAACCAAGGCCGCATGAAGACTACCCTCTCGCCTGTGTAGTGGCTAGCATGTTTCATGTATATGAACTCTCCAAGTACTTGCATATGCTGAAAACCCAGAAGCCTATAAGTTATCTATCTATTCCAACTTATATATCCAAATTAGCAAAAACTAACCGTTGTGTTTAGTTATTTCATAGGCTGTGCAACGTCAAGAAAGAATTTGTTGCTAATCGCCACCTCCCTACATATCAAATTCTTAAGCACATACTCCCTGCACGATTAAACCCCCAAGTGAGCATGTATTCCGAACTATCGTCACAATATTTTTTCTTACCTTTTAGGACATAGCTTAAGCGTTTCCTCCCAGGCATGCTTATGTCCAATAAACGTGTCTTCACTTTCACTCAGCCTCTCAAACGTCTGTGCAAGCTCGACCTCTGCATTTGTTAAACTAGTCTTTACACGTTTTCAGGGTGGAAACGGACCGTTCACCTCATCCTCTCCTTTCATAGCGTCACGCTTTTTCATAACACTCATCTTCTCCTTAATATCCTTCCTCTTTTCCTCAACTTCACCTTCAGTTCCCTGGCACACACAAAATTATTAGCGGCGCAAGTCTGTTGTTTTAGTTATTCAATATATATGTACACAACAAATCCAGTATATTCAACTATCCATTATTTCCAGGCCCTCTCAACCACCTTCCCAGCCAACCCCTTTGGATTATTGTAGGAACTATCCACCGTAGGTCCTGTGGATATGTCATTCGAATTTTTTTCATCTGGAACCCGAAGCTTACCCTGATATTACGCCCCAAAAACAATTACATAAATTATATAGGACCATCTACATTATATTAGTTCTGCATAAGAAAAAACGTTCAACAATAGTTAACACGTTTAATTGATATCAACAAGCACATAAATTTAAAAAAATTCGATATTAACTCCTTTAATTGTTCAACAACTAAACTTCCCCCTATTGCTCCTTCAGCATTGATTACTTCCAGATCCTCCAGCTTTGTCATGGTTTCCATGGCTTCCTTTCCACCATATACATCCTTACACACTAACGACTCATCACTAGCTTTAGAATGCTCAATTGAATGAGCCAGATCTGTAACTTCAGATATAATAAGATTCATATTTTCCCAAATTGGCTCGTTCTAGACAGTTGGAGTTTCAAAAGATCGGGCACCCACCCTAGTACCATAATTCCCAAACCCTTCACCATCAAAGTTCATGTTCATCCTCTTATTAGCTGCACTTAAAAACACTTTCTTCATCCCTGTCAACGTGTTCTTTTGGAGTGGACTGTTTAGACGCCTACTTATCGGCAACTTACAATCCCTGTGCGCCAATCTTCGTTTCAAAGAAGTTAATTCTGCTTCTTGTTTGAATATTTGCTTCCTCACTTCTTTAAATGTATCCTCTACCCAAATCTTAAACTTATCATTTACAACCGAGTCAGCTTCACTGCTGGTTCCGTCGTCAGTTGCAACCGATGTCTTTTTCCTCCTCTTATACTCTACAAAAGGTTTGGTTGTGTGCTCAATGAGCCTATGAGAACAATTTCCCCTGGCCAGATATCCTTTTTGAACTCGTATTTCCTATCCACCAGATTTTCAAGATACACAACCTTCTTGTCCACAATCTCGTCACACCATTCCCCCCAACCTTCACCTAATGGAGCCACTCCTTGCTTCAGCCATGGCACAACCTTTACCTGTAGATAGAGCATTTTACACTTATTATTTATAAGGAACCGTTAGTATAATTTAGGAACCATTCGAGCACAGTTGCGACTTACTTCAGCTCCAAACTCTATATCCAACACAGTGTCAATGCTTATCCAGTTGTTTTTGGGAATTTTCTCAAAACCAGTATCCATGAAATCAGCATTGGATTCATATTCGGGCATCCTCTCCAAAAAAACCTGGTATACAACGAAAAGCTAGTAGTTGGAAAGCAAGCGGGAATCCATAAACGACCTTTGTTTGTTGTTGCAGCTGCGTTCTGAACGTCTGAATAGGATCATCTCCAATTTTCCCAGATCTTGTCCCAGGCTTCATTGATTTAATCGTCTTCAGAAATAACTCCCGACCCCATGGATACCTTAGAAAATAATCCACATCTCTCAGCATTTCAACAAACTTTGGTGTTGCCTTCGCTGTCTGGTTGCTATTAATTAGTACCCCATCAACAATACATATCAATGCAAGTTTTAACCTTTTTAATCCATCCATCTCTGGATCGTCGAGCATATGAAGTATATCTTCAATTCTAACATTGTGGTCAGCTCTCTTCCCACCTTTACACATACTACCGAATAATTTTTCCCAAACAGTTTTCGAGCCTTCTGCCTTCTTTCTCTTCTCCTCAAACTCATCTTGTTCCGGCCATTCACAACAATTTAATCCAGTGATTACGCCGAACTCAACTAGAGAAAATCTAAGAGGCTGGCCTGCAAAAACTGTAATCAACTCATACTTTTTTTTGGTAACTACTTGCCTCGCCAACAGACCATGGATCATTTTCCCAGATATGGGACTCTGTTTGACTGGCATCTTGAACAGTTCTCCAAAACTCGAATCTCTCAGTCTTTCCCACTCCGGCGTCTCCCTTATCTTCCTCCACTCTTTATTTAGTATCTCCGGTTTTGAATATACGTTCAACCGACCTTCTGGATAACAATCCGTCTTGTACAATCTACTAGGAAGCTTATCGTCTACCATCATCTGCAAAAGGAACAAACATTTCCCCAAATTTAAGAAAGAACACACTTAGAACTACTGAAATCTTTGATAACTCGACTTTTACCTTCTGATCGATTATGAATATTGTTCAGTCAATGCTTCAAGACCTGCTATGTTTGGAGTTCTAAGATATTCAGTTTTTCAGTTCTGTACTCGATAGTTTAGCTTTCTTTAACCAACCTTGCCCAACTTCAACCATAAAAATAACTAGTAACCAGATCTAGTCAAATTAAAGGAGGGGCATATTGGTCTTTTCATCCCATTTTTCTGACAAAAAGATACAATATTGCAACTACTTTACAAAAGATATAAAGCTGCAAGGAAAACATCAAAAAACATACATCTAGTGCAATTGACACCTAGTCTTGGAAGTGAATATGTTATTTTGGAGGAACAATTCGAAATAACATTAAAAAAAAGAAAAAACAGATTTTTCTTGGAATTAATGTCACATAGTGTATCTTTTTATAAATTAATCGCGGAGTTGTATCTTCTGAAAACCTACTGCAGTTTTGTATCTTTTTATGTTTTTTTATGTGTTAGAAATATTATTTTAGCTCCACAAACAAGAAGTAGCTCGTGGATAGTTAACGATCACGACATTGCTCGTATTCATTCTTTTTTATTATTTTATTATTTTTTCTTTTCCTCTACACACTCTTTCTTATCTTACTTTTTTCACCCCTAATTTTTTTGACGGTGGGTAGGATGGCAGAGTTTAGGATTCTAGCCATATAGACCACCGGAATAATTCAAAAAAAAAAATTCGAACTTAATACGGGAGTTTCAAATTTTTAGACTAGGTGACGGTGGGTAGGATGGCAGAGTTTAGGATTCTAGCCATATAGACCACCGGAATGGATATAAAATAGGTGGATGTACTGAAATTCAAAAAAAAAAATTCGAACTTAATACGGGAGTTTCAAATGGACTATTTAGACTAGGTGTCCACCATTGATAGGAAGTAGCCAATCAAAAATATTTAAAACTGTGTTTACTATGTATTGACTATTTGTGGACAGAAGGTGATCAAGAGTTCATATGATTGTGAATCCGTGGACACAAAGTACTTCGGAAAGGAGTAAGTAAAGATGGTTTTTATGTTTTACATAACATTAGATCATCATCTGGTTTATGTCCTCATACTCTTAACTCATTCCTTGCTACTGATGATAATGTTGTGTGGCATGCTAGACTAGGACATTCTCATTCAAGAGGTTTAAGCTTGTTATTGCCTAATGTTTCATTTATAAATGATGATTCTGAAGCTTGCATACTTGGTAAACATTGCAAGTCTGTTTTTTATGTCTTCAACCATTTTATGTAAATTGTTTTGATCTTGTTCATTCTGATATATGGACTGCTCCCTTGCATGTCTAGAGAGAACCATAAGTAAGGTGGTAAAGAGTTCTATTATGTATAAACCATTTGTGTACACTACCACGATTATATCACATGATTGTGAATCTATGGACACAAAGTACGATCAAAAGTATTTAAAACACATGATAGACGCTTTCTGACGCTTCCGATGAACAGAAGGTTGTCAAGAGTTCTACAATGTATCGATCATTCGTGGACAATACCACGATTATATCACATGCTAGACGCTTATGATGAACAGAAGGTGGTTAAGAGTTCAAATGTGGACACAAAATACGTGTGGACCACTATCCATCCCAAAACAACATTTCAATTGGTTATTTCCTATCCATGGTAAGCGTCTTGTATGTGATGTGATCGTGGTAGTGTCCACGAAAAACCGATATTGTGGACACCTAGTCTAGACTGTCCATTCGAAACTTTCGTATTAAGTCTGAATTTTTTTTTTTTGAATTCCGGCACATTAACCGATTTTATCTCCATTTTAGCGGTCAATATGGTCAGAATCCTCAGTTCCGCCTTCCTGTCCACCGTCAAAAGAATGAGGGGCGAAAAAATGTAAAGTTAGAAAGAGAGTGTAGAGGAAAAAACGAATATAAAATAATAAAAAGAATATATATTTTTATAACGTGTGTCACCTATCCATAAAAAAAAACAATCAATCCCTTCCTTTTTTCCTCTCATTGAAGGATAAATTAGTATTTTTAACACATAAAAACATAAAAAGATTCAATATTGCATTAAGTTTTCAAAAGGTACTAAAATGCAAAGAAAAGAAAAATAATATAACTGTAAGACACCCCTTTTTTCTTGTCAATCTCGTAAATTAAATAAAACAATTTGAAATAACATTAAAAAAAGAAATAACATAAATAAGAGAATAAATAATAAAAGAAACAAAAGGAAAAATAATTGTAAATATTTTTTCAATTTTATTGTTAAAATTAAATTAATATTCTCCATGGTAACCGATGGCTTTATTGGTATAGCTTATAGTAGAGCACCGAGTGATTAGTACATATAAAATTATTAGAAAATATTTAATAAATTTACTCATATACATTATATCTATAGTTATATTTATAAATAAATTTTAATAATTTCTATATTTTTGTGGTTGAAAATATTTTTTTACATCTAACTATATTTATTAAAATTGATTTAACTTTAAAATACAATTCAAAAATAAAAATAAATAAATTAATGGTAAATGTGAATTGTAAGAATATAAATTTCTGTTCTAATATAAATCTAATTTATTTTATTAAACCAAATAAATATAAATAAACTAAAATTGTTTTCAAATGTTTAAATATTTTAAATGCTAAGAGGAACAAATTTATTTTCGAAAATTGAACATAAATAAAGCTTTCCATTTATTTTTAAATAGTACTTTGTTTTCAAATATATAAAACTAGTAGGATTCGCTCGCACCATATGCGTATACAAATATTATTAAAAATAATTTTTTAAAATAAAATAAATTATCAAATTAATTTCAAAATAATAATAATATTATTATAAATATATATGAGATTATTTATAATTAAACATAGATATATATTATTAATAAAATATTTATAATTTATTATAAATAAAATTAATAGTAGTAAATAAATTGTAATGATATATGTTATGTATAAAAATTAATATAAACATCTTATTTAAAATATTTTATTATATAAAATTCAATATAATATTTATTAATATTTTAAAATATTTATAAACATTATCATCTTATTTTATTTATTTATTGTATTAAAAATTATGTATATCTCTAAAATAAAATTTAAAATTTTTATAAATATTTTAATATTTATCATCTCATCTTACTTTTTCATTTTTTACTCAAGGTTAAGTATATCTACAAAATAAAATTTAAAACATCTTCACAGATATTTTAATATTTATCATCTCATTTTTTATAAAAGTTATGTATTTATCCATAGTAAAATTTAAAATATAATAAAATTACCGGTATAAATTAAAGTTAAGATAATAACTATCCTAATTTATTAATAATGAATTAGTAATAAACCATTTTGAGAATGAATATAAGGTGAAAAATAGTTCTCAATTAATACAAAGATTTTACTCTATCAAACTGAAATAAAGAAAATTTTAAAATTTTTATTTTTAAATATTTTTAAGAACAGTTTTTATTATATCTATTTATATTTTGTTGATAATATATATATATATATATATATATATTTCTAAAAATATTTCAATTTGTTTATTTAATTTTATTAATTTTAAAACACATTCATTTTATAATCACCAATTACTCTAAAACCTGTTCACAAAAAAATTCAGTCGTTTTATGATTTCTTTACTTTTTAAGGTTTTTTTATTCAATACATTGTTCTTTTTTTACACGAGATTGTTTTAGTAGTTTTGAAAAATGTGCATCATTTTAGTCAAAATGAAACTTTCTAAAGTTGTATGTAATAGAGAAATATCCTTGTATAGCATAAAATGAACTTCTATCACAAAATTAGCAGCAACTATGAAAATTCTTATATATAGCGTTTTTATCAACGAACAAAAACCATTATACACTCGTTTTAACGATCAAAATTTCATATATATATATATACCCTGTTTAAATGATCAAAATTTCATATATATATATATATAGATAAAAAAATCGATCAGCTCTTCATCGTCTCTTCCATCAACTTTTCCGTCGATCGTCTGAGATGCTTGATGTAACATCCCTAAACCTAGAGCCCAAAATAAAGTAGAATTGAGCCGAAAGCCCAAGGTCTAACCCACTAATTCTAGAAACCTTAGGAATTTTTCTTATAAAAGGAGAGCTAGTCTCCTCATTTCTTCAGAGAATACCAATCAGTGAAGCCCTGCTCGTGATCGGAGCCAGCCAAGCGACCAGCCACCGACCACCGCTGGAACACCGCGCCATAGCCGGACCACCGTCGCGCCGCCGCCCCCCGGATTTTTCGCCGAAAAATCCCGTTCGCTCCCGTGTTCGATCCTGAACCCCCAGTCGTCGTCTTCTTGATTTGTTTGGGTGTAGAGCTCTCCGTTCTTCGCGTTCGTAAGGTTAGAATCTCCATATCTCAGATCTACTTCGTTTTCTTCTTCTAAAACCCATATATGCTTCAGATCTATGCTTCTAAATCATATCTAATTTATATAAGTTGTAGAACTAAACCGTATCTCTCTCTCCGTCTCTCTCTCGCTCAGATCTGACCCATAACCTAGATCTGTTCTTCTTTTCTCTTGATCTGCTGTCTGCAACTTTAGATCTGTGTGCATGATCTCCATATCTGTTGCCGGATTCACCAGATCTACTCTCGTTCTTCAGACCTAGAATAAGTTGAGGGCCAAATGTAATCCCTTCTTTTTCCAACTACAATATCGGGACATGAGTCCTTGTTTAATAGTATCTTTCCTAGGTAGAGTAGATCTAGCGGATTTGTGTTGATGCGATTGAAAAAGCACCTAGAAGATAGGTTACCACTTAAACTGAAAACGTTGATTGTGTATGATGGCTATGTGTGGTAGAACTGTTCTAGGGATTTGCGTGTAAGGCGCGTATAACGGGAATGGTACGCGTCGGGGAGGGTGTGACGAGCCCTTCGGAGTGTGCGTAATGGCACATGTGGGGTATTGAGGCCCGTAGGTGTTCATGAGTGTGTGGGCTTCAGGCTAGGTAAGCACGAATGGACGAAGATTGTTGAGGGCCTTCGGACGTTGGGTGCAAGGTGTTATTAAATTGGACTCGTTTCTTTGATGTTGTGTTAGTATAAAGTCGAGATAGCGGTATTCCTAGAATCCACCCTCACTAGGTATTGGTGTTGAACCAATTACTCAGGCCTCCTTCGTTGTTTGTTTTGCAGGTAATCCCGGAGAGTTGCAAGGATAGACTGACGGTGTGGTGTTACGTTTTGGGGACGCAGGTTTTCTTTTCCTTTTGGTGTTTCTTTAATTTCTTTAAGACTTATGCGTTGCTTTCGTTTCATGTTACAACCATTTCAGTTTGGTTCGGTTTTTCTTATAAGACTCGGATTTTTATATTAATAAAATAAACCATCTCGGTTATTTAAGTGTTGGATTGTGGTTTATGGCTTAGTTCACGGGTTATGGACTATGACTCGAGAAGTTAAAGAGTATTGATTGGATCCGACGGAACAGGTGTCACAATTGACGTCTTCCTTCACACTTAACAATCAATTCCAGCTTTACGAAATCAATGACGAAATCATCATCTTCCTTAGTCGAATTCCTTTGATTGATGCTTCATTCAATCGTCGTCTTCTTCCATCTTTAACAATCGATTACAATTTTAAAAATTGGAGATGAGATCGTCGTCTTCCTTCTTCAATGACTCAGGTGATCTTTGTTTTCCTCCGTCTTTAACAATCCATTTCAGTTTTGACAGTCAATCAAAATCGAAGACTAGATTTATAACCTTCTCTGTTGATGATTCAGACTATCGTCATCTTCATCCGTTTTTAAAAACTGACTACATCTTTGAAACTTGGATCAGATTACGCTTAATTCTCAATTGATTCATTCACAGGTATCTTTGTCCTCTCTGTTTCTTACTTCACAAACAAAAAAGGATTCTGATTTTTTGCAATTGTGTAAATTAGATTCTTATAATATGTATGAGTTGTATGTGTATGCTAGATTCATATAAGCGTATACAAGATAGAGAACCAGTAAAATACTACATAAAATTTCTAAATTTAACATGTTAATCATGAAACCATGAACTGAATAGATCAATTTGGTGGTTATGGCTGGTGGGTTGGCTCAACATGAGAATCTCTATAATGACAATCTGGAAGCTATTGTCAATGTTCTTAGAAAGCTCGTGGATAAGTGTAAGTGTGTCTTCTATCAAACTGGCTCATGGTGATACCCTCTGATGAGAACATCCAAAACAGCATCACCCCTAGAGTGATATTTAAGAACCTGAGAAGAGCTATTGAGTCCAAGAAGGTGAAAGAGAAGCCACCCGATAAATATATATGGGTTATATCTGATGACTATCAACAAACACTGGAACGACTCAACTACCAGTACATCAAACCCACATTGCCAACCCATAAAAGAGGAAAGACCACTCATGAACCAAATCAAACGGGTTAAGACCCGACTTTAAACCGGCGCTCAATTTTCTGCCTTTTAATCCGGTCTAATAAGGAAAGTACTTTATTGTTTATTTCTGTGATCAAATCCAAGCCAAGTGAAGATTCCAGACATAATGAAGGGGTCAAAATAAATCAAAAGGGCATCGTGAATCAGAGGATTCCAAGCTATCCTCTTTTGGCCATGATTCCTTATTTTAGACGTGTTCACGCTAACGGGAATATTTGCAACGTCTACCTCTTTAAACCAGAAAGAATTACGGCTAATCTACTTACCAAAACAAGTCCATCAAAGATCAACCGAACCTCAGCTCCAAGACAAAGTCCAACGGCCATAAATTACTGGTTGAATATCTTTTGTATTTAATTAGTTTAATTGCAAATCCTTTTTTATTTATTTTGATTTTTAGAACGTTAGTTTCTTTGCACTGAACATTATATAAGCTCATTATTCTCACATGAAGAGAGACACCTTTTTTCAATCAAAAATATTAGAACTTTTCAGTTTCTTTTAAAGCTTTGTGCTTGTCTTTTGTTTATCTAAGTAAATTGGTGGATTTCTTTACTTGAAAAACGTTTAGGTCTTTGTCTTAGTGTGGATTCACTTGGGTTTAGACTTGTGTTCTTATCACAAAGACATTCGTTCCTTTGTGTGGTGAACTTCGATTCATCTAGTTTGTAAACTCTTAAAATCTTGTGATCAATAACATTGGTGGATTCCGATCTTATATCATCTGGTATCAAAGCTAAAAGCTCCTATTTCTAGGTTGTGTTCATCCAACTTATATCATTTTCATTCTTTTGTGTTGCCTTTGTCTGATTTCTTAAATAAACCAAAAAAAGAATCATGTTTTTATTTTTTAAATTTGATTTCATTATTAATAAAAAAAAACTCATAGGATAGTTTGCTTTTTCCTAAATGAAAATCCCAAAAAAAAATTGCATTTGTGTTCGCTTTTTTTTTTTTTTCTGTTTTCCTTAGATTCATAAAAAGAAAAATTTGCCTAATAAGACTGAAAAAGAATTCATTGTCCTTCTAGGATTTTCAATATCAAAATTTGTCCCTCTAGTACTTTTTTGTTATTTTAATACTATTATAACTCTGTGTAAATATTTTTAAAAATTTATATATATTTATATTATTAATAAAATAATTAAATATATTTTTTTTGTTTAACCCTAATATCTTCTTTGTTTACTCCGTCACCCTCCTTCCTCAACTCACAAAGCGGTTTTCTCCCTTCGCCGCCGTCTATGTTCGCCGGAGGTCGCTGATTCCGCCCGTTGAAAATCTTCTCTTGGTCGCCTAAGCTTCCCATCTCGTCGTGTACTGACATTTACATTCCTCGTGAGTTGAGTCCGACGGGTTTTGGAAGCTCTTGTTTTTATCTCCAACATTCAGGTTAAGCATCACCTACAATTTAATCATTCAACTAAAAGTCTAAAAGATCAAAAACACCATAATAGACAATTATGAGCAAAAGAAATAGCAGGCGTGTCAACAACTCAATACTATAAGGACAAAAACATGGTACATTTTCTCCTTTGTCGAAGAATCAGTAATTGAATATGCTGGTCATGACACTCTGAGTTGAACTTGTACACCCGCACGGAGGTGAATACACAAAAGTAACCAAAACACATTATTAAATTGCAGACAAACAATAAATCTGATGATCCCCAGACCATTAATCTTAGCCAAAAAGCATGATTAAAAAACATTCATCACCAATAAGAAGATGAAAACATATAATTTATTCTAAAAAATAATCTATGTTTTAATACTAAAAGGAATAATATAAAGGATGAAGTTGAACAAGAAAACCAATAACACAGAGCTAAAACGAATAAGTAACTGCAGTCTAGATTGCTCTGCCACAAGTTGCTCTGTTGTGTCACAAAACTCCATAGCGGCTACACTTGATTTTCTTAGACCATTGTGACCCTTGTGACGAGCGTATCTTGTCTTCAACGGTTTCATGTCTTCTTTTTCTTCGCCTACCAGCCGCTCTTCTTGATTCATGTGGTAGAACTAAGGCCTTGTCAACATCTTCTGGGACAAGCCACGTATCCTCAGGAACTGTAATAGGATTAATGCATTCCTCGTAAACTGTTTTCCATGAAGCAGTTGTGTACATGTCATCAGTGAGTAAGTGTGGTTCCCTTCCTACTGAAAATCCAGCTTTAATAGCATGTCTACAAGGAATTTTTAACAAGTCATACTTCCCACAAGTGCATGTTCTTCTTCCCAAATCAACAAGGCAGTCAAACGCATCCCCTTGAACAAGAAATCTTTTCTCGCTGACAGGGTGAACAATAAATGTTTTACCCTTCCCTATCCTTCTATCGATATTTTTTTCAACCTCAACAGTCAAAGGGAGCTTATGCTTTGAGCTCAACGTCCTTCGCTCATGAAACCATCGAGTCATCATTTCTCTATACTGGGCGACCGCAAAGCCGCATTAATCGATTCTGCAGGATTAGTGGTCCTAATATCATATATGAAACCTGGAAATTTACAACGAGCCCATTTGGTCACATCAGCGTCCGATAGATATTTACCAATGTTGGGGCTAATGTTGCAAATGTCATGGAATCTCCTTTCAAATTCGGAAATCCTATATGATTTAGATGCCTTCGATATCAAGGCAGCCACGCCCTTTCCCTTGTAAGATGTTATCACATTATTCAACAAATGGTGGATACAAATTCCATGCATAGCTCGCGGGTAAACTTAATCAAGGGCTTGAACAATCGATTTGTTCCTGTCTGAAACAAAAGACAAACCATGATCGTCACCGATAACAAATTTTAGCTACCTGAAAACCAATCCCAAGCATGGTCATTCTCTGAGTCCACAACCTCAAATGCGATTGGATACAAATTTGAATTTGCATCTAAAGTTGTAGCTACAAGCAAAACACCTTTGTATTTACTCTTCAAAAATGTTCCATCAACAACAACAACTCTACGAATGGCTTTGTAAAATCCTCTAACAGATTGCCCAAAGGAAATAAATAAATATTTTAATCTACCATCGCAATCAGTTTCATAAGATGAATGCGTACCCGGATTTGCTTCTTTAAGCATGTGCAAGTATTTTGGTATTCCACCATAACTTTTCTCAGGAATACCTCTAACCGCGTTAACTGCATAATCTCGAGAATCCCACACTAAAGCATAAGAGAGCTCACATCCATGCTCTGAACGCATAATCTGAATGATATCATTCGGTTTAGGACCCCTTGACACCCTAAAATCTACGCATAATCATATTCCCAATTGTCTTTGCCGAAGGTGTATGACCAAATTATGATGAGGGACATACTTCTTGATAACAAAATATGTAGACCCCTCTAAACACTCTGCACGAGCACACCAGTTGCATATGTTGTCTGTGCATCGTATTGACCAATTTTTTGTCAGATTTTACAACTATGTAGCTTCATTGCGTAGATTTCCATAGTTGCCTTCAACACGTTTTTGCTTCTGAAATGTTAATGTTTTTTCACAACATCCACCAACGAGAACCGAACATCATTTCCCATGTCTTCTGTTTTCTTGGTGTGGTCGATTTTCTCAGACATTACGTTCCCAACACCATCAACACCATGATCAATACCATCAACAACATCATCACCAACAATCGGAACGTCACATAGTTGTTCTTGTTAATGATCTTCTTTTCCGCTCTCCGAATAAGATTGCTCCTCATTGTTGGCCGTATTAGTTTCTGTCCCGGTCGTAGATGCCAAGCTCGCACAAAGATGCGTTGATGTCTTCCGTACATACACAACAAAATTTGCAAGCTGGCGATCATTAGCAATAAAAACAGAGGGATAATTCGTATTAATCAAATCTCCAAGAAAATAGCCGAACTCGATATCGCCGATTCTCTTTTCGATTCCATAGTCTTCTGAAACTATGATCTTCAGCTTATCAAGGGTAGTATTAGAATACAAAGCAAGTAATCTCCCTCCTTTTTCTACATCAACATCAAAACTCCAACGCTTGATGGCACAAGATTTCCAAACACCGCAAGTTGCATATATATGAATCATGTCTTATCAACCAGAACACGAAAAACAAAAAATTAAGAAGACATCATTGATTGACGTCAATGTGAAGGTATGGGACTATTTTTTAAAAAAAAATTATGTAATTTTTCCAATTATTCAACAAAAAAAGATAAACATGATCATAGATTTTGTACCTAGATTTTCTCTAATTTTCAACAGATTTTTTTGGAATATACATTCCACAAAAAGTAGAAGAAAGAATAAAAAGTTGATTGTATATTCCTCTAAGGTTTGATTATTGAGTAGTTCGTATAATATAAATTCTACGAAATTGTAGAATAAAGTTAAAACTTCAGAATACGTCTTCCACAAAATGTTTCAATTTTTAGAATATAATGAAAAGTGTAGAAATCAAATTCCACGGTTGTAGAATGCAGTTAAAACCGTAGAATTTACAATCTACAAATAGTGGATCATATTGAAAGTGGTAGATTATGTATTCTAAGTTGTTTGGATATAAGTTAAAACGGTAGAATACGTATTCTAGTACTTAATACATGGTAGAATACAAGTTCTACTATTCGTAGAACAAGTAGAAAATAATTTTAAGAATTCGAAAATAACAGAAAAAATAGTTTGAAAAATCCTGATTGGTGTATTTTTATTTTTCTTTTTTTCAGCTTTTTTGGATTAAAAAAAATATTTTCAAATTATAAACATAATAATAAGGGTAATTTTGTCAAATTATGGTAAAAACTAAAAAGAAGTAAAAGAACAATAATATTTTTTTCATCCCTTTTACAACAAAAATCCCTAAAAAAAGTTTCAAAAGTTTATTTGTTTCTGTTTACTTGAATTTTTATAAAATCTAAAACCCATTAAAAAACTTGTTTTCTGAATACATACTTTGTTTCAAAAGAATCCAAAAATAAAATTTGTTTGCAATTGTTTTGTATTTTATTTCAAAGGAAATCCAAAACAAAAAAAAAAAATCTAATTTATTTGAAATTAATTCGCAATTTTTGTTTCTATAAGAAAAAAAAGTAAAAGTAAAGTTTTAGTTATTTCCTACTTACCATTACCATCGGGATACGAAGTCCAAATCAAATCAAGAAGAGAAAAACTATTTCCTTTATCTATTTTGGTCGATAGTGCATATCCTAAGGATTTGTGATTCGCTTACAATTCTGATTTATCTTTTTTTTCTCTTTTGAAAGGCTCCACCAAAACATAAAGTCGATGGAATATGAGGAAGATGAGAGTCTTGAATTTCCTACCTCTGAAATAGATTGGGGAGATGAGTCAAGCCAAAGCTTCTGGGACGATCATGATGAACCGGATCAAAACCATTGGGAAGACACTGAACATGAAGAGGAGCCATGGACCAGCGAAGGTGATTCAGAAGTTGGTCAAGGAGACAACCAAAGCATAAAACGGTTGGAAACGTCTGTACCAGTTCACAAGGAACTATGGAAACTATGAAGAAGATTCATACCTAGAGAAACCTGATTCTTACACTGATTCTCTGAAGATTATCCAGGAGGAGAAGAGCTTGAGCCCAAGCTACCAGACTACACTCGCATCGACAACTACATAACCGAAAATTGGATCTATTTCAAAGATAGGTATGAAAGTGATGATTCTGAAAATGATAATTTGATATATTTTTCAGGAAGAAAAAGGGATCCAAATACATACTATCATTGGGAACAAGATTTGGAGGACTGGTTCTGCTATTACAAAATCCCAGAGGAGGATAAATTAACACACGCCATCAACACACTCTCCGCAAAGGCATATGTGTGGTGGATCAAAGAGGAGAATCAAAAGGGTCGTGGGAAGAACTAAAGGAATTCATCTATGAGGAGTTTGTAACAGGAGATCTGATCCCAAGAACATGTCCACGAGGAGTACAAATACAGATTCCCTCACGGAGACGAACCAAGTACAACCTTAAGCCGTGTCTTCTTGACCAAGGAACCATGTCAAACATGACTTACACCACAAATTCAGAACCAAGGAAGGAGCACAAACCACCACAAAAATCTGGATCAAAAATCATGCCGCCAAAACACAAAGGAGAAGCAAGCCGTGAATACGTACTGACAAAACTTGTGCAACAAAAAGTAACCATGCAAGGTAAGCTTTATGTTTCTCAACAAACACAAGAAATAACTTGTTACAGGTGCAAGAACAAAGGACACATTGCCAAGGATTGCCCAAGAAAGAAGGAGAAGCTCAAAGCATCACTCATGGAAGATGCTAGCATAAAGTTTCCGCAACCAGAAACTAAGCAAGATGAGATCCAACTAGAAGTTGATGATAAACAACGTGAAGAGGTTACAGTTATCAGTCCAGAACATGAGAAGATCAAACCGGAGAACTTGGACAAGGAACAAGAGCCGAAACAAACACTCTTACTTGTTTTGCAAGCAACACATAAACAAGAAAAAAAATCAAGTAACGACTAACTCTGATTCAGTTTCTTCTGTCAATACTTGTTCCAAAATAATATAATGTACTTGAGCTTTTGCACGAGAGATGTGAAATGAGTAGAAGAATCATCAACAGTAATACTTGCAATGTACCATAAGTAAGTTTAAATGTCAACTCACTATGTGTTATCTAAGGAAACAGAACCTGAAAAAGTTCTAGATCCTATCAAGGTAAGTCCAAAACTGTACATTCTGTTTATATAGACTTCATGACTGCTATAATGCACTTGTCTTGTTCAAAAGATGCTGAAACAGGTTTAGTTACTATGGTGGGGAGACAATCAACACATGGAGAAACAACAATACTGCTTTTAGAGAAGAAACAAGATCAAGGAGACTCAGAAACCTTGCAGCTCGAATTCGAAAATCAGAAGAATGATGGAGTAGTGAAAGCTTCTTTGTTGTTTAAAGAGGAACCACCAGATACGTCGATTATGCTCAAACTGAACTGCAACCACCTGCGACGTTCTAAGGACCAAACCATGATTCTAAACCATGGATGGTCACCAACAATTATAGTACAAGTCCGATATAAAGAACATATCTACACCAAGGTAAGTATCTATGTACTCAAAATTTATTTACACCATGATCACACAGATATGATATGCTTGTCTTTGCCACTAGCGTCAAGAATAGGTTTTGAAATAAACTTGAAGCACACAGCAACAGATGGACCAGGATACACACGAAATAAGCTACCTATTCTAGACTAGAAGGATCATCAAGGCGTCATTTGTTTCATACTGATCAATGAAGCAGCACCACAAAAACTAAACAAGCCAAAGTCGAGCCATAACCAAATTGGAGGTATATCTCTAATCCCTTGTGACTACACATGTACTAACTTGCTCTATCTCTATGTAGGTGAACTAGTTTCGAGGACGAAACCTTTTCAAGGAGGAGGGTATGATGAGGACATCGAAACCAGCATCACCCCTGGAGTGATATTTAAGAACCTGAGAAGAGCTATTGAGTCCAATAAGGTGGAAGAGAAGCCACCCGATAAATATATATGGGTTATATCTGATGTCTATCAACAAACACTGGAACGACTCAACTACCAGTACATCAAACCCACATTGCCAACCCATAAAAGAGGAAAGACAACTCATGAACCAAACCAAACCGGTTCAAACCCGACTTTAAACCGGCGCTCAATTTACTGGCTTTTAATCCAGTCTAATAAGGAAAGTACCTTATTCTTTATTTCTGTGATTAAATCCAAGTCAAGTGAAGGTTCCAGACATAATGAAGCGGTCAAAATAAATCGAAAGGGCATCGTGAACCAGAGGATTCCAAGCTATCTTTTTTTGGCCATGATTCCTTATTTTAGACGTGTTCACGCTAAGGAGAATATTTGCAACGTCTACCTCTTTAAACCAGCAAGAATTACGGCTAATCTACTTGCCAAAACATGTCCATCAAAGATCAACCGAACCTCGGCTCCAAGACAAAATCCAACGGCCATAAATTATTGGTTGGATATTTTTTGTATTTAATTAGTTTAATTGCAAATCCGTTTTTATTTGTTTTGATATTTTTAGAACGTTAGTATCTCTGCACTAAGCATTATATAAGCTCATTCTTCTCACATGTAGAGAGACACCTTTTTTCAATAAAAAAATATTAAAACTTTTCTATTTCTTTTAAAGCTTTGTGCTTGTCTTTTATTTCTAAGTAAATTGGTGGATTCCTTTACTTGGAAAACGTTTAGGTCTTTGTCTTAGTGTGAATACACTTAGGCTTAGACTTGTGTTCTTATCACAAAGACATTCCGCTCTTTTGTGTGGCGAACTTTGATTCATCTAGCTTGTAAACTCTTACAATCTTGTGATCAGTTAGATTGGTGGATTCCGATCTTATACCACCCTCACTATCAACCAAACAATGAAGAGTTTTAGGTAAAATGTTTCTAAATTTTTCCTCCTTTTATATTTATTTGCCAATCATTCACTCCCGGTTTACTGTTAGAGCCGATTCTGATCCAAGGAGTTTTGCTTAAACTACAGAACAAGGAAACTCTTGTTGAGGGAGGAACCAATGATGCAAACCAGTCCCTTTAAAAATATGGAGACAAAAGAACAACATCTTGTTTTTGCAGTGAGATGCAGTTTCTCAACGCACAAAAGAACAGCACCAAAGGCATCAAGTCTTTTGGAAACTCTTGTGAGTGGCTGTGGCTGCAACAAAATAAGCAAGAGAAAGTAAGTCTTCTTATTGTTGCAGTAGAGAAATGTCTAAAAAGCTGCAATTTTTATGCTCTCTGGTTAAAATTTTTTTTTGAGCCTGGCCAGAGTTAGGGAGAGGTTAGTTTGATGAGTGAGAATAGATTTGTGTCTCATAATCACATGTTTGGGGGCGTTTGTTCAATCAATTTTCACAATTTTGTAAAAATTGTTGAGAATGTTGGTCCTAATTTGAGATATGGCGGTTTTATGTTGTTTATTTTCCTTTCTAGGAACAATAAAGTTATATAGCGTTTTTCTCTTTATCTAAAGCTAATACTATTAAGTTTTATATGGAGATTAGTCTCAATCATGTGCAAAATGAAGGAAATGATTCTAAGAAAATGATCACATGCCTTGTGGAAATATAAAGACAGAGCAATGAGGTTCTGTCACCTGAAACCATTTTCAAACATTTTAATAATAATCATACGAAGCGGTAAAATTAATAAAATAATCAGATTTCTCTTCTTCTTGTAAAACGAAGATTAGCTTTGTTAGCCAAACAAAGAGAAGCATAATAAAGGATGACAACCAAAATGTAAATAGCATAACCCATTTTACTAATTAGTCATTATATAACAATCAACTTGAAAAAAGAGTGTTAGAAATCTCACACCAACATTATGAATTTATTAAACATATAAATATGACTTTTTGTAGTTATTAAAGCAATTTTTCATATTTAAGAAATCGTCTTACATATTTAGTAAGGCCTTCCTAAAAATAAAAAAAATTTATGTCTATTTATATAAGGGAAAGTTGCTACAACAACATTGGAAAGTTGCTTTATTATTTACACAGCCTTAGAAAGTTTTTATTACTGAAATAATCTTATGAGACCGTTTTACCTTTTCTCAGCGTGTATACAAAAAGCGTATTTACGAAACTGTCATTAATGAAATGTTAAGTTTCTGGAATCCGTGAATAAGTCTACAAGATTTTCATATAAGTCTACCGGTTTTTAATGGTGGACTTGTTTTTGGTCTGTAGATTTCTTTTTGAGGTTCTAAATTTGTTTTTTTTTTGGGAGGGGGGGGGGTTGTAGACTTGTTTTGGGGGTTGTGGACTTGTTTTCAGGATTGTAGATTTTTTTAGATTGTAGACTTATATTTTAGATTTTTATTTTGTGATTTGTAGATTTATATAAAGTTTGATAGATTTATTTTGTTTAGTTGCCGTAGACTTTTATATTGATTTGGTAGTTTTAAGTTTTCGTAGACTTGTCGTACATCTTGCAGGGTTATTGTCTATGACAACAGATTTGTTTCCGATTTGTAGATTTGTTTTGTAGATTTGTGTTTGTAGATTTGTTTGTCGTTTGGTAGATTTAAGTTATACAACAGTAGATTTAATTTTCCGCTGCAGACTTATTCTTCGAGTTCGTATACTTTCACTAAGTAGTCGTAGATTTTTTAGGGAACTTGAATACATCGACGTGGTTGCAAATATATCATGGGTAACCGTAAATTTATATTTCCTTTGTAGACTTGTTTTTGACTTTGTAGACTTGTTTTTCTCCTTGTATACTTTCATGAAATTATAAAAGATTTTATATGGAAGACGACAACGTCGTAGACGTGGTAGAATTTGAAACGTTATTGCAGAGTTTACGTTGTTTCGTAGACTTTTTGTTGTTTGGTAGACTTGTTTTCGTATGTTCCCATAATGTAAAGTATACTTAACTTACTAATGAGGTGTACGTGGTAGACCTAATAATTGTTAGTAAGTTATGGTAGACTTAATAATTATTAGTAAGTTATGGTAGACTTATATAGTATTAAATGTGTTTGTTGAGTTGGTTAGAACAGATGTAGGTTATGGTGTTCATCTTCTTCACCGATGGTTTGTGGAGGCCAGACACATAAAAAAAAAAACCTCGCAAATTTCCAGATTTACTTGAAGATCTTATTCCTCACCCTATTTCTTTGCTTTCAATAGCTTCATCCTTTCTAATCTCCATATTTCGGTATGTCGGAAATAGTTTTAGTTTCCTGTAGATGGACATTTGAGAGAGATCTATGGGTCTTTTACGTTGACAACTTCAAAGATAAGATCAGAGAGAGTCGCATTTGTTGCTTACGATAGATAACTTCTTATGAGGATTTGATACGAATGGTCTACGAAGACTATGGTTTGGATAATCAAACACACGAAGTCGAGCTGAGATACATGCTACCAAAGAAGTATTCACGGACCTTAGCGATGGACACACTTCCGGTAAGTCTTAGGAATTCTCGACAACTGAACGGGTTTTTGCGTCTTTTTAAAGATCAAGCCGTTAGGCTTTGTGTTGAGATTAATCATATAGACAATGGGAATGAAGGTTGTCAAAATGAAGGAGAAGAAGATCTGGTATATGAGGGTTTAGGTGAAAATGACGATGTAAAAGATGAAAAAGAAGAATACAGATTTGATTGTTGTGAGGACCCACACGGTACTAGCTCTTGTGATGAAGATTACGCAATGTACGGGAGACAAGAAGACGTAGATGAGGAAGAAGATGACGAAGAGGAAGATGATGAGGTAGAATTTGATGAACAAGAAGATCAAGAAGACATGGAAAATCTGTAACCAAAGGAAAAAGTCAAAAACTTATGAAAAATACATATAGGACACCACTAGACTTTCAGAATATAGAAATAGGTGAACTCGAACTAGCGGTAGGGAAACAATACGACACAAAATATGAGTTGGAGACGAAGTTGACTTTGATTTCGGGTATTTGACCCCGACTGTATATACCGTCAAATGATGGGTTAAAGGCTGTTAATGGAGAGTTCGGGCATCAACAATTGGAGATTCTCCAAATTTTCACATAAATATATACACATCGGAACACACTTTCTTGGTCATAGAGCGTTCAGTTCATGCTCGTAAAGCAACTCCATATATCGTCGATCATATATATAAAGATATTGTCGGTGGTGTTGGACGAAACTTCTTGCCAAGTGTTGTTGCCGATGCCAATACGGGATGAAGATATGTCATATGATCCCAAGTGACCAAAATTGTCTATATTGTAGAGTTATATCTATACGGTAGATTTATTTCAACTGTCTCCGCAGACTTAAATAGCTGATAATTTATTTTCAGATGAGGTATTGGAAGGCACATCGTACTTTTAAGTGTGCACGAGAGTTAGCTTTTGAAATCCAGAACAAGGTTATGAAAACATTCCTTTGTACTTATATCAAATAAGGCGACCTAATCCAGGGACTTACACAAAGCTCGAGATTGATGCCGACAATAGGTTCAAGTCTCTGTTAATTGCATTTGGAGCGTCAATAAACGGATTCCCGTTTATAAGGAAAGTAATTGTTGTGGACGGGACATTTTTGCAAGGACCATACAAAGGTACACTATAATTTCCACAACGAAAGATGGAAATTTCAACATATTCCCATTAGCTTTTGCACTCATTGATACTGAAAATGAAGAATCTAAGGATTGGTTCTTTAGGAAATTACATTGAGTTATCCCGAATGATGAAGGACATGCTATATTATATCGGATAGACATATGGCTATAGGAAAAGAAATAGCGACTGTATATCCGCTCTCTTCGCATGGTATCTATACATATCACTTGCATAAGAATATCTTTTTGAAGTTTGGAGGTGTTGGTTTATTCTGACTAGTGAAGCAGGCAAATAGTGCATATACGCTTGCAAGTTTCAATTATTTCTGCCAGCAAATTCATGCTATCAATCCGGAACTTCATGGATATTTGGAAAAAGTAGATGTTCAATTGTGAACTCGTGTACACTTCCCCGGAAATAGGTACAATTTTACGACAGTAGCATTGCTGAGTCGATAAACAAATATATTTCCCATTCACGAAGCTCTCCTATTGTGCAACTATTAGATGAATTTATGACAATGTTAAGTAGATGGTTTGAAACAAGAAGGAAAAGAGCGAGTCAGTTGACTACCGTTCGAACTGGGGGAGTAGAAAAACTACTAAAGGTATAACTTTTGTGTCCTTAACATTGCCTTATACAATTCTTAATGTCATGACGTTAGTTTTATTTCAGGAACGCGTCGAGCAAGCTAAATTACTCACGGTGAAAGGATAGATGATAATCAATCTCAAGTTATGGGAGAGTATTCGTTACATATTGTCAGCTTGACACATAAATCGTGTACTTGACGTAAGTTGTACTTAGATAATATCCCTTGTGTACATGCTTTGCAGCAGCGGAGGCCAAAAAAATATTAACAATCTCACTTTGCCATCCATACTATCATGCGTCCTACTTGGCCAATGCGTATTCAATGGGTATCAAGCCTCGAGATGTTACACTACTTGTACCTGAAGATGTGGCCGAGAAAGTATGTGACCCTCCTAACATCCGTCAACCACCAGGAAGGCCTAAACAAATCGAGGCTTAAATGTGCATTGGAGGTGGCAATGGCACAGAAACGTCCTAGGAAAGTGCCACAATGTTCTAAATGTCTTTCAACCGGTCACAATCGTACAACATGTAAATCCTAATGAATTTGATTTTCTCTACTAAACCCTCCGTGTACGTTGTAATGGTTTAATGTATTGGATTTTATCGTATGACTATCGTTTGTTATCGTTGTATAAGTCTACCATTTTAACATAAGTCTGCAATGTACAACAAAAAATATTTTGATTACACTACAAAGTCTACGACCTTACATTTATCTCCTATATATTAATCCAATTTCTGTAGACTTTATATATTGCTTCAAAGTCTACATTAATTAGAATAGGCAAAAAATCATGTGCGAGCACATTTACAACAAAAACTCGAATACATCATAACTAGTAGTACAAGTCTACAACAAGATATTAACAAGTTTACTGCGCTTACAAAGGTCTTGTCAAAAGCTAACCTATGTTTGGTTAGTAGTTTCATTTTGCAGAATCTGTCTGCAAACCTATCTTGCTCCCTCTTTACTTCAAGGGTTTGAATTTGAGAACTGTTTAGTCTGCTCTGCGGGAACCTCAACGAAGATCTCAACAGCTAGTTTGAGTCAGATATCTGTAATGGTAGTGTCATTAAGGACTTCCATCATATGACCGAGGACTAGACACTCAATGTACTTCAATTTGACAAACCACAATCACCACTTTGGTGATTTTGGGGAATAATCTTCACCCTATATATATTGAAGGCACCAAAAATCATCTTCTTCTTCAGGTCAGGGGTTGGCATGGCCCTCATCAAAGCGGGAATCATCCTAGTATATGGCTTGCATGAGTCATAGATGACTTGATCACTTTTCCAAGTGTACATGCTATTGTACATCTTCACTTTCCGCTGGGGTATGTCTACCACCACAACTACCCAATGCTTTCCTTCAGTGTAATGGGTGATGTACAAGTACTCCACATCTTCCACCATTTCTTTCTCGTAGCTGCGAAAGTAGGAATTATACCATTGTAGACATCAAAACAGCCCTTTCCAAACACCCAATTTTTTTCATTCCCTTTAAACCCCCTCTCGTATTCATAACACAATAACTAGTAAACCCCGTATCTAGGAAAGCAATCCTCTCACTTCGAAAAGGACTAGGTTTTCTCAAAGACCTTTGCCTAAACATATGCATTGCAGCTGCGAGAAGCTGCAAAGTAGAGGGAATATGATATAAGTCTACCATAGTCTGATATTAAGTCTACCATATTGTTATTGCAGCTATATTGTAAGAAAGTAATAAGTCTACCCCATCGTCAAAAGTATTCAAGAAACAAGTCTAAGATAACATCACGTAATTAAATACCATGTGTTGGAACTTGTGCCATTCTATCATCAGATTGAATCCTAACTAGTTCCAGATAGCCTAGGATCTAGGGTTTAGTTAAATGAATCCTTACCGATGATCTCGTGTTTACTTGGTGATTTGCAGCGGAATGATGAACAGGTAATTGAGATCAGAAGCGCCTCAGATGCTGCGTAAGGCAAGAAACCGTGTCATCCTTATTATAGCCAACATCATGTTCATCGAACTCCTGATCTATACTGATAAAAAAAAACGACTGACAATCACCTCGTTTGAGCACGGCCATGCATTTTCTCAGTATCAAATCTTCGATGGGCCCTGAGATATTTATCTCCTGTTATATAGGAGGGACAAATCCCTTCTTGTTCCATCCCTGTTTCTACACACACTTCATGATACGCCTAAGCAATGCCGTTATAGCCGCCAGTTACGGAACGACGTTTGACAAGGTCAAAGCGCACCAATTCACATGCTAGAAAGCATGATGAACTCAGGTCTAAGGACTAAACTCTATAGTCGTAATGAGAACCTCTTATGACACTGATATAACTATCCTGTAGAGTTCTCATTAGCGGGTCATATCCGATCATATGTTCACCAACATATATCTATGTGATTGATGTTGATACTCATATCAATGACTTCATGAAACTTAGTCATACGTCACCTTACATACTAGTCTTAATGGTTGTTAGTGTCCTACTTTAACAACCTATGACCAGGGACAAACATAATTTTTATGTCATCTTTCACTTATAGGGTTTCATGATCAAGTCCTCAACTTGATGACCTATAAAATGAACATAAATACTTTGGGACCATTATTTAATTATCCAATAATCAATTAATGCTGATGTCAGTTTTTCATAAACATGACCATAGCATGTCTATGTGAACATCATAACTAACATAACTCCCACTAGAATCAAGACCACGTCTTCAGATATCTAATACCTACAGAAACAGTTTAAAACTCGTGCTTAGGTTGTGAGAGAGGCTGCTGTGTTCTTGCTTGGAACCATTCCAACAAACCACACCGCTATTCTTTAATAAGCCCTATCCTACGGTCCCTTGCTTGGAGCCCTTCCAACAGATAGCACCGCTACACAGACAAAGAGACATAACCAGGTGGGAACCGGGAATCGTCTTTATCCGTCTAACTACTCATAACAGATTCGTCACTTTCTCAGTTGAACAAGAACCTATCCTTAGTGTTTCTCAAACACTTGGGGATATTCCTTACAACTGTCCAGTGACTTTTATCGGAACATATTGGTATCTTCTCGTCATGCTTTATGCGTAAGCTGCATCTAGACGAACGCAAAATATGGCATTCATGATGGATTCTATTGCAGAAGCATAAGGAATCACACTCATAGATACTAGCTCAGCCAATGTCCAAGACACTTCTTCTTGCTAAGATTATTGCCACAAGACCTTTGGTGTGAAGCCATTCTTGGAATCATGCATATTGGAACTGTCCAATGCCTTATCAACATAAGGATTCTGACACGATACAATTAGCCTACCCCAATCCATTTCAATAGATTCTTATTCCAAGAACTCACGCGGCTTCTCCCATGTTTATCGTTAAGATGACTTCCGACCCAAGTCCTGATAAGACTTAAGCGACGGAACATCGTTTATGAGATTAAGTATGATATATACATACAGTGTGAGAAATGCAACTACGCTCTCATTAGTCTACTTGTAAACGCACGGTTTCTGTTCGTTCCTGATCAAGTCAAAACTTTTGATTGTTTTAACAGAACGTAGATTCCAACTCCAAGATGTTTGCTTCAATCCAGAAATGGATTGGTGAAGCTAACATGCATACCTAGCAAATTTTCGGAGTTGGGGCTCACCATCGCGCCTTGAATTTCGCATGCTCGTCACTTTTCAATGATCAACAGATCATGGCAATTGGTTACGAGAAATCACTCTCGGGTTAGTGACGGATCCATTCGGATCTGCGAACTTCAGGCTCCACAGGTGTAGGTCCTACAACACTTTGTGGATCCAACCGCTGCTCTCCCTCAACAGGTTGAGCAGCCTCCTGTGTTTCTCGAATTTCTTCGAGCTGTACTTCTACTCCCACTGTTCTTCTTGGAAAGAAACTTTCTATCTAGAAAAACAGAGTTCCGAACAACAAAACTTTATTCTCGGATTGGTTGCAAAAGTAATAAGCCTCGGTTTCCTTAGGAAAACCAGCGAAGCAGCACTTATCAGATTTGGGTTCAAGGTTTTCTGTTGACAACTGTTTTTACATAAACCTTGCAATCCCAATTAATCAGTGAAACATACTTGAAAAACTCCGAGTCCACATCCTATGTGGTGTCTTTCAACTGATTCTGTTAGAAACCTATTTGGCGTAAGTACATACATTTCTAGAGCGTATTCTTGAAAGTATAATGGAAGATTCGTGTGACTCATCATTAATCGGAGCATATCCAATAATGTCCGATTCATTCTCTCAGAAACACCATTCAGGTTTTCCAGGAGTAATGAGCTGTGAGACGACTTCACACTCACTTAGATGATCACTCAATTCTTGACTCAAGTATTCTCCTCCGCGATCTAATCGAGGATCTTTAATACTTCTGTCATATCGGTTCTATACTTCATTATGGAACTCCTTTGACCATTTCAAAAGATTCCTACTCGTGTCTCATCAAATGAACACAACCATACTTACTGAAGTCATCAATAAAGGTAATGAAGTACTGAAGATTTTCTCTGGTACTAATGCTCATCGGGCCACATACATCAGTATAAGCAAGGCCCAATAAGCCTCTGACCCTTTTCTTTAGCTCTGCTAAAGAAGCCTTAGTCATTTTGGCCCAGTAAGCAGAATTCATATCTCATATGATTTATAATCAAATGAGCCCATAAAGCCCATAACTATGGAACTTTTGAATCCGCTTCACTCTACTTGGTTTAAACGACTATGCTAAGGAAAATCGAGTTCGAGTCATCCGACTTAAACCGTTTGGTATTTATGTCATATACAGGCGTGCGTTGGTTTAAGATATAAAACCCATTTTCAAAAAAAAAGGGTGCTACCATAGAATATTTCATCAAGATCAAAAGAGCAAAACTTGTCTTTTATCAAAATGAAAAACATCCAAATTCTTACAAGAAAATGAAAGACATCTCTGCTTAAAGCAGGTACATAGCAGCAAATACTTAATTCAAAAACCAAGCTTGAAAGGCTCCTACAGGTGGAGAATTTCTACGGCTAATGCAGCAACCATTGCTCCATTCCAGACGCGTAGTTCCACTTGTCCTTTCTTCAATGTTCTACTGTTTCTTAGTCCCTTCATATTTCAAAAATATCAGTACCACAACCAGTATCCAATACCTCTGTAGAACTTGAAGTAATAACACAATACCTGAAGAAGAAGTTTCGTACATCTCCTTCATCTCTTGTGAATCTTCCAAGAATTTAATGCAATTTTTTCTTCCAATGCCCAAACTCTTCACGGTAGCAGCACTTACCAACATCAGATGGGCCAGACTTGGGCTTATAAGATGACACAAGCTTATCCTGATTCCAAATCTGGACGGCCTTGCCTCTACCCTTGTCTTGACAAGATTTCTCAAACCTTTTACCCTTTATGATGTTTTGCTCAACTGTCTTGAGCATGCCATGCAGCTCAGTCAACGTCTTCGTCAAGCCATTCTTGATATAGCTCTTGATAAACTTATCATAACTTGACGGCAATGACTGCAGGATGATTTCAGTAGCCAACTCTAGGCTAACAGGACAATCCAGTTTCCCCAGGTTATCAATGTAACCCATCATTTTAATGACATGAGGACTCACTGGAGCATCCTTTGGTAGCTTGCACCCAATGAGAGACTTAACCATCTGGTATCTCTCAACTCGTGCCTGACCCTGAAACATCAGTTTCAGGCTGGTGATCATCTCGATTGGCGACTCCATGTTCTCGTGTTGACTCTTTAAGTCCGAGTTCATGGTAGCCAACATCAGACCACACACATCTACCACATCTATATAATGCTTATTCGAAGCATCATAAACTGCATCCGAGGCATTGGTCCCAAGCCTCTCGGGGAGAGCTTTCTCAAGGATATAGTCCTTACTCTCTTGCTTGAGAATAAATCTCAAGTTCCGATACCAATCCAGGAAATTTGATCCATTTAACTTGTCCTTCTCAAGGACGGATCGCAACGATAAAGTAGTTTTAGACATAGGCTGAAAACTAAGAAAAGAAAAGTTTTAGTTATGAAGTTCAGGAAATGAGAAATCTTATCCAATAAGAAAACTCGCATTATATTCAAACAATGTTTCCTCTATGAATATAATGATCTAAGACCCATACTTCACCAAAATCTGAGTGGACGACTCGCCATCACCCAAAGTTTAGTTATCTCGGTAAGCAAATCATTGCTAATTGTACCCAGTACAACTCTTGGTCGCAGATAAGACAATCCATGTATCATCCACTCTGATGTCTCTGGGCCCAGAACTTCTGATAGCCCAGTCAAGTAAACCAATCTCTTCAGTCTTGTGATCATTGACAGTCGCATTGCAAGTCTATCAATGATCACCTGCCTTACTCATGTAATTGTAGACACCAAGGACTCCAAGAATATCTCACAACGAAATGAGTCTTGACAGTAGACAAGATTGGGTAAGACATCAAGGTCACTTGATATTTAGTTGAGGAAACGAAACTATAAAAGGTTACTAAATCAATCACTTAGGTCATGTAATTGTTGATGTCAAGCACTGAAAGTCCATCAACACAATTACCTGCCTTGCTCATGTAATTGTGGACACCAAGCTCTTGGCAAGAGTATCACAACAACGAAATGAGTCTTGACAGTTGACCATATTGAGAACTAAGCTTTGATCTAATACACATCCAATGTGTATCCAAATAGATTTAGAACATTTTTAACTTTTAATTATAATTGAGTTTTTAATTGTTCTAAGAAGTGGGTTAGATCATTTGGTTCGGTTTCTCAATCATTTGGTTCAATAACCAAAAGATTACTGTTCGCATCGACACAATATGCGTCGACCGACACACTTGGTCAACACTTGACATTTAACCTTACCCAATCGCGATAACCGGTCCAATCCAATTGGACCGACTTGTCCAATCAAACTGATCTTAACCAATCAAATCGGTTTATACTAATTGAGATAACCAGTTCAATCCAATTGAACCAATTCATCCAATTTAACCGATCTGATCTACCTTAACCAAGCATAATAACCAGTTCAATCCAATTGAACCAATCAACCAATCGCAAGGCCTGTGTCGACCGACACCCAACCTGTGTCGATCGACACAGTAGGGCGAACCCTAAATTTTAATTAGGTTTTCTTCATGTGTCGATCGACACCAGCTTGGTGTCGGTCGACACTTTGCGAAAAACCCTAGCCGCCGATTTCAAATAAACTTAATTCATTACGATTTTCTATGCTGCATCGACCGACACACTTTCTGTGTCGATCGACACAAGACGAAAAACACAGAATTCGATTACAGAGAAATCTATCTAACATGCTTCCTATTCATACAACTTATATGATTCGAATTCAATTCATCAAATTCAATCAGCATGTATGATTCAATGGAAAAACCCTAAGGCTCTGATACCATTGTTGGAACTTGTCCCATTCTATCATCAGATTGAATCCTAACTAGTTCCAGATAGCCTAGGATCTAGGATTTAGTTAAATGAATCCTTACCGATGATCTCGTGTTTACCTGGTTATTTGCAGCGGAATGATGAACAGGTAATTGAGATCAGAAGCGCCTCAGATGCTGCGTCTCTACTGCAGTCCACACGCACACATGCTGGAATCCGCCGGGATGCTAGTGCCGGGAATCAGATCTCCTGGGAATCCCTGTGTTTAGAGAGGTGGCTGCGGTTGTTCTGTTAAGAACTCTATCTCTCAAAGTCGTGCCTCATATTGAATATATAGGCCTCTGAGTCGACCTAATTACCCAGTAATTAAACCGGATCAATTTAAGTCATTAAATCGAAATATCAATTTTGGTTTCGCCTTGTGTTGATCGACACACCAATGGTGTCGATCGACACACCTCTTAAAACTCGAATTCAATGTGTATCCAATATACATTGACCAGACCATTTGCCAATGATCAATCCCATACAAAGTGTATCCAGCTTGCTTAGGTGTGTGACCCTGTAGGTCCACATAATACTAGTTATGAGTTACAACTCATAAGTCATAAGAGGCTTCTAGCAAAACATTATGACCACCTAGTATCACATGAATTGTCCGATCTCGACAATACAACTATCTATCAGAGTTAGTACAATATCATTTCAGGAAATAATCCCAACACCATGGATTCGAATTTTTTACTCCTTTGTGCAGCCACCTGTATTCTTCAGTTTGCCAAAACTGTTTAGGTGTCAAGGTTTCAAGGTAGAATTCAACACCCGCAAGGCTAGTGTCGAAAGGATTGTCCCAAAGATGATGAATGAATGTTATAAAACAACACAATGGATTTGCAAAAAAAAATCAACCAAAGTAAGCTACTACGATGAGGGAGACTTACAAATCAGTCTTAGCGGACTCTCGATTAAGTTTGTTCCCATCCACCTGCTCAAACGGATCGTAAACACTTGGAGAAGGATGTACCCCCCCCCCCCGTACATAATGCGTTTGAAAGTTGAACTCCCAACGAATGGGTCCACTTAGTTGGGAGCCATATTAAGTTTGCGAGCACCGCGACCTACTGCGTCATCCTTATTAATAAGGACCAAAAGCTTGCCTATTGCAGAAGTGGCAGATTTCATCCTTGCAGCCTCCACTGGATCCGAGAAATCAGAAAGCAGTGATGTGGGTTTGGCTCGCTTGGGAGTTGTAAAATCTTCTACGTTGCGCACATAAGGGATTTCAGTATTTTTAGGACCATCAATATCTTCTCTTTTTTTCCTACTCTGTTCCTTCTCGTCCCGATCATACTTCTTACTATCACTCGTACCTTGTTTTTTAGTTACCACTGATTTTGAATTTGGGTTTCGAACTGCACTTGTATTGACAACGTCTTGTTGAGAACTTTCTGGATTAAGTATCATCCATGACTGGTCATGGAAAAAGAAACATGGTTAGTTGCCAGAACGATACAAAAACTCTACGAAGTTATGAACATTATGATGTTTAACAAATCTACCATTTTGTTCTAATACAAGTCTACCATTTTTATATAACAAGTCTACCATCACTTTTCCTCTATCAGAGTCTATATCTACCAAATCTACATTAAATAAAAGCCGACCATTCCATTCGCAACAACCAATGCAAGAATTCCAGAATCATAAAACTGGTTTGTAAAAAACAAATCTACGAAAAAGTATACGGAAATTCACACTCACAGTCATACATGTATAGAAAAACATAAAGATAAATCAAATTTGGGACTTGTCTTGGCCAAGTCTGCGGTAACACTATCTAGTTACCCAAATTCAAATAGATTCCGACGTAGCGGGTCTCTCGAACCAGACTCATTGTCGCTAGGTACTTTCTGAAAGCCTTGCTGAACAGTTTCTTCAGCCTCGTTTGGGGTTTGTGTTCGAACCTGCATCTCCCGCCGGGTCCTTCGTAGTTTCTTTACCTACTATTGCTTTACCGGGAGCGATCACCTCAAGGGTTGTAAGCCTCTTCTTGTTCGCTTTCACTAAGGTCCCCACTATAGTAAGCCAGCCTCCAACATTTTCCTTCATCGCATCAATTTTGTTGGTTAGTAGCTGGATCGCGCTCAAGACACTGTCCTCCTTTTTCTTCTATGTTCTTTTCATCCGTTCGTTGGCTACTACATTTCCCAACTGATCATTAGAATCAAGCGAAGGGTACTCAGTGGTAACCTTATTTTCCTTCTTCCTCTCCACCGGCTCAGGAGTTACCTCCTCTTATTCAGACTGAGTTTTCTTCTTCTTCTTGTCCTTTCTTTCCTCATCATTTGAGTTCTTGTCTAGTAATTCCGTATTCCTTTTCTTGTTCGATTTTTCCCATTTTTGATCATCTTCTTGTCCTTTGAACTAGGCTCCTCGGTTTCTTTCTCCTTCTTTTTCGTTTCCTTCCCTTTACCAACCTTCTCCACAAAATCACCATCACTTTCCTCTACATGTTTCTTTCTTATATCAATCTTTGATTCCCTCTGAGGGGATTCTTCCCATATCGTTTCATTAAGACAGTTATCGAGAATATCTCGAATCATACTGTCCAACTTCTCTTCGATTTCCCTTGCTTCAACGTTTTGGTCCTCGTCTAGCCATTCAGGATATATGGCTTCATATGTCTTTACCACCAATTGCATCATTCGAACCTTATGAGGAGTATGAAACCAACAACTAAGCTTCCATTCATATCGAAAAGTCTACCAAAATAGAAACTACAAGTCTACTACAACATACTAAACAAGTCTACGGCCATAGAAATTACAAGTCTACCACAACCGAAAGTAAAAGTCTACCACAACAGAAAATAAGTGTCTACTACAACGGATGAAATAGTAGAGCATAACAAACCAAAATGTCTACCAGATCATAAACTACAAATCTACTACTACTTTATCTAAATATCGAGAATACCTTATTGTCCTCCAAATTCTCCTTGTCCTCCTCCAGAAGCTTATGAATGTTGAATTGTTTTCTACATGACTACCACCGTAGTAGAGGGATTTCAACTCCTTATCTAATATTCCCATACTGTTCTCCCAACAAAGTAATTGACTCGTATGCCCACATTAGTAACACATGGGGACAGCCGCACAATGGGTATGTTAATCCTTCATATGTCACAAGATAGATGGACCCTATTAGACTGTTGAAGGCTACTCGACCCCATGGATAACTCTCAAAAGCCTCTTTATCCAAGACACTTTTGGCACACAACAACATAAGTCTTCTCCCATGGTGTAGTCCAAAAATTCCTACGTGCAAGATTAACAACAAGCCAATATGCGTCCTCTCCTCAGGTTCCCATGTCCTACTCTCTGGCAAGACTTTTGAAAATTCATGCCAAATAAGTCCTTCCCCAGTTTAACAGCAAGCATTTGCCAATAAGTTGTGTGATCAATGTCCCTGTCTTCATCTGCAACAGGATGGCATTTGAGCCTCATAATATATTCAAACTCATGGAGGGAAAACCTAAGAGGCCTACTACCAATCAAAAAAAAATCTCATACATCCTTTTGATGGACAAATGGTGTGTCAGAAGATAATGGACCGTCTTAGCAGCCCATGTATAGTTACTAAAACACAGCTTCACAGAACTCCAACTTGATAGTTATCGAAAATGTCATTGTAGAATTGTTCGCCTACGTAATCCCACACCATCAGAAATACGTATTGCATTTTTGATTCATGTTACGCTTCTGCAGAGGGGATTTTCCAACCGGATAACGTGTGGGAGGATAGTTTTTCTTCTTCTCACTTTTTGGCACCATATCTGAAAATAAGATCAGTAATTAACAAATAGACCATCATCCGCGAACAAAGGAACCCAATAAAATAAGTCTGCAACTATTAATCTAAAACATAATAAGTCTACGATATAACAATTGACTCCAAATAAAGCCACCATTTAGCATAAAAGTCTATAAATAACATTTAGCATCCAATAACAGGAAAAAAATAACATAAAAGTCTACCATAAATTAAAAGAAAATAAGTCTACAAATATTGAGTCCTAAACCGTAAACAAGTCTACCCACACATGAATGCTAAAAACAAAATTCTATCTGAAACCATAAAAGTCTACGAACAATAGTCTGTTTGAAACAAGAATGTCAACATACACAAGAAAGGGTTACAAAAATGAAACCGTCGACACCTTACCAGTAAAATATGTCGGACTAGCCTTACACCGCCTTAGAAAACTTCTCAACAGTCGCAAAGTTCACCTAAATCCAACGATTTTGAAGATAAGTTATAACATTCAAAAAAGTTAAAAAGTTCAAGGATTAAGAAACAACACCGGAAGGATAGATTCCCACAATGTCATCGTAAAAATCGCCAAAACCGCCTCCGTTATACTTTGTTCAAAGTCACTGTCACATGCACCGAGCAAAAATTTAGAGTAAGATGGAGTTAATGGTGAATATTACGATTTAGAAAGGGAAGGGAAGAAGACTTACCCACGTCGCCAGAAAAATCGCCAGAAGATGCCGATTTGCAAAGGCACAGTCGCATGCGAAGAGAAAAAATTAAATTTATGCGATTAAAAATGAGAAATGGAGAAAGGTAAGAAGATTACGATGGAGAAGAACTAGGAAACTTACTGGAAACATGAAAATAACTCGCCGCAATCAACACCGAAAATGCGAACCTTTTCGCTTTCTCTGTCGCCAATCGCCAAAGTTTTCACCTTTTCCCGATTTCTGTAAAAAGTGAAAATAAAACCGCAGTTAGTGAAGGTTATCTTCAATTTTTTACTTTTAAAAAAAATTGTTTTAAAGATATTAAGTCTACCATAATGTAACCTAATAACAGATTAAATCTACGGTATTGAGCTATAAAGGTCTACAGTCAAATATAAGACAGAAGTGTACATCCAAATAACATAATCATATAGCAAAATAAATCTACCTATAAAAGTTAAAAAAAATCTATCAAATTGTTAGAGGAAAAAATCTACTATAAGCAAAAAATCAACCATATAAGGAAAAATCTACCATGGAAGCAAAGATATAACAAAATGAAATTAAAACAAATCAACTAAACAACAAGTCTACCAGAAAATGAAAAATCTACTAAAAACATATATATATGCATCGGCATAAAAAATAAATCTACCACTACATCGTCAGAGTTGTCGCCGAAATAGTTCATTTCATCGTCAGAATCGTCTGTTCATCGCTATCGCTTTCGCCGGAACAAAAAAAAATTAATCACTTTTAATAGATTTTACTTCCTTTTTATTTATCTAAATGTATAAATATGTATTATTAAATTAGTTTTTTGTATGGCAAAACCGTAAATAAAATTTTGAAACATAGTTTAGATGTCATTTGGTCAAAATTTTGAGAAATACAACCTTGCCAGATAATAAGGCAACTTTTCAAGGTTGTTTCTGTGTATTTCTCTTTATATAACAACTAAAATTGGCAGATATGACAAAACCATGTGACAACTAAAAATCATTTTATGTTTACTTGAAATGTTTGGAAAGTTTTTAAATGGTCAGATTTTAAAAATGTGTAATTGAAATTTTATGTCTATTTATACAATTATTCAAATTTATGAAGATGCCATACACATTCACGAAAGCTTTCCTGAAATGTATAATGATAATTTTTGAATCTATTTATACAACAATTCAAATTTAGGAAAGCTTTCTAAAAACACGTAAGTGAAATTTTTGTAACCATTTGTACAACAACTTTTAATTTGGTCAGATATACTATCACAATGAAGCAAATAAAAATCATTTTATGTTTACTTAAATGTTTGGAAAGTTTTTAAAAGATCGAATAACTAAAATGTGTAATGGAAACTTTGTGTGTATTTATACAATTACTCAAATATAGGAAGATATGATACACATTCAAGAAAGTCTTCCTAAAATAGTAAAGCCTTCCTAAATCATGAACAAAGTTTACTTTTTGTAGGTGGAACTCTAAATTATCAGATTCTCATCCAATATATAACCTTGAATTCTTGGACTGCGGGAGGCTGATATAGTGGTGACATACGAGGTTGGTGAGGTCTTAAATAATGATAAATGGCAAGCGCCGGTTTATAATAATAAATGTTTCAAAGCCTTGTCGAGGAAAGAAAATTTATTCTAACACTTGCGAGAAAGCTAGCTATTTCTCCGGATCCTTCAGGATTTGTACCAAATTTGAGGAATTGTTTTGCATTTGAATCTTTAGAATATTTCTATTATGAAGACATGATAAGGCTTAAAGGAGCTCACCCATCTCTGCAAGCAATGCCAACAGGCTTCGACGTTCGCCTTGCATTCCAAGTATCTCCAACCCATGTGGTCCCTATAGTACCATCCTAAGCCACTGACAAATCCATGATGAAAACTTTCATATACTCACTACAAGAAAACATTGTTTTCACGACTGGAGTTTTAATCGCAGAATAGTTGTTAATCGGGGTTTTACGACAAAATCATGACTAAGTGTGATAGTTATAAATCCACAGTAGCTAAATCGCATAGTCGTATTATTAGTCGGCGAGTTACGACTATTCATACCACTAACATAGGTAATCGTAAAATAGACGTAGCATTGTCGGAAGATATAAAGACTAATTTGCGACTACTATAGCTACTTTTGTGCGACTATAGAGGGAGTCCAAATGCCGTCGTAGAAATGTTGTCATCAAATAGTCGTTAAACGAGGTGACGACTGGGCGATTACTATGTGACTGTATAGTATAGTCAGATAGCAGTCGTAAATATTAGCCACTATGTAGTGACTGGATAACGATCATTATAACTACTATCCCGCGTCTAGTCTAAACATCCATATACGATTATGGTAATGATCTCACCACTATGTGGCGACTGTTATGTGACTAACTAGTTTAGTCACGATTTAGTCGTAGACTATGGTGATGTTTTGGCGACTCTTAAGTGACACTTTGCGACTATTTAACGACTAATCTAACGACTATGCATCGACTACGCGGGAAATCCAGATACCGTTAAATGATGACTATTACGTTTGCATGAAAATAAGAATTTGGTATTATTCCATTTGTCAAATTAACGATTTGGTAATTGGTAATACTTAAATTTGAATGATACAAGAAATGTAAAATAAATTTGCTTTAAGAAAACATTGATAACTTTAATATTTTTGTGTTTCATATATACACAAACAATTATCTACATATGCAAACTCCAATATTAAGGAATTTCGAATTCATACACCAAAAACGAAGTTCGGTAGGCAGAGCGACAAGTAACCTATGTAGCAGATGGAGTTAAGTTGTACCTGTTGGGGGACTACCGTCTGTGTTGGCTGCTGGCCTAGGAGTCTGAAGGAAGTCAAGAAAATGCGGATCAGTTTCCCGCATATAATTTTCTACTAAGGAAAGGCACTCGATCATTTCCTTCTTCTCATTCGCAACTCTGGCGTGATTTTCTTCACGGGCAGCCTGCTCTTCGATTTTACGTTGAGCTTACTTCGATTGCTCTTGCATGGCCAAAAACCCTGAAGAGTCTCACGGCTGCTTGCGCTTGCCCCTCAAAAAAGACTCTTTGAGGCTTCAAACTACATAAATATTTCCTCGTCTATCCGTCTCAGTGGCCTGTTATAATTAAAGACAGTCTGCGAAACACAATTAAATAAAGAACATGACATGCTTTATAAATGTAAACTGTGAAAAATATTACTTTATCTCAAAGAAGATGTGCTCATATTCATTTAGTGAGAGTTCCCAATGTCTCGAAGCAACACCATCCGAAACTTCTAAAGTCTCTCTATCGAGATCTAACAACTTCTCGTCTACGATCTTTCGGAAAACTTCAGCGATTTTCTCTGCCTTCCGATCAACATACGTACCATCTGCCTTTGTATGTGTCCTGATGAATACCTCACCAATATTAACATGTCTTCCATATTCCTCTTCCAGTAGTGTTATACCTCAAACAAGAATTATTACAGAAATTTCTAGTTGCAGTGCTGTAACAAACATAAACAACATATATATATAATAAATGTTACTTGCCATTTCAAGCCTGATTTCTAGGTACGACTTGAGCCCTGAGAAATGGACGTGATGACCGAGACCTCCACGGTCCGAGAAACGACAACTGGCATATGTCTTACTTTTATCCTTTGCTTCTTCAGTTTCCCAATAGTCGGTCATCGTTTTCCAGAGAGTCTCGCAGATCCACTTAGGTCGTTGTCGTTTAGTCCTCGGAGTGCTAAGCATGTCTTTTAACCGTCGTTGACAGATCTCCTCAAAATATGGTTGAACTATCCCCGTTATCAAGGGATCCCAATGGTGGGATTTCTAGGATATATATATATAGAATAAGCATATCATTAGTGAAAACAACACATGCAAGGTATATATGAAAGGTATATGAGAGAAAACTGTATAGCAAAGTCGAGGAAATATCTTTATGCTTTATCACGAGGCACACGTGACCAGCTATAGTATGGTTTATCGAATTTTTTGTAATTTTTTAATAATCTTCTGAAATTTTGATCCTCTGTCACGAGTAAACCTGAAATATCTACAATATTAACATCCTAACCACATAGACTTGAACTCATCAGATCATCATAACTCATAAGCAAACCAACAATCCGATTCGTAAACAAACTAGACGGTTTAAAAACACACCATTTCAAAAGGCATAAGACAAGAACAAAAAACCCATACAAAAAATATAAACAGCTGAAGAAACAGTACATGACAATAGCCATACCAAGTCGTGTTTGGCATCAGTGGGGGAGAGAGTACGGTGGTAAAAGTTTCCCTGTCTGTCACCCAAAGTAGAGCATTCAGAGCCCGCAGTGTGTCCTCCTCGAGGTCCGGCAAAACATGAAGAGATTCGTCGAGGAAGTTGTGACCTTCAGAAGATGGATGACTCTGAGCCTAAGATTGGTAAACTGGCAAAGGTGGGGCGTTCTCAACAGGATTCTGGTTGTTCTAGACTACTTCTAACACCAGCGAAGTTTCGGCTTCAGGTTGATTAGTAGTCGAATTCAGGAATAGTTGTCTTGGCGGTGGATAGTCATGTACGTTAGGTACTGACGCTCACGTTTGGGGGATAATTGGATTTTTTCTGGACGTTGAGTGGTCTGAATCGGAGGAACAACGGGATGCGGGGGGAAGGTGTATTAGTTTGGCAGAGGGCTCGGTGTTTTTTTCAGACCAATGGGTTTGGACCCAACGGCTCTCTGAGTGACGTTTCAAGTGGTTAGTATCTTACGAGCTCGTCCTCTCTTTCCCTTTTGAGGCATCTCTTCATGGAGAGTTTCAGAGAAGGAATTGATAGGGTCGATAGTGTATCTGCAAAAATTAGCAATGAAACTGAGAACATCAAATAAGAGATTCAAATAAGAAATGCCAGTTAGAGATTAATCGGTAGGGAGGAGGATCTAGTGAAAAAATATGCGAGATGATTCGAAGGGGATTTTGGAGAAGGAGAAGAACAAAATAAAATCAGAGTTTATGATTGCAGTAAATGATGGTTTCTCGACACTTAGTCGAAATTTGTTGGGTTAAGGCGGATAATTGAAAAGTTTTGGGCTAAAAACTTAAGGGGAAAATCGCATTTTTAACCTTCAAAGTAGAACTTACTAGCAGTTTTAACCTTAGGGCATTAGCACTCAAACTTTAATCCCTTAAACTTTGGAAACTCACATTTATAACCTTCAAATCAGCATCCGTGTTTGCACCGAAAAACTGATTAACGGAATTTTAAACTCCGTAACGATTTGTTTAAACGGCTGTTAGTTAACTATGAACATGTTAATTATTTTAATTTGTTTTAATTTTAAAACTTAAAAAAAAAACACGTGACAATTGAATAAAAAAGAACAAAAGGCTTGTTCTTCCATCGATTCCCAATTAAAAAATTAGGGTTCTTGGGAACAAAACCCAGAAAATCGATTTAGAGGTTCGTGAGAGAGAGACAAAGACAAGATAACCTGAAATCGATTTAGGCTGTTTATGTTTGTGCGTTCATTCCATCCCCGAAATTGAAGAGATGAAGCGACGAACAATGGTGAAGAAGATAAAAGGGCAACTAAAAGAGCGACGGAGAGAGGGCTTCGAACCTAACCTTTAACTGCTGCTTCCTTGTTCGATTTTCCCTTATTTGTGGTTCTATTTTGCATATTTCGCTTGTATATTAGTCTCATTCGCATATTTCCCTGATTCAATTTCATTGGTTCTGTAATTTTTTTGCTTTGATTATGAACTATTTTATTTGCTCATGTCACAGTGACGATTTGATGGTGAAATTCAACATTAATTACGGTGAGACTATGGCCAAAGACAATAAAACCTACAAGTATGTGAAACAAATGGATCGTTCAAGTGTGAATTGGAAGTTGTCGGAGACAACATGGGAGAGGTTCGAAGACTTTCTTAGGTGTGATTTGAAGATAAACACACCTATTAGGTTCATTTGGTACAAAGAGGCTGGGAAAGATATATCGACCGTAGATTACGCTTCAGATGAAACATCACTACTCTGTTCGAAATGGATGTGGATGTGGATATGATGGTGGTGAGGAAGATGGTGATGAAGATGGTGAGGGAAATGGAGATGACACTGATGAAGACAATGTTGATATTCTGAAAGTGATGACCAACCCGAAGATTCTGAAGATGAAAGGAATAAAGAAGAGAAAGTGGATGAGAATCCACAAGAAGGTGTGGCTAAGGGGGCTGATAGCGATAGGACTGGGGATGATGCAGTTTTGAATGAAGATGAGAATCAAAGAGATGAAGATGCTCCCGTGTTGAATGAAGTTGACGAAGGTGATGATGTTATCTTAGATGATGGATATGGTAGTAAGGATGATCGGTTTAGAATAGTCTTCGAGAAGGGGACGAACGTTATAAGATTCATACATGTGACCCACTTTACGCCTTCTACAGCTATAAAACCTCCGTCCAGTGTTTGCATCAGTCCAAGCTCAACAATATTTTCCACTTGATTACAATTGCAAACAACATCATTGTTGTTCTTGTGTTTAAACGTTGACGAACTTGCGCTATCACCCATCTCTTGCGTTTCTCCCTTTCAATTTAATGGGTTTTGTTTCAAAGAACCCTAATTTTCGAATTGGGAATCGATGGGAGACCAAGGAGAGCCTTTTTGTTCTTTTTTAATTCAATTGTCACATGTTTTTTTGAGTCTTAAAATTAAAACAAATTAAAATAATTAACACGTTTATAATTAACTAACAGTTGTTTAAACAAATCGTTACAGAGTTTATAATTCCGTTAATCAGTTTGTCGGTGAAAACACGGATGCTAACTTGAAGGTTATAAATGTGAGTTTCCAAAGTTTAAAGGATTAAAGTGTGAGTGCTAATGTCCTAAGTTTAAATCTACTAGTAAGTTTTACTTTAAAGGTTAAAAATGCGATTTTTTTCCAAAAATTAAGTTTGGTTTCCCGGATTAATTACGCGAAATATTTTGCGTGAGTAGTCGATTGTAATGCTTAAGTAAATAATGCTTAAGTGAATTGGTAATTTATACGCAACGTTGTAAAATTTTGTTTTGTTTGTGTTTTATTATTATATATATAATAATAAAATCTTTTATTAAGTAATATTGTAATAGCATTAATTAATAATTTTTGACAATATCGAGGATTATAACTGCATATGACCCTATACCCTAAACTATAAACCCAAATAAACCCTAAATACTGAACCCTAAACCCAAAACCTTTGACACGCCCATTAAACCCTAAATCCTAAACTCTAAATCATAAACCCTAAACCATATACGAAAGATACTCCCTTGTTTCAAAAATATATATGTGACTCGGTATTATTATTGTATATAAATAGATTACTAAGTTGAACTACTAAATAACATATATATTTTAAGCCATTATCGAGATAGATAAATCTCAAATACCTTAAAAATTAATAAAACAAATAATGGAAAAGGAAAAATACTTAGTTTTACCCACATCATGATCATGAATGTTGTTAGTTGGACTTAGTGATAAGATATATACATAATTAATACAGCCTAGACAACCCAATGGTTGCATTGGCCCCATAAATAATCTCTGGTGGTTGCTTCGAACAGTCAAATATTTAAAGCTTATATTATTTGTCAAAATTCCTTTTGCCTTCCATCTATTCATTACCAAATTCGTGATGGATTACCTTCCAAGTGATGTTCTTTCAAAAACTCTTCTTGAATTCATTGACAGTGAACAAGGTTTACGCTATTTTTTAAGGGGGAAGAAAATATGCAAGGCGCTTCAAAGCATCAGAAAAAGTCAAGATTTCTACATTTGATCGATTTATACTACGGTTTTATTAACTTAAATCTCTTTACTTGTTCACCTCATTATAAAAAAGATTTCGTCGAGAGGTGTCTACAATCAGGAAACCCTGCAGCTCCTCTCTTACGAGGTATGTGTTGCTTTATCTACAACGACCGGATGGTTAAAGGAGATGCAATGATCAAAAGATCAGTAGATAGCCGATGGGAAACAGGGATATATGCGTACTCCATGCTCTTGCGTGTTTTTTATGGAGATGGAGTAGTGTTGAACAGTGGATATGTCATCAACCGTGAACTTGCGACTCAGATACGTATAAAGATAACTAGAAGGGATAAGCGTGTATGGCCAGAAACGCGTCCAGCTCTGTTCTTTGAGAAGGAATCGAGTGTAGATATCAATGACCTTTATAGTTGCACGTGTGCTCCGATAACAACCTGGAAGGGTTGGTGGGACTTTGGTTTCAAGGGTACAACCATGTGCGACAGATGCTTTTGGACCATAGAGTCACTATTTTACTTCAGACTCCTGCTGAACAATTTCAGAATTTGGCCCTGTTTAGATTCTTGAATATCCTTCATTTGCTAAATATTGTTTAGTGTTGACTAGAATGTGTTAAACTGCAAAAAATATTATATGTTGTCTTCATTTATGTGCACATTTTAAACATAAGGAGTATATGCATTATCTTTGGGTGCAAATGGTAATACTTCCAGAGTATTTTATGACTGAATAAATGGCTTTTTGCAAACTGGCGCGATGATTAAATTAAAAAGACATTTACCTAAATATTTTTCAATAATATATCCATGCAAGTAACAACGCGTTTTTGTAATAAATTTTGAACTGCAATAAATAATGAAGTGAAATTATATATCATTACCTAGCGAATTAGATTCATCATGTACATACTTACTCCAGCCAAAGATGCACGCCAACAGATGCATATTAATTTATAAATTACAATAACCAAAATACTATTTAAATTTATGAAAAACCCAAAGGTTGGATCCGATCTATAAATGAACATATGCGGATACCTTAGAAACAATACCTATCTCAAATACTCTACAATATTATTTTCAAAAAATCTCCTTTGCCTGTTTTCATATTTTCTAACCAAAATCGGCAATGGATTTCCTTCCTACTGATATCCTTAAAAAAATCCTTCTTGACGTCATTGACGATAACCAAGGGATACACTATTTGGCTTGGATGAAAGCAACATGCATTGCTGCAAAACGTCAGAGAGAGTTCAGATTTCTATAAGTCGGTCGATCTGTACTTCTCCAACATTATTGAAGATATCTGGTGCCCACCTAGGGCTAAAACTAAAATATTCAACAAATGTCTGGAATCCAAAATCCCTTCTGCTCTTCTCCTTAGAGGTATGTGTCTTTTTGTATACTGCGACTGTTGGGTCGACCGATCGTTGACCTCCATCAACCGGATGGTAAACGGAGAAGCTATGATCAAAAGATCGGCAAATAGTCGATGGGAGGCGGGGATATACGCGTACTCCATGTTCCTGCAGGTGTTTTATGGAGAAAGAGAAGTTTTGAACCGTGGGTACATCATCGAGCGCGAATTTGAAACTCGAGTACGTGTTAAAAAAACTATGAGACAAAGGTATGGACAGTCAGATAGATGGTGTACACTATTCTATAAGAAGCGAAGATGATTAGATATCAAAGGGCTTTATAGATGTCCATGTGCTCCGATAAAGACTAGGTTTTCTTGGTGGGACAATGGTTTCAAAGGTAGAAACATGTGTGATACATGCTTTTTGACCCTTGGTCACTATTCTTCTTCACAATCATGAGAGATAATTTCAGAATTTGGCCCATTATCTTTATGAAGATCTTTATTAATAAATAGTTTGTTAAATGTAGTAGCTTATGTAACACTCGACTTTTCAAATAATGAAAAAGAAGCAAGTTTTAAAACTACCGAATTTAGTTATATTTACAAAGAGACGATGCAAATATTAATCTAATCTAAACATATGAAGTGGCATGATCAAGTAGAAAATTAATGGCCACAATTTAATGAAAACATAAAAATTTAACCAAACATCGTAACACTCATTTGCATGATATTTAACCATGATTAGTGTTGATTTGATGGGGGTCTCGTAGAGAAACATACATAAGTGCCAGTTTGTGTACTATTAGGCTCTGTTTATATTACAAAGACACGTGTGGCGTGTATAAGCTCATATCTCCCTCTTTGTTTTGCTTCGGCGCTCGACTATTTATTAGAGTATGCATTGGGTAGTAATTAAAGTTTCATATTTTTTTAACACTGAATAATCTTAATCAAACATATATAGTGAGATGAAGTGGTTGGTTTGAAATGTTCTTACTGGTTTTATGATGGTTTGAGAAATTAAATTATGATTTTGTGAATCTTTCATGTTCTAGGGTTTTTTTGCATATATATGAACTTATCATGTTAAGGAAATTTAATAATATCGGTTGAGAGGAACATTGAAGATTCTTCTTGTCTCTCATTTAATGTGTAAGCAATAAGAACAAGCTTACCAAATGAAACATTAAAAACAAGATTGGAGGGTGGCTGCAGTGTAAATGTCCGGCCGAAATAGAGGAACTCTGCAAAAGCCTGCAAGAGAACAAAAACTAGTGCACGGTTCTATTTTTATCTGGGCTAAGAGAAAAAAATATCATTAGCGGTTGTGGCCCAAATAGTTTTTCTAAACCAAGGGTTGTGACTTCTAATTTTTACACCTTTTACTATTACTAATTCAAGGGTTTTCTTTTAGTGCTTCACACCTTTTATTCACCAATTTGGGAAACTATTTAATTTTAAAACCCTAGACGCTTTATTTTCTTACCGCTTACTCAGAGAAAAGAAAAAACTTCTTTTCAAGCTAATTTTTGCGAAAATTTCTCCGATTCTCAACTATAGCTCTACAGACTTTCAGAAAAATTTCTCAAATCAACAACTTCATTCCTTGCCTTTGGACCTAAAATTTCATCTTTTGCGTGTTTGGATTTTTGTTAAAGTCCATTGAACAAAAAATCCAAATGCTTTTGGTCAATGAGGAGGTAATCTTTCTTTTACTCTATAATATGTTTTATTTATTGGGTTATTGCATGTTTTATTAAGGTATTCATTTATTGATTTAGGGTATGAAAACAGAGATAACTGTTCCTGCCTCTTTTATTGAGAAATTATGTTTCTCTACAAGGTGTGAGGGTCGTTGGTTTAAACTTGTGAATGCTCGAGCTGTACAAGCACCGGAATATGTGTCGTTGACCCCTCACGATTTCAAGCTCATATTCAGGTTAAACACATCTTTCTGCCTCACTTATGATAATATTCTGAAGGTCATTTTATGCAATTTGAATCGATTGCGGATATATTAGCTGAGAGAGTCGTGATGAATACCATATAGGTAACTTTTAGTCTTTACATTTGTTTTTTCTATATCAGATTATATTAATCATGTTATTTGCATGTGTGGTAGACATTATATTTTTTAACTTAATATATTAATGTATAGCTTTCTAAATGATTTTACTTTTTCTATTATAGATGTCCTAGGTGTTGTTACACATGTTGGAAACCTTCAACCTTATTGAGCAGGACCAAAGCTGCAGTTTACAATTCGTGACCTAAGATTCGTTAAACAAATGCATATTATCATCTTCCCATATGTTTTGTTGTTTGTCTTTGATAATAGAAATTGAAAATTCATTTTTTTAGCCTCTGGAGTCTTCAGTGTTTATTTATCGTGGAAGATGCTAAGGAACTAATAAAACGGAAGGATGCTGATAGACATCTCTTTGTGATTCTCCGGTGCTTCTACAGAAAGCACGAAATGGGTATGATTAGAAATTCAGTTTAGTTTTTTTGAGAACGATCTCATTGTCTATTACATATTTGAGTTTAGGATTGATGAGACTTTTGATTTCTATATTGTTTAAAATGCTAATGGTGTTTGTGTATAAAATTTATTTAATTAGGTGTAACTTGGCTCAAAGGAGAAGAAGGGATGTCAACGATTATGTACGAACAAACCAACAATTCAGACTTTAATCGATTTCTCAACAAGTTTTGGTCATAAACCTAATGCAACCCATTATGTAATATGTTTTATATGTTTTCCGGAATTCATACATTGTTTTTTATTTTGTAGCTTTCCAAATCCAGTACCTTGCCAATATCGTGAAGAAAATCTTATGTCCTGGTTCATCTTCTAAATTATGTACTTGTTTTAGAAAACCTTATTAAACTTTATTATTTTTGGGTTATATGATTTGTTGATCGTCTTTATGTTTCTTTTAAAAACATATTTATCGTTAATGTTTACAACTTTTCTATCCACTATCATAATCTATTTTTTATTACATCATTTAAATAGCATATAAAATCTAACATGATCAATTTGGTTATTGTTAAATTCAAATATCAAAGTATATATTTAATTTTTCATACGACAACAAAAAGCATTTTGCACATCTAAAGAATCGTACACATTTGTTAACATAAAGCAATATTTATCTATAATATTTTCATAAATAATATACTTACACAAATAAATTTGTATTTTAATTTCGTAATATTTTCATAACACTACAAAAAGAGGCATTGATAGCATATTATGATATCACAGTTTTCACAAGTGTTACAAAATATGATTTTTTTTATTGTGATTACTATATGATAGCATTTAAAAAACGCTAACCCGAAATTTTATTGAGCAGGAACAAAATTTAGTTTCAGAGCCTAATTTTTGTTATCGATAGCCAAACACTTAGAGAATTTTTGATTTGTGAAAATTTCCCCCAAATATATTTTTTTTGTCTTTGGAAAGAAAACACAATCCCTAAGAATAAAAAACAGGTATAGGATTCAATCTTCTCTTATCTCTCTCTCCCTCGTCTCTAAATTCTTTTTTCCCCTCTTTCTCTTTTCGAAAAATCCAGCGATATCAAATGCCATTCGTCTAGAAATCGAGGGATTTCATGTGCCGTTCTTCTCTAATCTTAGATTTCTAGGAATCCGGAAATACTCTTTTTGGCAGACCCGAATAATGACTCAAAATCCGGATCCGGAGTGTGATAGATCGAAGAAACAATGGATGCAGCGAGCTTGGGGTCTCCAAATCGGATCTAAAGCATTTATAGTGGTGACGGAGCCGGCTTGTGAGAAGAAGCCTGCTGCAAAGGCACCGAAAACGAAGAGCGTCGAGGAAGTGAAGGAGAAGAAGAAGCCCGCTTCTGGTGTTTCAAATAAGAAACCCACTTCTGCTCATCCTACTTACAAAGAGGTACAAAACGATCCCGATTTAATAACTACAAAGTTGGAATCCTGTTACATATTAACTTACTTGTTGTGAAAATTGTATTTATTCATTGGCACTTGCAATTACACCCTTACATCATTTTGTGACTCATCCAGATAAAGCTTCTAGGAGAGAAGTCAGGCCGCAAGGGTCATTTAGCAGTCACAATTGAGGTTATTTTTCTTAGTGACCAGTGATTGATAACCCATATGTATGATTTCGCCTGGTCCTGCATGAACCGTAATTTTAAGTTAATTGACATCTACTTCTTTTGGTTTTTCAAGTTGCTCCTATAGATGATTGTAGAAGTGATGATATTATTCATTCACACATAGGAAGAATATATACAAGAGCTGCTACGTCTAGGGTTTTACATAGTAGTTAATGACAGAATATTACTATACATGAATAGACATTGTAGACTTAAACGAGTATGTATCAAATATAGCATTCCTTCCTTAATACGCTCCCTAAAGATGGAGGTGCTTGAGTAACTCCAATCTTGGAAGAGCGTTGATGAAACAGGGAACGTGATAGAGGCTTGGTCAGTGCATCCGCGAGTTGATCTCTTGTGGAAACGTGAACTACTCGGAGTGCACCGGACTGGACTTGATCACGGATGTAATGATAGTCTAGTGCAATGTGCTTCATCTTCGAGTGAAAAACAGGATTAACACACAAGTATGTGGTTCCCACGTTATCACAGTAGATGACTGGTGCACGAGGAAGACGAACGCCGAGTTCTCCAAGTAATGAGCATAACCAATTAAGTTCTGATGATGTGTTGGCCACTGACTTGTACTCAGCTTCTGTGGACGACCTCGCAACTCCTCGTTGCTTCTTGGATGACCAGGATATCGGATTGTTCCCAAGGTAGATGACATATGCGTTTCTTGAGACAAAATCATCGGTGTCACCTGCCCAATCTGCGTCAGAGTAGGTGTGGAGTGTCAGCGGTGCAGTCCTGCTCATAAAGATGCCATGTGATGCAGTACCAGCTAAGTATCTAAGCACTCGTTTCATGGCTTGCCAATGATCCATGGTGGGACTTTGCATGAACTGAGAGAGGTGGTTCACAGCGTAGGAAAAACCGGGCCGGGTAAAAGCAAGATATTGTAGACTGCCTACGATGCTCCGATAGTCTGCTGGATCGGACAGAGCCGTACCCTGATACGATCAGAGTTTTAATCCCTAGATCTACACTGCAAGTGGACAGACATGAACTAGTAGTATATAGGGTATTGAATCCACAGAGACTCTAGACTCTTGCGATAGATTATAGAATTTCAGGTTAAGCTAGGTAGAAGCGTTAGAAAGCAGTAAATCAAAACAGAAAGCAACATAAAAGTTTGTAAATCAGAAGGCGAAGGCGTCAGGTCAAGGGAGTTCTCAGGAAATCAGGAACTCATGCTAATCAATCAATCGGGATCTAATTAAGAGCTGTTCTAGAACTAGAATCACAAAATTATACTAGACCAACTTTCGTTGCGAATATTATCTATGTCTAACGACCTAGCAAGCCAACTTTCGTTGCGAATCCTAGAGTTCTAAACAAGCATTAATCTCAGGTTCTTTCGTTCACAATTCTCCTAAGCCAAATTTCTTTGCGAATAGTCAATTTGCTCATCTAAGTTCTTTCTAGTTAATTAATCAACTTTCGTTGCAGAAATCAACCTAACATCAATAATCTAATTGGCCAATTCAGATCAAGCATTAAGAACAACCCTAGATGAAGAACTAACAGATATGAATCCCTACAGATTGATCAACCTATAATTCCATGAAATCCCTAATGAGAATCCATAAACCTAACAAGTAGACTACTCAGACATGATCATCGAAACATAAGACATCATGAATAGAAAACCAAATAGCATAAAATAAATTAAGAAACTTGGGTTCGAAATCTCTTCTCTCTCAAGTACAAGATCAGCCCCTAACTCTCTCAATGTAAAATAAAGCGTAGCCTAAACAATGGCTTAAAAAACCCTAATAAAATGATCTAATCACGGCTGTGGCTTTTTGTAATTATGAGAAACTTCTGGGCCAAAGTGAGATTTCCATATTCTTCATTAACTCTCGCGAGAAAAGTCCATCACGCATGTGCATCGATCGCCACCAAAGGTGTGTCGATCGACACAACTCTCAAATATCGACAGTGAACTCATCCTCTCGGGTTAAATCTCCAAAATGCTCCAGAATGCGTCATAATATCCAAATCCGCTCCAAACGTTCCTAGACCTGTAAACATACATAAAAGACTCCAAAACATAATAAAAGATTCAATAAGAAAACATATACCATGGTTAAAAGCCCTAAAATCCATGGTATATTAACTCCCCCATACTTAGCTTTTGCTTGCCCTCAAGCAAACAGAAGACCAAGATCAGGAAAAGAAGTTTGAAAACTTCAGAAACTCGTTTCATCGTAGTAGCATCACACTCAGATTCGCCTTAGTAAGCCACATGAAAATGAACCTGCAAACATCAAGACCAACATATACTTCCCCCACACTTAGCAACTATCCTGAGTAAACTCCACAATCACATCCAGTGCAATCAAATTCACCACACTGACTTATATAAGAAATTAAGTGCAGTCTCACCTAAGGATTATCGATCAAAGGGCAGATGGATTCTTACTCTGTTAGCTCTAGACCACCATACTATCTTTTTCTTGTGTCGATCGATGCAAGGCAATTATGCTCATGGTTAAGTAGATAACCGGTGTCTCAACCGCAATTGAATTGGCAAACCGTAAATCGCGACTGTGTCGACCGATGCACTAGGTGTGTCGATCGATGCAGTGCGATTCTGCCTGTTTCTCACGCCTTTGAACACACAAAAATAGGAAATCAAAAACACCAAATCAAAACGAAAAATGAAAACAAAAACGAACCTAACAATAGGTTGCCTCCCACTCAGCGCTTATTTAAAGTCAGTAGCTTGACTATGGAAAGGAGATCAGACTTATGGGAGAATTAACACAGACTTGGAGTGTCTCTGTGAATGTCTCTTCATCCAAGGTGGCGTATAAGCATTCGGATCATGAGATCTCCTGAGGAAAGAGCGAATAGAACCAGGGCGGGAGTGAAGCTTGGGTGGGATTCTGCGTTTTCCTGCATTCAAAGCTGAGGGATTAGGAGATTTGAGTTTAAAATAACCATACCTTTTCTTAGGTGGATGGGAGAGATCTGGAGATTTCAGCTTAAAAGCAGTTGCAGGCGCAGAAGATGTTAGAGCAAGTTCAGAATGAACTGCCATCTTCTCTTCTCCAACAGGAATCTATGGTTCCACTTCCACACTGAAGCTCTGTCCATCAATGGTGGATTTCTGCAGCTTATCCATCTTGAACCTCAATGTCTCATCTCCCAGGTGGAAAACAATTAGACCATGTCGCACATTAATCACAGCTCCAGCAGTAGCTAAGAAAGATCTACCAAGTAGTAGAGGATCATCAGGTTCAATCTCATACTTCAGCACCACAAAGTCTGTCGGAATCAAGTAGTTCCCAACTCTGACATGAACGTCCTCAAGAACTCCTTCCGGATATCGCTTTGAACGATCAGCTAGGATAAGAGAGATCCTAGTAGGCTGGAATTCCATCATTCCCAATCTCACAGCCTCAGAGTATGGCATGAGATTCACACAAGATCCTAAGTCACACAGAAAACGCTTGAATCTGTCCTTAGAGATGGAACAGTCGAGCACAAAGGCTCTTGGGTCTGGTATCTTCTCTCAAATCTGAATCAGCTTCTTTTCCATCACTTTCATGCAGTTAGCTACTTCTAGCTCCTGTTAAGACAGTTTAGGAACCTTAGGATATGGCACAGAGGGCTTATAGACTTGTTCTAGGACTGTTGCAGGTTGTTGGTCCCGTCTGCGATCTGTGTCGATCGATGCAGTAGGTGTGTCGATCGACACAAGGCGATTTCAAGAAATTCCATCAGACGTATCGGGACTGTGTCGATCGATGCACGAGTTGTGTCGATCGATGCACGAGTTGTGTCGATCGATGCTTGTCTCAGACAGACATAATTCACACAGAAAATCCGAGATTATGCTCTCTTCTTCTTCCAGCAAGTCAATCTCATCTCTTATGATCACATCATTAACGTATTGCTTATGTTCAGCTTTCCCAGCTTCATTTTTCCTTTGTATTGCTCCAGCTGTTTGTTGAACTTGGACATCTAGCTTCTTCACATGTGTGCTCAAAGATTCAAACTTCCCATTCAGGTTTTCATACAATGCATCTATCTTTGAGTTGAAGGACACAGTGATCTGTTGTTGTACCTCAAGAAACTGCTCCATCATGGCTTCCAATCTGCTCTTATGTGTAGACGCAGGCGGTGCTTGGTAAGAAGCATATTTCCTCGAGAAGGAGTTACTCTGTTGCTGGAAGGGTTTCTGAAAAGCAGATTCTTGACTGTAGAATCCATTCCCTCCAACGTAGTTGATAGCTTCTTGCGCATACTTTCTAAACAGAAGACTATGCAGAGAGTCAAATTTGTTCTTCAGCCCAGCTATCTGCGAGCTGTCAACCCCTGAGCTGAAAAAACCATTCAGATACATCATCCTTACGGATCTCTTAGTCTTTTTAGTGCTTCCGCGAATGGTGTCAATCGATGCAAGAAAAGCGTCGATCGATGCAATGCGATTCAAGGCGTACCTGAAACGCAAGAAACAGAAAAGTCAGTACCCAAAAACAAAAACGAAAAACCTAGTCTAAACCCTAAGTTCAAATCTATCGAAGACTCAAAAGAGTCCCCGACAACGGCGCCAAAAACTTGATACGATCAGAGTTTTAATCCCTAGATCTACACTGCAAGTGCACAGACGTGAACTTGTAGTATATAGGGTATCGAATCCACATAGACTCTAGACTCTTGCGATAGATTATAGAATTTCAGGTTAAGCTAGGTAGAAGCAGTAGAAAGCAGTAAATCAAAACAGAAAGCAAGTAAACGATTTGTAAATCAGAAGGCGAAGGCGTCAGGTCAAGGGAGTTCTCAGGAAATCAGGAACACAAGCTAATCAATCAATCGGGATCTAATTAAGAACTGTTCTAGAACTAGAATCACAAAATTATAACAGACCAAATTTAGTTGCGAATATTATCTATGTCTAACAACCTAGCAAGCCAACTTTCGTTGCGAATCCTAGAGTTCTAAACAAGCATTAATCTCAGATTCTTTCGTTCACAATTCTCCTAAGCCAAATTTCTTTGCGAATAGTCAAATTGCTCATCTAAGTTCTTTCTAGTTAATTAATCAACTTTCGTTGCAGAAATCAACCTAACATCAATAATCTAATTGGCCAATTCAGATCAAGCATTAAGAACAACCCTAGATGAAGAACTAACAGATATGAATCCCTACAGATTGATCAACCTATAATTCCATGAAATCCCTAATGAGAATCCCTAAAGCTAACAGGTAGACTACTCAGACATGATCATCGAAACAGAAGACATCATGAATAGAAAACCAAATAGCATAAAATAAATTAAGAAACTGGGGTTCGAAATCTCTTCTCTCTCGAGTACAAGATCAGCCCCTAACTCTCTCAATCCAAAATAAAGTGTAGCCTAAACAACGGCTTAAAAATCCTAATATAATGATCTAATCACGGCTGGGGCTTCTTTGTAATTATGACAAACTTTTGGGCCAAAGTGCAATTTCCATATTCTTCATTAACTCTCGCGAGAAAATTCCATCACGCATGTGCATCGATCGACAGCAAAGGTGTGTCGATCGACACAACTCTCAAATATCGACAGTGAACTCATCCTCTCGAGTTAAATCTCCAAAATGCTCCAGAATGCGCCATAATATCCAAATTCGCTCCAAACGTTCCTAGACCTGTAAACATACCTAAAAGACTCCAAAACATAATAAAAGATTCGATCAGAAGACATATACCATGGTTAAAAGCCCTAAAATCCATGGTATATCATACTCGCAAACTGTGACAACTTGGGAGAGGTTGCCATTGGTGTAGTAACCGGTTTGGCGTGCAGCATTTTAGTGCGTGTTAGAAGGTCCAGTATGTACCTACGTTGGCACAAATCCAGACCAGTAGGGACACGCTTGGCCTCGACACCTAAGAAATAAGTGAGATCCTCGTGATCTTTGACTGAGAATTCTGTAGCCAAGGCGTCAAGTGTGTGTTGTATTAACCGATTATCATTGCCCGTAACCAGAATGTCATATACATAAATCAACATGTAGACAATCGCTTGACCCTGTCTCAGAATGAATAAAGAGGTATAGGCAACATAGTTAGTGAAGCCAGCATGAAGAAGATATGTGCGTAATTCAGTGTACCAGGCGTGTGGCGATTGTTTGAGCCCATAAATCGCTTTCCTGAGACGGCATACGTAGTCAGGGCGATCAGCATTAACAAAGCCCGATTGTTGGACCATGTACACCTCCTCCGTTAGTGTACCCTGTAAGAAGGCATTGTTGACGTCTAATTGACGAACCGGCTAAGAGCGTGTGACTGCGATATGGAGAACCAGGCGGATTGTTGTCGTCTTGATGACAGGACTAAAGGTTTCAGAGTAATCGAGTCCATGTTGTTGATTATACCCCTTCGCTACAAAGCAAGCCTTGTACCGGCTGATCGATCCATCCGGATTGTCCTTCTTTGTGAATACCCAACGACATCCAACGATGTTGGTCAATGGAGACGGTGGCGGTACAAGATCCCAAGAGTGATTGATAATCCGAGCATTGAATTCGGCCATCACAGTTCCCCTCCATCGTTTATCTTTCAGTGCTTGAAGCGCAGTTTGAGGTTCTGAATCCAAAACAGTTGCAAGCAAATACTTTTTGTTTGGTTTTCTTATCCCTTCCTTGGCTGGGGTGGACAATGGGTGATTGTTCGGTGGTTTGGGTGGCTGATTTTGTGGTGGTTGTATTACTGGTAGTAATGTCGAGGCTGAGCTATGGGTGATTATTTGAGTGTGTGAAGGGATGGTCGAAGAAAAAGAAGAGCGTGGTTGGATATTTTTTGTTAAGTGTTGGTGTTGGGCTGTAATTGAATTTGTGGTAGATGGATCAATGGACTGGGCTGTGTGATGGATATTTTTGATTAAGGGTGGATGTTGGGCTTGGGCCGTGTGTATTGGATTTGGCTGTATTTGTGTGGTTGGCTGGGCCGGGGGTTGCGGCCCATTTTCGTTTGGAGCAGTGGGCTCAGAATAAGGGAGAGAGGAAGAAGAGTTTTGATCGGTGAGAGGACATACCTGAGTTGGAGTGGTGGCCGTGATTGTCGCCGGTGGGTGAAGGTCCAAGATCGGGTGGTCCGTTACTCGTGAAATCGGCCAGGATTGTGGTCTATCAATGGCGACTCTTTCGTCAACAGGTGCGTGCGATTGCGATACAGAGAAGGGAAATTTGTGTTCTTCGAATCTGACATACCTGGAAGTGTAGATTCTTCCTGACGGGATGTGAAGACAGTAATATGCGCTATGGATTGGAGAGTAGCCCATGAAGACACACTGTAGTGAACGGTCGTCCAGTTTGTGTCGTGTGTAAGGCCAGAGGCAGGGATAGCATGCACAACCAAAGATTCGAAGCTTCGCATAATTGGGCTTGGAACCAAACAGCTTCTGATGTGGTGTTTGCAACGCGAGTACTGGCGTCGGGAGTCTGTTGATCAGATAGACAGCGACGGAAAATGCATATGCCTAGTAGCGTTTTGGAACAGATGCCTTGGAGAGAAGTGTGAGACTCATCTCAACTATGTGCCTGTGTTTCCGGTCAAAGATGCCGTTGTGTTCCGGCGTGTGTGGCGGAGAAGATGAGAAATCCCATTTTCCATCAGGTATGTTCTTAGCGCCAGGAACTCGCCTCCATTGTCTGTGTAGAAGGTACCCACACTGGTCTGAAACCGATTCTCCACCAAGTTTTTGAAAGCAATGAAAGTTTCTTTAACTTGTGATTTCTGCTTAAGAGAATAGAGCCAAGTATATCGGGAGTAGTGATCGATAATGACAAGGTAATATTTGTAGTGATCAATAGAGAGTATGGGTGAAGTCCAAACATCTGAGAAAAGATATCCAAGAGGTCTGGTTGAGATAATTGTGGACTGAGAAAAAGGGAGTTTATGAGTTTTATTGATCAAACAATCCGAACAAGACAGAAACTTTTGTGAAGAAGCAGAAATTGGAAGAAAATAAACAGAAACTATGGTCTTTAAGATAGATAACGAGGGGTGGCCTAAGCGAGCGTGCCATGAGTGCATATCAGTTTTCGAGTCCATGGAAGCATTTGTGGCTACTGCAACAGACGCTGGCCATTGATAGAGCTCGTGTTCAGTTTTTCCTTGGAATAACGGGACCCCCGTGCTGAGATCCTTCACCTGAAAGGATGAAGGGAAAAATTCAACAGACACACGGTAAGAATTGCATAGTCGATAGACATATATTAAGTTCTTCTGGATATCAGGTACATATAGAACTTTATGCAAATTCAAAGAACGAGTGTTAGTGGAAAGAGTTGTGGAACCGGTATGTGTAATTGGAATGTTTGTACCATCTGCGATCATGACTTCATCAGTGCCATGATAGGGTTGGTGCAGCGACAGATTCTAAAGATCAGACGTCATATGGTGTGTCGCCCCACTGTCAAGAAGCCAGTTATTGGCTGTGTAGGGAGAGCTCAGTGTCATGTTCGCCCGAGGCTGACATGGCGTGAAGGGAGAGCTGGATGTCTAACCCACAGAATACTGGAACGTCTGAAGCTGGGGACATCGTTTAGCACTATGCTCCTGAGTGCTACAGATCTGGCAACGACCCAGATATGGTCGTGGTCCACGTGAGTCTGAGCTTTGCTGTTGTTGTCATGGTTGTGAATTGGACTGGCGAGCTGATTGCTTCTTGATACCTGGATAATTGTGAAACAGTTTCCGTATGATTTTAATATAGATTTTGCGAGTGGTTTTGAAGTTATACAAAGGAAGTGTGCCAAAAAGGTGGAGCAAAGCTGAAAGTTTGCAATTATATATATAGATAGATCTCCCTTTTTCCATTATGAGTCTGTTTTTGTATTGAAGATATTGGTTCGATTTTGTAGATGAAGCTGAATGACATATATGTCAATGAAGAAGAAAGAATAACAGATCCAACGTTGTTAATGGAGGTGAGGGCCTACTATTATAGTTTATTCTCAATGATGATTTTTTTTTCTTTTTTGTGCGACTATATCTGCTACCACAAATGTGCAAATACAGTGGATGCTTCATCTCTGTTTTTTAGTTTTTCTGACTTTGTCTTCTTCTGTTTTTTTTTTTTTTTGCCAATTGCAGGTTTTGCACACCACAATCTCAGCCATGGTAGATACAAAAGTTTACATAACGGTAAGACATACTATTCCTTTATTCTTCTTTGCAGATAGACGTTTTCAGTTAAAACATGAAGGTAATAAATCAGATGTTTATACTTTGTTTCTGTTAATGGGTTTCTGTGACTTCTAATCCAACATTTTTACCTCATAGACTAGGTCTGGGAAGAGGAGGGAATAAGAATGGCTCCTGAAGAAGCACTTCCTGAGCTATTGCAGGTGTTGTAAATTGTCTATTCCACTGCTACTGTATTCTTCTAATATATCTGGACATAATTTTTAGCAATGATCGTGGTGTAGTAATTGAAACATGGTAGTGATTATTTTTTTGACAAATTACATGAATAGTTTTTCAAAAACGGGTTGCTTAAGATAAGTTTGTTTTGCTTTAACGTAGTTTATAACAAATCCACATGAAGTTATTTATCTTAATTTCATTATTTAGATATTTAATGGAACAATTTCGACAATGTTTTGACACTCATGCTATTATCATTTTCTTAAAGGTATCCCTTGGATGCTTTACCCCGTATTCTCGAGCGGAATTGATTCAATGATGTTTCATATTTCAGAGGTCTTAGTTGCAACAAGAGCTGCTAGAAGTATGATCAAATTTGGGATTTAGAGGAGGTTTGGCTTAGTTTTGATTTTTAATGTTTGTACAAGATATTTTGAGTTATTAATGAAAATTTTTAAATTTCAAATCTATTTTTTTTTGTATAAATACAAAACAGAAAAATTATATTATAAAATATAAAATAATCCTAATTTTCAATTATTATAAAAAATATTATGATAAATAAAAAGCTATTATATGTATATTCAGCAAAGGAAAACATCGCTATCATAAGTATTATTTATCATAGCACGACTAAAAACTCTATCACATATGGCTGACCTATTATAGCTGGGGCAAACATAGTCATTTCAAAAACGCTATTAATCACATATAATAGCATTTATCGTGAGATAAGAATAGCTATTTTTCTTGTAGTGTAAACCATACACTTACACGAATGATGAGTTCAATATTAGTCGTAACAATAGCGATAAATAAACAACATGCTTACTACTATACACCAAGTAGCGAATTAGTCTCCCATGTACTGACTAATTCGTGATTTTTCTACGATTCTTCACATCAGACGCAAAAAAATAATCGCCATATCACCGACTAGCCTGCAACTATTGATTCCGGTCTCGACAATGATCGTTAATTAGTCATAAATCGACGACTAAATTGGCGACAATAATTTTTGGTCATATATTATCGATTAATACACGTCCATATATCTATTATCGCAAAATTTTAGCAATATTGTCCCCTAATAGTCGCCAAATATTACAACTACAAGTATAGTCGCAAGTTCTAGTCGCAAAAATGCTGTTTTCTTGTAGTGACTGTATAAATAAAGATTTTTATATTCATTTATTAACAACTCAAATTTGGTAGATATGAAAACACAATGTAAACACAATGTAACAACTAAAAATCATTTTATGTTTAGTTGAATGTTTAGTAAGATTTTAAATGGTCAAATAGTAAAAATGTATAGTGAGAATTTTATGTCTATATATACAACTAAAATTAGGAAGACGTCATAAACATTCAGGAAAACCTTCATAAAACATATAACAAGAATTTTGCATCTGTTTATACAATAATTCAAATTTTGGAATCCATTGTACACAAAATTAGGATTTGAAAATGTATCTTACACATTTAGGATGATATTTTAAAACATATAAATAGAAATTTTACTACTTACTAATACCTCTTCTTAAATTTACGAAATTGCCCTACATTTTATGAACAACATCTTAAAACATAAACTTTATTCCTATTCACACCAATTCTAAATTTAGGAAGCCATTCTACTTATTTAGAAAATTTTATAAAATGTATAAACGATAATTTTTAGATCTATTTAGGAAGTCATATTACATATTTTGTAAGACCTTCCTAAGACATTCAGATTTGAACTTTGAAATATACATTTCCATTCTTAAATTTGAACTTTGTAGATTAAGCATCAGAAAGCGATGGTGTCATTTGAACACAAAATTATTTTGTTAAAAGGTTTTACGCAGTGTTTTATGAGTAGAAAATGAATAAGGGATAAAAACAGACAAGTGAGATCATCGATGTAACAAGATGAGGGGTTGGCTTGGTATCACCGGTTCTAAGTTGTACGTACTCGTTATTACCCCATGCCAATATCGCCTCCCATCTTCTTCAAGTGCCAGATTATAAAATTCTCCAACAGCGATAAGACAAACATCTTCAAGACATTGAACTCTTACAGGAACAACTATCTATTTTCTGCAATAAAGAGGAAACCAAAACCCCAACATTTAGTAATAGCCTATGAATGAACAAAATGTTTTTTAAATTTTTATGTAAAACAATGCACAAAATGTATAACTAGTTCTTTGTATGAGTTTTAATTGTTCTCTATACATGTTAATGGGAGGCTAAACAATGACAACTACTAATTGCTGCCTATAACCCATTAGAAAACAAACCACACATTTAATGGTAAAACCTGTAGTTCCATTTGATATTTGACGAAAACCACAACAAATTTAGTAAAAAGAAAGATCAAACTAGATCGTTTTGAAGGCTTTCCTAAGGTTGTAAGCCATATGATGCACCTTTGCTCTAATAAGACAAGTTAAGTTGGTCAAAAGCGAAGGTAATTAGAAACTGACTATCTTGATCCAAACAAAATAAGGTGAAGCAACCATTTCTACTAATTGCAAGAGTTGGTTCAATAAGGTTTTCTTATACAAATACAACAATCATCTCACTAATAAGAAGAAGTTAACCCTCCATGTAAGGTTTTCGACATTAGCTTCGAATGGAGAAAACGGATCAAGCGTTGCGGATCAAGAGGATCCAGCGGTACAAGTGCGGATCTAGCGCCTCAGTTCAAAATATTGGCTTTGAATAGAGAAAGCGGACCAGGCATTGCAGATTAAGCGGCTCAAGCGAATTAGACGGATCAAATGTGGTTCACACAGATTAGGCACTACAAGTGTGGATCATATTTTGAGAATAACACTCACAACAGAATAATTATCATAAAAATATATGATATTAGAACAATATAAAAATATATAATAAAATTTTAGTTTGGTTTAAACCGGTATAATTTTGGTAAAGTTTTTAAGAAAAAATCGAACTAACAGAATAAGCCGACTACCAAACGAACCGATAACTGAAATTTTTAATCCATTGAATCAAACCAAACTCATAACCGAACCTAAAACAAAAACCTAAAATTTTGGTTCAATTCGGTTCAGTTTAAATTTTCAAGCATAAATAAAATTATATTTATAAGAATTATTGTAAAGGTAAAAAAAAAAAAAAAATTCAACATAATATTAACAATTATTTGTATTAGTTAATAAAATTGATGTCGATAGTTTCTCTTTTTCTTTAGAATGAAAATAAGAATACAATTTTTTTTAGTAATAAAAGATTATTTATACATGGAACACTACTTGAAACACTCCATTTATCCAGCTTAATTACTATTCATACTAATATACAGTAAAATAAGTCATACTAATATACACTATATTATATTTAAAATTTCATATTATTACTGCAACATCGTTTTAGTGTTTTATGTACAAAATAAAAATATAATGTAAATAGGTAAAACATTTTTTTAGTTTTGAGTAATAGTATGAAGATAATAACTATTAAAATTTAATTAATATTTTCTAACATTTCAAGTCAACAAACAAATAGTTTACTCCCTATAAATTATCATAACAAAAATTAAAATAAAAGTTTTTTTTTCAATTTTTAATTATTTCAAAATTTATAATACTGAAAAATATATAAAAATACAAAAACACATTAGTAACACATCCATAAGAAGTGTTCCTACACAGATCAATATATTTTTTAATATTAAATTTCTTATAAATGTGTGAAAAAGGCGAAACACTACAAAATGCTTGTGCGTGAGAATAAAAGTGGTTCGACACAATTCACATAATAAGATAAAATGTTTTTTAATCCGTTTGCAGTTCCTCCACTTTTATAAAATAACTACAAAAAATGTTGAATGGCTTTTATTTGTGGATCACAGTCGCTATGTTGTTCGTTTTACAGTCGCTGCGACTGTCGCTAAATTTTTTTTTTAAATCGCTATTAAAATCAGCGACCGGATTTTTAGTCGCCAATCGCTGATTTGGAGTCTCTGCGACAGTCGCTGTCGCCATCGACTGTCAAACGAACATGATTGAGTCGCTGTCGCTGCCGCTGTCGCTGTAACAGCGACTGTCAAACGAACATATTTCGAGTCGTTGTCGCTGTCGCTGTCGCCAGCGACTGCGAAACGAACAGGGTCCTACTCTCCCATTCAAACCCTGAATGAAACCAAACCCTCATGGAACTCTGCAAGAAATCCTATAAAAAAAATCGCACAATAAGAACTAGCAACACAGTGACTTAGGAAGATGTACCACTTTGACAACAAGACTTTTTTTTTTTTTTTTTGAAATACTTCTTCTAATTGACAACAAGACTTTCGTAAAAAAGATTGTCATCACAATCTTCTGGAAAATAAGCTATCATGATAAACATGAGAAAAGCAAGCACTTGCTTGCTGCTAACCTTGCAAGTTTCAGTATAAAAATTACCAAGTGTGACATTGGTTTATAGTTAAATTAACTTAAATACTCTATCAAATTTTTTATAAAATCTAATATAAAAATATCTTTAATTGTGCAGTCGAGCTAGCATCTCTTAAATCATCACGAATTGAGATACCAAATTTGGGTAATCAAGACATGAACTTGATATATGAAAATTACGGTAATTTACTCAGTGGATGGATATAATATAATACCTTGACAGAATGACAGTTGTGGAGATTGAAAATTTTGGACATTTAAATCCCCTAAAGGTGATAATATGTTTGGAATCAGTGACACACAGATAAAAAGACTTGGAGATTGAGTGATACAAGTCTAATTCGCCGATCCGAGTGAGCATGGAAGCGAGACAGTCGTGCATATGTGGACCAGCACGCGCCGCCACAACTCTGCTACCGACTCCAACAACGATTTCTGAGGATGAGCAGCACAGTGGGACAATGAAATTCAAGATAATTTCTTCTTCTAGATTTATCTGATTTGTTTTTGTTTTGTTTTTAAAGATTTATTAATATAGAGGATAATTTAATTATTTTCTACTTTAATGAATGTTACTTTTGTGACTTTTACTAGCGTGTACTAAATGTATCACAAACCCTCAATTGGTGCTTTTTAGGAGAATTTCACTATGTAATATCCGTTTTGTCCACATTAAAATTATAAATGTCCAACTTTCTTGGAAACTTTTTTTTAATATATATATATATTATATAATATTAAATTGATCCAAACCGGAGATCAAACCGAGTTTACAAACGAAATAACCATAAGTAAAATTTAGACTTAAATAACCGGGGAGAGCCCCTAAACCAAACCAAACAGACAACGTAAAAAGAAACACGACATATGGGGTCGAATCTCGGTTTCACTGCCGCCCCCGACGACTACGATCCGGCGAGAATCGTTGCACACTGCTAGAGCCTTTCCGACAGCAAGGAGGGTTGACTCCCGCCGCAGTTCCGAATTCCAGAGAACCGAACCTATCTCGCCTTCTCCCGGCAGAAGCAACTTCCCCAAGAAGTTCCACAAAATTTTTGGCAAGACCAGCCGAAACTTATCTCCTCGTCGTCTCTTCCACGAGCGTTTGAACCTAGCTTTGTGAAATATCTCCACCAGTCGCCTCCAGACCTTCACTCCACCGTCGTAGGAGACTCCTCTGTGCCCCTCGACGTAACCATGACACCTCACCAGACATCGACCTCGATATCTCCGGAGTCGCCATGGTTAGCTACACCTCCGCGAGCCTCCTACGCATGCACCACAAGCCCAACAAACTCCTCACCTTCTTCTGCCGCCAACTCTAGCCGAGATCGAAAAGCTCCTCTCCCACCCTCGCGCAACCCACATCGCCGCTTGTCCACTAGCCGCATCGGAGCACGTGACTGACATAGGTCCGTCAACTCGCCTATCACCCGCCGTCACCGCTTCGCCGAGAAAGGAGATCCCACCACATGATGCCGGAAAAAACGGAAGCCAAGACATCTTCTGATTTCTCGTTTGACCACAATTCACTCTTTTATGACCAAAAAATCAAACCGGAGGTCCTCACAACAATGGGAGAAGCCGCCAATCGTCGGAGGGACCCCAAAAGCTGAAGAAACCGAAACAAACCTCTTCCCTTTGAGAGAGAAAAGTGACAGGCGCATGAATCTCACTTGCACGCCACTCGTCTAGTTTCTTTGAAACTTATTAAACTCATTCCTGCCAAGAGCCTTGGTGAAATTGTAGACCATTTATATTAGTAGCAATCGTGCTTCTTAGAATTTCACAACACCAAGATCAGACAAAACGCTCTTCAACAAAATATATTCAGAAATGATAATAGCAATGAGGTGATAAGCTTCTGCAGAGGTAGATGAACCTTCTTGCCCAACAACCTATGTCCACACACAAATTTTTAATTGGGCCATCTTCTTTTACTCATCTGGAAACTGCGTCTAGAAACTGCATCTAGACGCAGTTTCCAGACGTTGCATCCAAATATCGTTTTCTGCAAATGTCATTTTTTGTGTGTTTGTATATATTAGTTGGATGCATTATCATAAAAGTTTGGATTTTGTGGTTTTGGCGGGAAACCTTACTATTACAATTTTGGCGTGAAACCGCAACTTTGCGGTTTTGGCGGGAAACATAAATTTGCGGTTTTGATGGATAACCACTATTTTGCGGTTTTGGCGGAAAACATTATTTTGCAGTTAGGCGGAAAATATTATTTGCGGAAAATAGTATTTTTGGTTTTGCCGGAAATTCGTGATTTTTCGGTTTTGGCGGAAAACCGCTATTTTGCATTTTAGTGGGGAAACATTATTTTTGCATTTTGGCGGAAAAACACTATTTTACGGATTTGATTTTGGCAGAAAATCGCGATTTTGCGGTTTTGGTGAGAAAATACGATTTTACGGTTTTGGCGAAAAACGCGATTTTGCGGAAAATCGTTATTTTGCGGTTTTGAAAGAAAAACTTTATTTTACAAAAAACCAGTATTTTGCAACATGTGAACGTCTCTATTGCTTTTCTTGTTCATGTTCACAACATCTCACATCACTCTTTTTTTATTTCTTTTTTGTTAGATATGTGTTTAGCACCTATCCAAAGCCCATTGAAAATCTTGCTAAATCAATCACACTTCATGTCGTCCTACGAAGACAAGCTCGCTAACGAGTCAACAGCCCAAAGAGAAGTCAGCGCACAAGCACTATAAATAGGACCCTTCACTTTTCATTTGGGACACATTGTAACTTGCGAGAGTGCTGAGCTACTTCTATAAAGCTCCGAACTCAAGCAATTCTTAGGGAGCACGTCATTAAACGGACTCCCACCTCGTAACATCCTGTTCACATCTCGGCTTCGGCCTTAAGATCAATAAAGAACAATTTCGACCTCACTTAAAGTTATTTTCTCACCGTAACAACAATTGGCGCCGACTGTGGGGATTTCTACAAATTTCTTTACATTCTAAGATGAAGCCGAGATGACAGGACCTCTTTCAGTCAGCGACAGCTCGGAAAAGGCAGCAGACCAGCCGCCGAACTCAAAGCCCCCGAACTCGGACAAAGGGACGGACCTGCCACGTCTACCAACCAACTCCCCGAATCCAAACTCAAACCCCCTCACTTCCCCGGAGCTCTCAAAAACCACCAGGCCCAACACTGCGCTAGCCCGTACGAAGATGTCGATGGTCAACACTCCAGTCAACCAAACTGGAACCACGAGCACACGCGGAGACGCTGAACCGACGCCGACCATCGTACAAGCCCCCGGTCAGGACCAACAAGATACCGTTTCTCTCATAAGAACTCTGATGGCATAGATCGACGAGCTAACACGATGCAACAAGGACCGCTTCGAACAATTCGCAAACGCACAGAACACGTGCCACAAGCAAATTGACAACCTTCAAACGACCAAACAACGAGCACCTCGAAACATGGAAGCATTCGTGGATACCTTCCCAAACAAAACCATCGGGCCAGGTGATCGACCAACCCTAGCCCGACTAACGTCGGCACATGAGTCCGAAGCACACGAAGAAGAACCGGGCAGCGACAGTGAAATCGGGCTTCTAAAGACACAGCTGGAGAGCATGACGTCAAGAGTTCACAAAGCAACCAGCTCGGCCCCCGAGATCGACAGTCTTAAAGGAAACACAAAACACACCATTCACAAGCAAAATATTGGGAACACCAGTCCGACACCAAGGAAAAATCAAACTGCCCACCTACGATGGCAACTCAGACCCGCGGCAATACCTGACAACTTTCAGCATCGCAATGGGACGGACTCAATTCCTAATCGAGGAGCGCGGCACTGGTTTTTGCCAGCTCTTCATCGAAAACCTCAACGGCGCCGCCCTCAACTGGTTCTCGCGGCTGGAAGCACATTCCATTGACAACTATCAGCAACTAACGACCACTTTTCTCAAGCACTACTCAATGTTCATTTAGGAGGGCGCATCGAGCGCCGACTCTTGTCGATCAACCAAGAACAACACGAATCCCTGAGGTCATACATCGATAGGTTCAAAGCCGTCAATTCGAAAATCTCGGTGACCGACAGCGAAGGACTACCCGCGTTACGGAACGGACTCTGGTACGAATCACTGTTTTGCGGTGAGCTAGCCCTGAATAAACGACAAAGTCTCGAAGACGCCCTCTATCTGGCCGCCATCTTCATCGAGATAGAGGAGGAAAGGGAACTATTCGCCAAGAAATTTGGGACAGCAAAACCCGTGAAGGAAAAGGAGTCAACACAAGAATACGTCGAACCGCGCCACCACTACAATCAAGAATACAAGAAATCGAAGAAGGAAGGCAAGAATGCGGTGGCCTACTTCGCTGGCGAGCACGACCTGCAGGGCAACCCGAGGAACCACACCAAAAACAAAGGCGCAAACGCGGGAGATAAGGACAGGACTTTTTGCACATACCATGAAAGATCAGAACACGAAACCGACGAGTGTCGTCACCTGCAAAACCTCCTCCTCGGAGAATACCAAAGGGGATACACAAACATAACAAATCGAAACGCACAAATAATGCCAGCCGAAAAACAAGCAGTGGACGACGGCGGGCGAGTCCGGATCGTCAGAGGAAAGAAAAAAAGGTCTGGTGGCACACAACGATCCGAGCAAGACAATGCCGACGCAGAGTCACACAAGCGAGCTCAGGACAGCCAAGAAGCAGGAAAGCCCTCACCAAGAAGACGTATCAACATGATATTGGAAGAATTCCCCAGTCACGACGACTTAATAGACCCCCTGTAAGGACCTTCGATCAGGAAGAAAGCGCGGAACCAGAAAGAGACCACATCAGCAAACCAAAAGACAAAGACAAGATTTCCTTCACCACCAAGAACGGAGAAGAACCGGACAAGCCGAGCCACGACCTACTCGTTATCAAACTCCGAATAAATAAACACAGAATCGCTAGAGCCCTGGTAGACACCAGGAGCTCGGTTAACCTTATTTTCAAAAAGACTTTGCAGGAAATGAAGCTTGATATGCACATGGTAAGAAGGCCAAAGAGAACGCTCACTAGCTTCAGCAGCGAAATGACAACAGTAATAGGAACAATCCTACTACAAGTGCATGCCGGACAAGTCACCCATACCACCACCTTCCTTTTCATAGACCGACCAGCGACGTACGACGCAATACTAGGAACCTCGTGGATCCACGCGATGAAAGCGGTCGCCTCAACCTACCATTGGTGCGTAAAATTCCCGACCTCACAAGGAACCCACACAATCTGGCGAGAACAGAAGAAATCAAGAGCCGACCTCGCAGACAAAAAAAAAAACACCAACAACACAAAGCGGCGCACAAGTTCCGACGCAACCAAACAAGGAAACGGCTCTAAAGAAATCAGTAACTCAGGATCCAAGCTCATAGATAAGATCCTCTATCGTTCTTTCATATATATATATATATATATGTACTCCACAAAACCCTCTGTAACAATAAAAGAACTATGATCGACTTGATCTCTCGTTTGAGAGTACGTAGGCAGCCTTTACAAGGCCCAGTCACCCCTTTACTTCAAAATTAAAGCATGTTTTCTATCGGAAACATACTCGGATTGCCCGAAATATTAACATCGACATTTTGGCCAAATGATTTATATAACTAAAACGCGTCCCAAGGCGCAGTGGCATCGCGCCACGTTGTCGGTTTCGACAACACCCAAGCCGTAGCCAGACCCGCACAAGTCCTTGGGATAGATTGATTAAGGTAAACCTCCTTCGCACAATCCAATTCAGAGACTTCACAGGATAAGCCGGGCACGTACTCGCATCTAAAACCTAACAAATTACAGGATAAGCGGGGCCCAAGCCCGCACATATAAACATTTGTATGTAAGGCGAAGGCAGCTTCGTACTTAAAAGCCATAAAGAGGACAAGTCAAAGACTGAATTTGCCCTCGCCGATGTTCGTAAAATTCGAGCAGAACCATCACACCAAAACATAACAACAATAAAAAAGAGGAAAAAGAAGCCGAGCCAGCAACAAGCTCGGCCCTGCCTGAATCTACGAATGTAAATGCAAAGGAATGACCGCAAATACCAAAATCCCTGCCCGCATCTACGAACGTAAATGCAAAGGAACAACCGCAAATACCAAAATCACTGCCCGCATCTACGAACGTAAATGCAAAGGAATGACCGCAAACACCAAAATCCCTGCCCGCATCTACTAACGTAAATGCAAAGGAATGACCGCAAACAGCAAAACCGAGCACAACCCCGCACAAAAAGGAAAGCCAAGGCCAAAAAATCGACTACAAAATGAAGTCAGTATGCTCCTACAGAAAATCAAGAGCAAAATCAGCCAAAAACCAAGCAACACCAACGTCCCGCACTTCGTTTAAAAAAAAAACCCGAGGGAACACCTCGTGAACTCACACGGGATCGTCAGAAACCCCGCACAGAAGAACACTACGAAAATTCCCAAAAGCAGAAAAACAAAGTGATATACATCAAGCTCAAATCCTTTCCTCTTGCTACAGAAAGCAAACAAAAAGACATACCAAGGCTAAACACAACAACGAACAATCCAAAAGCCAAACACAGTGGCAAAAGCATTTACAAAAAAAAAACGCACACATAAGATACTAAGTCATTTGGAAATCCCCAGAGCTCACAAACCAGCAGCCACCTCGAGAGTAATGAGCACGGTGTTCGACCCATAAGGAAAGTCGACCAAATCTCTGGAATATACGTCTTCATACCCAGGATCGTTAAGCGGAGTCATAAAGAAATCACCCTTCCCAAGATCCGGAACCGACAAAGCAAGCAACTCAGCCCGCAACTGGGCATCGTACTCCTTAAGTCGCTCAAGACAAGCAGAAGGAACTTCAATCCCTTCTTCCACAAGGAGCTGAAAAGCATCCAGCACAGCGACAGTCTAGTGTATCTCCAACAACTTACTCGTCGCCAGGGAACCATCTTTCTTCTCAACCCTGATATTGTAAAGACGCTCAGAATCCTTCTCAAACATCCTCCGCTTCTCAAGAAGAACGACTTCCTCACTCGATAAACGCAGCCGATGACACACTCGGACTTGAGGGCCTTAACCTCATCTCTCAGGGAGAAAATCAACTCCCCACTCCGATCCTCGGATTCCCGCCTCTCTTTCTCAAGACCAAGAATCCGAGCCTTGAGCTCGACGTTTGCAACTTAAACTTTGGCAAGCTTCTTCTGAATACCTTCAGGACCATGCAAGGAACGCCGCAAGCTCGCAACTTCCTTCTTAAGCTTTTCCTCTTTGGCCTTGGAACCCCTGAGCTCCGCCGCATAGGAGTCACTGAGATTATTAAGATTGGCAAAGGCCTGACAAAACCAAAGAAAACACAATGACATAAGCAGAAACACCCTCACAAACCATAGAAAAGAAGGTCAGCAAAGATGCTCACCATCGCAAAATGATGACTCATATCCTGTTAGGTCTTGGCTTCAAACAACTTGTTGACGGGTACCAAGTTAGGACGAGGTTTCAGCGATAGATGACGAAAGATATTCATACAAGAAACCCTATCACGGATGATCAAGTCGGGACCACTATGACGAAAATCGAACGAACCATCTAAAGCCTTCAAACCCTTGGCCACCTTCGAGCTGTCAATAACCAACGAACCGTGCCCCGTCGACGACCCCTTCGCCCGACGCTTCCCAGCATGGGCAAGAGCTATTCGAACATCCGGATCAACATAATCTCCTAAGCGATCCAACTCCGCAGCAGACCCATCTTCAATCTCCGATCTGCATTTCTTCCCGCTCAAACGGTCATCACCCCCACCAGAACCAAGATCATCACTCGTCTCCTCGACACAACCATCGTCCCTATCAAAGAAGGACGACTCTTCCTCAACTTCGATGAAATCCCTATCAGCGAGAGACAACTCCTTCATAGCATCAACATCACCCCTTACATCAAGAGACAACTCTCCCTCGATACCAGCGTTGCTTCCTCCAGGAGGGGATGATTCTTTTTCAACACCAATACCGCTTCTTTCGACACCAGAACCACCTTCGTCACCACCAATATCGTCTCCCTCGTCACCAGGTAAGGCGATATTAGCAGTCTGACCCTCTATATGAGCCACCCCTCCTCCCTCAGGCCGGCTCAGAAGCATCAACGGTTCCTCGGCCGTCTGGGCAATCGGCTGGATGTTACAGACATTTTCAACCGATTCCCGAACCGGAGGAGCGCTCGCAACGAAAGCAAGAACTCTTTGGATATAATCCGGCATCACGGCATCCCTCCATCTCATATCTCAAAGACTCCAAACTAGAAGAAAATAAAGACATGATAAAAGAGAAAATCCCAAACAAAAGCCCCGAGAAAATGCACTCTCCGAGCAAGGAAAAGAAAAGAGCTCAAAAGAAATGACGATTCAGAGAAACAAATGCAAAGCCAAAAACGCAATCACCAGAGAAGAAAGAGAAGACGGAAGTCGAAAGAGCATGTTCTGAATTACCGAAAGAAAGGATTTTTATTTTACACAAAGAATCGCGTCTTCAAAGCCACACCTTTTCGCTTCCCAGAGGACAAAACAAACTCCAATAATGCGGACAAGAATGATTAGACCAAAACTGACATAACAAGATTTCCGCCTGACTTAAATGCTCGGAGAAATTTGCCGAACTCAGCATCGCAGCTCGACGAACTGACTGGGGGGGGACTAATTGTTGGATATGGGTTTAGCACCCATCCAAAGCCCATTGGAAATCTCGCTAAATCAATCACACTTCATGTCGGCCCACGAAGACAAGCCCCAAAGGAGTCAAAAACCCAAAGAGAAGTCAGCGCACAAGCACTATAAATAGGACCCTTCACTCTTCATTTGTGACACATTGAAACTTGCGAGAGTGTCGAGCTACTTCTATAAAGCTCTGACCTCAAGCAATTCTTAGGGAGCACGTCATTAAACGGACTCCCACCTCGTACCATCCTGTTCACAGCTTGGCTTCGGCCTTAAGATCAATAAAGAACAGTTTCGACCACACTTAAAGTTATTTTCTCACCTCATAGTTCGTATATTCAAATCGTAGCCCGTAATATTGACTAGGTCGAATTTCCATTACAATATTTTTCTCATAGCACTCATTGTCAAAATGTAAAATCGTTCTCTGCCCAACTCAAAAATATCTACGAAAAACATTTCTCCATGGTCTTTGATACATTTTCCATCAAGCACTTCTCCATTTCGATCGACATAATTACTGATTGGAATGGCGGAGAGAAGGCTGTCTTGGTAGGCTAAAGAGGTCCATGAGGGGGGAACACGAGGGTGGCCGAGGAGGGGAGGGAGACGAGGAGGCCTATGAGGCTAAGGAGGCATGGGATGTTAGGGATTTCTAGAATGTTAGGAAGCCCCAGAATGTTTGGTAGCTCCTGGATGTTGGGAAGTCCTGGAAGCAGTCCCGTGTGTGATGGAGGTGTATTAGGGTGTGTGACAGAAGTACAAGCCCAACCAACCTTGTAGTGGTGGTCGGCCTCCGCTAGTTATGACGGCTTAGGCCATCGTATGACAGAATTTACTATTCTCACTCTATAAACTCTATGTAAGTTTCTGTGAATGGATCGATTGAACAAAAATGATAAGAGAACAATAGCTTTGTAGTACGAGTACAACATTACACTCTCATGGCGAATGTAAACTGAATCATTGATTTTATGGCGATCGAGATAGAAAGACTCATATCCTCTTCTACAAAAACATACAAAGCATAAAACTAAAAAGAATATATTGTTTCTTATTTATAGCTCTCTTCCTGCTTCGAGCTCCAACTTGTTTTATAAAAGAAAACCCTTTGAATTGACCCGTATATTTGCTTATTCTTCCCTTGATGACTCTCCGTCAACATCTTTTCCTTCTCTATTCTTCAATTTCTTCTTCTTCTTTCGATAGCAAGCATTATGGTATCTATCAATACCCCGCCTATCGAAATCAAGCTTGCCTTCAAGCTTGAAGTAAGGGAATAGATTGACAAATTATTTTGAAGACATCCAAGAGTTCTCCAATGAAGTTCTGTCCAACCACTTAACCATCAGCCCCATATCACTAGTGGCTGAGTAGATTTTGTTCAGTATATCTTCAGGTTACATAGAAAATTATTTTGCCACCCACACAGACATTTGGTAAGTTCCTACAGATCTCGTGATTACCAAATGCTTTTTTTTTTTAAATTGAGACACATGAAATACAAGATGAACACGAGACTATGCCGGCAATTCCAATCTATAAGCAGGTTTTCCAATCTTCTCGAGAATGCGATAAGGGCCATAAAACTTAGAAGCCAATTTTTGACAGACACGTCTTACCACACTTTGTTGCCTATATGGTCATAACTTCAAGTAAAAAACTCCTCCAAATTCAAATCCACATCCCTGCTGTGCTTATCTGCCTTAGCTTTCATCATATCCTGACCTTTCACCAGAGTACATTTCAACTGCTCCAGCATTTCATCTCGTTCTCGAAGTGGCTGCTCAAGTTCAAAGTGATGTAGATCCTTCCTCAAATCTAATTATTGGTGGAGAATCCCAACCATACATTACATGGAATGGATTCTCTTCAAAGACTTATCGAACGTTGTATTATACCATATTTCAGTCCACGCTAAATACTTGTGCCACGTCCTCGGATGCGACGAAGAAAAACATCACATATATGTCTCGAAGAATCGATACAGAAACACTGTTTGGCCATCCGTTTGTAGATGAAATTCAGTACTATACTTCAATTTAGTACCTACCACTCGAAATGTTTCAATCCAAAATGTGCTCAAAAAGATCTTATCTCTATCAGAAACAATGATTTTGGGAAATCCATGTAGCCTAACAATCTATGTCACAAACTGCCTCACCACATCTTGAGCTGAGAATGGGTGTTTCAACTCCACAAAATGAGCATACTTTATCAACTTGACAATCACAACATGTATCACATTGACCCCTCCGTATGTTGGCAAACCTTATATGATATCCATATTGATATCTTCTCAAATAACCTAAGGAATTGGTAAAGGCTGCAAGAAGCCTGCTAGTGACAGAGTCGAGTGTTTATGTGTTTGGCAAACAACACATTCTGTTACATATTGATGTAAATGTTTATAAATCCCTTCCCGATGAAATGATCTTTGCACCCTCTTTAACATTTTCAGAACACCAAAATGTCCTCTTAATTTGCTGTCATGACATTCATAAAGTATTAACGGAATAAATTTGGAGGATTTAGGCAACACCATATTCCTTTGACCTTAACTTCCCATCTATCACCTGATATTTTGATGAAGCTTAAACATCCTTTTGAACTTCTGAAATCAATATCTGAATCCCTGCGTCCTCACTGATTTCACGGTAAAGTTCCTCTCATTGTAACACTGAAAATACTGCCAATGCCAACAACAAAACTGAGATAGACATACTCATGGATAATTCATCCGTTGCCTTGTTCTCGCAACCATGCTTCTATAAGATCTCAAAATCGAAACCTAACAATATAGTGAGCCATTTTTATATTCCTGATTTACCTGCCTCTGCTCCAAGAGAAATTTCAAGCTTCTTTGATCAATATGTACCTGAAACTTTCTTCTAGTTAAATAACGCTTCCACTTCTTTGATCATAGGCTGGCTTAAGTTGTTTTCTTGCAGGTAATGCTTGACTAAAGAAAGCAATCAAATTCTTTTCTTGCATGAAAACTGCACCCACGCCAAATCTAGAAGCATCAGATTCTAAGACAAACATCTTGTTAACGTTTGGTAAGGCCAAGACCGGAGCCTTAACCATTGCTTGTTCCAATTGATCGAGTGCAATCTGAGCTTCTCTAGACCATGAAAACTGTCCTTTCTTCAACAAATTAGTTAATGGTCTGGCCAGAATTCCATATTTTCTGATGAATCTTTTGTAGTAGCCTGTTAGACCCAGAAAACCTCTCAACTGGTTAACATTCATCGGAGTTTGCCACACATTCATAGCTTCTGTTTTCCTGTCTTATGTTTCCACTCAATTAGTTGTGATTATATGAGTCAAGTAATCCACTTAAGGAAGATCAAACAAAAGTTTATTCTTGTTAGCATACATTTTTTAGCTTGCAACACGGTTAAGACTTGAATAAGATGATCTAAATGTTCAGAAATGCTGCTGCTGTAAACCAAAATATCATCGAAGAATACCAAAACACACTGCCTCATGAATGGGTTAAACACCTTGTTCATTAAAGCCTAAGATGTTTGAAGAGCATTGGTCAAGCCAAATGGCATGACCAAAAACTCATAATGGCCCTCCACAGTCCTAAATGTGGTCTTCTGGACATCTTCACTCATAAGAATTTGGTGATAACCTGGTCTCAGATCCAACTTTGAGAATATTTTTGCTCCATGGAGCTCATCCAAAAGTTGGTAAATTACTGGTATCGGATACTTGTCAGGTACTGTGGCTTTGTTTAATGCATGGTAGTCAACATTAAAGTGAAACAAGAAATCTTTCTCTTTTAACTAGCATAACTAAACTTGAAAACGGGCATGTGCTTGGTAGGATGATGCATGATTTCAACATTTCCTCTACCATCTCTTCCATGATGATCTTGGTTACGTGAGGATACCTATAAGGCCTTACAAATACTGATGGAGGGAGGTAGTCTGAGGTGAAGCTGGTGGTGTGGAGCTGAAGAAGAAACTCATGGTACCAAAGCAATAATGTGTTCTTGACCCCTTATAGAAGGTAGTCCCGAAGGAATATAAAACACATCTGAAAATTGTTCCAGATCATGAGTAATGAAGAATCCAAAGTAGTACTACTTTACTTATTATTTGACTACTATCAAAGATTGGTGCTAATGACTTGTAGGATAGCTTGGGACAATGTAAATCCTGATTTCCCCACAATGTCACCATGCTTTCATGATAGTCAAATGCTAGGTATTTCTCTTTCTAATCCACCTCACATTTTCCTTACATTTCAAGCTATTGAACTCCAAGTATAACATCAACACTCCCCAGTTATAATGCGATAAATTCAAATGTGAAACTGGTCTTGTTTAGTTTAAAAGTGACTTGGCGGCAAACACCATTAGCACTAACTGTGAGACCATTACCTAATAATACACCTAGGATGTATTCTGCACTAAGATTCAACTGCAGCCTTTGCACAACATTTTGTGATATAAAGTTGTGTGATGCTTTACTATCAATCATGACAATCACCTCTTTTCTCTTAATATTACCTTTGAGTTTGGCTGTCTTTGGTGAACCAATTCATAAGAATGAACTCAAAGAAAGAGTACAAACTTCTGGATATTGATATTGAATCTTGTCCTCTGTGTTTTCTGTCTATACGTCTATTACCTCCATTTCTAATCCACTTATCACTCTAATCACCTTTAGTGTTATATTTGGACACTCATGAATCTGAGACCATGTTCCTTTACACTTGATACACAGTCTATCTCTCCTCATTGCATCAAGCTCTGCATCGCTGAAATTTTGTCATGGTCGTATACTCTGAGAAATTGGATTGATATTCTCTTTTTATTGTAGTGTTTCATCCTTCCTCTATCACATTGTAATTTTCTGGTTTAAAAGTACCAGTCTGTCTTGGTTGATATGTTGAGTGTTGATTTGTTGTACAGTCTCGTACACTCGTTTCTTCCCCAACTACTTTACAGAAAACACTTGTCTCCATTCGAATTAGTGAAGCAATGTAATTTTGTAATCTATGTGGATCTTTCATCCTTACAAATTATTTGATTTATCGAGGTAAGCCCCATTGTAGAATATCTTCTCCAATTGTTTATCCTCTAACCAGGTAACATGAGCTTATAAGTCATCAAATTCAGATATGTAATTTGTGATTGATCATGTATGTTTGATGGAGAACAATCGAGTCTTTGTTTCTTCTTCAATTGATTACGAGAAACGGAGTAGCAACTTATGTTTAAAATCGAGCCAATCTCTAAATACACCTCTCTTCATCACCCTGGAAAACAACTTTTAACTCTTTTTCCACTGATAATGCCACTAATTCCAATTTGTCTTCTTCCTTAAATTGTCCCACATTGAAGAAATGCTCAACATCACCCAGCCATTCATGTATATGTTTTCCATTGAAGGTTGGGATTTCAATCTTCTCGATCATACAATCTCTATTTTCAACAGACAATGCACCAGATCGATAACCTAACAGCATATTTTCCCAGTTTGATTCCATATTCGAAATCGGTATCTGATAGTGTTGATTCGAAGGTCCAGGAAAATGTAATGGCGTGTTCTCCTACTGACCGAGTTGGCTATGTTGTTTCCCGAGCATCGTGATTATCGATTTGAGATGCTCCGCCATAGTCGAACAGTTGTGCTTCGTCTCTGCAGCTTGGCTCATCAAGAATTTGTATCCACCATTGAAAAATTTCACCTCCGATTTGATTGAATAATCTGTATCCTCCGCATCTCCTAGGTCTTGCGGACTCAACAGTAAGTGAATCATAGCCATTTTCTCAAATTGTACGACCAGTTTCACCGCACCAATGATATAATTTGCTACTCTCAAACTCTACAAACTCTATGCAACTTTCTGTGAATGAATCGATTGAATAGAAATGGTACGAGAGTTATAGCTTTGTAGTACGATTACAACATTACACTCTCATGGAGAATGTAAAATGAATCATTGATCTCATGGAGATCGAGAGAGAAAGACTAATATCGTCTTCTACAAAAACATACAAAGCATAAAATTAAAAAGAGTAGGTTGTCTTATTTATAACTATCCTCCATGTTCGAGCTCCAACTTCTTCTATAACAACAAACCCTCTGAATTGACCCGTTTGTGTGCTTATTATTGCCTTGACGACTCTTCGTCAACAGCCTTTCCTCCTCTATTCTTCAAGTCCTTCTTCTTTCTGTTATATATGGGTTTAGCACCCATCCACCTAGCAGGGTCCAATACCTGTTCTCTGGACAAATGTCGGCCCAACAGAAACAAACTCGGCCCAACAAGCAGAAGGCCCGAACGACGCATACAAACCGAGCACATCATCAAGGGCTCGGCTTGGATCGGCCAGGAATATCATCTCAGCTCGGCTCCACTAACCGACAAAGGAATGTTCGGCTTGGCCCATCTCGTCACCAAGTACGGCCCATCCGCACGAGCTTGACAAGGAGTCAACGGCCTGTAAAAAGTACGACCGTATTTTACTATAAATAGGAGTCGTCACTGTACATTGCTGAGGTCAAAAACCTCCTCGACGAAAACAATAGCCGAAGAGAGGATCAAGCAGTCGGGCACGAGCGAGTGTTTGAATTAGACGTTCAAGGTCTCGTATAAATGAAAAAGTTGTACGAAATGCCGACAATGTCACCTAAATGATTTATCAGAAAAAATGATTTCGGCAAAACAGACGACATCGTAATCGGACAAACATATCTTTCGACACGACATACGGATCGACGGAACATCCAAACAAAGCAAAGGACGAGCTGAACCAGCTCGGAATTCCGAGCTAAACCAGCTCGGTACCAGCTCGGAAAATCGAGATGAAATAGCTCGGAATTCCAAGCTAAACCAGCTCGGAAAACCGAGCTGAACCAGCTCGAAAAACCGAGCTGAACTAGCTCTGAAATCCGAGCTAAACCAGCTCGGATCTAAACCCATCCCGTCTCGATCTTGATCAATAGTTTCCCTTCCGGAAATCCCGAGTTGAGTGAACCTTTGAGCTGAACCATCTCGGATTTCCGAGCTAAACTGTTTCTGGTTTTCCGAGCTGAACTTTCTGAACGGATAACCAAACATTTGCCGATACGCATAACTTGTCGCAACCCACCTTCAGAAACATCAGCCCATACTTTCTTGGACCGATGACTTGGGCTGATGGATCGAGATCGAGAGAAATGGAAACTTAGGCCCAAGCATACGACAAACTCTAAATCAAATAAGTAAGTTGATACGTTAACGGACTCGGAACGTCCAAATCTCGGCCCATCCGAAAAATGAGTCGAGCCGCGGAAAGACGAAGAAGGAAAGAAAGAGATTGAGAAAAGGTTAATCTGAGATAGCAATGTACATTTTAGCGAAAAAAGGAAAAAGATAAGAACATGAAGATTTCCGAAAATCTTGCGGAAATATTCTCAAAAGCCGATGAACCGAAGCTATAAAAGGAGGGAGAAGCCAGATGAGAAAGGCAGAGCGAAAAACCCAAGACCTAGACTTAAGAACTTAGCTGTTTATCTTAGCCGATTTCCGAGTTCTTTTGTATTTCTTTTCCGATTCCTTTACTCTCTTTTCCGATCTTTGTACTCTTTTCGATTTCTTATCAATAAAATGTCCTCCGGGTTTGCTAGTTTCGTGGTTATTCTTGAAATTTTCTGTTCCCTAAAAGTTTTTCTCTACAAGTTTTGACCGTGTGAGTTTCGACTCTCACATACATAAATGTAAGTTTTTGGAATTTGTGCACCTCTTACTACTTTCTCTCTCTAGAGTAAATATCTCCCGAATTGTAACCCGAGTCTCTTGACTTGCTCGAACTCTCTTTTACATCTAAATAAGAAACACGCTCATTCCCGAGCAACTCGCTCTCTCCTGTTCGTTACCAAACTTAGTCAGTCCCTCTCTAAGACAAACTTTGACCCACGTATCCCCGAGCGCGTCAGCTCTCCCGAGCAAGACGAGCATTTAACCTTTGTGACAAGCTCGGTTATCACAATTGGCGCCGTTTGTGGGAACTTAAAGTTTTCTTCACTAACGGACAAGTTCGACAATGACAGGGCCCACACCGATCAAGGATTTATCTTGGTACAAGATAAATCAGGTTCGGGGACGACCTCTAAATGAAAAGGGTCAACCCGACAAGACCAACACGTCTCCCAGGTAACCAACCCGATCGTCCAACCGACGAACATGGAAACATCCTCAGACACCGAGCAACCCAGACAGCCCGAAAATAACCAATCTGACGAGGAAAACATGTCCATTCTTCTGCGGGCTCTCATGACCCAAGTGGACGAAATGTCCCGAGCGAGTAATGCTCGTTTCGACCAACTCATCACAGCCCAAGCACTGTGCCAAGGACATATCAGCGATCTACAAACTTCGAGCCAGCAGGCATCCGCACTTCGGTCGAGCAATTTCATACCGCATCTCCAGCGCACGCTATTTGAAGGATCGCCGACACCGAACATCAACCTTCGAAACCATACATTCTCGCACTCTTCGAGCCGGCAAACCGAAGAGACCGACGACCAACAGCCCATCACTGAGGTCCCAAACAGCTCAGCACACGACGCGCATAGATACAACGAGATCAAAGACCTAAAGTCAATGCTAAAGAGTATGCCGTCGAAAGTCCATCCAGCTATCAGTATGGCACCCGAGATCGATCGCGTACTCGAAGAAACCCAGAACACCCCTTTTACTCGTCGACTCATGGACATCCAGACCGAGCACCCAGTCTCCACAGTCAAGATTAAAATGATGACATACGATGGAAAGTCCGACCCAAAGCAATTTCTGACGGCCTTCTATTTTGCGATAGGTCGAACAAACTTTCACCCCGGGGAGCGCGACGCGGGTTACTGCCAACTGTTTGTCGAGCATCTAACCAGTTCGGCTTTAGATTGGTTCTCTCATTTAGAACCGAACTCGATCGATGAATATCAATATCTAACGCACGCGTTCCTTAAGCAATACTCGATGTACATACAAGAAGAAGTATCCAACGCCGACCTATGGGCCATCTCGCAGGGAGAAAAGGAGAGTCTCCGATCGCACATCACCCACTTCAAAAGCATACTCGCTAAAATCTCTATCACCGACATCGAAGGCCTACCCGCACTTCGAAACTGTCTATGGGACGAATCAAGCTTCTGAGAAGAACTAAAGAAGAATAAACCGAGCTCGCTTGAGGACGCTCTCCACCGAGCATCAATTTTCATCGACCTCGAGGAAGAGAAGGAAACATTAGCAAAAATGTTCGGACCAAAAAGCTCCAGTTCGAAAGAAAAAACTGAGAAAAGAATCGAGCGGTAAGAACCACGACAAAATTTCGACCAAGACTACAAGAGGTCCAAGGAGGAAGACATGGCGAGGAAAGGAAAGTCGTCCTACTACGTTAGCGATCAACCGCAGGACTACCAACAAGATGAAGAGCGACCCTACCAAGGCCAGCGCCAAGATCGCCCCCCTTCAAGTCATCAACAAGACCGCCCACCCCATGGTTACCAAGATCAAAATCAAGGCAAGCCTTGGAACAACAAATTTGTTCGGGGGGGGGGGGGGGGGGGGGGAGGGGACAAGAGCAAGCTTTTTTGTGACTACCATCAACGAGAAGGTCATAGCACTGCAGAGTGCAGAAACCTACAGGCTCTCCTCTACGCCGACTGCAAAAAGGATGGCAAGAAGTTGGTACTGAACCGCAACCAACCTCCCCCGAAGCAGATCAATCAGGTGACGCAGCTGAAGAACGAAGCTGAACTCTTCAAGCTCGTCCTAGAAGAAAGAAGGAAGCAAGTGACCTTCTCCGAGGAAATCGAGCAGATAGACGCCAACACAGCAGCTGCAAACAAGCGAGCTCGTGACGAGGAGGACAAGGAAGGAACACCTCCACCGAGAAGGCGCATAGACATGATAATGGGAGGATTACCAATGATCAATGACTCAGTATGATTGATCAAGGAATACGAACGCCGAGCAGCTACTCTGCAACTATGGAAACGAAGCAGCAGCGACAAACTCAGGATCGGCAGTGACATCACCTTCACCGAGCAAGACGGAGAAGGGGTAGACCGACCACACAACGATCCACTCGTCATCGCAATGCAAATAGGCGACTTCGAAGAATCCAAGATCTTGGTTGACACCGGAAGCTCGGTTGACCTAATTTTCAAAGAGACGTTACAACGTATGGAACTCAGTAACTATCGCATAAAGCCGTCTGCAAAGCCGTTGACAGGATTCTCTGGAGACCCGATCAACACGATCGAGACAATCAAACTCCCCGTCTACGTCGGCCGAATTTCCAAGCTGATAAAATTTGTGGTCGTCGACCGACCATCAATCTACAATTTTATCCTCGGTACGCCGTGGATCCACGAGATGAAAGCGATCCCATCCACGTACGATCAATGCGTCAAGTTTCCTACCCCGTTTGGCATCTTCACTTTAAGAGGAGACCAACGGATCTCCTGAACATGCTTTCGCATAGAGCACAAGCTACGCCACAAGTAACAAGCTTATTTCGTTGCCGAGCAACGAATCTAATTGCCACCACCTGATCGACCACAGAAAGATGCTGTCATTCAAGTCAACATCGATATCAGCGATCCCGAGCGTTGCATGGGAATAGGAGCCGACCTTCGCGAAGATCTGCGAGACATGCTCGTCGAATTCCTCAAGCAAAATGCCACAACATTTTCCAAGACCACCAGCGACATGTCCGGAGTGGACCCATCAATCGCATGCCACGAGTTGCATGTCGATCCAGTCTTCAAACCGATCAAGCAAAAAAGAAGGATGCTCGGTCCCGAGCGTGCCAAAGCTGTAAACGATGAAGTAGAGAGACTCTCAAAGGCCGGCTCGATCACCGAAGTAAAGTACCTAGATTGGTTGGCAAACCTAGTAGTTGTAAAGAAGAAGAATGGCAAGTGGCGAGTGTGCGTGGACATCACCGATCTCAACAAAGCATGCCCCAAGGACAGATTCCCTCTTCCAGACATCGACCGGCTCGTCGAAGCAACTGCCGGACACGACCTACTATCATTCATGGACGCCTTCGGAGGGTACAACCAGATTATGATGCATCCTGATGACCGAGAAAATACCTCATTTATCACCGACCGTGGCACTTACTGTTACAAGGTAATGCCATTCGGCCTGAAGAATACAGGAGCAACGTACCAGCGTCTAGTCAACCGCATGTTCGCCGACCAACTCGGCAAAACAATGGAGGTCTACATCAACGATATGCTCGTCAAGTCCACCTCGGCAGACGACCACGTCGATCATCTGGCAACAAGCTTCGCGAGTTTAAACAAGTACGGAATGAATCTCAACCCTACCAAATGCACATTCGCTGTCACATCGGGAGAGTTTCTCGGATACATCGTCACAAAGAGAGGGATCGAAGCCAACCCGAAGAGGATAACGGCAATTACCGAGCTTCCCTCCCCGAAGAACACCCGAGAAGTTCAGCATCTATCCGGACGAGTCGCAGCGTTAAATAGGTTCATCTCGCGATCAACCTACAAATGCCTTCCGTTCTACAACCTCCTCCGAGCAAACAAAAATTTTGAATGGGACGCAAAATGCGAGGACGCATCTCAACAACTAAAGATCTACCTGTCCACCCCGCTGATCCTGGCTAAACCCGAGGAGGGAGAGACGCTTTACTTATACATTTCCGTATCCACTTCGGCAATATGCAGGGTACTCGTTCGGGACGACCGAGGCGACCAGAAGCCTATCTTTTATACGAGCAAAATCTTCGACGACGCCGAAAGGCGTTACAACACGCTAAAAAAACTCGCGCTCGCCGTCGTCGTCTCGGCAAGAAAACTCCGACCCTATTTTCAGTCGCATTCAGTGATAGTTTTCACCAACCAACCAATCCGAACGATCTTACACAGCCCGAGTCAATCGGGTAGGATCGCTAAATGGGCAGTCGAGCTGAGCGAGTACGACAATGAATACAAGCCTAGAACCAACGCCAAGTCCCAGGTCCTAGCAGATTTTCTGATCGAGCTGCCACCCGAGCTAGCCATAAGCGAAGATCAAACCCAAAAGGAGAAGTGGATCTTATTCGTGGACGGCTCTTCACCCAAGAATGGTTTGGGGGTATGAGTTAAACTAATATCCCCGACCGGAGAGATAATCGAGCAATCCTTCCGTCTCGCATTTCTAGCATCCAACAACGAGGCCGAGTATGAAGCGCTGTTAGCCAGCTTACGGTTAGCCGAGGTGGTAGGAGCCAAGCACGTCGAAGTGTTCGCTGACTCCCAGCTCGTTGTGAATCAATACAACGGAGAATACGAAGCGAAAAAAGAGTGCATGGATGCGTACCTTAAACTTGTCCAGCACATTGTCGCAGGAATCGGCTCAGTCACATTAACCAAGATTCTCCGAAGCGACAATTCCTCTGCGGACGCCTTGGATGCGCTAGCATCAATGTCTAACCCTGATCTCAAGAGGATCATTCCAGTCGAGTGCATAGCCCGACCAAGCATCTCACACAATGATGAATTACTCATCGTTACCGAAGAGGAAGAAGGACTGGACGACGCGTACAAAATCAATGAAGAAGTAACCAAGGAAGCAGCACCCGAACAAGGGGATTGGAGAGACGAGATCAAGCAGTACATCCTTAACGAGAAGGATCCCGAAGACCGTTGGGCGGCTCGCAGGCTGAAGGCCTGATGCGCACAATACGTAATAATGGAGGACAAGCTGTTTCGCTGGAGTGCATCCAGGCCCTCTTAAAATGCATACACAGGCAGGAGATTAAATGGGTAACCGAGGAGACCCACGAAGGAGCATGCGGAAATCATACAAGCGGCTGATCTCTCGCAGCCAAAATCAAGCGACAAGGCCACTTCTAGCCAACAATGATCGCCGACTGCGAAAAATTCGTTCAACGCTGCGAGAAATGTCAAAGACACGCGCCGAGCATTCACCAACCAGCCGAGCTTCTGACGACCGCAGCCACGCCCTACCCTTTCATGCGATGGGCGATGAATATCGTAGGCCCGGTTCCAGCCTCACACCAAAAGAAATTCATCCTAATCATGACCGACTACTTCACCAAATGGTTCGAGGCGGAATCTTACGCCAAGATCCACGACCTTGATGTTCAGAAGTTCATATGGAAATATATCATCTGCCGCAACGGTGTCTCGTACGAGATCATGAACGACAACGGACCTCAGTTCATCTCCAACCTTTTTGAAGGATTCTGCGGGAGGTAGAAAATCTGCCTAGGTAAATCTACCCCGAGGTACCCACAAGGAAGCGACAAGCCGAAGCAAAAAACAAAACGATCATAGACGGACTTAAGAAACGGATGGAGAGTAAAATAGGTCTCTGGGCCGACGAGCTTGACGGAGTCCTCTGGTCGCACCGAACAACACCAAGGAACTCCACCGGACAGACACCTTTCTCCCTCTCTCATGGGATGGAAGCAATGTCCCCCGCCGAGCTAAGCATCCCGACGATACGCCTAAGCATCTCACCCGAACACGAGGAACTAAACAACAATATGATCGTTGACCGCCTTGACCTAGTGGAGGAGTTACGAAACCGAGCGCTGCTACGTATGCAAAATTACCAGCAACAGATTACCCGCCATTACAACAAAAAGGTCAAAGGACTATACTCTATAGTCGTAATGAGAAACTCTTATGACACTCATATAACATCTTGTAGAGTTCTCATTAACGGGTCAAGTCCGATCATGTGTTCTCTAACACATATCTATGTGATTGACTTTAATACACTTATTAATGACTCCATGAAACATAGTCATCAGTCACCTCACATACTAGTCTCACGTGGTTGTTAACGTCCCATTTTAACCACCTCGACCAGGGACCATCTATAATTTATGTCATTTGTTGATTATAGGGTTTCATGATCAAGTCACATACTTGATGACCTATAAAATGTCATAAATTACTTTTGGGACAATTATTTAATAACACAATTAAATAATACTGAAACAATTTCATTAAAATAACATAACCAAATTATCTTTCACGAACATTAAGTTATAACTAAAAACCAAATATAACTCCCACTGAAAACAAGATCATATCTTAAGAAATCTAATGCCTACAGCAGTAGTGTGAAACTCATGCTTGGGCCTTGGGAGGGGCTTGGTTAGTGGATCAGCAACATTCTCATCCGTCGGGACTCTGCTGATCTTCACATCTCCTCTATTCACAATATCACGGATAAGGTGATATCGCCTTTCTATGTGTTTGGATTTCTGGTGTGATCTAGGTTCTTTTGCTTGCGCAATGGCTCCATTGTTGTCACAATACAAGGCCACTGGCTCAGAAATACTAGGAATCACACCAAGTTCAGTGATGAACTTCTTGATCCAAACAGCCTCCTTTGCCGCTTCAGAGGCAGCGAGGTACTCAGCTTCAGTTGTGGAATCTGCTACAGTGTCCTGCTTGGAACTCTTCCAGCTGACTGCACCGCCATTCAGGCAGAAGATGTAACCAGATTGTGATCGGAAATCATCTTTGTCTGTCTGGAAACTTGCGTCTGTGTAACCACTTACTACCAGCTCATCACTTCCTCCATACACCAAGAATTTATCCTTAGTATTTCTCAAATACTTCAGAATATTCTTGACTGCTGTCCAGTGACATTCACCTGGATCCGATTGGTATCTACTTGTCATGCTTAAAGCACAAGCAACATCTGGACGAGTACAGAGCATGGCATACATGATGGATCCCAACGCCGAGGCATAGGGAATCCGACTCATGCGTTCTCACTCAGCAGGTGTCTCAGGACACTGCTTCTTGCTGAGACTTATGCCATAAGACATTGGTATGAAGCCCTTCTTGGAATCTTGCATTCTGAACCTGTGTAAGACTTTATCGATATAAGTGTCTTGACACAGTCCAATCAACTTGTTTAATCTATCTCTATAGATTCTTATTCCAAGAATATACGCGGCTTCTCCCATGTCTTTCATTGAAAAACAACTTCCGAGCCAAGTCTTAACAGACTGTAACAACGGAACGTCATTTCCGAGAAGGAGTATGTCATCTACATACAACACGAGAAATGCAACAGCGCTCCCACTAGTCTTCTTGTAAACACATGGTTCTTCTTCGTTCCTGATGAAGTCAAACTCTTTGACTTCTTCATCAAAATGAAGATTCCAACTCCGAGATGCTTGCTTCAATCCATAAATGGATCGATGAAGCTTGCATACTTTCCTAGCAGCATTAGGATCGATGAAATCTTCGGGTTGTGTCATGCACACATCCTCTTCCAGAATTCCATTAAGAAAAGCTGTTTTCACGTCCATTTGCCAGATCTCACCATCATAATGAGCAGCTGTTGCTAGGAGAATCCGAATGGATTTAAGCATGGCTACAGGTGAATAAGTTTCTTCATAGTCTATACCATGAATTTGTTTGAAACCTTTTGCCACCAGCCTTGCTTTATATATCTGAATATTTCCATCCACATCAATTTTCTTCTTGAAAATCCATTTACACTCTATGGGTCTTGCACCATTGGGTAAATCAACCAAAGTCCATACTTGGTTCTGTGACATGGATCCCATTTCGGATTCAGCGGCTTTCAGCCACTTTTCGGAGTCAGGGCTCATCATTGCTTCTTCGTAATTCGCGGGCTCGTCACTGTCAATGATCAATAAATCATGACAATTGGTTACGAGAAATCCATATCTCTCGGGTTCGTGACGGATCCTTTCGGATCTACGAATTTCTGGCTCCACAGGCGTTGGGTCTACAACTCTTTGTAGATCCAACTGTTGCTCTTCCTCTACGGGTTGAGCATTTTCCTGCGGTTCTCGAACTTCTTCGAGTTGTACTTTACTCCCACTGTTTCTCTTGGAAAGAAACTCTCTCTCAAGAAAAACACAGTTCCGAGCAACAAATACTTTGTTCTCGGATTGGTTGTAAAAGTAGTATGCCTTGGTTTCCTTAGGATAACCAACGAAGTAGCATTTATCAGATTTGGGTTCGAGCTTATCTGTAATTAATCGCTTAACATAAGCTTCACAACCCCAAATCTTCAGGAAAGACACATTCGGAACATTTCCAGTCCACATCTCATGTGGTGTCTTTGCAACTGATTTTGACGGAACCCTATTAAGTGTAAACGCAGACGTTTCTAGAGCGTATCCCCAAAAGGATAATGGAAGAGTTGAGAGACTCATCATTGATCGAACCATATCTAGTAGAGTTCGATTCCTCCTCTCGGACACCCCATTCCATTGTGGTGTTCCAGGAGGAGTGAGTTGTGAAACAATTCCACAATCTCTCAAATGATCACTGAATTCTTGGCTTAAGTATTCTCCTCCACGATCTGATCGAAGAGCCTTAATACTTTTACCAAGTTGATTCTGTACTTCATTTGGAACTCTTTGAACTTTTCAAAAGATTCCGACTTGTGTCTCATTAAATAGACATAGCCATACCTGCTGAAATCATCAGTGAAGGTAATGAAGTATCGAAAATTTCCTCTGGCACTTGTGCTCATTGGGCCGCATACATCTGTATGTATAAGGCCCAATAGGTCACTGGCCTTTTCGTTTGATTTGTTGAAAGGGGCCTTAGTCATTTTGCCTAGTAAACAAGATTCACATTTCTCACATGATTCATAATCAAATGAGCCCAAAAGCCCATCACTATGGAGCTTTTGAATCCGTTTCTCGTTTATGTGGCCCAAACGACAATGCCATAGAAAAGTCTGATTCGTGTCATTTGATTTGAATCTCTTGGTGTTAATGTTATAGATTTGTGTGCTTTGGTTTAGAACATAAAGCCCATTCTCTAATGGGCTGCTACCATTATACATATCATTGTAATCAAAAGAACAACATTTATTCTTAATTGAAAACTGATATCCTTCCAAATCCAAAACAGGAATAGAAATAATATTTCTGCTTATAGCAGGTACATAGTAGCAATTATGAAGTTCTAAAACCAAACCAGATGGTAAAGACAAGTTAAATTTTCCTACGGCTAATGCAGCAACTCTTGCTCCATTCCCCACACGCAGGTCCACTTGTCCCTTTTCCAACGTCCTACTGTTGCTTAGGCCCTGCATATTTGTACAAATATGAGCACCACAGCCGGTATCCAATACCCAAGAAGTAGAACCAGAAGTAGTAACATTTACTTCTATAACATAAATACCTGAAGATGAAGTCTCGAAAGTCTTCTTCTTCTTCTTCTTCTTCTTCTCTTCCAAGAATTTGTCACAATTTCTCCTCCAATGTCCAAGCTCTTTACAGTAATGGCACTTATCAGTCACAGATGGGTCAGGCTTGGGCTTGGGGGCTGGCGCAGGCGTGTCCTGGTTCTCAACCGGGACAGCTTTGCCCTTTCCCTTCCCTTTGTCAAGTTTCTTAAACTTCTTACCTCCTTGTACAATAAGTACATTCGGAGTGCCCTTCTTGATATTAGGCTCAGCTGTCTTGAGCATCCCATGCAGTTCAGTCAACGTCTTCGTCAAGTTGTTCATGTTATAGTTCATAACAAACTAATCATAACTTGACGGCAGTGACTGCAGAATGATGTCAGTAGCCAACTCTTGGCTAATGGGACAATCCAGCTTCCCCAGGTTATCAATATAACCCATCATCTTAATGACATGGGGACTGACTGGACTGTCCTTTGGTAGCTTGCATTCAATGAGAGATTTAACCGTCTGGTATCTCTCAGTTCGTGCTTGCTCCTGAAACATACTTTTCAGGCTAGTGATCATCTCCACGGGCGACTCCACGTTCTCGTATTGCTTCTGCAAATCCGAGTTCATGGTAGCCAACATGAGACAATTCACATCGACCACATCATTAGAATGCTTATCCCAAGCATTCCTTTCTGCAAGTGGAGCATTGGCTCTCGGTTTTTCAGGGAGAACATTTTCAAGGACATAGTCCCGCTTCTCCTGCTTGAGAACAATTCTCAAGTTCCGATACCATTCGAGAAAATTCAATCCATTTAACTTGTCCTTCTCAAGGACGGATCGCAGGGAGAAAGAATTATTATGAGTAGTAGTCATAGCTGAGAACATAGAAAAGAAAAGGTTTAGTTATGATGTTCAAGAAATGAGAAGTCTTAACTTTTAAGAAAACTCGCATTATATTCAAACAATGTTTCCTCACATGAATATAATGATCCAAGACCCATACTTCACTAAACTTGAGTGAGCCACTGGCTGTCACCCAAATTTAGCTATCTAGGTAAGCAACAACCTTGCTAGTTGTATCCAATACAACTCTTGGTTGTGGATTGACATCTTATGTCAAATCCACCTGATGTCTCTGAGCCCAAAACGATTTTGATGGCCCAGTCAAGTAAACCAATCTTTTCAGTCATGTAATTGTTGACGCCTTGCACTGCAAGCCCATCAACACGATTACTTCCTGCCTTACTCATGTAATTGTGGACACCTTGCACTGCAAGCCTATCACTCAATGAAACGAGTCTTGACAGTTGACAAGATTGGAAAGACATCAAGTATCACTTGATATTTGATTGAGGAACGGAATCATTAAAACGTTCAGTTTTATTATGTTTTAATTCTTATAATTAATTGATTTATCATGCTTTGGTTCTGTGATTGCAGGTTCCAAAACCCAATCATCGAATCTGATGTCGACCGACACTACTATAGTGTCGATCGATACAGAATAACCAAAAGCAATCCGCGATAACCGATCAATCCAATTGATCCGGTTTTGAATACCGGTCAGTGTCGATCGATGCTACACTAGCATCGGTCGATACCAACCTTATCAAACCAATCGCAATTAAACCATTTAACCAAGCGCGATAACCGGTCCAATCCAATTGAACCGATTCATCAATCTCGCGAGGTCTGTGTCGACCGACATAACTCTTGTGTTGATCGACACTAGGCGAAAAGTTTTATTCGGGTTATCCTTCTGTGTCGACCGATACCCGTTTGGTGTCGATCGACACAGGGCGATAAACCCTAATCGATTTTTCAAATTAAAACCCTAAAACTAGTTTTAATCAAAAACGAATTTCAGCATGCTTGTATCAACCATACAGAGATCCAGATTCAACTAATCTAATCAACATGCCACGGATTCAATGGAACCCTAAAGCTCTGATACCACTGAAGGAATTTCTAGCAGTTCTAATCAGGATTAGCAACCCTAGTCTGAATTCCGAGCCTAGGATCTAAGGTTCATGTAATTGAATCTATCAGATCTGGAGATTACCTGATGATTAGCAGCGGAAGTTATTTGCAAGTAATCGAGATCTAGAGCGCCTCAAATGCTGCGCCTCTACTGGTATCCACACGCACACAAACTGAACAGGAAGGGATGCTAGTGCCTTTTGAGATCCAATCTCTAGAGAGGTTTCTTTTCTGTTTCTGGTGTCTGTGAATTAGGTTAGAAACGAGTTTAGGTCGACCATATATCTTATATATGTCGACTTAAACCGCCACGGGATTAACTAATGATTAAACCGAATTAATCTGCTAATCCGCGAGTTGTGTCGACCGACACACTCTATGTGTCTATCGACACGGCCAATCTATGTTGACCGATACTCTTAGTGTGTCGATCGACATCGCCCAGAAAAGTCGATATTGAATGCATATCAAATATGCATTCATCCGATCATTACATTAATGATCATCTTCTTATGCAATGTCCAGTTTGCTTAGGTGTGTGACCCTGTAGGATCATATAACACTAGCAATGATTTCTCAACTCATTGATCATAAGTGGCTTCTAGCAAAGCGTTATGACTACCTAGTGTCATATGATTGTCTCATCTCGACAACACGACTCTCTCTCAGAGTAAGTACAAATAGATTTCAGGACATTCCCAACACAAGCGATGCCGAAGTAAGAGGCGATCGAACTCGAGCTCGGAAGCAGACGACGTGGAGATAGAGCAACTCGGTCTTCGTCGGTTCAACTGATCGACGTAAATCTCGGAGATCGTTATGAAGGCAAGGCCGAAATATCGGAACAAGAAGGTCAAAGTCGAGACTATTTAAAGAAGAAGTGGCGATTCACTCAAGACATTCTAACCCTAACCTAGAACACTTCGACTAGATAGCTCGATCATCATACTTTGTACTCTCTTTTCGATTGTGTTTGTTCTATCTCGACGATCAATCTCAATAAAGTCTTTGATTCATAGGAAACTATACAATTTCTATATCCTAAAGTCCAAATCCACGAATACAAATTCTTAGTGTGAACCGGATCTCACATATACCACACTCGGCGGCTAATGTCATAGAACCGATCAGGTTCTGAACAGCTGCGGGACAAAGCTGAGACAGCGCAATCCTTCTTTCCTTGCAGTAGGTAACGAGCAATCTCGGCAAGGGAAACCTCAAGTGGATAAGCCTAAACCAGAAATCATATAAGCATATCCACCCCTCCGGGCAGTCCGAGGGCCTCTCATGCGGTTCAGGCTTGCGGAGCTCGAGTAGACCAGCACCACCAGTAGAACAATTACGCATCAACCACTTCAAATCGTCGTCCGTTCATTTCGTCTGAAGAACGTGACGTAACGGCCGAGACTTCTTCTCTTTCTCGGAATCTCCCAAAGCTTGTCGCCCCGACCTTTTCCGAGTTTTCTTGGACATACTCTCCTTCTCTTTTCTCGCCAACTCCTTTGCCTGGTCCATGATATATACGTCCTCCGCCTTCAACGGAATAGAACCAGGATACTGCCCCAATGGAACCAACCAAGGCCGAACACCGTCGGCTTCCGAATCAATAAGATATGGAACCTGGATGTTCAGGAAGCCACCAGAAGCCGTAGCAGACCAAGCTCGGTCGTTTTCCAGGCTCAAACCAATAACTTCCGTTCGATCCGAGCAAACCGAAGAACCAGACTGTGCAACAGACGAGCTGGATTGAGCAGAATTTCCCGGGGACAATCTCACCGAAAGAAGATCGTCGCGATCGGGAGACGAATCTGAGTGAGAATTGATTCTCATACTTATAAAATAATACAACAACAAAGTCTTGAGAGATAAAATTCTAGAGAGAAGGCAGAGCGAATTACCTGCGGACGGAGTTAAATGAAGAACAAAGGAAGCGGAAAGAGGTATTTATAAGCGAGATGGAAAGTTCTCGAGGTAAGCGCAATCATTACACCTATGCGACTCTTCCGCTTCCAACGGTTACAAGTACCATCATTACACCTATGCGAATCTCCAGTTTCCAGCAGTTTCCCAAGAAACTCTTGAAATTCCCGAGGAGGGAGGCATCAAAACGAACCAACATAAACGGACCGACCAAACTCACTCCGAACAGATATTGACCCAACTAAATACTCGGCAAATCTGCCGACTCCAACCGACCTTGAAGATCGACAAACTGAGGGGGGGGGGGGCTTACTGTTATATATGGGTTTAGCACCCATCCACTTAGCAGGGCCCAATACCTGTTCTCTGGACAAAGCTCGGCCCAACAGAAACAAACTCGGCCCAACAAGCAAAAGGCCCGAACGACGCATCCAAACCGAGCCCGTCATCAACGGCTCGGCTCGGCCAGCAATATCATCTCGGCTCGGCTCGGCTCGGCCCGGCCAGCAATATCATCTCATCTCGGCTCCACTAACCGACAAAGAAATGTTCGGCTTGGCCCATCTCGTCACCAAGTACGGCCCATCCGTACGAGTTCGACAAGGAGTAAACGGCCTGTAAAAAGTACGATAATATTTTACTATAAATAGGAGTCGTCACTGTACATAACTGTAACTTTTTGGGATTTGTGCACTTCTCACTACTTTCTCTCTCTAGAGTAAATATCTCCCGAATTGTAACCCGAGCTCGTCTCTTGACTTGCTAGGACTCTCTTTTACATCTAAATAAGAAACACGCTCGTTCCCGAGCAACTCGCTCTCTCCTGTTCGTTCCCGAACTTAGTCAGTTCCTCTCTAAGACAAACTTTGACACACGTATCCCCGAGCACGTCAGCTCTCCCAAGCAAGACGAGCATTTAACCTTTGTGACAAGCTCGGTTGTCACACTTTCGATAGTAAGTATTATTGTATCTATCAGTATCCTTCGTAATCCAACTGTTGAAACCCGAAGAGAAACAAAGAAAAGCAGAGCTATGAAAGTGTTGTTGAAATGAAGTTCTTCATCACTGCGGCAACAACGAAAGATTAGGGAGTGTAAAAGAAGATTTGTTCATAGATACAATTATGTGAGACTAAACTAGTTTATATTGAAGTGATTTCACCTAGTAATATGTTTCTTGTTTTATTTTACACTAGTTTTTTTTTAATGTTAGAAATAAAGATTCGATGGATTTTTATACGAGCATAACCACTATTTTTTTTTAAAAAATGATTCTTTCGCAAATCTAATCTCGTTTGAAAATAATCGTTTGAAAGTAAGTTATTAATTTTCCCTAATCACGTCGTGTACGTTTTACTAAATATCAGGTCACAAATACCATGTGATATGTATGGAAAGACTTAAAAGAATTAATTTGGCTAACTATGTCATCAAGTGCACTTATCATTTCTGGTCACTTGCCTGAAAGAACTTCAGAGTTAAACGTGCTTGGGCTGGAGTAGTCCTAGGATGGATGACCTTCCGGGAAGTGATTCGTGGTAGCATGTGTGTGAGGATAAAACACATGGGAAAAGGTCATGGGGTGATTGTAGGGTCAGTAAATTAGTTGGTCGGACCTACGAAAAATAACGCACCGACCGTCGGACAGGGGTGGGGCCCACGAGCCCGATAGAGGGATGGGTGACTCACCGGTAGGGGCGGACGGGGCGTTACAAAGTGGTATCAGAGCCAATTCCGAGGACGCGTGTGGAGTCAGCGAGGGCTCACACCGTCAAGGATAACGATTCTGGTGCGCAACGAGGGTGTTGCGCTCTGTGAGAGTGGGTGAATTGTAACATCTCGGTTTGTGGTATATATGGAAAGGCTTAAAAGAATTAATTTGGCTACCTATGTCACCAAGTGCACTTACCTTTTCCGGTCACTTGCCTGAAAGAACTCCAGAGTTAAGCGTGCTTGGGCTGGAGTAGTCCCAGGATGGGTGACCTTCCGTGAAGTGACTCGTGGTAGCATGTGTTTGAGGATAAAACACATGGGAAAAGGTCATAGGGTGATTGTAGGGTCAGTAAATTAGTTGGTCGGGCCTACAAAAAATAACGCACCAACCGTCGGACAGGGGTGGGGTCCACGAGCCCGATAGAGGGATGGGTGACTCACCGGTAGGGGCGGACGGGGCGTTACAAAGTAATTGTAACAACCGTCTCCCGGTGAACCGGAGACGCGGCGTTAGGACGCCCGTTGAACCGGATTCGGTCCAACCAGGACGCCAACTCAACTTGTCCCAGGTCCAGGCGCCTCCTTTCTTATTCAAATCCACCAGTAACGTCACTGGATCAGTCAATCCTGCATCCGGACCTGCGAGGAAAGAGAATGGAAAAGGGAAGAGGGCTGAGTAATTGTTTCAAACACAATCACCCAGTGAGGTCGGACTTAAGGAGTCCGCGATCCCGCTTACACTACACAACTACGAATCACAAGTCCTAAGCTAATAACACCTTGCAATCAGGCTCGAAGGCTTTCACCATGCAATCTACATCCACTCGTGCTTTCACACTCGTGGACCCCTTCCTTCAACCCGTAGGCCCACACAATCCCGGCACAGGGACACACACCCCGTACGCGCCCCTGTCCACCTTCTGGCCCGTCGGCCTTCCTTCTCGGGGAGCTTTCCAAAACCCCCCCTTACGAGGATTCAAGGGTCGCGTACCAAACTCAATATACGTGAGCCGCCAAGAAACACCCTTTCGGGGGACCTACCACAGTTCTAAACAATCATATCCATCACGCACAAACAACGTTTTCAGTCTTAGCGATAACCTAGCAGTTGTACGTTCTTTCAAGCAATCACATTACACGTGTATAACTATCCTACGCTACCTTGGAAAGACGATATTAACAGAGGACTATCGTCCAGAATTGAGATAGAGCAAGGGAGATAACCAACGGTCCTCACCTTAGCCAAAGAAAGGGAAAAACGGTAATTTAGAAGCTTCTTCAGCCCGAACGGACATCAGATCTGGAAAGAGGATGAGAAATCGAGTGAGATGGGCTTTTGATTCGCTTAAATCGGGCTTAGGATGAGCTAGATATGATCGATTGAAAATACCTAACTCAAACCAGCTTAACTGACCTAAACCGGAAATTGAAATTGAAATTTAAAAAAAAATCGAAATTGGAAAACCAAACCGGTTAACCTAAACCGGACCCGATCAATGGTCAACGGTCAACCTAGTCAACGGTCAGCCGAGTTGACTCGGCGGCGGCTCCGGTGGTCGGTGACGGCAGAGCTCTGGCGGACGGCGGCGGTTCCCGGCGGACGGCGGTGGCGCATGGCTCCGGCGAAGGCGGCGCATGTGAAACACCCCATCCCGGCCATAGGCCCAAGACGGACGTTCCACTAACTAAACCGTTCTAAGTTGAGGTTCGTTTGGAAACCTCAACCCTAATCGTTTTATACTTAGTCAAATTCCTTAAGACAATCATTTCATTCATCCGTTTCATTCATTCCATTCTAACATTTCTAAGCAAGATCAATAAGGCAAATAGACATTTTATTAATAAACGCAAAAGGTACCAATACAATGTAGTCAATCCGCATTATGCTAATAGTATTTGGTCCTAAGTACAATGTCTATCTATTACACCACTCGTCTCGGTCTTGTCCGCGCCTAGGATGAATCATCCCCATGATCATCCTTGTTACCTGAAAGCCAAAACAATTCATAAACATATTTTTAAGTTAAGGTTTAACAACCTAACAATTATATGCTCTATATGATCCCTTAATTCCCGTTTAATTCGCAATATCAGTCTAAGTCTTAATAACCCAACATTCCATGTACTAAACCCGTCTCACGACCGGACGGTCGTTCGTTCAACCGCATGCGTCCGTATGGTCTTTCACGCACGACTGTGTGGTCATCCGCGTACGTGCATGCGATTGCCCGTCTATGTCCGTGTCGAGGTCGATGACGTCGGCATGGTCTCTCGGACGCGTACGCGCATGATCGCGTAGGATCATTACCGTAACCGTGTTGCCGCGTTAGCATGAATCGGTACGTACGGACATGGTTTGGCGCGCGACATCCCGAAGGTATCACGGTCGTTCCGCGTGCGTACTACGATCGTTCCACGATCCGATAGCCGACCGTCCACGAACGGTTGCGACTGTTCGCGCGAAGGGATGCGATCGTGCCGCGGACGGTTACGATCGATCCTCACATTCGCACGTCGGACCACGGACATGCCTAGCGACTCGCGATTGTCCTTAGACGTTCGCGTCATCCGTCCGACACACGCCACAGCCATTTCACAGCCGGTTACGGTTGGGTTAACCGGTCGGGTCGGTTTAACCGGGTCGAGTTAACCAGGTCGGGTCGGGTTAACCGATCTGGTTTGGTTAACCGACTTGGTTCGGTTTAATCCGGTTTGGCTGGTTAACTTCAATTGACCATAACTTGACCATCATTAACCCAATTCAGACGAAACGAAAGCCTAAACCACTTTTTCTATCCTTTTTCCAGATCTGATGTCCGTTCGGGCTGAGGAAGTTTCTAAATTACCATTTTTCCCTCTTCTTTGGCTAAGGTGAGGACCGTTGGTTATCTCCTTTACTCTATCTCAATTCCGGACGATAGTCCTCTGTTAATAGCGTTTTTCCTAGGTAGTGTAGGGTAGTTATACACGTGTAATGTGATTGATTGTGGAACGTAGAATGGCTAGGTTATCGCTGAGCCCGAAAACGTTGTTTGTGTGTGATGGATAGGATTGGTTGTTGTGGTAGGGCCCCCGAAAGGGTGTTGTGTGTAGGGATGCGTAGCGGTTTGTGCGCATCCCTTGAGAAGGCGTTGTGGGTCTGACGAACCCCCCAGAAGGAAAAGAAGGATTGTTTGGGCCTACGGGTCGAAGGAAGGGGTCCATGAGTGTGAAAGCACGAGTGGATGTAGATTGCGTGATGAAGCCTCCGGGCCTGTTTGCAAGGTGTTATTAGCTTAGGACTTGTGATTCGTAGTTGTGTAGTGTAAGCAGGATCGCGGAATCCTTAAGTCCGACCTCACTGGGTGATTGTGTTTGAAACAATTACTCAGGCCTCTTCCCTTTTCCATTCTTTTTCCCTCGCAGGTCTGGATGCAGGATTGACTGATCGAGTGACGTTATTGGTGGATTTGAATACAAAGGAGGCGCCGAGATGTATGTCGTGATGTGTGCCGTTGAGGTGTGTGTTGGGGTATATGTTGTGGCGTGCGCCTACAGGGCAGTAGGTACTAATGAGGTGTATTGGGGGTCATCGTCTGTTCAGAGCGTTGTTCAACCAAGCGTGCGAGAGCAATCAAGATGTGGAAACGTTCACCGAAGAGGCTACTGCGGAAGTGTTTCAAAGAGTTGCAAAAGTCACAGGAAGTGCTGAGGAGTTGCAAAAGGCATTAGGGAAGCTGCGAGGAGTGCTACAAGAGCTGCAAGAGATCAATGGAAAGACCGGATTGCAAGGAGTGCTACAGGAGCTGAAAGAGGTCGATGGAAAGACCGGATTGCAAGGAGGCCATTTGGAAGTGGCGGTATTCCTACTGGATTAAGCGTCAGGAGTTGCTTGGATCACAAGGAGCAGCAGGAAACTGTCAAAACCTATTCTAAGTATGGAATCTTGGAATCGGTTTGTGACATCAACTTCAATGAGTTATGGACGGCTCGTTGAAGATTTATCAAGCGAGAAGCTGGGTAAGATCTTCGTGGTACGACAGGCTCAAGATTCAACGGTGGTACCGGAAAGGAAACGGTCTGCCCTGGAGTTCTTTGTGGATTACTGGAGCAGCTAATGGAGTTCTTCAAGATGGAAAGAAGATCGTGGGAGCGTTTTGGGAAGTGGCGTGTGGCATTGGGAATTGCCTGGAAAGCTGGACTCATGTTGGTTGCGAGTGCAAGAGGACAAAGCGGGTTATTGGAAATGGAAATCCAACGGAAGAGTGTTAGGAAAACACTATGGAGGATTGGCAAGAAGCTGCAAGGAATAGCAAAGGAGCACAAGTCTAATAGGGAAGGAAACCCAAAGGATGGAGTTTGGAAAGCACTACACCTGGATCACAAGGTAGGAGACCTTGAGCTGGGATTCAGATTGGAATCGGTTTGGATATCAGAGTGCACAGCGGAAGCGTGGCATTGGAGCATATCAGGAGTTAAGTGGGTCGTTCCCCACCAGCCGGGTAGCCATAATGGACATGGTTAGCCTCATCGCTCACCAAAGATAAGCAAGGATAGCAATCAGGCGAAAGTCGACGCCATAGTGCACGGGAATGAAAACCGTCAAGGTGAATCCATTTGGAAGTGGATGATGCACTGTGGCACGGTAATGGAAACCGTCGAGGAGAATTGGGTTGGGAGCGGAGCATCGCATTCAAGACTTAGAACCACTCGAGGGATGAGTGTTGTTTCTAAACATTGGAGACCGACCCTAATGGACATGGGCGGTAGCATAAGGCGTTTGCGTTGCATTCAGGGAGCTGCTAATGGATTGGTACCAAGGAGAAGGACGCTCCAGAGCGTGTTTGCAAATAAGGGGGGGAGAAGTAGTCTTCAGGATTCAAGGACAAGTTCTTTTCAAGCGAGCAAGCAACAAGTCCGGTTTCGGTTCAGTGAAGTTTGTGGATTGCTGCTGGTAGTGAGTTGCAATGGAGATCCCTCGCCACGGAATTCGGGACGAATTCTTTTCAAGGGGGGGGAAGAATTTTAACATACCCATACTGGCCCATTTAAAAAAAAATTGATTAAAAAGAAGAAAGCCCAAGTCCAAGGCCCAAAAGCCTAATTCCTTTCTTGGAAACCCTAGGTATCTCCTTATAAATAGAGCCTCCACCCTATTGAGAAGTCAGAAAAGAGATCTGCAGCGAAGCCATGTCGCTCCGGCGAGCCCCAGCCGTCGAAGCCATCCCGGCGAGCCACCTCCACCCGATCTCCTCTTCTCTTCCATGGATCCCTCTCCCTTCTTCTCTCGGGTTAAGTATTCTCTCTTCTACATCAAATCCTTTCTTTCTATCCTTCTCCTCCTTCAGATCTGATCCTCTGTTGTGTTAGATCTGAGATCTAATCTCGTTTCTCAGATCTATCGCTTTTCCAAATGCAGATCTGAGATCGAAGCAATTCTAGGCTGTCAGATTGATTCGAGTTTTTCCGTTGAACCGTAAGGAACCACAGAACGCACAATATGTCGTTGGAAAGCCCTCGATCCCAGATTTCCAGAAAGGTAAGGATCGCCCAAATCTGACTTACGGTTTGAAAGTTATGATCTGTTTTGTAGAATGGGTCTGTTCTTGACAAACCTGTTTCTGGTTTGACCCAATTCAGTTTCAAAAGATCCGGTTTAGTCTGGGTCGGGTCGGGTTGACCGGGTCGGGTCGGGTTGGGTTAACCGGTCGGGTCGGTTTGACCGGGTCGGGTTAACCAGGTCGGGTCGGGTTAACCGATCTGGTTTGGTTAACCGACTTGGTTCGGTTTAATCCGGTTTGGCTGGTTAACTTCAATTGACCATAACTTGACCATCATTAACCCAATTCAGACGAAACGAAAGCCTAAACCACTTTTTTCTATCCTTTTTCCAGATCTGATGTCCGTTCGGGCTGAGGAAGTTTCTAAATTACCATTTTGCCCTCTTCTTTGGCTAAGGTGAGGACCGTTGGTTATCTCCTTTACTCTATCTCAATTCCGGACGATAGTCCTCTGTTAATAGCGTTTTTCCTAGGTAGTGTAGGGTAGTTATACACGTGTAATGTGATTGATTGTGGAACGTAGAATGGCTAGGTTATCGCTGAGCCCGAAAACGTTGTTTGTGTGTGATGGATAGGATTGGTTGTTGTGGTAGGGCCCCCGAAAGGGTGTTGTGTGTAGGGATGCGTAGCGGTTTGTGCGCATCCCTTGAGAAGGCGTCGTGGGTCTGATGAACCCCCCAGAAGGAAAAGAAGGATTGTTTGGGCCTACGGGTCGAAGGAAGGGGTCCATGAGTGTGAAAGCACGAGTGGATGTAGATTGCGTGATGAAGCCTCCGGGCCTGTTTGCAAGGTGTTATTAGCTTAGGACTTGTGATTCGTAGTTGTTTAGTGTAAGCAGGATCGCGGAATCCTTAAGTCCGACCTCACTGGGTGATTGTGTTTGAAACAATTACTCAGGCCTCTTCCCTTTTCCATTCTTTTTCCCTCGCAGGTCTGGATGCAGGATTGTCTGATCGAGTGACGTTATTGGTGGATTTGAATACGAAGGAGGCGCCTGAGACCTGGGACAAGTTGAGTTGGCGTCCCGGTTGGACTGAATTCGGTTCAACGGGCGTCCTAATGCCGCGTCTCCGGTTCGCCGGGAGACGGGTGTTACAATTTGGTATCAGAGCCTAGGTTAAGGTCTCCCAGTCCTATCCTAGGAGATCAGCTTTCGTTGTTTTCCTAAAAACCGTGTTTTCAAACCTTTTTCAAAAGCGTTTGCGAAAGTTTATAAAATGGTGACTTTGCGAAAGGCTTTTTCAAGCACCAACTATATCATAGATTTTTCTCCACGCCGGTCCTAGTCTAGATAGAATTTCTCCGTGCAGGTTAGAGCCAGTGTCTTCCAACCTTAGTGGTGCTACTGCTCTTAAGTTGTGCGCTGAGATGTATGTCGTGATGTGTGCCGTTGAGGTGTGTGTTGGGGTATATGTTGTGGCGTGCGCCTACAGGGCAGTAGGTACTAATGAGGTGTATTTGGGGTCATCGTCTGTTCAGAGCGTTGTTCAACCAAGCGTGCGAGAGCAATCAAGATGTGGAAACGTTCACCGAAGAGGCTACTGCGGAAGTGTATCAAAGAGTTGCAAGAGTCACAGGAAGTGCTGAGGAGTTGAAAAAGGCATTGGGGAAGCTGCGAGGAGTGCTACAAGAGCTGCAAGAGATCAATGGAAAGACCGGATTGCAAGGAGTGCTACAGGAGCTGCAAGAGGTCGATGGAAAGACCGGATTACAAGGAGGCCATTTGGAAGTGGCGGTGTTCCGACTGGATTAAGCGTCAGGAGTTGCTTGGATCACAAGGAGCAGCAGGAAACTGTCAAAACCTATTCTAATTATGGAATCTTGGAATCGGTTTGTGACATCAACTTCAATGAGTTATGGACGGCTCGTTGAAGATTGATCAAGCGAGAAGCTGTTGGGAATGTCCTGAAATCTACTGTACTATCTCTAGAAAGTATGATAAATGTCGAGATCAGACATAAGTCATAAATACTGGGTGATCATGATGGCTTGCTAGAGTCCGCTCTTGATCTATAAGTTTAGGACTTATTACCAGTATTGTATGATCCCAAAGGGTCACACACCATAGCTAACGGGAAAGTTAAGATGGAATTAATACGGTAAGATGCAATGGCATTTACTGTATTTGTACAGAGAGTTGGGCAGACAAAAGCCCATTTGTTGTCTGCCCAACTCTCTGTACAAATACAGTAAATGCCATTGCATCTTACCGTATTAATTCCATCTTAACTTTCCCGTTAGCTATGGTGTGTGACCCTTTGGGATCATACAATACTGGTAATAAGTCCTAAACTTATAGATCAAGAGCGGACTCTAGCAAGCCATCATGATCACCCAGTATTTATGACTTATGTCTGATCTCGACATTTATCATACTTTCTAGAGATAGTACAGTAGATTTCAGGACATTCCCAACAATCTCCCACTTGTATTGGAATCCTACATTCCCTAGTCCTTTTGTCTCAATATCTCGATCTGGCATAAGGCAAGATGCGTGTCATCCTTATATAGCCAGACCATGTTCATCGGACCAGATTTGATACTGACAATGCAAACGACTTGGGCAAGTCCGTTTGGGAGTGGCCACTCTCTTACCAGCTATCAAGTCTCCGATTGGCCTAGAGATATTACCTCCGTTAAACGGCAGGGACAAATCCCATCTTGTTCCATCACTATGAACTACACGCTTCATAATACACCCAACCAAGGTCCGTATAGCTCCCAGTTACGAAACAGCGTTAGACAATGATCAAAGTGCATCAATCCATGTGCAGCCACATGCATGCGAACTCAGGTCTAAGGACTATACTCTATAGTCGTATATGAGAACCTCTCACGACACATATATTGATATCTTGTAGAGTTCTCATCAGCGGGCCATGTCCGGTCATATGCTCCCCTACATATACCTATGTGTCGACTTTGATGCCGCGCATCTATGACCCCTCGAAACTTGGTCATAAGTCTCAACACAATCTAGTCTCAAGTGGTTGTTGGTGTTCCAATTTCAACAACCTTCGACTATGGACACTATGATTTATGTCATTTCGTTAAATATGGGGTTTCAGGATCAAGTCTACTCATGTACTTTGATGGCCCATATATAATGACATGAATCATTTTGGAACGATTATTTATATCACAGTTAAAATAATCCAGAAATCATAGATTTCATAAACATAAAATATTATGTTTACATGAACCTTTCAAAACAACTAAATAAAGCTCTTTACAAACTCCCACTGAAATTAAGACTACATCTTAATTTCACTCATCCTACAGCTACAGTCCGCGACTCGTGCTTAGGCCTAAGGAGTGGCTTCGTTAATAGGTTAACAACGTTCTCATTCGATGAAACTTGCTTATCTACTTAACACCTCTGTCATTTATCTCATGGAATAGGTTATACCTATCCTCAAGGTGTTTGGATCTCTGATGTGCAGCTAGTCTCATCTATGCTTGGAATCACATCAAGTTCAGTGATGAACTCTTCTTTTCAAACAACCTCTTTCGCCGCTTTCCAAGCTGCGAAACTTTCAGCTTAAGTCATGGAGTCAGCAACAGTGCCTTGCATCGCCAGTCAGACACAAGATATAGCCGGACTGTGACCGGGAATTATCTTTGTCAATTGAAAAATTGCCTTTCAGACTCTATCGACTTGTAGCACCTCACTTTCTCCGTAAACCAAGAATTTATCCTTAGTATTTCTCAAATACTTTAGGATATTCTTTACGGTAATCCAGTGATTCTTTGCTGGATTTGACTGGTCTATACTTGTCTTGCTTAACATTAAAGCAACATCAAAACAAGTGCGTGTCATGGCATACATGATAGATCCAATTGCCTACGCATATGGAATCTCATCCATGTATTCAAGCTCAGCAGTTATCGTAGGATACTGTATCTTGCTTAACTTAATGCCATGTGACATTGGCATAAAACCCTTCTTGGATTGCTCAAAACGTGTAGGACTTTGTCAATGTAAGAATCCTGACTTTGTCCTACCAGCTCTTCTGGATCTCTATCTTTAGATCCAGAATCCAAGAACTACGTGGCTTTACCCATGTCAATCACAAAACCAACTCCCAAGCCAATCCTTTACCGACTGCAGTATTGGGACGTTATTTCCGAGAATCAGTATGTCATCGACATACAATATGAGAAATGCAACATCGCCCCCACTTATCTATTAGTAAACGCACAGTTCCATTTCGTTCCTGTTCAAGTCAAAACCTTGACTACTTCAACAGAACGAAGATTCCAACTCCGATATGTTTGCTTCCATCCATGAATGGATCGATGAAGCTAACTTACACAAAATGTAATTTTTCGGAGTCCGGGCTCACTTTCGCTTCTTTGAATTTCGCAGATTCGTCGCTTTCAATGATCATCAGATCATGCGAACTTTCAATGATCATCAGGTTCAACTAATGACGAGAAATCACTCTCGGATTAGTGACTGATTCATTCATATCTGCGAACTTCAGGCTCTACAGGTGTAGATTCTACAGAAATCTGTAAATCCATCCGCTGCTCTCCCTCAACAGGTTGAGCAGCCTCCTGTATTTCTCGAATTTCTTCGAGTTATACTTTTACTCGCACTGTTCTTCTTGGAAAGTAACTTCTCTTCTTAGAAAACAGAATGGACGTAAAAGTAACAAGCCTTGGTTTCCCTAGGACAACCAGCGAAGTAGCACAACTACAAATACTCGGTAAAGACGAATTTGGATCGATTCCAATCCACATTTACGTGGTGTCTTTCAACTGATATTGGTGGAACTATTTCAGCGTAAACTTAGATATTTTAGAGCGTTATTCTTAAAGAATATCATGGAAGATTCGTGTGACTCCTCACAGAAATACCTCAAGGTTTTCAGGAGAATTGAGCTGTGAAACGACTTCACACTCATTCAGATGATCACACCATTAATGACTCAAGTATTCTCACTCGTGATCTAATCCAGAGTCTTAATACTTCTGCCACTCAGATTCTATACCTCATTCTGGAACTCTTTCGACCATGTCAAAGAATTCCGACTTGTGTCGCATCAAATGAACACAGTCTTACTCACTGAAGTAATCAGTAGAGACAATGAAGTACAGGAAATTTTCTCTGGCATTACTGCTCATCGGACCACATACATGAGTATGTTCAATCTCCAATAAGCCTTTGGGCCTTTCTCTAGCTCGGCTAAGATGGGCCCTTTGTCTTTTGGTCTAGTAAGCAGAATTCAAGTCTCATAAGATATCCATTCAAATGAGCCCAAAAGTCCATAACTATGGGGTTTCTGAATCTGACTTACTCTATGTGACCAAAACATTTATGCCAAGAAAAATCAGGTTTAATTCATCAGATTTAAACCAATTGCGGTATTTATGTTACATTTTAGGAACTCTTTGGTTTAAGATATAAAACCCATTCCTTGAATAGGGTGCTACAATTAATATTTCATTAAGATCAAAAGAACAAAACTTGTCTTTTATCAAAATGAAAAACATTCAAATTCTTACAAGAAAATGAAAGACAACTCTACAATTAATATAGTCACTAATTTCATTGGGAGTCCCAGACTTTAGTGATTATTTGGCTGTAAGAGATTGGTTTCCTTGACTGGGCCATCGGGAGTCCCGGGCCTTGAGACATCTGGTGTATTGGGCCTTGGGCCCAATTCACAACCGAGAGTTATTGGATATAACTAGCTGTGTGTATGCTTACCAAGTAAAGCTACTTCTGGGTGACGGCCAGTGGCCCACTTTAGATTTAGCTGAACATGGGTCTCAGAATCATTGCATTCTTATGAGGTTAAACAAAGAAATTTTGAATGCAATGCGAGTTTTCTTATAAGTTATTAAGATTACTCTTTTATGAACTAAATAACTAAAACTCTATTTGTCTCTAAATTTCAGTTATGACTAGCACAAACAATCAAAACACTTTCTCGATCCGGTCTGTCCTTGAGAAGGACAAACTGAACGGATCAAATTTCTTGACTTGATCGCGGAACCTGAGGCTAGTCCTCAGGCAAGAGAGAAAGGACTATGTCCTTGAGTGAGCTCTCCCCGTGAGGATCGGGTCCAATGCCTCTCATGCAGTATATAATGCTTGGAATAAGCATTATAATGATGCGGTAGATGTGCGTGGTCTGATATTGGCTACCATGGACTCAGATTTGCTGAAGCAATATGAGAACATGGAGTCGCCAATAGAGATGATCAGCAGCCTGAAATTGAAATTTCAGGAGCAGGTAAGAGTGGAGAGATACCAGTTGGTTAAGTCTCTCACTAGCTGCAAGCTACCAAATGATCATCCAGTGAGTCCTCATGTCAGTAAAATGATGGGTTACATTGATAACCTGAGGAAACTGGATTATCCAGTTAGCCAAGAATTGGCAACTGAGATCATTCTGCAGTCACTGCCGTCAAGCTATGATAAGTTCAAAAGGAACTATATCAAGAAAGGCTTAACGAAGACGCTGACTGAACTGCATGATATGCTCAAGACAGTTGAGCCAAACGTGAAGAGTACCCTGTATAATCTCATGAAGGAGAAGGGTAGGTTTACTAAACCTAGTGCTGACAAGGGTGAAGACAAAGTTGTCCAGATTTTGAATCATGGCAAGCCTGTGTCTTCTGAGCCCGAGTCAGATACATCTTACGTTGGTAAGTGCTGCTACTGTAAAGAGGTTGGGCATTGGAAGAGAGATTGCATTAAATTCATGGAAGATTATGAGGAGTTGAAGTTGATGTATGAGACTACTTCCTCAGGTATTCATGTTATTACTTCAAGTTCTACTTTATAGGTATTGGATACTGGTTGTGGCACTGATATTTGTTATAATATGCAGAGCCTAAACAACAGTTGAACGTTGAAGGAAGGACAAGTGGAACTGCGTGTCTGGAAGGAGTTATGGATGCTGTCTCAGCCGTAGGGTTTTCACTTGTAGATGCCTTTGAGGCTTGGTTTTGTATTAAGTAATTGCTACAATGTACCTGCTTTAAGCAGAGTTGTCTTTCATTTACATTGTAGCAATTACTTAATACAAAACCAAGCCTCATAGGCATCTACAAGTGAAAACCCTACGGCTGAGACAGCATCCATAGCTCCTTCCAGACACGCAGTTCCACTTGTCCTTCCTTCAACGTTCAACTGTTGTTTAGGCTCTGCATATTATAACAAATATCAGTGCCACAACCAGTATCCAATACCTATAAGGTAGAACTTGAAGTAATAACATGAATACCTGAGGAAGTAGTCTCATACATCAACTTCAACTCCTCATAATCTTCCATGAATTTAATGCAATCTCTCTTCCAATGCCCAACCTCTTTACAGTAGCAGCACTTACCAACGTAAGATGTATCTGACTCGGGCTCAGAAGACACAGGCTTGCCATGATTTAAAATCTGGACAACTTTGTCTTCAGAAGCTGGGTAAGATCTTCGTGGTACGACAGGCTCAAGATTTAACGGTGGTACCGGAAAGGAAACGGTCTGCCCTGGAGTTCTTTGTGGATTACTGGAGCAGCTAATGGAGTTCTTCAAGATGGAAAAAAGATCGTAGGAGCGTTTTGGGAAGTGGCGTGTGGCATTGGGAATTGCCTGGAAAGCTGGACTCATGTTGGTTGCGAGTGCAAGAGGACAAAGCGGGTTATTGGAAATGGAAATCCAACGGAAGAGTGTTAGGAAAACACTATGGAGGATTGGCAAGAAGCTGCAAGGAATAGCAAAGGAGCACAAGTCTAATGGGGAAGGAAACCCAAAGGATGGAGTTTGGAAAGCACTACACCTGGATCACAAGGTAGGAGACCTTGAGCTGGGATTCAGATTGGAATCGGTTTGGATATCAGAGTGCGCAGCGGAAGCGTGCCGTTGGAGCATATCAGGAGTTAAGTGGGTCGTTCCCCACCAGCCGGGTAGCCATAATGGACATGGTTAGCCTCAACGCTCACCAAAGATAAGCAAGGATAGCAATCAGGCGAAAGTCGACGCCATAGTGCACGGGAATGAAAACCGTCAAGGTGAATCCATTTGGAAGTGGATGATGCACTGTGGCACGGTAATGGAAACCGTCGAGGAGAATTGGGTTGGGAGCGGAGCATCGCATTCACGACTTAGAACCACTCGAGGTATGAGTGTTGTTTCTAAACATTGGAGACCGACCCTAATGGACATGGGCGGTAGCATAAGGAGTTTGCGTTGAATTCAGGGAGCTGCTAATGGATTGGTACCAAGGAGAAGGACGCTCCAGAGCGTGGTTGCAAATAAGGGGGGGAGAAGCAGTCTTCAGGATTCAAGGACAAGTTCTTTTCAAGCGAGCAAGCAACAAGTCCGGTTTCGGTTCAGTGAAGTTTGTGGAGTGCTGCTGGTAGTGAGTTGCAATGGAGATCCCTCGCCACGGAATTCGGGACGAATTCTTTTCAAGGGGGGGGGGGAGAATTGTAACATACCCATACTGGCCCATTTAAAAAAAATTTGATTAAAAAGAAGAAAGCCCAAGTCCAAGGCCCAAAAGCCCAATTCCTTTCTTAGAAACCCTAGGTATCTCCTTATAAATAGAGCCTCCACCCTATTGAGAAGTCAGAAAAGAGATCTGCAGCGAAGCCATGTCGCTCCGGCGAGCCCCAGCCGTCGAAGCCATCCCGGCGAGCCACCTCCACCCGATCTCCTCTTCTCTTCCATGGATCCCTCTCCCTTCTTCTCTCGGGTTAAGTATTCTCTCTTCTACATCAAATCCTTTCTTTCTATCCTTCTCCTCCTTCAGATCTGATCCCATGTTTTGTTAGATCTGAGATCTAATCTCGTTTCTCAGATCTATCGCTTTTCCAAACGCAGATCTGTGATCGAAGCAATTCCGGACCGTCAGATTGATTCGTGTTTTCCCGTTGAACCGTAAGGAACCACAGAACTTACAATAGGTCGTTGGAAAGCCCTCGATCCCAGATTTCCAGAAAGGTAAGGATCGCCCAAATCTGACTTAGGGTTTGAAAGTTATGATCTGTTTTGTAAAACGGGTCTGTTCTTGACGAACCTATTTCTGGTTTGACTCAATTCAGTTTCTAAAGATCCGGTTTAGTCTGGGTCGGGTCGGGTCGGGTTGGGTTAACCGGTCGGGTTGGGTTAACCGGGACAGGTCGGATTGGGTTAACCGGGTCGGGTCGGGTTAACTGATATGGTTTGGTTAACCGACTTGGTTCGGTTTAATCCGGTTTGGCTGGTTAACTTCAATTGACCATAACTTGACCATCCTTAACCCAACTTAGACGAAACGAATGCCTAAACCACTTCTTTTTCTATCCTCTTTCCAGATCTGATGTCTGTTCGGGCTGAGGAAGCTTCTAAATTACCGTTTTGCCCTCTTATTTGGCTAAGGTGAGGACCGTTGGTTATCTCCCTTACTCTATCTCAATTCCGGACGATAGTCCTCTGTTAATAGCGTTTTTCCTAGGTAGTGTAGGGTAGTTATACACGTGTAATGTGATTGATTGTGGAACGTAGAATGGCTAGGTTATCGCTGAGCCCGAAAACGTTGTTTGTGTGTGATGGATAGGATTGGTTGTTGTGGTAGGGCCCCCGAAAGGGTGTTGTGTGTAGGGATGCGTAGCGGTTTGTGCGCATCCCTTGAGAAGGCGTCGTGGGTCTGACGAACCCCCCAGAAGGAAAAGAAGGATTGTTTGGGCCTACGGGTCGAAGGAAGGGGTCCATGAGTGTGAAAGCACGAGTGGATGTAGATTGCGTGATGAAGCCTCCGGGCCTGTTTGCAAGGTGTTATTAGCTTAGGACTTGTGATTCGTAGTTGTGTAGTGTAAGCAGGATCGCGGAATCCTTAAGTCCGACCTCACTGGGTGATTGTGTTTGAAACAATTACTCAGGCCTCTTCCCTTTTCCATTCTTTTTCCCTCGCAGGTCTGGATGCAGGATTGACTGATCGAGTGACGTTATTGGTGGATTTGAATACGAAGGAGGCGCCGAGATGTATGTCGTGATGTGTGCTGTTGAGGTGTGTGTTGGGGTATATGTTGTGGCGTGCGCCTACAGGGCAGTAGGTACTAATGAGGTGTATTGGGGGTCATCGTCTGTTCAGAGCGTTGTTCAACCAAGCGTGCGAGAGAAATCAAGATGTGGAAACGTTCACCGAAGAGGCTACTGCGGAAGTGTATCAAAGAGTTGCAAGAGTCACAGGAAGTGCTGAGGAGTTGCAAAAGGCATTGGGGAAGCTGCGAGGAGTGCTACAAGAGCTGCAAGAGATCAATGGAAAGACCGGATTGCAAGGAGTGCTACAGGAGCTGAAAGAGGTCGATGGAAAGACCGGATTGCAAGGAGGCCATTTGGAAGTGGCGGTATTCCGACTGGATTAAGCGTCAGGAGTTGCTTGGATCACAAGGAGCAGCAGGAAACTGTCAAAACCTATTCTAAGTATGGAATCTTGGAATCGGTTTGTGACATCAACTTCAATGAGTTATGGACGGCTCGTTGAAGATTGATCAAGCGAGAAGCTGGGTAAGATCTTCGTGGTACGACAGGCTCAAGATTCAACGGTGGTACCGGAAAGGAAACTGTCTGCCCTGGAGTTCTTTGTGGATTACTGGAGCAGCTAATGGAGTTCTTCAAGATGGAAAGAAGATCGTAGGAGCGTTTTGGGAAGTGGCGTGTGGCATTGGGAATTGCCTGGAAAGCTGGACTCATGTTGGTTGCGAGTGCAAGAGGACAAAGCGGGTTATTGGAAATGGAAATCCAACAGAAGAGTGTTAGGAAAACACTATGGAGGATTGACAAGAAGCTACAAGGAATAGCAAAGGAGCACAAGTCTAATAGGGAAGGAAACCCAAAGGATGGAGTTTGGAAAGCACTACACCTGGATCACAAGGTAGGAGACCTTGAGCTGGGATTCAGATTGGAATCGGTTTGGATATCAGAGTGCACAGCGGAAGCGTGGCATTGGAGCATATCAGGAGTTAAGTGGGTCGTTCCCCACCAGCCGGGTAGCCATAATGTACATGGTTAGCCTCATCGCTCACCAAAGATAAGCAAGGATAGCAATCAGGCGAAAGTCGACGCCATAGTGCACGGGAATGAAAACCGTCAAGGTGAATCCATTTGGAAGTGGATGATGCACTGTGGCACGGTAATGGAAACCGTCGAGGAGAATATGGTTGGGAGCGGAGCATCGCATTCAAGACTTAGAACCACTCGAGGGATGAGTGTTGTTTCTAAACATTGGAGACCGACCCTAATGGACATGGGCGGTAGCATAAGGCGTTTGCGTTGCATTCAGGGAGCTGCTAATGGATTGGTACCAAGGAGAAGGACGCTCCAGAGCGTGGTTGCAAATAAGGGGGGGGAGAAGTAGTCTTCAGGATTCAATGACAAGTTCTTTTCAAGCGAGCAAGCAACAAGTCCGGTTTCGGTTCAGTGAAGTTTGTGGAGTGTTGCTGGTAGTGAGTTGCAATGGAGATCCCTCGCCACGGAATTCGGGACGAATTCTTTTCAAGGGGGGGGGGGTGGGGGGAATTGTAACATACCCATACTGGCCCATTTAAAAAAAATTTGATTAAAAAGAAGAAAGACCAAGTCCAAGGCCCAAATGCCCAATTCTTTTCTTGGAAACCCTAGGTATTTCCTTATAAATAGAGCCTCCACCCTATTGAGAAGTCAGAAAAGAGATCTGCAGCGAAGCCATGTCGCTCCGGCGAGCCCCAGCCGTCGAAGCCATCCCGGCGAGCCACCTCCACCCGATCTCCTCTTCTCTTCCATGGATCCCTCTCCCTTCTTCTCTCGGGTTAAGTATTCTCTCTTCTACATCAAATCGTTTCTTTCTATCCTTCTCCTCCTTCAGATCTGATCCCCTGTTGTGTTAGATCTGAGATCTAATCTCGTTTCTCAGATCTATCGCTTTTCCAAACGCAGATCTGTGATCGAAGCAATTTCGGACCGTCAGATTGATTCGTGTTTTCCCGTTGAACCGTAAGGAACCACAGAACTTACAATAGGTCGTTGGAAAGCCCTCGATCCCAGATTTCCAGAAAGGTAAGGATCGCCCAAATCTGACTTAGGGTTTGAAAGTTATGATCTGTTTTGTAAAACGGGTCTGTTCTTGACGAACCTATTTCTGGTTTGACTCAATTCAGTTTCTAAAGATCCGGTTTAGTCTGGGTCGGGTCGGGTTGACCGGGTCGGGTCGGGTTGGGTTAACCGGTCGGGTTGGGTTAACCGGGACAGGTCGGATTGGGTTAACCGGGTCGGGTCGGGTTAACTGATATGGTTTGGTTAACCGACTTGGTTTGGTTTAATGCGGTTTGGCTGGTTAACTTCAATTGACCATAACTTGACCATCCTTAACCCAACTTAGACGAAACGAATGCCTAAACCACTTCTTTTTCTATCCTCTTTCCAGATCTGATGTCTGTTCGGGCTGAGGAAGCTTCTAAATTACCGTTTTGCCCTCTTATTTGGCTAAGGTGAGGACCGTTGGTTATCTCCCTTACTCTATCTCAATTCCGGACGATAGTCCTCTGTTAATAGCGTCTTTCCTAGGTAGTGTAGGGTAGTTATACACGTGTAATGTGATTGATTGTGGAACGTAGAACGGCTAGGTTATCGCTGAGCCCGAAAATGTTGTTTGTGTGTGATGGATATGATTGGTAGTTGTGGATGTAGATTGCGTGGTGAAGCCTCCGGGCCTGTTTGCAAGGTTTTATTAGCTTAGGACTTGTGATCCGTAGTTGTGTAGTGTAAGCGGGATCGCGGAATCCTTAAGTCCGACCTCACTGGGTGATTGTGTTTGAAACAATTACTCAGGCCTCTTCCCTTTTCCATTCTTTCTCCCTCGCAGGTCCGGATGCAGGATTGACTGATCGAGTGACGTTATTGGTGGATTTGAATACGAAGGAGGTGCATGGGACCTGGGACAAGTTGAGTTGGCGTCCCGGTTGGACCGAATCCGGTTCAGCGGGCGTCCTAATGCCGCGTCTCCGGTTCGCCGGGAGACGGGTGTTACATTCTGACTTCTCCCTTTTTCTCTCCCTTCACTATCACTACAAGAAAAAACTATAAATATTCACGGATTTATTTGTGGCTATGGATCTTATTTCGTAGCTATTTAGTCATAACCACGGATAGCAACGAAAATATTTTGTGGCTATAGGTTCGTAGCTATCAGCCAATCGTGATAATTCGTTGCTACGCTTCTATGGATAGCCACAAATTATGTTGTGGCTATATATAGCCACGAACAACAAGAACTTATTTTCATATCTATAAAAACCACGAATATTCACGAACTTAACCGTGGATAATACTATGAAATAGCCACAAATTATATGTGGCTATCTTGGCCATAGTATTAAAAAAATAAAAAAATTATACAAATAATAAAATTAAATTTGTACATACATATATAAATATATATACGTATATACAGATAATATATAAATTATTGACGCCTCTGCTCAACAATGCCGCCTCTGTTCACCGCGGCCGACGCTCCACAACCACCGTCGACGCTCCAAAAACCACTGCCGACGCTCCACAGACAGCTGCCACCGCTGCTCCAGAGACAGTCGACGTCTCTGTATCTCTGAACCGGTAGAGCGAGTAACGATTGGGCTATGGAATCGGATTTTCGCCTCCCCTGCACGACATCATCGTCTCTAAATGAAGCTCCGGTGACGAGTGGCATGACCCGAAGCCACCTCGACAACCCGTCTCTAGAGCCGAAGCCACTTCCTCATCCCTCATCGTCTTCCGGCGCTCGTCAGTGACGATTTGTCCCTCTCAATGAAGCTCTGACGACTCCTCCTTTGCCCAAACCCAAGGCTCCGACGGCTCCTCTTCTGATTCACCAACGATTCATCACGATTACGTAGGCTCCGACGATGAAGACAGTGAAGAGAACTCAGATCTCTCTTTTTGGGGTAAATGATCTCTTTTTCTCAAACGGCGCATGGGTGAAGAGAAGGAAATAGGTTTAGGAGATGCAGGAAAAAGAAAAAAAAAAGAAAAAAAAAATATCTTATGATTGGGGTTTAAGATCAGATATTGATCTAAGGGCTGATATTAGTGATCCATGTAATATGAATTTCAACCAATAAGAAGACATCTGTTGATTTAATTCATATATAATAACTAAAATTGTTTTAAAAATAATAAATTAGCTAAAACTAAATTTTCAGAAATATTAAGTTTGAAAATATAACATATAAAAACTTTAAAATTGTTAAACTAAAAAAAGTATAAAATAATATATAAAATATTAGTAAATATGAATATATGTAGTAATTAAATTAGTGTAAAATATTTTTTGATATGTTATAGTATTTAAAACATTAGTAAACATAAGTAAATATTTTTCTTTTATAAGTATTGAATATTAGTTTTGGATATGTTATAGTATTTAAATTTTTTTATTAATTAGAGTTTTGGTTGTTTAGGATTTAGGGGTTTATGATTAAGGTTTATGATATAGGGTTTAAAGGGTTGTTTTTAGGGTTTGAAAGTAATGCATATGGAAAATAATTTTCCTTTATAAGTGTTGAATATTAGTTTTGTATATGTTATAGTATTTAAATTTTATTAATTAGAGTTTTGGTTATACTTTAGAGTTTAGGGTTTGTTTAGGGTTTAGGGTTTTATATATTAGTTTTATGTATTAGTCTTAATTTGGATATATGTTATATTTGTATTTTGATTTTGTAGTTTATGATTAAGAGTTTAAGGTTAGAGTTTGCTTATGGTTTAGTGTATAAGGGTTTGAAGGATCATATTTAAGGTTTTAAATTAATTAAAGTTTGAAAATAGTATATTTGCCAATAAATTTGTTTATAAGTTTTGAATCATAATTAGATATATTGTATTTAAAGTTTTAGTTTTTAGATTTTTGGTTATAGTTTAAGGTTTTATATATATGGTTTAATTAATTTAGGATATGAATATTGTGGTATTGGATTTCAAAATAATAGTTTTATGTATATATAATTAATGGTTTGTATTTTGATTTTAAGAGTTTAAGGTTTAGAGGTTGGGGTTTTAGGGTATATTTATGGTTTAGGGTTTTGAATAGCCACAGATAAAATCATCGCTATCCGTGGCTATTTCGCAATTCGTGGCTAAATATCCACAAATAGCCATAAAAATGTTTGTGACTAAGTATCCACGAATAATGTCGTAGCAGTTTGTGGCTAAACTGTTCTCCGATAATTGCATGGCTATTTATGGCTAAATTAGCCACAAATAGCTATAATTTCAAACCGTGGCTAGGTAGCCACAAAACCTTTTGTGTCTAGTCGTGGTTGTGTTCTTCCACGACTATTTTGTGGCTATTCGTGGCTAAATATCCAAGGATAGCCACGACTAACATTTCGTGGCTGAAAAAAATAGCCACGACCAATTCATGACAAAGTCGTGGCTATTTACATTTTTTTTTTTGTAGTGTATCTCCACTACAATGGAATCAATTCCTACTCACATAATTCTCTACAGTCCTTTCTCTTTTAAGGACTTAAATTAATAGGTCATAAAACACTGTTCAAAAGCGTATTTGAATCATAGACAAGCTAAAGCTAAAGCAGAATTATAAGGTTCTAAACCTTTGAAATCAAACCATGAACTACATGTGCTCCCAAAAGGCTCATGAATAATATTCATACTATAGCTTCTGAGAAACCTCCTCCCAAATTGTATCAATTCCCCCCTCTTTTTGAGATAGTGCAATCCCCTCATCCTGAATCTTTGGGTGATAAACTAAAGAAGGTGGCATACAAGACTCTTAATAGGTTAGCCCCTCCTTCTGAAACAAACTCAGATGTTTGAAGAATAGTCATACTAGATGAGGTTTTTCCACCGTGGTCTGAAATGCACGCAAAGTTTATAGTTGGTTACTTATGAGGCAAAACCCGCCACTCGGATTGGATCAAAGTGTGGTATCGCATATGTGGGGGAAAGGCCAAAAGATTGAAATTCATCTCTTCACTGCAGGAAGGAAAATGCTTGCTAGGATCCCAAATCAGTTCACTGGGTACAAAGTAATTCAAAAATATGATCTGGCACATTGACACTACCATGTTTCATGTGGCTTCTTGGCTAGCTGACTCCTCCAACTTAGCTCCTTACTTGGAGAACATCTTGATTTGGGCTCATCTAAAGGGAGTTCCTTTCGACTTGATGCACTATGAAGGTCTTATAAGATAGCGGTTGAAATTGAAGAGCCAAATGAAATAGACAATTGGACAAAAAAAACACTCATAAATAGATGTGTTGCCCATGTGAAAGTTGAAGTCAATCTCATTTAAGTGCTTCCCTCAACTATTGAATTACATAGACAGAACAGTAAAGTATTCTAGGTTCAAATGGAATACTCGTGGGTTCCTTTCTCATAATCCAACTGCAAATAACTTGGCCACATCATTCAAAGCTGCCCAAGAATCTCCCAAGTTTGGGTTCCTATCCCCAAAAAAGAATTATGCTTAGACAGATAATAAGCAGAAACCTCTAGGGGAAATCAAAAACTCATCAAACTCGGCAACTTGGGTTCAAGTAACTGATATATCATGGTTTATATGGCTTTTCACCATGATATATGTCTTTATTATCGAGTCTTTTATTGTGTTTTGGAGTCTTTTAGAGTGTTTTACATGTTTAGGTACGTTTGGAGCATATTTGGACATTATGGCGCATTCTAGAGCTATTTGGAGAGGTCATGCGAGAAGAAGAAATCATAGGAGATAACAAAGCACAACATCGATCGGCAAAGCCTTAGCATCGATCGACACAGGTCGTGATCAGATGATTCTCGCCGAGTTAATGAAGATTTTGGATATTTGCGCTTGGCCAAGAAGTTTTTCATAATTAAAAAGAAGTCCAAAACGTGTTTAGACCATTATATTAGGGGTTTTAAGCCATTGTTTTATGCTACGCTTTACTTATGAGAGATTGGGAGATTTTGGGGCTGGTCTTGTACTCGACAGAGAAGAGATTTCGAACCCCTGTTTTTCTATCCCTTTTATTTTATTTGGATTTCTATTGATCATGTTTATTGTTATGATTGCCGTGTCTGAGTATTTTCCAGTTAGGTCTAGGGATTCTCATCAGGGATTTCATGGAATATTAGGTTAATAAATCTATAGGGATTCATAACTTTTAGTTCTTCATCTAGGGTTGTTCTTAATGCTTAATCTGAATTAGCTACCCAGATTTATGATGTTAGGTTGATTTTCGCAACGACAATTGATTAATTAGCTAGAAAGAATCTAGATGAGAAATTGATCTATTCGCAAAGAAATTTGGCTTAGGAAAATTGTGAACGAAAGAACGTGAGATTAATGCATATTTAGGATCTTTAGAACTCACAACGAAAGTTGGTTTGCTAGGTTGCTACACATAGATAATACTCGCAAAGAAAGTTGGCTTCTTATACTTCGGTGATTCCATTTCTAGAACCGTACTTAATTTGATCCCGATTGATTTGTTAGTCTAATTTCCTGAGAACTCCCTTGACCTGGCGCTTCGCTAGATTGATTACAACCGTTTGATTTACTTTCTTGCATTGTTTACTGCTTATTCTCTGCTGCTGCTTAGCTTAATTCGACATTCTATAATCTATCGTAAGATTCTTTAGTCTCTGTGGATTCGACCCCTATATACTACTAGTCACGTCTGTGCACTTGCAGTGTAGCTCTAGGGATTCAAACTCGAGCAAGTCAAGTTTTTTTTGCCGTTTCCGGGGACTCTTTTGAGTCTTCGATAGATTTGAGTTTAGAATTTAAACTAGATTTTTCGTTTTTATTTTACTAATTATTCTTACGTTTTGTTTCTTTTCTTGCGTGCAAGTTCGACAAAGAACAGCTGCATCGATCGACACCCACTTGGCATCGATCGACACCCCCGCGATCTGCATCGATTGACGCTCTCCTAGCGTCGGTCGACACACTTTGCATGAACGAAACAGTTCATGCCTGATCGCACACTAAGGAGTAATCCGGACAAGGAGCTCGTGAATCTCGAACTTGAGGAGCTTGCAAGGTTAGAAAGGACGAACAAAAAAGCTCAAAAATCGGTTCAGATGGCTAACGCAAATGCTGTGATCCTAATTCGAGATGAACATGGTGTTCTGAGAGATAGAGAGAACTCAGTCTGCAATGAGATTGGTCAGAGACTTGATGCTGATGGGAATGTGATTGTTCAGGATATTATTCAGCCTGAGCAGAATGAAGGGGCTCAAGGTGGACAGGAAAATCCATGAGCTGAAGAGCCGCCTAGAGCACTTAATCCTCCAGCTGGGAGGATACTTGTTGATTACAACATGCCTGATGTGTTCTATGCTAACAGGTCTGCGATTGTACATCTTGCTTTTACACCGAATGACTTTGAGCTGAAGACTTCTTACTATACACTTGTGGGACAGCACCTCTTTCATTGACTCCCACATGAGCATCATATGGATCACAAAGGGAATTTTGAGTCTTTGGTTACTAGAATGAAGCATAATGGAGTGAGCTATGACTTCCTGTACTGCAAGCTTTTCCCTCACTCTCTTGGAGGAGAAGCTGCAAATTGGCTGAAGCAGATTCCACATGGGACTCTAACTACTTGGGATGCAGTTAAGAGGAAGTTTCTGAGGCACTTTTATGATGATGCTAGATCTGATCAGCTGAGAGAGGATCTTATACAGTTCAAACAGAGATCTACAGAGCCTTTGAAAGCAGCATGGGTAAGGTTTAAGATGTACCAGAGAGATTGCCCTCATCATGGTTTCTCTGAAGTTCAGGTTCTGGGCATTTTCTTCAGAGGAGTTGATTTGTGGTATCATATGGCTTTGGATACTGCTAACAATGGAAATTTCAATACCAAATCTCCAGAGCAAACTAAGGATCTGATTGAGAACTTGGTGTGTAGCAATATCACTAAGAATGCATTAAGAACAACTTAGGCAAAGAACTAGCAGATATAAATCTCTACAGATTAAGCATTAAGAACAACTTAGGCAAAGAACTAGCAGATATAAATCTCTACAGATTAATTAAACTATAATTCTCTGAAATCCCTAATGAGAATCCTTCAACCTAACAGGTGATCTACTCAGACATATTCATCGAGACAGAAGATATCATACGTAGAAAACCAAATATCATATAATCAAATAAGAACTGGGGTTCAAAATCAAGTCTCTTTCGAGATCAGGATCAGCCCCTCAGGCTCTCTGAAATAAAATAAAACTAAAGTAAAGCGTGTCAAAGCGTAGCCTAAACATTGGCTTAAAAACTCTATTTATAACCTAAAACACGTTTTGGGGCTTCTTTGTAAATATCAGGAACTTCTGGGCAGAATTGCAACGTCATCATTCTTCATCAAACCGTCGTTTGGCCCATCTCGCTGGTGCATCGATCGATGCTAGGCGTGCAACGATCGACACCTTTCTCTGTTTCGGACAGTGAACTCTATCTCTCGGCCAAATACTCCAATTAGCTCCAGAAAGTGCCAAAATCACCAAATATGCTCCAAATGTGCTTGTACCTAATAAACACCTGAAAAGACTCTAAAACGTAGTAAAAGACTCGATAAATAACACATATACCATGGTTAAAAGCCCTAAAATCCATGGTATATCATGTACATTGGACACATTCCATGGATGCACATGAGGTAATAGGGGTCTGTACCACTCCTGCAGCCACTTCGGAGCTACTAGCTCATCCTCAGTTTATCTCATTTTTCTTTTTTACTTTAAGGAAGGGGAGAAGGGAACCATACTTGGACATGTTTACAAGCTGTGTCAGAACTAACAGAGGAATCCGACTCAAAGTATACCAAGCCCTTAGGTGAGAAAAGTAAGTCAAAATTAGGGGTGAAGTCAGTAAAGGATCCTCTGAATACCTGAAGTGATATGGGTGTCCTCAGTAGGCTGATCTGCATTGGGTTTTCTAATAGTCATAGATTGATCTGCAAGCTCATCCCAACGGTTACTTAAGTTCCTGCGAGTGTGGTGATCTCCTCAAAAATTCATTGTTTCTTACTCAAACTATTTTGACTCGATAAAACAGACACAAAAGACTCAACTGACTCTAAGAAAAGAAAAAGAATATGTCAGTACCACCTCCCCCACCTTTGAAACACATTGTCCCCAGTGGTGTCAAGCTCAGGATTGGTAAAAGAAAGAAAAATGTGATGGGATGTGTTGGGTTCTGTCGATTTTAAACTATCTCGCAACTTCATCGATCGTTGCTCAGGAACGCGATGATCGTTGCATTGCGATTTGCGATTTGTGTCGATCGTCACTCAGGACAGTGACGATCGTTGCAATGCGTTAGTCCTCATGAGATGATCGATACACAGGACCGTGTCGATCGTTGCATTGCGATTTTGTCGGATTAGTTATCAGTCAGCAGTTAGTTCGTGAAAAAAATATCAAACCTGAAAGCTGTAAACACCACAAACAAGCAAAATCAAAGCAACAAATGATCATAGAACAAGCACATCATCCCAAAACATAGTACCAACAAGACTCAAAAGAAAAATGAAAGAGAAAAGTGAAAAATGCAGAACCGAAAGTGAGGGAAACAATAGCTCATATCTCTCATCACTCAGACTCATCATCAGTCCCATCATATGGATCAGAACCACTGCTCTGCGCAGGGGTAGGAGAACGCTGGCGACGTCTAGGATCAGGCTGATGGACTTGTGGCTGACTTCTACAAGTGCAGCCATGCATCCACTCCCACATCCTCTGTAACCGACCATCCACATGCTCACGCCAGTCGTCCTCAGACATCTCACAGACGCTCATCGATGGTGCAGGATAGGGGCCAATATCAGCAGCAGTAGGGGCAGAAGAAGAGGAAGCTCGCGAAGAAGGCTCACCAAGAGGATGGGCCATCGTAGTTACTCTGCGCTGATCGTTCCTAGGAGGCTCAAAGCTCAAGGAATCCAATGTATCGATCCTAGTCAGATCAGCAACTGGAAGCTCCACACCACGCTTTTGCAAGCGTGTGTCATAGTAAACCCAGAGACGATCCTCCTTCATCCATGTGGCACTCTTCATATGACTCAAGTCCATGTACATCTCTATGGTGTCACGCTCTCTGCCCTCCAAAGGGATCCTGCAGTGTCGAAAAATCGGTGTAAACAAGCTCCCTACAATCTCTGTACTCGCCCCATCAAAAGCCTTCTTCGTCAGTGAGCACAAGTGCTCAGCAAATACAGCTCCTAAGTACAACTCAGGTGCATGATCTCTCAAATCAGTACCAGCAAACAAGGTCCTCAAACCAATGTAAAGTATCTGCAGCTCATTCTTCCTCATCTTATTTGCTTCAGCCTTGGCTAACAGTGTGTAACCCAAGATGTATCGCAAGACCGGATGCCTAACATATATCTGCTTCGAAGTCCTCGAATCGTATCGCCCATTACCAAAATACTCCCAAAAGAACTAAGTACTCACTACATCCCAATCAAGAGTGATGGAGCATCGAGTAGGCGCGATACTGAATCCATATATACGGCAGATGTCCAGAAGCAGAATGCAATACCTTGCTCCCAGACACAAGAACGTGAAAGTGCCCTCTGCAGCTCTCCTGCGAATCAGATCCGTGTAACAGACTCTACAAGTGGCCAACAACTGCCTCACCAGATCCGTATATAGCTCGTAATAAATCATAGGAATCGTCCCTAACCCAATATCCTGAACCAAAGAGTGCACCTCCTTATCGATTCCCATGATCCTGCAGGTCCGATAGTCAGCAAACTTGGTGGGCTCATTAGACATCTCTAACCAACCGTTGTAGAGCAACATGTCGTAGTCATCCCAATGCTCTGAGATCGGTCTATCAGTGAACTATGCAGTCTTAATCAAATCCTTGGGCGCAAGTGCCCACTCTGTCTCCGTTGGAATCCTATCACTCTCTCCCATAGGCCAAGGAAACTATTTGGCCTCACGGTCTCTCTCATATGGAGTAGGTGGTGATGAGGCTCGTGTAAACCACTCATCGGGAGGAGGAGAAGCATCTGCAGCAGCTGGAGTAGCTCGGCTCCGCTTGCGAGGAGCTGCACGAGGAGGCATCTGCAATCAAAGACACAAGAACAATCTTGTAATTAAGCCAAGGCTCTAAGATCATCAAATGCTACTAAATCAGTGCACATCATCAAAAGAAGCAATATAAGCAGCTAATTCACGTCTTAAGTTCTGTCAAATTCGCGCAAATTACAAGTCCCATCACTAAAATAAATTTTTCAGAAACTTGCAAAATCGAACATGAAAACTACTTAGGGACCTTCATTCCACTACCCAACAACTTCAATCAGTGGTATATCATCATGAAATTGAAAATCAGAGGCCAAAATCGAACCTTTCTTCCTTAGAGCCGACTCTGAAAATTTGAGTTTAAGAGAACATACCTTATAATCGGCTCAAATTGGTTACAGATATGGATAGAGGATGAAAATCCGCTCAGGTTAGGCACTTGAATCGTTATAATCGAGCAAGAAATGAGTGAGTTACGAGTGAGGTGATTTTAGGGTTCTTCGGCGAGAGAGACGAAATGAGGAAGAAGGAAGAAGAAGAAGAGTTCAAGCAAACTTACCTGCACATGACTGCATCGATCGACACAGGATGTGCAACGATCGTTGCATATCGTGATTGGTCAGACCGAAATTGAACCAATTCGATTTTCGGTTAAAGCTCACGTACCTTTGATTTCAATTTTAACCAGGTGCGTCAATCGATGCACATGACCGCAACGATCGACACACGGCGACTTCACTCCTTCGTATAATTCTCCATGCAACGATTGCTGCACAGGACCGCAGCGATCGTCACAAAGCGATTTCTCCTTCGTCCGATATCCATCTGCATCGATCGTTGCACAGGACCGCAACAATCGACTGTTGGAATTATGTCCAGTAATCTCTGTACTGTCTCTAGAAAGTAAGAGTATGTCAATGATCAGACATAAGTCATATAATACTGGGGGTCATGATGGCTTGCTAGAGTCCGCTCATGATCTATAAATCATGGATTTATTGCCTTTATTATATGATCCCATATGGGTCACACGCCTAAGCTAACAGGAAAATGTGTAGGAACGGTTTAGCAGAAGTACGGTAAAAGTGCTAGGCATTTACTGTACTAAGAGAGACTAAAGGGCCTGATTAAATCCAAGGGATTTAATCAGACTGAGAATTGGGCCCAAAAGCCCATAAGAACTGGACAAGGGTTTTAATAAATAAAACTTGCCCTAGCTCTAATTTTTCAAAAAAAGCCTCTGCGCCACCTCTCTCTTTCTTCTGCGCCTCCCACCAGCTGGTCTAGCAGCCAATTTCCTGTGCGTGCGTGTGTGAGCCTTTGGAGGAACTATCTCTTGGTGGTTCTGCTGATCTCTGACCCGTACCTCCTCTTTCCGCTGCATAAACAAGGTAACAGGTGAGATCTATTATGTTTCTAATCAAGAGAACCTAGATCTGCATGTTTAGTAGGATGAATCAATCTGAGAATTGAATCAGGAGACACTAAACGATCCAACAGTGGTATCAGAGCCATTGGTTCTGTTAGTTTTTCTTGTTTAGAATCATGTTTAGGATTGTTTAAGAAGTGTTTTGAATCAATCTACTGATAAGAGAAAACACTTAAGAAACAAAGAATTAAAACCTAAACAGACAAGAAATCGCATGATCCAATCTATATTGAATTGGTTGCGTCGGAGTGTGGTCGAACCGCACGTCCGGATCGAATAGACGCACGGACCGATTGATGGATCGAGTCGCGTGGTCGAGTCGATCGCGGGATGCATGATCGAGCCGATCGCATACATTGATCGCGGATCGATGGTATGGATCGATGCTTGCATCGCGTCCTGCCTGTCCCGCGTGACCGAGAGCCGAGTCTCGACCCGGGCTGTCCCGATCGCTCGGCGATTGCGTGAAGCCACCGACCCGAGCTCGTCCGATCACGCAGTCCCGTCCCGTCCAGCTAGCGTCCCGATCGCGTGAGGCTCGGCCGTCCCGATCGTGGATCGCACGCTTGCGGCTGGTCAATTGTGATCGAGGAGCTAGGTCACGACCGTAATCGGTTCGTGACCAATCGGTTCGGTTCGGTTTTAAAAACTGATTAAAAAATTAATCGTCACGGTTTAATAAACAGACTTAATAAATTCATTAAGTTCTGGTTAAACCGGGATAAGAAATCCAAAGTCGAAAAATTGGATTTAGTGCCTAAACCAGTGGTTTTCTAATTTGATTTGGTTGGACCAAATAAATTGAGAAAATCCGGTTTAGTAAATAACCGGTTGACAATTGTGGTCATCGTAGTAATTAATTTTGGTTAGACCAATTTTAATGAACCAGACCGGTTATGTCATTTAATTGGGCAATTGGGTTATGTCTTGGACATGGACCAATTCTTGGGCCTCGGGCCAAGAAGTTAAAACAATTGGGCCAGTTATTTGAGTTTTTTTCTTCAGATTTAATTTAAAATTTATTTAAATAAAATTTCAAATCGATTTTAAATTAATCTTTTTCAAAATCTGAAATTAGAAAGTTTCTTAAATTAGAAGTTTCTAGATTTGCATGTTTTGGATTTTAGGAAATTTCTATATTTAGAAAGTTTCCAATTTTAGGAAGTTTCCAATTTTAGAAAGTTTCCAAAATTAGTAGGTTTCCCAAAAAGGAAAGTTTCCCAAAATAGTAATCTTCTGTTTTGGGATGAAATTTTAATAAACCTACAAACCTCAAATAATATCAAGCGTTGAATGTCTTGTCCAGTCTATGTCAGCTGTCGAAGCCCATTCAATTGTACTCATGGCCTTACAGTGTGAGGGTGTCTACTTTTGCGTGGGTAAGACGGTTTGTGATTCATAAATGTCATTGGGAGTCCCAGATATTAGTGATTACATGACTGTATAGTCTGGTTTTCTTGACTAGGCCATCGGGAGTCCCGGGCCTTGAGACATCAGAGTGGATTGGGCCTCGGGCCCAGATTCACAACCAAGAGTTATATCACGGATATAATTAGCCGACTTAGGGCTTACCGATATAAGCTAAGGTTGGGTGACGGCCAGTGGCCCACTTTGATCTTAGTTATATGTGGATCTTGGAATCATTATATTCTATTGAGGGTAACTGATGTTATTGAATATAATGCGAGATTAATCATATTAAGTATAATGCGAGATTAATCATATTGAACATATTAACTAAAATCCTTTTATCTTAAATTTCAGTTATGACTAGCACAAACAATCAAAACACTTTCTCGATCCGGTCTGTCCTTGAGATGGACAAACTGAACGGATCAAATTTCTTGACTTGGTCGCGGAACCTGAGGCTAGTCCTCAGACAGGAGAGAAAGGACTATGTCCTTGAGAGAGCTCTCCCCGTGAGGATCGGGTCCAATGCTTCTCATGCAGTATATAATGCTTGGAATAAGCATTATAATGATACGGTAGATGTGCGTGGTCTGATATTGGCTACCATGGACTCAGATTTGCTGAAGCAATATGAGAACATGGAGTCGCCAATAGAGATGATCAGCAGCCTGAAATCGAAATTTCAGGAGCAGATAAGAGTGGAGAGATACCAGTTGGTTAAGTCTCTCACTAGCTGCAAGCTACCAGATAATCATCCAGTGAGTCCTCATGTCAGTAAAATGATGGGTTACATTGATAACCTGAGGAAACTGGATTATCCAGTTAGCCAAGAATTGGCAACTGAGATCATTCTGCAGTCACTGCCGTCAAGCTATGATAAGTTCAGAAGGAACTATATCAAGAAAGGCTTAACGAAGACGCTGACTGAACTGCATGATATGCTCAAGACAGTTGAGCCAAACGTGAAGAGTACCCAGTATAATCTCATAATAGAGAAGGGTGGGTTTATTAAACCTAGTACTGACAAGGGCGAAGACAAAGTTGTCCAGATTTTGAATCATGGCAAGCGTGTGTCTTCTGAGCCCAAGTCAGATACCTCTTACGTTGGTAAGTGCTGCTACTGTAAAGAGACAGGGCATTGGAAGAGAGATTGCATTAAATTCATGGAAGATGATGAGGAGTTGAAGTTGATGTATGAGACTACTTCCTCAGGTATTCATGTTATTACTTCAAGTTCTACCTTAAAGGTATTGGATACTGGTTGTGGCACTGATATTTGTTGTAATATGCAGAGCCAAAGCAACAGTAGAACGTTGAAGGAAGGACAAGTGGATCTACATGTCTGGAAGGAGCTATGGACGCTGCCTCAGCCATAGGGTTTTCACTTGTAGATGCCTTTGAGGCTTGGTTTTGTATTAAGTAATTGCTACAATGTACCTGCTTTAAGCAGAGTTGTCTTTCATTTTCTTGTAAGAATTTGAATGTTTTTCATTTTGATAAAAGACAAGTTTTGTTCTTTTGATCTTAATGAAATATTAATTGTAGCACCCTATTCAAGGAATGGGTTTTATATCTTAAACCAAAGAGTGCCTAAATGTAACATAAATACCGAATTGGTTTAAATCTGATGAATTAAACCTGATTTTTCTTGGCATAAAAGTCTTGGTAACATAGAGTGAGTCGGATTCAGAAACCCCATAGTTATGGACTTTTGGGCTCATTTGATCGGATATCTTATGAGACTTGAATTCTGCTTACTGGACCAAAAGACTAAAGGGCCCATCTTAGCCGAGCTAGAGAAAAGCCCAAAGGCTTATTGGACCTTGAACATACTCATGTATGAGGCCCGATGAGCAGTAATGCCAGAGAAAATTTCCTATACTTCATTATCTTTACTGATTACTTCAGTGAGTATGATTGTGTTCATTTGATGAGACACGAGTCAGAATTCTTTGAAATGATCAAAGAGTTCCAGAATGAGGTATAAAATCTGAGTGACTGAAGTATTGAGACTCTGGATTAGATCACGAGTGAGAATACTTAAGTCATTGATGGTGTGATCATCTAAATGAGTGTGAAGTCGTTTCACAGCTCATTTCTCCTGAAAACCTGGAGGTGTTTCTGTGAGAAAGAATCAGATCTTATTAGAAATGATTAAAGATGAGTCACATGAATCTTCCATGATATTCTTTAAGAATAACGCTCTAGAAATATCTAAGTTTACGCTGAAATAGTTCCACCAATATCAGTTGAAAGACACCACGTAAATGTGGATTGGAATCGATCCAAATTCGTCTTTACTGAGTATTTGTAGTTGAGCTACTTCGCTGGTTGTCCTAGGGAAACCAAGGCTTGTTATCTTTTACGTCCATTCTGTTTTCAAGAAGGGAAGTTACTTTCCAAGAAGAACAGTGGGAGTAAAAGTATAACTCGAAGAAATTCGAGAAATACAGGAGGCTGCTCAACCTGTTGAGGGAGAGCAACGGATGGATTTACAGATTTCTGTAGAATCTACACCTGTAGAGCCTGAAGTTCGCAGATATGAAAGAATCAGTCACTAATCCGAGAGTGAATTCTCGTCATTAGTTGAACCTGATGATCATTGGAAGTTCGCATGATCTGATGATCATTGAAAGCGACGAATCTGCGAAACTCAAAGAAGCGAAAGTGAGCCCGGAATCCGGAAAAATTACATTTTGTGTAAGTTAGCTTCATCGATCCATTCATGGATGGAAGCAAACATATCGGAGTTGGAATCTTCGTTCTGTTGAAGTAGTCAAGGTTTTGACTTAAACAGGAACGAAATGGAACTGTGCGTTTACTAAAAGATAAGTGGGAGCAATATTGCATTTCTCATAGTGTATGTCGATGACATACTGATTCTCGGATATAACGTCCCAATGCTGCAGTCGGTAAAGGACTGGCTTGGGAGTTGGTTTTATGATTGACATGGGTAAAGCCACGTATGTTCTTGGATTTTGGATCTAAAGATAGAGATCCAAAAGAGCTGGTAGGACAATGTCAGGATTCTCAAATTGACAAAGTCCTACACGTTTTCAGCAATCCAAGAAGGGTTTTATGCCAATGTCACATGGCTTACGTTAAGCAAGAAACAGTATCCTACGATATCTGCTGAGCTTGAATGCATGGATGAGATTCCATATGCGTCGGCAATTGGATCTATCATATATGCCATGACACGTACTTGTTTTGATGTTGCTTTAATGTTAAGCAAGACAAGTAAAAGACCAGTCAAATCCAGCAAAGAATCACTGGATTGCCGTAAAGAATATCCTAAAGTATTTGAAGAATACTAAGGATAAGTTCTTGATTTACGGAGAAAGTGAGGTGCTACGAGTCGGTAGAGTCTGAAAGGCATGCTTCCAACGGACAAAGATGATTTCCGGTCACAGTCCGGTTATATCTTGTGTCTATCTGGCGGTGCAAGGCATTGTTGCTGACTCCATGACTTAAGCTGAACATTTCGCAGCTTGAGAAGCGGCGAAAGAGGTTGTTTGGAAAGAAGAGTTCGTCACTGAACTTGATGTGATTCCCAGCATAGATGAGACTAGCTGCACATCAGAGGTCCAAACACCTTGAGGATAGGTATAACCTATTCCGTGAGATAAATGACAGAGGTGTTAAGTAGATCAGCAAGTTTCAACGAATGAAAACGTTGCTAATCTATTAACGAAGCCACTCCTTAGGCCTAAGCACGAGTCGCGGACTGTTGCTGTAGGATAAGTGAGATTAAGATGTAGTCTTAATTTCAGTGGGAGTTAATAAAGGGCTTTATTTAGTTATTGATATGTTCTTGTAAAACATTTTATGATGTTTAATGAAATTATTATTTCAAGATTATTTTAACTGTGATGAAATAATCGTTCCAAAATGATATAAACCATTTTATAGGTCATCGAAGTAAGTGACTTGATCTTGAGTCATCAAAGTCATTTAGCTTGATCATGAGACCCTATATTTGATAGATGGCTTATATCATCCTGTCTCTAGTCGAAGGTTGTTGAAATTGGAACACCAACAACCGTGTGAGACTAGATTGGTATGTGACTTATGACAAAGTCTCAGGATGTCATAGATGCACGGCATCAAAGTCAATACATAGGTGTATGTTGGGGTACATACGACCGGACAAGACCCGATTATAAGAACTCTTCAGGATATTTATATTTGTGTCATAAGAGATTCTTACTACGACTATAGAGTATAGTCCTTAGACCTGAGTTCGCATGCATGTGACTGCATATGAACTAATGCGCTTTGATCATTGTCTAATGCTGTCGTTAAGCGATAGTTATAAGGACCTTGATTGGGTGTATTATGAAATGAGTAGTTTACAGTGATGGAACAAGACGGGATTTGTCCCTCCAATATAAATGGAGTGAATATCTCTAGGCCAATCGGAGATTTGAATACTGGAAAATGCATGGCCATGCTCAAACGGACTTTCCCGAGTCGTTTGGATTGTCAGTATCAAATCAGAGTCCGATGAACAAGATTAGGCTTTATAAGGATGACACTAATCTTGCCTTATGACTAATCGAGATATTGAGACAAAAGGATTATGAATACAGAGATTCCAGTTCAAGTGGGAGATTGTTGGAATTATGTCCAGTAATCTCTGTACTGTCTCTAGAAAGTAAGAGTATGTCAATGATCAGACATAAGTCATATAATACTGGGGGTCATGATGGCTTGCTAGAGTCCGCTCATGATCTATAAATCATGGATTTATTGCCTTTATTATATGATCCCATATGGGTCACACGCCTAAGCTAACAGGAAAATGTGTAGGAACGGTTTAGCAGAAGTACGGTAAAAGTGCTAGGCATTTACTGTACTAAGAGAGACTAAAGGGCCTGATTAAATCCAAGGGATTTAATCAGACTGAGAATTGGGCCCAAAAGCCCATAAGAACTGGACAAGGGTTTTAATAAATAAAACTTGCCCTAGCTCTAATTTTTCAAAAAAAGCCTCTGCGCCACCTCTCTCTTTCTTCTGCGCCTCCCACCAGCTGGTCTAGCAGCCAATTTCCTGTGCGTGCGTGTGTGAGCCTTTGGAGGAACTATCTCTTGGTGGTTCTGCTGATCTCTGACCCGTACCTCCTCTTTCCGCTGCATAAACAAGGTAACAGGTGAGATCTATTATGTTTCTAATCAAGAGAACCTAGATCTGCATGTTTAGTAGGATGAATCAATCTGAGAATTGAATCAGGAGACACTAAACGATCCAACATCGACACAGTTCCCAGACTTCGTATTCTGCAGACAAAACAAACCAAAAACGAAAAGAAAACGTAAAGTCCTAACAAAAACACCAATTTGAGTATATACAAACTTATCAGTGGATTGCCTTCCACTCAGCGCTCCTTTAACGTCACTAGCTTGACGTTTCTGTGAATCAGGCAAAGGGTGCATCATCCAGAGGCAGAATCTGACCTCTTGGAATCTCGGCCTTAGCCCAATAATGCTTCATCCTCTGTCCATTTAACAATGAATTATTTACCTTCCTGACTGATCAGAACAACAGCTCCGTAGGGGCGAACCCCCTTGATCGTGAAAGGACCAGACCACCTAGATCGCAGCTTACCTGGAAACAATTGCAAACGAGACTTATACAAAAGTACCTGATCATTAGGCTCAAATTGTCTGGAGACAATATTCTTGTCATGGTAAGCCTTAGTCCTCTCCTTACACAGCTTTGAGTTCTCATAAGAATGATGCCTAATCTCATCCAACTCATTAAGCTGCACTAATCTCCTCTCAGCTGCAGGCTTAAGATCAGAGTTCATCTACTTCACAGCCCATGCTGCCTTATGCTTAAGCTCAACTGGAAGATGGCAGGCTTTTCCATACAGTAGATGAAACGGAGTAGTCCCAAGTGGCATCTTGAACGCAGTCCTATAGGCCCACAATGCATCATCAAGCTTCGCAGACCAATCCTTGCTTGTCTTCCCAACTGTCTTCTCCAAGATCTCCTTGATATGTTTGTTAGAGACCTCAACTTGTCCACTAGTCTGAGGATGATAAGGAGTAGCAATTCGATGATGAACTACATGCTTATGTAGCAGCTTCTCAAAGACCTTATTAATGAAATGAGATCCTCCATCACTGATCACAATCTGAGGTACTTCAAATCTTGGGAAATGATGGCCTTAACAACTTAAAAACCACCGAAGAGTCATTGGTTGGAATAGCTATTGCTTCCACCCACTTAGACACAGAGTCCACAACAACCAAAATGAACTTATTCCCATAGGATGAGGGAAAAGGACCCATGAAATCAATGCCCCGGCAATCGAAAACCTCAACCTCAAGAATAAAATTCTGAGGCATCTCATGCTTCTTACTGATTTTCCCTCTCCTTTGACAGGCATCGCATGGAGAGACGAAAGAATGAGCGTCTCTGAACATCGTAGGCCACCAGAAACCTGCTTGCAGAACCTTAGAAACAGTCTTAAAAGTAGCAAAGTGTCTAACATAGTCTGATCCATGGCAGTGAAATAGAACATTTGGAACATCTGATTCTGCAATGCATCTTCTGTAAAGTCCATCCGAACAGTGCTTATAGAGATAAGGATCATCCCAATAGTATCACCTCAGCTCTCTAAAGAAATTCTTCTTAGCATACCCCTTCATCTCATCTGGTTCAGTCTCTGCAGCTAGATAATTAGAAATATCCGCAAACCAGGGTCGATTGGTCGTCGAAATAGAATGAACATCAAATTTGTAGTGTCCAATTTGAACCTTTAAAGTTTCTGGGCTCGTAGGCGCTCTGCATCGATCGACGCACAGGTCCGCGTCGATCGCTGCTCTCCCGATACGTGCATCGATCGTTGCCGAGGTGGCATCGATCGACGCAGTGCGCTGAATCCGACAATTTTGCATCTTCTTGTCTAAATCCGTCTAAAATACTGTCTCAATCAGATTGACGTTCTCCTCATGAAATAATTCATCAATAAGGACGTCTTCTTCAACCCTAATCTGTGACAGATGGTCAGCAACTTCGTTTTTAACTCCTTTCTTGTCCTTCACCTCAATATCAAACTCCTGAAGCAACATAATCCATCTCAAAAATCTTGGCTTAGCATCCTTCTTCTGCATCAGATACTTCAGGGCTGAATGATCAGTGTGTACAATTACTTTAGAACCAAAAAAAGATAGGGCCGAAAATTCTCAAAGGCAAAGACAACTGCCAACAACTCCTTCTCTGTAGTGGCATAGTTTCTCTGCGCATCATCTAGTGTTCTGCTAGCATAGTAAATAGCATGAAGCTTCTTGTCTTTCTTCTGCCCCAGAACAGCTCGTACAGCATAATCGCTCTCATCGCACATAACCTCAAAAGGTAAATCCCAATCCGGTGGCTGCACTATAGGAGCACTCACTAACGCTTGCTTGATCTGTTAAAATGCAATCTGACAATCTGCAGTGAACTCAAACTTGGCATCCTTACATAGCAAAGCAGTTAGTGGTGTAGCAATCTTACTGAAATCCTTGATGAACCTCCTATGGAACCCAGCCTGTCCAAGAAATCTCCTCACAGAATTCACAGAATCAGGTGCCTGAAGGCTGGTCATAACCTCAATCTTAGTGCGGTCTACTTTGATCCCTGCTCCAGACACTTTATGCCCAAGAACAATGCCATCTCTGACCATGAAATGACACTTCTCCCAATTAAGAACCAAGTGCTTCTCCTCACATCTAGCTAGCACTTTGCATTCATTGTCCAAACACTCATGATAAGATGATTCGTAGACAGAAAAGTTATCCATAAACACCTCCATAAATTCCTCAATCATATCAGTAAAAATGGACATCATACATCTCTGAAAGGTGGCTGGTGCATTACAAAGTCCAAAAGGCATCCTGCGGTATGCAAAAGTGCCATACGAAAAATTAAAAGTGGTCTTTCCCTGATCCTCTGGATGGATGGGAATCTGAAAGAACCCTGAATATCCATCGAGGAAGCAATAGTAAGGGTGATTAGCTAACCTCTCCAGCATCTGATCGATAAAAGGCAAAGGGAAATGATCCTTCCTGGTCGCAGCATTGAGCTTCCTATAGCCTATGCACATCCGATGTCCAGTCACAGTCCATGTAGGAATCAACTCGTCCTTCTCATTCTTCACTACAATAACACCAGCTTTCTTAGGCTCTACATGAATTGGACTGACCCAATCGCTGTCAAAAATCGGATAGATGATCCCAGCAACCAGTAGCTTCATGATCTCCTTCTTTACTACCTCCTTAAGCTTAGGATTCAGCCTCCTCTGATGCTCAACGTCTTAGACTCATCCTCAAGATGTATCCTATGCATGCACAGCTCCAGAGAGATACCTGAAATGTCATCAAGAGAATAGCCAAGAGTCTTGCGATACTTGCACAGCTTGCTTAGCAGTAAAGTGACCTCTACGTTGTTCAAATTAGCATTGACAATCACTGGATATGTCGAATTAGGTCCAAGAAACGCGTACCTTAGCCCAAATGAAAGTTGTTTCAGCTCAATTTTCGGGGCTTTTTCTTATGCCCAGTCGCTCACGATCTGCATCGATCGATGAACAGGTTGTGTCGATCCATGCAATGGCTCGGCAGACACATCCAATTGCATCACTTGCTCAATAGAATCCATTAGCCTCGCATAAAAAATTGCAGGCTCGCCTTGCAGATGTTCAAGCTCCATAATATAGCCTCAGTAAAGCTCTCTCCAGTGGATCCTCAGCATGTGTCTTGTTAAAGAAATCCGCGGCTAAATCACTGAGAGTAGCAACATAAAATGTATGTCCGTCGATGGTTGGTCTCTTCACCAGCTTGTCCATATCAAAACTCATTTTCAGATCACCCATATTCAGAATTATCGTTCCTCTCTTGCAGTCAATCATAGCACCAGCAATAGCTAAGAATGGTATACCCAAAATCAATGGATCCCTTGGTTCCTCTCCATACTGCAAAACCACAAAGTCAGTAGGAATCACATAGTTACCAATCGTGATTGGTACATCTTCCAGCACCCCTTCAGAAATCTTGACTGTTTTGTCAGCTAGGACTAATGAGATCCTAGTAGGCATAAGTCAGTCATCCCAAGCCTCTCAGCAACATAATAAGGCATAAGGTTCACACTAGAACCAAGACCACACAGAGATCTCTCAAATCTGTCCTTGTAGATACCACAATCCAACACAAAGCTCCCTGGATCTTTCAACTTCTCTGGAATTCTGCCCTGAATCACTGCACTACATACTTATGTGATCATCATTACACTCTCCTCATCAGTCAAGTTACCAGCAAGTAAGTCCTTATGACACCTTCTCATAACATGAGTAGTCTGTAGAGAATCAATCAAAGGTACTTCAATCAACACCGTTTTCATGATCTCCTTGCATTTAGCTACCTGCCTCTCAAACTTAGACTTCCTGGGATTCTTAGGAAAGGGAACCTTAGGCTTATAGATCCTTTCGTCAACCTTTTTCTGTGCTTTTGTGTTTGAACTCTCGGGGATCGCTTTGCGTCGATCGACACCTGAGTTGTGTTGATCGATGCTAGGCGATTTCATCACGACCTCAGCGTCGAGCTTCGGCTTAGTTTGCTCATTCACGATCTGTGTCTATCAATGCTGGGGTGCATCGGTCGACACAGTGATATATCATGGTTTTTACTAGTTTTAGACCATGATATAAGTGTGTTTTAGTGTCTTGTTGTGTTCTTTTAGAGTCTTTTACAGGTACAATCAGGTTTGGAGCATATTTGGTGATTATGGCACTTTTTGGAGATTTTTGGAGTGTTTGGCCGAGAGATAGAGTTCACTGTCCGAAACAGAGTAATGCGTCGATCGATGCACTCTAGCACCGATCGTTGCACCAGCGAGATGGGCCGAAACTCGACGGTTTATGAAGAGTCAAGATATTGCACTCTGATCCAGAAGTTCCTGATATTTACAAAGAAGCCCCTAGCCGAGATTAGACCTATATAATTAAGTTTTTGGTGTTTTAATTAACCAGGCATTCATAACTAAGAGCAGAGGATTTTTAGAGCTTTTGGGGCTGATCTGAACCTTTACTTCATCTGTATTTGGAGAAGATTTCGAACCCCTTTAATTCTTTATCTTTTATGCAATTTATTCTTCATATGATTATGTTTTCATTATCTATGTCTGAGTAGATTCCTTGTTAGGTTTAGGGTTTCTCACATAGGATTTCATGGCTTGCTAGACTTGTTTAATTCAGTTAAGGATTTATAACTATATCTGTTCTTCATTCTAATTGTGCTTAAAGCTAGTTCTAACCTGATCAATTAGAATCTAGATCCTAGGTTGCTAAATACGACACGGAAGTGTGGTTTAAGAATCTGAACTAATTAGGTTGAGCAATTAAACTTCTCGCAAACGAAAGTTTGGTTTAGGATAATTGTGAACATATCAAACTTGGAATTAATGCTATTTTGATCTGTTAGTTCCCGCAAACGAAAGTTTGGTTTGCTGCACTTAGACTTAGAGAATTATCGCAAAGGAATTTGGTTAATTCTATATTTGTGTTTTGAGTTCTAGAACTGTGCTTAATTAGATCCTTGCTGAATGAACTGTCTGCTTGTCTGATTTCCTGAGAACGCCCTAGACTTAGCGCTCTTAATAACTTGCTTTCACAACCAACAATTTCTGCTTTCTGTTTACTTTCTCGCATTGCTTTTATTTCAATCACATTGCTTTCTTCCTAGTTAATTTCCTGTTCTTGAGCTATTGAATACCAGAGTCCCTGTGGATTCGATACCTATATACTACAACTACTGAACTGTGCACTTGCAGTTAGATATAGGATTAAAACCTGACCCTATCAAGTTTTTGGCGCCGTTGCCGGGGACTCTAACAGTCTTCGATAGCTTAGAACCTAGGGTTTTACTAGGATTTTTCGTTTTCTTTTCGTTTTTGTTTTTGTTTTTGTTTTTTTTAGTTACTGATTTTTGTCTGTTTTTCTCTTTGTCGCAGGTACCAATTTCGCACTGCGTCGATCGTTGCACCCTTGCACCGATCGTCACTAGGCGATTCTGAGATTGAACCGATCGTTGCACTGATAGCATCGATCGTTGCTGGACGATTACAGACAGTTTATGCAGACGCAGAAAACTAGAAGTAATCCGAACTCGAGCTTAGTTAATCTCGGACTTGAAGAACTTGGACGTCTAGAGAGAACCAACAGAAGAGAAAGAAGAGAAAGGATGGTGCGAGAACATTTGATTCTAGAACGCGATGCTCAAGGTACTCTGAGGGACCGAGATAATAATCCATACAATGCTGCTTTTCAAAGGGTTGATGCTGAAGGGAATGTCATCCCTGATCCTCCTGAGCAACATCAACAGGAGCAGAACCAGGGTCAAGGACAGGCCAAGGGTAGAGAGATGGTTGTACGTGAGAGGACTTTAGCTTACTACAACAGACCGGATGAGTATCATGCAAACCGGTCAGCTTTAGTGCTTCCTGCTTTTGAGAGAAATGATTTTGAGATCAAAACCATCTACTACTCGCTGATGAGACAGAATGCATTTCATGGTTACCCAACGGAGCAGCCTATGGATCACATTGATTCGTTTGAGGACATAGTCATTGGCATGAAGTATGATGGAGTCTGCCCGAACTATCTGTTCCTTAAGCTCTTTCCGCACAGTCTTGCTGGAGACGCTAGTGCATGGCTAAAGCAGCTGACACCTGCTCAGTATACTACTTGGGCAGCCTTGAAGAGTGAGTTCCTGCGTCACTTCTATGATGATGCGCGCTCAGACCAATCCAGACATGACATACTCACCTTTTCTCAAGGAGCTGTGGAGCCTTTAAAGACTGCCTGGATGAGATTTAAGCAGTATCAGCGTGACTGCCCACACCATGGATTCACTGAGGTTCAGTTGATTGGTATCTTCTTCAGAGGCATAGATCTTCCATACCAGTCTGCACTGGATAACTCCAGTAATGCTAACTTCAACACCAGGACTCCTACACAGGCTAAGCAGTTGATTGAGAACCTAATAGGCAGCAACAGTTGCAAGACTATGGATGAGAGGAGGAAGAAATCTGGTGGAAGTGTAGAGAATTCTGACATAGCTGATATTAGATCTAGGCTAGACACAGTTTGCAATCTCCTAGCAGGTAAGAAAGCTGTCCACTTTGCCCAGAATGTAGAGGTAATTCAAACTGAGGAGGACACTCAGGAAGAATATGTGAATTACATAGGAGGTTCTGGATTCCAAGGTAATAGATTTGGTAATCAACAGGGAAACATATTCTTCAATGGAGGACAGAAAAATGCTTTCAAGAGCAACTCATCTAATTCTGGACAGACTAGTGGTTTTCAGAAGACCTTTGGACAAGGTACTCAGAGGACCTATGGATCTTCATCTTATCAGACTCCTCCTGCACCTACAGCTCATGAGAGTAGAATGGAAGCTATGATGGAACAACTAATGCAGAGTCAAACCAAGATTTATGTGGACTGCAACAAGAAGTTAGATGCTGTCTATGAAGACCTCAATGGGAAGTTTGAGTCCCTGAACACTCACATGAAGCAGTTGGATACTCAGGTGAACCAGATTTCCAGCTCAATAAAGGGAAAAGGACTAGCAGACACTCATATTAAGGCCTGGTCTGTGTACGTTAATGATGGATCTCACCTAGGTGAAAAATTTGAGCTAAGTACAGCTGAATTGGTGAAGGAAGAAGAAATCCCGGATTTTGGTGAAAAACTCTCGGGTGGAAATTGCAGCATTGCAACGATCGACACACACTTAGTGTCGATCGATGCACGTCGGGAACAAATAGATTCCCTGAGTGATGATGGTATTGATGCAGATTTAGAGCTTGATGGCTTATTCTCTGGAGTCTCTGAGATCTCTCAACATGAGATTTATGCGCAGATTTTTAGACAACACTCCTCAGTGTCTGAAGTGATTAAGCAGGAAATTGAAGAGCTTAAGAAGCTAGAGGAGATTGGTGAAGAATTGGAAGAAATTCCATCTTCTGATGATCCACCTTATCATCCATGTGTGCAGAGGTATTTGAACAAGATGCTGCCTCTAGATGAAGAGCTGAGAGACTGGGTGATTATAGTTCCTCAGCATATTAGTGATGTTCTGTTGACCAAGATCCCGAAGAAGTTGCATGATCCTGGAGTCTTTGTGCTTGATTGTTCTATCTTTGAGGATAGTTTCAGGCGTTCTCTGTGTGACTTAGGAGCTGCTGGAAGTTTGATGCCATACTCTATGGCAGAGAAGCTGGGTATGCTAGATTTTACTCCTACTAGGACCTCTCTTGTCCTAGCTGATCAGTCCATACGAGTTCCTGAAGGACTCCTTATGGACATCCCGGTGAGAGTTGAAAACTATTTAGTTCCAACAGACTTCCTAGTGCTGAGATATGACTGTGATCCGGATGAAGCATTGCTGCTTGGAAGACCATTTTTGGCTACAACAGGAGCGGTAATTGATGTTAGGAATAGCCTGATAGACCTCCATCTGGGAGATGAGCCGCTGCGTTATGAGATGGATAAGCTGCGTAGACCACTGATAGATGGGCATACATTCACCATAAGGGATGCAGACGATGAGCAGCCTGATGACACTGTGATTATAGATCCTGGAGCACATTTTACTCCATCTTTTCTTGGACATGAGCATTCTGCAACAGCCTACTCGCCACCTTGGATGAGGAGACTTGGACATAGACAGAAAAAGTCTCTGTCAGGATCTCCTGGTGCCTGAAAAATCTTGTCCGTCCGGTCAAGCTATTGACCTTAAACAAGCGCTGGGTGGGAGGCAACCCACCATTAAGTACTGGTGTTTTTCTACTTAATTTTTGGTGTTTTTGTTAGGATTTTACGTTTGTCTTTTTTTCTGGTGAGTTTATGATTGCAGGTCTCGGATAGATTTGCAGTGCGTCTCGGATAGATTCTGTGTCGATCGTCACAACACGATCGGAATCGCATTGCAGCGATCGTTGCGGTCATGAGCAACGATCAACCATACACGAAAATCGCCAAGTAACGGTCGATGCAATTAGTGCAACGATCGATGCCTGAGCGACAGAGGTAAACCCGACAGAACTCAACAAAACCTTAACAATTTTTATTTCTTTTTACCGATCCTTCGCTTGACACTATTGGGGACAGTGTGTCTTAAGTGTGGGGGAGGTGCTATGACTTATATCTTTCTGTTTTCTTAAGAGTCAGTCCATTTTTCAAAAAAATTTGTTTTATTGAGTTAAAATTGTTTAAGTAAGAAACTATGATTTTCTGAGAAGATTTACAAGACTTGCAGGAACTTAAGTAACCATTGGGATGAAGTTGCAGGATCTATCTCTGACTATTAGAAAACCCAGACACAGATCAACCTACTGGGAACACCCACATCACTTCAGGTATCAGAGGATCCTTTTACTGACTTCAATTTATTACTGACTTAGATTTCTCACCTAAGGGCTTGGTATACTTTGTGTCGGATTCCCTGTTAGTTCTGACACAGCCTGTCAACCTATCCTATTTAGTTCCCTTCTCCCCTTCTATAAAGTAAAAAAAAAAAAGAAGATAATAAACCGAGGATGAGTTAGTAACTCCGAAGTGGTCATGAGAATAGTAGCAAACACTATTATCTCTTATGCATCCATGGAATGTGTCCAAAGTACACCCCATAACGGGAAGAACACTGATAAAAAAAATAAAATGATACCCAATGTGGGAAAAATCAGTTGTTAAAGAAGGGAAAAGAGAAGAAAGGGACTAGAGTATGGTGGTCTAGAGCTGATAAGGTAAGAATCCATGTGCCCTTTGATCGATACTCCTTAGGTGAGACCGCACTTAAATACTTGCAGAAGTCAGTAGGGAGAATTTGAATGCTTGAATGTGATTGTGGAGTTTACTTAGGACAGTTGCTAAGTGTGGGTGTGATTGATTCTTTCAGTGGTTTACTAAGGGCAATCTGAGTATTGTAGCTTCTAGGATGAAATGAGTTTCTGAAGAGTTTTCAAACCTCTTCACCAAGCTTTAGTTCTCTGTTTTGCTTGAGGGCAAGCAAAGGCTAAGTGTGGGGGAGTTGATATATCATTGTTTTTACTAGTTTTAGACCATGATATAAGTGTGTTTTAGTGTTTTTTTGTGTTCTTTTAGAGTCTTTTACAGGTACAATCAGGTTTGGAGCATATTTGGTGATTATGGCACTTTTTGGAGATTTTTGGAGTGTTTGGCCGAGAGATAGAGTTCACTGTCCGAAACAGAGTAATGCGTCGATCGATGCACTCTAGCACCGATCGTTGCACCAGCGAGATGGGGCGAAACTCGGCGGTTTATGAAGAGTCAAGATATTGCACTCTGATCCAGAAGTTCCTGATATTTACAAAGAAGCCCCTGGCCGAGATTAAACCTATATAATTAAGTTTTTGGTGTTTTAATTAACCAGGCATTCATAATTAAGAGCAGAGGATTTTTAGAGCTTTTGGGGCTGATCTGAACCTTTACTTCATCTGTATTTGGAGAAGATTTCGAACCCCTTTAATTCTTTATCTTTTATGCAATTTATTCTTCATATGATTATGTTTTCATTATCTATGTCTGAGTAGATTCCTTGTTAGGTTTAGGGTTTCTCACATAGGATTTCATGGCTTGCTAGACTTGTTTAATTCAGTTAAGGATTCATAACTATATCCGTTCTTCAATCTAATTGTGCTTAAAGCTAGTTCTAACCTGATCATTTAGAATCTAGATCCTAGGTTGCTAAATACGACACGGAAGTGTGGTTTAGGAATCTGAACTAATTAGGTTGAGCAATTAAACTTCTCGCAAACGAAAGTTTGTTTTAGGATAATTGTGAACATATCAAACTTGGAATTAATGCTAGTTTAATCTGTTAGTTCTCGCAAACAAAAGTTTGGTTTGCTGCACTTAGACTTAGAGAATTATCGCAAAGGAATTTGGTTAATTCTATATCTGTGTTTTGAGTTCTAGAACTGTGCTTAATTAGATCCTTTCTGAATGAACTGTCTGCTTGTCTGATTTCCTGAGAACGCCCTAGACTTAGCGCTCTTAATAACTTGCTTTCACAACCAACAATTTCTGCTTTCTGTTTACTTTCTTGCATTGCTTTTATTTTAATCACATTGCTTTCTTCCTAGTTAATTTCCTGTTCTTGAGCTATTGAATACCAGATCCCTGTGGATTCGATACCTATATACTACAACTACTGAACTGTGCACTTGCAGTTAGATATAGGATTAAAACCTGACCCTATCACATAGTGCGAAACTTACGGATCTCATCTTCCATCTCCTCTATCTCAACGATTTCCTCCAAACTCAACGGCTTTTTCTGACCATGAACAAGCTCCTTACCACTTCTCAATGTCACTGCATTGCACTGGTACTTGGTATTAGCATCATTTCGTCCCGGAAGAGATCCATCTGGCCTCTTAGCAGACCCAACAGTCTGCGCAACCTAAACTTCCAATTTCTTCACATGAGAGCTTATGGCATCTATCTTCCTATTAAGATCGAAATACAGAGAATCCATTTTTCCATTAAAATCTATTGTACTCTTCTGCTGTCCTTCCAGAAGCTGCTCCAACAGTCCCATCATCTTATCATTCTGCTCATTTTGAGGAGGAGCAGGTTGATAGGATGAAGATCCATAGTTCCTTGTGAAACTGTTAGTGTTGTTTCCAGGGCTGCTAGTACTCTGATAAGGCTTCTGAACCTGAGGCTTAGGAGTGAAATTAAAGAAGTTTTGATTACCTGTGAAGGTACTTCTTTGTCCCATTCCATTGTAGCCACCTCTGCCTTGCTGATTTCCAAATTTGTTCCCCTAAAAACCAGTCCCACCAACATAATTATCATCCTCTTCATCGCAGCCATCTTCAGCCTCAAACTGTTCAATATCTTGAGCAAAGTGAACACTCTTCTTTTCAACCAGAAGACTATGAACAGAATCAATCTTCTTGTTCATCTCAGCTATCTGTGAACTATCAGCTTTGCCACCATATTTCTTCCTCTCCATATCAGCATTCTTGGCACTATTACTAGTAACCAAGTTCTCAATAAGCTCCCTAGCTTCCTCTGGAGAATTAGTGTTAAAGTTCCTATTACTTGCAGCATCCAGAGCCATTTGATACCACAAATAAACACCTCTGAAGAAAATGCCCAGCAGATGAACCTCAGAGAAGCCATGATGAGGGCAACCTCTCTGATACATCCCGAATCTCACCCAAGATGCCTTCAAAGGCTATGTAGATCCCTGCTTAAAGGTCAAGAGATCCTGTCTAAGCTGATTGGTTCTAGCATCATAATAGAATGTCGCAGAAACTTCATCTTCACTGCATCCCAAGTAGTCAGAGTCCCATGTGGAATCTGCTTCAGCCAAGCAGCAACTTCTCCTCCAAGAGAGTGAGGAAAAAGCTTGCAGTGTAAGTAGTCATAGCTCATTCCATTGTTCTTCATCCCAATGACTAAAGACTCAAAGTCTTCTATGTGATCCATCGGCTGCTCATGTGGAAGTCCGCAGAAAACATGTTGTCCCACAAGTGTGTAATACGAGGTCTTCAGCTCGAAATCATTACGCGGAAACGCATGAGGAACAATCGCAGACCTGTAGGAATTTCTAGCAGTTCTAATCAGGATTAGCAACCCTAGTCTGAATTCCGAGCCTAGGATCTAAGGTTCATATAATTGAATCTATGGGATCTCAGATTTACCTGTTGATTTGCAGCAGAAGTATTAGCAGATAATCGAGATCACCAAGCGCCTCAAATGCTGCGCCTCTACTGGTATCCACACGCACACAAACTGGACCGCAGGGATGCTAGTGCCTTACAGAGATCTAATCTCCAGAGAGGTATCTTTCTATGTTCTGGTGGCTGTGAATTAGGTTAGAATTAAGTTTAGGTCGACCATATATCTTATATACGTCGGCTTAAACCACAACGGAATTAACCAACGATTAAACCGTATTAATCTGGTTAATCCGCGAGTTGCATCGATCGATGCACTAACTGCAACGATCGACACTGCCCCAGAATATTGATATCGAATACACATCAAATATGCATTCGCTGAATTATTACATTAATGATCAACCTCGTCTTTAACGCCCAGTTTGCTTAGGTGTGTGACCCTGTAGGATCATATAACACTAGCAATGAGTTCTCAACTCATTGATCATAAGTGGCTTCTAGCAAAGCGTTATGACTACCTAGTGTTATGTGATTGTCTCATCTCGACTATACGACTTTCACTTAGATCAAGTACAATAGATTTCAGGACATTCCCAACAAGACCTATTGGCGTAAAACTCATCTGGGCGATTGTAATCCGCTAGTGTCCTCCTAACGGGAGGCTCAGGTGCTCTAGGTGGGGCTTCTGGTTGTGGATTTCCTTGTCCACCTTCTTCTCCTCCACCTTGAGCTTCTTGCTCATGCTGAGCAACCTGCTGCTCAATCACATTACCATCAACATCTAACCTCTGTCCCTGAGCATTGTAAGGATTGTTCTGCGAGTCTCTCAGAACACCTTCAGCATCTTGAATCAAAATCAATGGTGCAGGATTCACGTTAGCCATCTTCACTGGTCTCTGAGATTTCATGTTCGTTCTTTCCAACCTTGCAAGTTCCTCAATTTACAAGTTTCTTGTCCGGATAACTTTTGATCGCGCGATTAGGCATAAACCGTCAGCAACGTCAAGCGTCGATCGATGCACAGGGCCGCAACGATCGATTCAGTTCGAGAATCGCCTTGTGTCGATCGATACAAAAGATGCATCGATCGATGCAAATGCGCAAGACCTGCAACACGCAAAGACAGAGAGAAAAACAGAAAATTAGTAACCAAAAACAAAAACAAAAAACCTAGTCTAAACCCTAGATTCCAATCTATCGAAGACTCAAAAGACTCCCCGAAAATGGCGCCAAAAACTTGATATGCTCATAGTTTAATTTTGTAAGTTAACACTGCAAATGCACAGGACAATTGTAGTATCTAGGGGTTGAACCACAGAGACTCAAGAAATCTTACGATAGACTATAGAATTCAAGTTAAGCTAGGCGATGCAAATCAAAAATAATAAAAACTAAGAAGAAAGTAAATCAGTAGCAAATTCGGTTTTGTTTCACAAGTACTAAAAGCGCTAAGTCGAGGGAGTTCTCAGGAAATCAAGACAAGCAGATCAATTATCAGTGAGGATCAAATTAAGCTCGGTTCTAGAACTCAAACAGAAAATTAGACTTAACCAACTTTCGTTGCGATAATTCTCTAAGTCTAATTAGCAGAAACCCAAATTCTTTTGCAATTCCTAACAAATTAAACTAGGCTTAAGTGCAGGTTCTATTTGTTCACAATTCAATTAAACCAAATTTCTTTGCAGATAATTAAATTGCTCAACCTAAATAGTTCAGATTCTAAATCACACTTTCATGTCAATTTATAAGCCTAATGTCTAGATTCTAAGTGATCAGATTAAAAATTAGTAATAAGAACAATCCAGGTTGAAGAAATAATAAGGTTGTGAATCCTTAACTGATAAATTAATCTAGCAAGTCATGAAATCCCTAATGAGAATCCCTAAACCTAACTATGAATCTACTAAGACATGATCAATGAAACAAAAATCAATGAATAAATAGATTGCATATAAATAAAGAGTAGAGAAACAAAGAGGTTCGAAATCTTCTCCAAAAGCAGTACAAGAACGTTCAGCCTCAAGCTCTCTCTCTCAATAGCTAATAGTATGAATGTGTGTCCTAAAAAAACACCAAAAATCTAATTATAAAGTGCTAATCACATCTGGGGCTCTTTTCGTAAATACTGGAACTTTTGGGGCAAAATTGCAAATCTCCAAAGTGTTCATTAATGTGCTGGCGCGGGACGCATCGATCGATGCCAAGGATGCAACGATTGATGCATCGGTCGATCATACTTGGTGAAATCAGCTCTTACGGCTTTAGCTCCCAATTTTGCCCAAAATCGTCCAATATCTCCCAAAATCCCCCAAACGTGCATGTACCTAATAAACACATGTAATAACTCGAAAGACACTACAAAAGACTCTAAAACACACCAATATCATGGCTTAAAACAGGTAAAAACCATGATATATCACTCACGCGCGCCGCTTTCCTTTTGCCACCTTGAACTATATTTAACCAAGTTTGTTTGGGCCGAGTTGAGGGAATGTTCCGGTCTCGGGCCAAAGCTATCTTGCGCTTTCCATATTAGGCCGACCTAAATTCCTGAATGGGCCTTTTTGGGAAAGGTGTTAATCTTGACTGCAACACTATTTTCTGACTATTCAATCCAGCGTAGAGAAGGTTGATCGGTGGTTTCTTGCAGTCCAGATTAAATAGATGTTTGATTGACAATCCGGAAGTTGAAGTGTTTTATTTGCTTTGCCTCTTGAAGCGGATTGTAAGAGAAGGAACGTTTTATCCCAGTTATGATTTGGTGGAATAGCAAAACGGTGTGCCATAAATTAGATACTGGCTAAATAAATGAGCATTAAAAGAAAGGTGGGATTGCGGTTCAACACTTGCAACTCATTGGAGGCATGACAGATCTGTTTGGAGTCCCCCAATCGAGGATCTGATGATGAGTTGGACATTTCTTGAGAGTGAATAGCCAGGCCATGAATCTTTGCTATGGGACACCCCTAGTGTCCCAGATGATCTTATGCAAAGGTACTATATCATTTCTTTCCTTTAGCATATTTTAACACATGGGAGTGATTCACATCCGGTAACCACTCAATGAATATTGAACAAAATCAAAGTTAAAGTGGTGAGATAATCATGGATTTGAACATGATTTTCTAACCTCGCATTGTTGGACAATAAGGAGGCTAAGGTAGAGCCAATGCAATTCCTTGTCATGAGTTCCCCCTAGGAAGTCATATATTCGCCCAGATGGGAAGACAGTTCCTGCCTTCCCCTAGCACTAAGGAAATCCACAGCTAAATGGCTTCCCTTATTTTAGAATTTTGTTGGCCTGCCATGAGTATTTTAGTGTTTTTTTTTATTCCTGAAGTTGCTCAGGTTATCACCCATGATCTCTCATTTGAAGCACGCAATTCATATCTAACCAGAGCTAAAGAAAAGGAGCCATATGAGCCTAAGGGTACAATCCTTGTTCCAGATAAATATATCACGCAAACCTAAACCCCCCTTCTCATTTGCTAAGGTTGTAGTATTCCACGCTATTCTGGTTGTGTATCTTCCTTCTACATTTCCTTTCCACAATAATGCACCACATTAATAATTTATCTTTTGTAAGCGTTTTTGGGCATGACGAAGGATCTACACCAGAAATTTGGGATTCCAACTATTATAGTGTTTATAAGTTGTACCATACCCACGAAGGAGAGAGATCTAGTTGACCAAGTAGTAAGACGACCTTTGATTATTGGAGTAAAGGCTCGCAATCCAGCATGGAGAGCTTCTTTGAGCATATGGGAATTCCAAGGTAGCAATAGGGAAGTTTCCAAGCTTTAGACTAGACGATCTTTTCAATATGATCAATTTCATGTTAAGGTAGGCCAGAGGACTAAAACGATATTTTGGAGAAACTTAGCGCCATTCCAGATATAGCCTCAAAATCTCTCGGAACTTGTAGGATATTTTGGATCGATTGAGAGCTTCCGTCCGCAAAGATGAGTAGATCGTCGGTGTAACACAAGTGAGTGAGTTAAGAATTCTTACACATTACATGATAGCTAAAAAAATTTGTTTGCTGCTCTGTTCAAAAGCATAGAGAGGTAGTTCATTGCAATGACAAAGAGATAGGGAGAAAAAGGATCACCCTATCTTAGACCACTCTTCCTCTGAAGAAACCATGAACCTCGCCACTGAATCCTACTGAGAATGATGGATTACATATGAAAGCCTCAAGCCATAAGGTATGTTACTTACACTTCAAAACTTCTAAGATATAAATTCAACTCCCAATGTATGCTATCAAAAGCTTTAGCAATATCGACCTTGAGAGTGATACATTTAGGACCCTTGTTCTTGTGGTAACCATTTACGATCTCTGCTACAATAATATTGTTTTCCATCAGTAATCTCCCTTTAATGAAAGATGACTAGTTTGGTAAAATCAAGTCAGGTAGCATAAAATTTAACGGAGAAACTAGGAATTTCGAAATAGTCTTGTAGAGAGTAGAACATCATGATATTGGCCTAAAATCTGACACTGAAACAGCTCCTGTTTTTTTTGGTACATAGTGGAATCGTTGAATTGATCGTAGGTGGCATGAAGAAAGTGTTGAATAAGTGCAAGATCCATGAAGATTTTTGATTTTCAATTAGGTGCTATGTTGCCTTTAAAACCCCTGAAGGAAGTCAGTCAGGTCCATGTGATTTGTTTGGATTCATCTTGAAGGTCACTGATTTAATCTCGTGGACTGTAGGAATCAAGAACATAAAAGCTTTTAAGTTTCGATTTACTTTGAACCCAGTAAGCTGGATGAACCAATTCAGAGTTAGGATCACTCGATCTAGATTAGTAGGAGAGATGATGTTCCAGAAGTGATCAACCTCTAAAGTATTGGATCCGAGACCAACTCACCAACTTGAGTAAGGAACGATCTGATAGAGTTGAATTAGTTTCTTCCCTCCCGCTACAAGAAAACAATATTTTCGCGACTGCACCATTAGTCGCAAAATAGTCGTTATATGCGGTTTTACGACTAACTTACGACTAAATATGGTAGTTGTAAATTAATAGTTGCTAAATTGCATAGTCGTAAAAATAATCGGCAAGTTATGATTATTGGTACGACTAACAGCAGTAGTCGTAGCGTAGTCGCAATACATAGGGACCGACTTCCGACTATGACGGCAAAAACTATGCGACTAAAGAGGGAGTCCAGATGCAGTCGGTAATATGTAGTCATCAAAAAGTCATTAACTTAGGTGACGAATTGGTTACTAATATGTGATTATGTAATATAATCAAAAAGTAGTCGTAAAAATTGTGCACTATGTGGCGACTATTATGTGACTGACTATTATAGTCACAAATTAGTCGTAAGCTATGGTGACTATTTGGCGACTGTTTAGTGACAAATGTAACGACTATACATCGACTACTGAAACATCAAGAAATGAATATGGTCAACATTTAGCCACAACTTGGCGACTGTTTAATCAATAATTTAACACTAATTAGCGGCCAAGAGGAACATCCAACCACCACTACCTGGCGACTACTATATGATTGTCGTATATAGTCACAACGTAGTCAAAATATATTTGACGACTGCTTAATAGCTAATCTAACGACTATGCATCGATTACGCGGGACATCCATATACTTGAATATGCCACTACTTTTTAACCGTTGTGCGATAAACTGACGACTGTCTCGTAGGCATAAAAACAAGAATCTTGTATTGTTCCATGTGTCAAATTTAAGATTTGGTAATTGGTGATACTACAATTTGAACGATACAAGAACTGTAAAAGACATTTGCATCAAAAAAAGATAGATAATAATTATCCATATACACAGGAAATGTGTATCATATACACTAACGATTATATACATATGCAAACTCCAACATTAAGTAGTTTTGAAATCATACAAAAAATAGTGCCTTAGAAAGGGACTTTGATATGTAACCGACAAAGCAGATGAAGTTTAAGTGGTACATGTTGGGGGACGAGGGCCCATGTTTGCAGCGGCATTAAGAGTCTGTAGGAAATCCAAAAATGCGGATCATTGAGCCGCATATACTCTTCCAGCAAGGAAAGTTTCTCGAGCTTTCCTTCTGGTCTGTCGCAACTCGGGCGTGTTCTGCTTCACGTATAGCCTGCTCATTGATTTTACGTGGAGGTTCCTTCAATTTCTCTTGCAGGGCGACAAACCCATATGAGTCTCCCGGCTGCTTGCGCTTGCCCCTCAAAAGAGACTCTTTAAGGCTTCCAACTCTATATCCTTCTTAGTGGCCTGTTATAATTAAAAACAATCAGAGAAAAATAAGTAAATAAGGAAAATGACATGAATTTATAAATGTGAATAGTAAAAAAGTATTACTTTACCTCAAGAAAAATGTTGTTATATTCATCTATTGAGAGGTCTCGAGGTCGCGAAGCAGCACCATTCGATTACAAATAGATTAAGCGTAGCATTAGTGTAAACAAATAGATTAAGCATAGCATTAGTGTAAACAACACAAGCAAGGTATATGTGAAGGCTATAGAGAGTAAATTTTTCCTCGAACTCGAGGAAGTATCTTTGTGCTTTATCACGAGGCACACATGACCAGCTATAGTAGGGTTTATCGAATTTGTTTGTAAATTTTTTAGTATTCTTACGAACTAATTATCGAAGAATGATACTTTGTCTCAAATGATACAAATGTTATCTTGTAAACGCTCAGCCACCCGAAATTTTCAAAACACAGAGTAGTTAAACTGAGACATCTAAACTCAATTGCTTGATAACTGTAAAATTAGTATTTTAACCATCAGAGACTCGAACTCATCAGACCATCATAACTCATATGCAAACCAACAATCAGATTCATAAGTATACGGTTTAGTAACACACCATTACAATACGCATAACAACAGAACAAAAAACTCATACAGAGGAAAACAAGTCCAAACAAAATTTATATCAGCAGCTGAAGAAACAGTATATGACAATAGCCACACCAAGTCGAGTTTGGCGTCGGTGTGGGAGAGGGTATGGTGGTAAACATTTCCTCGTCTAACACCCGAAACATAGAATTCAAAGCCCGTAGTGTGTCCTCCCAGAGATCCAGAAAAAACTGGAAGAGATTCATCGAGAAAGTTGTGACCTTCAGAAGATGGATGACTTTGAGCCTGAGAGTGGTTAGGTAGCAAAGGCGGGGTGTCCTGAATAAGATTTTGGTTGTTATGGACTTCTTTTGACACCGGCGGCACATCGACTTCACGTTGATTAGTAGTCGAGTTCTCGAAAAGTTGGTGTGGCGGTGGATAGTCCCGGACTTGGGGTGATGTCTTGGACGGCTGGGGGATAATTAGGGCTTTTAATGACGTTGACTCGACCGAGTCGGAGGAACTATGGCCGCCGGAAAGAAAGTGTATCGTTTTGATAGAGGGCTCGGTGTATTTTTCAAAGTAGTGGGGCTGATTGTCCCAACGGCTCTCTAAGCGACATTTGGAGAATTTTGTCTCTACGTCCTCCTTTCTTAGCGTTATGCATCATATCACAGAGAGTTTCAAATAAGAAATTGAGAGGGTGGATAGGGAATTTTCAAAATCTAGCGAGGAAATTGAGAGCCTCAAATAAGAGATTCAAAGGAGATGATTTGGAGAAAAATAAGTGAGATGACGATAGGGAATCTGCAAAATAAGAGGGTCGATAGGGAATCTGAAAAAGTTAGCGAGGAAAGTCATTTTAGTTGGGTCGACAAAGAGGAAATTTGGAGAAAAATAAGTGAGATGATTCGAAAGAGATTTTTGAGAAGGATAAGGACAAAATATAATTTGGGTTTATGTTTGTGGTAACCGAGGATTTTTAGACACTTAGTCGAAATTTGTTTGGTTAAGGCGGTAATTGAGATGTTTTGGGTTAAAAAAATTCGGTTTCGTTTCCCGGATTAATTACGCAAATTTGTTTGATATTTTTCCCATTAATAGTCGTAATTAGTCAATAAATTGCAATAACCATGATTTTAAATTTAACAGTAACTTATATAAATATGGAACATAAAGTATTTGTTTCACTATAACTTTGATTCCAACATAAAGTAGGATTGAAAATAAATTCATGGCTTGAGATGGATTCATTGTCTTTTGTAAAGCAACACCTACACATATAAATTAAAATGATGTTAGTAATATAAATTTTATGTTTATTCAGGTCGACAGCAGAAACAATATATGTTTTAACTAAATCTTAGACAAACGGAGTACACCTAAATACATTAACAATAACAAAAGAAATGGTAATAACTAACAAGATCAGAATAACTAGTTTTCCTGACAATCCAATCGTGTTCACATATATATGATTCCATTTCACCCATCAACTTGATCCATCCAATAACATCTACAATATGTATACATAAGATCCATATAACAATTAAACAAGGTTAATATAAATAGAAATGTCCAACAAAATAAAAAAATTTATCATCAACAAAACCATAAACCTCATCATCAGCAAAAACAAGGAACTGCTTGGTATTATAGCTCTGTTTTGAAACCCTAAAGGGCTCGGTGTATCGTTTTGATAGAGGGCTTGGTGTATTTTTCAAAGTAGTGGGGCTGATTGTCCCAACGGCTCTCTAAGCGACATTTGGAGAATTTTGTCTCTACGTCCTCCTTTCTTAGCGTTATGCATCGTATCACAGAGAGTTTCAAATAAGAAATTGAGAGGGTCGATAGGGAATCTGCAAAATATAGCGAGGAAATTGAGAGCCTCAAATAAGAGATTCAAAGGAGATGATTTGGAGAAAAATAAGTGAGATGACGATAGGGAATCTGCAAAATAAGAGGGTCAATAGGGAATCTGAAAAAGTTAGCGAGGAAAGTCAGTTAGAGTTGGGTCGGCAAAGAGGAAATTTGGAGAAAAATAAGTGAGATGATTCGAAGGAGATTTTTGAGAAGGATAAGGACAAAATAAACTTTTGGTTTATGTTTGTGGTAAACGAAGATTTCTAGACACTTAGTCGAAATTTGTTTGGTTAAGACGGGTAATTGAGATGTTTAGGGTTAAAAAAATTAGGTTTCGTTTCCCGGATTAATTACGCAAATTTGTTTGACATTTTTCCCATTAATAATCGTAATTTAGTCAATAAATTGCAATAACAATGATTTTAAATTTAACAGTAACTTTTATAAATATGGAACATAAAGTATTTGTTTCACTATAACTTTGATTCCAACATAAAGTAGGATTGAAAATAAATTCATGGCTTGAGATGGATTCATTGTCTTTTGTAAAGCAACACCTACACATATAAATTAAAATGATGTTAGTAATATAAATTTTATGTTTATTCAGGTCGACAGCAGAAACAATATATGTTTTAACTAAATCTTAGACAAACGGAGTACACCTAAATACATTAACAATAACAAAAGAAATGGTAATAACTAACAAGATCAGAATAACTAGTTTTCCTGACAATCCAATCGTGTTCACATATATATGATTCCATTTCACCCATCAACTTGATCCATCCAATAACATCTACAATATGTATACATAAGATCCATATAACAATTAAACAAGGTTAATATAAATAGAAATGTCCAACAAAATAAAAAAATTTATCATCAACAAAACCATAAACCTCATCATCAGCAAAAACAAGGAACTGCTTGGTATTATAGCTCTGTTTTGAAACCCTAAAGGGCTCGGTGTATCGTTTTGATAGAGGGCTTGGTGTATTTTTCAAAGTAATGGGGCTGATTGTCCCAACGGCTCTCTAAGCGACATTTGGAGAATTTTGTCTCTACGTCCTCCTTTCTTAGCGTTATGCATCGTATCACAGAGAGTTTGAAATAAGAAATTGAGAGGGTCAATAGGGAATCTGCAAAATATAGCGAGGAAATTGAGAGCCTCAAATAAGAGATTCAAAGGAGATTATTTGGAGAAAAATAAGTGAGATGACGATAGGGAATCTGCAAAATAAGAGGGTCAATAGGGAATCTGCAAAAATTAGCGAGGAAAGTCTGTTAGAGTTGGGTCGGCAAAGAGGAAATTTGGAGAAAAATAAGTGAGATGATTCGAAGGAGATTTTTGAGATGGATAAGGACAAAATAAAATTTGGGTTTATGTTTGTGGTAAACGAGGATTTCTAGACACTTAGTCGAAATTTGTTTGGTTAAGGCGGGTAATTGAAATTTTTTGGGTTAAAAAATTAGGTTTCGTTTCCCGGATTAATTACACAAATTTTTTTTGACATTTTTCCCATTAATAAACGTAATTTAGTCAACAAAATTTCAATAACCATGATTTTAAATTTAACAGTAACTTATATAAATATGGAACATAAAGTATTTGTTTCACTATAACTTTGATTCCAACATAAAGTAGGATTGAAAATAAATTCAAGGTTTGAAATGGATTCATTGACTTTTGTAAAGCAACACTTACACATATAAATTAAAATGATGTTAGTAATATAAATTTTATGTTTTATTCAGGTCGACATCAAAAACAATATATGTTTTAACTAAATTTTAGACAAACGGAGTACACCTAAAATACATTGACAATAACAAAAGAAATGGTAATAACTAACAAGATCAGAATAACTAGTTTTCCTGACAATCCAATCGTTTTCACGTATATATGATTCCATTTCACCCATCAACTTGATCCATCCAATAACATCTACAATATGTATACATAAGATCCATATAAAAATTAAACTAGGTTAATATAAATAGAAATGTCCAACAAAATAAAAAAATTCATCATCAACAAAATCATAAACCTCATCATCAACAAAAACAAGGAACTGCTTGGTATTATAGCTCTGTTTTGAAACCCTAAAAATAAAATTGTGGAGAAACATTAAAAAAATTATAATTGTGCGTTCATAATTTACAGTTGTTAATAAAGCATACATGTTGATCACCGAGGATAACATGACATTGAAGACCATGTGGAGAAACATTGGTAATCCATTGCCGAAGAATCTTAACCCTACATGCTCATTCCCTTTTAGAATTATCGACATACCACAACAAAGATAAATTTTCCTTTTAGATTTTGTGTGTGTGTTTTTTCTTATTAATGAGTCAAACGATACAAATAGAACAAAAATGAGATGAAGTGGTAGTTGTGAAATATTATGATCGTTTTTATGATGGTATTAAAAATAATTTATGGCTTACCTAATTTATTTATTGCGTTTATATGTACTTACCATGCTATATGTACCTAAACCTTTGACACTCACTTTTGGTTCTTTAAAAATCCCCATATCTAACTACACCCGCTTTCAATAATATTTTGTATAGAATTGCGTGAGGACATATAAAATTTGAGATTGGTTTTGTTTTTTTTTTCCATGCAAACTAAGATCTCCTTGTAGATTTTGAAGAAAGAAGAAGTTTTTTAATGTCTCATATTTCTTATTGGTTTGAAAAAGATGACCCTTCTTTTTGTGTTAAACAACCTTTTAATAAAAAGATTTTCGAGAGATTTATATAAATATATAAATAAAAATATTTTCGAGAATTGTAAGCGACGTTTCATCTAAAAACTGCCATTTTTTCATTTTTCTAAAATGGATATGTGACTAAGTATAATTATTGTATATATAGATGACTAAGTTGAACTACTAAATAACATAGGTTAAGCCATTAAAACTTAAAAAACAAAAGGAAAATTACTTAGTTTTAACCATTAACACCATGATCATGATGAATCTTGTTAGTTGGGACTTAGTGATATGACATATACATAATAACTATAGCCTAGATAACCCAAAGATTGAATTGTCTCTATAAATAATTTTGTCATATACATCAAACTTTAAAATATTTAAAAATATATATTATTTGTCAAAATTCTTCTTGCGTAAATTTCATCTCTTCATTACCAAATTTGTAATGGATTACCTTCCAAATGATTTTGTTTCAAAAATTCTTCTTGACGTCATTGACGGTGAACAAGGTCTACGCTATTTTATAAAGGAAAATACAACATCCAAGGCGCTTCAAAGCATCGGACAAAGTCAAGATTTCTAAAAATCGATCGATGTTTGTCTGCCTCATTATAAACAAGATTTCATTGAGAAGTGTCTGCAATCCGAAAACCCTTCAGCTCTTCTCCTCCCTGGTATGTGTTATTTTATCTATTGCGACAGGATGGTTGAAGGAGAGCCAATGATCAAGAGATCGGCATATAGCCGATGGGAGACAGGGATATTCGCGTACTCCATGCTCTTGCGTGTTTTTTATGGAGATGGAGAAGTGTTGAGATGTGGATATGTCATTGACCGTTAACTTGTCACTCAAATACATGTGAAGATAACTAAGAGAGATAGGCGTGTATGACAAAAAAAAGACGTATGCTATGTTCTTTGAGAAGGAAGTGAGTGTAGATATCAAAGGACTTTATAGTTGCATGTGTGTTCCGATAACAATTTGGAAGGGTTGCTTAAACTTTGGTTTCAAGGGTTCAAACATGTACGATATATGCTTTTAGACCATAAAATCACTATTTTACTTCAGACTCATGATGAGTAATTTCAGAATTTGGCCCTATTTAGGTTTTTGAATATCCTTCATATTCAATTTTTTTAGCGTTGGTTAGATTGTGTTTAGTTATATAAATATGAACATCAATATGCAGTTGTGGTCTGTTTGGCCTTCATATTACTTATTTTCAATTAGTGCATGTATTTTGCAAACAGGCGAGAAGATTAAACTGATAGGCCATTTACCCAATTTATTTTTTAACAATCGATGCAAGTAACAACACGTTTTTTAAAAATAAATTTTGAACTGCAATAAATAATGACTCGACATTATATATCATTACCTAGTGAAATAGATTCATCATGTACATATATCTACTCCAGCCGAAGATGCACGCCAGCAGATGCATATTAATTAATAAATAACAGTAACATAAATATTAATTTAATTATGGAAAACCCAAAGGGATCCTCTCTATAAATAAACTTATGCATATGGTTGTCTTCGAAACAATATCGTATCTCAAATATTCTACGATATTTTTTGATAAAATTCACTTTTGACTATTTCTATCTTTTCTTACAAGAATCATAATGGACTACCTTCCTAGTGATATCCTTAATAAAATCCTTCTTGACGTCATTGAAGATGACCAAGGTATACGCTATTTGGCTCGGACGTAGACACCATGCAGGGCGCTGCAAAACGTCGGAGAAAGCTCGGATTTCTATAAGTTCGTCGATTTATACTTCTCCAACATTATTGAAATTATATGGTTCCCACCTAGAGTTATAACTAGATTCTTCAACAAATGTTTGGAATTCGAAAACCCTTATGTTCTTCTCCTCAGAGATATGTCTTTTTGTATATTGCGACTGTTGGGTCGGCGGATCGTCAACCCCCATTGAACGAATGGTTAAAGGAGAGGTTATGATCAAGAGATCGGCAGATAGTCGATGGGAGACGGGGATATACGCATACTCCATGTTCTTGCGAGTTTTTTATGGAGGTGGAGAAGTTTTAAACCGTCATCGAGGGCGGATAGTACATACCATGTGTACTGTTTAATCGAGGAATATGTGAGATACATGTTTTTGGACCCTTGAGTAACTATTCTTATTCTCAATCATGAGGATAATTTCAGAATTTCAACTCGAATACCAGTTAATATAACTTTGAGACACCTATGGGGAATGTTAGACATACCATGTGTACTGTTTAATGAGAAGCGAGGAAGTGTAGATATCAACTGGCTTTAAAGATATGTGTGCTCCGATAAAAACTTGGTTGGCTTGGTGGGACTATGGTTTCAGAGGTACAAACATGTGAGATACATGTTTTTGGACCCTTGAGTAACATATAAATTATTAACAACGGCAAACATATTTCCTTGTTTGATTTTGTGTAGTTACACTTATCTTCTTCCGACATGGTACTCAAACGAGCAACAGGCTCTCGATCGTTACTAAAATTCTAAATTCTTAAGAACTTATGAAGTTTTAATGATTTCTTAAAACCATTGTAATGATTTTTAACCATTTGGTTTCTATTTTAAGGGTTAACTTTGATTTAAAATTTAGTGTACAATATTGCAACTTTTACATGTTTATTAGAAGTTGGAAAAGGTGATTATATACATTAGATATTGCAAGTATCGACTAGCTTTGATAATCATTTAAAATTATTGGAAAATATAACCAAACTATTTTATAATATTATTACTAAATCAAAAACATACTATTTGATACGACTCATACACGACAACTTTGCGACACGAATAACTAGTAGCATATTATCGACTAATTAACAAATTTATAACTACTATAAACAAAGTAGCAAATTATTCACCCACATAGTAACTAATTTGTGACTTTTGTACGACCCTTCACAGCAGACGCCAACTACATTGTGACTAATATTCCTGGTCTCGACAGTAGTTGCTAATCAGTCGTAAATCGGTGACTAAATTGGCGACAACCATTTTTGTCATATATTAGCGACTCTTACACGACCATATATCTATAGTCGCAACATAGTCGCAATTGTGTCTCTAAATAGTCGCAAATTGTTACGACTACAAGTATAGTCTCAAAAACGATGTTTTCGTGTAGTGTCCACTATCCACATGAAAAAGCTATGCAATGATCCCCTACTTAGAACCAGTTCATTTTGATTTTGCTTGAAAAACTCTTCTTCAATGTGCATCACATAATCCAAATTTCTCTCTCTCTCTCTCTCTCTCTCTCTCTCTCTCTCTCTCTCTCTCTCTCTCTCTCTCTCTCTCTCTCTCTCTCTCTCTCTCTCTCTCTCTCTCTCTCTCTCTCTCTCTCCATCAAAATTTTGATTAGACGAGACACTCCAACCCGGGCAGATATGTTTCATAATGTGGTTCAAGTTTACTTCATTTATATGTGTCTCTAACATTGCTCCAAAAAGAGGGTGGTGAGCCTGTAAGCAAAACAAATAGGGGGTCATGCTTGTTCGGTTATTAATTCCATGGATGTTCCAAAATTTATTTGCATCATAGATGTTGTTTGGAAGACACTCCCTGGGGTAGGAGGAAACATTCGACACGAAGTAAAGGAGCTACTGAACCAGGCGAGAAAGTATGAGGGGAAAGAGGGATCAGTTTTGTAACACTCGTCTCATCCTCTCTCAAGACAATGTTCAACAAACCGTAACATACATCTCAAGTAACTGAATAACCACGATAATAACATAAACCAATAAATCCAAATTATAATAACAGAAATAAATCGAAATGAAAACGTAAAATGGAATTTTGAAACTAAAATGTAGAAAACGATCTCCCAAAGCACCTCATCAAGCTAGGCGACCATCTACTCGGCAAGATCACCTGAAAATGAGGAAAAGAAGGAGGAGTGAGTAACATGGGAGTTACTCAATGAGGTATTGGATGCTAAACATGCAAGTCCAAAGCCTCAGTTCTACCTCTCCAAATACAATATCCTAGCATAACCATGCACAATCACAGCACCTAAAATATTCAGGCATAGCAAAGAATAGTTCTTTGATAATTAAGTGATCGCCCACACCCCCGAAGAGGCTTCATGATGGATATCATGTCTATTGCACCACCCATAGGACCTTTTATTGATCTTAGGACCCAGGAAACAGATCGTAAAAGGCTTTTGTGCCCCCGCACACAATACAACCTATGTACATAACTCAGTTTTTTTTACTTTTGCATTCTCACCTACACATACCACTACACATCTAACTATCATAATAAGAAATAACAATTGAACCGGCAATGCAAACAATATGTTGAATCATTTATATCCATATCATAAAAAATTTAACAAAAAACTATCATAGATCCCATTAGAGAAATGGAACACATTTAGGTACTAAGCTATATATATATAAAGAGGTTATAGACAAAGTTTGGAATTCGCAGAATAACTTTCACCTTAAAAAATGGGATAACTTCACTTTCAGGACTTCTAGTGCCCAAACAGACTCTAATATATGAAATCGTGGCAAAAAAAATCGAGTAAGAATGGCCTTCCTTCGTCTAAAAATGGATAATGGGTGAGCTGGTCAAAGTCAAGCGAAAAGTAAAACGGTCAATTGTCAAAGTCAATTCCAACCCAATCAACCCTAATCGTCTTAAACCAATGCGAATTGAATAACTCAGATTCAATTGGTTTAAACTAACCCAAACCGAATTAAAACATAATTAAATTGATTTAAACCATTAAACCGACTTAAGCTGTATAAAATTGATTTTAACCCAGTAAACAAGATTTAACTATCTAACAAACCGGTCAACGCGTGCGGAGTCATGTGGGCTCACAACGTCAATGATAACTCATGCCGTCAAGGGTAACAATTCTGGTGCGCAACAAGGTGTTGCGTTCTATGAGTGAGGCTGATTGTAACATCACGGTGTGTGGTATTTGAGGAGAGTCTTAAAATAATTGATCTGGCTACCTATGTCACCAAAGTGCACTTATCGTTTTGTCACTTTTCCAGAGAGAACTACATAGTTGAAGGATGTTTGACCTACCGAGAAGTAATTCGCAGTATCGTGCGAGTAAGGACAATACATATGAAAAAATCGTATGATGATTGCAGGGACAATAAAAAAAATCTTTTGAGCCTCTTAGACTAACAAACCGGCCAATGAAAAAGGGTGGACCCATGAGCCGAGATATTGGGTGTGGGGCTCACTGACGGTGGGGTTCGGAGCGTTACAAAGTTGTTTATGAACGATTTAAAGAAAATAATATGTGAGACATGGACCATATTTTTTTGTGGGTGGATGATGTGAACTGAATTCTATAAAAGGTTTTCAGAGCTTATATTTGGGGCTTTATTACTTGGGTATGAAAGGGTGGGATTGATGAGGACATCAAGTCATCATCAAACCAGAAGCACGCCAAACCGTCCAGCCCAAATGTTAGACCAACCATACCAGAGTAACTTGGAGGAATTCTGATCAAAAGAAGCTTGGAGCCAGCATCAGGCCTAGGGATGTTTATACATCAACTAATCATACCTAAGAAGACTTATGATTCATCCAAGTACAATAACCAACACACTGGATTGAATGATCACCGATCAGATTACATTTATCTATCAAGACCGACCAAAGGAAGCTGCACTCTTTTGAAGTCCAATGCACACCAAACTTATATATGGAAACCAGGAGAGTTTATTCACCATTTGGAGACGTCCTAAATCAACCTTAGATGCACCTCACCTCATCTGATCAGGCGGATCAGACCAAAGAATCATCAAGAGTACGTGTCGTCAAATCTGGACATGTTTGTGTTCAAACCACAACGGCTCTTTCCTTACTCAATATCCAAAGTATTAATCATCATTAAGGCTCACCAAGACAACCAGAGGATCCAAGGAAACCGAACCTACCTCCCTAAGCTGACCAAATACAAGTAGCCACATTCTTTCCTTGTTTGCATCACAAATCAAGCCAAATATCTTCCAACGGCTCTATTCTTTATTTCTCTTGATTTATTCCTTATTTTTTAAGTTCTTATCATTCTGTAAGAGCTTATAAAATGCTCAGTAGCTCATTTGTAAAAGCCACCCTTGATCAATCTAAAAAGCAATAGAAATTGTTTCTGTTTTTCTTTCACAAAGTCTGTGTTTTCTTTGTGTTTGTTCTCTAGTCTATTTGAGTGATTCATCTAGTACTATAGAATATGTGGTCTGGAGTGTTGAGTGATTCATATCTCTGTCCATCCATTGATTGAGTGAGTAAATCCCAAAACCATCATCACCATCTTTCGCACCCCTTTGGCTTGAGATCATTTGATCATCAAGTGGTTTAGCATCAGTGTGATTCTGAGGCTGCATCATCTAGTATCAGAGCTTCAAAAGCTCCTACTTATCTGGTTGTTTCTATCCTTTCTGTTTTGTTTTCATTCACATAAAAACTCATAAAAATAGTTGATTTTGTTCTTGGTTGGATTCTTAGATTTGTTATACTGTTTTGTTGGATCCTTCATTCTGTTTAGTTTATCTGATTGTTTCATTTGCTTACTCATAAGAAAAGCCATAAAAAAGTATCCTGTTGCATCTAGTTTTGCTATTGTTCATCATCTCTTCATCTTAAACCCAAAAGGTATTAAAAACAAAAATTGATTATGTTTTCATTGCATCTCCATTCAAAAACCAAAAAGAAAAAGTGATTTGCATCTGTGTTTTGTTAATTGCATCTTTAAAAAAAAAACCAAAAAAAAAAAAAAATCTCCTTGCATTAGTTTCAGTTTTTTGTGTTCTAGTTGTCTTTGTTTCGAAAACCAAAAAAAAAAAAAAAGAAGTTTTCTTTGTCTTTGATTCGATTTCCTACTGTTTTTAAGACCAAAAAGTGTTGTTTCCTTTTGTGTTTTACTACATTCGAATTTTGAATCAAAAAAAAAAGGCTCCTTTCCATATTTTATGTAATACAATCTTGTTACTTTCTGTTTTTAAACAAATTCGCAACCCAGCTTTCCCAAAACGATTTTAAGCCCCAAACCAAGCTTTAAACTACATTTTCTTTATAAAAAAAAACATCTTTGATCATTCAAAAAGGTTTTAAACAGGCTGCCAAAAAAAAATCGTTTTCCAACTTCCTAAAACCCCAAGTAAACCGTGCATTGACATTTTGTTTGGTTCATTTGAAAACTTGAACATCCAGACTTGGTTTACACTTAAATTAAGGCAGTCAAGAACAAATTGATACACTTTCATGTTTGCAGGTACATAAAACATGGAAGAAGAAGAAGAGCCTTATGGGGACAATTGGAGTGAGGAAGAGGAGACTTTAACACGTTCAGATGAGCACACAGACTATGAAGAACCCCCATGGCCAGAGGACTATACTAGTTTTTAAGAAGAACTACACGAAGAGGAGATGGAACCAAAACCAGAACCACCATATTAATTTCAAGAATCAAATCATGATGAAGAGACTGAGGAAGATTCATATGAGCTGTACAAATTCTAGCAGAGAGAAGAGGAGCCTCACTCCATCTTTTTGCCAAGAAAAATAACACAAAGCATCACTCCAACCAGAATCAAGAAACCAATCAGTAAGGAGGGATGTGTTTATGAATCCAAGTCTCTAATCTTTTCAGGTCACAGTAAGGACCCAAAGGACTATCTCCGATGGGAGACAAACATGAAGCAATGGATGAGAGCCAATAACATCCCCAAAGAAGAGAAGTTGTCCTATGCCATAGATGCTCTTGTTGGAGATGCTTACCAATGGTGGCTGAAGGAAGATACTCATAGCTTCTACAAAAAGCCAGTACTAGATTGAGGAGATCTAAAATCAAGGATGTATCCGGAGTTTTTAAAGAAGCACAGAACCCACTGCAGCAACACCACTAAGATCACATGTCAAATAACACCAAAACGAGTGGTACCTGCACCAAGCTTGCAGCCTGTTCATGATCATAAGATTATTTATAGCTCAGAGTCCAAGAAGGTGTTCTCAAACTTCAAAAGAACTCAAACAGGAGCTAAGGAAACATTTCAGGTAAAGGAGGTTCAGCCAAAGCCTATCTCCATACCCATACTCGACCCTCAAGGCATATCACTTCAAGGTAAGTCTACTAGATCTGTGAATTTAAAAGAACCAACTTGTTATAGATGCCATAAGAGAGGGCACTTCGCTGCAACATGTCCTGATCGATTAGTAGTTAAACAGTCATCAATAGAACATAACCTGAATTCAAAGTTGGGAGATCATCTAGCTCAATCCAGTTCAGATATTTCCAATTCTTGTGTCATACGCTTGCTCTTGCCCAAGGATTTTGATGCAGGTCTAGCTCAAATCAGAGAGCATACTGTTAGGGAAGTAAGCTCCAATACCAAAACACATGAGTTGGATTCAGCGCAAGACCAGTATAGCATGTCACCTAAGGATCCTTACCAGTTAAGTATCCATATGCCTAAAGTTGTTTCTAATGATTCAATGGATAAGCTAGTAAACTTGTTAAGACCAGAAGAGTATGAGAGCCATCTAGGATCACTAGAGGAACTGAATTCCAGCCTAAAGGAGGCAAACAATGTCATAAAAGAGATTGATAAACCACATATCAATGCACTGGTCAAAACTGAAACTAGTTTGCCTACTTATGATTCCATGTCTGCTATAACACACTTGTTTCTTGCCAAGAGTGTTGAATTTAATGCAGGAAAAAGGATGAACACAAGGACCACCAAGCAGATTCAAAGGAGAAGAAGTTAGACAGAATTGAAAACCAGAGAGTCCCAAAACAAAATCTAATCAAACATGAGGTTTTTTCTGAACTTGAAATGAGTATTCTTGACTATCAATCTACTAGTATGATGCACTTGTCCCTAGAGTCAAATGATGAGATAGGACCAGAAGCTAAGAATGCTAAAACCAGAAGAGAATTCAAAGAAGAACCACCAGACCAAAGCAAAGACACTACATCTATTAACAAGGTAAGTCTCTCTTTGATCCATTTCATTTCCAATGATTCAACAGCTGTGTTAAAGGACTTGTTAAGCTTGCAAGAATATGAGATATCACTAGCACATAAAGGTGACTCTAATAAAAATGATTCAAATTGTTATTTCTGTGATAAGAAGCCCATAATGCCCTTGTCTCTTTGCCAAAGGGTTGAACATATTTCAGGTACTAAGGAAGTGAGAAACTGAGAAGCTACAAAAGGAGAGACTAATACCACTATTTGTCAGCCTGTGGAGAACACCATCACACCAGAACGTTGCAGAGGATTAATCATATCTTATCTGCTTAAAGGATACCCACTTGACGAGCCACACATGACCAAACCTCAATGCTACAAAGGTAAGGCTCTAAACTCCCAAATTCGGATGAAAGCTAACTTGCTTTCTCTTGGTGCAGATTATATAGTTTCAAGGTCGAAACTTTTTCAAGATGGAGAGTATGATGAGGACATCAAGTCATCATCATACCAGAAGCACACCAAACCGTCCAGCCCAAGTGTTAGACCAACCATACCAGAGCAACTTGGAGGAATTCTGATCAAAAGAAGCTTGGAGCCAGCATCAGGCCTAGGGATAATTATACATCAACTAATCATACCTAATGATTCATCCAAGTACAATAACCAACACACTGGATTGAATGATCACTGATCAGATTACATTTATCTATCAAGACCGTTCAAAGGAAGCTGCACTCTTTTGAAGTCCAATGCACACCAAACTTATATATGGAAACCAGGAGAGTTTATTCACCATTTGGAGACGTCCTAAATCAACCTTAGATGCACCTCACCTCATCTGATCAGGCGGATCAGACCAAAGAATCATCAAGAGTACGTGTCGTCAAATCTGGACATGTTTGTATTCAAACCACAACGGCTCTTTCCTTACTCAATATCCAGAGGATTAATCATCATTAAGGCTCACCAAGACAACCAGAGGATCCAAGGAAACCGAACTTACCTCCCTAAACTGACCAGATACAAGCAGCCACATTCTTTCCTTGTTTGCATCACAAATTAAGCCAAATATCTTCCAACGGCTCTATTCTTTATTTCTCTTGATTTATTCCTTATTTTTCGAGTTCTTATCATTCTGTAAGAGCTTATGAAAATCCAGTAGCTCATTTGTAAAAATCACCCTTGATCAATCTAAAAAGCAATAGAAATTGTTTCTGTTTTTCTTTCACAAAGTCTGTGTTTTCTTTGTGTTTGTTCTCTAGTCTATTTGAGTGATTCATTAGTACTATAGAATATGTGGTCTAGAGTGTTGAGTGATTCATATCTCTGTCCATCCATTGATTGAGTGAGTCAATCCCAAAACCATCATCACCATCTCTACCTTCATCACCATCTTCCGCACCCCTTTGGCTTGAGATCATATGATCCTCAAGTGGTTTAGCATCAGAGTGATTCTGAGGCTGCATCAGGGATTATTTGCTGAAAGCGGATTTGAGGGTAAGAGTGGAGCAAAGCTGTTAGGGAGGTAAAATTGTTGGGAGAAATGTTTTGGTCTATATGGGGAGAGGAGGATGAAAAGAGGAAGGATGAAGGTTTAAGATCTGGGAAAAGGATGGTTGAGAAGGTAAGGTAGGACCTGAGTTAGGGAAATTTGTGTCTGAGAAATAAAATGAGGTGTTAATTTTTCGGAAGGGGAAGGATTAAAGGTTACAAATTTCTTGGTTATTGATATGCTCGAGTTTTAAACCCTAGAGCTACAGTGCAAGTGGACAGACATGACTAGTAGTATATACGAGTCGAACCCACATAGACTCAAGAATCTTATGATATATTATAGAATGTCGAATTAAGCTAAGCAGCAGAAGAGAATAAGCAGTAAACAATGCAAGAAAGTAAATCAAACGGTTGTAATCAATCAAGCGAAGCGTCAGGTCAAGGGAGTTCTTAGGAAGTCAGGAAATTAGACTAATCAATCAATCATGATCAAATTAACTACGGTTCTAGAACTGGAATCACAGAAGCATAAGAAACCAAATTTTGTTGCGAATATTATCTATGTCTAGCAATCTAGCAAACCAACTTTCATTGCGAGTTCTAGAGATCCTAAACATGCATTAATCTCACGTTCTTTCGTTCACAATTTCCTTAAGCCAAATTTCTTTGCGAGTAGATCAATTGCTCATCTAGGTTCTATCTAGCTAATTAACCAATTGTCGTTGCGAAAATTAACCTAACATCATAAATCTGGGTAGCTAATTCAGATTAAGCATTAAGAACAACCCTAGATGAAGAACTAGAAGTTATAAATCCCTATAGATTGATTAACCTAATTTTCCCTGAAATCCCTATTGAGAATCCCTAAACCTAACTGGAAAACTACTCAGACATGGTAATCATAATAATAAACATGATGAATAGAAATCCAAATAACATAAAAGGGCTAGAAAAACAAGGGTTTGAAATCTCTTCTCTGTTGAGTTCAAGACCAGCCCCAAAATCTCTCATTCTATCATAAGTAAAGCGTAGCCTAAAACAATGGCTTAAAAGCCCTAATATAATAGTCTAAAAATGTTTTGGGCTTCTTTGTAATTATGAGAAACTTTTGGGCCAAGCTGCAAATATCCAAAATCTTCATTAACTCGGCGAGAAACATCTGATCACAACCTGTGTCGATCGATGCTAAGGTTGTGTCGATCGACGTTTTGCTCTGTTATCGCCTATGATTTCTTCTTCTCGCACGAACTCTCCAAATAGCTCCAGAATGCGTCATAATGTCCAAATATGCTCCAAACGTACCTAAAGAACGTCACTTTAAACTCGGTGATTATGTGCTTCGAAACGTGTATGAAAATACAAAAGAATGGAGAGCAGGTAAACTCGGCGCACGATGGGAAGGACCTTACAAAATTATAAAGGTCGTCAAGCCCGGAGTTTGCAAGCTCGAATCAATGAAGGGCAAAGCTTTGCCGCGCTCATGGAACTCCACAAGCCTAAAGTAATATTTCTAGACGGCTATCTCGTCTCGGCATGACAATTATGCACCAAAAAAGGATAATACCCAGTGTATGAACTACGAGTGACTTGATTCTTTTTAAAAAGATACGTAGGCAGCCTTCCTCGGCACAGTCACAAACTTAATAAAATTTAATTTTTGACTTATGACGAGTAAAACCTCCTTTTGACTTATGTCGAGTTAATACCTATTTCAAACTCATACCGAGTTAATATATTCTTTAACTTATGCCGAGTTAATATTTTCTTTCTTATGTCAAGTTAATATTCTCCCTTAACTCATGCCGAGTTAAACTCTCTATTTAACTTATGCCTAGTTAAACTCTCTTTTAACTTATGTCGAGTTAAAAAAATCTCCTTAACTTATGTCGATTAAAAACTCTCTAACTTACGCCGAGTTAAACCTCTTATTCATCCCTGGCGTACCAAATCTCTCCCAAACTCCATGCCGAGTTAAATTCCCCTAAAAGCGTAAGCCATTAAGCCTAGCTCCTTAGTTCGCAAAAGTCAAGCAACACACGCCCCACCATAAGCCGAGCACCTAATAAGACTCGCATTATTAGCATCACGCTTCTTGTCCAGTAGTGTGATCTTCTTTACACGATGAGATGCATATCATGGTAAGGAAAAGACGGGATCCGTCTCGCACCAAAAAACCGGTCACTTACCTGTATGTTCTCTGAGATGGTCGATAATAAATAAGCCAAGCACTAAAGCCTTGCACATTCATCTCGTCCTTAGAACGATAAAATCCGAGCACGTATAAGCCTCGCAGATAGGTCAGGTGGAACGTATGCCTTGAAATCAAAGCTGTTCATTTCTTACACCGATCTACCTGTTAATCGCTGTTCGCCGAGATCCATGCAAACGGATTAAAGGACAACCCAGAACAGCCCGATTGACTTAACTACGGAAAAAGATACTACTTTCACGAAAACATTCAAAGAGGAAAAGGCAAAAATACTTCCGATTACAAAAAAACTCCTTCAAAAAGGAGAAATGTTTACATACCTAACAAGACAAAATACATATTTAACATTAAAAAAACTAAGATCTAAACAGTCACAGCCGCCTTCTCTTTCTCGCCTTTATCCACAACCTCCTCGGGGTTTTGGTCCTTAGTACCCTCATCCCGTTCTTGAACCTTGGGAGATGCGCCAGGCTGATCTTGGACCTCGGGAATCTCGGTTTCCAACGGTCGAACATATAAAGGACCGCCGGGAAGAGCCTAAGGAATCACCCCATGATTCGTCCCAAACTCGTCGATGTTCCACGGGGTAGGGGTAGGAGAATCTCGGCGGAGAGGACCCAACAAAGGATGCCGAGTTGGGGAGAGGTCAAACTTTAGGTCCTCCTTCTCTAGGACGTTCATGGTATCAATCTCTTGATTAACCTTTAACTCGTCCGCAACGAGCTGATCCAATAATGATTGCGGGATCGGCACTCCTTCTTTGCTCAACTTGAACAAGAATTCCTTCATGCCATTAATCTAACCCTACTCAACTTATTTGACCGTCGCCTCCTCCTCCTCGTCAACGAATCGATGAAAGAGATCAAAGTAGGATTGGGCCCTCACCCTCATCTCAACCTGGACGTGACTTCTCTCCTTCATGACTAGCTCTTCAGATAGTTCGTGGAGATGTTTCCCCTCGGATTGATATCTCGCAAAGTCAGCCTTTGCCTTTGCCTTTTCCCCGGCTTCACGAACCTTCTCCTCGGCTTCGCGAAACTTATTCTTAAGCTCAAGATTGCTAGCCTCCAACGCCTCATTAGATTCTCTCAGTCTCTCAAGCTGGACATCTCTCCTCTTCACCGCTTCAACCATCTTCTTCATATCCCACGCGCCCTTGAGGATAACTCGGTTCGATGTCGCGGTCACCTGCAAGAAAAGTATTATCAAAGAAACTTTAAGATATCTCGCAAAAATATTTCATAGACACAAGGAATCTAACCGCCGCTTTGACTTGTTTCAGATCAAGGATCGCTTTAGAATGAGGAAGGTCCTTCAGAGCCGGCCAGTCCGCCTCGTTCCCCCTTAGACAAGTAAGCATGTCAAACCAGGCCTGCTTATTCTGAACGAAAGGAACCTCGCTTTCGTACTTATAGGCGAAATTATGAAGTGAAGGCCTTTTCCCGACATCCTTCCTAGAAGTACGAGGCAGCACCGTGACGATCTCTTTACGAAAAGTGAAAGGCTTCTTCTCCCCGGCATCAGAAATGGGCACTTCCCCGGTTTCTACAGTTAACCGTTTCCAGGGATCTCTGTGTCTATCCCTAGAAGTATTCTCCATGGCCGTCTTCTTGGCGGGACCCTCCCCGTCTGGTTTATCTGCAGTTGACCTCTTCTTTGGCAAGGTCTTCTCTGGGATGACCGGAACGTTCGGCTTAACCGACGTCTTCTCCTTCCTTTGAGGAGGATCGATAGGCATTGTACTCGGCACGGCTAACGGTTCACCGCCGCCTTCAGTCGATGGAAGAGTCACCTGGGACTCTTTGGATGGGTCTGTCGCGGTAGAAGGGTTCTAGGTAATCCTTTTCGAATAATCGGCCGCAATTTTATTCAAATTGCCCATCTTCGTCTTCACAAAATCATCCGGATCGACTTCTTCTAGAGTATCCCACTCAACTGCAAAAATGAAATAAGAAGTCAGAACCCGGAAAATGAACCGAGAAGCTCAAAGAGAATTATAGCAATCGTAATGTCGGCTTCTGCGGCCAGAACAAGGAGCCCTACCATGTGACAAACTGTGGTAGCCGAGAGCTGCGAGATCGCAATCTCACGCCGAGCAAAATAGGAGACGAGCAGATCAGGAAGAGGGAGCCAGAGCCGACAACCCGACGAGTCTACATTGAGAAAGTAGGACTCGTACAAGAAAACATAACCGGCAGGAGGAGTCCAAGGTCGATCCTTCGGGCCGGGAATGATGTATTTGATCTTTGGGTCAGGTCCGCAAACCGCCAACGCAGAAGCGACCGAGTCCTCGGTAGACCGAGTCGGGAAAACATTAGAAAATGGTTTCGTGGGAACAGTCGGCACCGCAGCATAAGAGAATATCACGCCATCATTTCCTTCATAAGGAACAGTCCCACTATCGTCTTCGTTAGTATCATCTTTCTCGGCTTCGATCACACCTTCTTCCGGCTCATCATATTCAGAATCTCGAAGCTGAGGGATCACAAGCACCTTCCGACCCGAGCTTTCCGCAGCGTCAGACAGCCGGGATAACTAGCAGAGATATTCAAACTCCTTCAACGCCTAATGGCCGGGATGCTCCCTCAAATCGGAGGAAGTACTGCAAGATGACGAATCAGCATAAGCATCGTGCCGACTTGGCGATTCGTCTCTCGATGGCACAAAAGTGATCTCCTTGTCTTTGTTTCCCGAACAACTAATCAAAGACATAGCTTGATGAAGAACAAAGCGAGATTGAAATACAACAGTAGGGTTTCGATCTAAAATCCTAGAAGACTACGGCTAAGCAACGACGGAGAGAAAATCGGAAAACAAAAACCGGTAGAGAGAAAAAGAAGAGTACATTTTCTTCGCTTGAGGATAAATGAGAGTGAGAGTGAAGAATCGAAGTCTTTATAGAAGAAATGGGTGTCATCCTCGAGAAGTCATCATTACCAAGGCGAGGCTTCGTTTCCCGCACCTACGAACATGTTCGACCCGAATTCGATTCGACAAACCGAAAGCACATTGACCAAACCGGCCAACCTAAATCGATTCTTAAACCAATTGATATTCTCCTCGTACCGACGATCTAATTAAATTCGAATCGCCACACTGGGGGGGGGGGCTTATTGTTGGAGTCAAGATTAGCACCTTTCCAAAAAATATTCATTCAGGAATTTAGGTCGGCCCAATATGGAAAGAGCAAGATAGCTTCGGCCCGAGACTGGAACATTCCCTCAACTCGGCCCAAACAAACTAGATTAAACATAGGTCAAGGCGGCGAAAGGAAAGTGGCGTGCGTGAGCATCACGCCGAACAAGAAGATTCGTTCTGAGGATATTCATGCTGAGATATTAGGAAATATTCCGTAAACGTATTAGGGTTTTTCTTGTATTAAGCTGACTTATGTAAGCCTATTTAAATGCATCAAATGAATAAAATAAAGGCATCCAATTTTCAATACAAGTTTTCTGAGAGCTTTTAGCAAAAATACTGATTTAAGCAAAGTGTTCTCCGACGACCTAAACAACCTTTCTCAGCCGCTTTGTTTCTTCCCAGAAACCTAGCAAAATCCTAATTCCATTCTTTCCCAAATCGAGTTCAAAATATTTATTTAGAATCCCTCAAGAAACCCTTAAAGTCTTTCTATCTTTGGATAGGCCGAGTTGAGAATCAACATTTAGACAGCCTGATCATGATATAGCCTCAAGTTTCAGAAAGAGTCGACCGGGATTTTGCTTCTACCATCATGATATCTTGGTTCCAAGGTTGCCAGCGCTTTCCATCTATATAGATCGTGCTACTTAGCGTGAGGTTTCCGGGGATCAGTTCTACGGTTCTTACCCAACCTTCCTTATCTCTCCCCTATGATATTAAGTTCAGTTGGTTTGGGCAGTTGAATTTTCTCCATCAAGCTTTAATTGCTCTCTAAATTGGTCGTTTAGGTCTAGATGGATTGAAGCTAATCGTTCATATCTGGTTAGGCTCTCAAAGTTATTTCTTTGATTTGTAATATTTGTGTTGTTGTGGGCTATTTGCCTTGAGGCAAAAATATGGGGCTTGGCCATGTACTTTTCCTTTTTATGCATTAAATAGAAAATGGTTACAAAATAAAAAATAAACTATATGACAATTACGGTAGCTAAACCGTAAAGAAGTGATCCATTTGTGCATTATATAAAGAAATATCATGGTATCATATAAATATATATATATATTTGTTAAACTAGTAAGAAAATATGGAAATCAATGTGTAAACTGTACTCACAGAAAATGTGATATATATATTTGTTAAACTAGTAAAAAAAATATGGAAATCAATGTGTAAACTGTACTCAAAGAAAATAAAAACAAAAACGACATATTTGTAGGGGAAATTGCTAAAAATGCCCCTTAAATTGGTTTTAAATAAAAGTGTACCCCCTAACTTGAATCAAATATAAAACTAGTTTTGCGGCCTTTTGAAATTACCGCGTTGTCCTTACGACCAATCAAAAAAACGTCAAACGCAATTACCATTATAACCTTCGACTATTTCAGACTTCTATGAATGTTTGAGACGTCAGACTCTAATAGAAGTCTGGCACATAATTGATTACTAAATTTAAATTTTAAAATTATTAAAAAATATTTTATCAAAATTTTTATATACATAAATTATATATAAACAATTTAGTAGTATATAAATTAAAATTTGATAAAATTGAGTCATATTAAACAATGTTAGTTAAGTATGCCTTAGAACATACTTTGTAATGGAACATAATAGAACATTTACATATAACTTACATATGACCTTAGGGTTAGTTAGATTCATTGTATTAGGAAATTCACCTTTGAAAATTTATATTTGCACATGTATGTTATAATGGTGATATAATTAACGAATTTGATGTATCCTAGGTGTTTTGTTTAAATATTTTTTAATGTTAAGTGATAAATACTATATTTAGGGTTTATCAGACTTCTATAGAAGTCTGAATTTTGGGGGTTTTGTAAATACTTTGAACCAACTATACATTAAATGGTTAAAATTGACTAAAATTTATGTAATTTTAATTTTCATATGTCCAAAAGTCCCATATTTAATTTATGTATCCGAAATTTTCCTTAAAATATTTTTTAAAAATTTAAATTATAAAATTATTAAAAAATATTTTGAGGAAAATTTCGGATACATAAATTAAATATGGGACTTTTGGACATATGAAAATTAAAATTACATAAACTTTAGTCAATTTTAACCATTTAAGGTATAGTTAGTTCAAAACACCATGTAGCTTGATATATGCTTGGCATATGAAGTTGGATATCATATTTTCATCTGTAGGGTTAGAGTGAGGGTTTGTGAATTTTCATCCATATTGTTACATTTGCATATACTGGTTAGGTTGTGACTATATTAAACGAGTTTGGTGTTTTTTATAAGTTTTCTATATAATATGATGGTATTTAAGTAGTAATTAGTAGATTTAGGGTATATCAGACTTCCATGTTAATCTTATTAACGTACATGATTTTTCAGACTACCAAAGAAGTCTGACTAAACTCGACCAAATACTAAACCCTACTTGGAAATTTACCCCATATATAAACGGAAGTTACCGACATTAGTTCTTAAAAGTCATTATCAAACTTCTCTCTCTAAAACGGAAACACACTCCCTCTCTAAATACTCTCTAAATACAATCTAATAACTCTACGAGAACCCTCAGCCGCCACCGCCACCGCCGTCGTCATCTTCTTCATTCTTGTAATTCTCTCTCCTTTTTCGTCTCTCCTGACCAGTCCATACACCGCCGCCATCATATTCTAAGCTCTTCGTTCTGAAAATGTTTGAGATCTATACGAAAGAAGTCATTTTTTCCTTTTTTCTTTGATATTTGTCTAGATCTAAACAAAAATTTGGTTATTATATATTTCTCGTACTAGATCTGTACGGTTTTGAGTTCGAGTCATCCCCTTTTTCATATGTACTTTGTACTTTGTCTAGATCTGTCCCCCAATAAAAATAGATAGATTTTTATATATTTCTCGTTTTAGATCCATGGGATCCATACGGTTTTGAGACCGAATCATCCCCTTTTTCACATGTCTTTTGTCTAGATCTGAACAAAAAACTGTTTTTTTTATATATTTCTCGTTTTAGATCCATACGGTTTTGAGTCCCAATAATCCACTTTTTCATATGTCTTTTGTCTAGATCTGAACAAAAATAGATAGGTTCTAGGGCCCTTAGGTTCTATGCTTGAGTTAGACTCTATTAGAAGTCTGAAATTGGATTTTTTTTTGTTCAGACTGTTTTAGAATTCTGAGTTTTTACAATTGTTTTATGGTACACAGGATGGGGCGATTCAGTCAGGTTCCAACCTCGAGTAGTAGTAGTTGATTCTCAACTTCTACATTTCGACAACGATCCGGTTCATGCAATGGATTCCCCAAGAAATGTTTCTGCGGTCTGGACCATGTCATGCGAACATCCACTACTGCCGATAATCCGGGAAGAAGATTCTTTGGATGTCGTAACTGGGATGTAATTGCCTTTCTCCTCTGTTTTGTAGCCTGTTTTATTTTGTTTTGACTTATTCGAGCTTATATTCGAAATTCGAAGTTGATTGCATATTTAAAATGTGGTTGTATAGGATGGTGGCTACCATATAATGAAGTGGTGGGATGAGGCTATGATGGAGGAGTTTCCCGAGTTAAAGCTGCGTGTGGACCAAAATGGCGAACAAGTTGATTACATCTTCCTTTGTTATGCTGAAATTGACTGTGTTACCAACTTGCACGATGAGATCAAGAAAGCGCAGGCAGAGATAGCTCAACTAAAGGAGCTCTTTACTGAGAAACCATCTAGCCAGACAGTGCGTGGCGCCAAGTATGAGTATCTGATGGTTGCTGGTGTTGTTATTATCGTCCCGATTATCTTGAGGGCATTTGGTTTCTTGTAATATAAGTCCTATGTATCCAAGTACAATTTTATGTATTATAAGACGAATTTCATCCAATTTCATTCATCATCCAGTTTCATTCATCATCCAATTTCAAATATGTGAATTGTCCTCTTTTGAAGCTAATAAATACTATATTCTCAGACTTCATAAGAAGTCTGAGAGATAAATAATTTTCCTCAGACTCCGTATGGAGTCTGAATCTACAATAATTAGTTTTAAGACTTAAATGATGATTTTCCTCAGACTTCGTATGAAGTTTGAATATACAATAATTAATTTTCCTCAGACTTCGCGCGTACATCACGACACGTGGCCTCTTGCATGCCCGGGAAATTAATTATTTGTAAATTAAATGCGCGGGAGTTATGTAAAAAGGAGACGAAAAAAGCGCGGCAGTTACGTCTGCAGTAAAACCGTCTGATAGTGGTAAAACCGTCTCGTTTTAACTGCCCCTTATGAGACATATATAAATATGATTTTTTAACCCTTTTTTTTTACAGTTTCGCAGGAAAGATAAAAAAAAACATATTCTCTCTCAAAGCCACTCAACTGACATCTTATACTTTTTCTGGGTATCGTTTCGAGATCTGGTTTCTCTCTGCTCCGCCGCTTACATTCGACGGTAAGATTCATCTAAAACTTCTTCGGGAGAATTCTAAGTAAAACTATTAGTAATCAGACGGCTAATGGTGTCTGATGGTATATCTCAGACCACATATGGAGTCTGATTACATCCTCAGACTGCATGTGGAGTGAATATCTCTCATACTTGCGCTGAGCTTTTTGTTTTTTTTTTTAAATTCCAGATCTTGTTGGGCCCCGATCTTGTTTCACTCTTGTCCTCCGTCGTCTTCCTTCGACAGTAAGATTTCTCGACTCTTCTCCTCGTCTATATATTTACATAACTATAGTATCCAGACGGCATAAGATGTCTGACTGTGTAAGGCTGACTGCAAATGGCTCATGGCTAGTAGTATTCAGATTGTATTTTTTGTGTGGCCCTTGTTGTTTCAGGTTTCGTTATGGAAGATGTTGAATTCCCACAAAGGATGTTCACTGCCGGTTATGAACCTGTTCCGGATAAAAGCATACACTACTTTAGTGGAAGGAGAGATATGATAATTGATGTTAAATTAGCGCTGCTACCGGATGAATGGCAAGAACTCCTCGATTCAGAACTTGGGTTTTTTTTGAGATTCCATGAACTGAATTTCAAATGGTGTTCAAGGATGGTACACTATATGCTCTGTCTGCAGTTAGACTGCAAGAAGAAGTATGAGTTATGGTCACTTCTCGGCGTTCATCCAGTTAGGTTTTCCTTGAATGAGTTTCATGCCATAACCGGACTCAACTGCGCCTATATTTAGAACCTCGAGTACCCTGAAATTCATTATACCGATGATATGAGAGCAATGTGGAAGCTTCTTAGGGTGGATTTCGATTTAGGCCCAAGTTTTACGCAACTAATGGATGCTTGTACAAGATGTTCTGATTGGGACCGGCAACAAAGGATATGGCTGGGCTATCTAGCCATCTATGCAACCTTCATTGAGGCTCAACACTGGACAACCTCCACAAGGGATGACATGGCCAAGCTTCTGCTGGTTCCAGGATCGATACAATCCTATCCATGGGGACGATTCGCCTTCAAGGTTCTGATAGATTCTGTTAAAGAGGCAAACAGAAAACTCGTGGAAGGAAAAAATTATCAGATCGGAGGTTTTGCTGAGGTCCTGAACATCTGGATATACTGGGCATATCCCTCTATGGCGACAACTTATGGAGCGCCCTTTCCGGATGCCCCAGACCTACCATTGCTGGCGTACCAGGGATCACGGAGTCGAAAGAAAGTCGACGAAACCTTACGCATACAGGTATTTCTTATACTTATGAACTCTGACTTCTATATCAGACTTCAATAGAAGTCAGACATCATAAGAAGTCTGACATTATGTTTCAGATACATTTTTCCAGTTTCGTATGATGTGTGACATTTTGATATTACAAATGCTTATATTTGTTTTGCTATGTGACTTGTAATTTGCAGACCCGCGTCAACAGCTTTGTTATCAAGGAATACGATGACATGTTTCCCGAGTGGGACAACCCTGATGAGGAGGACGACAAAGTTGAGAACATTGTGAAAGCAATATTCGGACAGCTAGGGACTGTGCAGTGGAGGTGGGGTTCTAAACACTGGAAGAGTGAAGGTGTGTTCAAGACCAAAGCTGTTGGTCCTGTTAAGCTTGAGATTAAGTCTGAGAAAGTTGCTGATGAGACTGGTGAGAAAAAGCGTAAGGTTGTGGGAGTCAAGAGGAAGTTGGTACAGGCTGTTTCCGATGATGAAGATGAGGAAGAAGAGGTTGAGGCAGTTAGTAAGAAACCTAGAGTAGGGAAGGCTGGTCCTACGAATGGGGATCTTGTTCAAATGATTGAGGGTTTGCAAAAATCATTTGGAACTCGGATTGGTGTATTGGTAGATGTTTTCAACGAGGGTTTACGTCTGATGGGTATCAGACTTGATGATATTGCCAAGAATGTCCAGAGTTTTAAGAAAGAAAGTGTTGGAGTTGAACAAAAGGAGAAAGACCAGAAGAAAGATTTTTCTGAACTAAAGGAACATGAGAAGAAGAAAGCTGCTACTGGAGGGATAGAAAGAGAGAAGAAGAAAGATGCAAGTGTAACTGCCGCTGCTGCTGCTGGTGAGATGAAGATGGCTGGAGTTGGTGAGGATGAAGAAGATCCAGCTGAAAATCTTCAGGATCAAGATAAAGTAAAAGCTTCTGCGGTTGATGCTGCGGTTGATAAAGAGGGAGGAAGAAAGAAGAAGGAAAGGCCTCAGAGGAACCTGAAGAAATTTGTACTGAAGGTATCCGGACCTGAACATGTAGGGAAAGCGAAGCCTAAGAAAGCAGCAGACAAATTTGCCACCCTCTCTAAGGCCACGAAACCGACTGCGATTGATGATGGGGTTAGTCTCCAAAACCCTCAATCTCTGGATACAAATAAGGAAAAGAACGATGGGCCTAAGAGAAGTAGCAGACTTATGAAGAAATCACTTGAGGGGAAGTAGCCTTCTCTTGCTTTATGAACATCCTTGATTGTAAACACATAAGCATAATCGTATTTGTTTTTTCCCCCTTGGTTCTTGTATTTGCTCTGAACATGGATTCCTGGCATTAGACTTATATTGCATTGGTTTGCTATGATTTTTAGTTGGCATTCAGCACATGTCAGACGTGTATGGAGGTCTGACATGTTAGTATTCTAGTTACCAGACGTCTAGAGAAGTCTGGTTCTTGTGTGAATTTTAGATCGAACATTATGTTTAACATTGGTTGTCAAATTGTCTATGCAGAGTATACCCGAGAGCACAGATCCGAGTGTCCTGATCGTTGCACAGTCGGCTACGGGAATAGACTTCGATTCTACGCGGAAATTTAAACAGGACGCTAAGCAGGCAGCAGCTGAAGTTTACATGCAAGCGAAGGCAACCCAAGTTAAACAGAAGGAGAAGTTGAAGACTCCAGTTAAACCTGTTGTCCAAGCACAGATTACACCGAGATATGACCCTTGTGCTGCTATCACCAGGATGCAAGTGAAGGCGCTTAATGATTACAACAAAAGACAGCCGTATGTGTTGATACTCTACTTAGATTGTAAGTATGCACACCCAATCTCTTAACTCCATGTCTAACAAGCGTATTGTTCTTGATAGGGGTTATCCGAATAGGATAGTGAACACATCACTACAATGGTATTACGATCTTCGCACTCCAAAGGAATGGCTACATGACACGGTCAGTTTCACTCCATTGGTTATGAATTAAGAACTCCATTCCAATCTGGATGTATATTCAGACTTCCAAAGAAGTCTGGTTGTATATCCAGACTTCGTTGTATATCCAGACTTCTATAGCTGTCTGGTTGTGTTTTATATTTTTATATTAACACATGCTTGGCTTGATGCAGCAAATTGATGCGGGATTGATCTGTTGAGGCTTCGCCAACACGACCATCCAGAATGGTTCAGGAGCGAGAGGCTGTGTTTCATTGACACACTCCTTCAAGCCTTGTGGCGTCAACACTATCCAGATTTTATCAAGAGTGGTGCAGGAGAGAATGTACCAGCCGGTGATAGAATGCTTCATGCTGGTTGTTTTGATTACTTCACTGGTGACCTACCACTATTCTGCAAATCACCGAAGTCTTGGGCGGTGGATATTGATTATATTTACACCGCACTGCACATTGGCGGAAATCATTGGGTAGAAATTATGATTTCTATCCCGGATAGGCACGTAACAGTATGGGACAACATCATTAATGATAGAACTGATGAGTTGGTCGGAGCGGCAGTGGCACCAATCTGTGAGATGTTTCCTTATGCGATGCACTTCTTGAAAATAGCTGATGCTGATGGGTGGCCATACTCAATCGAACGTTACACCCACACGATTGTTAGGAGCGACGATCTTCCTCAAAACCGCCAAACAGGTGACTGTGGAGTGTTCTGCTTGAAGTTCATCGAGTTCCATTCACTTGGAATGGAGTTTCCAAAGTATCTTTGTGATAAGAACATCAAGTCAATCAGGGACAGGCTAGCTTTCGACATAATGACTGAACTCAGGCGAACAGGTGAAGAGCAACGTACCGAATATGCTTTGCTAGACACCTACGCTGATAAATAGACCGCCTCTATCTTTTGGATTCCTAAACTATGGATTTCTTGCATATGAAATATCTATCTATTGTGGTTGAAAAAAAACACATGCATCTTTTAGCTTACTTTTGTGCTTGTTTTTAGTTATGTAACAAACTTAAGCACTAATCCTAGTTATATTTATTACTACGCTTGTTGAAACAGAACCCAAACAATTGAGACAAGTTTAAATATCAGACTTCTGGAATACATTACAACGTCAGACTTCAGTGAACCCTAAAAAATATCAGACTTCTGTAAACCCTAAAACTTATCAGACTTCACTGAACACAAACATAATATCAGACTTCAGAAAACACTAAATCATATCAGATTTCGACCATTTCTAGTCAGCCTCAGGTTGTGGACAATTAGGTTGTTTGTGGCTTGGTTGTTTGCAATTCGAACAACAATATTGCTTGTGTAGTTTCTGCGGTTTACTGCTCTTCTTCTTGGCGATCTCTATCATAGATTGCCACCTCGACTTCTTTTGTCTTCCAGGCTTCCGCCTCTCTTCCGGCGGAGAGACACGCACGGTGTCATGATTAGCTTTGCCAGTAACATTCTTTGGTAAGATGTTGCGCGAGTATGCAGCGTACAAGTAGTCCGTTCTGTAAGATGGACATACAAGGGTAGAAATGTGTAGCTCAAGTTCCGGTGCAGCGCATATGGCATGTGAGCAAGGTATCTTTTCGTAATCCCAAACACCACATTCACACTTCTGATGTTCCAAATCGACAACACAATCCCTATGTCCTCCCTTAACAACGAACTTATACGTATTTACGCGTTCTGCCGTCATCATATCTGCATAATATTCACGAATAGCCAGCAAATATTCAACTCCTCGGCTAAATGTTGTTGATAGACTCATTGCATCTAGCCGCCTTTTACAAAACCACGTCCCTAGTTTCTCTTGTATAAACTCTAAAAGGAAAGATATGGGATATTCTTTTGCCTTCTTAACTGCGGAGTTTATAGACTCAGCAATGTTGCTCGTCTTTATGTTGTACTTGTATCCACCAATTTGAAAGAGGTTAACTCAAGTAAGAATTCGAAAGTATCATAAAAACATAATGCTTTCAGACTTCTCCAGTCGTCTGGAAAAATAATCAGACAGCAAGTGAGGTCTGAGAATTGTATCATACCTCACTAGAAGTCTGATAACTATTGTCAGACCGACAAGTACCTGTCTCCGTTAATGCACGCGTGACCATAGACTCACATCCGCCTCCTCCAAGTAATCAGCAAGTTCAGGATTTACCGCTCGTAAGGAAGCCATGTTTCGGTCAAAACCGTAAATCGTATAAGCATAAGCCGCGTTGTTTACCAAGTACAGAAGATGTTTTCCCCTGAACTTGGTAACTATGTTATTTTGTAGATGGTAATAGCATATCCCTCGTTGTGCCCAAGGAAAAACTGCTTCACACGCATTCTTGATCGACTCGCATCTATCCGAGACTATGACCAAAGGATATTGGTCTGAAATGCATTCTTTCAGTTTGGTGAAAAACCATTCCCACGAGTCATCATTCTCAGAGTCTACAATTCCGAAAGCCAATGGAAATATTTGAAAATTTATGTCTTGTGCGGTCGCCACTAGCATAACACCGCCACACTTTCCATTAAGATGAGTACCATCCACCACAATGACTCTTCTAAGAAACATAAACCCATGTATGGAAGCTCCAAATGCTATAAATAGATACTTAAATCTATTCTTCTCATCTAGCTCAAGAGCAGTTACTGTTCCCGGGTTGGTTTGCCTGATTCCATGCAAAAAAGAAGGCAGTTTCTCGTACCCATCTTCCGATGTTCCTCTCACAATCCTTTGAGCATGTAACAATGCTCTGTATGCGGTTGTGTAGCTCATCCTAATCCCAAACTGCTTTTTCATTGACACTTTGACATGCTTTCGTGTTATCCCCTCAATCATACCAAAACATTCAGTAAACAACCAACCAATATAAACTGGAGTATAACGTTTGCGCGTAGACATCCGGTCCGCCATCGAACATGAATGTGTTTTTGAATAGATCATCACCCAGTACTTGTTTGGTTCGCTCTTCACACACGCTCGAAGCATCCACTTGCATCCTTCCACACGACATTTAGCCACAAAACGTGTCTTGTCAGACTTCTCTGTCCTAAATGAGAATTTCTTCATTATCGCCGTCAAACGTAGCTCTGATATTAGGTCTTTCTTGCTATCAAAACACTTATTGAGAATGATACCCTCAGATAAGTCCCTTCTGCGAACACTCTGATTACTCATACCATCCAACTCATATTTCTTATAATCTTCATCTTCTTCCACATCTACATCTTCATGTTTCACTTTCCCATATAGGGTATAATCAGCATCGTCATGGTAAGCCTCAGCGTGTTTCATGAAAACATTCTCAGGCACTTCCAAGTTACCAACATCATGATTACCAACACCACCACAAACAGAATCCTCCGAGACTGAGTCCACATCTTCCTCATTCCAGTCTTCTTCTTTGTCATCTTCGTCTACATCTTCAGCTTCATATTTGTCATCATGATTCATAGCATCTTCATCACCCATACCGGATCCGCTCGAGACACATAGACGGATTAAATGCGTATTAGCTAACTCAACCATGCTCCTTACTTGCCTATCATTTGTGACATAAACCGGAGGGCTATTCGGATCCATTTGTTTCAAGAGTGCTTCCGGCAATGGATATGATAACTCCACCAGCTCGGTTTTCTTCTCCAGCATATAATCATCTTGTACCATCTCAACAAGTTCTTGATGTGTAGAACCATCACGCAGAGTAATAAACCGCCCTCCTTTGAGCTTATCAACCACAAAATGCCAAATCTGGTCTCTCACAACCCATTCACCAAAATTAACAGGTAACTGAACCATTATCTGTATAAACAAACACGTATAAACAACATTAGATATCTCTTGGGAAAAAGCCAGATTTCTTTGTGAACCGAAGTCTAATGCTATTAGCTACATTGCCAATATTATTCAAAAATTTAGTTAAAAATAATTACCATATATAAGAATGTAAAACTCACGCAGAAGGAACATAGAACACTAACACACATTTATAAAAATTAAAGTCAACGAAATTAATCACAAATATACAATAAAAATGCATTTGAAAAGTTTGAAATATTTCAGACGTCTATAGAAGTCTGATATTAATGCAACCAGACGTCTATGGTAGTCTGAAAAAGAGGGTATTTTTGCAATTGATTTTGAAATGCCAAACAGCGGATACCGTCTGAAACCAATCAGACAGCGAAGGCAGTCTGCTTTGGAATTTTTTAAAAATTTTGTCAGACAGCTCAAGAAGTCTGAAAAAGGGGTAGTTTTGTAATTGATTTTCAAATGTCAGACTTCTCACAGAAGTCTGATAACTATCAGACTTCGGAGAAAAAGTAGAGGGTAGTTTTGCAATTGATTTTGAAATGTCAGACTTCTTCGGAAGTTTGTTAATCTATCAAACTTCTATTGATGTCTGACAGGATTTTCAGACAGCTATTGAAGTCTGATGAAAAACATCGCATTTTCGAGCGTTGACCAAAATTCAATTGTTCAGATGTCTATAGCCGTCTGGCAAAATTTTGGAATTTCAGATGTCGATAGCCTTCTGAAATTATTTTTCTTCTTTTCAGACAGATTTACATGTCTGACAATTTTTTCGCTTATTCTGGTCAACATCTGAAAATTTGGGTCAATTGCAGTTTTTACCCCCCATAATTTTCAGACAACGGATTCCGTTTGACAAAAAGTCAAGAATCGGTCAATTTCTTGCCAGACTACATCAGAAGTCCCACAAAAAAATCAAATTTGAATCAATTGCAAAACTACCCTCTTCTCATTTGGACTTCTTAACGATGTCTTTTTTGTTTTCAAAAGATTTTCACAGACTTCTATGGAGGTCTGGAAATTGAAAGTCAATTGCAAAACTACCCTCTCGTTGACCATATTGAAGCTTACGAAAAAATGCAGACTACAATTTGGATCTGAAAATCGATGATATGAAAATGTTCTTACCAATAACCGATTTCCGTTTGTTTTTAGCCGCGTCGATTTCCCAGAACGTCTAATATCACCGAAAACCCCAAATCCGAGACGTGTTTTGCTGTTTTTATAAGGTGATAAACGATTTCGCTACTTTTGAATCGAAAAATATCGAAAAATCACCGAAAATCAAAGGGGAAAAGAGAAATCGGTGAGGAGAACGTCCGAACTCAGATTCTTGAGCTTTAATTGAGCTTTAATGGTGAAAAAACGAGCTGGGTTACACATTAACTCGTCGGTGATGGTGGGTGTCGTGGTTGTTGAGCATTCATGGCGATGGCATTTTCGTGAATATCCGGAAAAAAAATTTTGGTCCTTTTGTCTTTTGATTAAAATATCAGACTTCATCTGAAGTCTGACGTTGGCATTCCTGTGAATACCCAGATTAATAAGGGGATATATTAGCGATGGAGAGGAAAAAAAAGACCGAGGGTATAATCAGGCTTGACTTTAATTTTAAAGGCATTTTTGCAAACAGCTCTATTTGTTTTGGCTATTTTCACATATGACTCACAAATTAGGATCAATGTGAAAAGTAACCCCATTTTTCTCTTCTCAATATTTTCCATTTTATTTTTTATCCCAAAAACTTTTATAATTTACCTTTTTGAATTCTTGGATCTTGCCATTTTTTGGTGACTCTGCGTACATAATGGTTGAGCTTCGTTGTTGATGGTTAAACTCGAAACAATTCAGTTAATTTTCCGGTATGTGTTGTGAAAGGAAATTTTGTTTTGAAGTTTACTACAAACGTATACTTCACCTGGAGTCGGCTTGAAGACTTCTCAGAATATGCACCATTTCCTTTGAAAATGAAAAATGCAGACTTCTCGAGAAGCCTCCTTTAGAATCAGATTATTTTTTGTCATTTGACCAAGACGATGACTTTCACGAAGTCTCTAAGAAGATGTTAGTTTGGTGTTTGACAATTTTGTGAACTTTGTGGAGAAATATGTACCACAACAGACTACAGGTGAAGTGTGAGTATATTCTTGAAGTGTGTATCAATATCTCAAATGCTGAACGATGTAGTACGTGGTATCAATTCAAATCAGTATAGGATCAATCATGTAGAATGCACCATGTCCATCAAGTCAAAAAGATAATGTTCAATAAGTGAATCTAAAGTCCTACCAAACAAACAAACAGATGATTAAATAGATGACTAACAGACAAGTAAACAGATGAGCAGACAGACAAATGATCAAATACATGAAATCAATACTAAAAGTCAGGCTAATAGGTATAGGTAGGCCTGGGACGGATCCGGATATCCGGCTTTTTTGAGGTATCCGGATCCGGATTCGGTTTCACCGGATATGCAATATGACTATCCGGATCCGGATCCGGATCCGCTTGTTCCGGATATCCGGTTTTCGGATATCCATAATAATACCGGATATCCGCGGATATCCACGGATATCCGGATCCGATATGAAATTTAACTAAATTTTTTAGAGTTTACATTTTTCACACAAAAATATAATAGCAAAAGATAATATGTGATGATATAGTAGTAAAAGATTATTGTGAAAGAGATAAAAAGAAATAGCTTAACTAACAAAAGATCAAGTAACATAAGATAAAAAAGCAAAAGAGGTTGTATCTTCAAGTCCATGTCCATCTTCTGCATTACGACTGTTTACATGACTGAAAATTTTTTATATGACTGAATTAATACATGCCAACTTCTGTATTAATTGCATATGTGTTTATATGATTGAAAAAAAAAACAGCTAAAATTACGGTTGGATTTTCTACCCATAAAAATTTTCAAGCTTAACAAACAATATACAATTAGTTTAAGGAAAATGACATGATGGCAACTAGTGTTAACTTCCAAAATGATTACACGCAATAAACACTCATTTGTACATATTCATTACCATTATGGACATATATGATTTCACGTTTCCATAATTTATGGTTAATACAAATAAATTTAACATGTTTACTATAACATATATATAATAATAATAATAAATATTATAATATAATACAAACGGATAATACAAACGGATATCGGATATCCGGGTCTAAAATTTTCTATTATCCGGATCCGAATCCGGTTCCGACGGATCCGTGATTTTACTATACGGATCCGGCACCCCGGATATCCGCTTTTTCGGAGCGGATTCGGAGCAGATACCGGATCGGATCCTCATCCCGGATAATAATCCCAGCCCTAGGTATAGGTCATTTGGTTCGATGGTAAAATATCGAACGGTATGCGTCCGATGAAACCGGTCCGATAGAACCACACCGGACTGCATTGGTCAATAGAAATGCTGGCCTTGATCGATAGTACACAAGGCTGAAAATTTCCTTGGTTCTGTGGAGAAATATAGGACCAACCCCGTCCGATATAACCGTTCCGATATAAGCATATCGAACATGGTCCATCCGATGGCTTGGGTTCAATGAAGGCGCATCGACAGGTCCGATGGAGGAGAGCTCCGGGGGGGGGGGGGGGGGGAGGGGGGGTCTTATGCTTCGTTGGGCTGAGCTGCTCTCCATGCCTTCACGCTGCATGCATGTTCATCGAGCACACCTTTGTTGACTACGTAAGCAAACTAACGCATCTTCGTTAACCCTTTGTTTCTTTTCAATCACAAAGCTTTTCCTAAAAGCTTCCAACTCCTTGCAATCTCCAACAACCTACAAAATAAAATAAAACACACCCAAGAACACTAAAGTTGCAAAGCTAAACTCTAAAGGTACCTAAATTCTGAATGCAAGAAAGTCCAAGAAACTAACTGATAGGTGTAGTTTTAATCCCTATACTAACTGCAAGTGCACAGTGATGTAGTTGTAGTACTTAGGGTATCGAATCCACAGGGACTCCGGTCAACGATAGATAAGAACAGAAGTGATTAAACTAGGAGAAAGCAAAGGTGATTAAACTAAAAGCAGAGCAGAAAAGTAAATCAGTAGCAGGAGTGGTTTGTGAGCAAGGAGGCGAAGCGTTAAGTCTAGGGAGTTCTCAGGAAATCAGGAACACAAGCAATCAATCAGTCGAAATTCAATCAGAAACTGTTCTAGAACTCAAACACAGATATAGAATTAACCAAATTCCTTTGCGAGAATTCTCTAAGTCTAAGTGGAGCAAACCAAACTTTCGTTTGCGAGAACTAACAGATTAAACCAGCTTTAATTCCAAGTTTGATATGTTCACAATCTAATTAAACCAAACTTTCGTTTGCGAGAAGTTAAATTGCTTATCTAGGTTCTTTCTAGCTAAATTAACCAACTTCCGCTGCATTAATCAGCCTAACATCATAATCTAAGTGGCCAGTTCAGATTAAGCATTAAGAACAACCTAAACAAAGAACTAGCAGATATGAATCCCTACAGATTAATTAAACTATAACTCCATGAAATCCCTAATGAGAATCCCTAAACTTAACAGGTAGTCTACTCAGACATATTCATCGAAACAAAAGATATCATAAGTAGAAAACCAAATATCATAAAATAAAACAAAGAACTGGGGTTCAAAATCCTCTCTCTCGAGAGAGCAGGATCAGCCCCTAACTCTCTCTGAAATAAAATAAAACTTAATGAAAGTGTAGCCTAAACAATGGCTTAAAAACTCTTATATAATGGTCTAAAGTCGGCTGGGGCTTCTTTGTAATTATGGAAACTTCTGGGCAAAGTTGCAATATCCAATTCTTCTCATTAAACGCTCGCGAGAATGTCTGCGTCGACCTTGCATCGATCGTTGCCACAGGTGTATCGATCGATGCAGGTCTGTGAATTCGACAGTGAAGTCCATCTCTCGGGTTAAATCCCCAAAATGCTCCAGAATGCTCTATAATGTCCAATTCCGCTCCAAACGTCTTTAGACCTGTAAACATAACTAAAAGACTCCAAAACATAGTAAAAGACTCGATAAATAACACATATACCATGGTTAAAAACCCTAAAATCCATGGTATATCAACTCCCCCACACTTAGCTCTTGCTTGTCCTCAAGCAAGTTAAGAACAAAAGCATAAGAAAAGAAGTTTGAAAACACAGAAACTCATTTCGTCTTAGGAACTTTCGCATTCACATTCACTTAGTAATCCACTGAAAACTTTCCTACAGAACTCAAGACCATAATGTACTTCCCCCACACTTAGCAACTGTCCCAAGTAAACTCCACCTGAAGTGATGTGGGTGTTCCCAGTAGGTTGTTCCATGTCTGAGTTTTCTAATAGTCATAGAGGCTCTGCAAGTCTGTCCAATGGTCACTTAGTTCCTGTTCAAGCAAAAATTTTCCTCGAAAAATCATAGTTTCATACAAATTTTGACTCAATAAAACAAATTTTGAAAAACTAAGAAAACAAAAGCGTGCGTCAGTAGCTTCCTCCCCCACACTTAAACTACACTGTCCCCAGTGTAATCAAGGCATGAGCTCGGTGAGAATAATAATCAAATTTGAAACAATCCGAAAAGTTGCAAAACACTTACCTGTCGTCGCCCTGCGTCGATCGATGCCCAAGGGTGTCGATCGATGTAAGGCGATTATCGCTCGCGGTTATGTAGATAACCGATGTCTGAACCGCAATCAATTCGTTAAACCGTAAATCGCGACTGCATCGACCGATGCACAATGTATGTCGATCGATGCAATGCGATTATTCCTGTTTCCCTCAGCTCTGAACACACTTAAACAGAAAAATTAAAAATACCAAATCAAAACGAAAAAAACAAAAACAAAAACAAACCTAACAGTGGGTTGCCTCCCACTCAGCGCTTGTTTTTAGTCATTAGCTTGACTATTGGAAGAGATCTGATTCATGGCGGTTTCAACAGAGACTTTGAGTGTCTCTGTGAATATCTCTTCATCCAAGGAGGTGTATAGGCTTTCAGATCATGAGGTTTTCCAAGGAAAGAGAAATCAGAATCCGGGCGGGAGCGAAGCTTGGGCGGTCTACTGCGTTTTCTTGCATTCAAAACAATGTGATCAGAAGGTTTAAGCTTAGGTGATTTGTACCTTACCTTTGATTTATATCTGATGTCTGGAGCTTTCTGCTTATGAGCAGTTGCAGGTACTGAAGATGTTAGAGCATGTTCAAGAGGAACCGCCATCTTCTTCTTTCCACTATCAGATACTGTAGTTCCACCAATCTGAACTTCTTCTTTCAGATGACCATTAGTGGAGATCATCTTCTTTGCATGAACTCGCGAAGTTTCAACTGGTGGTGTTTTATTCACCATCTTATCCATCACTTTCATGCAGTTAGCCACTTCTAGCTCCTGTTTAGAGGGTTTAGGAACCTTAGGATATGGCACAATGGGCTTGTAGACTTGTTCTGGTACTGTTGCAGGTTTCTGGTCATGTTTGCGTTTTGTGTCGATCGTTGCATGATGTGTGTCGATCGATGCAAGGCGATTCTGTTTGTCGTAAGAACTCGAAATTGCCGTCAGAACGGCGTGTCGATCGATACTAAGAGGGTGTCGATCGATGCATGTCTCAGACAGACAATATTTATCCAGAAAATCCGAGATTATGCTCTCTTCTTCACCTAGCAACTCAATCTCATCCCCAAAGGTCACAGCTTTGATGGATTTGTACTGTTCAGCTTTCCTAGCTTCATTTTGTCTTTGTATTGCTCTAGCTGTCTGCTGAATTTGGACATCTAGCTCCTTCACATGTGTGCTCAAGTATTCAAACTTCCCATTCAGATTTTCATGTATAGCATCCAGCTTCCTGTCGAAGTCCATAGCAGTCTTAGTCTGATCCTCTAGCAGCTGCTCCATCATGGATTCCATCTTGCTCTCATAAGCATTAGCAGCAGGAGATGCCTTATAGGAGGGTGATCCATAAGTCCTTTGATAGGATTTACCTTGCTGATTTCCATACCTGTTTCCTTGAAACCCAGAACCATTTATGTAGTTCCTCTCCTCTTCATGTCTTTCCAGTAACTGCTCCATCATGCTTATCAGCTTATTAGACTGTGTATTGTGAGGAGGAACATGCTGATATGATGGAGATTCATAATCTCTGGTGAATGAATAGGAACCATAGCCTCTGCAGAACGAGTTATTATGCTGATTTTCCAACATCCGTTCCATCATTCCCATGATTCTTTCGCACTGTGTCGATCGATGCAGAGTAGCGTCGATCGATGCAAGCTCGAGAATGCAACGATCGACACACAAGACAGTGTCGATCGATGCAAGGCGATTACAGGCGTACCTGAAACGCAAGAACAGAAAAGAAAAAAAATTAGTAGCAAAAAATAAAAACGAAAAACCTAGTCAAAACCCTAAGTTCAAATCTATCGATGACTCAAAAGAGTCCCCGCCAACGGCGCCAAAAACTTGATAGGTGTAGTTTTAATCCCTATACTAACTGCAAGTGCACAGTGATGTAGTTGTAGTACTTAGGGTATCGAATCCACAGGGACTCCGGTCAACGATAGATAAGAACAGAAGCGATTAAACTAGGAGAAAGCAAAGGTGATTAAACTAAAAGCAGAGCAGAAAAGTAAATCAGTAGCAGGAGTGGTTTGTGAGCAAGGAGGTGAAGGGTTAAGTCTAGGGAGTTCTCAGGAAATCAGGGACACAAGCAATCAATCAGTCGAAATTCAATCAGAAACTGTTCTAGAACTCAAACACAGATATAGAATTAACCAAATTCCTTTGCGAGAATTCTCTAAGTCTAAGTGCAGCAAACCAAACTTTCGTTTGCGAGAACTAACAAATTAAACCAGCTTTAATTCCAAGTTTGATATGTTCACAATCTAATTAAACCAAACTTTCGTTTGCGAGAAGTTAAATTGCTTATCTAGGTTCTTTCTAGCTAAATTAACCAACTTCCGCTGCATTAATCAGCCTAACATCATAATCTAAGTGGCCAGTTCAGATTAAGCATTAAGAACAACCTAAACAAAGAACTAGCAGATATGAATCCCTACAGATTAATTAAACTATAATTCCATGAAATCCCTAATGAGAATCCCTAAACTTAACAGGTAGTCTACTCAGACATATTCATCGAAACAGAAGATATCATAAGTATAAAACCAAATATCATAAAATAAAAAAAAAGAACTGGGGTTCAAAATCCTCTCTCTCTCTCTAGAGCAGGATCAGCCCCTAACTCTCTCTGAAATAAAATAAAACTTAATGAAAGCGTAGCCTAAACAATGGCTTAAAAACTCTTATATAATGGTCTAAAGTCGGCTGGGGCTTCTTTGTAGTTATGGAAACTTCTGGGCAAAGTTGCAATATCCAATTCTTCTCATTAAACGCTCGCGAGAATGTCTGCGTCGACCTTGCATCGATCGTTGCCACATGTGTATCGATCGATGCAGGTCTGTAAATTCGAAAGTGAAGTCCATCTCTCGGGTTAAATCCCCAAAATGCTCCAGAATGCTCTATAATGTCCAATTCCGCTCCAAACGTCTTTAGACCTGTAAACATAACTAAAAGACTCCAAAACATAGTAAAAGACTCGATAAATAACACATATACCATGGTTAAAAACCCTAAAATCCATGGTATATCACTAACATGAATGAATGCAATTTGTAACAACAAAAAACATGACATAAAAAGAGGATCGAAATGGCTAAAATGTGAATATATCAATTCCCCCAAACTTGCTTTTTGCTTGTCCGCAAGCAAACAATCAAAGACAAATATGAAAAAGGTTTTGAAAGTGAGAGTTCAAAGCTTCCAAAAGTAATTGTTGAGAAAAAGTGGAAATAAAGTCTAAACAAGCAATCAAGAGTTACAATCAAGCTTACTCTACTTCAAAAGAGTTAGTCATTCTCATCAACACATACATCAAGTCCAAAACTCAACCTACACATGAATTCCTATCCCCATTCCCTTTAACATTCATTAAGCAATGGTGAATCATGATTGTGCAAATTAAATGAACACATTTGGCTAAGGGTTTAAGGTCTTGAGATGAAAGTGATCTCAAATGAAATGTGGGTTTCAAGAACAAGAGATCTCTCAAGAAAGGAATGAACTATAGAAAATGCTAAGAGTAAGAAACAACTCATACATACAAGGATAGATTCTTATTCTACCCAAATCCCTATAATGATCTTAACTCTTGTTCTAAACCCAAGATTCCCTTCCTAAGCTACCCTTTCCTTAAGGCATTATTGCCTTATTATCCCAAATCTGATCACTTCGAGGATTTATTTTCTATGCTTAGCTCTTTCTTTTCTTTTCACTAGCCTCTTTTCTTTTTCTTTTGATGTTTGAGCCAACTTTGGCTTCTTTTCTTTCTTTAACACTTGAGATTTATCTTTCACAAACACTTAGAGCTATCAACTTTTCTTTTCCTTTTTAGTTCCCTCTTTCTTTTCTCAATCTTTTCCTCATTCCCTTTTTCCTTTTCTTCCCAATTCCCCCAAACTTATTTCCTATCCTATGCATAGCCCAATGATGTAAGGCTAAATATACAATAAAAACATATCCTTGTCGTTCTAAACTCAACACTTTTTGCCTAGTTGATTCAAGAAAAAGGCCTTTCATCTCTCACTAAAGTGTTTAGGCTTGAAGGAAAGCTTGGTTCAAGGTGGGGAAATCTACTTGGACTAACAAAAGAGTGCTAGAAAGGGAGAAGATAGTCCAAGTATGTATTAAGTATCCATGAGTACACTTTTCATTGCACAACATGTTAATTTAAGTCAAGATTAATAGTTCTAATAGATAGGAAATGATTCAAATCACAACATGTTTCAATCAAAAAGTGAATAATAATGCATGAGATCCAAGAAGGGTTCTTCCTTCAAGCTCACATGATGCATCAAATAACCACATTCTCAAACAATTTTTTTTATATAAAGAACACAAGCTTTAGCTCTCAAACCTTAATTAATACAATCCTAAATGACTTCTAGACTCAATCTTAAACATGTCAATGCAACTATATGCTTTCTTTTTATGAAAATTTTCGAAATTTTTCAAATTTGTATGGTTTTCTATGCCTTAGATGTATGAATAAGACTCAAGATGAAAGAAAAGAAGATAAGAACACAAAACACAACATTAGCAACTAGTCTCCTCTCCCAAACTTAAATCACACAGTCCCTTGTGTGAAAGAAGCAAGGGAAAGAGACCAAAGAGAAAGGTAAAAATGCAAAATTAAACAAAGAGGTGAAAAAGAGATTGGAGTGAGTTACTTGGAGCTTAAAGTGGTGTGAAATGGGATGGAGTAATGGGAGGTGGAGGATAGCGATCTCCCCCAAACTTAGTTGAAAGTCCGGTTCTTCTTTGATTTCACCATGACATTTCCTCTTTCTTTCTCCCAATGCCAAGGTCTGTATGGCCTAAAACCCTGAAAAACTTAGCAAAAGCATCAACAATGGCTAGATAAATAAATATGTACAAAGATAAACATGAGAATGTCTCCCAAGTGCGTTTTTCTTTAAAGCCGGTAAGCTCACTTTTGCAAACCGGCTTTTTAGGCAGTTGGAGAGTGTGGCCTGCCCTCGAGATTGATGGTCAGGACTTGACAGGTTAGCTCACTGAGATTGACTGAATCTCCTTGAAACCTTGGACTGATTAAAGCTTTTACACTTGCAAAAGGCCTAGACTTTCCCTTGGATTTGATCTTGTATTCAATGTAGTCACCCTTTAGACCCAATGGATGCAAGCTTAGGCAGATGAGAGATGTGGGAGTTTCAATAGGCATTAGAGCTTTCAGCTTGTCCTTATGTCCTTTTTCAGTTCTTAACTCCATCTAATCCATTGTTTGGAGCATTTCCAATATGCCCATCAAACAAAGATTGTAGACTATCACCACCCATTATTTCCTTTTCATACTCTTGAGCCTTTGGGTGATTGGTGACAACCTTATCCTTTCCAGCCTTTGCAACTTTGGAGACATCTTTTTCACCATATACACAACCTTCTTTGTTTGTGCCTTAGCATCATTGGTGTTCAGCTTCATCAAGGAGATGGATCCAACATACTCAATCTTTTTGGTCATAAGAGGAGTTCCAATAGCTCTATCCACCCTCTCCTTTTGAGCACATCACAGGTGCTAACTCAATGATCCATATGGGTCAGGTTTAGGAGAAGCTTCCTTGCTAACATTTACAAAGAGCCTTGCCTCCTCTAACGAATCATCCTCATTTGGAGATAGGATGACACCACAAGTTTGGAGAGATGTGCTCCTCAAAGGATAGTAAACCTTGTTGTCTACATTTTTCAGCATAGCACGTTTTGTTTTGAAGTCCACACAAGATCTGGTGGTATTGAGAAAGAGGTACCAAGTAAGAGAGGTAGTTGGGTACTCTTCTTCATCTTCATGACAATGAAGTCAGTTGGGATAGTGCACTCACCAATTTTCAGTGGATAATTCTTGATCATTCTCATTGGAGTTTTTGAGTAAGAATCTCCAAATATAATAGAAGATGGGTACCTTTCCTTGCTCTTTATCCCAAGAGTTTATACCATGTCTAAAGATATCACACTCACAATAGAATCGGAGTCACACAATGCATCATTAATCTCCAAGTCTCCCAGAGTATAATTGATTGTGAATTTAGCCGGATTTCCAAGCGTGGGAAGCACCACGGTGTGGTCTGGACGGTAAGTACAGTATCCTCAGCAGAGATTGCAGTGGCACTCAAATTCTCAGTGGACTCAACAGAAGTAGGCTCAACTACATTTGTCTTCTTCTCTTTGACAAGTGTAGATGCATCATATGGGATTTCATAACCATGGAGAAGTGCTTCTAGCTCATCAACCTCTCTCTCATGGTATGGTTTCTCACAATCAGCAGTAGAGAAGATTGCATTGTAGTAATCTTTGAGGTTCTTCTCCGGGTTTCTCGGCAAAGTAGCCATAGGCCGAGACGTGGAAGCATTCGTGTTTTCAACATTGATCAAGCGAGAAGTCAAATTCTGCAATTCATTCTTTAAGTTCTTTACTTCTAATGTCCCGGTGGCTTTCCCTTGTATAAGTTTATGCATCATTCCGTTAAGTTTTGAATCCATAGTGGAGGAAGTAAGAGCTTGTTGTTGAGGTGCAAATCCCGGTGGAGCAAACTGTTGGTTAGGCACAAACCCTCCTTGTTGTCCTTGGAATGTAGGCTTAGAGACAAATCATTGTTGGTTATTGTAGGGAACAAAAGGCCTTGGTTGATTGAAGTTAGAAAATCCTTGTTGTTTCCCTCCTTGGCCTTGAGATTGTTGTGAAGGGTAAACTTGGTCATGTGGGCTAGCCACATTTGGATTCCTATAGGAGAAATTTGGGTGGTTCCCATAGTTGTTGTTAAAGCCCTTGTTGTACCCTCCTTGTCCAGCCACAAAGTTTATCTTCTCTTATGTCCTATCATTCTCAACACTCTCAAGATATGGTTATCTATCATTAAAGTTCCCAACAAAGTGGTCTGTTTTTGTGTTGATTGGATAATCTTATCCATCTTCTCATGGAGGAATTTGATCTCCTTTTCATACTTCTCCTCAAGTGCAGTAGATCCTCTGTTAGTTCGATCATAGTCTTCATTATAGTTCCCATCACTTTTAGCTAAGTTATCAATCAACTCCATTGCTTAATCAACTCCTTTTCCCATGAAGTGTCCATTGCTAGCAGTATCAAGTAGCATTCTGATTTTGGGGAGAACACCGCAGTAGGCTTTCATTGTTTCGTTGAGCGAAACCAGACAGCTCATTTATGAATCTAGATGTGCTGGAACTAGAGAATAACTTCTTGAGGAAAGCTTTCTTGAGTTGAGCCCAAGAAGTGATTGAATCTTCATGTAGGTTTTGCTATCATTCATGAGCCTTGTCTGTAAGAGAGAAGAAGAACAGACGCTGCTTGAAGCTATCCTCAGATACTCCATTGAGCCTAGTAGTGGCACATATCTTGTCAAAATGATCAATGTGTTAAAGGATCCTCCATTGTAAATCCATGAAACTGTTTGTTCTGTACCATATTGATGATACAAGCTTTGATCTCAAAGTTGTTGTTGGCAACAGAAGGAGGAACGATGCCTTGTCTATTGGCATTAGTGTCTGGAGCATCACCCTCTCCTATTGGCCTCACTCCCCTAGGAGGATGTACTGGTATCCTATTTCCTTGATCATCATGAGCATCTCTCCTTGTAGATGAACATGCCCTTGATGACATGTTGGTCATCACCATGTCCCTCTTGATCCATATCATGATGCTCAATATCCACAACCTCTTGTTGAACCTCAATAACTGGTTCCAACCCAAGTCTAGCCAAATGAGCAGCTCTCTGTTGGAATCTTCATTCATTTGCTAGTTTCCTTTCGTATGCTTTGATATCCTAAACCCTTGCAACCGATTTATAGGTCCTCTACTACGAAGGTTTATTCACCTGACATCAAAGAAAGAAGAAGTAGCAAGATTAGTAACCAAAATCTTGATCTAAAAAGTAATAGAAATCTAAGTGACGAATCCTAATCCCAAATTGGCAACGGCGCCAAATTGATACTAAGACTTTTATAATCCTTGAATTGTATATCAATCCCTCAAGTGGTGATCGATGTAGCACGAGTTGTCAATCCAAATCATGATGGGATCAATCACGTAGAATGCAATATACCCATCAAGTCAAGCAGATAATGTTCGATAAGTGAATCTAAAGTCCTAACAAACAAATAGACAAGCAGATGATTAAACAGATAACTAACAGATGAGCAGACAAACAAATGATCAAATACTTGAAATCAATACTAAAAGTAAGACCAATGGGTGTAGGTCGATGGATAGAGTGATCTAGAACTATCATGAATGCTAATAAAATCATCACAGATGCTAATCCTTAACCAGAGAACACATTAATCAATTAATCCAATCTCTTGGCACTAATTACTTTCCCTAATCCTTAATCCACATCAAATTCTCAATTGTGAACTAAAGATAGACAAGCATTAATCTCAAGTTCTCATTAGCTAATAAGCATTTTAGACATTCATTCTCATGAGATAAAAATATGCAAATCCCTATGAAAGTCATATTTATCATTTCATCAAACACTTGGTGTGCAACAAAAGTCAATACATTTAAATCAACATGATCAGGGTTAATCAAGCATTCAGAACACTTAAATAGGAAGGATCATAAACAATATAGTCCTAAGCATCCATGAATCACTTTAAATCTCCCTTAATCCTATCTAACCCATAAGCCTTAGATAAACTACTCACTAATCATGCTAACCCCAACAAAATCCATGAGAATCATGTTAAGCTTGATGATTAGTGAAAGATTAAAGAAGAGAAATGTGAAATCAAAGACAAATTCAACTTACATTAAAGTAAGTTTGAAACTTATTTACAAAATATCAAGAACAAAGACTTAGAGAAAAACAAGCTTAGATTTATAAAATAAGGGGTTTAGGCCTTTATATGAACAGTGCTCGAAACCGGGTCAACCTGGAACAAACCGGGTGTTGACCCGCTTAAAATTTGGTTCGATTGCAAAAGATATCGAACGGTATGTGTCCGATGAAACCGGTCCAATAGAACCACATTGGACTTCATTGGTCGATACAAATGCTGGCCTTGGTCGATGGTACACACGGCTAAAAGTTTCCTTGTTTATGTTTAGAAATATCTTACCAACCCCGTTCGATATAACATGTCCGATATAAGCATATCGAACATGGTCCGTCTGATGGCTTGGGCTCGATGAAGACGCATCGACGTGGAAGGTCTGATGGAGGAGAGCTCGGGGGGGGGGGGGGAGGGGAATCGCGCGACTTGGGCTGGTGATGTAAGACTCAAACGATGGAGCCTCACAGGGTGGTGGATAGAAGAAACAGGTTGGCTTTGTCGCTCTCTCCTGTTACTCAAGGGATGGTCGTGTGTAAGGGATGGGATTGAACAGGCTGGCTTTGACGCTCTCTCCTGTTGAATCGATTGATGGTAAGGCTGGTGGATCGAAGGCACCACAGAGATGATGAACGGGTCTCTGATACTGCACAAACACTTGTCCTCTTTGTGAATCACACACAAGGAACACAAGCAAAACAAGAACAGGCGGCTGCTGCTCAAGAAGGATGAAAAACGCAAAGGTTTATTGATATGTCAAAAGGTGACTTTCTCAATGTTACAAAGGAAGTTTAAATGCAGAATTGAAAAAGTTACAAAAAGGAAAACAAATAATCTCGGTGTTGAATGATGAATAACCGAGTTACACAGAAAAGGAAAGTGTGTAATCTTTCATTGGCGGCCAATCCTTGAGTTATGGGTGTGGGTGGGCCGACTTGCCTCGTTAAAAACCTTGGGAGTAAAACCACTTTGGGATAAAACCACCCAAGGGAAAAAGAGTGCAAGAGAGTCCACCAACTCTCGGACTTAGCATGGGCTGAGCCGGATGGTAAGGACTTGGCATTGTCCGGCCCATGGTTCCCCTAGACGCGTCTTTGGATGAGAAGGTTCAGCTTCCTTGTTGCTTACACAGTCCACGCCTCCTGTGTTATCCACGTCGCTTACACAGTCCAAATCTCCTGTGTTACCCACATTGCTTACACAGTCCAAGTCTTCTAATGCCTCCCGCTTCTTGGGCTCGTTCTTGAGGTAGTCTCCAAGTTCCATTGAGTTCATGAGGTTTTCTACCGCGGTGTTGAATCCTTCCCTGAGTCTCCTTATCCTAGATCGAGTCATTGGAGCTTCTTTGACCTCAGGTATGGTTTGCGGGTCAGTGCTTGGTTGGATGTCCTCATCATTCCCACCCTCTTCAGAAGGTTTTGTCCTCAAAACTGGATCATCTGCATCATATGGAGATAGATCAGTCACATTGAAGCTATGTGAAATATTGAACTCACCTGGGAGTTCTAGTTTGTAGGCATTGTTGTTGATCCGTTCTAGAACTTTGAAGGGACCATCTCCCCTAGGCGCCAACTTCGAGCTTCTTTTCTGTGGGAACCTCTCAGGTCTCATGTGGAGCCAAACCCACTCTCCTGGCTCAAAGACTAACTCCTTGCGGCCTTTGTCTGCTCGCCTCTTGTACTCTTCAGTCTTCTTGAGAATGTTGTCTCTTGCTTTCTGGTGTAGCTTCTTAACAAACTCTCCTTTCCTGAGACCATCTAGATTAACTTGCTCAACTTGGGGAATTGGCGACAAATCAAGGGGTGTTAGTGGATTAAAACCATACACAATTTCAAATGGAGACATTTTAGTGGCAGAATGTGTAGCATGGTTATAGGCAAACTCAATGAATGGCAAACAATCTAACCATGTGTTTAAGTTTCTACCAAGAGTGACCCTAAGCAAAGTAGATAAGGTACGGTTTACCACTTCGGTCTGACCATCCGTTTGAGGATGACAGGTTGTGGAGAATAGAAGTTTCGTCCCGAGCTTCTTCCACAATGTCTTCCAAAAATGGCTCAAGAATTTTGTGTCTCGGTCAGATACTATGGTCCTTGGTATACCATGTAAACGCACCACTTCCTTGAAGAATAGATCATCAACTTGTGTGGCATCATTGGTTTTGTCACATGGAATGAAGTGAGCCATCTTAGAAAATCGATCCACAACAACAAAGACAGAGTCTTTGTGTTTAATCTTAGGTAACCCTAGCACGAAGTCCATAGAAATATCCACCCATGGTGCGTTAGGAATAGGTAAAGGTAGATAAAGTCCATGAGGATGTAACCTGGATTTTGCTTTGTGACAAGTTACACATCCTGCACAATGCCTTTCAACGTCTCTCTTGAGGTGCGGCCAGAAGAAGTGATCAGCCACCACAGCTAGTGTCTTGTCCACTCCAAAATGGCCCATAAGACCACCTCCATGTGCCTCCTTAAGCAGTAGCTCACGCATTGAGCATTGAGGAATGCACAGCCTCTTATCTCGGAATAGGAACCCCTCTTGAAGATAGTAGGATCCGAATGCTCCTCTTCCACAGGCTTGGTAAGCCTCTCCTAGTTCTGGGTCATCTTTATATAGATCTTTGATGTGTTCAAATCCTAGAACCTTAGCCTCCATGGTAGCTATCAGGGCATGCCTTCTTGACAAGGCATCAGCTACCACATTCTCCTTTCCCTTCTTGTACTTGATTACATAGGGAAATGTCTCTACAAACTCCAACCACTTAGCATGTCTCCTCTTGAGTGAAGTCTGGCCTCTCAGGTGCTTGAGTGTTTCGTGATTAGTATGGATGATGAACTCCTTGGATAACAAGTAATGCTGCCATGTCTCTCTAGTGCTCGCACCAATGCATACAATTCTTTGTCGTAGGTTGGGTAGTTCAAAGAAGCACCACTGAGCTTTTCACTGAAGAAGGCCACTGGTTTCTTCCTCTGGTGTAACACAGCTCCAATCCCTATGCCAGACGCATCACACTCTACCTCAAACACTTCTTCAAAATCGGGTAAGGCCAGAACCGGTGCTTGTGTAAGCCTTTCCTTGAGCAGTTTGAAGGCTGATTCTTGAGCTGGTCCCCATGAGAATGGCACATTCTTCTTTATCACTGCTGTAAGAGGTGAGGCCACCGTACTGAAGTCCCTCACAAACCTCCTATAGAAGCTAGCTAAGCCATGGAAAATCCTTACATGCCCGACGGTTGTTGGTGTAGGCCACTCTCGGATGGCTTTGACCTTCTCCTCATCCACTTGTAGTCCCTGTTCACTTACTACAAAGCCTAAGAAAACAAGCTTGTTAGTACAGAAGGTACACTTCTTTAGGTTAGCATAAAGGCCTTCCTTCCGAAGTGATTTGAGCACTAGTTCAACATGTGAGATATGATCATCTAGGTTCTTAATATATATAAGTATGTCATCGAAATAGACAACTACAAATTTACTTATGTAAGCACGAAGAACCTGGTTCATGAGTCGCATGAATGTACTTGGTGCATTAGTTAAACCAAAAGGCATAACCAACCACTCATACAATCCTTGCTTTGTCTTGAATGCGGTTTACCATTCATCTCCTTCTCGCATTCTAACTTGATGGTAACCGCTCTTCAAGTCCACCTTTGAGAAGATGGTAGAACCACTCAGCTCATCCAACATGTCGTCTAGACGAGGTATAGGGTGCCGGTATTTGATGGTTATGTTGTTGATTGCCCTGCAGTCCACACACATCCTCCATGATCCATCCTTCTTGGGTACTAAGAGTACTGGCACATCACAAGGGCTGAGGCTCTCCCTGATGTACCCTCTCTCCATGAGGTCTCTCACTTGCTTCTCGAGCTCCTTAGTCTCCTAAGGGTTCATACGGTATGCTGGCTTGTTAGGTAAGGCTGCGCCAGGTACAAGATCGATTTGGTGTTCAATCCCACGGATTGGAGGTAAGCCAGGCAGAAGTTCTTCAGAGAAGATGTCTTGAAACCTGTCTAACACAGCCTGTACTCCTGTGGGTAACTCAAGCTCACCTGAACCTGAACTCAAACACTCCTTAAACAACATTAGTAGCACAGTGCGCTTGGCACTAAGAGTTTTACAAACAGCCCCACTGGATATATAGAGACTGGTTTTGCTAGACTCACTTTCCTTGCTCATATGCACTTGTAAATCATGTACCTCAGTTGGCGTAAGAGGGGCAAGGGTGAACTTACGATCCTTGTGTAAGAAGGTGTACTGGTTAGTACGTCCATTATGACTTGTGGCTCGGTCATACTGCCATGGTCGGCCAAGCAAGAGATGTCCAGCTTGCATGGGTACTACATCACAAGTAACTTCGTCTCGGTACTTCCCCACACTGAATGGAACAATGACTTGCTCCGAAATCTTCAGCCCTGTCTCATCATTGAGCCATCTCAGCCTGTATGGTCTTGGATGCTTGGTCTTAATAAGACCTAACCTGTCTACCATATGCTGGCTAGCCACGTTAGTGCATGAACCTCCATCAATGATCAGATTACATACCTTGTCCTTGACAGTACATCTAGTGTGGAAGATGTTTTCTCTTTGAGCTTCCTCAGGGTTGATCATGACACTTAACATCCTCCTGGTCACGAGTAGCTCTCCAGCGTCTGGATATGCAAGCTCTTCTTCTGGTTCGTTTGGATCATCCTCAAGCTCATCTTGTGATTCATACTCGCCATTGTTGTGGATAATCATTACTCTCTGGTTTGGGCACTCTCTAGCCATGTGTCCCCTGCCTTGACACTTAAAACAAGTTATGTCACGAGTCCTCTGATTAGTGCTAGGGAACTTACCTTGTTCTGGCCGGTTGGGCTTGGGAGCCTCAGCTGTTTTGCCCTTGAACCTGGAGTCAATCTCCACTGTCTTCCCTTTCTCAAATGGTCTGGAGCTACTTGCATCCCATGGTTGTGTTGGTTTGTTGCGACTTGTCATGGCTGTCTTACGCTTGATTTGTTGTTCTACTTGGACAGCAAGATGCAACAACTCATGTAGTCCACCATACTGAGCTCTCTCCACCTTCCTAGCAATGCGTTCTTGTAGGCCATCAATGAACTGTGCCATGAGAGCTTCTTCGGATTCCTCTAACTCCAGTGAGTTCATGAGCTTCTCAAACTCCTCAAAATACTCATCCACACTTCTTGTACCCTGTGACAACTTACGGAACCGCTTTTGTAAGTCTCTATGATAATGTTCAGGGACATACCTAAGTCGTAGAAGGTATTTCATGTCACTCCAAGTGGCTACTGCCCCAAAACGTTGCCTTCTCCTTTCAGCTACAATTCTGTCCCACCAAGCTAACGCGTTCTCAGTGAGTTGTGCAGCAGCAACAGCTATCTTCTTGCGTTCTCCATAGCCATAACACTCAAAAATGTGCTCCAGCCTTCTTTCCCAATCCATGTACGCCTCTGGATCTGACTTTCCTGCAAAAAGTGGAGGGGTTACTTTAATATCACGGTTTGTTTCTCTAGCCTCACCTTCCCGGGCTAGGTTCCTCCATAGAGGATCTTGACGCCTTGGCTGTGGACGTCTAAAGGGGTCAGGCGGTTGCCTATCCTCCTCTAAGTCCGGCATATCATCATCTTCATCTCCAGCTAGATCTCTTGGTGGTATAGGTGCTCCTCGGATTGGTCCTCTCCTTGGTGGAGCTTCTATGCGTCCTATACTCTCACCAAACTCTTGGCGCATTGTGCCAACTTGCTGGTTTATGTTCCTCATCTCTTCTCTAAGAGCAGTCATCATTTGTATGATAGGATCAACGGGCTATCTTCCTTCATCTCCCATGGTGTCTATCCTTGTTGTGAACCGGTTCAGATTGCACTCAACAAAAACAACAAGATATCAAGGTACCACAGAATTGATAGTTGTGTAAAACAAAAACAAAGACAGGATTGCGTAACACAAGACAGAATTATGTGCAAGCAATAGAATTGGAATAACAACTAGCAAGATAGAATCAAAACAAGAAAACTACTAATTTTCAGAAAGAAAATTCGACCAGGGAGCTAAGAACAGGATTTTTTATGGGGTTTTCTTATGAGTTAAACAAAAACAGAAGCAAGAACAAAACAAACCTAATTTTTTTTTTTTGGATTTTAGATTCAATCAAAACAATAACAAAACAAAACAAAAAGATAAGGGATAGAAAACCAAAGGTAGGAACCTTTGGCTCTGATACCAGATGATGTAAGACTCGAACGATGGAGCCTCATAGGGTGGTGGATGGAAGAAACAGGTTGGCTTTGTCGCTCTCTCCTGTTACTCAAGGGATGGTCGTGTGTAAGGGGTGGGATTGAACAGGCTGGCTTTGACGCTCTCTCCTGTTGAATCGATTGATGGTAAGGCTGGTGGATCGAAGGCACCACAGAGATGATGAACGGGTCTCTAATACTGCACAAACACTTGTCCTCTTTGTGAATCACACACAAGGAACACAAGCAAAACAAGAACAGGCGGCTGCTGCTCAAGAAGGATGAAAAACGCAAAGGTTTATTGATATGTCAAAAGGTGACTTTCTCAATGTTACAAAGGAAGTTTAAATGCAGAATTGAAAAAGTTACAAAAAGGAAAACAAATAATCTCGGTGTTGAATGATGAATAACCGAGTTACACAGAAAAGGAAAGTGTGTAATCTTTCCTTGGCGGCCAATCCTTGAGTTATGGGTGTGGGTGGGCCGACTTGCCTCGTTAAAAACCTTGGGAGTAAAACCACTTTGGGATAAAACCACCCAAGGGAAAAAGAGTGCAAGAGAGTCCACCAACTCTCGGACTTAGCATGGGCTGAGCCGGATGGTAAGGACTTGGCATTGTCCGGCCCATGGTTCCCCTAGACGCGTCTTTGGATGAGAAGGTTCAGCTTCCTTGTTGCTTACACAGTCCACGCCTCCTGTGTTATCCACGTCGCTTACACAGTCCAAATCTCCTGTGTTACCCACATTGCTTACACAGTCCAAGTCTTCTAATGCCTCCCGCTTCTTGGGCTCGTTCTTGAGGTAGTCTCCAAGTTCCATTGAGTTCATGAGGTTTTCTACCGCCGTGTTGAATCCTTCCCTGAGTCTCCTTGTCCTAGATCGAGTCATTGGAGCTTCTTTGACCTCAGGTATGGTTTACGGGTCAGTGCTTGGTTGGATGTCCTCATCAGTTGGGCTTCTGCTTCGTTGGGCTGAGCTGCTCTCCATGCCTTCACGCTGCATGCATGGTCAGCGAACACACCTTTGTTGACTATGTAAGCAAACTAGCCCATATTCGTTAACAATTTGTTTCTTTTCAAACTTAAAGCTTGTCCCAAAAGCTATCAACTCCTTTCAATCTCTAACAGCCTACAAAATAAAATAAAACACTCCCAAGAACACTAAAGCTGCAAACCCTAAGTCTAAATGTACCTAAATTCTAGATCCAAGAAAGTCCAAGAAACTAACATGAATGAATGCAAGTTGTAACAAAAAGATGACATAAAAAGAGGCTCGGAATGACTAAAATGTGAATATATCAGGGATATAATTTTAGTAGTACACTTCACCGAAGTCGACGAGATTTATGAAGTTTACTCCGAAAAAGGAAAAAGTTAAATCAAATGAAAAAATAACCAATTTATTTTTTCAGACTTTACCTGAAGCCTACTCAACTTTTTCAAAAATTCAAAACTAACCTGATGAATGAAGAATTCAACCGAAGTCTTTTTCACCCACCGACGAACTTCTGTTAAAGTCTCCTTTGTTAATTTTGTAATTGCAAAAATAGCATAAATGGCAGAATCTGAAGGAATTTCTAGCAGTTCCTAATCAGAATTAGCAACCCTAGGTATAAATTCCGTTCCCTAAGATCTAGGGTTCATGAATATTGAATCTACTGATCTCGAATTTACCTGGAGATTAGCAGCGGAAGTTTTGCATGTAATCGAGATCCTCAGCGCCTCAAATGATGCGCCTCTACCGGTATCCACACGCACACAACTGAACAGACGGGATGCTAGTGCGGTTAGAGATTAGATCTCTGAAGAAGGTTTTTGTTTCTTTCTGGTGGCTGTGAATTAGGTTAGATTGCTGATCAAGTCGACTTTATATCTTTATATATGTTGACTTATATCATGACCTGATTAACCAAGGATTAAACCGAAGCTAATTAAGTCACTCGCGAAACTGTGTCGATCGATGCACACGTTGTGTCGATCGACACTCCCTCAGAAACTCGAAACTGGATGCATATCAAATATGCATTTCCCGATCATTACATTAATGATTACCTCATATCATATGTTCAGTTGCTTAGGTGTGTGACCCTGTAGGATCATATAATACTAGTAATGACTTCTCAACTCATTGATCATAAGTGGCTTCTAGCAAATCATTATGATTGCCCAGTATTATATGACTGTCACATCTCGACAATACAACTCTCACTTAGAGTAAGTACAATAGATTTCAGGACATTCCCAACAATCTCCCACTTGTACTGGAATCATCTATTCTTATAATCCCTTCGTCTCTACATCTCGATCTGGCATAAGGCAAGATCTGTGTCATCCTTATTAAGCCAAGATCATGTTCATCGAACTCCGATTTATACTGACAAGACAAACGACTGACAATCACCTCGTTTGAGTGTGGCCACACATTTCTCAGTATTAAATCTTCAATGGGCCCTGAGACATTTATCTCCTGTTTTACAGGAGGGACAAATCCCATCTTGTTCCATCCCTGTTTCTTCACACACTTCATGATACACCCAATCAATGCCTTTATGATCACCAGTTACGGCTGACGTTTGACAAAGTTAAAGTGGACCAATTCATATGTAAGAAAACATGATAGACTCAGGTCTAGGGACTATACTCTATAGTCGTAATGAAAACTCTCATGACACTCTTTTAACTATCCTACAAAGTTCTCATTAGTGGGTCATGTCCGATCCTGTGTTCTCTAACACATATCTATGTGATTGACTTTAATACTCTTATTAATGACTTCATGAAACTTAGTCATCAGTCACCTCACATACCAGTCTTACGCGGTTGTTAGTGTCCTACTTTAACAACCTTGACCAGGGACTAATATAACTTATGTCATTTTTCTTTTATAGGGTTTCATGATCAAGTCACATACTTGATAACCTATAAAATGTCATAAATTACTATGCGAGTATTATTTAATGACCTTAATTAAATAATACCTAGATTAGATTTCATTAACACAATCAAATTATGTTTACATGAACATCATATCATAACTAAAATCAACACTAACAACTCCTACTAACGTTAAGACCACATCTTAGGACATCTAATGCCTGTAGCAGTTGTCTGAACCTTATTCGCTCTTGCTCAGCATGTGTCGAAAAACACTGCGTCTTGCTAAGAGTAATGCCAAGTGTCATTGGCATGAAGCCCTTCTTGGAATCATTCATACCGGACCTGTACAAGACCTTATCACCATAAGTATCTTGACATAATCCAATTGGCTCGTCCATTCTATCTCTATAGATTCTTATTCCAAAAATGTATACGGCTTCTCCCATATTTTTCATCGAAAAACAACTTTCGAGTCAAGTCTTAACAGACTGAAACAATGGAGCTTCATTTCCGAGAAGCAGTATGTTATCAACATACAATGCTAGAAATGCATCTGCGCTCCCACTAGTTCTCTTGTAAGCACACGGTTCCTCTTCGTTCCTGACGAAATCAAACCTTTTGACCGCTTCATCAAAACGAAAAATTCCAACTCCGAGACGCTTGCTCCAATCCATAAATGGATCGATGAAGCTTGCATGTCTTCCCAGCAGTAATAGGATCAATGAAAACATTCAGGTTGTGTCACATGCACATCCCTTTCCAGAATTCCATTAAGGAAAACTGTTTTCACATCTATCTGCCCGTCATCATAATGAGCGGCGGTTGCTAGGAGAATCCGAATGGACATAAGCATGGTGTCTGGGAATAGGTTTCTTCATAGTCACTACCATGAGTTTACTTGAAACCTTTTGCCACCAACCTAGCTTTGTATATCTGAATATAACCATCCATGTCAACCTTTCTTCTCGAAAATCCATTTACTCACAATGACTTCTACACCATCGGGTAAATCAACCCAAGTCATACTTGGTTCTGTGACATGGATCCCATTTCGGATTCAGCGGCTTTCAGCCATTTTCGGAGTCAGGGCCCATTATTGCTTCTTCAAAATTTGCAGGCCCGTCACTTTCAATGATCAACAGATCATGGCAATTGGTTACGAGAAATCCGAGTTTCTCGGGTTCGTGACGGATCCTTTCGGATCTGCGAGCTTCAGTTTTGCGTAAAGGTCGCGCACATATCTCATATGTAGACTTTTACCATGACCTAATTAACCAAGATTTAAACCATAGTTAATTATGTCATAAACCAAAATCATTATTTTGATTCGCGATCTGTGTCGATCGATACACCTTTGTGTCGATCGAAACTTCCTCAGAAACTCGCCATTTGAATGTATATCGAATATACATTCACCAGATCCTTTGCAAACTTCAGTCAACACAGGTGCAGGTTCTACAACTCTTTGTAGATCCAACTACTGTTCTTCCTCATCAGGTTGAGCAGCCTCCTGTGATTTTCGAATTTCTTCGAGTCGTACTTTTACTCCCACTGTTTTTTTCTTGGAAAGAAAATCTTTCTCAAGAAAACATAGTTCCGAGCAACAAACAATTTGTTCTCGGACCGGTAGTAAAGACAATATTCCTTGGTCCCGTTAAGGTAGCCAATGAAGTAGCACTTATTGGATTTGGATGTGAGCTTATCAGAGATTAAATGTTTTATATAAACCTTACAACCCCAAATCTTCATGAAAGACAAATTAGGAACATTTCCAGTCCACATCTCATGCGGTGCCTTTGCAACTGATTTTGATGGAATCCCATTTAGTTTAAACGCAGACGTTTCTAGAGCGTATTCCTAAAAGGATAATGGAAGATCTAAGTGACTCATCATTGATCGAACCATATCTAATAAAGTCCGATTTAAGAGGAGTGAGTTGTGAAACAATTCCACAATCTCTCAGATGATCACTAAATTCTTGACTTAAGTATTCACCTCCATGATCTCATCGTAGAGTTTTAATACTTTTTCCAAGTTGATTCTGCACTTCATTCTGGAACTCTTTGAACTTTTCAAAAGGTTCCGACTTATGTCTCTTTAATTAGACATAACCGTACCTACTTAAAATATCAGTGAAGGTAATGAAGTACTGAAATTTCCCTCTAGCATTAGTGCTTATCGGGCCATACACATCCGTATGTATAAAGACCAATAGGCCTCTGGCCCTTTCATTTTGTTCGTTCGCAACCTGTATCGATCGATGCATACCTTGTGTCGATCGACACTACCTTCGTTCAAAGGGGGGGCCTTTTCGTTTTACCCAATAAACAAGATTCGCACTTCTCACATGATTCATAATCAAATGAGTCCAAAAGTCCATCACTATGGAGCTTCTGAATCCGTTCTCATTTATGTGACCCAAACGACAATGCAAGAGAAAAGTTTGATTCGTACCTTTTGATTTGAATCTCTTGGTACTAATGTTATAGTTAGGCACGCTTTTGTTTAGAACATAAGATCCATTCTCTAATGGACTGCTACTATAAAACATATCATTGTGATCAAATGAATAACACATATTCTTAATTTTAAAACTGATATCTTTCCATATCCAAATTAAGGAATAGAAATAATGTTTCTGCTCAAAGCAGGTACATAGTAGCAATTATTAAGTTCCAAACTATGCCATAAGATAAAGACAAATAAATGTTCCTACGGCTAATGCAGCAACTCTTGCTCCATTTCCACGCGCAGTTCCACTTGTCCTTTCTCCATAGTCCTACTGTTGCTCAGGCCCTGCATATTTTCACAAAATATGAGCACTACAGCCGGTATCCAATACCCAATAAGTAGAACCATAAGAAGTAACATTTACTTCTATAATATAAATACCTGAAGAAGAAGTCTCGTACGTTTTCTTCAGCTTCTCATAATCTTCCAGGAATTTCTTGCAATTTCTTTTCAAATGCCCATGACCATTACAATAATGGCACTTGTCATCTTTAGAAGGACCAGGTTTAACCTTGGGAGCAGGATTAGACTCGCTTGGATTCATAATCGAGCTCGTCTTGCCATCACCTTTGATCTTAACAAGTTTCTTAAACTTATTACCATTTTGTACCATAACGACATTTGGGTGTCCTTCTTGATGTTAGGTTCAGCAGTCTTAAGCATCCCATGCAATTCAGTCAACGTCTTTGTCAAGTTGTTCATGTTATAGTTCATAACAAACTGATCATAGCTTGACGGCAGTGACTGCAGAATGATGTCAGTAGCCAACTCTTGGCTAATGGGACAATCCAATTTCCCCAAGTTATCAATGTAACCCATCATCTTAATGACATGAGGACTAACTGGTCCGTCCTTTGGTAGCTTGCACTCAATTAGAGACTTAACCGTCTGGTATCTCTGAGTTCGCGCCTGCTCCTGAAACATACTTTTCAGGTTAGTGATTATCTCTATTGGCGACTCCATGTTCTCGAATTGCTTCTGCAACTCCGAGTTCATGGTAGCCAACATGAGACAACACACATCGACCACATCATTGGAATGCTTATCCCAAGCATCCTTTTCTGACTGCCAGGCATTGACTCGTTACTCCTTAGGGAGAACTTTCTCAAGGACATAGTCCTTCTTCTCCTGTTTGAGAACAATTCTCAAGTTCCGATACTATTCAAGAAAGTTTGATCCATTTAACTTGTCCTTCTCAAGGACGGATCGCATGGAGAAATTGTTATGATGGTTTGTGCTAGACATGGCTGAAAACAAAAATTGGTTTAGTTATGATGTTCAAGAAATGAGAAATCTTAACTATTAAGAAAACTCGCATTATATTCAAACAATGTTTCCTCAGATGAATATAATGATCCAAGACCCATATTTTACTAAACTTGTGTGAGCCACTGGCTATCACCCAAAATTCAGCTATCTAGGTAAGCAACAACTTTGCTAGTTATATCCAATATAACTCTTGGTTGTGGATTGACATCTCATGTCCAATCCATCTGATGTCTCTGAGCCCAAAACGATTTTGATGGCCCATTCAAGTAAACCAATCTTTTGAGTCATGCAATTGTTGATGTTGTACACTGCAAGTCCATCAACACGATCACTTCCTGTCTTACTTATGTAATTGTGGACACCTTGCACTGCAAGTCTATCGCACAATGAAACAAGTCTTGACAGTTGACAATATCGGGAGGACATCAAGGATTACTTGATATTTGGTTGAGGAACGGAACCTTTAAAACGTTCAGTTTTACTATGTTTTAATTCTTCTAATTAAAGTGGTTCATCTTTGTTTGGTTCTGTGATTTCAGGTTCAATAACCTAAACCAGCGGATCTTGTGTCGACCGACACTACTTTAGTGTCGATCGATGCAGATTAACCAAAACCAATTTGCGATAACCGATCAATCCAATTGATCCGGTTTTACGATAACCGGTTAGTGTCGATCGACGCTACATTAGTGTCGGTTGATGCTAACCTTATCAGATTAATCGCAACAAACCGTTTGGCGGTTTAACCAAGCTAGATAACCGGTCCAATCCAATTGGACCAATTATCCTGACCATAAGGTCTGTGTCGACCGACACAACTCTTGTGTCGATCGTCACAGTTAGGTTAAAGCTAAGTTTTATTCGGGTTATCCTTATGTATCGATCGACACCGGATTGGCATCGATCGACACAGGTCGATAAACCCTAATCGTTTTCAAGCAAAAAACCTAAACTAGATTACTTTGATTAATACGAATTTTAGCATGCTAGTATCAACCATACATTGATCTAGATTCAACTAATCTAATCAACATGCTACTGATTCAATAGAACCCTAAGGCTCTGATACCACTGAAGGAATTTCTAGCAGTTCCTAATCAGAATTAGCAACCCTAGGTATAAATTCCGTTCCCTAAGATCTAGGGTTCATGAATATTGAATCTACTGATCTCGAATTTACCTGGAAATTAGCAGCGGAAGTTTTGCAAGTAATCGAGATCCTCAGCGCCTCAAATGCTGCGCCTCTACCGGTATCCACACGCACACAACTGAACAGACGGGATGCTAGTGCCGTTAGAGATCAGATCTCTCAAGAAGGTTTATGTTTCGTTCTGGTGGCTGTGAATTAGGTTAGATTGCTGATCAAGTCGACTTTATATCTTTATATATGTTGACTTATATCATGACCTGATTAACCAAGGATTAAACCGAAGCTAATTAAGTCACTCGCGAAACTGTGTCGGTCGATGCACACGTTGTGTCGATCGACACTCCCACAGAAACTCGAAACTGGATGCATATCAAATATGCATTTCCCGATCATTACATTAATGATTACCTCATATCATATGTTCAGTTGCTTAGATGTGTGACCCTGTAGGATCATATAATACTAGTAATGAGTTCTCAACTCATTGATCATAAGTGGCTTCTAGCAAAGCATTATGATTGCCCAGTATTATATGACTGTCACATCTCGACAATACAACTCTCACTTAGAGTAAGTACAATAGATTTCAGGACATTTCCAATAGAATCGTGGTGTAGTCTACCTTCAAACGTCATGATGAAGTCCACTAGGTCGACTTCGTGCTGAAGTATGTCTGTTAAGAGTTTTTAATATGCATTCACAGCAAAACTATAACAATTTTTAAAAGATTTTATTGATCTTATGTTTGTTTTAGCTAAGGTATTTGCTTCTGTATGAGTTTCACTTATGGTTTTATTAGTCATTTAACTTATAAATAGTAGACATCGTGGTGAAATCTACAAAACTGATTTCTTGGTGAAGTATGTATGTGTAGAGATTTAAAAAATGCATTTACAGAAAACTATAACGAATTTTAAGATTTTATTATTCATATGTTTGTTTAAGTTAATGTACTTGCTTTTTTATGAGTTTAGCATGTTTATTTCCTACACATATGTGGGAATCAATTTTCTTGTTTGGTTAAGCATTTAGCCTATTCATAGCAGACTTCATGGTGAAGTCTACTAATATTAGCTTTGGAACTCCTAGATGTATGAAATATGTGAAGGAATTTCTAGCAGTTCTAATCAGGATTAGCAACCCTAGTCTGAATTCCGAGCCTAGGATTTAAGGTTCATATAATTGAATCTATGGGATTTCAGATTTACCTGGTAATAAGCAGCGGAAGGTTTGCAGATAATCGAGATCACGAAGCACCTCAAACGCTGTGCCTCTACTGGTATCCACACGCACACAAACTGAACAGCAGGGATGCTAGTGCCTATAGAGATCCAATCTCTTCAGAGGTTTCTATTCAAGTTCTGGTGGCTGTGAATTAGGTTAGAAAACAGTTTAGGTCGACCATATATCTTATATATGTCGACTTAAACCATAACGGAATTAACCAACGATTAAACCGAATTAATCTGATTAATCCGCGAGTTGCATCGATCGATGCACTATCTGCATCGATCGACACTGCCCCAGAATATTGATATCGAATGCATATCAAATATGCATTCACTTGATCATTACATTAATGATCAACCTCGTCTTTAACGTCCAGTTGGCTTAGGTGTGTGACCCTGTAGGATCATATAACACTAGCAATGAGTTCTCAACTCATTGATCATAAGTGGCTTCTAGCAAAGCGTTATGACTACCTAGTGTCATGTGATTCTCTCATCTCGACTATACGACTTTCACTTAGAGTAAGTACAATAGATTTCAGGACATTCCCAACAATCTCCCACTTGTACTGGAATCAACTATTCCTTTAATCCCTTCGTCACTATATCTCGATCTGGCATAAGGCAAGATCTGTGTCACCCTTATTTAGCCAAGATCATGTTCATCGAACTCCGATTTATACTGACAAGACAAACGACTGACAATCACCTCGTTTGAGTGTGGCCACACATTTCTCAGTATTAAATCTTCGATGGGCCCTGAGATATTTATCTCCTGTTATATAGGAGGGACAAATCCCATCTTGTTCCATCCCTGTCTCTTCACACGCTTCATGATACACCCAATCAATGTCTTTATAGTCACCAGTTACGTCTGACGTTTGACAAGGTTAAAGCGGACCAATTCACATGTAAGAAAACATGATGAACTCAGGTCTAAGGACTATACTCTATAGTCGTAATGAAAACTCTCATGACACTTATATAACTATCCCGTAGAGTTCTCATCAGTGGGTCATGTCCGATCCTGTGTTCTCCAACACATATCTATGTGATTGACTTTAATACTCTTATTAATGACTCCATGAAACTTAGTCATCAGTCACCTCACATACTAGTCTCACGCGGTTGTTAATGTCCCACTTTAACAACCTCGACCAGGGACCAACATAATTTATGTCATTTATTATCTATAGGGTTTCATGATCAAGTCACATACTTGATGACCTATAAAATGTCATAAATTACTTTGGGACTATTATTTAATAACCATTATTAAATAATACAGATGTCAGATTTCAATAACATAATCAAATTATGTTTGTACGAACATCATATCATAACTAAAATTAATAACAATGACTCCCACTAAAATTAAGATCACATCTTAAGACATCTAATGCCTTTAGCAGTATCCTGACCCTCATTCGCCCTTGCTCAGCGTGTGTCGAAAGACACTGCGTCTTGCTAAGAGTAATACCAAGAGTCATTTGCACGAAGCCCTTCTTGGAATCCTGCATATTGGACATGTGCAAGGCCTTATCACTATAAGTATCTTGACACAATCCAATCAGCTTATCCAATCTATCTCTATATATTCTTATTCCAAGAATGTATACGGTTTCTCCCATAATTTTATTGAAAAACAACTTTCGAATCAAGTCTTAACAGACTGAAACAATGGAACTTCATTTCCGATAAGTAGTATGTTATCAACACACAGACCTCCTCCGTGTGCCTCCTTAAGCAGTATCTCACGCATTGAGCATTGAGGAATGCACAGCCTCTTGTCTCGGAATAGGAACCCCTCATGAAGATAGTATGATCCGAACGCTCCTCTTCCACAGGCTTGGTAAGCCTCTCCTAGTTCTGGATCATCTTTGTATAGCTCTTTGATGTGTTCAAATCCTATAACCTTGGCTTCCATGGTAGCTATCAGGGCATGCCTCCTTGACAAGGCATCAGCTACCACATTCTCCTTTCCCTTCTTGTACTTGATCACATAGGGAAATGTCTCTACAAACTCCAACCACTTAGCATGTCTCCTCTTGAGTGATGTCTGACCTCTTAGGTGCTTAAGTGTCTCGTGATCAGTATGGATGATGAACTCCTTGGATAACAAGTAGTGCTGCCATGTCTCTAGAGCTCGCACCAAGGCATACAATTCTTTGTCGTAGGTTGGGTAGTTCAGGGAAGCACCACTGAGCTTTTCACTGAAGAAGGCCACTGGTTTCTTCCTCTGGTGTAACACAGCTCCGATCCCTATGCCAGACGCATCACACTCTACCTCAAAGACCTCTTCAAAGTCGGGTAAGGCCAGAACCGGCGCCTGTGTAAGCCTTTCTTTGAGCAGTTTGAAGGCTGATTCTTGCGCTGGACCCCATGAGAATGGCACATTCTTCTTTATCACGGCGGTAAGAGGTGAGGCCACCGTACTGAAGTCCCTCACAAACCTCCTATAGAAGCTAGCTAAGCCATGAAAACTCCTTACATGACCGACGGTTGTTGGTGTAGGCCACTCACGGATGGCTTTGACCTTCTCCTCGTCCACTTGTAGTCCCTGTTCACTTACTACAAATCCTAAGAAAACAAGCTTGTTAGTACAGAAGGTGCACTTCTTTAGGTTAGCATAAAGGCCTTCCTTCCGAAGTGATTTGAGCACTAGTTCAAGATGTGAGATATGATCATCTAGGTTCTTACTATATATAAGTATGTCATCGAAATAGACAACTACAAATTTACTTATGTAAGCACGAAGAACCTGGTTCATGAGTCGCATGAATGTACTTGGGGCATTAGTTAAACCAGAAGGCATAACCAGCCACTCATACAATCCTTGCTTTGTCTTGAATGCGGTTTTCCACTCATCTCCTTCTCGCATCCTAACTTGATGGTATCCACTCTTCAAGTCCACCTTTGAGAAGATGGTAGAACCACTTAGCTCATCCAGCATGTCATCTAAGCGGGGTATAGGGTGCCTGTATTTGATCGTGATGTTGTTGATTGCACGGCAGTCCACACACATCCTCCATGATCCATCCTTCTTGGGTACTAAGAGTACTGGCACAGCACAAGGGCTGAGGCTCTCCCTGATGTACCCTCTTTCCATGAGGTCTCTCACTTGCCTCTCGAGCTCCTTAGTCTCCTCTGGGTTCATCCTGTATGCTGGCTTGTTAGGTAAGGCTGCGCCAGGGACAAGATCGATTTGGTGTTCAATCCCACGGATTAGAGGTAAGCCAGGCGGAAGCTCTTCAGGGAAGATGTCCTGAAACCTGTCTAACACAGCCTGTACTCCTGTGGGTAACACAAGCTCACCTGAACCTGAACTTAAACACTCCTTAAACAACATTAGTAGCACAGTGCGCTTGGCACTAAGAGTTTTACAAATAGCCCCACGAGATATATAGAGACTGGATTTGCTAGACTCAACTTCCTTGCTCATATGTACTTGTAAATCATGTACCTCAGTTTGTGTAAGAGGTGCAAGAGTGAACTTACGATCCTTGTGTAAGAAGGTGTACTGGTTAGTACGCCCATTATGACTTGTAGCCCGGTCATACTGCCAGGGTCGGCCAAGCAAGAGATGTCCAGCTTGCATGGGTACTACATCACAAGTAACTTGGTCTTGGTACTTCCCCACACTGAATGGAACAATGACTTGCTCCGAAATCTTCAGCTCTGTCTCATCATTGAGCCATCTCAGCCTGTATGGTCTTGGGTGTTTGGTCTTAATAAGACCTAACCTGTCTACCATATGCTTGCTAGCCACGTTAGTGCATGAACCTCCATCAATGATCAGATTACATACCTTGTCCTTGACAGTGCATATAGTGTGGAAGATGTTTTCTCTTTGAGCTTCCTCAGGGTTGATCATGACACTTAACATCCTCCTGGTCACGAGTAGCTCTCCAACGTCTGGATATGCAAGCTCTTCTTCCGGTTCGTTTGGATCATCCTCAAGCTCATCTTGTGTTTCATACTCGCCATTGTTGTGGATAATCATTACTCTCTGGTTTGGGCACTCTCTAGCCATGTGTCCCCTGCCTTGACACTTAAAACAGGTTATGTCACGAGTTCTCTGATTAGTGCTAGGGAACTTACCTTGTTCTGGCCGGTTGGGCTTGGGAGCCTCGGCTGCTTTGCCTTTGAACCTGGAGTCAATCTCGACTGTCTTCCCTTTCTCGAATGGTCTGGAGCTACTTGCGGCCCATGGTTGTGTTGGTTTGCTGCGACTTGTCATGGCTGTCTTACGCTTGATTTGTTGTTCTACTTGGACAGCAAGATGTAACAACTCGTGTAGTCCACCATACTGAGCTCTCTCCACCTTCCTAGCTATGCGCTCTTGTAGGCCATCAATGAATTGTGCCATGAGAGCTTCTTCGGATTCCTCTAACTCCAGCGAGTTCATGAGCTTCTCAAATTCCTCAAAATACTCATCCACACTTCTTGTACCCTGTGACAACTTACGGAACCGCTTTTGTAAGTCTCTATGATAATGTTCAGGGACATACCTAAGTCGTAGAAGGTATTTCATGTCACTCCAAGTGGCTACTGCCCCAAAGCGTTGCCTTCTCCTTTCAGCTATAGTTCGGTCCCACCAAGCTAACGCGTTCTCAGTGAGCTGTGCAGCAGCAACAGCAATCTTCTTGCGTTCTCCATAGCCATAACACTCAAAGATATGCTCTAGCCTTCTTTCCCAATCCATGTATGCCTCTGGGTCTGACTTTCCTGCAAACAATGGAGGGGTTACTTTAATATCACGGTTTGTTTCTCTAGCCTCACCTTCCCGGGCTGGGTTCCTCCATAAAGGATCTTGACGCCTTGGCTGTGGACGTCTAAGGGGGTCAGGCGGTTGCCTATCCTCCTCTAAGTCCTGCATATCTTCATCTTCATCTCCAGCTTGATATCTTGGTGGTATAGGTGCTCCTCGGATTGGCCCTCTCCTCGGTGGAGCTTCTATGCGTCCTATATGCTCACCAAACTCTTGGCGCATTGTGCCAACTTGCTGGTTTATGTTACTCATCTCTTCTCTAATAGCAGTCATCATTTGTATGATAGGATCAGCGGGCTGTCTTCCTTCATCTCCCATGGTGTCTATCCTTGTTGTAAACCGGTTCAGTTTGCACTCAACAAAAACAACAAGCTATCAAGGTACCACATAATAGATAATTGTGTAAAACAAAAACAAAGACAGGATTGCGTAACACAAGACAGAATTCTGTGTAAGCAATAGAATTGGAAAACTAACAATTTTTTTGACTTTTCTGGGTTTTATGAAATAACAACTAGCAAGATGGAATCAAAACAGGAAAACTACTAATTCTCAAAAAAGAAATTCGACCAGGGAGCTAAGAACAGGATTTTTTTGGGTTTTTCTTATGATTTAAACAAAAACAGAAGCAAGAACAAAACAAACCTATTTTTTTTTTGGATTTTAGGTAGCAAAACAAAACAAAAAAAGTTAAGGGATAGAAAACCAAAGGTAGGAACCTTTGGCTCTGATACCAGATGATGTAAGACTCAGACGATGGAGCCTCACTCGGTGGTTGATGGAAGGAACAGGTTGGCTATGTCGCTCTCTCCTGTTACACAAGAGATGATCGTGTGTAAGTGATGGGATTGAACATGCTGGCTTTGACGCTCTCTCCTGTTGAATCAGTTGATGATAAGGCTGGTGGATCGAAGGCACCACAGAGATGATGAACGGGTCTCTGATACTGCACAAACACTTGTCCTCTTTGTGAATCACACACAAGGAACAACAAGCAAAACAAGAACAGGCGGCTGCTGCTCAAGAAGGGCGAAAATCGCAAAAGGGTTTATTGATGTCAAAAGCTGACTAACACAATGATACAAAGTTGTTTAAGTACAGAAACAAAGAATAACAAAAAGGAAAAACAAATATCTCGGCCTTGAATGAGAATCGCCGAGTTACACAGAAAAGGAAAGTGTGTAATCTTTCCTTGGCAGCCAATCCTTGAGTTATGGGTGTGGGTGAGCCGACTTGCCTCGTTAAAAACCTTGGGAGTAAAACCACTTTGGGATAAAACCACCCAAGGGAAAAAGAGTGCAAGAGAGTCCACCAGCTCTCGGACTTAGCATGGGCCGAGCCGGATGGTAAAGACTTGGCAGTGTCCGGCCCGTGTCTTTGGATGAGAAGGTCCAACTCCTTTGTTGCTTACACAGTCCACGTCCCCTGTGCTATCCACGTCGCTTACACGGTCCAAATCTCCTGTGTTATCCATATTGCTTACACAGCCCAAGTCTTCTATCGCCTCTCGCTTCTTGGGCTCATTCTTGAGGTAGTCTCCAAGTTCCATTGAGTTCATGAGGTTCTCTACTGCAGTGTTGAATCCTTCCCTGAGCCTCCTTGTCCTAGATCGAGTCATTGGAGCTTCCTTGACCTCAGGTATGGCTTGTGGATGGGTGCTGGGTTGGATGTCCTCATCAGCTCCTTACCACTTCTCAATGTCACGGCATTGCATTGGTACTTAGGATTGGCATCAGTCCTTCCCGGGAGATATCCCTCTTCCCTTTGAGCATGTCCAGCAGTTCTTGCAACCTTAGCATCAAGCTCTTTCATGTGTGTGTTCAAATTCTCAAACTTCCCATTCAGCTCCCTGTAGATTGTATCCATCTTCGCGTCAGCATCTGCTGCGTACTTAGTCTGACTCTCCATTAGCTGTCTTAGCATCATCTCTACTTTACTCTCATACTCATTGGCTTTCTTAAAACCACCTTGCTGAACTCCATTTGAGAATTTGTTTCCCTGTTGATTTCTAAATCTACTACCTTGGAAACCAGAACCTCCCATGTAATTCACCTCTTCTTCCTGAGTGTCTTCCTCAGTCTGAATTACCTCTACATCTTGGGTAGAGTTGACAGCTTTCTTACTTGTCAGGAGATTGTAAACTGTGTCCAATCTAGATCTAATCTCAGTCATGTTAGAATCCTCTACAGTTCCACCAGATTTCTTCCTCTTTTCATCTATAGTCTTGCAACTGTAGCTGCTAATCAGGTTCCCAATCAACTGCTTAGCTTGTGTAGGAGTCCTGGTGTTGAAATTAGCATTACTGGAATTATCCAGCGCAGTCTGATAAGGGAGATCTATGCCTGTGAAGAAGATACCAATCAGCTGTACTTCTGTGAATCCATGGTGTGGACAGTCACGCTGATACTGCTTAAATCTCATCCAGGCAGTCTTCAAGGGCTCCACAGCTCCTTGGGAAAAAGTGAGTAAGTCCTGTCTGGACTGATCCGAGCGCGCATCATCATAAAAGTGACGCAGGAACTCACTATTTAAGGCTGCCCAAGTAGTATACTGACCAGGTGCCAGTTGTCTCAGCCATGCACTAGCGTCTCTAGCAAGACTGTGCGGAAATAGCTTAAGGAACACATAGTCCGGGCATACTCCTTCATACTTCATGCCAGTGACTATGTCCTCAAACTTGTCAATGTGATCCATAGGCTGCTCTGCTTGAAGACCATGAAAAGCAATCTGTCTCATCAGCTGGTAGTAGATGGTCTTTACCTCAAAATCATTCCTCTCAAAAGCAGGAAGCACTAGAGCTGCTCGGTTTGCATGAAACTCATCAGGTCTGTTGTAGTCAGCTAGTGTCCTCTCATGAACCACCATCTCTCTACCTTGGGCCTGTCCTTGACCCTGGTTTTGGTTCAGCTCCTGTTGCTGTTGCTCAGGAGGATCAGGGATGACATTCCCTTCAGCATCAACCCGATGCCCAGCAGCATTGTACGGGTTGTTATCTCGGTCCCTCAGGGTACCTTCAGCATCTGGTATCAAGATCAGACGTTCTCGTACCATTCTCTCTCTCTTTTCTCTTCTGATAGTCCTTTCTAGACGCCCAAGTTCCTCTAGTCCGAGATTAAGCAAGCTCGAGTTCGGATTACTTCGAGTTTTCTGCGTTGGCATAAACTGTCTGTAATCGTCCAGCAACGATCGATGCTATCAGTGCAACGATCGATTCAATCTCAGAATCGCCTAGTGACGATCGACGCAAGGGATGCAACGATCGACGCAAGGCGAAATTCGTACCTGCGACAGAAAGAAACAGAGAAAAAGTTAGCAAAATATAAAAACAAAACGAAAAAGCAAAAACAAAAAGAAAAATTTCTAGTAAAAACCCTAAGTTCGGTCCTATCGAAGACTCTAAGAGTCCCCGGCAACGGCGCCAAAAACTTGATAGGTCAAGAATTAATCCCTATACTAAGCTGCAAGTGAACAGCAATGTCAAAGTAGTATATAGGGTTATCGAATCCACAGGGACACTTGGTCTCAATAGATCAGAACAGTAGAGACTAATACTAGAAAGAAAGCAATGTAATTATATTAAAAGCGGTGCGAGAAAGTAAATCAGTAGCAGAGATTAACGGTTGTGAAAGCAAGTAATTAAAAGCGTCAAGCCTAGGGTATTCTCAGGAAATCAGACAAGCAGACAGTTCATTCAGCAAGGATCTAATTAAGCACAGTTCTAGAACTCAAAACACAGATATAGAATTAACCAAATTCCTTTGCGATAATTCTCTAAGTCTAAGTGCAGCAAACCAAACTTTCGTTTGCGAGAACTAACAGATTAAACTAGCATTAATCCCAAGTTTGATATGTTCACAATTATCCTAAACCAAACTTCCGTTTGCGCAAAGTTTAATTGCCCAATTTAATTAGTTCAGATTCCTAAACCCCACTTCCGTGACGTATTTAGCAACCTAAGATCTAGATTCTAATTGATCAAGTTAGAACTAGCTTTAAGCACAATTAAATTGAAGAACAGATATAGTTATGAATCCTTAACTGAATTTGAACAAGTCTAGCAAGTCATGAAATCCTATGTGAGAAACCCTAAACCTAACTAGGAATCTACTCAGACATAGATAATGAAAACATGATCATATGATGAATAAATTGCATAAAAGAATAAGAGTAAAAGGGGTTCGAAATCTTCTCCAAATACAGATGAAGTAATAGGTTCAGATCAGCCCCAAAAGCTCTAAAAATCCTCTGCTCTTAATTATGAAAGTGTATCTAATAAAAACAACTAAAACTTGATTATATAGGTATAATCTCGGCCAAGGGCTTCTTTGTAAATATCAGGAACTTCTGGATCCAAGTGCAATAACTTGATTCTTCTAAACCGCCGAGTTTTTGGCCCATCTCGCTGGTGCATCGATCGATGCTAGAGTGCAACGATCGACACCTTCCTCTGTTTCGGACAGTGAACTCTATCTCTCGGCCAATCACTCCAAAAATCTCCAAAATGCTCCATTATCTCCAATTTAGCTCCAAACTTGATTATACCTGTAAAAGACTCTAAAAGAACACAAAAGACACTAAAAACACAACTATATCATGGCATAAAACCGGTAAAAACCATGATATATCAGGAAACTGGTCATATTGATCTTGGAAGGCCTTGGAAGTTTGACAAAAAGGCTGTTCATGATGGTTTCACTAAACATCACTCATTTGTAGACCAAGGAAAGAAGATCAATCTTGCTCCACTTTCACCTCAAGAAGTACACAAAGACTATATGCAACTCAAGCAAAGGAATCAAGTAGACACCATGGCTGATCAGAAGCTCATTACCCATTCAAACACGGTTAGTAAATCAAACTTCTTTGCTAAATCTAATTATGTCAAGAAAGCTTTGTATTCTCAAAAGTCTTTGATCTTGTTGGTTTATAAAGAATCACTACTAACCTCTTATGACTTTGCACTGGAGTTTCTAAGTGATCTTAAGATTCTTTTGCAAGGTTATAGTGATGTATTTCCTTATGCGAATCCAGCAGGCTTGCCTCTAATTTGTGGGATAGAACATCAAATTGATTTTGTGCCTGGAGCATCTCTCTCAAACCGGCCTGCCTATAGAACCGACACATTGGAGAGTTAGTAAATTCAAAAACAGATTGGATAGCTTATGGAGAAGGGCTATATCCGTGAAATCATGAGTCCTTGTGTTGTTTCAGTCTTGCTTGTACCAAAGTAGGATGGGAGCTCGAGAATGTTTGTTGACTGTCGTGCCATCAACAACATCACAGTTAAGTACCGCCACCCCATTCCTATATTGATGATATGTGGGATGAAATTCATGGTGCATGCATTTTCGCTAAGATTGATTTGAAAAGTGCTTACCATCAAATTAGAATGAAAGAAGGAGATGAATAGAAAACTGCATTCAAAACAAAGCTAGGATTGTATGAGTGGTTAGTAATGCATTTTGGTTTAACCAATGCCCCTAGTACTGTCATGAGATTTATGAACCATGTCTTGCGTTCATTCATTGGTGTTTTGTGTATTTTTTTTTTACTTTTATGACATTAGGGTCTATATCATGAACCTACAAAAACATGTGTAACATCTGAAATCCGTTCTAGAAGTGCTTAGGAAAAAAAAGCTTTAGGCTAACTTTAAGAAGTGCCCTTTGTGACAGATAACTTGGTTTTTCTTGACTTTATTGTAGGAGCTTAAGGCATCAGAGTGGATGAAGAAAAGATGAAGGCAATTAGAGAATGGCCTAGTCCTAAGACCGTGAATGAGGTTAGGACTTTCCATGGACTTGCTGGCTTCTACAGAATCTTTTTCAAAGAATTTAGCACAATTTCAGCTCCACTGACTGAGGTGATCAAGATAAGCTTGGTCTTTAAGTGTTAACAAGCTCAGGAGGATGCCTCAAACTCTAAAAGGAAAGTTAACCAATGCTCTAATTCTTGTAATTCCTAATTTTCTTAAAACATTTGAAATATAATTTGATGCCTCAGGTGTTGGAATTGGTGTTGTTCTTATGAGGGATAGAAAACAAAATTGCTTACTTTAGTGAGAAGCTTGGAGGAGCCACACTCAACTATCCTACTTATGACAAGGAACTTTATACTCTTGTGAGAACTTTATGCTCTTTTGAGAGTTTTCCAAACGTGGCAGCATTACTTGTGGCCCAACAGAATTTTGATTCATTCTGATCATGAGACTCATCTTAAAGGCCAACAAAAGATCAACAAATGGCATGCTAGGTGGGCTGAATACATTGAGACATTTTCTTATGTCATCAAGTATAAGAAAGGTAAAGAAAACATAGTTGATGATGCCTTATCTCGAATGTATTTCTTCTTTTTACCCTAGATGCTAAGATACTTGGACTTGAACAAATTAAAGAGTTGTATGAATCTGATCCTGAGTTTAAAGAACATTTTCTTTCTTGTGCCAAATTCTCTTTTGGGAAGTATTGTAGGAATGAAGGTTTTCTTTTCTTTGGATCTAGACTTTGCATTCCTAATTGCACTTTGAGAGATTTACTTGTTAGGGAAGCTCATGGAGGAGGACTTATAGGAAACTTCGGTATTGTGATAGGGCTCAGAGTTTTATCCTATTCTACTGCAAGTGCACAGTTATGCAATGTTGTACTTAGGGTATTGAATCCACAAGGACTCACGGCTCACACGATAGATTGTATGTTCTCAAGCTAAGCTAAATCAATCAGAAGGAAGACAGTAAACGAAAGAAAGTAAACAAAGAAGTGTTTTCAATAAGAGAAAGACGCTAGACTTAGGAAGTTCTCGGGAATTATGTGATGTCAGATACTTAACTAACCGAATTCAGATTAAACACAGGTTCAAGAACTAGAAACACAATGCTAAACAATCCAACTCTCGCTGAGATTGTTTCTATATCTAGCAACCTAGTGATCCAAATCTCCTTGTGATCCTAGAGTTCTAAACAAGCATTAAGAACAGGTTCTACCGGTTCATAATTCTCCTAAACCAAATCTCTTTGTATCTAGTCAAATTGCTCACACTAAGTTTATTCAGATTATAACTCACACTCTCGTGCTATTGTCAATTATCTCAGATCTAAACCCTAGGTGATCAGTCCGGAATTCAGTATTAAGCACAACTTAGGTGATGAACAAACATATTGTGAATCCTAATAAATCAGTTATTTAAACATGCATAAAAACTTATTGAGAATCCCTAAATCTAACAAGGTTACTACTCAGACATATTATCAATCAAACAACACATCATGAATAGAAAACTTAAAGATTGAATAGATAAAGTAAAGGGGTTCGAAATCCTTCTCTCAAAGGTTACAAGTATCAAGAATCAGCCCCTTAGCAAATCTCTCAATCTCCTAAAGCAAGAACAAAAGTAAGACAAGAAAAACTGAATAATGAGTCTGAAAACCTAATTAAAACTCCTAAACTCGTTTTGGGTCAGATTAGGATTAGGGGAAACTTCGGGGTCTTTATGCAATTCTTCAAAACTTGTCTCAACTCGGCGTTTAGCTTCTCTCGCGCTTAGTGTCGACCGACACCATGGTCAGTGTCGGTCAACATCCAGTCGTGGCCGAGACACCAACTTCAGCTCGTTGCACAAATCATCCGAAACGTCCTATAATCCCGCTCTTTGCTCCAAACGCAAGCATACTTGTAGAAGACTCAATAGAGTCGAAAAACCAGGTTAAAGACTCAATATACACAACTATATCATGGTTGAAAACCTAGAAAAACCATGATATATCAACTCCCCCACACTTAGCTTTTGCTTGCCCTCAAGCAAGTGAAAGAACTAAAGCATAATAAAGAGGTTTGAAAACTCAGAAACTCATTTCGTCCTAGGAACTTTCGCATTCACATTCACTTAGTAAGCCACTGAAAACTTTCCTGCAGATGTCAAGACCACAATATACTTCCCCCACACTTAGCAACTGTCCCAAATAAACTCCACAATCAAGTTAGAATATTCAAGTTCACCACACTAACCTCTGTATACAATTAAGTGCGGTCTTACAGAGGGAGTATTGATCAGAGAACACATGGACTCAACTCATTCAGTACTGACCACCAAACTGTGGTTTCTGGTTTCTTTCTTTTCCCTTTCTCCCTTAGCACTGATTTTTCCCCACTGGGTATCATTTATTTTTTTTTCTATCAGTGCTCTTCCCTTTCCACTTGGGGTTTAACTTTGGATCTTTCCATGGATACACAGGAGGTAATAGGGGTCTCTACCACTCCCGTGACCACTTCGAAGCTACTAGCTTATCCTCGGTTTTAATCTCTTTTTTTTTTTACTTTCAAGGGAGGGAAAAATCAGAAACCATACTCAAACATGATCATAGGCTGTGTCAGCACATCAGAGGAATTCGATCCAGAGATCTCAAGCCCCTAAGTAAGAAATTAGAGTAAAGATTAGAGATGAGGCTAGTGATGGATTCTCTAAATACCTGGTTAGATATGGGTGTCCTTGGTAGGTTGATCCGTTTGGGGTCTTCTAATAGTCATAGAATTACTGCAAGTCTGTCCGATGGTCACTTAGGTCCTGTTCCAGCGGAAAATTTCCTCGAAAAATCATAGTTTCATACACTTTTTGACTCAATAAAACAATTTTGAAAGCAACTGAAAACAAGGGACTGACTCTAAGAAAATAAAACACAATGTCAGTAGCCACCTCTCCCGCACTTAGACTGCACTGTCCCCAGTGCAACCGTACTACGAGATCGGGAGAAATTAAATTGGAACCAAAGAGTTTGTGAGCTGAAAATCCGAACCTGATCACGGCCGATGTCGACCGACACTAAGCTTAGTGTCGCCCGACATCGAGCTCGTGGTACCATACGCAGAGTGTTAAATGTGTCTGTGGTTAAGATCATGAGTTAGCACTCAATTCCTCACCTGTTAGCTGTGTTAAGTCACTCAAGATCACATCAAAAACAACAGTGGAGATGCAATAAACTAAAATAGTCATGGTTCCAAGCAAACAAGACTGAAAAACTGACTCAAAAGAAACATAAAAATGACTCAAGAAAAGGAAAAAGAAAAACAAACGCAGAATCAGCAAGTGTCTAGAAGATTGGAGAGTCTCCATCGTCCATCTCGTCGGAGTCAGCAGCCACCTCTACCTCCTCATCCTTGGAGCTGATGTGCTCAGGAGTTGGTGCAGGTGCACGACGTCATGGCTGTGGGTGGTGAACGCGCTGAGACTGCTAGCAGGACCTCTTGTGAACCTTCTTCCATATGCCTTTGAGTACAGATGCTGCCCATTTCTGGAACTGCGGTGGAGGCATGTCTTCTGCTGGTCCGGGAAGCTCGGGAAACTCATCTGTATCGTCAACAGGGACAGGCTCATGCTCAATAGCAGAAGCAGCAGCTCCAGAATATGCGCCTCTAAGCACAGTAGAACGCGCAGAACACCTCTACAAAGCTCCACACTGGGCTGAAAAGAGAGCGAGAGAGGATCATCCGTGATAGCTGTAAGCTTCGTCGCTGGGAGGGGAAATAAGCGCTCGACGTCAGATGTATCCGTGAAGTGCCACATGAACTGTCTCCCACTGATATCTCCCTTGATCCAGTGCATGCTCTTCAAATGTTGAAAGTCCATCGTGGACTTTGTGGTGCATATAGACATCTGACTCCTGTCAATCTGAAAGTGGTCAAAAATAGGAGTGAGCAGACTTCCTACAGACTTTGTCTTTATTGCTTTTCCACTGAATGCTCGTGTCTTGAGATCCTCCAGATGATGGGCAAAAACAGCTCCCGTGTTCACATCAGCCACTAAACGAGCATCCTGATACACACTCTCATCCATAATGTCTCTAATCCCAAAATACAATAGCATGAGCTCAGCTATCCGCATCATTCCCGGCCCCACCTTGCACAAGATCGTGTTGGCGAATAGACGGGCAAGATATCTCAAGACCGGGTGTCGCACCGCAGACTATCGAGTGGTCTGAGAGTCATAAACACCATTACAAAAATGCTCCCAAAACACTTGCACCTCGGTCCACTTCTCGGGCAAGTTTACACGCTCCCTGTTCCGGTGAAATGAGTAGATGTCACACAACTCAGGGATAGAAATCCTGTACCTCACCTCGTTAGCCATGAACGTCAACATCCCTTCAGAAGCCTTTTTCACCACTTCGTTAGTGTAGTACACTCGGACTGTCGCCATGAACTGTCTGACTAACTCCGGGTACAAATCATAATACTTGGTACAGATGGTACCCAGGCCTATCACCCTCAGGATGTGCAGGATGTCTGATCTGATCTTCAGCTTGTTCATAGTGGTTTTACAAGCGATCTGTGTGGGCAGGAGATCAACGCCACACCAAGCGTTGTAAAACAGGGAGTCATAGTCATCCCACTGCTCCGAGATTGGCCTGTAGATGCAAGCAGTGGTCTTAGACTCTATTGCAGGATCGTTCGCGAAGCATGTGAGCTTGAACTTAGTTCTTTCCATTCTTGGCTAAGGCGATCTGAGCTGCGCATTCGAACCTGTCGCTCCAGTGCATCTCCTGGGTCGTTTTCCGCGGTTCAGAGAAGGATCCATCTGCCAAATAACCAACGAGCAGTCGAAAAGAATGAGGCTCAAGAACATCAAAATTTCAAAGTCATAATCTCATCCAATTGAGCATAGACAATCATCCACAATACTCATATCAATCATATTCCATCACAAACTCATCCTAGATATCAATAAATCAATCAAAAATCGAAGCTTTCTTCCTTCGAATATGAATTGAAGAGTAGAGATTCAGAGCCATACCTTCGCAGATCGATTAAATAGATACTAGAAATGGATAGAGCACGGAAAAACAAGTAGAATGGAGCTTTGAATGGTCAAAATGGTGAAGAATTGAGAGAGATAGCGATTTTGAGAGAGGTTTCGGCGAGAAGGAAATGAGGAAGAAGAAAGATGGTCTCGGGTTTTTAAGACTTCTTACCTCGATTTCATCGATGTCGACCGACATCCATCTTGATGTCGGTCGACACTTACCTGTGTGAACCAAATCGACCTCTAGAAATCGACCTCGATCGATTATCGTCCGTGCTCGAAACTTTCTCGAGTCCAATGTCGACCGACATCCAAGTGGATGTCGACCGACACTGACTACACAATGCTACGGATTCTGCATAAATTGACACAAATCACCAAAAACGAAAGGAATTAAAATGCAAAACCAAAAATCCTAGTATATATAACTTACCAGTGGGTTGTCTCCCACTCAGTGCTTGTTTTAAGTCGTTAGCTCGACTTTGATGGGAGATTAGACTCCCGGTGGTTTCGACAGAGGCTGTGAGTGCCTCTGCGAAAGTCTCCTCATCCATGGTGGAGAGTAAGCAGTGTCAGCGTGAGCTTGTCCTAGGAACGAGGGAATGCGATGGTTGTAGGAATATTTAGTCTCTTGGTTTAATTATTTCAGTTAAACCTACTAACATATTCATCTAAGATCTAGGTGATTTGCATATGAATCATAAACGGATCGAGATCATTACCTTAATATTCAGTGCAGCGGATTGGTGGTAATGAAGAGATCACTGAGAGCTGATAGAAACCGGCTCCTCCTAGGTATCCATACGCTTACAAGCTACTGGATCAGGCTGCTAGACCAAGCTGGAACAACAGAGAAACAAGAAGGACGGCTAGGGTAGAAATCGCAGAAGCTTCCTCTAAAATCGTCCCCTCCTTGGCTTTATATAGGTCCATTAAATGACCTAACAGCCTATTGGGCTTTTGGGCCCAAAGCCCAAATCAGACAAAAGACTAAATTTTGTCTGGCCCAATTCTCTGTACAAATACAGTAAATGCCTTGCATCTTACTGTATTAATTCCTTTTAACTTTCCCGTTAGCTATGGTGTGTGACCCTTTGGGATCATACAATACTGGTAATAAGTCCTAAACTTATAGATCAAGAGCGGGCTCTAGCAAGTCATCATGATCACCCAGTATTTATGACTTATGTCTGATCTCGACACTTATCATACTTTCTAGAGATAGTACAGTAGATTTCAGGACATTCCCAACAATCTCCCACTTGTACTGGAATTCTACATTCCCTAATCCTTTTGTCTCAATAACTCGATCTGGCATAAGGCAAGATGTGTGTCATCCTTATATAGCCAAGATCATGTTCATCGGACCAGATTTGATACTGACAATGCAAACGACTTGGGCAAGTCCGTTTGGGTGTGGCCACACTCTTACCAGCTATCAAGTCTCCGATTGGCCTAGAGATATTACCTCCATTAACAGGAGGGACAAATCCCATCTTGTTCCATCACTATGAACTACTCACTTTATAATACACCCAACCAAGGTCCTTATTGCTCCCAGTAACGAAACAGCGTTAGACAGTGATCAAAGTGCATCAATCCATGTGCAGCCACATGCATGCGAACTCAGGTCTAAGGACTATACTCTATAGTCGTAGATGAGAACCTCTTATGACACAAATATTAATATCTTGTAGAGTTCTCATCAGCGGGTCATGTCCGGTCATATGCTTCCCTACATATACCTATGTGTCGACTTTGATGCCGCGCATCTATGACCCATGAAACTTGGTCATAAGTCTCAACACACTCTAGTCTCAAGTGGTTGTTGGTGTTCCAATTTCAACAACCTTCGACTATGGACACTCTGATTTATGTCTTTTTGTTAAATATAGGGTTTCATGATCAAGTCTTTCTCATGTACTTCGATGGCCTATATATAATGACATGAATCATTTTGGAACGATTATTTAAATCACAGTTAAAATAATCCAGAAATCATAAATTTCATAAACATAAAATATTATGTTTACATGAACCTTTCAAAACAACTAAATAAAGCCCTTTACCAACTCCCACTGAAATTAAGACTACATCTTAATTTCACTTATCCTACAGCTACAGTCCGCGACTCGTGCTTAGGCCTAAGGAGTGGCTTTGTTAATAGATTAGCAACGTTCTCATTCGTTGAAACTTGCTGATCTACTTAACACCTCTATCATTTATCTCACGGAATAGGTTATACCTACCCTCAAGGTGTTTGGACCTCTGATGTGCAGCTAGCCTCATCTATGCTAGGAATCACATCAAGTTCAGTGATGAACTCTTCTTTCCAAACAACCTCTTTCGCCGCTACCCAAGCTGCGAAATGTTCAGCTTAAGTCATGGAGTCAGCAACAGTGCCTTGCACCGCCAGACAGACACAAGATATAACCGGACTGTGACTGGAAATCATCTTTGTCTGTTGGAAACTTGCCTTTCAGACTCTACCGACTTGTAGCACCTCACTTTCTCTGTAAATAAAGAACTTATCCTAAGTATTTTCAAATACTTGAGGATATTCATTACGTCTATCCAGTGATTCTTTGCTGGATTTGACTGGTCTTTACTTGTCTTGCTTAATATTAAAGCAACATCAAAACAAGTACGTGTCATGGCATACATGATAGATCCAATTGCCGACGCATATAGAATCTCATCCATGCATTCAAGCTCAGCAGATATCGTAGGACACTGTTTCTTGCTTAACGTAATGCCATGTGACATTGGCATAAAACCCTTCTTGGAATGCTGAAAACGTGTAGGACTTTGTCAATATAAGAATCCTGACTTTGTCCTATCAGCTCTTTTGGATCTTTATTTTTAGATCCAAAATCCAAGAACATATGTGGCTTTACCCATGTCAATCATAAAAACAACTCCCAAGCCAGTCCTTTACCGACTGCAGCATTGGAACGTTATTTCCGAGAATCAGTATGTCATCGACATACACTATGAGAAATGCAACATCGCTCCCACTTATCTATTAGTAAACGCACAGTTCCACTTCGTTCCTGTTCAAGTCAAAACCTTGACTACTTCAACATAACGAAGATACCAACTCCAATATGCTTGCTTCTATCCATGAATGGATCGATGAAGCTAACTTACATACAGTATAATTTTTCGGAGTCCGGGCTCACTTTCGCTTCTGTGAATTTCGCAGGTTCGTCACTTTCAATGATCATCAGATCATGGCAATTAATCACGAGAAATCACTCTCGGATTAGTGATGGATTCATTCAGATCTGCGAACTTCAGGCTCTACAGGTGTAGATTCTACAGAAATCTGTAAATCCATCCGCTGCTCTCCCTCAACAGGTTGAGCAGCCTCCTGTATTTCTCGAATTTCTTCGAGTTATACTTTTACTCCCACTGTTCTTCTTGGAAAGAAATTTCCCTTTTAGAAAACAGAATTCCGAACAACCTAACTTCGTTTTCGGAATGGACGTAAAAAGTAACAAGCCTTGGTTTCCCTAGGACAACCAGCGAAGTAGCACAACTACAAATACTCAGTAAAGACGAATTTGGATCATTTCCAGTCCACATTTATGTGGTGTCTTTCAACTGATATTGGTGGAACTATTTCAGCGTAAACTTAGATATTTCTAGAGCGTTATTCTTAAAGAATATCATGGAAGATTCGTGTGACTCATCTTTAATCATTTCTAATAAGATCTGATTCTTTCTCACAGAAACACCTCCAGGTTTTCAGGAGAAATGAGCTGTGAAACGACTTCACACTCATTCAGATGATCACACCATCAATGACTTAAGTATTCTCACTCGTGATCTAATCCAGAGTCTCAATACTTCTGTCACTCAGATTCTATACCTCATTCTGGAACTCTTTCGACCATTTCAAAGAATTCCGACTCGTGTCTCATCAAATGAACACAGTCATACTCACTGAAGTAATCAGTAAAGATAATGAAGTACAGGAAATTTTCTCTGGCATTACTGCTCATCGGGCCACATACATGAGTATGTTCAAGGTCCAATAAGCCTTTGGGCCTTTCTCTAGCTCGGCTAAGATGGGCCCTTTGTCTTTTGGTCCAGTAAGCAGAATTCAAGTCCCATAAGATATCCGATCAAATGAGCCCAAAAGTCCATAACTGTGGGATTTCTGAATCCGACTCACTCTATGTGACCAAAACATTTACGCCAAGAAAAATCAGGTTTAATTCATCAGATTTAAACCAATTCGGTATTTATGTTACATTTAGGCACTCTTTGGTTTAAAATATAAAACCCATTCCTTGAATAGGGTGCTACAATTAATATTTCATTAAGATCAAAAGAACAAAACTTGTCTTTTATCAAAACAAAACTTGTCTTTTATCAAAATGAAAAACATTCAAATTCTTACAAGAACATGAAAGACAAGTCTGCTTAAAGCAGGTACATTGTAGCAATTACTTAATACAAAACCAAGCCTCAAAGACTTCTACAAGTGAAAACCCTACGGCTGAGGCAGCATCCATAGCTCCTTCCAGATACGCAGTTCCACTTGTCCTTCCTTCAACGTACTACTGTTGCTTAGGCTCTGCATATTATAACAAATATCAGTGCCACAACCAGTATCCAATACCTTTAAGGTAGAACTTGAAGTAATAACATGAATACCTGAGGAAGTAGTCTCATACATCATCTTCAACTCCTCATAATCTCTTTTCCAATGCCCAGTCTCTTTACAGTAGCAGCACTTACCAACGTAAGATGTATCTGACTCGGGCTCAGAAGACACAGGCTTGCCATGATTCAAAATCTGGACAACTTTGTCTTCACCCTTGTCAGCACTAGGTTTAGTAAACCTACCCTTCTCCATTATGAGATTATACAGGGTACTCTTCACGTTTGGCTCAACTGTCTTGAGCATATCATGCAGTTCAGTCAGCGTCTTCGTTAAGCCTTTCTTGATATAGTTCCTTTTGAACTTATCATAGCTTGACGGCAGTGACTGCAGAATGATCTCAGTTGCCAATTCTTGGCTAACTGGATAATCCAGTTTCCTCAGGTTATCAATGTAACCCATCATTTTACTGACATGAGGACTCACTGGATGATCATTTGGTAGCTTGCAGCTAGTGAGAGACTTAACCAACTGGTATCTCTCCACTCTTACCTGCTCCTGAAATTTCAATTTCAGGCTGCTGATCATCTCTATTGGCGACTCCATGTTCTCATATTGCTTCAGCAAATCTGAGTCCATGGTAGCCAACATCAGACCATGCACATCTACCGCATCATTATAATGCTTATTCCAAGCATCATATACTGCATGAGAGGCATTGGACCCGATCCTCTCGGGGAGAGCTCTCTCAAGGACATAGTCCTTTCTCTCCTGCCTGAGGACTAGCCTCAGGTTCCGCGACCAAGTCAAGAAATTTGATCCGTTCAGTTTGTCCATCTCAAGGACAGACCGGATCGAGAAAGTGTTTTGATTGTTTGTGCTAGTCATAACTGAAATTTAGAGATAAAAAGAGTTTTAGTTATTTAGTTCATAAAAGAGTAATCTTAACAACTTATAAGAAAACTCGCATTGTATTCAAAATTTCTTTGTTTATCCTCATAAGAATACAATGATTCCGAGATCCATGTTAAACTAAAACCAAAGTGGGCCACTGGCCGTCACCCAGAGTTAGCTAACTAGGTAAGCATACACACAGCTAGTTACAACTCATATAACTCTCGGTTGTGAATTGGACCCGAGGCCCAAATTCACCAGATGTCTCAAGGCCCGGGACTCCCGATGGCCCAGTCAAGGAAACCAATCTCTTACAGCCAAATAATCATTAAAGTCTGGGACTCCCAATGATAGTAATGACTATGTACTACTTTACTTACGCAAAAACAGACACCTCACACTGTAAGCCATATCTGTAATTGAATAAGCGTTAAGTAGCTGACAAGATTGGGCAAGACATCCAAGCTTGATATTTGTTTTGAGGATTTTAGGTTTTCCTTCCAAAAATAGAAGATTACTATTTTGGGAAACTTTCCATTTCAGGAAACTTACTAAATTTGGAAACTTTCTATTTCTAGAAATTTCCTATTTTCCAAAACATTCTTAATCTAGAAATTCCTAAACTTAGAAACTTTTAATTTTGATTTTGGAAATAATTAGATATTTTATTAAAATTTTCGGTTGGGTCACAAATTATAGGCCCAATTCTTGGCCCAAGACCACAGAATTCCAATTAGCCCAATAATTTGACAAAACCGAGTCGGTTCATTAATTCTGGTCCAAGACCAAATTAATTACTTAATCCAACTGGTTATTTACTAAACTAGACCAGCTCTAAATTATTTGGTCCAACCAAATCAAACTTAGACCAGCCTTCGGTTTAGGTTAAAATTCAATTTTGAATTTAAATCCGGTTTAACCAGAAATTAAATAATACCAATTGCATTAAATAATTTCCAGCAAACCGCGATTTGGTTAACCGCTTGAACCACCAATTAAATTGGATCGGTTCGGTTAAGTCCAAAATCAGGAAGAAATAGATTGGTCTAACCAATCAATTTTAGCTGATTTTGACCTAACTTGCGGGATAAGGCAAAACCAACGACGAACCGCAATGGCCCAATGGCACGATTGGTTCGCGTCTCGGGTTAGGTGGGACGAACCGCGAGGCTCGGCTTAACCGAATGGCTACTCGCGGGTCGTGATGCCTCGCCAGCCGGATCACGCATCGCTGGATCGAGAAGACGAGCCAAGCTCGCTTTCGGGACCTCGCGCGATACGATCGGGACAGGCGCATCAGCTCGTTGCGATCGGGTCATCGGGATAGCAAGAAGCAATCGATCCGATTGATATCGATCGATATCACGCTCCCTCGTCGATCGATACTCGCGTGCATCAGCTCGTTGCGATCGGGTCATCGGGACAGCGAGAAGCAATCGATCCGATTGATATCGATCGATATCACGCTCCCTCGTCGAACGATACTCGCGTGCATCAGCTCGTTGCGATCGGGTCATCGGGACAGCGAGAAGCAATCGATCCGATTGATATCGATCGATATCACGCTCCCTCGTCGATCGATACGGGTGTCCGCTTCGCATACCGATGGGTTTCAATCGGTTCATGCGATTTACATATTAGGTTTTCAAGTTTTCTAATCAAATTTCTTAACACAAATTCGATTCTAAACATTTAAAAACAACCTAAAAATGATCCAAACAGCAAAAACCTAACGACCTAGGCTCTGATACCACTGTAGGAATATTTAGTCTCTTGGTTTAATTCTTTCAGTTAAACCTACTAACATATTCATCTAAGATCTAGGTGATTTGCATATGAATCATAAACGGATCGAGATCATTACCTTAATATTCAGTGCAGCGGATTGGTGGTAATGAAGAGATCACTGAGAGCTGATAGAAACCGGCTCCTCCTAGGTATCCATACGCTTACAAGCTACTGGATCAGGCTGCTAGACCAAGCTGGAACAACAGAGAAACAAGGAGGACGGCTAGGGTAGAAATCGCAGAAGCTTCCTCTAAAATCGTCCCCTCCTTGGCTTTATATAGGTCCATTAAATGACCTAACAGCATATTGGGCTTTTGGGCCCAAAGCCCAAATCAGACAAAAGACTGTATTTTGTCTGGCCCAATTCTCTGTACAAATACAGTAAATGCCTTGCATCTTACTGTATTAATTCCTTTTAACTTTCCCGTTAGCTATGGTGTGTGACCCTTTGGGATCATACAATACTGGTAATAAGTCCTAAACTTATAGATCAAGAGCGGGCTCTAGCAAGTCATCATGATCACCCAGTATTTATGACTTATGTCTGATCTCGACACTTATCATACTTTCTAGAGATAGTACAGTAGATTTCAGGACATTCCCAACAATGGTTTCCTGCATTCTCAGCATTGAAATCAGTAGAACGGGGTTGGGAAGATGCAAAACCTTTGCTTTGGCAGAGCTCTGATGTTTGGAGCTTTCTGCTTAGAAGCAGTTGCAATCCTTGAATATGTTAGAGAGGAATCTTGATAAACCACCATCTTCCTTTCTCTAGTATCAGACACTGAAGTCTCACTGATCTGAGCTTCTTGCTCCAACTCAATGCTAAAGGTTTGACCGTCAATCTTGGGTCTGCGCAGCATATCCATCTCAAAGTGTAGAGGCTCATCTCCCAGGTGGAGATCGATCAAACCATTCCTCACATCAATCATTGCTCCAGCTGTAGCTAAGAAAGGTCTTCCCAGTATCAGAGGATCTTCCGTCTCATCATCGTACCTTAGCACCACAAAGTCTGTTGGAACTAAATAGTTTCCAATTCTGATTGGGACATCTTCAAGAACTCCTTCCGGAACCCTTCTTGACTGATCAGCTAGGACCAGGGACATCCCCAGTCTCTCTGCCACAGAGTATGGCATGAGATTTACAGCAGCTCCTAAATCACACAAGGAGCGCTTGAAGCCCTTCTCAAAGATAGAACAACTCAATACAAACACACCAGGATCTGATAGCTTCTTGGGGACCTGATTAAGCAACACGTCACTGACTCGCTTAGGAAGCACTACCACCCATTCTTTTAATTCCTCGTCCATAGGAAGCATCTTCTCCAAGTATCCCTGTATACAAGGATTAGAGGGCGAAGTATCAGCTTGTGGATCCTATTTCAACTTCTTATCCATCACTTCCAGGTGTCTGGCTTCATCGAGCTCTTGTTGAGACTTCACAGACACTTCAGGGAAAGGTATAGGAGGCTTATGAGCCTTCTCTTCAGAAATAGCACAAGATGTTGGCAAATCTGGCTTCTCAGGCTCCTGATGTCGACCGACGTTGAACTGATGTCGGTCGACATTGACTGATTTACCATTGATGTCGACTTCATAATTGGTTCTGGTCGATTTCCATTCGTAATGAGAACTCGAAATCTTTGTTGAAAGTGGATGTCGACCTACGTCAATGGCAGTGTCGGTCGACATTGGGATCACAGTCTCGGGTTGTTGACCATCTTCCACGAGTTCAGCAGTCTTAATCTCAAAATTTTCTCATTGATTTGACCCATCATCAATCTGTACTGACCAAGCATTGATGTGGGTATCTATGACATTCTTCCCCTTGACTGAACTTGAAATCTGGTGCACTTGTGTGTCCAGATGCTTCATGTGAGTACTCAAAGACTCAAACTTCCCATTCAGATCTACATACACAGCATCAAGCTTCTTGTTGAAGTCCACAGTGGTTTTTGTATGACCTTGTAGCAGTTGTTCCATCATAGCTTCCAGCTTGCTCTCACGAGCATTGGCAGCAGGAAATGTCTGATAGGAGGATGATCCATATGTCCTCTGGTAAGAGTTGTTCTGCTGAAAAGGCTTCTGGTACCAGCATTCTAACCATATCCAGAAGAGTTTTGATTACTTGTGAAAGCACTCTTCTGTCCACCATCAAAGAACTTGTTGTTCTGCTGGTTTCCAAACCTGTTTCCTTGAAATCCAGAACCACTAATGTAGTTCACATCCTCTTCTGTGCAGCCTTCTTCAGGTCCAAACTCTTCAACATCATGAGCAAAATGGACACGCTTCTTGTTAGTCAACAAGTTGTGAACAGAATCCAACTTGTTCTGCTTCTCAGCCATCTGTAGATGATCCAACTTTCCACCAGAATCTTTCCTTCTCTGATCTGCAATATTAGCACTGTTGCTGCTCACCAAGTTCTCAATCAGCACTCTAGCTTGTTCAGGAGTCTTTGTGTTGAAGTTGCCATTGCTGGCAGCATCTAACGCAGACTGGTACCAGAGATCCACACCTCTGAAGAAAATGCCCAGCAGCTGAACTTCAGAGAATCCATGATGAGGACAATCTCGTTGGTACCTCTTAAACCTCACCCAAGCAGACTTAAATGGCTCTGTAGGTCCCTGAGTGAATGTCAGAAGATCCTGTCTGAGCTGATCTGAGCGAGCATCATCATAAAAGTGTTGCAGGAAGTCTCTCTTCACTGCATCCCAAGTAGTTAACTTCCCAGGTGGAAGTTGCTTAAGCCAAGCTGCAGCTTCTCCAGCAAGAGAGTATGGGAAAAGCTTAAGGTATAGGAAATCATAACCCACTCCATTGTGCTTCATCCCAGTGACGAAGGCTTCAAAATCCTCAATGTGGTCTATGGGTTGCTCATTGGGAAGACCATGGAAAGGATTCTACCTCAGAAGTGTGTAATAGACAATCTTGACTTCAAAGTCATTCCTCTCAAAAGGAGGAGGTACAATTGCTGACCGGTTAGCATAAAACTCTTACGGTCGGTTGTAATCAGCAAGAGTCCTCTCAGCAGCAGGAGGATTAGGTTTCTGTCCATTACCTCCAGCATTGACCATCTGCCCCTCACCTTGAGGCTGTTTAGGTTCAGGGATTACACGTCCCTCAGCATCAATCCTTTGCCCCTGATCATTGTACGAGTTTTTCTGTGGGTCTCTCAGAACTCCTTCAGTATCTGGTCTCAAAATCAAACGGTTGTTCTCTCAAGTTTAGCAAGCTCCTCAAGTCTGAGGTTCAAAAGTTCTTTGCTCTGGTTTCTTCGGGTATGTCGACTTGGCATACACTGATTTCAAGTCTAAAACCGTGAGTGGTGTCGGGCGACACAAAGGAGGGTGTCGGTCGACACTGGATGCGGAAATCGATTCCTGCAGCAACAAAACAGGCCAAACCGAGAAAAATCAGTAACAAAAGAAATAAAACGACTTAGACTAAAATTTAAAACAAAATCTATCGGCGAACTCAGTTGAGTCCCCGGCAACGGCGCCAAAAACTTGATAGGGCTCAGAGTTTTATCCTATTCTACTGCAAGTGCACAGTTATGCAATGTAGTACTTAGGGTATCGAATCCATAAGGACTCACGGCTCACACGATAGATTGTATGTTCTCAAGCTAAGCTAAATCAATCAGAAGGAAGACAGTAAATGAAAGCAAGTAAACAAAGAAGTGTTTTCAATAAGAGAAAGGCTCTAGACTTAGGAAGTTCTCGGAAATTATGCGATGTCAGATACTTAACTAACCGGATTCAGATTAAACACAGGTTCAAGAACTAGAAACACAATGCTAAACAATCCAACTCTCGCTGAGATTGTTTCTATATCTAGCAACCTAGTGATCCAAATCTCTTTGTGATCCTAGAGTTCTAAACAAGCATTAAGAACAGGTTCTATCGGTTCACAATTCTCCTAAACCAAATCTCTTTGTATCTAGTCAAATTGCTCACACTAAGTTTATTCAGATTATAGCTCACACTCTCGTGCTATTGTCAATTATCTCAGATCTAAACCCTAGGTGATCAGTCCAGAATTCAGTATTAAGCATAACTTAGGTGATGAACAAACAGATTGTGAATTCTAATAAATCAGTTATCTAAACTTGCATAAAACCTTATTGAGAATCCCTAAATCTAACTAGGTTACTACTCAGACATATTATCAATCAAACAACACATCATGAATAGAAAACTGAAAGATTGAATAGATAAAGTAAAGGGGTTCGAAATCCTTCTCTCAAAGGTTACAAGTAGCAAGAACCAGCCCCTTAGCAAATCTCTCAATCTCCTAAAGCAAGAACAAAAGTAAGAACAATATAAACTGAATAATGAGTCTGAAAACCTAATTAAAACTCCTAAACTAGTTTTGGGGTCAGATTAGGATTAGGGGAAACTTCAGGGTCTTTATGCAATTGTTCAAAACTTGTCTCAACTCGGTGTTTAGCTTCTCTCGCGCTCAGTGTCAACCGACACCAAGGTCAGTGTCGGTCGACATCCAGTCGTGGCCGAGATGTTGGAATTGTGTCCAGTAATCTCGGTACTGTCTCTAGAAAGTAAGAGTATGTCAATGATCAGACATAAGTCATATAATACTGGGGGTCATGATGGCTTGCTAGAGTCCGCTCATGATCTATAAGTCTTGGACTTATTGCCTCTATTATATGATCCCATATGGGTCACACGCCTAAGCTAACAGGAAAGGTATAGGAACGGCTTAGCAGAAGTACGGTAAAAGTGCTAGGCATTTACTGTACTTAGAGAGAATAAAAGGGTTTGGCCACTGTGTGTCGATCGATGCACAAGGTGTGTCGATCGACACAGTGCGCGAACGCCTTCGAGTTATTTGGTATTTGGGCCAAATGGCCCAAGAGGAACCGGACGAGTTTTATAAATAAAACTCGAGTCTGTTTTCCTAAGTAACCCTAACCCAGCCGCCAACTCTCTCTCTCCTGCGACGCCTCCCTCCTCGTGGTCTAGCAGCCAGATTCCTTTGCGTGCGTGTGTGAACCTTTGGAGGATCCATCCCTCGGTGGCTCTCTGATCTCTGACCTGTTCTCCCTTTCCGCTGCACAAAACAGGTAAAAGGTGAGATCATCAATTGTTTCTAATCAAGAGAACCTAGATCCGCATGTTTAGGATAATCTGAATCAGAGAATTGAATCAGGATCAACTAAACAATCCTTCAGTGGTATCAGAGCTATTGGTTCTGGTTTTTCTTGTTTAGATTCAAGTTTAGGATTGTTTTCTTGTTTAAGAAGTGTTTTGAATCAACTACTGATAAGAGAAATCACTTAAGCAACAAGGAATTGAAACCTAAACACATTTGAAATCGCAAAAACCAAACTATATTGATTTGGAATGCGATTTTTCAAAAGTGAGAATCGGCTGTGATCGCATGGATCGATCGATACGATCGCATGGATCGGTCGACACAATCCGAGAATATCTCGGCCAAACCTGATAACCGTCCGTGCATGCGTGAGAGCATCGATCGATACAGGATCGATGCACGATCGATGCAGGATTGATGCTTAGAGCATCGACCGATGCGGTTGATGGATCGATCGATGCGGTTGGTTCATCGACCGATATGGTTGGTTTAAGGCTCGGTTTAATGATTTTATTAAAATTATAAACGTCACGGTTTAATAAACAGATTTAATAATTTTATTAAGTCTGGTTAAACCGGGATAAGAAATCCAAAGTCGAAAAATTGGATTTTGTGCCTAAACCAGGATTTTCTAATTTGATTTGGTTGGACCAAATAAATTGAGAAAATTCGGTTTAGTAAATAACCGGTTGACAATTGTGGTCATCGTAGTAATTAAAATTTGGTTAGACCAATTTTAATGAACCAGACCGGTTATGTCATTTAATTGGACAATTGGGTCATGTCTTGGACATGGACCAATTCTTGGGCCTCGGGCCAAGAAGTTAAAACAATTGGGCCAATTATTTGAGTCTTTCTTCAGATTAATTTAAAATTTATTTTATAAAATTATAAAGTCGATTTTAAATTAAAGTTTCCGAAATTTTGAAATTAGAAAGTTTCTTAAAATAGAAGTTTCTAGATTTGCGGGTTTTGGATTTTAAAGAAATTTCTAAAGTTAGAAAGTTTCCGGTTTTAGAAAGTTTCCAATTTTAGAAAGTTTCCTAAAATAGTAGGTTTCCAAAAATGGAAAGTTTCCCGAAATAGTAATCTTCTATTTTGGGAATGAAATTTTAATAAACCTACGAACCTCAAATAATATCAAGCGTTGGATGTCTTGCCCAGTCTATGTCAGCTGTCGAAGCCCATTCAATTGTATTCATGGCCTTACAGTGTGAGGGTGTCTACTTTTGCGTGGATAAGACGGTTTGTGATTCATAAATGTCATTGGGAGTCCCAGACATTAATGATTACATGACTGTATAGTCTGGTTTTCTTGACTAGGCCATCGGGAGTCCCGGGCCTTGAGACATCAGAGTGGATTGGGCCTCGGGCCCAGATTCACAACCAAGAGTTATATCACGGATATAATTAGCCGACATAGGGCTTACCGATATAAGCTAAGGTTGGGTGATGGCCAGTGGCCCACTTTGATCTTAGTTATATGTGGATCTTGGAATCATTATATTCTATTGAGGGTAACTTATGTTATTGAATATAATGCGTGATTAATCATGTTAAGTATAATACGAGATTAATCATATTGAACATATTAACTAAAATCCTTTTATCTTAATTTTCAGTTATGACTAGCACAAACAATCAAAACACTTTCTCGATCCGGTCTGTCCTTGAGATGGACAAGCTGAACGGATCAAATTTCTTGACTTGGTCGCGGAACCTGAGGCTAGTCCTCAGACAGGAGAGAAAGGACTATGTCCTTGAGAGAGCTCTCCCCGTGAGGATCGGGTCCAATGCTTCTCATGCAGTATATGATGCTTGGAATAAGCATTATAATGATGCGGTAGATGTGCGTGGTCTGATATTGGCTACCATGGACTCAGACTTGCGGAAGCAATATGAGAACATGGAGTCGCCAATAGAGATGATCAGCAGCCTGAAATTGAAATTTCAGGAGCAGATAAGAGTGGAGAGATACCAGTTGGTTAAATCTCTCACTAACTGCAAGCTACCAAATGATCATCCAGTGAGTCCTCATGTCAGTAAAATGATGGGTTACATTGATAACCTGAGGAAACTGGATTATCCAGTTAGCCAAGAATTGGCAACTGAGATCATTCTGCAGTCACTGCCGTCAAGCTATGATAAGTTCAGAAGGAACTATATCAAGAAAGGCTTAACGAAGACGCTGACTGAACTGCATGATATGCTCAAGACAGTTGAGCCAAACGTGAAGAGTACCCTGTACAATCTCATGAATGAGAAGGGTAGGTTTACTAAACCTAATGCTGACAAGGGTGAAGACAAAGTTGTCCATATTTTGAATCATGGCAAGCGTGTGTCTTCTGAGCCCGAGTCAGATACCTCTTACGTTGGTAAGTGCTGCTACTGTAAGGAGACAGGGCATTGGAAGAGAAATTGCATTAAATTCATGGAAGATGATGAGGAGTTGAAGTTGATGTATGAGACTACTTCCTCAGGTATTCATGTTATTACTTCAAGTTCTACCTTAAAGGTATTGGATACTGGTTGTGGCACTGATATTTGTGATAATATGCAGAGCCTAAGCAACAGTAGAACGTTGAAGGAAGGGCAAGTGAAACTACATGTCTGGAAGGAGCTTGGGATGCTGCCTCAGCCGTAGGGTTTTTCACTTATAGATCCCTTTGAGGCTTGGTTTTGTATTAAGTAATTGCTACAATGTACCTGCTTTAAGCAGAGTTGTCTTTCATTTTCTTGTAAGAATTTGAATGTTTTTCATTTTGATAAAAGACAAGTTTTGTTCTTTTGATCTTAATGAAATATTAATTGTAGCACCCTATTCATGGAATGGGTTTTATATCTTAAACCAAAGAGTGCCTAAATGTAACATAAATACCGAATTGGTTTAAATCTGATGAATTAAACCTGATTTTTCTTGGCATAAAGTCTTGGTCACATAGAGTAAGTCGGATTCAGAAATCCCATAGTCATGGACTGTTGGGCTCATTTGATAAAATATCTTATGAGACTTGAATTCTGTTTACTAGACCAAAAGGTAAAGGGCCTATCTTAGCCGAGCTAGAGAAAGGCCCAAAGGCTTATTGGACCTGGAACATACTCATGTATGTGGCCCAATGAGCAGTAATGCCAGAGAAAATCTCCTGTACTTCATTGTCTCTACTGATTACTTCAGTGAGTGTGACTGTGTTCATTTGATGTGACACAAGTCGGAATTCTTTGACATGGTCGAAAGAGTTCCAGAATGAAGTATAGGATCTGAATGACAAAAGTATTAAGACTCTGGATTAAATCACGAGTGAGAATACTTAAGTCATTGATTGTGTGATCATCTGAATGAGTGTGAAATCGTTTCACAGCTCATTTCTCCTGAAAACCTGAAGGTGTTTCTGTGAGAAAGAATCAGATCTTATTAGAAATGATTAAAGATGAGTCACACGAATCTTCCATGATATTATTTAAGAATAACGCTCTAAATTATCTAAGTTTACGCTGAAATAGTTCCACCAATGTCAGTTGAAAGACACCACGTAAATGTGGATTGGAATCGATCCAAATTCGTCTTTACTGAGTATTTGTAGTTGTGCTACTTCGCTGGTTGTCCTAGGGAAACCAAGGCTTGTTACTTTTACGTCCATTCTGTTTTCTAAGAAGGGAAGTTACTTTCCAAGAAGAACAGTGGGAGTAAAAGTATAACTCGAAGAAATTCGAGAAATACAGGAGGTTGCTTAACCTGTTGAGGGAGAGCAGCGGAAGGATTTACAGATTTCTGTAGAATCTACACCTGTGGATTATGGAGTTCGCAGATATGAATGAATCAGTTACTAATCCGAGAGTGATTTCTCGTCATTAGTTGAACCTGATAATCATTGAAATCTGCACCTCTGGAGCCTGAAGTTCGCAGATATGAATGAATCAGTTACTAATCCGAGAGTGATTTCTTGTCATTAGTTGAACCTGATAATCATTGAAATCTGCACCTGTGGAGCCTGAAGTTCGCAGATATGAATGAATCAGTTACTAATCCGAGAGTGATTTCTCGTCATTAGTTGAACCTGATAATCATTGATAGTTCGCATGATCTGATGATCATTGAAAGCGACGAATCTGCGAAATTCAAAGAAGCGATAGTGAGCCCGAACTCTCCGAAAAATTACATTTTATGTAAGTTAGCTTCATCGATCCATTCATGGATGGAAGCAAACATATCGGAGTTGGAATCTTCGTTCTGTTGAAGTAGTCAAGGTTTTGACTTGAACAGGAACGAATTGGAACTGTGCGTTTACTAATAGATTGGTGGGAGCGATATTGCATTTCTCATATTGTATGTCGATGACATACTGATTCTCGGAAAAGACGTCCCAATGCTGCAGTCGGTTAAGGACTGGCTTGGGAGTTGGTTCTAATGATTGACATGGGTAAAGCCACGTATGTTTTTGGATTTTGGATCTAAAGATAGAGATCCGAAAGAGCTGGTAGGACAAAGTCAGGATTCTTATCCCTACAAAGTCCTACACGTTTTCAGCATTCCAAGAAGGGTTTTATGCCAATGTCACATGGCATTACGTTAAGCAAGACACAGTGTCCTACGATAACTGCTGAGCTTAAATGCATGGATAAGATTCCATATGCGTCGGCAATTGGATCTATCATGTATGCCATGAAACGTACTTGTTTGATGTTGCTTTAATGTTAAGCAAGACAAGTAAAGACCAGTCAAATCCAGCAAAGAATCACTGGATTGCCGTAAAGAATATCCTAAAGTATTTTAGGAATACTAAGGATAAATTCTTGAGTTACGGAGAAAGTGAGGTGCTACGAGTCGGTAGAGTCTGAAAGGCAAGTTTCCAATAGACAAAGATGATTTCCGATCACAGTCCGGTTATATCTTGTGTCTATCTGGCGGTGCAAGGCACTGTTGCTGACTCCATGACTTAAGCTGAACATTTCGCAGCTTGGGAAGTGGCGAAAGAGGTTGTTTGGAAAGAAGAGTTCGTCACTGAACTTGATGTGATTTCCAGCATAGATGAGACTAGCTGCACATCAGAGGTCCAAACACCTTGAGGATAGGTATAACCTATTCCGTGAGATAAATGACAGAGATGTTAAGTAGATCAGCAAGTTTCAACGAATGAGAACGTTGCTAATCTATTAACGAAGCCACTCCTTAGGCCTAAGCACGAGTCGCGGACTGTTGCTGTAGGATAAGTGAAATTAAGATGTAGTCTTAATTTCAGTGGGAGTTATTAAAGGGCTTTATTTAGTTATTGGATATGTTCTTGAAATAACATTTAAGATGTTTAATGAAATTATTATTTCAAGATTATTTTAACTGTGATGAAATAATCGTTCCAAAGTGATATAAACCATTTTATAGGTCATCGAAGTAAATGACTTGATCTTGAGTTATCAAAGTCATTTAGCTTGATCATGAGACCCTATATTTGATAAATGACTTATATCATTATGTCCCTAGTCGAAGGTTGTTGAAATTGGAACACCAACAACCGTGTGAGACTGGATTGGTACGTGACTTATGACAAAGTCTCAGTGTGTCATAGATGCGCGGCATCAAAGTCAGTACATAGGTGTATGTTGGGGAACATACGACCGGACAAGACCCGCTTATAAGAACTCTTCAGGATATTTATATCTGTGTCATAAGAGATTCTTACTACGACTATAGAGTATAGTCCTTAGACCTGAGTTCGCATGCATGTGACTGCACATGGACTGATGCACTTTGATCATTGTCTAACGCTGTCGTTCTGCGATAGTTATAAGGACCTTGTTTGGGTACATTATGAAATGAGTAGTTTACAGTGATGGAACAAGACGGGATTTGTCCCTCCAATATAAATGGAGTGAATATCTCTAGGCCAATCGGAGATTTGAATACTGGAAAATGCATGGCCATGCTCAAACGGACTGTCCCGAGTCGTTTGGATTGTCAGGATCAAATCAGAGTCCGATGAACAAGATTAGGCTTTATAAGGATGACACCAATCTTGCCTTATGACTAATCGAGATATTGTGACAAAAGGATTATGAATACAGAGATTCCAGTACAAGTGGGAGATTGTTGGAATTGTGTCCAGTAATCTCGGTACTGTCTCTAGAAAGTAAGAGTATGTCAATGATCAGACATAAGTCATATAATACTGGGGGTCATGATGGCTTGCTAGAGTCCGCTCATGATCTATAAGTCTTGGACTTATTGCCTCTATTATATGATCCCATATGGGTCACACGCCTAAGCTAACAGGAAAGGTATAGGAACGGCTTAGCAGAAGTACGGTAAAAGTGCTAGGCATTTACTGTACTTAGAGAGAATAAAAGGGTTTGGCCACTGTGTGTCGATCGATGCACAAGGTGTGTCGATCGACACAGTGCGCGAACGCCTTCGAGTTATTTGGTATTTGGGCCAAATGGCCCAAGAGGAACCGGACGAGTTTTATAAATAAAACTCGAGTCTGTTTTCCTAAGTAACCCTAACCCAGCCGCCAACTCTCTCTCTCCTGCGACGCCTCCCTCCTCGTGGTCTAGCAGCCAGATTCCTTTGCGTGCGTGTGTGAACCTTTGGAGGATCCATCCCTCGGTGGCTCTCTGATCTCTGACCTGTTCTCCCTTTCCGCTGCACAAAACAGGTAAAAGGTGAGATCATCAATTGTTTCTAATCAAGAGAACCTAGATCCGCATGTTTAGGATAATCTGAATCAGAGAATTGAATCAGGATCAACTAAACAATCCTTCACGAGACACCAACTTCAGCTCGTTTCACAAATCACCAGAAACGTCCTATAATCCCGCTCTTTTCTCCAAACGCAAGCCTACCTATAGAAGACTCAATAGACTCGAAAAACCATGTTAAAGACTCAATATACACAACTATATCATGGTTAAAAACCTAGAAAAAACCATTATATATCATATTGCCAAAACCTTGCAAGTAGTTCAAGAACACTTCTGGCCACATTTAAATAAGGACGTGGAAAGAATATGTGGAAGGTGTGTGACCTGTAATCAATCTATATCCAAAATGCAGCCTCACGCCATTGTCTATTCATGAGCATCATTGGACAGACATCTCCATGGACTTTGTACTTGGTCTTCTGCGGACTAAGACATGTAAGGATTCCATCGTTGTTATTGTTGATAGATTTTCTAAGATGACTCACTTTTTTTCATGCCATAAAATAGATAATGCCTCACACATTGCTGATTTGTTCTTTAGAGAGATTGTTAGGTTGCATGGTATGTCTAGCTCAATTGTTTCAGACAGAGATTCTAAGTTCTTGAGCTTCTTTTGGAAAACACTTTGGTCAAAACTTGGTACTAAACTTTTGTTCTCAACTACTTGTCATCCACAGTCTGATGGACAAACTAAGATAGTTAATAGGATTCTTGGAACCTTGCTTATATCATTTATTAAGAAGAACCTAAGGACTTGGGAAGAATGTCTACCACATGTAGAGTTTTCATATCACAGTTCTGCTACTAAATATTCACCATTTGAACTTTTTTATGGCTTTCAGCCACTTTCTCCATTGGATTTTATGTAAAGAAGAAGGTAGAACTGGTGAAAAGGATGCATGAGCAGGCTAAGGCTAATCTTGAAGCTAGACCAAAGCTTTATGCCAAACATGCTAACAAAGACCGTATGGGAAAGATATTTAAATATAGGGATTTTGTGTGGATTCATCTAAAGAAGGAAAGGTTTCCAACATAAAGGAAATCCAAACTCATGCCCAGAGTTGATGGTCCATTCAAATTCATTAGATAAATCAATAACAATGCTTACAAAATTGATCTCCAAGATAAGTATAAAGTGTCATTAAGCTTTAATGTTTCAGATGAACCGGATTTGAGTTTAAATCGTTTTCATGGGGGGAGGAGATGATATGATCATGAGGAGCTCAGAAGAAGAAGAACATGTAGCTGAGGAGGAACAGCTTGAACCAGCACATGTTGCTGAACCAGACGAGCTGGACATGGTCGAGGACGAGCTGGACTTGGTTGAAGACGAGCTGGACAAGGTCGAGGACAAGTGTGTTCGAGGAATGGTCGAGCGTGGTCGATACTTGTCCGAGAATGGTTGGAACTTTGATCCATTGACCAAATCACAATCCGAGGATGATTTGCACATTCCACCTAGACCACTTACATGATCAAGGGCTAGGAAGTTCAGAAATGCACTTCAACCACTTTTTGTTCTGGCTCAATTCAAGATGGTCCGAGGTGATAAAAAAGAAGTACATGCTGATTTTACTTTGTTGGAAATTCCGGAAGGTTAAGTTTTAGGAAGGAATACTAGATAAGCCGTCCTAGTTCCATCCTAAATCCGTCATTACTTAGAATAAATCATGACTTTTCGAAAACCATACAAGAGGCAACTAAAGAAGAAGTCCGGGGTCACTTTGTGGTCTTTGGTATTTGGTCTTTGTCAAACATTTATTTCTTTTATTTTGCCAAGTTAGATTTATCATTTCTTCATGCAAACACATCCCATATGTATTTCCCTTTTCATAATGAATAAGTAACCCATTTGGGAGGAGAAGAGATTGCACATCCATAAGATGCTGAGGCATGGCGACATTTTCAGAGAGTATATCTGGATTATGCGTATGAGCCACGTAACGTGTACCTTGGATTATGCACAGATGGTTTCAACCTATTTGGGAGGCATTGGAGACAATATTCATCGTGACTAGTGATTCTGACTCCTTTTAACCTACTGCCATCTATGTGCATGCGTCGAGAATTTATTTTCCTCTCTGTACTCGTTCCCGGACCAGGACATGCAAGAAGATCACTTGACGTATTCTTGCAGCCACTGATATATGATTTGCAAATGTTATGGGAGCCCGGTGTTGAAGCATACGATTTCCCATGAAAGAAATGTTTTCAGATGTGGGCGGTACTAATATAGACCATTAGCAATTTTCCGGCTTATGGTATGTTATCTCGATGGACAACGCGTGTCCTTATTGTCAAGAAAAGACGGATGCATTCCAGCTGAAGAACATGCACAAATCATGTTGATTTTGTTTTCATAGAAGATTTCTACCGCATGATGACCCATACTGGAGAAACACAAAACGTTTTACAAAGAAGAGAAAAATGATTGATGATCCTTCTCCCCAAGACAGCGGTTCGGCTACTTTTGGGCTCTTAGGAACCTTTGGTGCGCTAAAAACTTCTGATTGCGGTAGAAATGGGCACGGAAATGTATATGCAGCTGGTTTATCCCACAACTGGCACAAGCAAATAATTTTTTGGGATTTGCTATATTGGAAGGACCAACTCCTAAGGCATAATCTTGATGTCATGCACATTGAGAAAAACTTCTTTGATAACATTATGAACATTGTTACGAATGTGCAAGGGAAGACGAAAGATAATTTGAAGTCTAGGGTTGATTTCCAGAAATTTTTCTCGACCTGAACTTCATATTCACAAGAACGGGAAATTTTCAATTCCAACGTATTGGTTAGACCTGCAGTCGAAGGAGGAGTTATTTGATTGGATTATGCGACGAGTTAAATTCCCTAACGGTTACGCTTCAAACTTGTGTAATTGTGTTGAAACTGATGGAGGAAATATGATCCTTTCATTATTGACCAAGGTGTCACCATCGATGAGTTTGGAGGGACGTCTATTCATTTGGGTAAGAATCTTCAGAAATATGATCCTTTCATTACTGTTTCACAAGCATATCCGGTTACTGGTCGACTTTACATTTTTATTAATTGAAAACCTTTACTTTCTTCTACTTAGTAAAGCATAACAATAAATATTTTATTTGATGCAAGTGTGTTACATTCCTTACTTTCGGAAAACATATAAGAACGACTCATGGATCAAAGTTACTAAAATCAATCTGAGAGGAAGAGTCTACGGAGTTGAAGAACATGATCCATTACAAGCAAGTAGAAGTGGTTACATAGCTCTAGTAGAAGAAACTCTTGAAGTTAATCTAGTCGTTTATTTTACTCAATTTGGAGACACCATTCTGCATTCAGATTCAGAAGAAGAGATGGGAGAATTTAATGACGAGATCGATTCAATTTCACCAGACGACGATTCAAATAGTGATGAAGATTAAATTTAAAAAAAAAAATATTTTCAAAAAAGTTATCTAGGATTTCCAAAGTCTTTTAATTTTTTTTTAACAAATGTCAAAAAACACTACAATATCAATATATTTATATATGATAAACGGTAACTTAACACTCAACTAAAACGGTTTCAATCATTTGCATATACTACTCCATGTCAGGGTTCGGTACACGGAGGAAGAGAAGTTTTTTATTCTCATAAAATTTTGACGGAAAACCAAGGGGAAGAAAAGACGGTGCATATTCCAACGGAAACTCCATGGATATTTCTAATCCGTCGAAAATCCATCGGAAATATCGAAGGAAACCGAGGGTTTAGGGTTTAGCGTTTCAAAATTGGAAACAAATGATCGAAAAACAACTGAGGACATAATGTAAGGATCTTTTTTATATTACTATCATCCCTTACATTCTCTAACAACACGTATTCTACGGTTTTAATAAAATCAAGTATGTTGGACGAAAACATCTTTTTACTAATAATATACAATGGTGTTCAAGAATAACTTATATTGGACAATCGCAAGATTTAACAAAAACATAAACTCTCAGTAATTTATATATAAGGATCATATATTTGCCAATAAACCTTGTCATTTAGGTCTGACATAACTACCGAATCCGTAGAATTCCAAAAACATACCCTAAAGAAACCGTAAACCTATCACGTCTGAAATCCGTTATCCTTCATAAATCCGTCGGTATATTTGAGTCAAACGCTCATTACCGACGAGTATAACAACATAGCCTATTGGTTTCAGAGCTTCATAAAATTGCCAACCGTCCCGGGTTCGAGTCACACAGAGAACAGGCTTTAACGGGGTTTTTAATATAATTTTGTAAATTTTAATAAGATGTTAGAAATTTTATAACTATTTTTAATTTTTAATCCGTTTTTGTGAATAGAGACGATTCCCCACCATTTGAGGTGTACCTGGTTTCCCAGACGCCTCAGACTCGCCCGGGTGCACCACGACAGTCCAGATCGGCTCAGCCGAGACCGTCATAGCCTCAGTAGGAGGCTCCTAGTTGGGGTCATTCCGTGTCTCGGGCTCCAGAGACACATAATGTTCCAATCTCTATAGCACCAGAGATTTCGGTGTTAGTCGAGCATTCAATACGTGAGTTGCTGGAATGACTCGATCCCGATTACGAGAACAACCCGAGAGTCTATTGGTAAGTCTTTTAACTTTGAAAATTTAGTCCTTTTCCATATTTGTTTACTATACGTTTAATGTTTAATGTTTTTGCGTTTTCAGGTTCGGGATGATGGACGCAAAGAACACGAAGAACATTTTGGGCATGATGTACAACATGCTTCGTATCCCATATCCGACGTATATGGAAATGCCTTTGTCTGATAGGCATAACTGGTTCCGCTAGTTCGCGGTACGTATATTCATTCATTATCTTTCGTATTTTGTATTATTATTAATTGTTAATAACAAATGTGTTTTTTGTAGCAAGAGTATACTCGGGATAAGAAGTATACTAAATTTGTGGAGAAGGAGTTCCACGAGAAGGAAAGATCCCATTATACTCACGTCATTAACAAGTGGAAGCAGAAGTAGGCGGCAGAAGATGTACATAAGGGAGTGAACGTCAATGTGTGGAACGGGTTGATCCATCATTGGGCGTAGCCATATACATCATCGACCTCTTCAAGGAACTCGCAGAACCGTAAGAGTCGGTGAGGCAGTGTCGGGATTGCAACCATAACGCGGGAGCAAAGAGCACGACGAGAAGGACAAAACCCGTTTGTAAGTTCCTATGTTAATATTTTCCCATATTTTAATAAACCCATTTCTAATTAATGATGTATTTTCAGAAACGGCGAGAAGGACAAAACCCGATGTTAGTTGAGCTCGTCGAGGGCGGCCACAAAAACAAGAGTACCGGCGAGATCTAGGATCCGATCGCTCAGAGAGTTATTGAGGCGTCGAAGAGGCGGGTGGAGGAAGTGCCATCCTAACAATCCGAGGAACTCGGGTCGACTACGAAGTCTACTCTATCGCCGGAAGAGGCCGACGAGATCTTTCTCGAGGTAAATATTTTTGTTAATTATAACTTATGTTAATTATAATTTATGTTATTAAGTTTTCGACTATTTGAATATGAGATTATTTATAATTAAAGATAAATACATTATTATATTTAATAAAATATTTTATAATTTATCATAAATAAAATTAATAACAATAAAATAAATTTCAATTATATATTTTTATGTATAAAAGCAATACATAAATATCTTAATCTACAATATTTAACATATATATATATATATTCAAAATTTATATAAATAATACAAATTTACTATATAAAATCCAAAAATTATTAATATTTAAAATATTCAAAAATATTTTTATATTTATCATCTTATTTTTTATTTTTTTTATTAAAGGTTATGTTTATATCTAAAATAAAATTAAAAATCTTCATAAATATTTTCATATTTATCATCTCATTTTACTTTTATTTTTATTTTTATTTATGATTACTTATATCGATAAAATAAAATTTAAAAAATCTTCATAAATATTTCGTATTTATTATTTCATTTTTATCTAAGATTATGTATATCTTCACATTAAAATATAATAAAATTATTAATATAAAGTAAGGTTAACACAATAATTAGCCTAATTTTATTAATGGAAAATTAGTAATCAGCCATTTTGAGAGTGAATATAAGACCAAAAGAACTTCTCAATTAATATTAAAACTATTATGATTCGCTCACAACATGTGCGAGTAAAAATATTGTTAAACATAGTTTTTTTTTAAATAAAAACTATCAAATTAATTTAACAATAATAATGTTATTATAAAAATCTACATGATACTATTTATAATCAAACATACATATATTATTATATTTAATAAGATATTTTATAATTTATTATAAATAAAACTAATAGTAATAAAATAAATTATAATTATATATTTTTATGTATAAAAAGCATCCACAAAACTGTTTTTTAAATATTTTTTATTTATATATATAAATAATATGAATTTACTATTTAAAATTCAAAAACAATATTTATTAATATTTAATAAATTTAAACATATTCATAAACGATTTCATATTTATAATCTTATTATTTTTTTTATTAGAGGTTATGTATATCTATAAAATAAAATTAAAATCTTCATCAATATTTTAATATTTATCATCTAATCTTAGTTTTTTATTTTTTTATTCAAAGTTATGTATTTCTCTAAAATAAAATTTAAAAATCTTCACAAATATTTCATATTTATCATTTTATTTTTTTATCTAAATTTATGTATATCTTCATAATAAAATTAAAAAACATAATAAATTACTTATATAAATTAGGTTAACGCAGTAATTAGGATAATTTCGTTATTGACAAATTATTAAATGGTAATAAAATAAACTATAATTATATATTATTATCTATAAAAACCATACATAAATATATTATTTAAAATATTTTGTTATTTATATATATAAATTTAAAATTTATATAAATAACGCGAATTTACTATATAAAATGATAAAACAGTATTTGTTAATATTTAAAAATTTTAAAAATATTCATAAACATTTGCATATATATCATCATATTATTTTATTTTTTGTTGAAAGTTATATATATCTCTAAAATAAAATTAAAATCTTCATAAATAATTTCCATTTATCATTAATCTTACTTTTTATTTTTTTATTCAAGGTTATGTATATCTCTAAATAAAATTTAAAAATCTTCACAAATATTTCATATTTATCATTTTTTTTTTATCCAAGATTATGTATATCTCCATAATAAAATTACAAATAAAAATTAAGGTTAACATCATAATTAGCCGATAATTCATGCACCATGTGCAATTACAAATATTATTAAACATAAATTTTCTAAAAATAAAAACTATTAAATTAATTTAACAATAATAATAATATTATAAAAATATATATGAGAATATTTATAATTAAATAAACATATATTATAATATTTTATAAAATATATCTAATTTATTAAAAATAAAATTATTATTAATAAAATAAATTTTAATTATATTTTATGTATAAAAATCAATATATAAATATATTATTTGAAATATTTTATTATTTATATTATAAATTCAACATTTATATAAATAATACATTTTACTATATAAAATCCAAAATAATATTTATTATTATTTAAAATATTCATAAATGTTTTTATATTTACCATCTTATCTTTTATTTTTATTTTATTGAAGGTTATATATATCTCTAAAATAAAATTAAAAGTATTCATAAATATTCTCATATTTATCATCTCATCTTATATTTCAATTTTATTATCTCCAAAATTGTTTTATAAAAAATCATCATAAATATTTCATATTTAGCATATCATTTTTATCAATTTAATATATATATATATATATATATCTTCATAGTAAAATTAAAAAAACATAATAAAATTATTAATATAAATTAAAGTTAACATAGTAATTAGCTAAATTTTATTAATGACAAATTAGTAATGAACAGTTTTAAGAATGAATATAAAGGCAAAAACACTTTGCAATTAATATAAAGATTTAATTTAAAATTAGATAATTCAAAAAAAATTATTGCATATTTTGTTTTGGTATGATTTAATAGTTATCTTCGAATTTTAAATATAATTAAAGCTTAATACAACTGAAAAACTAAATTATAAAACAACCATAAAATATTATATTGTTTTTTATAAAACAATTGAAGAACAGAAATCAGAACTGTAAAATTATAGCACGAAAATATACAATAAATAATTAGATAAATAAACAATTATAAAAAGTAGAGAAGAATATGAAAACAATAAATAAAAAGAAAAACAAAATAAACAAATCTAGAAAATTTAAACATATTCAAAAAAAAGTATCAATGAAATATATGTAAAAAACGATCAAAATTTGTAATTTAAAATTTTATTAAATATATGTAGAAAAACAATCAAAATCGTAAAATTTATTTGGATGTTTGGGTTCAGATGAATGAAAATATTATGAAAACAAATGAATATTTATAAAATGATGCACGAAAGAGATAATTAAAAAAATGTTTAAGAATCAAACAAAATAAATATTCATAAAAACATAAGAAAATATTGATAATCAAAATAAACATATAAAATATACTATTTTAACCTAAATTAAAACAAAACATGCTTATTATAACATGTTTTCTCCTTCGAATTATTAGAGTTAGAGAAAAAAATTATAAAGAATATCGTAAAAAAATATTAATTATATATATAATAGCAAAATGTCTCTCCAGAAACATGACACCTCAGCATGAGGAGAGATTCTGGAGACGACACCTATTACTGGAAAAAACGTATGACCAATTTAAACTTAACAATCTTCCACGTCATACATGACCTGTCCGAAACAATTTTATCGACCAAAACAATTTTCGTCCAAAAAACGATTTGTTACGCTTATTTGACATAACATTTCTCTCTCTACCTCTCTCTCTCTCTTTACTTTTCTCTCTCAGGCTGCTTAGATGGCGATTCACCTATCGTCTCTTCCGGTGTCGATCTCACATGTTTCCTCGCCGGCGATCGTGGCCACCGGGGGCTTACAAACCTTCGCCCAAACAAACTTCTGTCTTTCAAATTTGTTCCGATAGCATTTTCTCCGATCTCTTAATCTTCCGTGTGTATAGCTCCGCCGAACCCTAGCGAAGCTTTCTCACCTGTTTTAAAAACCTGCAATTATTCCCTTCGGGAGGATTCAGCCTTCAACACCCACAGTGGAAAGGTAAACGATTTAACCTCTTACCTTAGATCGTTTTATATTTGTTTAGATCTGAGAATTCTAAGCAATAATTCTTCGTGTTTCAGGCGATTTGAATGGAAACAACAACCTGCATGTCACTTTAGGTACACGATCCGAACTTCCCCCCCCTTTTGATTCAAGCTTTTCCCTTCACAAACCTAACGATTTTTAATTTCGTTTTAGATTCGAGAACCTTAAGCAGTAACTGTTCGTGTTCGGTAAATGTTGAGCTTCACCAACAACCGTGGAAAGGTAAACGATCTGACCCTATGTCCTTTTCCTTATGATTCGATTTTCTCCTTTTTAAAAGCATCAGTTCTTTTTAGATTCTCTTAGATCCCAGTATCCTGTGCTGCAACTCTCAATGTTCCGGAGGTTTTGAAGAGAACAACCGTCGTCGATAAGGTGCACCGTGTGTGGACTTACGCCGCCGTTCTCAAACATTGTAATTGTTGGTCAATGTAGAGATTCCTTTTGCAGTAAGCGTCTTCACAATATTTTGGTGAACGGATCATTCCTCGAGGTGATGGCACGGTGAAACATCAATAATGTTTAGATCTGGTGCTGGGACAAGAAAAAGCTATTATGATTTTTGACGATACAGAGAATGTAAGTAATTTGTTAATGTTTCATGTTAATTTTTAAATCATGATGTTGTGTGAGATTAGATGTGCTGATACCTGGTTTGATGTGCAGGCATGGCCAAGTCATAAAGACAGAGAGGTATGACTTTTTTTTGCTTCAAGCTGCAAACAGTTTGACCACATATTTCAGTCTCTCTTGCAGCTGAAGAGCGTTGACAATGAACCGGAGGGGGCACTTGCCACTGTTCTTAAACAAACCCATAGTCTGTTCTTTGAGGTATGCTCATTACATAAAAAGTGAGCTATTCTATCGTCTAGATGTTATTCTGTTTGATTATTAATAGCTTCTCAATATCAGGATGGAGGAGAAGACGTATCCGGCAGAGACATCAGGTTGTTATTAAAGCAAGTGCGTAAAGAAATCCTAAAAGGATGTAGACGCTGTGGAGGGTAGCTGTAGGATTGGGAGCCACCTGTGCAACGGAAGTGGATGCATCTGTAACACATGTCGTGGCTATGGATGTGGGAACAGAGAAGGTGCGTTGGGCCATAAAAGAGAAGAAGTTTGTGGTGCATAGAGGTTGGTTAGACGCAGCTAATTACCTGTGGAAGAAGCAGCCAGAAGAGAACTTCGGGTTGGAGCAGCCGAAGAAACAAGGAAGAGAAGAAGAAGAAGAATAGCGATGTTGTAACTTGTAACACTTGAATTTTGGAGTGTCATTTCTGGTTCTTGTGTATATACGATTTTTGTTCAGTTCATTGCTTCTTCTCAGTCCAGCTATGTGTGTGCTATGCACCATCTAATTTGTTGGGCTGAATCGGGCCATCTATTTTTTAATAGTGGACTACGTCTATTTAATTGTATTATTGTTTTTAGTGTATCTAAGAGTGTGGCATTGAATTGTAAGACATGAAATTTCTAAATGGTTTCAAATAACCTAAAGAATATGACATGAGTTATTATCAATGAAGCGCCGATGATTTTACCATATACCTCTTAGCATGATAAAATAATTTGGTTGGAATGTACGACCCAGTACTCCATGTGAATTGCATACTAAATATAACTCAAATACGGAGTTGCTAAATAAATAAATTGATAATATGATTTCACATTGTTCTAAAGCGGTTAAACATAATTGCTAAAATAACATGGCCATCAAAACCGTTTGACATCCATTTGAGAGTGTAATGCTATATTTTTTTGAACTTAAGTGTAATGCTATACTTTCAACATCAAACCAAAAAAATAATATCCTGTCATGATTTTTAATCTGCAAACTACTATAGAGAAATTAGAATGATTTTACAATACTATTCATCTAAAACCGTGTTTTTTTTTCTTAAGTTTGTTTAACATGTAAAACACACATACACAAAAATTAATGGCAAATAATTTATGTTGAGAAATGTTTCAGCTAAAAAAAATTATACACATAAATATATACAAAAACAGAAATACCAGATTTATAATTAAAAAAAAAAAGACAAAGTTAAGTTTAGAGAAACTTTCAGGAAAAAAATATTTTGAATAAACCCGCGAATGAAAAAACATATTGTGAGATTTTTAAAATAATTAGACAAAAAACGTAGGAAAAAAGAGGCAGATGAAAACCGGCGAATGACATAAAAGATTGAAGTGGAACACAAAACAAAAAGAAAAGTAAAACAACTGAATATATCTATTTCATACATTTTGGATGTAACTTGTCTTCTTAATTTTCAAATAAGCAAAAAACAAGGTTTTCGCAATTCTTTTTAGATCCTTATGTTTATATTAACCTAAATTTTTTTACTAGCAAATCTGAGAGTATAACATTACAACATTTCTATATTTTATCAAAACAAAACATATAATTTTTTTTTTTAAAAAGCCCTCCTGCGTAGCGCGGACCAATACCTAGTAGTTGTAATGTAAATATAAAAGCATATGTATTAAGTATCTACATACTAAAACAAAATCTGTGTTAGCATGAATTATCTCCTAGGGTAGATAAAACCTGGATCAAAATAACTAATTTTGAAATTTATATAACACTTTGTCAACTACAGGATCTGTCGACACCAAGATAATATATCGTAGATCGCCTTAGATAATATATGCACGTTAATGTAATCGAGATTTGCGACCAAAAATAAAGAATAATATAACGTTCAAATATTTCTCTCTCAAGAGAAAATTAAAAAAGAGGAATATAAATCAGATGTGTTAGAGCATATACATCATTCAACTTTCCTTTGGGGGGGGGGGGGGGGGGGGGGGGGGGTTTACTTATTTTTTAATATTTTTTTTTTTTTTTTTTAGATGGAAAAAAAAAATTCAAAAAGCAAAAAATAAAAAAGAACCAATCAGAACGCGACACGTCAGCATTAATAGTGAAGGATTGGTTCTTAACTAAGGATCGGTTCCTATAGGAGTTTTAAAAAATAATATTATTCTAATTTTTTTTACCTAAAAATCAGTGCTAAGAGCAAAGTCCATCGGCGGTCCTTAACGTTTTAATGGCTCGATATCATATGCAATTGTGTATTAAAAAAAAATCAAAAATTGATTTATTGCTTAGAACCGGCTCTTATTAAAGAGCCTGTAAGAGGCGAGTTCTAACCAGGTGGCAAGCGTCTATTCGCTATTTTTCTTTTGTGTTTGTCGTCGAAACACTCTGTCTCACCAAGAAGGTTTCTCACACTTCATGTTTTCTCGTTGGTTTCGCCATTTCAAACTGGAGAGAAGGTAATTTGTTCTTGAGGTTGGCGATTTTTCGAGCGAGAATTTTACTCAGGTTGTAATCGATTTTGGGTTTCGATATAGGGTTCTTACTCGATTCGGGAGCATGATTTAGGTTCTTACTCGATATCGATTTGTGGGTTCGTGTTTGGGTGATCGATTTAGGTTTTCCAACCTTTCGCATGATTTAGGGTTTCGCTTACTATTCCGAAATCGATTTGGGCTTCGTGTTTGGGTGTCGATTTAGGGTTTGAAATCGATTTGGGGCTTGTTGTTTGGTTAAGGACTAGCGATATACTCTGTTATCTAATTGTTTTCTTACCTCTCACATGATTTAGGGTTTCGCTGAGTAGTCGGAAATCGATTTGGGGTTCGTGTTTGGCTATCGATTTAGGGTTTCAAATCGTTTTGGGGCTTGTTGTTTGGGTATCGATTTACGGTTTCAAATCGTTTTGGGGCTTGTTGTTTGTGTATCAATTTAGGGTTTGAAATTAATTTGGGGCTTCTTGTTTGGTTTTGGATTTGCGATATACTCTGTTATCTAGTTGCGATATAATCGATTTGGGAGTAGGATTTAGGTTATTGATTTGCGATATAGGATATAGTCTGTTGTGTAATGTTTTTTCTATCCCTCGCAGAAGCTCAGTGCAAATCATGGACCCGATCCTTAAAGAAGAGATGAGAGAGATGAAGAGGCTTAAGGAATACTACAACATGTTAGAGTACGTTGTTGATGGACAGTATGGGATTCCGACTCGTTGCCCATGTGGGGGGGAGAATCGTGGACGAGTTATCTGCAAAGGAAGTAACTGACACACTTCCTGGGAAGAGGTTCTTCACTTGCAATGACTACAAGGTACCTCTAACCAACCCTAATCATGTCCCATATGATACTCAAATTCCACACTTACTGTTTTATGTTATGTTACAGGATGATTGATTGCATTATCGACAACCTTGAGTACATGGTGTCCAGGAAGAGATTGTGAAGCTAACTAGGCGGGTGGAAGAGGCTGAGAAGCTCACTTGGCGGGTGTATGATATGAATGAAGACATTAAGAAAATGAAGGTAGCTTTCATTCTCCTATTGACAAAATAAATAAATGGAACCTAACTATATTCTGACCCATTGATTGTCTATCTGTCCATGAAGAGATTGATAAGCTTAATAGGCGGGTTGCTCACCTTGAGAAGCTTCCCTTAAGAGAGACATAAACTTAAGGTCAGCTTTTCCTTAACTACTAGTTAGAAATAAATCAGACTACTTGCTAGTTGTTTGGTGTTTGTTATGAATGTTATTAATATGACTTGATGTGTTATAAATACTTGTTAAAGGATTTGTATTAGTAGTTGCCAAGTTTTAAATGCTCGTTAAAAGAATTGTATCAGTAGTTGATGTGTTATCAATGTTTGGTGGTTAGAGTAGGTTAAATAGTAATCTCCATTCATTGCAAAACATATTATAAAACCCACAAACATCTCTGAAAATCTTAAAAACCACAAACATCTCTGAAAATCTTAAAAACTACAAACATCTCTGAAATTCTTATAAATCACAAACATCTCTGAAAATCTTAAAAACCAAAACAACATCGGAATATGGATTCATATTCCTATGACTCTCCCGGGTTTCTAAGTCTCTTAGCAAGTCAGGGTAGTCAAACCATAGACCTTGAGTCTTCAGAACTTCCTCGGTGCAGCAGCCAATGTTCTGATGAACAAGGTGCTAAAGAAAGGAGGAAGTGGTCACCGAGAGAAGATGTAGTCCTCATCAGTGCTTGGTTGAACACCAGCAAAGACCCAATAGTTGAGAATGAGCAAAAGGCGGGAGCTTTCTGGAAGAGAATTCAGGAGTACTATAACTCAAGTCCTCAGTTGGCTGGGACTTCTCCAAGAGAGGCAAGTCAGTGCAAGCAACGGTGGGGAAGGCTGAATGACCAAGTCTGCAAGTTTGTTGGGTGCTACGAGACTGCTATGAAGGAGCAAGCAAGCGGCCAAAATGACAACGACGTGATGAAAGCAGCCAATGACATCTTCTACAACGATTACCATGTGAAGTTTACACTTGAACATGCATGGAGGGAGCTTAGGCATGATCAGAAATGGAGCTCGACGTTTTTCTCTAAAGAAGATGACAAACGCAAAAACATTGGTGAGGCTGGTGGGCAAGAGGAAGTGAATGAAGGTAGACCTCCTGGTGTTAAGGCGGCTAAAGCTGCTAAACGTAAAAGAAATGGCAAAGAATAGGCCATGGAACAGTTACAAAACATGCTGGAAATGAAAGAGAAGATCTCTAAGCACAAATTGCTTGACCGTCTTCTTACCAAAACAGAGACACTATCTGAGATGGAAGTATCTCTTAAAAACAAACTTATTTGTGAGATGTTTTGAAATGGTGAATTGTTACTTTCTTTGTGATTGTCCTTTGCTATCTAAAGTTAACTTTCTCGTGCTCAACTTGTGTTTATTCTTTACTTTCTCGTGCTCTTATGATTTGTTCTTTTGTGTGCTTTATGAGAAATTACTAACTCTGATTTTTTCTTTTGTGTATCAGGTCACAGGCAAGAGCAAGTGTCACGGGCTCTCTGTTGTATTTTGTATCGGCTGTTATTTTGGATGTTATCAACTTTTCCCTCTCAGTCACGGGTTTTCTGTTATTTTGGATGTTATGAACTTGTTCTCTTTATATGCTATGCTTGAGTTGTTGTGTAAACTCATTCTCTGATTTAACCTATTACTCTATCTCAAATTCCAGACTTAAACTTTCTTTCCTTGTCAAAAACTGCTTGCTCATCTTGCAAATATTTAAAACACCTAATAAAAATGTCTTCATCTTCATCCAATGATGTTGATGAAAGATTAGATGAAGCCTTCGAAGATATGTTCAACCAACAAGTCGATGATATGTTCGATTCAATATTGGAGGGTCAAACGAATAACCAGAGGAAACGAGCATACATTGAAAGACAACGCGAACAAGGCCACAACCGTTTGTGGAACGACTATTTCAATAAAGATCCGACATACCCGCATCAAATATTTAGACGTCGTTTTCGAATGAACAAGTCCCTTTTCATGTGTATTGTTGATCGACTCCCACGTGAAGTTCCATACTTTCGACAAAGAAGAGATGCATCGGGAAGATTCGGGCTATCTGCACTACAAAATTGTACGGCGGCAATTCGTATGATGGCTTATGGTACTGCAGGTGACGCGACTGACGAATATCTTCGTCTTGGTGCAACTACTGCACTATTATGTTTGGAAATTTTACTGAAGGAATAATACAATTGTTTGGAGATGAGTATCTAAGAAGACCCACACCAGAAGATCTTCAACGACTACTCAATATTGGAGAGATACGCGGGTTTCCTGGGATGATAGGAAGCATCGACTGTATGCATTGGGAGTGGAAAAACTGCCCAACAGCTTGGAAAGGGCAGTATACACGTGGTTCAGGGAAGCCGACAATCGTCTTAGAGGCTGTTGCATCACACAATTTATGGATATGGCACGCATTTTTTGGAGCTCCAGGTACCTTAAACGATATTAATGTTCTTGACCGATCACCTGTTTTTGATGACATATTACAAGGCCGAGCTCCAAAACTGAATTACATGGTCAACGGACACAAGTATGATATGGCGTACTACCTCACAGACGGTATTTATCCAAAATGGGCAACATTTATCCAGTCTATCCCAATTCCTCAAGGTCCTAAAGCAGAGTTATTTGCAAAACGACAAGAAGCAGTCCGGAAAGACGTCGAGCGTGCTTTTGGAGTATTGCAAGCTAGATTTGCAACTGTTAAAAACCAGCTCTTTTTTTGGACAAGAAAAAAATAGGAAAAATTATGAGATCGTGTATCATATTGCACAATATGGTAGTAGAAGACGAACGAGAAGGATACACTCAGTATGATATATCTGAGTTCGTAGAAGAAGAATCAAATACATGTTCACAGGTGGATTTTTCGTATTCTACAGACATGCTTTCAAATCTCGGTAATATGCTTGGAATTCGGAATCAAGTTCGTGATCAACGGATACATCATCATTTGAAAGCTGATTTGGTCGAGAATATATGGCAAAAATTTGGTCATTTAGATTGATAAGTATTTTATGTTTAATATTAAAATTAAAATAAATAAAAACTTCAAATAAAATGTTTGAAAATATATATATATTTTTTAGAACCCCAACTTCGGGTTCATCAATGCAGCAGTCAAACAAACACAAACTCTTAACTATTCATAAATCACAAATATATTAATAAAGTATTCATAAGAACCTCAATAAGGGGTTCACCAATATTCTTGCTCTAAGAATCCCTAAAAACTTTCAATGGACATGGTCTTACTCTCTCTGAGTTTTACATCTTCGTTTCATATAAGAGTCTCTTCTTCCTATTTTCAGCATATATACATGACGTCATCTATGTTTAGTTCTTCTTGCAAAATTCCGATGATGAAAGGGTGAGAGCAAAGGAGCTACGTGTGCCTGAAAGCAGCGTCGTATAGCGTGAGAATCAATCCTTTCCGAAGAACAGAAGTTGCTTGTCAACGGCAAAGGATCGACTCCTCCATGGTATGGCCGGTAATTGCGCACGAGGCGGTTCTGGTGCCTAGTAAACCTGCCGAGCCTGTGATTCATCAGCCTCTAGTAAGTGCACATTTTTCTAACCCAATGTTGTAGCTGAACGGGCGTATAGGTTGATCAACTGAATGAAAGTGTCTTTAAGGTCCTACTCCAATCATTGGCAAACATGCTATGATTTATGGCGTAGGAAACTATGGGCCTCGGGCCATAAATCAAACTACACAAACAAAAATAAAAATGTTTTTTTGGCTTCAAAGTTCTTTTGTTCTTTAATTCACAATCTAATGCGAGTTTAAGTGTTGTTCAGCAGCTAAGCCGACGCGCACGTCGTAACCGCAAGTCCCCTACTCAGAGAGCTGCCATTCAAGAAACTAATATCTCTCCTGACAATTTCATATACCCGGTCTTCATTCATCAAGGTTAGTGTGAGTTTTGATTGAGAACTAATACGGTTGTAAAAATCCCATATAGATTTTGTGTATTAACATGTCTCCGTTTCTTTTACATTCAAATCTCGAAGGTGAGGTAGACATTCCAATAAAAACGATGCCTGGACCTTACATGCTTGGCTGGAGACACGGCCTCATCGAAGAAGTTAATATATTGTGTCTTTTTAAAAACTTAGAGACTGTAGAACTGACGTCTTCTCATTTTATTTGTAAATCATTTTGTTCACGATTGTTCTAACAAACCATTCCTGTGTGTATTTTGGGAGGAATATATATATAGGTTGCAAGGGCAAGAGATGTTGGTGTGAATAGCATTATGTTGTATCCTAAAGTTCCCGATACGTTAAAGGTTTCACCATTTTCTTCTTCATTATAATCAACATATAATATGAAGCTCCCATACATTAATAATTAAATATCAGTTATTATAGTCTCCAACAGGGGACGAGTCTTTCAACGACAGTGGTCTAGTACAACGAACAGTTGGTCTTCTCAAAGACAGATTCCCTGATCTCGTAAGATACATGTCTTTAATTATGTCCTCTTTCTCACTAGCTAGAGGACGTTGTCTTGACTATGATTATTATTCTTTTCCTTTTTAATTTCAAAAGGTTATCTACACTGATTTTAATTTTGATGAGTACTCTTCCAGTGGCCATGGTGGGATCGTAAGAGAAGATGGTAAGAAATGTCTTACGTATTCTTATATATTTTGTTAAAAGAAAACAATACCTTTTTCCGTACGTAGTAATTTCCGAAACGTTCATCTACGTTTTATAGGTGTGATATTGAATGATGAAACAATTCACCAATTGCGCAAACAAGCAGTTTCTCAGGCCCGAGCTGGAGCAGATGTTGTTTGTACTAGTGAGATGTTGGATGGTCGTGTCGCCTCGGTTCGTGCAGCTCTGGATGCTGAGGGGTTTCACCACGTTTCCATCATGTCTTACTGTGTCAAGTAAAATACTACTTAACATTTCATCTTACTTTATTTTCTTTTAGTTAAGTCTTTTTTTTGGGTCCAATCTCATTAATTGTAGTCATTCTACAAACAGGTATACAAGTTCATTATACGGCCGTTTCCGCAAAGTGGAATTGTACAAGAAAACGTAAAACAGCAACTATTGTCTTGATCGTTTGTTTATTATTGCATTAACATGTTTTATAAGTATTTTTCCGATTGAAACCAAAATCTTTATTATTATTATTATTATTATTTAAAAGAAAAACTTTTACTATTCATAAATGCACACACCAAATGCTGTGAGACGAAGAAACGTTTTTGCTTTTAGCATTTTCGTTTACAAAATATGTTTCAATAAAAAAAATTAACAAGATTTTGTTTTTGTCAAAAAAAATATAATTTTAAAAATGGAAAATGTTATAAATAATGGCTTTTATATGTAAATCGGTTTACTAAAGTTAAAGGTGGTTGAAACCACTACAGCCTAAATGGATTATTGTGTTTACGCATTTATTAGGTTCCTTTGCTTTGCTTGCCCTACTAATTAATTTGTTGTTGTTAAATGTGGATAAACAAAAGTTATCAGATAAACCCAGCAAATTCAAGAGAGGCATTGTTAGAAGCACGAGAAGACGAGGCTGAAGGAGCAGATATCCTAATGGTGAAGCGAGCGCTTCCTTCTCTCGATATCATACGCTTATTGAAGGATCAAACTCTGTTGCCCATTGGAGCTTGCCAGGTTTCTGGTGAGTACTCAATGATAAAAGCCGCTGGACTTCTCAAGATGATCGATGAGGAAAAAAATAATGATGGAGTCATTGGTCTCCTTACGCCGAGCTGGTGCAGATCTCATTCTTACCTATTTTGCTCTTCAAGCTGCTACAATATTATGCGGCGAGAGTAGAAAGTTTGTTTTCAACTAGCATCGATTGTGTTGTTTGCGTTTGCATTCGTTTTATGTTTACTATGCCACTGATTTATTTTAAATAAAACCACAACCACAACTATACACTCAAAAAAATAGTTTTGAAAGAGAAGAAATTTATTTGTTACAAAAATAAGCAAAATGCTTGAAACAAACTAGACTTCTTTTATAGTTCTGATTCTTCCATTTAATGCGATATTGGATAGTATTATGGATAAGGAGTTTGAACATGAGTTTGAACTTGAGATTGAACCAGATGATGAGTTTGTAGCTGAGGAATTGGAGCTGAAGATGCATTGTTTGTATTAGAAGGACCAATGATCCAGACTAAAGTTAATGTTGGATATGGGTTTAGCACCCATTCCTAAGCCCATTGGAAATTTTATTAAATCAGCAAAATCATCTCGGTCCAAGAAGACAAGCCCGTTAAGGAGTCAATTACCCAAGAAAAAGTTAGCCTTCAAACGCTATAATAGGACCCATCACTCTTCATTTGCGACACATTATAACTTAAGAGGGTGCCGAGGTACTCTTATAAAGCTCCGAGCTCAAGCAAGATTTAGGGAGCACGTCACTTGACGGACTCCCACCTTGTAACCATCATGTTCATTGCTCGGCCTCGGCCTTCAGATTAATAAAGAACAGTTTCGACCTCATTTAAGTTTATTTCGCACCTTGTAGTTCGGACTTCTCAGATCGCAACCCGACCAATCCTTTGAAGAGGAACAAGACACGCCGTTCACAATAAGAATAAAGAGCATGCCGATCGGGCACCTCGAAGAAATCAAGTTACCAATCTATGAAGGAACCTCCCTCGCCAGTACCTAACGGCTTTCAATACCAGATTAGCACGAACACAGCTCCCTCCAAGAGGGCGCGACACCGGTTTTTTGCCGACTTTTTGTGGAGAAACTAGGTCGGGCCTGTGCATCTTAGAAATGGGAACTATCTTTCGAGGAGGCTTCACCGTGATTTGCTGGACGAAATTGGCACAAGACCGCTTATCATCCACCAAAGGATCCTTCCCTTTATGATAATACAACCAAGTAAAGTCCAGAAAATCAAGCTCCTGGCCGGCGCCCAGATCACAACCACGGGGAAAGGTAGAATTAAAACCAGCACGTTCGGAACGATTACCAACACTCCCATGTCCCTCAACAACATCTTCGCACCGCAGACTATCAGAGGCTTCAGAATCAACGCGTCCCCCTGGGAATTATAGTTTTCGAACCCAAAGTATCAACCTCGGGAGCAGACACCTTTTCAGATACAACCTCCCGGCCCCGTCCGACATTACAATCAACTTCCATCTCCACAAAAGAAGCCTCCCTGCCCCGACCCCCACCACCATCAGGGGACCGCGGTAAAACCCGCTCAGCAGCAACATTACTCGTCTCAAGATCAATAACTGGGGATTCTCGGCAAACAAAGCAGACTCCCCAGCAGAACAACCAGCCGAATTCACAGCCGAACAATCACAACCATCACTCGAAATCTTAATTCTCTTTATACGCAGATGAGGAGACGACGATCTACTCACCAGGACAGAGGAAGATGACAACCCCAAAAATGCTGAAAAACAGCCGTACGAGTTAACAAAGGCCGCATCCACAAGATCACAAAGAAAATAGGGGGAGGGAGAAGGATCCATACCTTAATCGACTTTCTCGAAATATGCCCGGACCCTCAAGTCAAAAGAGCCTTTTCCTCTTTTTCCTTCTTGGAAGGCTAGGATATCGGACCATGAGCCCTGATCTTCGTCAAATTCTCGGAAAAGCCCGCGGTCCAAAAACCGGAAAGAGAGCAAACTGCAAAGCAAAGAGAAAATGCGAGACGGACCATATCAACAAAAGCAAGCACCAAAACAGAAAAGGAGATTAAAAGGAAAAGAGCTACATGATCAGTATTCCAAGCCGAAAAGAAGACATTGTCCACATCAAACGACAGCGCACCGTTAACCCGTGCGAAGAAATAGCCGTCCTGCCAACGATCTGTCTTGTCTATTGGGTCGGACATAATTTTTAGACAGTGCTTGGTCCTAAGTTTTGTATAGAAAGTCCTGAGGTCCCTCGATTAACCGCTATCGACGTCAGCTTATCAAAAAAATGGTGGACATGTCAAAGCCATCATCAGCCGACTTAATCAAAGCGCCCACCATACTACGAGTGGCCCCCGGGCAAAGCTGAGATATAGCCAATTTCTTCTCTTCACAGTATTCGATAAGGAGCCTCGGAAGGGGAAACAACATATGACACTCAGAGAATAAACTCTCGTAGAAGAAAACCCATTCAGGAGGAGCATTCCAAGGCCTCTCATCCGGGGTCGGCGGATGAAGCTCAAGACCAGGAACACGAGTACAATCTCGCCAAAGGGCGTCCAGGGAATCGTGCTTACAGATGGACGGAGGAATTGGCCACATAACAACCTTCCTCCTAGATCCCCCCCCCTTCACTCTCCGCCACTCCCCCTGGCCCTTTTCTTCTTCCCTTTCGGAATCATCTCTTGAGAAGGACTGCAAGTGGCGGTAGAACTAGGCCCCGAGAAACTACCTCCTAGCTCAACCAAATCATCGCCATCACTCCTGCGACCTAGTGTGCCATACCAACGCCCGAATCATGCTCGTCTCTGTTACCTAGGTTTTCGCCAACAGGTGAGCCCAAGTTTTCTACCTCTAAACGCGGAGGAAGATAAGCATCAAAAAACGGCTGACAATCAAGAGGCTTCATCACCATCGGAGCACCCCAAAACGGACAGGGTACTCACCCGCTGCACGAATTAAAGAACTCTTCGTCCTCTCGAGAAAACTGGACAGGATGTTCAACTGACGAATTCGGAGAATCCGAGTCACTGCTACTAGAAGAAAAATAATTAGTCGCCCTTGCTCGCATAATAACCAGCAAATCCGAAGACAAAAAACAAGTATTGACGACCAGAGGAGAAAGTACGATTATAAGAAGGATCGATTACCAAAGGGAAACACGGGAACCAAAGAGGCGAAACCTGAAATAAAGAAATTTTGTGGAAACTCGATAGTCACGCCCTAACAAGATTTCCGCCCAACAAAAAATGCTCGAAGAAATACGCCGACTCCGATTGAAACCGCAGATCGATGAACTGGGGGGGGGATAATGGTTGGATATGGGTTTAGCGCTCATCCCTAGGCCTGTTAGAAATCTTATTAAATCAGCAAAATAATCTCGGCCCATGAAGACAAGCCAGCTAAGGAGTCAATGGCCCAAGAAGAAGTTAGCCTTGAAATGTATAAATAGGACCCTTTACTCTTAATTTGCGACACATTGTAACTTGCGAGAGTGCAGAGCTACTCTTATAAAGCTCCGAGTTCAAGCAAGATTTATTGAGCACGTCACTGGACGGACTCCCACCTCGTAACCATCATGTTTATTGCTCGGCCTCGGCCTTAAGATTATTAAAGAACAGTTTCGACCTCATTTAAGTTTATTTCACACCTCGTAGTTCGGACTTCTCAGATCGTAACCCGACCTTCAGACTAGATCGAAATTCCGTAACAACAGAAGAAGCTCAAAGAAGCAATTGTAGGATTACTTTATTAAATTTTGAGAGAGTCATTGCCCTTGGACTCGGTTGGAAAAGTTTATCAAACCTATATGGTTTTGGTAAAGATCCAAGGAGATCAATGAATGGATACATGATCCATTTGCATTATTTTTCCCTTCTCTTTAGTTTTGTTAATTGGGTTTTCCAAATAAAGGTTTTTAATGAGGCAAGTAAATCATGTTCCTTAGACCCATTTCATTGATTTAAACATAGCTCAGCCAATTTTGAAGACCAATTTCGTACATGGCCTTTTAAATTTCGAAATTAAACTTGTAATAAGTGTTTTGTTGAGTTCTTAGGTCATTTAATGCTTACTCTTCATGCAAGTCATGTTCTGAAGTTTTCATAAACTCCTTGTACTCTTTCATTTCAAATTATCTTGTCTATTTATCAAAAATCTCTCTAAAATTTCTAGATCATCTTGTTGGTGTGTAATATCCAACAAACTCCTTGCTTTCTTTTAGGGTGTAATATCCTGAAGAGATCAAGAGGTGAATCAAAGGCTTTTCTGCAACCTTTGTGTGACTATTCGCTCCACATCCCTTGAAAAATTCTGATTGTTTGCAAGGCCTATCATTTAACAACTCTCAAGTATCAATTTGTGGTTGATCATGTCTAGGATCGTATCATGTGGTATCAAAGCATCATTTGAGACTTTGGTAGCTTTTGATCCTTCACCTTCTTTGTTTGTTCGACTTCTGTCATAATTTCGCATTCTGTTTTTGATTGCTTGTGTGTTTTTAGGGTGTTAGAATAATTGTTTAGATCATTTCTAACAATCCATTTTGTTTATGTGTTTTATGTATCAGTCATCATTTCGAAATCTGACTCTTTATCTTCTGAACTGATTTACATAGAACCTGTTTGGATTTGATGCTTGATAAGTGTTTTATGTCAATGTATGATCAGTTTCGTGGCATCCTTTCCATGTTTAGGATTGTTTGCATCTATTTTTACATTCCCAAATTATCCCTTCATATTTTGTTTCGAAAGTTGCATATCAGATTGGAAGTTTGATTGTGTCTGTTTCTTTCATTCTGTTCCTGCATCATTTTTGAATCATCCTTTTCAATTTCTCTAATCATAACTTGTTTTATCATCATTTAGTGTGTTAAGTCTGTTCCTGCAATTTTATGACGAAAAATCTCTGCAATTTCATAACAGTGTCCATTCATATTCTGTTTTGCCTAGTTCTGATCATTATTGATTGAATCAGTCATGCACTGCATTTAGAAAGATTCCATATCTATTTAGAACTTGTTACCGGTTTAGTTTTGTTTGTTCATTACAGGTACAATGTCAGACCATGGAGAAGAGACATGCAACAGTAAGGATAATCAGCTCTTCATCGATGCTATCACCGCTAAGATGGCTAAGATAATGGACAAGAAACTTGAAGCCTTTCGTTGCAACTACATAAGGCCTATACATGCACAAGAAAAAAGAGATCATCATGGACGAAACATAGAGCAACAAAATAAATCTGGAGATCAAGCAGGCCATGACTATTACCGCTGTGATAAACATAAAAATGTTGAGAATGCTAAGCATCTTCAGGACAAGTTAAGAAGACAAAGGATTTTTGATGAAGTGTAAAAGCAAATGCTGGAGGCACTTAATTCCGTGAAGATTAGCCAAAAGATGAGTCCCGCCACTCTATTGGTACTAAAGCAACCAAGGAGAGACCAAGTTGTTCTAAGAAGAAGCCATCTATTCAAAGGGACAGAGATGCAATTGCAAGACCCATGGTGCTAGAAGAAAACACTAAGAACAACATCAAGGAGAATGTGAAGAATCAACAACACTAAATAGTTCAAGATCAGCAATAATTAAGCAACAAAGAAGAGAAAACTAAAACTGTGAAACATCTCACCTTATTCAGAAAACCCTTTGAGGCTAAGTGTGATCTCCCCTTTCTTCATTCTGATTTTGTGCCTGAAAAACTAATCGACTTAGAAACGGTGCAATCGAGTAGGATTGTTTCTGTTTCACAGGTCCTAGAAGAAGAATCACTAGAAGAAACAAAGTTTCTCTTTTGTTAGTGACTTGGAGCAGCCAATCCAATTTGTCCCAGAACCAGTCCTTATGCCATGTCCTTGTGACTACCCAAGAAAGTACTGTGAGGAAATTGATTTGGGTAGGACGGAACCTAATTTGTTTATTTTGATTTTTGCTCAATATCTAAAACGCTTTGGTTTGGAAAATGTGAAAGAGTTTCGTGTTTCAAAACCTGTTTTTGACAAAATGATTCCAAGTTTTGACACATTCACACCCAAAAAGTTCTTTAAGCCAAAAGATTTTCTGTTTGATAAGAATAAACTGCACGAGCCTAGTATTCTTTGAGAAGTTCTGTTTTTGTGAGTATTATTAAATTCTCTAGAACTGTCAATACTTCACACATTGATGAACTGTTCTTTGGAGAGGTTGTTTACTTTGATAGCATTCTAAATTTTAGCAACATCTTAGATTATCATGTTGAGCATTTGACACTTGATTTATGTGTTCTAGAAAAAACTATTTTTGCTAAATTGAGGAAGCATACTTTTTGCACTGACATTCTTTTGTTTCTAGTCTTAGTTGTGAGTGCACATGATATACAGGAGGAAGAGCTGATTTTTTTTAAATGTGGCTCTACCATGTTTGGCTTCATAAAATTGTTTTTTAAGTTGTTTTTAAATCAATGAAGCTTTTCCAAAACAAGCATCATCAAAGCCAGGCAAGGAATGAGGAGAGCAACATGATCTTTAAGTCTGGTCTTTGGTTTAGGATTCATATGAGGAAGAAACGTTTTTCAGTCCAAATTGATTCCAAGAGGAGGTTGTTCATTCCAAGTCATAGAACATATCAACGCCTACAAAATCTGCTTGCAAGATGAGTATATTTTCATTTCAAGCTTCAACATTTCTAAGTTGCTTCTTTTTATTGCAGATGATCCATGTTTGAGGTCAAATTCTTTTCAACTGGAGGGGATAATGCGATATTGGATAGCATCATGGATTGGATAAGGAACTTGAACCTGAGCTTGAACCTGAGATTGAACCAGATGATGAGCTTGTAGTTGAGGAACTTGGAGCTGAAGATGCATTCCTTGTACCAGAAGGACCAATGACCTGGTCTAAAGCTAAGAAGCTCAAAGAAGCTATTGGAAGATTATTTTATCACATTTGGAGAGAGACATTGACCTTGTACTCGATTGGAGAAGCTTATCAACCTTGTATGGTTTTGGTAAAGGTCCAAGGAGATCATTGAATTGTTACATGATCTATTTGCACTCTTTTTCCCTTCTCTTTGGTTTCCCACTGGGTTTTCCAAAAAAAAAGTTTTTAATGAGGTAAGTGAATAATGTTTCTTATACCCATTTCATTGATTTAAACATGGCCTATCCCATTTTGAAGACTAATTTCGTACATGGCCATTTAAATTTTGAAATTAAACTTGTAATAAGTGTTTTGTTGAGTTCTTAGGTCATTTAATACTTGCTCTTCACGCAAGCCATGTTCTGAAGTCTTCATAAACTCCTTGTACTCTTTCATTTCAAATTATCTAATCTTTTTTTTTTATCAAAAATCTTTCTGAAATTTCTAGATCATCTTGTTGGTGTGTAATATCCAACAAAATCCTTGCTTTCTTTTAGGGTGTAATATCCCGAAGAGATCAAGAGGTGAATCGAAGGCTTTTCCGCAACTTTTGTGTGACCATTCGCTTCACATCTCTTGAAACAATCTGATTGTTTGCAAGGCATTTCCTTTATCAACTCTCAAGTCTCGATTTTGGGTTGATCATGTCTAGGATCATATCATGTGGTATCAGAGCATCATTTGAGACTTTGGAAGTTTATGATCCTTCACCTTCTTTTGTCTGTTCATCTTCTATCATAATTTCACATTTTGTTTTTGATTTTTTGTGTGTTCTTAGGGTGTTAGAATAATTTTTAGATTATTTCTAACAATTCATTTTGTTTCTGTGTTTTCTGTATCAGTTCATCGTTTCAAAATTTGACTCCTCATCTTCTGAACTGATTTACATAGAACCTGTTTGGATTTGATGCTTGATAAGTGTTTTCTATCATTGTATGATCAGTTTCGTGGCATCCTTTCCATGTTTAGGACTGTTTGCATCAGTTTTACATTCTAAAATTGTCCCTTCATATTCTGTTTCGAAAGTTGCATATCAGATTGGAAGTTTGATTGTGTTTGTTTCTTTCATTATGTTCCTGCATCATTTTTGAATCATCCTTTTTAGTTTTTCTAAGCATACTTGTTTTATCATCATTTAATGTGTTAAGTCTGTTCCTGGAATTTTTGTGACGAAAATTACCCTGCAATTTCATAACAGTGTCCATTCATATTCTGTTTTGCCTAGTTCTGGTCATTATTGATTGAATCTGTCATGCACTGCATTTAGAAAGATTCTATATCAATTTCGAACTTGTTACTGGTTTATTTTTGTTTGTTCATTACAGGTACAATGTCAGAACATGGAGAAGAGACCTGCAACAATAAGGATGATCAGCTCTTCATTGATGCTATCACGGCTAACATGGTTATGATAATGGACGAGAAACTTGAAGTCTTTCCTTGCAACTACATATGGCCTATACGTGCACAAAAAGGCATAGAGCATCATGGACAAAACATAGGGCAAAAAAAAAATCCAGAGATCAAGCAGGCCATGACTACTACCGCTGTGATAAACATAAAAGTGTTGAGAATTCTAAGCATCTTCAGGACAAGTTAAGAAACAAAGGCTTTATGAGGAAGTGGAAAAGCATATACTGGAGGCACTTAATTCCGTGAATATTAGCCAAAAGAAGAGTCCCGACAACTGACACTCTATTGGTACTAAAGCAACCAAGGAGAGACCAAGTTGTTCTAAGAAGAAGCCAACTATTCAAAGGGACAGAGATGCAATTGCAAGACGCATGGTGCTAGAAGAAAATGCTGAGAACAACATCAAGGAGAATGTAAAGAATCAACATCACGAAATAGTTCAAGATCAGCAATACTTAAGCAGCAAAGAAGAGAAAACTAAAACTGTGAAACATCTAACCTTAATCAGAAAACCCTTTGAGGCTAAGTGTGATCTCCCCTTTCTTCATTCTGATTTTGTGCCTGAAAAACTAACCCACTTAGAACCGGTGCAACCGAGTAGTATTGTTTCTATTTCACAGGTCCTAGAAGAAGAATCACCAGAAGAAACACAAAGGAGTTTCTCTTTTGTTAGTGACTTGGAGCATCCAACCCAATTTGTCCCAGAACCAGTCCTTATGCCATGTCCTTGTGACTACCCAAGAAAGCACTGTGAAGAAATTGATTTGGGTAGGACGGAACCTAATTTGTTTATTTTGATTTTTGCTCAATATCTAAAATGCTTTGGTTTGGAAAATGTGAAAGAGTTTTGAGTTTCAAAACCCGTTTTTGACAAAATGATTCCAAGTTTTGAAACATTCACACCCAAAAAGTTCTTTAAGCCAAAAGATTTTCTGTTTGATAAGAATAAACTGCACGAGCCTAGTATTCTTTGAGAAGTTCTGTTTTTGTGAGTATTATTAAATTCTCTAGAACTGTCAATACTTCACACATTGATGAACTGTTCTTTGGAGAGGTTGTTTACTTTGATAGCATTCTAAATTTTAGCAACAACTTAGATTATCATGTTGAGCATTTGACACTTGATTTATGTGTTCTAGAAAAAACTATTTTTGCTAAATTGAGGAAGCATACTTTTTGCACTGACATTCTTTTGTTTCTAGTCTTAGTTGTGAGTGCACATGATATACATGAGGAAGAGCTGAATTTTTTAAATGTGGCTCTACCATGTTTGGCTTCATAAAATTGTTGTTGAAGTTTTTTTTTAATCAATGAAGCGTTTCCAAAACAAGCATCATCAAAGCCAGGCAAGGAAAGAGGAGAGCAACATGATCTTTAAATCTGGTCTTTGGTTTAGGATTCATATGAGGAAGAAACGTTTTCCAGTCCAAATTGATTCCAAGAGGAGGTTGTTCATTCCAAGTCATAGAACATACCAACGCCTACAAAATCTGCTTGCAAGATGAGTATATTTTCATTTCAAGCTTCAACATTTCCAAGTTGCTTCTTTTTATTGCAGATGATCCAGATTTGAGGTCAAATTCTTTTCAACTGGAGGGGATAATGCGATATTGGATAGCATCATGGATTGGATAAGGAGCTTGAACCTGAGCTTGAACCTGAGATTGAACTAGATGATGAGCTTGTAGTTGAGGAACTTGGAGCTGAAGATGCATTACTTGTACCAGAAGGACCAATGACCCGGTCTAAAGCTAAGAAGCTCAAAGAAGCTATTGGAAGATTATTTTATCACATTTAGAGAGAGACATTGACCTTGGACTCGATTGGAGAAGCTTATCAAACTTGTATGGTTTTGGTAAAGGTCCAAGGAGATCATTGAATGGTTACATGATCCATTTGCACTCTTTTTCCCTTCTCTTTGGTTTCCCACTGGGTTTTCCAAAAAAAAATGTTTTTAATGAGGTAAGTGAATAATGTTTCTTATACCCATTTCATTGATTTAAACATGGCCTATCCCATTTTGAAGACTAAATTCGTACATGGCCATTTAAATTTTGAAATTAAACTTGTAATAAGTGTTGTTGAGTTCGTAAATCTTTTAATACTTGCTCTTCAGGCAAGCCATGTTCTGAAGTCTTCATAAACTCCTTGTACTCTTTCATTTCAAATTATCTAATCTTTTTTTTATCAAAAATCTTTCTGAAATTTCTAGATCATCTTATTGGTGTGAAATATCCAACAAAATCCTTGCTTTCTTTTAGGGTGTAATATCCCGAAGAGATCAAGAGGTGAATCGAATGCTTTTCCGCAACCTTTGTGTGACCATTCGCTTCACATCTCTTGAAACAATCTGATTGTTTGCAAGGCATTTCCTTTATCAACTCTCAAGTCTCGATTTTGGGTTAATCATGTCTAGGATCATATCATGTGGTATCAGAGCATCATTTGAGACTTTGGAAGTTTATGATCCTTCACCTTCTTTTGTCTGTTCATCTTCTATCATAATTTCACATTTTTTTATTGTTTGTGTGTTCTTAGGGTGTTAGAATAATTTTTAGATCATTTCTAACAATTCATTTTGTTTCTGTGTTTTCTGTATCAGTTCATCATTTCAAAATTTGACTCCTCATCTTCTGAACTGATTTACATAGAATCTGTTTGGATTTGATGCTTGATAAGTGTTTTCTATCATTGTATGATCAGTTTCGTGGCATCCTTTCCATGTTTAGGACTGTTTGCATCAGTTTTACATTCTAAAATTGTCCCTTCATATTCTGTTTCGAAAGTTGCATATCAAATTGGAAGTTTGATTGTGTTTGTTTCTTTCATTCTGTTCCTGCATCATTTTTGAATCATCCTTTTTAGTTTTTCTAAGCATACTTGTTTTATCATCATTTAGTGTGTTAAGTATGTTCTTGGAATTTTTGTGACAAAAATTACCCTGCAATTTCATAACAGTATCCATTCATATTCTGTTTTGCCTAGTTCTGGTCATTATTGATTGAATCTGTCATGCTGCATTTAGAAAGATTCTATATTAATTTCGAACTTGTTACTGGTTTATTTTTGTTTGTTCATTACAGGTACAATGTCAGAACATGGAGAAGAGACCTGCAACAATAAGGATGATCAGCTCTTCATTGATGCTATCACGGCTAACATGGCTACGATAATGGACGAGAAACTTGAAGTCTTTCCTTGCAACTACAGATGGCCTATACGTGCACAAGAAGGCATAGAGCATCATGGACAAAACATAGGGCAACAAAAGAAATCCAGAGATCAAGCAGGCCATGACTACTATCGCTGTGATAAACATAAAAGTGTTGAGAATTCTAAGCATCTTCAGGACAAGTTAAGAAACAAAGGCTTTATGAGGAAGTGGAAAAGCAGATGCTGGAGGCACTAAATTCCCTGAAGATTAGCCAAAAGAAGAGTCCCGATAACTGCCACTCTATTGGTACTAAAGCAAACAAGGAGAGACCAAGTTGTTCTAAGAAGAAGCCAACTATTCAAAGGGACAGAGATGCAATTGCAAGACGCATGGTGCTAGAAGAAAATGCTGAGAACACCATCAAGGAGAATGTGAAGAATCAACATCACGAAATAGTTCAAGATCAGCAATACTTAAGCAGCAAAGAAGAGAAAACTAAAACTGTGAAACATCTCACCTTATTCAGAAAACCCTTTGAGGCTAAGTGTGATCTCCCCTTTCTTGCAACCGAGTAGTATTGTTTATGTTGTAGAAGAGGATTCTTATTAATGAGTAGGTTACACAATACATGTATTTATACTAGTACAATACAAAGGAGACTAGGTATTTACAAAAGACATATCTATCCTTAATACCCTCCCTCAAGATGGAAGTACTGTAGTAACTCCAATCTTGGAACATGCGGTCTGAAAAGGTACACGAGGCAGTGGCATTGTTAAAGTGTCAGCTAGCTGATCTTTAGAAGAAACGTGAGACACACGAAGGGAACCTGTCTGAACTTGGCCTCAGACGAAGTGATAATCCAATGGTATGTGTTTCATACGAGAATGAAATACTGGGTTTGCGCTTAGGTAAGTGGCTCCAACGTTGTCGCAGTATATAACAGGCGCTGTAGGTATGCGAATGTGAAGTTCTGAGAGAAGATTGCATATCCAGCGTACCTCAGCTGCAGCATTAGCGATTGCCCTGTATTCGGCATCTGTGGAAGATCTGGCCACACCAGTTTGCTATAGATATGTCTTTTGCAGAGACAAGTTGGAGAGATCCTGAGTGATGTGATGGGTCGCCCCACTGTCAAGGATCCAGTTTTCCGGCGAGTAGGTGGAGCCGACAGCGATATTGGCGCGTGGCTGCCACGGAGTGAAGGGTGTCTGGTTGCGTGTAGCGGAAGGCATGAATCCTTGGAGCTGCGGACATCAGCGTGCACTATGGCCCTGAGTGCTGCAAATCTGGCAGCGACCAAGGTATGGTCGAGCCTGCCTCTGCTCTTGGTTGTTGTTGTAGTTGTTAGACGGCTGCCATGGTGTATTGTTGCGAGACTGAGAGCGGAATGAATGTTTGTTGTTACCATTGTTGTTCGACCTTTGTTGAGCAACATTTGCAGTCACAGGTATGGCTGGAGACACAGCCAGCGTGAGGAGTTTGTTCTCCTGATTGAGCAGCTTCTCATGAAGCTCGGTTAGCGATGGAGGCACGTCACGTCCTTCGATCTGATCGACCAAGGTTTTGTAGTCGTCCGGTAAGCCAGCAAGGATGGTCTCAATCTGATCTTCGAGATGAAGTTCCTTGCCCATGATTGCTAGTTGATCCATCCTTGTTGTTAAACTTTGAAAGTACTCATCAATGGATTTAGTACCTTTAGTCCAGCTTTTAAGTTGAAGCTTCACCTGTTTTTAGTGAGCACGGCTCGGCTTAGCATACGTGTTGCCCAAAGTTGACCATATCTCAGCCGAAGTGGCACAACGCGAGACAATAGGCTGAACCGTGATAGTTATTGCACCAAGTAAGCCACTGAAGATGAGCTTATCCTGTCTTTTCCACAGAGTAAACTCAGGATTTGGTGCAACAAGACCATTGACGGTGAGAGTTGGAGGTGGAGCAGTTGTCGTTCCGTCGAGATAGCCAACCAAGCCGTAACCATCGAGGAGAGAATTCACTTGGAGGCTCCACATGAGGTAATTAGTCGAGGTAAGTTTGGTTACATTGGATGTGTTAACATTGAAGAGGGTTTGGTTGTTGATATGAAGGATCTCGTTATTGTTGTTGTTGTTCATGGTGAACGAAGAAGAAGCCGTCGGGAAAAAGAAAGATTTTGGGGGCGATTTTGTGTTTGAAAAATAGGTTTAGAGAATCGACGGCTCTGATACCATGTAGAAGAGGATTGTTATTAATGAGTAGGTTACACAATACATGTATTTATACTAGTACAATACAAAGGAGACTAGGTATTTACAAAAGACATATCTATCCTTAACATATGTTTCACAGGTCCTAGAAGAAGAATCACCAGAAGAAACACAAAGGAGTTTCTCTTTTGTTAGTGACTTGGAGCAGCTAACCCAATTTGTCCCAGAACCAATCCTTATGCCATGTCATTGTGACTACCCAAGAAAGCACTGTGAGGAAATTGATTTGGGTAGGACTGAACCTAATTTGTTTATTTTGATTTTTGCTCAATATCTAAAACGCTTTGGTTTGAAAAATGTGAAAGAGTTTCGTGTTTGAAAACCTGTTTTTGACAAAATGATTCCAAGTTTTGAAACATTCACACCTGAAAAGTTCTTTAAGCCAAAATATTTTCTGTTTGATAAGAATAAACTGCATGAGCCTAGTATTCTTTGAGAAGTTCTGTTTATGTGAGTATTATTAGATTCTCTAGAACTGTCAATGCTTCACACATTGATGAACTGTTCTTTGGAGAGGTTGTTTACTTTGATAGAGGCTGTTCATTCCAAGTCATAGAACATATCAACACCTACAAATCTGCTTGCAAGATGAGTATATTTCATTTTAAGCTTCAACATTTCTAAGTTGCTTCTTTTTATTGCAGATGATCAAGATTTGAGATCAAATCCTTTTCAACTGGAGGGGATAATGCGATATTGGATATGATCATGGAACAGGAGCTTGAACCTGAGATTGAACCAAATGATGAGCTTGTAGTTGAGGACCTTGGAGCTGAAGATGCATTGCTTGTACCAGAAGGACCATTGACCCGGTCTAAAGCTAAGAAGCTCAAAGAAGCCATTGGAGGATTAATTTATCACATTTGGAGAGAGCCATTGCCCTTGGACTCGGTTGGAGAGGCTTTTCAAACATGTATGGTTTTGGTAAAGGTCCAAGGAGATCAACGAATGGGTACATGATCCATTTTCACTCTTTTTCCCTTCTCTTTGGTTTCCCACTGGATTTTCCAAAGAAAAGTTTTTAATGTAGCCAGTGAATAATGTTTCTTATACCCATTTCATTAATATAAACATGGCCCAGCCCATTTTAACGACTAATTTCGTACATGGCCTTTTAAATTTCGAAATAAGTATTTTGTTGAGTTCCTAGGTCATTTAATGCTTGCTCTTCATGCAAGCCATGTTCCGAAGTCTTCATAAACTCCTTGTACTCTTTCATTTCGAATTATCTAGTCTTTTTATCAAAAATCTCTCCGAAATTTCTAAATCATCATGTTGGTGTGTAAGATCCAGCAAAACCCTTGTTTTCTTTTGGTGTGTACACTACAAGAAAACTGCCATTTAACGACTACAGTGTGCGACTGCACTTGCATTCGCAAACGTTAACGACTAAAATGCGACTACTGTAAGACTATAGAGCGACCGATAGTTATTAGCCGCTGATCGGTCACAAAACCGTGACCACGTAAATGTAGTCGAGAATTAGTCGCTATTTTACGACTGATATACGACTACAATGTTGTCGTAAAACATTAGTCACTAATTAGTCGCAGAATGAGCGACTAAATAACGACCGTTATCGGCGGGTTGCAAGTCTGAAGCAAATTGGTGGTACATATCGACACGTTTTAATTGTTTCGGGTAGGTGTACTGACATTTTGTGACTATATATGTTAGTCGTAGAACGGTAGCTTCGTAGTCGCAAATCAGTCGCAGTATTTTATATATATACCACATTCGACCTCTTTTCTCCTTATTCTCACATATTCACTCTCACTCATTCAGCTATGAATCAAAAAAAAAAAAGTGTCTTCCTTTACTTTTATATAATGTCGGGATTCTATAATGCTTGGGAATTGATGTATAAGAGGATATATCCAGAGACGCAAAATTTCACAGCGGAGTTCGAAATGGGGGTCGAGCAATTCATGGCTTTTGCGGGTAATCAACCTTTTGCGCTAAGCAAAGGAGCTAGGTTCTTCTGCCCTTGCACTTTCTGCAAAAACGAAAAAGTTATCTCGGGGCCAAAAGTTTGGAATTATATATTAGGTAGAGGATTTATGGAAGATTATTATATTTGGTATAAGCACGGGGAGGAAATTGATGCGGCTTAGGACCGAGTAATGTTGATATGACGCCTTTAGATAATGTCGTACAAGATAGATATGGTGAATGATGCGTTTCGTGATAACGTGAATTTTGATAGTTATCAAAATGTTGATGAAGAACCGGTACGTAACCATTCCCAAAAATTCTACGACTTATTGGAAGGGGTGAGAAATCCGTTATATGATGGTTGTCGTGAATGTCACTCTCAGTTATCCTTAGCTGCGCGGGTCCTGAAAAACAAGACGGACTACAATATGTCTGAAAAGTGTGTGGATTCATGTTGTGAGGTGTTGACAGATTAATTTCCAGAAGGAAACCAGTCAACCGGATCCCATTATGAGATAGAAAAGTTGATGCGCAACTTAGGTCTCCCGTATCATATAATTGATGTTTGTATTCATAATTGTATGATATTCTAGAGAGAAGATGAAAAGTGGAATAAGTGTCGATTTTGTTGTTCGCCAAGATGGAAGCCCAAAAAAGAAAACCGTAGAACCAAAATAGCATATAGTCGTATGTGGTATCTACCTATAGCTGACAGATTGAAGAGAATGTATCAGAACGAGAAGACTGCAGCGGCAATGCGATGGCATGCTGAGCACCGAGCAAAGGACGGAGAAATGTGTCATCCTTCTGATGCTTCAGAGTGGAAATATTTTAGAGACCTACATCCTCGCTTTGCCGAAGAACCTCGTAACGTTTATTTGGGATTATGTACAGATGGGTTCAATCCATTTGGCATGTCTCGTAATCATTCGTTGTGGCCAGTGATCTTGACTCCATATAACTTGCCCCCTTGGATGTGCATGAACACATAGTACTTGTTCCTTACAATTCTGAATTCAGGGCCAAATCATCCTCGAGCAAGTCTTGATATTTTCCTCCGACCTCTTATTGAAGAATTAAAATAATTGTGGTCTACCGGAGTCGATGCGTACGACGTGTCCTTGCATCAAATTTTTAATTTGAAAGCTGTGTTGATGTGGACGATAAGCGACTTTCCGGCGTATGGTATGTTATCAGGGTGGATGACACATGGTAAATTGTTGTGTCCTATTTGCATGGACGATACAAAGTCATTTTATCTGCCGAATGGGAGGAAGACATGCTGGTTTGATTGTCACTGAAGATTTCTTCCTCGTAGTCATCCACTAAGGAAGAATAGAAAAGACTTCTTGAAAGGAAAACACGCTGTGAATGAGTATCCACCTCAGTCTTATACCGGGCAGCAACTATATTTCGAGCGGTTGTATAGTGTCAAACCACCGAAAACAAAAAATTAAGGTGGAAACAGTCATGAAAAGAAGGCTGGTTATGGCACCTTGCACAATTGGCACAAGGAAAGCATATTTTGGAGCTACCGTATTGGATAGACCTCAATCTCCGACATAATCTTGATGTGATGCATATTAAAAAGAATTTTTTCGACAACATCATGAATACTGTTATGAATGTAAAGGGTAAAACAAAAGACCCATGTCACGAAGGGATATGAAAATATTTTGTGCTCGACCACACTTGCAGCTTGATAGTGATGGTAAAGCTTCTTTCCCGGCCTACACACTGACGGAAGAAGCAAAGGAAAAGTTGTTGGAATGTGTAAAATATGCGGTGAAATATCCAAATGGTTATGCATCAGACTTAGCTAGTTGTGTTGAAATGGTGAATGGAAAGTTCTCGGGCATGAAAAGTCATGACTGCCATGTTTTTATGGAGCGGTTACTTCCATTAATCTTTACAGAACTCCTAGACCGAAACGTTCACCTTGTGTTATCAGGTACTAATACTTGTAGTTATATGATAAGTGCGACACACACCAAAGATTATACTATTTATAATAACTTTGTTTGTTAATAATGTTTTGTAGGCATTGGAGGATTTTTCCGTGACTTATGTGCAAGAACTTTGCAGAAAAGTCGCGTCCAAATTCTAAAACAAAACATAGTGTTACTCATATGCAATTTGGAAAAGATCTTTCCGCCTTCTTTTTTCGACGTTATGAGGAACCTGCCTATACATCTCCCCTACGAAGCTGAATTAGGAGGCCCTGTGCAATATAGGTGGATGTATCCTTTTGAAAGGTTTTCAAAAAGTTGAAAGGAAAAGCAAAAAACAAAAGATATGCAGCAAGATCGATTGTTCAATCTTATCTCAATGACGAAATATCTTATTTCTCAGAGCACTATTTTGACGCAAATATAAAAAAAAAAAATCAAGGTAAACGATAATTTCGTTTGTATTAACATATGTTATATGTATTTTAATCTAAATTACTTTTGACCGTGTAGGTTAACAAGATTCGATGAAGGTGATGCCCCCGTATATTATGTCAATGAAGTACCTGATATATTTTGTCGCGTAGGACGTCCAAGTGGATAAATGCACCAAATATGACTTTCAGAAAACGACTACCAATGTGCATATTCATATGTTCTCCGAAATTGTGATTATTTTCAGCCGTTTGAGAGGTAAATTGGCTTTCGGAAAAGAACTACCAATGTGAACATTCATATGAATATGTTTTGATTTCTCATATATGTCTTCCTCTTATATAGTATGTTCGAAGATTATCTTTCTGCAACATATCCAGAACTCTGTGAAGAAGAAGTTGCCGTGAAAAGAGCTGAAGAATATTCTACATGGGTGAAAAATTATGTATGTTTAAAAACAACTATATGCATATAGTGTGTATTACATATATGTAAACACATGAGTAACGTATATAGCTATATGCAGGTTTCTACCTGGAACGCCATAACTCCTTTTCCTCCTTGGGTTAAAGAGATTGTGAATGGACCCGTGAATAAGGCCCAAACATGGCTTATGTATTTCACAAGAGGATATTTGTTCCATACCCAGAATCACGGCGAGGGACGAAAGACTTGTAACTATGGGATATGTGTAAAAGGAGAGAATTATTCCAATGCATAAGATGAAGCTGATTTCTACGGGATCTTGACTGATATTATACAACTTGTATATGAGGGAATGATTGATCTGAAAATCACAATTTTTAAGTACAAGTGGTTTGACCCTGTTATTGGAAGAGGCACTCGAATCAGCAATGGAGGTGTTGTTGACGTTCTTTCATCGAGGAAATACAACAAATATGAACCATTTATTCTAGGTACGTATAAATATATAAATGTTGCAATCATATATATATGTTGCAATCATATATTGTTTTTCTGCTTCTCAAGCGGAACAAGTTTGCTATATTCCGTACACAAAGAAACCAAAATATTAATTGGTCAATGTTGTGAAGGTAAATCCGAGGAGTTATATCTCAGGAGATTACGAAATTCAAGAACCAACTCTTTTGCAACAAGAAAATGATGATGTCGTACTTCTGACTACAATTGACGATGCCGAAGTCACAAATTTGGTTCAAAATGTAAACCCAATACACCTCGATTACGATGTTGGAGATGCTGAACAAGAAGATGAATTTCAATGTAATGTTTCATCGTCTGATGATGATGAAGAAGACGAAGAATATTATTAAGTTTTCATAGATTTGGATTAAAAATTTGTAAGTTTATTGAATATTAACAAGTTTGGTTTAAATGGTTTGGATGTTTTGGATAACAAAATTTGCAAGTTTCTAATTGTTTTATTTTAATTAACCAATTTCTAATTGTTTTGTTTTACTTAACCAATTGCTAATTAATCATTTGATTTATTAAAAATCAATTGGTTTTTGGTTAAACCAATCTGATTTTTGGTTAATCCAATCTGATTTTTGGTATAAAACCAATGATTTATAACTTAAACCAATCTATTTGTTTTATTTTAGTTAACCAATTGCTAATTAACCATTTGATTTATTAAAAACCAATTGGTTTTTGGTTAAACCAACCTGTTTTTTGGTTAATATCAATCTGATTTTTGATTAAAACCAATCATTCATAACTTAAACCAATCTATTTGTTTTATTTTAGTTAACCAATTGCTAATTAACCATTTGATTTATTAAAAGCCAATTGGTTTTTGGTTAAACCAATCAGATTTTTGGTTAAAACCAATCTGATTTTTGGTTAAAACCAATCAATTTACTCTTAAACCAATCTAATCAGGTGATAATTTGATTAAACCAATACATTAAACCAATTTCAATAGGTTAACCAATTTCATTGATTTTTTATACCAAAATCGATTTCATTAAACCAATCGTATAAACCAAAATCGATTGGTTTAATGAAATCGATTTTGGTATAACAAATCAGATTTCCCCCAAGTACCTTCATTCTCCCAAACCCTAAATCGACTTATCCTCTTCAACGAATATGATTCTTCCGATGGCGAATGGACGTGGCGGTGCTCCGAGACAAGGCGGCGGTGCTCAGAGACGGGTGACGCCGAATATAACTCAGAGGCAAGCCGAAAATATGCCGTCAAGAGCACCACCCTCTTTTTTACCCACAAGATACGATTTCACGCCGTCGACAAAGAATCGTCCCTCCCAAGCTTGTTCATCCGAAGCTCCGTCTTCCTCCCAACCTCCGGTGTTAAACCCTGTCAGTTCAGCACCTTATTTCCGCGACTATCTGATATATCATGGTTTTTACTGGTTTTATGCCATGATATAAGTCATTTTTAGTGTCTTTTGGTGTTCTTTTAGAGTCCTTTGCAGGTTTTATTAGGTACAAGCACATTTGGAGCAGAAGTGGAGATTTTGGAGCTGTTTGGTGCATTTTGGAGATTTGGTCCGGGAGACAGAGTTCACTGTCCAGATTTGAGGGTTGCGTCGATCGTTGCACACCTGCATCGATCGATGCATAGAGCGAATGGGCCAGACTCGGCGGTTTAATGAAGAATGCTGATATTGCAGAAAAGCCCAGAAGTTCCAGACATTTACACGGAAGCCCAAAACATGTTTTAGCTATTTAATTAGGTTTTTAGATCAGTTTTTACACACGCTTACATACGCATTCATAATTGAGAGCAGAGAATTTTTAGAGCTTTTGGGGCTGATCTGATCCTGTACTACATCTGTTTTGGAGAAGTTTTTGAACCCCTTTACTTATTTAATCTCTTTTATGATATCTAATTATTCATTGATTATGTCTTCATATTCTATGTCTGAGTAGATTCATAGTTAGGTTTAGGGTTTCTCACAAAGGATATTATGACTTGCTAGACTTGTTTAAATTCAGTTAAGGATTCATAACTTTATCTGTTCTTCGATCTAAATTGCGTTTAAAGCTAGTTCTAACCTGATCAATTAGAATCTAGATCTTAGGTTGCCAAATACGACACGAAAGTGTGGTTTAGAATCTGAACTATTTAGGTTGAGCAATTAAACTTCTCGCAAAGGAATTTGGTTTAGTTTAATTGTGAACATATCGAACTTGGAATTAATGCTGGTTTAATCTGTTAGTAATTGCAAAGGAATTTGGATTGCTGCACTTAGACTTAGAGAATTCTCGCAACGACAGTTGGTTAATTCTATATCCGTGATTTGAGTTCTAGAACTGTGCTTAATTAGATCATGACTGAATTATTTGTCTACTTGTCTGATTTCCTGAGAACGCCCTAGACTTAGCGCCCTTAATTAACTGCTTCCACAACCGATAATCTTGCTAATTATTTACTTTCTCGCATTGCTTTTTAGTTACTCCACATTGCTTTCATCTTAGTTTACCCTCTACTGTTCTTAATCTATCGTTGACCGGAGTCTCTGTGGATTTCGATACCCTAGATGCTACAATCATATAAATGTGCACTTGCAGTAGAATAGGATAAAACTAGACCCCTAACAAGTTTTAGGCGCCGTTGCCGGGGACTCATAGAGTCTTCGATAGCTTCGAACTTAGGGTTTTTACTAGGATTTTTTTTTTTGTTTACTGATTTTTTTTCCCTGTTTTCTTTCTGTCGCAGGTACGACATTCGCCTAGCATCGATCGTTGCACCTTTGTGTCGATCGTCACTAGGCGATTCTGAGATTGAATCGATCGTTGCCCTGCTAGCATCGATCGTTGCTTGACGATTACAGACAGTTTATGCAGAAGCGTGAAACTAGAAGTAATCAGAACTTGAACCTCTTTAATCTCGGACTTGAAGAACTTGGACGACTAGAGAGGACTAACAGAAGAGAAAGAAGAGCAAGGATGGTACGTGAACGTTTGATCCTGATACAATATGCTAACGGTATCCTGAAGGACCGAGATAACAATCCGCACAATGATGCTGGACAGAGGATTGATGCTGAGGGACGTGTGATCCCTGATGTTGAGGAACCTGAACCACAGCCGCAGGCGCAAGGCCAAGGACAGGCCCAAGGTAAACAGATGGTTGTTCATGAGAGGACATTAGCTGACTACAACAGACCGGATGAGTTTCATGCAAACCGGTCAGCTATTGTACCTCCTGGTTTTGAGAGGAACGATTTTGAGATCAAAACCATCTACTACTCGCTGATGAGACAGAATGCTTTCCATGGTCACCCATCGGAGCAGCCTATGGATCACATCGATCAGTTTGAGGATATAATCACTGGCATGAAGTATGATGGAGTTTGCCAGGATTATCTGTTTCTCAAGCTTTTTCCGCACAGTCTCGCTGGAGACGCTGCTGCATGGCTAAAGCAACTGCCAGCTGGGCAGTTTACTACTTGGGATGCTCTTAAGAGCGAGTTTCTGAGGCATTTCTACGATGATGCGCGTTCCGATCAGTCCAGACAGGACATTCTGACATTCTCCCAAGGTCATGTGGAGCCTTTAAAAGCTGCTTGGATGCGATTCAATAAGTACCAGCGTGACTGCCCACACCATGGATTCACTGAGGTCACATTGCTAGGTATCTTTTTCAGAGGCATAGATCTTCCATATCAGACTGCGCTGGATAACTCCAGCAATGCAAATTTTAACACCAGGACTCCTGCACAAGCTAAGCAGTTGATTGAGAACTTAGTAAGCAGCAACAGTTGCAAGACTACTGATGAGAGGAGGAAGAAATCTGGTGGAAAGGTAGAGAATTTGGAGATTGCTGATATTAGATCTAAGCTGGACACAGTTTGTAATCTCCTAGCTGGTAAGAAAGCTGTCCACTTTGCCCAAGATGTTGAGGTAATTCAGACTGAGGAAGACACTCAAGAAGAAGATGTGAATTACATAGGAGGATCTGGATTCCAAGGTAATAGATTTGGTAATCAGCAGGGAAACAAGTTCTTCAATGGAGGACAGAGGAGTGCCTTCACAGGCAATCAGAACTCCTCTGGCTTTGGACAAACTAGTGGTTTTCAGAAACCTTTTGGACAAGGTACTCAGAGAACCTATGGATCATCTTCTTACCAAGCACCTCCTGTAGCCACTGCTCATGAGAGTAAGATGGAGGCAATGATGGAACAACTGCTGGAAAGTCAGACCAAGATTGCTGTGGACTGCAATAAGAAGTTGGATGCTGTCTATGAGGATCTCAATGGGAAGTTTGAGTCTCTGAACACTCATGTGAAGCAGTTGGATACTCAGGTGAGTCAGATTTCTAGTACTGTGAAGGGAAAAGGAGTAGCAGAAACTCATATCAAGGCCTGGTCAGTATACATTGATGATGGATCAACACAAAGTGAAAATTTTGAGTTGAAAACAGCTGAGTTGGTAGAAGAGGCCGAAAATTCGGATTTTGAGGAAAATCTCTCGGGTGGAAACTGTGAAAACAGTGTTGCATTGATCGATGCACCCCTAGCGTCGGTCATTGCAGGTCGTGAACAGACAGACTCGCAGGATTCTGATGGCATTGATGCAGATTTAGAGCTTGATAGTTTATTCCCTGGAGTCTCTGAGATTACTCAGCAGGAGATTTATGCACAATCCATTAGACTATATCCTTCAGTGTCTGAAGTAATTAAGCAAGAGATTGAAGAGCTTAAGAAGCTGGAAGAGATTGGTGAAGAGTTGGAAGAAATTCCATCATCTGATGATGCACCTTTTCACCCTTGTGTGCAGAGGTACTTGAGAAAGATGTTGCCTATGGATGAATAGCTGAAAGAATGGGTTGTAGTTGTTCCTCAGCATATAAGTGATGTGCTATTAACCAAGGTTCTAAAGAAGCTGCCTGACCCTGATGTCTTTGTGCTGAACTGTTCTATCTTTGAAGATAGTTTTAGGCGTTCTCTGTGTGATCTTGGAGCTGCAGGAAGTCTTATGCCATATTATGTGGCAGAGAAGCTGGGTATGCTAGATTTTTCGCCTACTAGGACCTCTCTTGTCCTAGCCGATCAGTCTATAAGAGTTCCAGAAGGACTCCTTGAGGACATCCCGGTCAGAGTTGGAAACTACTTAGTTCCAACAGACTTCTTAGTGATGAAGTATGACAGTGATCCTGATGACGCGTTGATACTTGGGATACCATTCTTAGCTACGGCAGGAGCAGTAATAGATGTTAGACACAGTCTGATTGATCTCCACCTGGGAGATGAGCCGCTGCATTATGAGATGGATAAGCTGCGCAAGCCACTGATAGATGGGCAGACCTTCACCATTTTGGATGGAGATGATAAGCAGCCAAGTGATACTGTGATTTTGGATCTTGGGGAGCAGTTTACTCCTTCTTTTCTTGGACGCATACATTCTGATACGGCTTACTCTCCGCCTTGGATGAGGAGACTTGCACAGAGATAATCAAAGTCTCTGTCAAGATCTCTTGGTGCCTAAAAATCTTGTTCGTCTGGTCAAGCTAATGACCTTAAACAAGCGCTGAGTGGGAGGCAACCCACTGTTTTCGTTTTTGCATTTTAATTTTGGTGTTTTTGTAGGATTTTACGTTTTGTTTTTGGTTTTGGTGAGTTTTTGTCTGCAGGTCTCGGAGTATTCGCAGTGCGTCGATCGACACACATTGTGTCGATCGTCAAAACACGATCGAAATCGCATTGCATCGATCGTTTCGGTCCTGAGCAACGATCGACCATACACGAGAATCGCCCAGCAACGGTCGATGCACCTAGTGCAACGATTGATGCAGGTGCGACAGAGGTAAAAATCCGACAGAACTTAACCAATCCTTTAACATATTTTTCTTTCTTTTTACCAATCCTTCGCTTGACACTACTGGGGATAGTGTGTCTTAAGTGTGGGGGAGGTGCTACTGACATCTATTGATATATCATGGTTTTTACTAGTTTTAGACCATGATATAAGTGTGTTTTAGTGTCTTTTTGTGTTCTTTTAGAGTCTTTTACAGGTATAATCAGGTTTGAAGCATATTTGGTGATTATGGCACTTTTTGGAGATATTTGGAGTGTTTGGCCGAGAGATAGAGTTCACTGCCCGAAACAGAGGAATGCATCGATCGATGCACTCTAGCATCGATCGTTGCACCAGCGAGATGGGCCGAAACTCGGCGGTTTATGAAGTCAAGATATTGCACTCTGATCCAGAAGTTCCTGATATTTACAAAGAAGCCCCTGGCCGAGATTAGACCTATATAATGAAGTTTTTGGTGTTTTATTTACTTAAGCTTTCATAATTAAGAGCAGAGGATTTTTAGAGCTTTTGGGGCTGATCTGAACCTATTACTTCATCTGTATTTGGAGAAGATTTCGAACCCCTTTTATTCTTTATCTTCTATGCAATTTATTCAATATATGATCATGTTTTCATTATCTATGTCTGAGTAGATTCCTTGTTAGGTTTAGGGTTTCTCACATAGGATTTCATGACTTGCTAGACTTGTTTATTTCAGTTAAGGATTCATAACTATATATGTTCTTCAATCTAATTGTGCTTAAAGCTAGTTCTAACCTGATCAATTAGAATCTAGATCTTAGGTTGCTAAATACGTCACGGAAGTGGGGTTTAGGAATCTGAACTAATTAGGTTGAGCAATTAAACTTCTCGCAAACGAAAGTTTGGTTTAGGATAATTGTGAACATATCAAACTTGGAATTAATGCTAGTTTAATCTGTTAGTTCTCGCAAACGAAAGTTTGGTTTGCTGCACTTAGACTTAGAGAATTATCGCAAAGGAATTTGGTTAATTCTATATATGTGTTTTGAGTTATAGAACTGTGCTTAATTAGATCCTTGCTGAATGAACTGTCTGCTTGTCTGATTTCCTGAGAACGCCCTAGACTTAGCGCTCTTAATAACTTGCTTTCACAACCAATAATCTCTGCTTTCTGTTTACTTTCTTGCACTGCTTTTCATTCAATCATATTGCTTTCTTCCTAGTTTAATTTCCTGTTCTTGAGCTATTGAATACGGAGTCCCTGTGGATTCGATACCTATACTACGACTACTAAACTGTGCACTTGCAGTTAGATATAGGATAAAACCTGACACCTATCATCTATCTTTCTGTTTTCTTAGAGTCAGTATGTTTTTCAAAATTATGATTTATCGAGTCAAAACAGTTTAAGTAGGAAACAATGATTTTTTGAGAAGATTAATAGCACTTGCAGGAACTTAAGTAACCACTGGGACTAGTTTGCAGATGATCTCTGACTATTAGAAAACCCAGACACGGATCAACCTACTGAGGACACCCACATCACTTCAGGTATCAGAGGATCCTTTTACTAACTTCACTTTAATACTGACTTAGTTTTCTCACCTAAGGGCTTGGTATACTTTGTGTCGGATTCCCTTGTTAGTTCTGACACAGCCTGTAAACATGTCCTATTTGGTTCCCTTCTCCCCTTCCATAAAAAAAAAGATAATAAACTGAGGATGAGTTAGTAACTCCGAAGTGGTCTCTGGGAGTGGTAGCTACAACTATCATATCCTGTGCATCCATGGAATGTGTCCAAAGTACACCCCTTAATGGGAAGAGCACTGATAAAAAAAAAATGATACCCAATGGGGAAAAATCAGAATGCTAAGAAAGGGAAAAGAGAAGAAAGGGACCAAAGAAAGATAGTATGGTGGTCTAGAGCTGACAAGGTAAGAGTCCATGTGCCTTTGATCGATATTCCTTAGGTGAGACCGCACTTAAATACTTGCAGAAGTCAGTAGGGTGAATTTGAATGCGTGAATGTGATTGTGGAGTTTACTTAGGACAGTTGCTAAGTGTGGGGGGAAGTATATGTTGGTCTTGATGTCTGCAGGTGAAATCTTTCATGTGGATTACTAAGGGGAATCTGAGTGTTGTTGCTTCTAGGACAAAAAGAGTTTCTGAAAGTTTTCAAACCTCTTCACCATGTTTTAGTTCTCTGTTTTGCTTGAGGGCAAGCAAAGGCTAAGTGTGGGGGAGTTTATATATCATGGTTTTTACCGGTTTTATGCCATGATATAAGTCTGTTTTAGTGTCTTTTGGTGTTCTTTTAGAGTCCTTTGCAGGTTTTATTAGGTACAAGCACATTTGGAGCATAAGTGGAGATTTTGGAGCTGTTTGGTGCATTTTGGAGATTTGGTCCGAGAGACAGAGTTCACTGTCCAGATTTGAGGGTTGCGTCGATCGTTGCACACCTGCATCGATCGATGCATAGCGCGAATGGGCCAGACTCGGCGGTTTAATGAAGAATGCTGATATTGCAGAAAAGCCCAGAAGTTCCAGATATTTACACGGAAGCCCAAAACGTGTTTTAGCTATTTAATTAGGTTTTTAGATCAGTTTTTACACACGCTTACATACGCATTCATAATTGAGAGCAGAGAGTTTTTAGAGCTTTTGGGGCTGATCTGATCCTGTACTACATTTGTTTTGGAGAAGTTTTCGAACCCCTTTACTTGTTTAATCTCTTTTATGATATCTAATTATTCATTGATTATGTCTTCATATTCTATGTCTGAGTAGATTCATAGTTAGGTTTAGGGTTTCTCACATAGGATTTCATGACTTGCTAGACTTGTTTAAATTCAGTTAAGGATTCATAACTTTATCTGTTCTTCGATCTAAATTGCGTTTAAAGCTAGTTCTAACCTGATCAATTAGAATCTAGATCTTAGGTTGCTAAATACGACACGAAAGTGTGGTTTAAAATCTGAATTATTTAGGTTGAGCAATTAAACTTCTCACAAAGGAATTTGGTTTAGTTTAATTGTGAACATATCGAACTTGGAATTAATGCTGGTTTAATCTGTTAGTAATTGCAAAGGAATTGGGATTGCTGCACTTAGACTTAGAGAATTATCGCAACGACAGTTGGTTAATTCTATATCCGTGATTTGAGTTCTAGAACCGTGCTTAATTAGATCCTGACTGAATTATTTGTCTGCTTGTCTAATTTCCTGAGAACGCCCTAGACTTAGCGCCCTTAATTAACTGCTTTCACAACCGATAATCTTGCTACTTATTTACTTTCTTGCATTGCTTTTTAGTTACTCCACATTGCTTTCATCTTAGTTTACCCTCTACTGTTCTTAATCTATCGTTGATCGGAGTCTCTGTGGATTTCGATACCCTAGATACTACAATCACATAACTGTGTACTTGCAGTAGAATAGGATAAAACTAGACCCCAATCACTATCCACCGCCGGTAGAGCATTTCCCGAACTCGCAGCCTCCATCCCATGAAGTCGTAACCACCACCGTTAGTCTACACCATCGATCTCCTCCGCCTCCGCCTCCTCTGCAGTACTCTCCAGAAACTCAACAGCCAAACAGTAGCCATTCCTCAGTAGCTCCAGATGGTGATGGTGAAGAAGATGAGGAAGAGGAAGAAGGACCACTACTTCAGCCGGTTCTCCTGGATGACCTCATGCATCTTCTCAATGCTCTCCTTCGAGTGCCAAATCGGGAACAATTCACAGAAGTTCTATTTCCCACACCAAAGATGGATACAACATGGTATGTCTCTAAACCCAAATCGAAATGTGTAAAAGTGTTAGCTTTAGGATGTTTTCTTGATGAGTTTGATGATTAATATGTTTGATTGTTTGATTGATGAGTTTGGAATGTTTGATTGATGAGTTGGATGATTAATGGGTTTGACTGATTTGTAAAAGTTTGAAATGTGTAAAAGCAAAGAGCCTTACCAAACAACCTTGCGCTTACTCTATAAATGGGTTTTCTTGATCGAAATGTGTAAAAGTTCTATCTGTTAGGCTTGCTCGATTTTGCATTATCTATGTTCATATATGAGTTGATTGGCTCGTCTGAGTTCTATTGCTAATGCAATCGGATAAACAGTTGTTATTGTTCATAAGCAATAATCTCTTCTATGTTCTCGATAGAAACCGTCGATTTAATTGAAATGATCACTCCCAGCTCCAGTTTCTAGGGTTGGGTTAGGAATTTTCATTGTTTTGCTCTGAGGTTTAGTGGCGTCCACTCTGGGATTTATCTCTACGAATGCATGTCTATTAGGAGTTACACTACCAAGAATATTAGATGTGTTCCTTCTGAGGTTATTTTATATTGTGATAGTTACTTTCTACTTATTTTCTAGTATATGAGTGTTTGAATTCGAAAGGATTGATCCATGTTGACTAGAGACTTGACAGAAATGCAATCTTTTGTTATTAGTTTAGTTTGAGTTGATATATCTCTCGGGTTTGTTCTTTGTTTGTTCTACTCACATATTTTTAATGCGTGTAGCTATGTATGTGTTTGTTGTGCTTAATGGGTTTCTCTTAGATGTTTCTCTTAGATGTTCTCAACTCAAATCATTTTGGTTTGAGTTGATATATATTTCTCGGGTTTGTTTTTAGTTCTTCTGAATATTTTCACTTCTGGTTACCATCATTTGTTCTTGTTCCCAGCATCTGTATTTGATTGACAGCAGATGAGACTGTTTAAACTGTTACTTGTGAAAATTCTGCTTCTTTAATTGCAGGTTTGGTCGAGACAAAGGAGCACTCATGAGGCAGATTACTAGGATATTAACCAACAAGTTCGATGGACCTTTCTATAGCTGGACAGAAGTTCCTCGGGACAGACAAGAATGTTACTTCATTGAATTCGCAGTGAGGTTTCTCTTCTCTATCTTTCCTATATATATTACTTGTATGGTTTTCACTAAGGTTTTGTCTTTGAAATTTAGAAAACCCACCATTGGGATCCACTAATCTCAGGAACTGTCCAAATGCACTTTGAGAGGATATGTAAACGGCGAATGAAAGGAATGGTCTCGACTGCGAGGACTTCTCGCAAGCGTCCACCTTGGGTAAACTTGACACTGTGGGCAAAGATGACAGCACACTGGGACACAAAAGACGCAAAAGCAAAGAGCCTTACCACATCTAATGCTTGTAAGTCTGATCGTAAAGGTCTGGGTATGGCAATACATTTGTATGGCCAGAAGTCTTTTGAACTGATCAAACAAGAAATAGTAAGTTGCCACTCGCATAAATCTGTTTTGGTGTCAAATAGGTCTGATTTTATTTTTTAAATTGTTTATCGTGTCACATTATAGGAAGAAGAGTACGGAAGACCCGCAAGTATTGGCGAGGTGTTTATTAGGACTCATACGAGACCAGATGGGAGTTTCGTTGATCTAAAGTCTAAAGGCGAAGAGCATTGCTGAAAGTTGTGAGGAGCGTTTGGCAGCTAAGAAGGCTGAGCTTGTGGCGGCCAATTTGGACGGTGATGACGGTGATGCACAACCTCGGGAGTTCACTGCTGATGAGTACAACGAGCTATTTCTTCAGGTAAGTAGTCTAAGTTCTTCACTAGTTGGTATTAGTTTCTATACTTTAACAATGTTATGAGCTGTTTTTTTTTGGGGCAGGCCACAATCAAGGATGACAGGGGGCGTCCTTATGGTCTTGGTAGCATGGAAAACAGCCTTGCCAATGGCAAGCATAAGCACTTGGGAAGTAGTTCATCATTTCTGGCACTCCAACAACAACTACAAGAAGCTCAACAAAAAATAGTGGACCAAGCAGCTTATAATGTACGTCGTGAAGCAGAGATGGATGCACTTGCCACTCAACAACAATCCAAGATCGACCACTTGTCTATGCTTGAGAAGTATCTCTGTCAAACTGATCCACAATTCTGCGACTTCACGGATTCTCAGACAGCTTTTAAGCCATAATAGATAGGCCTTCTAATCTTCTATAAAATCAGTCTTTAGACTTTTGACTTGTAACATAACATAATATGAAATGTTTTGGTAACTCCACTTTTGGATTTTGGTGTATATATAAATTGGTATGTTAATGTAATATGATTCCTAGTTGTTTTTAAATACTGGTTGTATGCAGGTTTAATAATACAAACGAATGAGAGAAACAATATAGAAATTGGCAAATGACTGAAATTGTGAAAAATAGTCACAAATTAGTTGCTCATTAGTCGGCTATTGGTCGCTGATCCATCACAAATTAGTCGTAGGTTTATATTAGTCGGTAATTAGTCACATAATTTTCATATACAGTCGTTAACGTTTACGACTAATTGGCGTCTTCACAAGAACGAGAGTCGCATATTAGTCGCGATTGATAAGCACTGACAAATATCACAGTCGCATATGAGGTCGCTGATCAGTCGCAAACTTTTTGCGACTGATATGCGACCAATAAACGATGCACGGGTAGTAGTCGTAACTTTACGACTAAATAACGACTGATATAATTTGTGACGCAAGATTAGCGTCTGCGGTTTAGGTCGAACTGATATAATTTGTTACGCAAGATTAGCGTCTGCGGTTTAGGTCGATTTTATTCATCATATGAGGTCGCTAATCAGTCGCAAACTTAATGTTCGAACTAATGATGAATAAAATCAATTGTATATATCCTAATTGGAACCAACAATATATTTTTCATCCTTACGTAAAGCTGGATACGTATGCATGCGGGTATTCAATGAAAATGCTGGCTTAGGAGGGACAAAGCCACGAAAGCCTAATCATGTGTCTTAATAATTATATTTATATTTTTAATATTTTTTAAAAATATTAAAGTTATTGATAGAGCCCATAAAATATTTTACATGTATATTGTTTTCAAAAAAAAAAGATTTCAAAATGATAATAAAAACTCCAGAAAAATATTTAAGACAATACCTTTAAAACATTTAAGGGTCTACAAATTTTTTTACGTTAGGGTCTAAAAGTGATAAAGAAAGCTTGAAGAAAATCAAATTACTTTACTGAATTTTGTTCATTTCTTCTCTACCTAAACTGATTACAAGCAAAGTTCAGTTATATAACAAGATGAAAACTCTAATCTCTAGACAGATGGAGACAGATGGCAACATCACGTCCACACTAAGAATCAAGGGTTCAGAGTCGGTTGAACAGCTTTAAGCCAGTAATCTTTTGTTCATAAGAGAATCCTCAATGGTTTGGATATTCTCATGAGTTCTTAAGAATAAAAGTAATGTTATTTTTAGTTTAATTTAATTATATTGTTGATTGTGAAGATCACAACGATCAATTTAATAAACTAATCTAAAATTTAGGAATTGGAAAAATAAGAATCAAGGGATCAAAAGGTAATGATAGGAAGTGATCAAAAATCTAGTCTTATTAGATTTAAAGCTAAAACCGAGTTGAATCGTAAGCTTTAGGGTTTTTTCCTCGATTATCTTTGATATTATTTACAAAAATCCGAACTAACATCGATTTTCTTTCCATTTAGAAGATTTTTGTTTAGCTTCTTCCATTTTATAAATATGTTAATTTCCCATTAACATATTTATCTTCTTTAATGCAGGTCGGCGGGGACGTCGTCGCCGAGCTGCTTCGTTATTGAACCGACTTCTTCTAACTTGGGTTGGATCTACAATGGGACGTTCAACTATAGGGTCGGGCCTTAGAGGAGTGCTAAATCCACCTCAAATAGTAAACCCCTAGTTCGGCGCAGTGAGTGAAACTTGAGTAGGCAAATTTTAAGCGCGGCTCGGCCCAATTAGCTGTATCGTCGCGAGTTGAGATCTGTAACTCGAATCGTCGATTTTTCTTCCACGTGGCTTCTCGGAACTCCGCATACTAGATACGCTTCCTACCCAATGGTGCTCGGACACGTGTGTCGAAAGTTACAGGGTCACGCCCATTGAGAAGTAAAGTTGCGTCCCTCGGAAGGCTCCCATCTCTTTTTCCTCTCACTTTTCACCATTCGCTACCAGAAGTAATTTTTCAGGTACCTCTCCTTCTTTTAACTTTTTGCCCTTCCTTTTGCCGACCTTCTTGCCGATATGCGTATATATGCTGAAACAAACGAAGAATCTTCTAGTTCTATAAGTGTCGGCGCATTCGATGGAGATAGCCTTCCCTCTTCTCTTTCGTCTAGTAACTCGGGCTCTGTTGACCTTACTTTTTCTCGGCGTCAGGCCATATCTTTCCGTGATGACGCCGCTGATCATTCTGATGAACACGTTGATCTTGCCTTAAGTGAAACATCTCGCGGCTGAGGTGAGAAGAAAGGAACCCATAAGCGAAAGGAGAAAAGACAGCTCCTTTGCGGATTGTTGATAACGATTTCAGCGTCTTGCAGACCTTCTCTGACGAGGAGTCCCTGGCTTCGTTGAAGACCCTTCTTGGGTGTGAAGGCGTGGATTTTCTTTTGCCTTCTACCTTGCAGTGACCTTGGTACGCTCCTCCGAACTTTACATGTCTTTATGAATCGTTCCTTCGCTCTGGCAACATTCGATTCCCGCTGCCAAGAGTGTTGGTCGATTTCTGCACGAGGTTCAGAATTGCTTTCACTCAGCTCAACCTTTACGGTATCATCAACATAACTATCCTTCTTGAGTCCAGCGTGTCTTTCAGGATTCCGCCGACGATCAATTTGTTAGAATGCTTTGGCCAGCTGAACATTGTGAAAACGAAGCCGACATGGATCCAAGTTAATTTGAGGCCGCAATGCAAGTTTTGGGCTGGTGTTAAACTCATATAAACTCATGGTTGGCAGAGGTAGTATTTCTTTGTCAAGATTTACAAATTCTCGTTTCCTGATCCCACAACTTTAGTTGTCAGTGAGTAGAATATCTCTGTTGGTAGTTTACCAATCGGTGAACCTTTAGTACCTTTTCTTGATTCTGATTACGATTCTTCTTTTGTTTTAGATCGTCTTAACTCGAAGCAACTCAATCAGGAATACTATAACGACGCCGGAAAAAAGATTTCCGAGCTCAGTCATCAAATTTGGCCCAAATCCGAAGAGACCAAAACAAAGAAAACCAGTTAGTACCTATTCGCTTCATTGAGTTCGAAAATGTTTTTCCTCTTCTTCTTATTGTTACGAATTTTTTTCTACAGCATCCCTGCCGAAGAGACATATGGGGAACACAAGGAAAGTAATTCCCAGTATGGTGATTGATCCAAAGAAGAGCTCGAAGACTTTTGACACTAGCAAGGCAGATTGTTTTGGCGATTTGCGGCTACCAGACAACCCACTTATCCTAGATCGCAATCTAGGAGGGCAGAAAACCGAGCCTCTGATGATGCCGATAAGAAAAGGGCTGATGATGCCAAAAAGCGCTTGTCCGACCTTAGTTCAAAGAAAGCGGCCGATGGCGTCGACGCTCTAAGAAGAGAAGCTAGAATGCTGAAGACGAGCTGGAGGAACCTTCTTCTAAGTTGATTCGGAATACTTTGAAGTCTTCAAGCGCGGTTGAGAAAAGTCTTTCAACTGACAAAGGATTTCCTCCCCTTTCTGCTGCTCAAAAGGTTCCGGCTGCGGGGCCTTCCACGATGTCGATCTCGTCTGCTATGGCGAAGAAACGAACTTCGGAGGATGCAGGCCATTCTGAGAGATCAAGGATGATTAAGAATCCGAAGGGTGGTGAGTCTGAGTCTTCTGAGAGCTGCAAAAATAGATCTTTTGTTCTATGAGGTGAAAAACTTTAGACCCCTGACAAATTTTATTGCGGGGAATTAGTTAGGAATATCTCCTTTGACGTTACCCCGGCTTGTCCAGTGGAACAAGTTGATAAGTCGGACGTGTATCATGACATCTCTCAGTTCCTCGTCAATGTGAGTGTCCACGCTTGCTTGTTGGTTGTTTATTTTCGGTATTCTTCCTTTATCCTGACAGTCTTCATTACGTAGGAGGCCTCTATGATGAATTCATATATCTTTTATATGAATCGGTAACTATCGAAGCAAGGCACCGAGGTTAAAGAAGAGCTTATCAGGAAGACGAAGGAGTTGGAGAAGTTTAGCCTTTCGAGCTTTCTCGAGTGAGTCAAGCAAATTTAAAAAGCCAAATTATTTCTCTCTCTGAGAAGGTTAAATTGCTCGAAACTCGCAGCCAAGAGCTCGAAGGTTATACGGAGAAACTGACTGCCGAGCTAGCAAAAGAAAAACTTCAACGTGTCGAGGAGATGAAGAATGAACGGAATATCTCGTCGATGAAGATTTGAAAAATATTTAACACCCATCACATCGTATCTTAGAAGCACTAGTATTGCCTTCAAGAGTTAAAGGAGGCGTTCGGCGCAAAGGATGCTGAGAGCAATGCATATATGCACTTGAGCCAGTACTCCAGGACCCTGGATTATCTTCGAATACTTTGAGACCTAAAGGGAGTGCTTTTTCCAGACGAGGTCTTCGACGAGCTCAAGGGGAATAAGAAAGAATGGGATGAGAGCTCGATCCGATCGACGCTCCAGAAATCAGCGATGGCTTCTTTGTGATTTCTCCGGTTCCGCTTAGAATGCTTGATCTCAATCCTCCGTATCCTCTTCCCTTTCAACCTCAGTCTTTCATCTGCAAACTGACGGTGCCGTCTCGTTTGATGAGTTTGGCACCAATGTTAGTGCGATGTCGACATATGTGATTGAGGCTCTGAAGAATCACGAGGATGCTCAGCCTGCGGCAACGGGAACTCCTACTTTATTACCCGCGGTGATGCCTTCCTCGACCTTGGCTGCTCCTTTGATCTAACCGGCTCAAGATCTTACTCCCATGGCTAGGCCTTTTTAATACTTTTTTTGGGATAGTGGAATCTCCCCCTTTGTTGAACTTTTTGGGGTAACGATGTCCCCCTTTTAAATTTGTAATGGAATTTTTGCTTTACTTTCACGGAATCTTTTTCGCAATCGTTTTTAGCTATATTTCGATCATGATAAGGCAGGAAGTACTTTGCTTTAGATTTTCTTTTTTAACGATTTTTCCGCATATAGTCTGAGTGAGAACTTCGAGAGTTCTTTTTGAGTGGAGGTAAGTTCGTCTCGTTGTTTGTCGAAGTAGTCCTTTAGACTTGTTTTTCGAATTACTCAGTTTTTTCAGTGAGAGCTCTCTTTTTTTGTTTCGTGAACAAAGGCTCAGTTTTAGATCATATTTTTGTTTTAAAATCCTTTGAAGGATTTTGGTGAACAAAATATGAACCTTTTTCTCATGATATTTTATTTCGAAGCTCCACTTTAAGAGTATTTTCTCGGTATTAACGCGACTTGTGATTGTACCTTAAATAAGGGTTTGGTTTTGATTTGAAGTGCGGCTTTACGAATATTTTTTTCGGTATCAGCGCGACTTATGATTGTACCTTGAAGAAGGTTTTTGTTTAACTACGCGAGTGAAGACTCGGTTTTGATTCGTCGAGTTAAACTCAAAATCGGTTTATATCCGTAACAAGGGATCGGTTATGCGAGACAGGCCGGCTTATGTAGTCCCTCATATTTAGGGAGCGGGGGAGATTCTTGGCTTTTCCCTGTGCCGATACGATTTGGATTGGAATCCTTGTCGAATGGGAAAGGTAAATCTTCTTGCACATTGATGTGCGGATTTGATTGAGTCGAGCATCTAGACAGGATGCCGTTGTTGTGAATAGACAAGAGTTTGTTTTTAAAAGAAAAGTGTTTTTATTTATTTTCGGCTGCACTCTGGGTAGAGTTGCCTACGTACCTCGGAAACGAGGATCAAGCCCTTTGTAGTTCATATTGCACGGGGTAATAGTCTCTTTTTGGCGTGAAAACCATATAAATAGCTCGGCCGTGATGCTCCTGCGTTATTGAGTCTAGGCTAGGTCCTGCCGAGGTGCTTTTATTCTGTTGGTACCTTCGCCTCATTCGGGAGCTTTTCTCCCAATGGGTGGACCTGGTGCGTCTTCTTTTTCCCTTTAGGCTCACAGGGGTAACGAAGTTTCCTTGAGCGTATAAAGCACAACCTTGAAGTGGTCTGGTCTCCTCCGAGTTTGTGGACTCCTTTTGGAGTTGGGAATTTTTTGTGCATTGATGGTACGTCGAAGCGACTGCCTTCATCTCGTGTAAACAAGTTATTCCTAAGATGGCGTTGAAGAGAGCTGGCCTGTCGAGGATGACGAATTTTGTCATTGTTGCCATTCCACCAACGAAAATAGGCAGCTTAATTGTGCCTAGCGTCATTTTTTGGTCTCCATCGAATCCGGTAAGTGGCTGCACTTTTGGCTTGACTTAAAAGTTTTTGAATTCTGCCTTCTCGAGTGCTTATTTGAAAATCACAACGACCAAACTTCCTGTATCGACCAATACGCGGGAGATCTCGCAGTCCCCGATCAAGATATCGACCACCAAAGGGTCGTTATGTGGTTCGTCTACCCCAATTTCATCGACTTCGGTGAACGAAAGAGGTATGCCCTCTTCGATAGGAAGTGGGTTACACTTTGTTGTCGTAGCTTTTCTGCCATACTCTTAATAGATCGCACCGAGTCCCAAAACAGTTTTAGCCCGCTCATTATAATGTTAATTCTCTGACGATCTTGCGGTGCTACCCGTCCTTCATCGTCTTCATCTCGAGGATGCCTATTAGTTCTGTTTCCGGGGGATGTTCCTCCGGCTCTGCTTTCTGGGTTGGAACGTCCCTTTGGTATCCTTGACCATTGTTGTTATTTTTAGGTTGTCGACCTCCTCTCTCGGGGTTGACTATCTTCCCTTTACGGTATTGATCTAGTAAATAGCCGGCCACGTTTCGGCATGACGCGGTGTTGTGAGAGTACTTTTTGTAGTACTCGCAGTACGGTCGATCGTTGTTTCTGTCTTCATCTCATGGCTGGTTGCGAACATACTTGTTCCATCCTTGTGACGTGTTACCGACGACAAATCTTGAAGAGGCTTTGTCGTGGTTGTCATCTTGATGATCAGGTTTTGATTTTTCTTTTTCTGTGGAGGCTTTCTTAGTTGAACTGGAATGTTTTCTTAATAGTATAGCGTGCTCCTCTTCCAACTCTATGAACGCTACTGCTCTGTGAAATGCGTCTTCTAAGGACATCGGCTCATTTAATTTTAAGTACTTTCTGAAGAATGATTTGTACCATAAGCCCTTCTGAAGTGCTCCTCGAGATGCATTATCGTCCACGTTGATTATGGATACTACCTCCTTGAATCGATCAATGAATTCCCGTAAGGGCTCATCTTGCTTTTGATCGAGATCCCATAGGTCGGCATCTGATGATTCAGGAGTTATGTATATAGAGTAGTGCTTTAGAAACATCTCTAAGAGCTGGTGGAAGCTGTCGATTGATCCCATTTTGAGCCTCGAGAACCAGATGAGGGCCGTTCCTCTGAGATTTTGCATGAAATGTTGACAATATCCGTCATCCCTCTCTTCGTTTGTGAACCGGTTCCAACCCATAGCTATCATGAACGTTGTCATGAAATGGCTGGGATCGGTATTTCCTTCATATGTCGATAATTTAACCTTTTTCGACACGCGGACTTCTTGGTTCATTATTCGAGATGTGGAAGGTGTCTGTTGAGACTGTTCTAGAACGCGATCGAGCTCTGGTGCCGAGCTATCCAACCTCTGGACCTTAGAGTTAAGCCCCTGGATTTGACTCAGTATGGTTGTGAGCTTATCGTTCGATATCGATGACGGGTTGGTCAGAGTGGATGTGATGCATGTCGGGTTGATTTCCGACCCCATGGTCGCTCGAGGTATTTTGAGAAAGAGGCGCATGTTAATTGGCGGTATTTTCTACGGGTTCTGCTCCGCTGTAGGTGCTCCTTGGCGTCCAAGCAATTTGTATTGGAGTGAGGCTTGTTTATTAGTGATTGCGGTGATTCGCTCGTTCACCGCCTTGTCCGTACTTTCCACTCAATCTAGGAGCATATGAAGCATCTCCGTCGTGTTCTAGCTTCCAATTCTAGTGTTCGGCGCTGCGGCGTTTATTGCACATGCTGATCTTTCTGGTGCCGCTACATTACTTGCGCGCTTAGCTGTAGTTGCGGTTGCTACTTGAGTTGATCTCGCCAAAGGTGTGGTTGAGGCGCTCAGGTTTCCTGCGGGTGCCGCGTTATTCTGCGATCCTGAAGTTGTTGACTTGTTGCGGGCTCCGTCACCTTCTGGGATGGATTGGACTATGTACGTTCTCCTCCTGTTGCACTATTGGCGCTGGGATTGCTCGCTCCTCTTGTCTCTTATGACGAGAGTGGTGTTTCTGTCATCATCAATCTTCCCTTTTGATTGATGGAATATTTCTAAATTCCCTACTGACAACACCAATTTTTTATTCAGAGAATCACAACAATCAATTCAATAAACTGATCTAAAATATAGGGACTTGGAAAAATAAGAATCAAGGGATCGATAGGCAATAACAAGAAGTAACCGAAAAATCTAGTCTTATTAAATGTAGAGACGAAATCGAGTTGAATCGCTAGCTCTAGGGTTTTTAGTACAATGTGCGGGCTTGTGAAGGTAATCTTTTCCCGCGTAGGGGAAAGAGATTTATACCAGAGGATCAAGGGTCTTTTCCCGCGCAGGGGAAGGAGATTTATACCAGAGAAACAAGGGTTTTTACAAAATCTGAACTAACATAGATTTTCGTTCCACTTAGAAGATCTGCGTTTATCTTCTTCCATTTTATAAATATGTTAATTTGCCATTAACATCTTTATCTTCTTTGATGCAGGTTGGCGGGGACATCTTCGCCGAGCTGCTTCGTCATTGGACCGACTTCTTCTAACTTGGGCTGGATTTTCGATGGGCCGTTTAACTATTGGAACGGGCCTAAGAGGGGTTCTTAACCCACCTTCAACATATATAATTAAATTTTAAGCTGAAAAAGAAACTAACAAACCATAAAAATGACAAGTGTTATGTGAGTATCTTAATTTTTTTTGTTTGGGTTCTCCTTTAAGAACCTCTTCTCACTTTCTTTCTTCCCTTTTCATTTCTTTTCATTTTAATATTGCTTAGATACTCATCAAGATACTACCTTTCAGGTTTCACTAAGCTTATGTCCTTTGCTTTTGACGATATTATCTTCATTTCCTTCATTTAACCGTTGTGGCTTGTTTACAAACCGGATGGGCTAGATCGTTGCTACTATTTAGGTTTCTCACATGTGGGGCCCTACTAAATCGGCTGCGTTTTGGAGCTATATATTCTTCTGCTCAATAATATCCCTTAAACTTGTTGTGGGTGTATAGGCAACACCGATTTTGAACCAAAGTTCATCAAAAGCATCATATGGCAGAGACTTGGTGAATATGTTAGCTAAATGATGACGAGTTGAGATGTTTTTAACGACAACCAAAACATGAGCCAAACGCTCATTCAGAATGATAATCAAGCTCAAAGTGCTTTTATCTCTTGTGATATGTATGATTAGCTGTCAAATGCACATATGAAACATTATCACAATAGAGCTCAGCTATTAACTTAAGTGGAATCCCAATTTAACGAAGTACTGAGCAAATTCAGCTTATTTCTGAAGGAGTTTCAGACAAAGATCGATATTATGCTTATGTTTAAGATAGAGAGACAGTTGGGTACTTCTTAGAATACAACGAGATAATGTTTAGACCAAGAAAGGTATAGAAGCATCTGATAGAGCGTCTTGTGTGAGGAGACCCTTCCCAATCACTATTGGTATAAGTACAAAAGAGTGAAGTCTGTGTCCTTGAAAAAGTTAACTCCCAAGCTGAATATCCCTTTAACATATCATAGAACTTTCTGAGAAGATTGAAATCTGGTATAGTTGGTGTGTGCAATTTTTGACATACATAGTTCACGGTAAACTAAATTTTTGGACTAGTCAAAGTGAGATACTGAAGCTTTCCCGCCAAACTTCGAAAGTATGTAGGATTTTAAAATAATTCATCTTGATCCAGTACTTTACTTAGTTGGAGAGGCAAAGGAGTGGCAATAGCAGAACTATCACTCATACCAGCAGAGGCTAAGAGGTCTTTAACATACCTCTCTTGAGAGAGAAACATACTTGATTGGTGAAACTTAGCCTGAATCCCAATAAAGTATTCCATTCTTCCAAGGTCCTTCATCGGGAAATGCTTATTGAGATTATTGAGAAGCTTCCCAAAACAACATAGATTTAAATGAAAAGGGATAACAAAAACCAAACTCAAGGATATAAGTACTAAAATTATCAAACAATGCCCGAGGCGACTGTTTCAGTCCATGGAGCGCTTTATATAAAACGCATATGTGATCTGGTTTTTATGCATTTGTAAACCATGTTGTTTGTCGCATTTATATTGTTTCATTGAGTTGACTGATATATTATGGATTTTCCGGGTTTTAAGTCATTATATAAATATGCATATGAGTATTTATGGGTTTTTAGTCCTTTTTGAGTCTTTACAGGTCATAGCACACGTTTGGAGCATATTTGGAGATTTGGAGCAGACAGGAGCTTTGGAGAGTTTATGTCGAGAATATCAAGTTAGAGCCGATCGTGGACGTTGGTGTCGGTCGATACCAAACTCATGACCAAAACATGCGAGAGATTTTAATGATCTTTGAAGATTTATATAGTGGCCCAGAAGTTTCATATATATATGTATACACACATTATGATCCAAATCATGTTTAGAGGATTGATTAGGTTTCAAAGCCATTGTTTAGACTAACTTTTGATTACTTTGAGTTAGAGAGATTTTTGTGAGTAAAGGACTGATCCGAGACCTTGTTCGTATGAGAGAAGATTTCAAACCACAGTTTTTATAAATATATTTATCTCATTGCTTTTTATTCAAATATGTGTTTTATTATGACTGATATGTCTGCATAGTACTTTGTTACATTCAGAGATTCTCATAAGGGATGTCATGCTTTGTTAGGTTTTCTGGTTGATTACGATTCCTATTCCGATTAGTGCTTCACCATAGGTTGTTCTTAATATTAATTTTGGACTGATCACCTAGAAGTTAGATCATAGGCGAATTGATTGACACGAAAGTGTGATTAATAATCTGACATAACTTAGGGTGAGAAATTAATCTATTCACAAAGAAATTTGGTATAGATAAATTGTGAATAAATCAAACTTGGAATTAACGCATGTTTAAAACTCTATAATCGCAAAAAAAAAAAAAATGGATCTCTAGGTTGTTAAAAATTGTTAATATTCGCAACGACATGTGTTTGTTATAATTTTGTTTTTCGAGTTCTAGAACTTGCGCTTAAATGAATTCTAATTAACCAATTACCTGCATTGTTTGATTTCCTGAGAAACTCCGTAAGTATGACGTTTTCCCCATCGAATTATACAAGCTTATTTCATTAGCATTGCTATTTCATGACATCATATATTGCTTAGCTTGATTCAAAATGATAAAGTTTTTGAGTGATATCAAGGTTCTTTGTTCGATACCCATCTATACTACGATTGCTTTGATGTGCACTTGCACTTTGTACTAGGGATAAACTTAGACTAATCAAGTTTTTGGCGCCGTTGCTCTGGACCTCTTTGATTACCAATAGATCTAAGTCAAAAATTTCGACTTATATTTTTATTTCTTGTTTACTTACATTGTTATGTCTTTCGGTCTATTGTGTTCATGTGTATGCCTAATCACATTACCAGAAGTAACAAGGACAACCAGCTTTTGAACATCTTGAATCAGAAGCTAGCAAATTTAGAGAAAACGAATAGAAAGTCAAAGAGGCCAGTAGAAATGGTTAATCATGTGAGGTAGGGCGATGCTGAGACTATTCAAGACCAAGAGGGTCATGTGAGCAATGACCGAGGTCACAGATTGGATGGTGAAAGAAACATCATTGTTGTACCATAAGCCACTGCAAGCGCATGGCTTGGTTAGCAGGGTGGCAATTTGCAGCTTGTTGCAGGAAGAGGAAGGACACTTGGTTATTACAACATGCCTAATAAGTTATATTCGAACAAGTATGCAATCAGACTTCCTACCTTCCAGAGAAATGATTTTGAGATGAAACATGCATACTACACTATTTTGGGCCAACATCAGTATCACAGTCTTTCTTACGAGTATCCCATGAATTACATTGAGAGGTTCGAGGACTTAGTGACCAACATGAAGTATATCACAGTAAATTATGACTATCTCTTCTGCAAGCTCTTCCTACACTCTCTTGCTGGGGAAGCAGCTAACTGGTTGAAGCAGCTTACTGGTTAAATTATCTGCTACCAGGATCTCCTACTACTTGGGATGAGACCAAGAACGCCTTCCGGTGAAACTTCTATGATGATGCAAGATCAGAGGACCTGAGGAACAAGATTTCTTAATTATCTCAGAGACCTACTGAATCCTTTAGGGCTGCTTGGGTGCGAGAGTATATCAGCGAGATTGTCCACATTATGTTTTCTTTGAAATTCAGATGATGGGCATTTTCTTCAGAGATGTGGATTAGAGGTATCAAATGGCTCTCGATGCGACTAGAAATTTAACATGAGGTACCCAAAGGATGCATATGTGCTTATTGAAAACTTGGCTTCTAGAAATAGAACCAAGAATGCTGATTTTGAAAGGCATAAGCAAGCTGGAAACATGGACGACAGTCAGATTGTTGAGTTGAAGTCTAAGCTAGATTATGTACATAACATTCTTGTTGGCAAGAAATTGGTTTATATTTCTACTGAGTTTTAGACTTTTTAAGTCAGCTGATGAGTGTTAGGAAAAAGATGTCAACTACATTAGTGGACCTGGTTTTGAGGGTCAAAGTTTGGGAATCAGTAAGGGAACATGAACTTTAGTGGTAATGGCCTGAAGAGTTCATTTACATTTAATCAAAACTCTTCTGGCTACACTCCAAAGCCTCAGTATCGGAAGCCATTCTAGGAGATCAGTTCATTTTCAAGAATTATGGCTCTTTTTATTACGAGACACCTCTTGCACCAAATCAAGAGAGTAGATAGGATTCTATGATAGAAAAAAATTCTTGAAGGTCAGGAAAACATCATTGTTGACCTCAATGGAAATATTAATGTACTCTACCAGGACTTGAGTAGAAAATTTGAGGCGTTGAACACTCATGTGAAGCAATTGGATACTCATGTTGCTCAGGCTGTTGGGTCTGTGAAAAGGCAAAAATGGTTCTTTCTTGGCAGGACTAACAATAATCTAAAGCATCAGTGCAATGCTATCATGCTGAAAAGTGGAAAAGAGTTGATTCTATTGCTGAAAATGGGTTGAGTGCTGATGAATTCGTGGAAACTGAAGACACAGAGATTGCAGGAGCAAAGCTAATGTCGATCCACAGCCAAGAGGGGTATTGGTCGAAACCAGAATATATTCGTGATTCTTTTTGAATTTTCGTGATGAATGGATATCGACCAAGATCGATACAGAAAAGAAATTGGTGTCATACAAGGGCAGTGTTGATCGATATCACCCTGGTATTGGTCAACACAAGCCACCTCAACTGGTAATTTTAAGTTTTCTGACGCACCAAAATCAACCACAGTGGACATAACTGAGGTAAACACAAGTGGGAAATCAAAAGTGGTATCAACCAAGAGTGACAGTGATGATCGACACCAATCCAACATCAATCTACATCCACCATGAGCATAAGCATCATGTTCTGAAAAAGATAAAATTGTAGAGGAGAGGTTCTACAAACCGAAGATACCTTACCTAAGGAATCCTAAGAGGTCAAGGCAGGAGCTTTATGGTACTAAGTGCAAAGCAATGATGGAGAGTTTCACCATTGAGATTCCTCTGATCGATGCTATCAAGACTACTCCGGTGGTCAAATAGTGTTGGAATTGTGTCCAGTAATCTCGGTACTGTCTCTAGAAAGTAAGAGTATGTCAATGATCAGACATAAGTCATATAATGCTGGGGGTCATGATGGCTTGCTAGAGTCCGCTCATGATCTATAAATCTCGGATTTATTACCTTTGTTATATGATCCCATATGGGTCACACGCCTAAGCTAACGGGAAAATACGAAGGAACGGTTTAGCAGAAATACGGTAAAAGTGCTAGGCATTTACTGTATTTAAAGAGACTAAAGGGCCTGATTAAATCCATGGGATTTAATCAGAACTGAGAATTGGGCCCAAAAGCCCATGAGAACTAGGAGAGATTTTAATGAATAAAATCAGACCTAGGTCTCTAATTCTCCTCAGCTTTTGCGCCACCTTTCAGCTCTCCCTGCGCCTCTCTCCTTGCTGGTCTAGCAGCCAAATTCCCGGTGTGCGTGTGTGAGCCTTTGGAGGATTCATCCCTTGGTGTATCTCCCTGATCTCTGACCTGTTCATCAATTCCGCTGCAACAAACAGGTAAAAGGTGAGATCATATTGTTTCTAAATAAGAACACCTAGATCTGATGCATGTTTAGGTTGATATCAATATGAGAATTGAATCAGGATCAACCGAACATTCCTACAGTGGTATCAGAGCCATTGGTTCTTAGGATTTCTTGTTTTAGATTCATGTTTAGGTTGTTTAATCTGTTTAGAAGTGTTTTGAATCCATTACTGATAAGAAAAACACTTAAGAAACTGAATTGAATCCTGAACAAACAATTAAAATCACATTAGACCAAGCTATATGACTTGGTACAATGGTGATCGGCCGGTATGCAAACCGATCGGCTTGGCCGATCCAATGGTTGGATGCATCGCGCGTGATGGGCTGGTCGAGAGCATCGATCGCATCTCGTTCGCAATGCATCACGTCCCGGCTGCAAGGATGGATCGAGCTCGTCGTTCGGATGATGCTGCGATCGTCCCGATCGTTGGACGCTCACGTCCCGCTATCGTCCCGGCCGTAAGGATGGATCGTCCCGCTGTCGTCCTAGATGAAGCTGCGATCGTCCCGGTCAATTGGATGCGTGCGTCTGACCGTTCCGACCGTCAAGTCCGAAAGCCATCCCGATCATGGATCGTGCGTTTGGCTAGGGTTGGCGGCTAGGGTTTGATTGCGTGAAGATCACGACTAGGTCGTGATCGGTTCACGTGATCAAATCGGTTCGGTTCGGTTTAAAATTTTAATTAAAATCAATCGTTCTGGTTTAATAAACAGATTTTAATAATTTTATTAAATCTGGTTAAACCGGGATAAGAAATCCAATGTCGAAAGAAATATTGGATTTAGTGCCTAAACCGGGAATTTCTAATTTGATTTGGTTGGACCAAATAAATTGAGAGATTCCGGTTTAGTAAATAACCGGTTGACAATTGTGGTCATCGTAGTAATTAAAACTTGGTTAGACCAGTTTTTAATGAACCAGACCGGTTATGTCAATTAATTGGACGATTGGGTCATGTCTTGGACATGGACCAATTCTTGGGCCTCGGGCCAAGAAGTTAAAACAATTGGGCCAGTTAATTGAGTCTTTCTTCAGATTAATTTAAAATCTATTTTATAAAATTATAAAGTCGTTTTAAATTAAAGTTTCCGAAATTTTGAAATTAGAAAGTTTCTTAAAATAGAATTTTCTGAATTTGCGGGTTTTGGATTTTAAAGAAATTTCTAAAGTTAGAAAGTTTCCGGTTTTAGAAAGTTTCCAATTTTAGAAAGTTTCCAAAAATAGTAGGTTTCCATAAATAGAAAGTTTCCCGAAATAGTAATCTTCTATTTTGGGAATGTTTTTAATAAACCTACGAACCTCAAATAATATCAAGCGTTGGATGTCTTGTCCAGGCTATGTCAGCTGTCAAAGCCCATTCAATTGCATTCATGGCCTTACAGTGTGAGGATGTCTGCTTTTGCGTGGGTAAGACGGTTTGTGATTCATAAATGTCATTGGGAGTCCCAGACATTAATGATTACATGACTGTATAGTCCGGTTTTCTTGACTAGGCCATCGGGAGTCCCGGGCCTTGAGACATCAGAGTGGATTGGGCCTCGGGCCCAGATTCACAACCAAGAGTTATATCACGGATATAATTAGCCGATATAGGGCTTACCGATATAAGCTAAGATTGGGTGACGGCCAGTGGCCCACTTTAATCTTAGTTATATGTGGATCTTGGAATCATTATATTCTATTGAGGGTAACTGATGTTATTGAATATAATGCGTGATTAAAAATATTAAATTTTAATATGGGATTAATCATATTGAACATATTAACTAAAATCCTTTTATCTTAATTTTCAGTTATGACTAGCACAAACGATCAAAACACTTTCTCGATCCGGTCTGTCCTTGAGATGGACAAGCTGAACGGATCAAATTTCTTGACTTGGTCGCGGAACCTGAGGCTAGTTCTCAGACAGGAGAGAAAGGACTATGTCCTTGAGAGAGCTCTCCCCGTGAGGATCGGGTCCAATGCTTCTCATGCAGTATATGATGCTTGGAATAAGCATTATAATGATGCGGTAGATGTGCGTGGTCTGATATTGGCTACCATGGACTCAGACTTGCAGAAGCAATATGAGAACATGGAGTCGCCAATAGAGATGATCAGCAGCCTGAAATTGAAATTTCAGGAGCAGATAAGAGTGGAGAGATACCAGATGGTTAAGTCTCTCACTAGCTGCAAGCTACCAAATGATCATCCAGTGAGTCCTCATGTCAGTAAAATGATGGGTTACATTGATAACCTGAGGAAACTGGATTATCCAGTTAGCCAAGAATTGGCAACTGAGATCATTCTACAGTCACTGCCGTCAAGCTATGATAAGTTCAGAAGGAACTATATCAAGAAAGGCTTAACGAAGACGCTGACTGAACTGCATGATATGCTCAAGACAGTTGAGCCAAACGTGAAGAGTACCCTGAATAATCTCATGAATGAGAAGGGTAGGTTTAATAAACCTAATGCTGACAAGGGTGAAGGCAAAGTTGTCCAGATTTTGAATCATGGCAAGCGTGTGTCTTCTGAGCCCGAGTCAGATACCTCTTACGTTGGTAAGTGCTGCTACTGTAAGGAGACAGGGCATTGGAAGAGAGATTGCATTAAATTCATGGAAGATGATGAGGAGTTGAAGTTGATGTATGCGACTACTTCCTCAGGTATTCATGTTATTACTTCAAGTTCTACCTTAATGGTATTGGATACTGATTGTGGCACTGATATTTGTGATAATATGCAGAGCTTAAGCAACAGTAGAACGTTGAAGGAAGGGCAAGTGAAACTACATGTCTGGAAGGAGCTTGGGATGCTGCCTCAGTCGTAGGGTTTTTCACTTATAGATCCCTTTGAGGCTTGTTTTTGTATTAAGTAATTGCTACAATGTACCTGCTTTAAGCAGAGTTGTCTTTCATTTTCTTGTAAGAATTTGAATGTTTTTCATTTTGATAAAAGACAAGTTTTGTTCTTTTGATCTTAATGAAATATTAATTGTAGCACCCTATTCATGGAATGGGTTTTATATCTTAAACCAAAGAGTGCCTAAATGTAACATAAATACCGAATTGGTTTAAATCTGATGAATTAAACCTGATTTTTCTTGGCATAAAGTCTTGGTCACATAGAGTAAGTCGGATTCAGAAATCCCATAGTCATGGACGTTTGGGCTCATTTGATAAAATATCTTATGAGACTTGAATTCTGTTTACTAGACCAAAAGGTAAAGGGCCTATCTTAGCCGAGCTAGAGAAAAGCCCAAAGGCTTATTGGACCTGGAACATACTCATGTATGTGGCCCAATGAGCAGTAATGCCAGAGAAAATCTCCGGTACTTCATTGTCTCTACTGATTACTTCAGTGAGTGTGACTGTGTTTCATTTGATGAGACACAAGTCGGAATTCTTTGACATGGTCGAAAGAGTTCCAGAATGAAGTATAGGATCTGAATGACAAAAGTATTAAGACTCTGGATTAAAATCATGAGTGAGAATACTTAAGTCATTGATTATGTGATCATCTGAATGAGTGTGAAATCGTTTCACAGCTCATTTCTCCTGAAAACCTGAAGGTGTTTCTGTGAGAAAGAATCAGATCTTATTAGAAATGATTAAAGATGAGTCACACGAATCTTCCATGATATTATTTAAGAATAACGCTCTAAAATATCTAAGTTTACGCTGAAATAGTTCCACAAATATCAGTTGAAAGACACCACGTTAATGTGGATTGGAATCGATCCAAATTTGTCTTTACTGAGTATTTGTAGTTGTGCTACTTCGCTGGTTGTCCTAGAGAAACTAAGGCTTGTTACTTTTACGTCCAATCTGTTCTCTAAGAAGGGAAATTACTTTCCAAGAAGAACAGTGGGAGTAAAAAGTATTTTTACGACCATTCTGTTTTCTAAGAAGGGAAGTTACTTTCCAAGAAGAACAGTGGGAGTAAAAGTACAACTCGAAGAAATTCGAGAAATACAGGAGGCTGCTTTACCTATTGAGGGAGAGCAGCGGAAGGATTTACAGATTTCTGTAGAATCTACACCTGTGGAGCCTGAAGTTCGCAGATATGAATGAATCAGTTACTAATCCGAGAGTGATTTCTCGTCATTAGTTGAACCTGATAATCATTGAAAGTTCGCATGATCTGATGATCATTGAAAGCGACGAATCTGCAAAATTCAAAGAAGCGAAAGTAAGCCCGGACTCCGAAAAAAATTACATTTTAATGTAAGTTAGCTTCATCGATCCATTCATGGATGGAAGCAAACATATCGGAGTTGGAATCTTCGTTATGTTGAAGTAGTCAAGGTTTTGACTTGAACAGGAACGAAGTGGAACTGTGTGTTCACTAATAGATAAGTGGGAGCGATATTGCATTTCTCATAGTGTATGTCGATGACATACTGATTCTCGGATATAACGTCCCAATGCTGCAGTCGGTAAAGGACTGGCTTGGGAGTTGGTTTTGTGAAAGACATGGGTATAGCCACGAAAGTCTTGGATTTTGGATTTAAAGATAGAGATCCAAAAGAGCTGGTAGGACAATGTCAGGATTCTTAAATTCACAAAGTCCTACACGTTTTTCAGCAATCCAAGAAGGGTTTTATGCCAATGTCACATGGCATTACGTTAAGCAAGATACAGTATCCTACAATAACTGCTGAGCTTAAATGCATGGATAGGATTCCATATGCTTCGGTAATTGGATCTATCATGAATGCCATGAAACGTACTTGTTTGATGTTGCTTTAATTTTAAGCAAGACAAGTAAAGACCAGTCAAATCCAGCAAAGAATCAAGTTTCCTAAAGTATGTCCTAAAGTATTTGAGGAATACTAAGGATAAGTTCTTGATTTACGGAGAAAGTGATGTGCTACAAGTCAGCAGAGTCTGAAAAGCAAGTTTCCAACAGACAAAGATGATTTCCGGTCACAGTCCGGTTATATCTTGTGTCTGTCTGGCGGTGCAAGGCACTGTTGCTGACTCCATGACTTAAACTGAACATTTCGCAGTTTGAAAGCGGCGAAAGAGGTTGTTTGGAAAGAAGAGTTCGTCAATGAACTTGATGTGATTCCCAGCATAGATGAGACTAGCTGCACATCAGAGGTCCAAACACCTTAAGATAAATGACAGAGATGTTAAGTAGATCAGCAAGTTTCAACAAATGAGAACGTTGCTAATCTATTAACGAAGCCACTCCTTAGGCCTAAGCACGAGTCGCGGACTGTTGCTGTAGGATAAGTGAAATTAAGATGTAGTCTTAATTTCAGTGGGAGTTATTAAAGGGCTTTATTTAGTTATTGGATATGTTCTTGAAACAACATTTAAGATGTTTAATGAAATTATTATTTCAAGATTATTTTAACTGTGATGAAATAATCGTTCCAAAATGATATGAACCATTTTATAGGTCATCGAAGTAAATGACTTGATCTTGAGTCATCAAAGTCATTTAGCTTGATCATGAGACCCTATATTTGATAAATGTTTCATATCATCCTGTCCCTAGTCGAAGGTTGTTGAAGTTGGAACACCAACAACCGTGTGAGATTGGATTGGTACGTGACTTATGACAAAGTCTCAATGTGTCATAGATGCGCGGCATCAAAGTCAGTATATAGGTGTATGTTGGGAACATACGACCGGACAAGACCCGCTTATAAGAACTCTTCAGGATATTTATATCTGTGTCATAAGAGATTCTTACTACGACTATAGAGTATAGTCCTTAGACCTGAGTTCACATGCATGTGACTGCACATGGACTGATGTACTTTGATCATTGTCTAACGCTATCGTTCTGTGATAGCTATAAGGACCTTGTTTGGGTACATCATGAAATGAGTAGTTTACAGTGATGGAACAAGATGGGATTTGTCCCTCCAATATAAATGGAGTGAATATCTCTAGGCCAATCGGAGATTTGAATACTGGAAAATGCATGGCCATGCTCAAACGGACTGTCCCGAGTCGTTTGGATTGTCAGTATCAAATCAGAGTCCGATGAACAAGATTAGGCTTTATAAGGATGACACTAATCTTGCCTTATGACTAATCGAGATATTGTGACAAAAGGATTATGAATAAAGAGATTCCAGTACAAGTGGGAGATTGTTGGAATTGTGTCCAGTAATCTCGGTACTGTCTCTAGAAAGTAAGAGTATGTCAATGATCAGACATAAGTCATATGATGCTGGGGGTCATGATGGCTTGCTAGAGTCCGCTCATGATCTATAAATCTCGGATTTATTACCTTTGTTATATGATCCCATATGGGTCACACGCCTAAGCTAACGGGAAAATACGAAGGAACGGTTTAGCAGAAATACGGTAAAAGTGCTAGGCATTTACTGTATTTAAAGAGACTAAAGGGCCTGATTAAATCCATGGGATTTAATCAGAACTGAGAATTGGGCCCAAAAGCCCATGAGAACTAGGAGAGATTTTAATGAATAAAATCAGACCTAGGTCTCTAATTCTCCTCAGCTTTTGCGCCACCTTTCAGCTCTCCCTGCGCCTCTCTCCTTGCTGGTCTAGCAGCCAAATTCCCGGTGTGCGTGTGTGAGCCTTTGGAGGATTCATCCCTTGGTGTATCTCCCTGATCTCTGACCTGTTCATCAATTCCGCTGCAACAAACAGGTAAAAGGTGAGATCATATTGTTTCTAAATAAGAACACCTAGATCTGATGCATGTTTAGGTTGATATCAATATGAGAATTGAATCAGGATCAACCGAACATTCCTACAAATAGTACTTAAAGAAGATGCTTACGAAGGATATTAATGAAGAGGAAGATGTGATGATGATCTTTGAGATTTGCAAGATTGTGATTCAAAAACATGATTGCAGATAAACTCAATCTCCCAAGATGCTTTGTATTGGACTGTTCTATATTCTCAGATAGGTTTAAGCTCCTTGCAAGGATAAGGTACGCACTTCTTGGTCAGAATTATATTTATCATGTGATTGTTAATGCTTCCCTGAAAAACGCGTAGCTCACTTTACTATTAAGCAAGCTGCGCAAGTATTGCAAAGCACTTGGCTATTGTCTTGAATACATTTCAGGTATTTCTCCAGACTTGTGCATGATTTACCTTGAGGACGAGAGCATGTCGTCAATTGGGCATCAAAGGAGGCTGAATCCGAATATGAAGGATGTTGTCAAGAAGGAGATCATGAAACTTCTGGAAGCAAGGATCATCTATCCCAACTCAGATTGTAACTAGATCAGTCTGGTGCATGTGGTTCCTAAGCAAAGATAAGTCACAATGGTCAAGAACGAGAGGAATGAACTGATTCACACAAGGACTGTGACTGGGCACATGATGTGCATTGACTACAAAAAGTTGCTGCAACCGTGAAACAATGAAACACCACTTCATGTTTTCATCACTGATCATATGCTGGAGAGGTTAGAAAAGACCCATATAATTTCTATCTCGGTGGATACTTAGCTCTCTTTCAGATTCCTATTCATTTAGAAGATCATGAGAAGACCATCTTTACTTGTCCCTATGGTACATTTTCATATCGCATAATGCCATTTGAACTATGTAATACTTCTTCTAAATTCCAGAGATGCATGATGTCCATCTTCAAGGACATGATTGAGAATTACATGGAGGTATTTATATATGACTTTTCTATCTATGTACCATCCTACAAAGACTGTCTGAATAACTTGTGAAAAGTGCTTTCTAGACGTGAAGAGAAACATTTGCTTCTGAATTGAGAGAAGTGTCATTTCATTGTCTAAGAAAGAATTGTTCTTGGGTAAAAAGTTTCAGAGGTTGGGATTGAGGTTAATCGAACTAAGATCGAGGTGATGACATGATTGCAGCCACCAGATTCACTCAAGGCAGTGATGAGTTTTTTTTTAACATGATTGGTTCTACAGAAGTTTCATCAAAGATTTCAACAAGATAACTAGACCATTGACTGCACTGCTATACAAGGATATGAAGCTTCAGTTCACTTCTGAGTGACATTCTGCATTTTAACCAATCAAGCAAGTTCTAGTGAGTGCTTCTACAGTGCAGCCACCAGACTGGGATTTTTCTTTCGATGTGATGTCAGTGACTTTGCGGTGGGAGCTATTTTGGGGCAGATAAAGGACAAGAAGCTTCATACTATTTACTATGCTAGGAAGATACTTAATGATGCACAGAGGAACTATGCAACTACTGAGAATGATTTATTGGATGTGGTGTTTGCTTGTGAGAAGTTCTGCCTCTGCTTGGTTGGATTCAAGGTGATTGTGCATACATATAATTTTGCTTTTAAGTACTTGATGCATAAAAAAGGATGTTAATCCAAGGTTGTTGAGATGTATATTTTTTCTTCAGAAGTTTGACATTGAGGTCAAGGACAAGAAAGAAGTAGAAAATGGAGTTATTGTTCATCTCTCAAGGATCATAGTTGAAGAGGATGTCCCCATTGATGATTTTATGCCTGAAGAGAACATTTATTTGATTAAGACAGGTTTGCAAATAGATATAGAGCAAAACCTACATATTGGTCGAGTTGCAGGTCGGTATCGATCGAAACCACATTGGTGTTCGTCGACACCCGACTGAAACCCACATACCAGTATCAACCTCGATCGATACCATTTGTTGGACTCTCCCCAGCATCGATCAACATCAGTAATGACATCGGTCGACACCAGTCACAGACAACCACAAATTTTGCAGAAATTTGAACCATTGCTTTTGGTGAAGCTGTCGCAACCGGAATTACCTTGCCTCAGAGAATGAGGCAGAGGACTTCAAAGGCTTTTCGAAGAAGAAGTTTATGAGATAAATCAGAAGATTCTACTTGGATGAACCTTATTTGTAGAAGCATTGCTCTGATGGTATCTACATGAGAAGTATAATAAAGTCTTAGTTTGTTGATGTGTTGTTTCACTTCCATGGATCTAAGTATGTTGGATATTTGCTACTTTCAAGACAATGTTCAAAGTTCTTCAGCCAGGCTTGTGGTGGCCTAAAATGTTTAAGGATGCTCAATTGTTTATATCTCAGTGTGATGTCTGTCAGGAGAGGGAAGATGATTAAGCGGCTTGAGATGCCCCTAAACTTCATCCTTGAGTTTGAGGTCTTTGATTGCTGGAGTATCGATTTCATAGTTATTTTTTCCTTATTTTATGGGAACAAGTATATCGTGGTTGTTGTGGACTATGTGTCTAAGTGGGTTGAATCGCTTGCTAGTCCAACCAACGATGCTTTGGTAGTTCTTAAACTGTTAAAAACCATCATCTTCCCTCGATTTGGAGTGCCTAGGATTGAGATAAGTGATGGTGGCGCTAACTTTATCAACAAGGTCTTTGAAAAATTGTTGAAGAAGCATGGTGTGATTCATCGTGTAGCTACTCCTTATCATCCTAAAACAAGTGGACAAGTAGGGGTCTCCAATAGGTAGAGTAAGGAGATCCTGGAAAAGACAGTGGGCAAGATAAGGAATTATTGTACAACAAAGTTTGATGATGCGCTTTGGCCTACGGGACTACGTTCAAAACGCCATTGGGGAATACACCGTTTTATCTTTTCTATGGGAAAGCATGTCACCTTCCAGTTGAGCTTAAGCACAAGGCAGCATTGTCAGTAAAGGTGATGTAAGCTTCGCGGGAAGCCCACAATGAATCGATCTGGCCGAGACTCCAAGGCTGGACTGAAGTCGCTCTCTGCTGATGCTAGAAGATGAATTCGATGGCGGATTGAAGATCGCCACTCAAAGGTGTGAAAGCCTTTGTGATAAGATCACAAATCTAGACCTTAGTGAATTCACACAAAGGACATAGATCCAAACAAAACAAAGCCTAAGCTTTAGAGAGAGCTCTTTTATTTTCCAAATTTTTTATATATTTACAATAGAACAATTGAGCTTTTTATAGCTCTTACAAGATGATCTTTACAATAAAATACATTAAAAGAAATAATTTACATTTATACAAAAAGAAGAAAATTAGGTAAATCAAATATTAGTCTTCTTGCCACCAATTTAGCCATTGTCATTGAATGAGAATCCTTGACTTTTTTTATTAAGTTATGAGGTTGAGATTCTAATAATAAACTCATGCATTGAAGACCTTGATATTGCATCATTCTCTCACTCTTCAAATGGTTTTGTCCTTAAAACCGTTTCACCTTGAGAAATTTTTTTTTTGTTTTTTTTAATGAAAAGAAGAAAAATGAATTATTTTTTCAAGAAACAAAACGAAAATAGTTTTTTTTTTTGAAAAGTTTTTATGGATGAAATTTTATTTAGGAAAAAGGAATATAATTTTTTTTTAAGTTTTTTTTGTTAAACTAAAATATCAAAAATAAAAGGAAATATTTTTGGGCAAATTGCTAAAAATGCCCCTTAAATTGGTTTTAAATAAAAGTGTACCCCTCAATTTGAATCAAATGTAAAACATGTTTTCCTTCCTAGGTAAATTACTGCGAATCCCTTATGACCAAACAAAAAAAACAAAAACCGCAATTACCATTATAACCTTCGCATGTGTCAGACTTCTATAGAAGTCTGATACAGAATAAATTTGTAAATTTAAATTTTAAAATTATTAAAAAATATTTTGTCAAAAAATTTATATACAAAAATTAAATATATACAATTTAATAATATATAAATTAAAATTTGATAAATTGAGTCAAACTAAATAATATGTAAGGTAAAGTAAGTTCTAAACCTCAAAACATGTTTTGTAATGGAACATTTACATACAAGTTACATATAACTTTAAGGTTAGATTCATGGTTTACCAAATTAACATTTAAAATTTAAGATTTGCACATATGTGTTATAATGTTCATATATTTAACAAATTTTATGTTTCCTAGTTGTTTTGTTTAAATATTTTTACTTATAAGTAATAAATATTAGATTTAGGGTTTACCAGACTTCATGGCGAAGTCTGAATTTTGTGGTTTCTCTGACTTCTCCGAGAAGTCTGAGACGAATTTAAGTTAAAAATTTAAATTTAAAAAGTTATAAAAAATAATTTGATATAATTTTTGATACATAAATTGAGCATAAGCAATTTTTATGTATATAAATTAAAATTATATAAACTTTGATCAAATTTAAGCATTGAAGATATATTTTGTTCAAAACACCATGTAGTTTGGTCTATGTTTCACATATGAAGTTGAATATCATGTTTTTATTTGTAGGGTTAGATTGAAAGTTTGTGAATTTTCATTCATATTGTTACATTTACATATAGTGGTTAGTTTATGACTATGTTTAACGAGTTTGATGTTTATTATAAGTTTCTATATAAAATGATGGTGTTTAAATACTAATTATTAGATTTAGGGTTTCTCAGACTTCTAGATAAATCTGGTTCAAGTATTTAGACTTCCATGAAGTCTTTTTTCAGACTGCATATGAAGTCTGAAATTTGAAAGTTTTTAAAAAATTTAACGCGAAAACTTTTTAAAAAGGCGGGAAATTTTCCCGCTCACAGAAGTTTCTTCTCAGACTGCATATGAAGTCTGATACAAAATATTTTACAATTTTTAATTATTAAAAATCTGGCGGGAAAATTTCCCTCCAATTTCTCTCCACTTATCTAAACATAATCTTGTACACATATAACACCAAAAAAAAAAAAAAATCTTCAGATTCTTCCCTCTCTTACAACCTCTCTTTCTCTCTCTCTTTTGTAAAACCTCTCTCAAATTTCTCATCCAAAAAGGTTCTCAAGCTTATTGTCTCATATGAGTTCTTATGTATGTGATTCATAGTTGATTCTCTTTCAGCTGCGAAATAGGCAAGTGAATCTGTTCTTTTTAGTGTTTTCAAAAGTTTTTTAACTGAAATAATTGAGACTACTTTTGATTATACAATTTGATTTGCTCAAACAATCCTTTATTATCCATTTTTTGAGACTTATTCGCTAACTAATGCAAGAGCTAAGTGTTTTTACTTTTTCAGGTGCTTGGTTTAAGATTGAGCCAGCTGACTCTCCAAAGAGGCTGGAGTTGGGACTTCTTATGATGCTAATGGCACATAAATTTTGAGTGTAGTACGAGGAACATGAAGTCTGAGAGTCTAATACCAGACTACAACCGAAGTCTGAGAGACTTCCAGGTAAGTCTCGTTCAAGTATTTAGACTGCGTATGAAGTCTGAAATTTGCAAGTCTTTAAAAAGGCGGGAAATTTTCCCGCTCACAGAAGTTCCTTCTCAGACTGCATATGAAGTCTGATACCAGATATTTTACAACTTTTAATTATTAAAAATCTAGTGGGAAAATTCTCTCCAATTTCTCTCCATTTATCTAAACATAATCTTGTACACATATAACACCAAAAAAAAAATCTTCAGATTCTTCCCTCTCTTACAACCTCTCTTTCTCTCTCTTTTGTAAAACCTCTTTAAAATGTCTCAACCAAAAAGGTTCTAAAAGGTATTCTATTGGAGACTTGTTTGCTAACTAATGCAAGAGCTCTGTGTTCAAGCTTTTTCAGGTGCTTGGTTTAAGGTTGAGCCAACTGACTCTCCAAACAGGCTGGATTTGAGACTTCTTATGCTGCTAATGGCTCATAAAATTTCACTGTAGTACGAGGAACACGAAGTCTGAGAGTCTAATATCAGACTACCAGGTAAGTCTGGTTCAAGTATTTAGAATTATCGAAGTCTTATTTCAGACTGCGTATGAAGTCTGATACCATGCAACAACCAAACAAAAAAATATCTCTTTTTGTGAACAAAACCCTTACATGGGTTAATTTGGTTTCTTATATCTTTCTCTTAATTAACAGAACTTTTGATTGATAAATCTTTATGCAAACTAATACATATGTTGATTTAGTGTAGATGTTGAAGGTGCTTTGGACAAAACAAGAAAACATAAGAAGAACAATCTTGAATGTCTATGGTGAGACTGACATTGTACACATGGTGTGTATGGCGATACAAGGAACACAAAGCAATCAAAATTCTAGTATACTATGCTTGTATTGTATTAGATTATTGGATGATCAAACCAAAGAAAAGAAGTTCTCCTTGTATACTATGCTTGTAGAAAAATATAAAGTTGTATAAATTTACTTTTGTCTACTCAAATCAACAAGGAATTTTGCTTATTGAAAGTATACAATATTAGAAAATGGGTCACTTTAACTTTGGAAGAAAACATTACTCTTTAGATTACATACACCAACATATGACAAACTAAAATAACCTTAAGTGGTGCTGAATTTGTCGTCAGACATCAATTGTTGTCTGATTCTTATGAGCTAAAAGTTTATAAAATTAACAAGTTCAAATGTCAAGTTCGTTCTCTCATCATCACATTAGCGATCTTATTGAAAAAAATCAGCTTGTAAACGCTCGGCATGTGGTTGTGTAGCTCATCCTAATCCCAATTTGCTTCTTCACTGATACTTTGATATGTTTTGGTGTAATCATTTCAATTATATAAAGGCATTCAATAAACAACCAACATATATAATGTGGAGTATGACGTTTACGCATAGACATCCGTTCCACCAGCTCGGTTTTCTTGTATTATTTGTATAAACAAATTTGTATAAACCACATTAGAGGTCTTTTGGGAAAAGCCAGACTTCTTTCGAAGTCTTATGCTATTAGCTATATTGCCAATATTATTCAAAAAATGATTTAAAAATAATTACCATATATAAGAATGTAAAACTCATGCAGAAGGAACATATAAAACTAACACATATTTATAAAAATTAAAATCAACAAAATTAATCACAAATATAGAATAAAATGCATTTTTAAAGTTTTTAACATTTCAGACGGCTATAGCTGTCTGATAAAAGTGAAACCAGACCTCTATGGCAGTCTGGAAAAAGGGGTATTTTTGCAATTGAAATCGAAATGTCAGACAGCGGATGCAGTCTGAAATCCATCAGACAGCATACGCTGTCTGCTTTGGAAATTTTGTCAGACAGCTTATGAAGTCTGAGAAAAAAGGGTAGTTTTGCAATTGAATTTGAATTGCCAGACTTCTCCGAGAAGTCTGATAATTCCTAGAAGTCTGAGAGGGTAGTTTTGCAATTGATTTTGAAATGTCAGACTTCTCTAACAAGTCTGATAATTTTCAGACTTCTTATGCTGTCTGACAAGAATTTCAGACGGCGAGGGAAGTCTGATAAAAAACATCGCATTTTCGGTTTTTATCCAGCGTTGACCAAAATTCGATTTTTCAGATGTCTATAGCCGTCTGACAAGAGTTTGAAATTTCAGATGTCTATAGCCGTCTGATGTTATTTTTCCCTATTTTCAGACAGATTTAGAAGTCTGACGATTTTTTCGCTTATTCTGGTCAACATCTGAAAAATTTGGGTCAATTGCAGTTTCTACCCCTCCTTTTTGTCAGACATCGGATCCCGTCTGACAAAAAGTCAAAAATCGGTCAATTTTTTGCCAGACTACATAAGAAGTTTGACTAAAAAATCAAATTTGAATCAATTGCAAAACTACCCTCTTCTTATTTTGACTTCTTGGTGACGTCAGATATTTTTTTTTTTTTTTTTCAAAGGAATTTCTCAGACTTCTATGGAAGTCTGTCAATTGACAGTCAATTGCAAAACTACCCTCTCGTTGACCATAATTTTTCATCAGACTTCGTGGGAAGTCTGAAATCGCGAAACAGATCTGAAAATCGGGGGATCTTGTGAAAAATCACATAAATCTGATTTTGAGCTCATTTTTACCTTCCCCAAACACTCAAGACTTTTAGTTACACCAATACCCAACAAACCCAACCATTTTTATGCAAGAATGACCAAAATCGCAATAGATCCAAATTTTAAAATTTTGTAGAACGTGAATTAAAGAGTTTTTTGGATGAAATTGGAGAGAAAATAGGAGAATAGAAGGTTGTGAACTCTAATATGGAGTTTTGATGGGTCGAAATTGGTTGTGTGAGGCATTAGGAGCTCAAAATTGGTTGTTAATGGTGTTTGGGTGAACTGAAGAAGATGACAGTTTCGTAATTAAGTTAGATCTAAAGGGTTTTTTTGGTCTTTTGGTAAAAATATCAGACTTCATATGAAGTCTGACGATGACATTATCGTTAATACACTGATTATTAGGGGGATATATTAGCGAAGGGAAGGAAGGAGAAGGGGGAGGGTAGTTTCAGGGTTGACTTCAATTTCAGGGGCATTTTTGCAAACAGCCCAATATTTTTTTTATGAGAAAAAATAAACTTTAGGAAAAATAAAGGAACTATTTATGTTTTTTAAAGATTTTTTTTTTTAAAGAACAAAAACAGAAAACGTTTTTTCTGTTGGTTTTCATATTAAAATGAAATGAAAAAGAAAACAACTAAACAAAAAAAAAACTAAAAAGATAGATGATAGGACATTCGGCTTTGATACCAAATGATGTAAGCTTCGCGGGAAGCCCACAATGAATCGATCTGACCGAGACTCCAAGGCTGGACTGAAGTCGCTCTCCTTGCTGCCATGAACGGATAGAGCGATAGAACATGAGCAGCTGGACTGAAGTCGCTCTCTGCTGATGCTAGAAGATGAATTCGATGGCGGATTGAATATCGCCACTCAAAGGTGTGAAAGCCTTTGTGATAAGATCACAAATCTAGACCTTAGTGAATCCACACAAAGGACATAGATCCAAACAAAACAAAGCCTAACCTTTAGAGAGAACTCTTTTATTTTCCAAAAATTTCTATATATTTACAATAGAACAACTGAGCTTTTTATAGCTCTTACAAGATGATCTTTACAATAAAATACATTAAAAGAAATGATTTACATTTATACAAAAAAAGGAAAATTAGCTAAATCAAATATTAGTCTTCTTGCCACTAATTCGATGTGATGTCAGTGACTTTGCGGTGGGAGCTATTTTGGGGCAGATAAAGGACAAGAAGCTTCATACTATTTACTATGCTAGGAAGATACTTAATGATGCACAGAGGAACTATGCAACTACTGAGAATGATTTATTGGATGTGGTGTTTGCTTGTGAGAAGTTCTGCCTCTGCTTGGTTGGATTCAAGGTGATTGTGCATACATATAATTTTGCTTTTAAGTACTTGATGCATAAAAAAGGATGTTAATCCAAGGTTGTTGAGATGTATATTTTTTCTTCAGAAGTTTGACATTGAGGTCAAGGACAAGAAAGAAGTAGAAAATGGAGTTATTGTTCATCTCTCAAGGATCATAGTTGAAGAGGATGTCCCCATTGATGATTTTATGCCTGAAGAGAACATTTATTTGATTAAGACAGGTTTGCAAATAGATATAGAGCAAAACCTACATATTGGTCGAGTTGCAGGTCGGTATCGATCGAAACCACATTGGTGTTCGTCGACACCCGACTGAAACCCACATACCAGTATCAACCTCGATCGATACCATTTGTTGGACTCTCCCCAGCATCGATCAACATCAGTAATGACATCGGTCGACACCAGTCACAGACAACCACAAATTTTGCAGAAATTTGAACCATTGCTTTTGGTGAAGCTGTCGCAACCGGAATTACCTTGCCTCAGAGAATGAGGCAGAGGACTTCAAAGGCTTTTCGAAGAAGAAGTTTATGAGATAAATCAGAAGATTCTACTTGGATGAACCTTATTTGTAGAAGCATTGCTCTGATGGTATCTACATGAGAAGTATAATAAAGTCTTAGTTTGTTGATGTGTTGTTTCACTTCCATGGATCTAAGTATGTTGGATATTTGCTACTTTCAAGACAATGTTCAAAGTTCTTCAGCCAGGCTTGTGGTGGCCTAAAATGTTTAAGGATGCTCAATTGTTTATATCTCAGTGTGATGTCTGTCAGGAGAGGGAAGATGATTAAGCGGCTTGAGATGCCCCTAAACTTCATCCTTGAGTTTGAGGTCTTTGATTGCTGGAGTATCGATTTCATAGTTATTTTTTCCTTATTTTATGGGAACAAGTATATCGTGGTTGTTGTGGACTATGTGTCTAAGTGGGTTGAATCGCTTGCTAGTCCAACCAACGATGCTTTGGTAGTTCTTAAACTGTTAAAAACCATCATCTTCCCTCGATTTGGAGTGCCTAGGATTGAGATAAGTGATGGTGGCGCTAACTTTATCAACAAGGTCTTTGAAAAATTGTTGAAGAAGCATGGTGTGATTCATCGTGTAGCTACTCCTTATCATCCTAAAACAAGTGGACAAGTAGGGGTCTCCAATAGGTAGAGTAAGGAGATCCTGGAAAAGACAGTGGGCAAGATAAGGAATTATTGTACAACAAAGTTTGATGATGCGCTTTGGCCTACGGGACTACGTTCAAAACGCCATTGGGGAATACACCGTTTTATCTTTTCTATGGGAAAGCATGTCACCTTCCAGTTGAGCTTAAGCACAAGGCAGCATTGTCAGTAAAGGTGATGTAAGCTTCGCGGGAAGCCCACAATGAATCGATCTGGCCGAGACTCCAAGGCTGGACTGAAGTCGCTCTCTGCTGATGCTAGAAGATGAATTCGATGGCGGATTGAAGATCGCCACTCAAAGGTGTGAAAGCCTTTGTGATAAGATCACAAATCTAGACCTTAGTGAATTCACACAAAGGACATAGATCCAAACAAAACAAAGCCTAAGCTTTAGAGAGAGCTCTTTTATTTTCCAAATTTTTTATATATTTACAATAGAACAATTGAGCTTTTTATAGCTCTTACAAGATGATCTTTACAATAAAATACATTAAAAGAAATAATTTACATTTATACAAAAAGAAGAAAATTAGGTAAATCAAATATTAGTCTTCTTGCCACCAATTTAGCCATTGTCATTGAATGAGAATCCTTAACTTTTTTATTAAGTTATGAGGTTGAGATTCTCATAATAAACTCATGTATTGAAGACCTTGATATTGCATCAAAAGGAGATGAATTTGAATTAAGATCTGTTGCAGAGAGGAGATTGGTGTGGCTGAATAAGTTGGATGGGATTAGGCATCATGCCTATGAGAACTCCAATCTATACAAGGAGAGGACCAAAGCTTATTATGAAAATAAGTTCATGTCCAGAAACTTTGAGCCAAATAACCAGATACTTATGTATAACTCTCATTTGCAATTGTTTCATGGACAATGCATTCTTGTTGGTTATGTCTTTTTACAATCAAGGAGGTGTGACCATATGGTGTTTTGTCCTTCTTAGTTTCGAAGGCAAAGAGTTCATTGTTAATGGACAGAGGGTGAAAAGTTATTGGGCGGAAGCTGAGATTCCAGGAGGTCACATTCTGCCTCTGGATGATGCACCCACAACTTAATCGCAAGGACAATCAAGCTAGTGACGTAAAATGAGCGATTAGTAGGACGCAACCCACTGGTAAGTATGTACATATTTAGTTTTTTCGTTTTGGTTTTGGTTTCAGTCATTTTTCTACTTTCGAGTATCAAAACACGAAGAACAGAGTTCATACAGGGGCAATATCGATCGACATATATATGGTATTGGTCGATACCACACTCGAAAAGGAGGATGAACATCGACCAAGCTCGACATAAACCAAAACAGTGCCGACCAAAGCCTGGTATCGGTCGATACTAGTGGTGTGTGTCAGTTGACTCCCATGCCGTCAGAAGGTAAGGTGTCTGATTTCTCAGTTTCCTTTTATCATGACTATGTTTTTCCCAGATCTAAGCTTAATGATACTGTGAACATTGTTGTTTAAGTATGTGGGAGGTGGTTTTTGACACCGTTTTATGTTTTCAGAGTCAATTTGAGTTATTTTATCGAGTAAAAACCTTTGTGGGAAACCATGATTTTCGAGAAAACAACCACATTTGCAGGAACCTAAGTGACCACTAGAACAAACTTGATAGATATCTGAGACTGATGAAAAACCCCAAGACTAACCAGCCTACCAATGATACCCATATACACTTGAATGTCCATATGATCCATTACTGACTTCGCCCATAATCTGACTTCACTTTTCTCATCTTGGGCTTGACATACATTGGATCAGAATCCTCTTTTAGTTCTGAAAAGACTTGTCTGTGACATCAAAGGAAGAAGAGCTGAAGGGTATAAGAGCTACACACTTTTATAACTCGTGGTGATTCAACCATGTCTAAAAAATGAGAAAAATCTCGATAAAATAACGGAAGAGGAGAAAATAGAAAAAATAAAATGCTACTGAGTGGGAAAAAGTTGGTGGTTGAAGTGAGAAAAGAGAGAGGAAGAAATCAAAGTTTAAGACAATATATGTGCTCATGTACTGATTGAGTAAGTATCCATGTGTTCTTAAATTGATACTCCCTCGATGAAACTTCGCCTTAACTTAGAAATGTTACTATGGTAAATTTGGATTGCTAATTTGGATTTCTCATTTGGATTTTGGAGTTGTTTGGGACAATTGTTAAGTCTGGGGAAAGTACTTGGTAGTCTAGATCATGTTAGGTAAGCTTTTCTTGTGGCTCTCTATGGGAATTGTAAATATAGTGTTCCTATGACGAAATGAGTTTATGTGTTTTTAAATTTCTTTTTCAAATTTTGTTTTTTTTGTTTTTGTTTTATTGAGGGCAAGCAAAAGCTAAGGGAGAGTTGATATATCATGGTGTTACGGGTTTTAAGCCATGATATAAGTATGTATATAGAGTCTTTAGGTATTTTTAAGTCCTTTTAGAGTTTTTATAGGTCATAGCACGTTTCGAGCATATTTGGAGATTTTAGAGCAAATTGGAGCTTTGGAGAGATTATGCCAAGAATGTCAAGTTGGAGCTGATCGTGGATGTTGGTGTCGATTGACATCATTCATTGGTTTCGGTCGATACCAAGCCCGTGACCAAAATGTACGAGAGATTTTAATGTTCTTTGGAGATTTACTTTTTTGGCTCATATATTTCATATATTTAAATTATGACCCAAATCGTGTTTATTAATTAGGTTTTAAAGCCATTGTTTATGCTATCTTTTGATTACTTTGAGTTATAGAGATTTTTGAGAGCAAGGGGATGATCCGAGAATCTGTTTGTATTAGAGTAGATTTCGAACCATAGTTTTTAAAAATTTATTTATCTCATTTCTTTCTATTAAAATATGTCTTTTGTTATGATTGATATGTATGAGTAGTTTACTTTGTTATATTCATGGATTCTCATAAGAGATTTCATGCTCTGTTAGGCTATATGGTTGATTAGATTCATAATTTGATTAGTTCTTCACCATATGTTGTGCTTAATGCTAATTATGGATTGATCACCTAGACTTAGATCATAGGTTAATTGATTGGTACAAAAGTGTGATTAGTAATTTGCAGAACTTAAGGTAAGAAATTTATCTATTCGCAAAGAATTTGGTCCAAAGAAATTTGGAACAAATTCAACTTGGAATTAATGCATGTTTAAAACTCTAGAATAGCAAAGAAATTTTCATATCTAGGTTGTTAAACATAGTTAATATTTGCAGTGATTGTTAGTTTGTTATAATTTTGTATTTCGAGTTCTATAACCTTCACTTAAAGGAGTTCTAATTGACCAACGACATGCATTGTTTGATTTCCTGAGAGATTCGCTTAATCTGATGTTTTCCCCAATGATTTATACAAGTTTATTTCATTCGCATTGCTATTTCATTACATCAGATATTTACAACGACCTTGTATGAGTAACTGAGCAGCTTTCAATCTCGTCATGAAGCGCATTATTCCAACTAGGAATCCTTAATGATTATGTTACATTTCTTTGTTCAGTATGAATAAATATGTGAATTAGAATAGCATAGCATGTATTGGGATTTATAATTCCAGCTATTAGTCTTGTAGTCATGTGTGGTGACCAGCTAACTAAGGATGATTAGTTTATAGACTTGTGGTAGGACTAGTTTCATTATATGATGTTGAAGTAAAACTGATTCCAAGAGAATCAAGATTTCTACTTGTAGTTTGTGAGGATCTTGAGCTTTCTGATTGTTCTTTCTCAGTTAGACCAAGAACGGAAGAAACATGTACCTACACTAAAGTCTTAAGAGGAGGAAAATCAGCATTGGTAAAGAGAGGCTCATTCAAGTCCATAGAATCAGATGATTCTGAATTTTTAGAACTTGAAGCCTTACTTTCTTCATTGGTTTAAACAAAACTTCCATACCATATTGATGAGGACATTGACTCAAACATTGACTCAAGCGTAGAGATACGTCAAGAAGACCTAGAAGAAGTACCTGCTGCTCAAGACGTGACGACCATGAGAGATCCTCCAAGGACAAGATCAGGAACTAGAAGACTCAGAGCACTGTTTAACACGTCCATTCAGAGTCTCCTAGCTCAAGATTATCAAGTGGAGCGTTTAGAAGATCAAATGAAGACAATTGAAGACTCGATGATGATCTTCTCAATTCAGCCCACTTAGGCCCAACCATGGACGACCACACACGCTCAATAAGGTATGATTTCAATTCATATATTGTGTTTGTTCATTTTGCAGGTCCAAGTATTACATTAGTCGTCTGAGTCAGAGTCTGTATTAGTCGTTAAGTGAGTCAAGTTTCCCTGTATTACTTTAAAGTCGGACCATAGGATATTTTAGTATTTTAGTAGCCATTGTAATTAGGTTTTCTGCCCTAGAAGGCAACAGCTGCACGATCCCCTTTATAAGGATCCTTAGCAGCCGTGTATCATTGACGAAGTATCAATACAATAACGCAGTTCTTCTTCTTTGAGAGAAAACACCTTTTCGATTCTAAGCTTTCTTGTGAGTCATATCAAGCGACCTTAGATTCAGTCTTATCACAAGATCCTTCATCTCTTGTGTGGCGACAATCAATCCACCTTCTATCCATTCAATCATCTCACGTTCATTCTAAGGAGTCTAGAGACCCGAGGTTTGAATCTATCTTACCACAATATCACCCACGATCTAGAATAGAGAGACCTCAGTCCCTGTTCTACGTCAAACACGCTTCCATCTTGCATCATCTGGTATCAGAGCCGAAAGGTTCCTAGATCAGGTGTATCTATCCCTTTTCCTTTCGGTTTTCCTTGCATTTAGTTTATAGCTTCGATTTTTACATTCAAAAAAAAAAACCCCATAAAAAGTCTTTTGTTTCATCTAGTTTCATTGTTGATCTACATCCTTGATTCAAGTTAGGAATCGCTTCTTTGTGCTTGAGCCAATAAGTGAATTCTCTTGTCAATCTTAGGGTTTTAGAATCAAAGCTTTTCTTTCTTGCACTCGTTTTCAACTTTCAAAAAAAAAAAAAAAAAAAGTTTGCTTTGTGTTCTTGTTTAGTTCTTATTTTTTTGGCATTCAAAAAAAAAGAGAAAGATTTAACGAAGAAGAAGAAGTTTAACCTTTTGATCCGATTTTTCATCAGAATTTTTGGTTCGAAGTGTTTCTTTCCTTTTCCCAAAGATTTCAAAATATTTAGATTTTTCAAAAATATTCTAGTTTCCTATTTCTTTCAAATCTAGTTTTCAAAAAAAAAAAAAAAAAAAAAGAAACTTTCTAAATCTTTTCAAAATCTCTAAACGGTCTCCTATATTTTCTCAAATCGGTTTTCAACTTTTCAAACTCTTTTTGTCTAAACCGAGCGTGATTTTTACTTGTTACCAAGCCTTCTCTTGTGTCAGTCCTTGACACATCGCTTGTATCACAAGTTATCATAGGTTTGCTTAGGATCTTTCTTCTTATTTTGTGCCTTTTGTTCCCTAGTCACTTGATCGCTTGCTCTAGTGTGTGTAGGAACAGGAACCCAATGGCAGGAGAACAAGTAGACCCTAATGCGACTCTGCTAGAAGCGCTCCAAGCCTTGAGGAATGACTTGTCGGCTCAGATCGGACGGATTGATCAAAGGGTTGGACGACTAGAACTTCCAAGGAATGATGAGCAGTCGGATGATGATGAGAGTGAGAATACTCTGAATGCAGGAGCAGGAGGGAGGAACCGAGATCATCAACATCACCGCCGTGATCGCCAACCACAACAAGAGGTAAACCGCAACTTTGCAAAAGATTTGAAACTAACTGTGCCAACTTTTGCAGGTAGGGTTAATCCGGAAGCATACCTTGATTGGGAGAGGCGTATGGAGTACATCTTTGACTACTACGAGTACAATGACCAGAAGAAGATAGCTCTAGCTTCGGCTCAACTCACGGACCATGCCTTAACTTGGTGGGACAGAGAAGTCCAAGACCGTAGGCGAAACAACTTTGAGCGCATCACAACCTGGGCAGCCATGAAGTACAACTTCAGGAGGCGATTTGTGCCACCTCATTACCACAGAGATATGCAAAAGCAGTTCAGGCAGCTGTCACAGAAGAACAAGAGTGTTGAGGAGTACTATGAAGAGTTTGAACAACTCAAGAACCGGATGGCATTGGACGAGAGTGAAGAAGTTCTCATGGGCCATTTCATTGATGGACTCAATGACCGGATTGCCAGAAAGGTAGAACGTCAACCTTGTCATGATCTTAATGATTTGTTGCATGCAGCCGTGCAGGCTGAACAAGGAATCAAGAGAAAGACAGCGGTAGCGAGTCGCTCAAGACCTAGCTCATGGAACGCACCTCCGGCTAAGAATCAATGGAGTGCACCGCAAGCTAAGAACCTTGACAAAGGCAAGACTGTTGCCTCAGGTTCCCAAGATAAGAGGTCAGCTTATGACGCTCCAGGGAACAACCGTACTGACTCAGGTAAGTCTTCAACCACTAATACAAGAGCTCGAGACATAACTTGTTTCAAGTGTCAGGGTAAAGGTCATTATGCACGCGATTGTCCAAATCAGCGAGTTATGATCCTAACACCTGATGGAGGATATGAGTCTCAAGATGAAGAGGAACACCTTGAAGCTGCGGATTCAGAAGAGGAAGTAGCATTTCCCGAGACAGGAGAGATGTTAGTTGTTTGCAGGGCATTGAGTGCCTTGAGTGACCCAGACACCATCCAGAGAGAAAACTTATTTTTCACTCGATGTTCAGTTCAGAACAAGGTATGTAGTCTCATAATTGATGGTGGATCTTGTACTAATGCTGCTAGCAAGATTATGGTGGAAAAGCTAGGTTTGAAGACAACCCAACATCCGAGGCCATACCGCCTTAGATGGTTAGATTCAAGCACCGAGATCAGGATACATGAGCAAGTCCTGATTCAGTTCAAGATAGGGAAGTATGAGGATGAAGTTTTGTGCGATGTTGTCCCAATGCAAGTAGGCCATATGCTTCTCGGCAGACCATGGCAATTTGATAGAGAAGTCATACACAAAGGGCGCACCAATACTCATTCCTTCACGCATGACAAGCGCAAATTCCAGCTTGCTCCATTATCTCCTCAAGAGGTACATGAGATGCAATCCAAATTTGTTGCCGAGGCCAAGGTAAGTAAGACTAACCTTTACATCACTCCTAGTACTGTCTATAAGGCTTTAGAGCGAAAAGAAACGGTGCTACTAATGGTGTTTAGAGATGTGTTGATTACAGGTTCACAGGATAATGTGCTTGTACCAGAGATTGTATCACTGCTTGACAGATACAAAGATGTGTTCCCCGAAGAGATACCGGCTGGGTTACCACCTATTAGAGGAATAGAGCATCAGATTGATCTAGTTCCCGGTGTACCATTGCCCAACCGTCCAGCTTACCGTATGAACCCAACAGAAACTAAGGAGTTGGAGAAGCAGATTCAAGACTTAATGGAGAAAGGTTACATTAGAGAAAGCTTGAGTCCGTGTGCTGTACCAGTTCTCTTAGTGCCAAAGAAAGATGGAACCTGGAGGGTGTGTGTAGACTGCAGAGCAATCAACAACATCACCATAAAATATCGACATCCAATTCCAAGGTTAGATGATATGCTTGATGAACTATCTGGATCTAATGTGTTTTCAAAGATTGATCTTAGGAGTGGATACCATCAAGTAAGAATGAAAGAAGGTGACGAATGGAAGACTGCTTTCAAGACTAAGCAGGGGCTATACGAGTGGTTAGTCATGCCATTTGGTCTAACCAATGCACCCAGCACCTTCATGAGGTTAATGAACCAGGTTCTAAGAGCTTACATCAGTAAATTTGTAGTAGTTTACTTTGATGATATATTGGTTTATAGCAAATCGTTTGAGGATCACCAGAAGCATCTTGAGCTAGTCCTTGACACACTTCGAAAAGAAAGCCTATATGGTAATCTTAAGAAGTGCTCCTTTTGTACTAATGAAGTGGTTTTCTTAGGTTTTGTTGTCAGTTCCAAAGGTTTACAGGTTGATCAAGAGAAGATCAAAGCAATCCAAGAATGGCCGAGACCAAACAACATAGGACAAGTCAGGAGCTTCCACGGATTGGCAAGCTTCTACCGGCGTTTTGTCAAAGATTTCAGTACTATAGCCGCCCCTCTCACTGCTGTGATCAAGAAGGACGTAGCATTTCAGTGGGGATCAGCTCAAGAGGACGCGTTCAACAGACTCAAGGATCGCTTGACGCATGCACCAGTTTTGGTATTACCTGATTTTAACAAAACTTTTGAGGTTGAATGTGATGCTTCAGGCTTAGGTATTGGAGCCGTGCTAACTCAAGGAGGGCGTTCAGTAGCCTACTTCAGTGAGAAACTAAGTGGAGCCAGCTTGAACTACCCAACGTACGACAAGGAACTCTATGCGCTAGTGAGGTCGTTGGAGACATGGCAGCACTATCTTCTGTCCAAGGAGTTTGTCATACATACTGATCATGAGACTTTGAAGCACCTTAGAGGACAAACAACACTGAAGAGAAGGCATGCTAAGTAGATGGAGTTTGTAGAAGCATTCCCATATGTGATAAAGCATAAGAAGGGCAAAGAGAATGTTGTGGCTGACGCACTCTCAAGGCGACACATGCTGATCACAACTTTGGAGGCTAAGGTCTTAGGGTTTGAACACCTTAAGGATGCATATAAGGATGATCCAGACTTCGGTTCAGTCTATCAAGATTGTACCACTGCCCCAACAGGTTCCTTCTACTTACATAATGGTTATTTGTTTAGGGAAAAACGTTTGTGTGTTCCACAGGGTTCTATGCGAGACTTGCTGATCAAGGAGGCACATGGTGGTGGACTCATGGGACATTTTGGAGTGGATAAGACTCTGAGCGTTTTAGTAGAACACTTCTTTTGGCCTCACCTCAAGAAGGATGTGGAACGATTCTGTTCCAAGTGTGTCACTTGCCTCAAAGCCAAATCCAGGTCACATCCACATGGTTTATATATGCCACTTCCTATTCCTAGTATGCCTTGGGTTGATATATCAATGGACTTTGTCTTAGGCTTACCCAAAATCCGAGGAAAGGATTCTATTTTTGTTGTAGTGGACAGGTTCTCAAAGATGGTACATTTCATTCCCTGTGCCAAGACTAATGATGCCACTCAAACTGCTGAGTTATTCTTTAAAGAAGTAGTACGCTTACATGGGATCCCGAGAACTATTGTTTCTGACCGAGACACGAAGTTTCTGAGTCACTTCTGGAGAGTTCTTTGGAGGAAGCTAGGAACCAAGCTACTCTTCTCAACAACTTGTCATCCACAAACTGATGGACAAACTGAGGTTGTAAACAGAACTCTATCTACTCTCTTAAGAGCCACGGTTGGTAAGAACTTACGGAACTGGTTAGATTGTTTTCCATATGTTGAGTTTGCTTATAATCATGCTAACCATTCTACTACTAAGTTGTCACCTTTTGAGATTGTCTATGGATTTCAGCCAGAAACCCCTTTAGATCTTGTTCCTTTGCCGCCATTAGATGTTACTAATCAGGATGGAGAATCAAAGGCTGAGTTAATCAAGAAACTGCATCAGAAGGTGAAGGCCAACATAGAGTAAAGGACGGCCAAGTATAAGAAGGCTGCTGACAAAGGGAGAAAGGAGCTCATCTTCAATCCAGGAGATTGGGTATGGGTTCACATGCGTACAGCGAGGTTCCCAAACCAGAGGAAGTCCAAACTAGCGCCAAGAGGAGCTGGACCATTTCGAGTGCTGGAGAGAGTCAACAACAATGCCTACAAGCTGGATCTGCCAGGTGAGTTGACCATTTCACCAGTGTTCAATGTTGCTGACTTGCTTCCTTATAATGCAGATGATGGAATTCTGAGGTCAGAATCTTCTCAAGAGGGAGGGAATGATGAGGACATTGACTCAAGCATTGACTCAAGCGTAGAGATACGTCAAGAAGACCTAGAAGAAGTACCTGCTGCTCAAGACGTGAAGACCATGAGAGATCCTCCAAGGACAAGATCAGGAACTAGAAGACTCAGAGCACTGTTCAACACGTCCATTCGGAGTCTCCTAGCTCAAGATTATCAAGTGGAGCGTTTAGAAGATCAAATGAAGACAATTGAAGACTCGATGATGATCTTCTCAATTCAGCCCACTTAGGCCCAACCATGGACGACCACACACGCTCAATAAGGTATGATTTCAATTCATATATTGTGTTTGTTCATTTTGCAGGTCCAAGTATTACATTAGTCGTCAGAGTCTGTATTAGTCGTTAAGTGAGTCAAGTTTCTGTTGGAATTATGTCCAGTAATCTCTGTACTGTCTCTAGAACGTAAGAGTATGTCAATGATCAGACATAAGTCATATAATACTGGGGGTCATGATGGCTTGCTAGAGTCCGCTCATGATCTATAAGTCTTGGACTTATTGCCTTTATTATATGATCCCATATGGGTCACACGCCTAAGCTAACGGGAAAATACGAAAGAACGGTTTAGCAGAAGTACGGTAAAAGTGCTAGACATTTACTGTGTTTAGAGAGAGACTAAAGGGCCTGATTAAATCCAAGGGATTTAATCAGACTGGGAATTGGGCCTAAAAGCCCAATAGAGTTAAAGAAGGGTTTTATAAACTAAAACCAAGTCTTTTCTCCTCTAACCCTAACCCCAGCCGCGATTTCTCTCTCTCTCTGCGCCTCCTCTCTGTCTGGTCTAGCAGCCAATTCCCGAGCGTGCGTGTGTGAGCCTTTGGAGGATCCATCCCTTGGTGGTTCTGCTGATCTCTGACTATTACCTCCCATTCCGCTGCACAAAAAGGTAACAGGTGAGATCCATTGAGTTTCTAAATAAGAGAACCTAGATCTGCATGTTTAGTAGGTTGAATCAATCTGGGAATTGAATCAGGAAACACTAAACGTTCCAACAGTGGTATCAGAGCTATTGGTTCTGTGGTTTTTCTTGTTTAGAATCATGTTTAGGATTGTTTAAGAAGTGTTTTGAATCAATCTACTGATAAGAGAAATCACCTAAGCAACAAGGAATTGAAACCTAAACATATTTGAAATCGCAAAAAACCAAGCTATATGACTTGGATTGCGATCGGCCGAGTGTTGAACCGATCGGCCAAGCCGATCGCATGTATCGATCACGGATCGATAGCATGGATCGCGTTGGCCGGTCGGATCGATCGACCGTGAGGCGCAAGGCAGATGCTTGCATCGCGTCTTGCCCGTCCCGCGTGACCGAGAGCTGTCCCGATCGCTTGGCGATCGCGTGAAGCCATCGTCCCGCTCGCGTGTGTTGCTGTCCCGATCGCTCGGCGATCGCGTGAAGCCAACAACCCGACCGTCCCGTCCCGATCACTCGTCCCGATCGTCCTGTCCCGTCCGGTTTCGCGCCTCGATCATCGACCAGCTGCGGCTGTCCCGATCATCGTGTGAAGCTAGGGTTCACGTCAAATTGATCGGTTCGGTTTTGCATGACGTTTCGGTTTAAAATTTCAATTAAAATTAAACGTCACGGTTTAATAAACAGACTTAATAAGTTTATTAAGTTCTGGTTAAACCGGGATAAGAAATCCAAAGTCGAAAATTGGATTTTGTGCCTAAACCAGGATTTTCTAATTTGATTTGGTTGGACCAAATAAATTGAGAACATCCGGTTTAGTAAATAACCGGTTGACAATTGTGGTCATCGTAGTAATTAAAATTTGGTTAGACCAATTTTAATGAACCAGACCGGTTATGTCATTTAATTGGGCAATTGGGTTATGTCTTGGACATGGACCAATTCTTGGGCCTCGGGCCAAGAAGTTAAAACAATTGGGCCAATTATTTGAGTCTTTCCTCAGATTTAATTTAAAATTTATTTTTATAAAATAAAATTATAAAATCGATTTTAAATTAATAAGTTTCCAAAATTTTGAAATTAGAAAGTTTCTTAAATCAGAAGTTTCTAGATTTGCATGTTTTGGATTTTAGGAAATTTCTATATTTAGAAAGTTTCCAATTTTAGGAAGTTTCCAATTTTAGAAAGTTTCCAAAATTAGTAGGTTTCCCAAAAAGGAAAGTTTCCCAAAATAGTAATCTTCTATTTTGGGATAAGATTTTAATAAACCTACAAACCTCAAATAATATCAAGCGTTGGATGTCTTGTCCAGTCTATGTCAGCTGTCGAAGCCCATTCAATTGTATTCATGGCCTTACAGTGTGAGGGTGTCTACTTTTGCGTGGATAAGACGGTTTGTGATTCATAAATGTCATTGGGAGTCCCAGACATTAATGATTACATGACTGTATAGTCTGGTTTTCTTGACTAGGCCATCGGGAGTCCCGGGCCTTGAGACATCAGAGTGGATTGGGCCTCGGGCCCAGATTCACAACCAAGAGTTATATCACGGATATAATTAGCCGACATAGGGCTTACCGATATAAGCTAAGGTTGGGTGATGGCCAGTGGCCCACTTTGATCTTAGTTATATGTGGATCTTGGAGTCATTATATTCTATTGAGGGTAACTTATGTTATTGAATATAATGCGTGATTAATCATATTAAGTATAATACAAGATTAATCATATTGAACATATTAACTAATAACCTTTTTATCTTATATTTCAGCTATGACTACTACAAGCACACAAAACACATTCTCAATCCGGTCTGTTCTCGAGAAGGAGAAGCTGACTGGAACGAACTTCCTGACGTGGTCAAGGAACTTGAGGCTAGTCCTCAAGCAGGAGAAGAAGGATTATGTCCTTCGTGATCCCCTCCCCGAGAGGCCTCCTAACAATGCCTCCAGGACTCTGCATAATGCTTGGGAAAAGCATTCGTCAGATGAAAATGATGTCTATTGCCTGATGTTGGCGACAATGACTGCTGAGCTGCAAATGCAGTTCAAGAGTGTATTGTCACCCATCGAGATAATGGCAAGCCTGAAATCGCTTTTTCAGGAGCAAGCAAGGACTGAGAGGTTTCAGACAGTTAAGAACCTCTTAGACTGTAAGTTGGCTGCAAATGCGGCAGTGAGTCCTCATGTCTTGAAGATGATGGGTTATCTCGATCATCTTCAGAAACTCGACTGCCCTATCAGCCAGGAACTTGCCTGCGACATCGTTCTGCAGTCTTTACCTGCAAGCTATGATCAGTTCATTCTGAACTTTAATATGCATGGCTTGAGTAAGACATATCCTGGGCTTCACGGAATGCTCAAGACTGCAGAGCCCAACTTGAGGAAAACCGCCAAGGACCCCAATGTGCTTATGGTGCAAAAGGGCAAGGGGTTTAAGAAATCCTCTGCTAAGGATAAGGGAAAGGCTAAGGCTGTCCAAGTCTCGGACAAGGACACGCCAAAGCCCAAGCCCAAGTCTAAGGCTGGGCCTACTGACATCTGCAGGTTCTGTAAAGAACCAGGGCATTGGAGGAGAGAATGTAAGAAATTCCAAGAAGGTCTAAAGGAATTGAAGAAGAAGACTCTCGAGACTTCTTCATCAGGTATTTTTGTTATAGAAGTTAATACAACTACTTCTGATAATACCTCATGGGTTATGGATACTGGTTGTGGGGCTCATATTTGTACTAATATGCAGGCACTCAGCAACAGTAGGAGGCTGAAGCAAGGACAAGTGGAGCTACGAGTTGGGAATGGAGCGAAAGTTCCTGCACTAGCTGTAGGCACATACTTGTTGTCTTTACCTTCGGGATTGATTTTAGAACTCAATAATTGTTATTTTGTACCTGCGATAAGCAGAAATATTATTTCAATTTCTTTGTTGGATTTGGAAGGTTATGATTTTTCAGTTAAGAATAAATTATGTTCCTTCAATCGCAACAATTTGTTCTATGGTTGTGCCCCTCTTACGAATGGGCTTTACATACTCGATCAATCCGCGCCAATTTATAACATTGATACCAAACGGTTCAAACCTAATGAGGAGAACCGAACGTTTCTATGGCATTGTCGTTTAGGGCACATCAGCGAGAAACGCATCAAGAGGCTCCATTCGAATGGGCTTCTTGGCTCATTTGACTTTGAGTCATGTGAGAAATGCGAATCCTGCATGATGGGCAAAATGACACGGGCCCCCTTTAATAAACCTAACGAGAGGGCCAGTGAATTATTGGGCCTGATACACACTGATGTGTGTGGCCCAATGTCCACAAATGCAAGAGGAAACTATCAGTACTTCATTACCTTCACTGATGATTTCAGTAGGTATGGATATGTTTATTTAATGAAACATAAGTCTGAATCTTTTGAGAAGTTCAGAGAATTCCAAAATGAAGTACAGAACCAACTTGGCAAAAGCATTAAGGCTCTTCGGTCCGACCGAGGAGGAGAATACTTAAGCCAAGAATTCAGTGATCATCTAAAAGAGTGTTGGATCGTGTCCCAACTCACTCCTCCTGGAACACCTCAATGGAATGGTGTGTCTGAGAGGAGAAATCGGACCTTATTGGATATGGTTCGATCTATGATGAGTCACACAGACCTTCCAATATCCCTTTGGGGATATGCTCTGCTAACAGCAGTGTTCACTCTAAATAGAGCGCCATCGAAAGCAGTAGCAAAGACACCATATGAATTATGGACTGGAGTGGCTCCAGTGCTGTCTTATCTTAGAATTTGGGGTTGTGAAGCCTATGTCAAGAGATTAATCTCAGACAAGCTTACACCAAAGTCTGATAAATGCTACTTCATTGGTTATCCGAAGGAAACCAAGGCTTATTACTTCTATCTACGTTCCGAGAACAAGATCTTTGTTGCCCGGGATTGTAACTTTCTTGAGAGGGAGTTTCTCTCTAAGAAAGACAGTGGGAGTAAGGTACTGCTTGAAGAAATTCAAGATGAACAGGATACTGCTCAACCTAATGAGGAAGAGCAGCAGGAGGACCTACAAGAAATTGTAGAGCCTGAACCTGTAGTACCTGAAGTTCGAAGATCCGGGAGGATCCGTCACGAATCCGAGAGATATCAAGGATTCCTCGTGACTAACTGTCATGATCTTCTGATCATTGATGGTGATGAACCATCGAATTTAAATCAAGCCATGATGGGCCCAGATTCCTCTAAGTGGCGTAAGGCCACTGATTCCGAAATGGACTCCATGTCGGTCAACCAAGTGTTTTCGTTGGTTGACTTACCCGCTGGTGTAAAAGCCATCGAGTGCAAATGGATCTTCAAGAAGAAGATTGACGTGGATGGAAATGTCCAGATTTATAAAGCCAGGTTGGTGGCAAAAGGTTTCAGACAAGTTCACGGTGTGGATTACGATGAAACATATTCCCCAGTGGCTATGATGAAATCTATTCGGATTCTACTAGCAACTGCAGCTTTTCATGATTATGAAATTTGGCAGATGGACGTGAAAACCGCCTTCCTGAATGGAATTCTGGAAGAGGATGTGTATATGACACAACCTGACGGTTACATAGATCCAAAGAATGCTGGGAAAGTATGCAAGCTTCATAAATCCATTTATGGATTGAAGCAAGCATCGAGGAGCTGGAATCTTCGTTTTGATGAAGCGATCAAGCAATTTGACTTCATCAGAAACGAAGAAGAACAATGCGTGTATAAGAAAACTAGTGGGAGCAAGATAGTATTTCTTATTTTGTATGTCGATGACATACTGCTTCTCGGAAACGACGTTCCAATGCTAAAGTCGGTAAAGGACTGGCTTGGAAGTTGTTTTTCCATGAAAGACATGGGTGAAGCCGCATACGTTCTTGGAATCAGGATCTACCGGGATAGATCTAGAAGGCTGATAGGCTTGTGTCAAGATTCATACATTGACAAAGTCCTACAAAGATTCAGCATGAAAGATTCCAAGAAGGGCTTCACGCCAATGGTACATGGCACAACGCTAAGCAAGAAGCAGAGCCCTACGACGGCTGCTGAGCTTGAGCGCATGAAGAATATTCCTTATGCATCTGCAATAGGATCTATCATGTATGCTATGATCTGTACTCGTCCTGATGTTGCTTATGCATTGAGCATGACGAGTAGATACCAGTCAAATCCAGGTGAAAGCCACTGGATTGCCGTAAAGAATATCTTGAAGTATCTAAGACATACTAAGGATAAGTTCTTGGTATACGGTGGAAGTGATGTGCTTAAAGTCAGTGGATTCACGGACGCAAGTTTCCAGACAGACCAAGATGATTTCCGGTCACAGTCCGGTTATATCTTTTGTCTGAATGGCGGTGCAATCAGTTGGAGAAGCTCCAAGCAAGACACCGTTGCTGATTCCACTACAGAAGCTGAATAAATCGCCGCTTCGGAAGCTGCGAAGGAAGCTGTTTGGATACGAAAGTTCATTATTGAACTAGGTGTGATACCAAATGCGGCTGAGCCTCTGGCACTGTTTTGTGACAACAATGGTGCTATAGCTCAGGCAAAGGAACCAAGATCACATCAGAAATCCAAGCATGTTCAAAGAAGATTTCACCTGATACGTGACATCGTTAATAGAAAGGAAGTCAAGATCAGCCGAGTCCCGACAGATGATAATGTCGCTGATCCGTTGACAAAGCCACTCCCAAGGCCTAAGCTCGAGTATCTAACTGAAGCTGTAGGCATTAGAGACATTGAAGTGTAATCTAAATTTGAGTGGGAGTTTGAGGGCTTTATTTAGTTATTTGATATGTTCTTGTAAAACATTTTATGCCATAATGAAATTATTATTTCAAGATTATTTTAACTGTGATGAAATAATCGTTCCAAAGTGATATGAACCATTTTATAGGTCATCGAAGTAAGTGACTTGATCTTGAGTTATCAAAGTCATTTAGCTTGATCATGAGACCCTATATTTGATAGATGGCTTATATCATCATGTCCCTAGTCGAAGGTTGTTGAAATTGGAACACCAACAACCGTGTGAGACTAGATTGGTATGTGACTTATGACAAAGTCTCGGTGTGTCATGGATGCACGGCATCAAAGTCAGTACATAGGTGTATGTAGGGTACATACGACCGGACAAGACCCGATTATAAGAACTCTTCAGGATATTTATATCTGTGTCATAAGAGATTCTTACTACGACTATAGAGTATAGTCCTTAAACCTGAGTTCGCATGCATGTGACTGCACATGAACTAATGCGCTTTGATCATTGTCTAATGCTGTCGTTAAGCGATAGTTATAAGGACCTTGTTTGGGTGTATTATGAAATGAGTAGTTTACAGTGATGGAACAAGACGGGATTTGTCCCTCCAATATAAATGGAGTGAATATCTCTAGGCCAATCGGAGATTTGAATACTGGAAAATGCATGGCCATGCTCAAACGGACTTTCCCGAGTCGTTTGGATTGTCAGTATCGAATCAGAGTCCGATGAACAAGATTAGGCTTTATAAGGATGACACTAATCTTGCCTTATGACTAATCGAGATATTGAGACAAAAGGATTATGAATACAGAGATTCCAGTTCAAGTGGGAGATTGTTGGAATTATGTCCAGTAATCTCTGTACTGTCTCTAGAACGTAAGAGTATGTCAATGATCAGACATAAGTCATATAATACTGGGGGTCATGATGGCTTGCTAGAGTCCGCTCATGATCTATAAGTCTTGGACTTATTGCCTTTATTATATGATCCCATATGGGTCACACGCCTAAGCTAACGGGAAAATACGAAAGAACGGTTTAGCAGAAGTACGGTAAAAGTGCTAGGCATTTACTGTGTTTAGAGAGAGACTAAAGGGCCTGATTAAATCCAAGGGATTTAATCAGACTGGGAATTGGGCCTAAAAGCCCAATAGAGTTAAAGAAGGGTTTTATAAACTAAAACCAAGTCTTTTCTCCTCTAACCCTAACCCCAGCCGCGATTTCTCTCTCTCTCTGCGCCTCCTCTCTGTCTGGTCTAGCAGCCAATTCCCGAGCGTGCGTGTGTGAGCCTTTGGAGGATCCATCCCTTGGTGGTTCTGCTGATCTCTGACTATTACCTCCCATTCCGCTGCACAAAAAGGTAACAGGTGAGATCCATTGAGTTTCTAAATAAGAGAACCTGGATCTGCATGTTTAGTAGGTTGAATCAATCTGGGAATTGAATCAGGAAACACTAAACGTTCCAACAGTTTCCCTGTATTACTTTAAAGTCGGACCATAGGATATTTTAGTATTTTAGTAGCCGTTGTAATTAGGTTTTCTGCCCTAGAAGGCAACAGCTGCACGATCCCCTTTATAAGGATCCTTAGCAGCCGTGTATCATTGACGAAGTATCAATACAATAACGCAGTTCTTCTTCTTTGAGAGAAAACACCTTTTCGATTCTAAGCTTTCTTGTGAGTCATATCAAGCGACCTTAGATTCAGTCTTATCACAAGATCCTTCATCTCTTGTGTGGCGACAATCAATCCACCTTCTATCCATTCAATCATCTCACGTTCATTCTAAGGAGTCTAGAGACCCGAGGTTTGAATCCATCTTACCACAATATCACCCACGATCTAGAATAGAGAGACCTCAGTCCCTGTTCTACGTCAAACACGCTTCCATCTTACATCACATATGCTGAATATATAGGAGTTTTTGCTGATTGTTGGAGGTGTCAATAATTATCTCAAAAAGGGAACCTGGACCCATAAAAAGCTTGTCTACTGATAAATACACTTCGTGTAGTTGGAAGCAAGCAGCAATATCTTTGAACTTATCAATGTAGCCAGGAAATAAACACTTTAATTAACGGGGATCAAACTTATTTTTTCATAGGGGTTGTTCTTTTCCTCATTTTGAAATTGCGTCTAGATGCAGTTTCCAGACGCACCATTCAGATGCAACTCTTTTGTGTATTTGGAAACCGCACCTGGAAACTGCGTCAGGATGGAGTTATGTTTCTTAGTTGGATGTAGTTTGTAATCAAATGACTAAAAATGACATGATTTGTGTTAACATTTTTTTTTTGGTGAGAAAATGTTATTTTGCGGTATTGGCAAAAATCCGTTATTTGGTGGAAAACCGGTATTTTGCGGTTTTCGGAAAACGCTATTTTGCGGTTTTGGCGTGAAAAATATTATTTTACGGTTTAGACAGAAAACCGGTATTTTGCAGTTTTGTTGAAAAACGCTATTTTGCGGTTTTGGCAGAAAAACACTATTTTGTGGGTTTTGGCAGAAAACGCTATTTTGTGGTTTTGGCGGGAAAACAATATTTTGTGGTTTTGTCGAAAAAGTGGCATTTTGTGATTTTGGCAAAAACAATATTATGTGTTTTGGCAAAAAAATGGTATTACGTGTTTTGGCAGGATAACGCTATTTTGTGGTTTTGGCGACAAAGCGGCATTTTGCCATTTTAGCGAGAAAACGCTATTTGGCGGTTTTGGAAAAAAAAAACGGTATTTTACGGTTTTGGCGGGAAAACGTTATTTTAATTTTGACGGAAATCACTATTTTACGGTTTTTTAGAAAAAATATTATTTGCAATTTTTGCGGAAAGTTATTTCGTTATTTGTTCGATGAAAACAATAAATTTATTTAAAATATAAAATCATTTAAATTGTAAATGTAAATGAGGATATTTTAGACTTTTGGTAATTGAGGTGCGTCTCAACTCTAGTTTCAAACGCGTCTAGAATTTTCAATTATTTTGGCTAAGTTTTTAAAACACACCTGATTTTTGCATCTGTATGCACTTCTTAAGTACCATAGTCTTATATATGCATCTAGACACAGTTGCTGGACGCGCAAAAGAACAGCACCATAGTCTCTTACAGTGAGATAACATGCATAAAAACACTCTTTAGTTTATATAAGCAGGCGTTTTGTTGTGTAAGATCTCATTTGGAATTTGTAAACGATTAAAGGCAATAGGTGGCAACAGATTTCTCAAATAGTTAGCTGTAAAAATGCTTAAACCTAATATTTATGAAAAACACGACTTTGGAACATGAAAGTGAGACCAAGCTCTACAATGTGTGTGTGTGTGTGTGTGTGTTTACGCTCAGCCAATCTGTTATATTGTGGGGTATAAGAGGGGGGGGATCAGTTGTATTTGGAGAAGCCACAAAGGTCGCAGTGGATCCATTCAAGAGGGCTAGAAGCAACAAATGTTTATGCAAAGATAAATGTTGACATTAGGTATTTATTGATAAGGATGGACTTAACATTGATAATATGCAAATTAGGGTATCCCAATCGTTACTTTATCACTGGCAGAAGCTTTTTAGAGGTGAAAAGGACATGAAAGGCTGGATCCTTCAATGAATACTATTCATTAGTGATTATTCCCTGAAGCGGAACCCTCTTGGTTACCTTATTATACACATGTACATTGTTACAACCAAAATCAAATTCACAGAGATAGTCGTTGGTGAACATAGACATTGAAAGTAAAAGGTTTATCAAATTCATGACAAACCAAACATCATTTAAAGGTAGATTGTATGATGTTTAAGCAAGACTTGTTGATCATGTATGTGTTATGGGAAGAAAGTCTTCATTATCAACCATGACAGAGTCTGAGCCAGTGCAGGTTTGAGCTTACTAGAATGTCTTGGATAGTTAGTGATGTGAGATGAAGTACAAGTGTAAAGAAACCATTCACCTCCCCCATACTTGGTTACATTTTTCATCCGAAGAGCAATCATTGCATTATGCATTTCATCAAATTGGTAGTTGTTATTGAATCTATGCCAACATTTCATAGCTGCATGTTCAATTTATCAATATCAACACATACCAAAACATAATTTAAGGTAGGTTGTCTTATGTTTAGGCAAACGTTTTGATCATGTGTGTTATGGGAGAAAGTCTCCAATACCAACCATGACAAAGTCTGAGCTAGTGGAGGTTTAAGCTAAGCTAGTGTAGGTTTAAGATTATTGGAGATGTCTGAGAGAGTTAGTGATGTGAGATGAGGCACAAATGTCAAGGAACCATTCACTTCCACCATATTCGGTTATATCATTCATCCAAATAGCAGTCATTGCATTATGCATTCCATCAAACTGGTAGCTGTTATCGAATTTATGCTAGCATTTTATAGTAGCATGTCCAGTTTATCAATTTCACGATAGATCAAAACATCATTTAAAGCTAGATTTTTTTATGTTTAGGAAAACTTGTTGATCATGCATGTGTCATGGGAAAAAGTCTCCCTTACCAACCATGACAAAGTCCGAGCCAATTTAGGTTTAAGCTTAATGGAGATGTCTTAGAGAGTTGGTGATGTGAGATGAGGCACAAGTGTCAAGGAACCATTCCCTTCCAACATATTTTGTTACATCATTCATCCAAAGAGTATTCATTGCATTGTGCATTTCATCAAACAAGTAGATGTTATCGAATCTATGCCAGCATTTTATAGCAGTATTTTGTCCAGTTTTCCCATAAATTTGATACACTGGCCTTGAGTCATCTGGAAAAAAATGAGGATATGGATGAAGAGGCTGAGGAGATGTGTTGTGTGAAGCTTATACCTCTAGTAGAGAAGAATATCTTGCTATAGCACGACCACAATTTCTTGTAAAGAAAGGTCTGCCACGAGTTGTATTGAACGCTAAATGTGGTGATACTCCAGTATCAATTTAATAGATTTGTAGTCGTCATCAAAAGCAATAAGACGAGGAACTATATCATCAAAATTGAGGTGTGAATAGCATTCATATACCATTAAGTACTCCTCTTAATTGGCTAATAGTCTTTTCTGATACCTAGAAGTACAACAAAAATCTCCATCCTTTTGTGGAACAAGACTGTTGATTGATGATAGTTGATCACATATAGACTTGATGTCTTTAAGGTAGTCTGCCATAAGTTTGTTTTGTTTTGTTTTGAAGTTGTCAAAAGTTTTCTCTACAGTTCAAAAAGTCTGGATGAGGATGCACAATTGAAATAGATGGCTAAAGTTGACCATATCTCTTGAAAAGTGGAGCATTTAATGACCTTGCTTTGAATATCTTCTAAGAAGGAGTCAAGCAACCAAGAATGAACAACTTCATATGTTTGAAACCAGAGAAGATAATCTGGATTTGGAATATGAGACGTAGTGTCTTTTATGTTTGGAGCAGTGATGCATTGGATTGGTGGTGGAGAAGAACCTGTGATAAATCCAAAAATACTTTGTCTATTAAGAAAAACTTCAAACTGGCACTTCCACAATATATTTTTTCTCGGTAAACTTCATTGTGACAAAGTTCACGAGGTTAAGAGATTGAGAATTTAAAGCTTCCAAAGATAGCCTATTCATGAATCTGATACCATAAAATGATAAAAATGCTTAAAAAGATGAAATTACTTTATTAAATATTGTTTATTTATTTTCCATCTAAATAGATTACAAGAAAAAAATTATTTACACAACAAGATGAAACCCTAACCTCTGGACAGATGGCAACATCATGTCCACATTAAGAATCAAGGGCTGAGAATCGGTTGAATAACTTTAAGCCATTAATCCCTTCTGCAGAAGCTTCGTCATTTGTCATTTGGTTTTGATGATTTATTTTCATCGCCTTCATTTGACCGTTGCACCTTTGTTTTCAAACCAGATGGGCTGGAGCGTTGCTGCTGTTTGGGCTTCTCACATTCGAGGTCCAATTTTACTTTTCTTTTCGGCAGTTCAACTAAAATCGCTGCGTTTTGGTGCTTTCTATTATTCTGCTCAATGGGTCTATGACAATATTGAAGCAGTCCTATATGCTCAATAGGGACTATGACTAACACTCTGATTCTCAATATAAAATGTTTTAGAAATTTATTTTTATTTCAAAATATAAGATATTTTCATTTTTCAATGCAAATTTTAAATGTAGTTAATGTCTTACAGCCATTATATTACACAACTTCTTTGATGATTGGCTGAATTTATTTTAAATTAATTATTTAAAATATTTTGTAGAAATCAATAAATTTTTAATGTAAAAGTTTTTATTCAAAATTTTCTATATTAAAAAAATGATGGAGTATTTTAAATTGACATTTTTTCCCCAATAAATTAATTTATCGAACTATTTCAATAATTATCGTCATTTGACGTTATTTACGATTCTTTACCACTCTTGCAAGCTAAGAATTAAATATGGAAGTTAAATTTGCCAAGATCAATCCTTAAACTTTAACAAGTACCGAGGGATTAATATCCCACGAAACCCAAGAAAACTATTGACCCAACAAACTTTGTTATCTTCCTTGTCTGTGTATGCTTTCCAATACCGTATTTTTCTTCTTGGATTTTGGGAATTGTCAACCTTGCAATTATTTGCAGTTGACGTTACTGTTCTTTGTTTCATTTGCAAGCTAAGAATCAAATATGAATGCTCTGTTGTGAATATCATAAATCTTACTTAATCATAGTGAATTTACGTTACCAATTTCGTAACATATACACTTTCAAATATATGCTTACTGGAAAGTTTGATATAAAAGATTTGGGATTAGCATATATAATTCTAGAAATTAAAATCACTCGAAATTTCGAAGGAATAATCGTGTCTCAAGATCATTAATCATTATGCTGAAAAGATCTTGGAGCGGTTTAAGAACTACTCAAAAGGGATAGCGAAAATTCTAATTGATCCTCAATTTCATTTGACAAAGAATTCAGGTGAACCTGTGTCATAGGTCACAGGTGGAATATGCAAGAGTGATCGGGAGACTAATGTACTTGACGAATTGTACTAGACCCGATTTTGCGCACTCAATAAATGTACTATGTCGCTACACGAGTAATCTAAGTCATACTCATTGGAAATCCATAACTAGAATGTTGAATTATCTGAGAAATACTAAGAGTTATAAGCTTCAATTTTGGAAAACAACCAGCAGTACTAGAAGGGTACAATGATGCTAATTGGATTTTAGATTCAAGAAACTCCAAATCTACGAGTGGATATGTATTCACTCTTGCTGGTGGACCAGTATCCTGGAAATCTTCCAAACAAACACTTCTGGCCAGATGAACCATGGAGTTAAAGGTTCATAGCTTTAGACAAAGCTGCAGAGGAAGAAGAATGGCTTCAGAACTTCCTGGAAGATAGTAGGATGTGGGAAAACCAATGCAAGCTCTACGCGTACACTGTGATAGTCAGTCAGCTATCTCACTGGCACTGAGTAATCTATACAATGGCAAATCTCTTCATATACGAAGACGACATAAGACCATTAGACATTTGATCTCAAGTGGTGTAATAACGATAGATTACATCAAGTCGGCTGATATTTAGCGGATCCGTTCGTCAAAAGCTTGCCGCGAGATCAAATTTTGAAATCATCAAAAAGAATGGGTTTAAAGCCTATGAACAAAGATGACGTTTGATGGACACCCCACCTATGTGACTTGAGATCCAAAGATATAGGTTCAAAGGGAAAACGAAATTGAGCTGGTTAAGGATTGAGCACTATAACTCTGCCCAGTTCCTAAGATGATAAATAGTGATATATGTGTGTAATGAGGTTAAGCGTTGGCTTGTAATGCTTCCATAGCTTTGTAAGGGTGGAGTACAGACGGATACTTCTTGAAAGAAAGCTGATGGCAGATCACCTAGTGAGTGTGAAATGGGGTTGTTTCTAGGAGAATGAATGTAAGGTTATACTCTCCAACTTCACTCACGAATACCAGGCATGTTCAAGACCAAAACGAACACAATAAAGAACATATTTCTACGAGAAAATGTCGTTGTGCGATATCTTTTGTCTCGGTTTACATCAAAGTCTGGGTGGTTCAAGACATCGCGTTCACCTCATGGCCGAGTAAACCCAATAGATATTGAAAATGATTGGTTCAAAGCTGAAAATGCTACCTCTCAGATAAAATTACATTTTCGTATACTCTCGAAAGTCTGTCTAATCTAGTGAAGTCTAGTCTGGTCGAGTCTATCTAGTTCACTGAGTCTGTCTAGATAGTTGTATATGCATATGTTTAGAGTCATTTCTATTGATGTGGGGGATTGTTGGAATAATTATTTTAATAATGACATGTTAAAGACATGAGCTTTATTAAAAAATGTGTTTGTGTGAAAAGTAATGAGCTAAGCCCATAAAGAAATGGGTTTTATTGAGAAGGGAAATTTTCCAAATGAGGAAACTTGGTGGACATGTTTGTGTGCAGCCTAAGTCGAAAAACTTGGTGGAAAAGTCTGCGGACTTGCTGCACAAGTCGGTTTATTTCCTAAACCTAGCCTTCTCAATTCCTATATTAAAAATGATTGGTTCAAAGATGAAAAATGCTACCTCTCAGATAAAATTACATTTTCGTATACTCTCGAAAGTCTGTCTAGTCTAGTGAAGTCTAGTCTGGTCGAGTCTATCTAGTTCACTGAGTCTGTCTAGATAGTTGTATCTGCATATGTTTAGAGTCATTTCTATTAATGTGGAGGATTGTTGGAATAATTATTTTAATAATGACATGTTAAAGACATGAGCTTTATTAAAAATGTGTTTGTGTGAAAAGCAATGAGCTAAACCCATAAAGACATGGATTTTATTGAGAAGGGAAAATTTTCAATTGTGGAAACTTGGTGGACATGTTTGTGTGCAGCCTAAGTCGAAAAACTTGGTGGACAAGTCTGCGGACTTGCTGCACAAGTCGGTTTATTTCCTAAACCTAGCCTTCTCAAATCCTATGTAAAAGACCCCTAAGCCTCTCTTGCAGAGCATCCACAACGAAAATCACACAGAGACAAATAGATTAAGAAGTTTCTTCAATTCCCTTCTGTTTTAGGTTTGTGTCTAATTCGAGAGTATCGTAGTTCATATGTTCGACAAAACCGATATAGAATGTTGCGATACAATTTCCTATGGTTGTATCCTTTGACTCATGAATCTAGATTTGACCTGTCACACTACGGGTGATTCTTTGAGTTAAGGAAAGAGATCAAATCTCGCCTCCATATATTCTGATTTCTACTATTTCTGTTAAATCGTTTTGATATCGTTTCCTTAACGCTTATTGTTTATTCGTGATTAAATCACTTTTTCATAGTGCTATAAATTTTGGTTCTACAATGTTAACTCAAAGAAATCCGTTTTTGTTATATGAACATCAAACGGATTTTAATCGCGAGTAAATAAACATTTTTCAAACGATTTCTTTTCCGCTTATGATACTAAGAACGTTATCAACGCTAATTGTAGCGAATGGGATTGTTTATGTAGAGGCGGATTTAAAAACCAGTTTCCAAAACGGTTTAAGAAGGTTTCTTAATAAAACATTGTGTATATCGTGAATCGTTTCATAGCTATCTTTGCAAATACTTTTGTGCGTTTCATACAAGTTTATTGATTTCGATCGATAAACAGTTTCACTGCAATCTCTGAACGGTTTTTAATCATTTAAAGCGTTGTTTATTGAAAATAAACCCGATTATCAAACGCGTTTTAAACGCTTTGAGGAATGCTCTACGGAGATTCGATGTTGAGAATACGCTTTTAGCGGTTCTAATCGGTTCGATATAGGTTATTTAAACTGCGATTTAATTCCATATCGAAATATAGTACGATTTAAATTATTTGGGATTTAATCGTTACTAATTGGATTTTGTGTTCCCTTCTGTTTTAGGATGACTAACGAAGCACAAAACAACTCCAAAGTGGCATGGCGGTCAAATTTCCACCTAGGAACCATGTCCCTCCTCCCAAGTTTGACGGGACAACTGAGGGGACAGCGTTTAAGAATTAGAAGAAGAAGATGCTTTTCTATTTGACAACGTTGAACCTGCAGAAGTATCCAAGTGAGGTGGTACCAGTCCGCATGCTCTCGCAAGTGTTGATGCTTGGGGACAAGGCGACTACCTGTGCAAAGGCTACATCTTGAATCGCTTTTCTGAATCTCTTTACGAGGTGCACAACAATGCTGAATCCTCTAAGGCATTGTGGGATGCTTTAGACAAGAAGTACTGCATTGAGGATTTTGGTACTCAGAAATGGCCAATGGCGAGAATTCAACAGTACCAGATGGTGGAATCAAAACCACTGATGGCGCAAGTTGGAGAAATCCAAAAGCTCCTTCATGAAATTAAGGCTGAAGGTATGGAGGTTTGTGAGACCTATCAAGGATGCTGCATCATTGAGAAGCTTCCTCAAGGATGGTCAGACTTGAAAAACTATCTCAGGCTTAAGAAAAAGAAGATGAGCCTTGAAGACTTGATTGTGAGACTTCGTGTGGAGTCTACAAATCGGGAACAAATTGAAAAAAGTGTTCAAATTCATGAAAACGTGAATATGGCTGAACACCAAAGCCTTGCAAGGCAAGTGGAAAAAAACAGAACGCCTTGACAAAGGCAAAGTGAATATGCCACCGAAGAACTCCCAGAGGTTCAAGAACAAGAATGGCTAGAATGGACAGACCTTTCAAAGGTTCTTGGGGACGTGTAATTTCTGCGGAAAACAAGGTCACAAAGCTTTTGAGTGTCGCAGCAAGAAGGCTCAAGCTAACTTGACCGAAGCTGACATCGGTGATGTAGTCACTGAGGCTAACGTTGCTGAAAGCCATTCGAGGACGTGGTGGTCTGATACTGGAGCAATAAGGCAGATTTGTATGGATCGAGAGATGCTCTCGACCTACACAAAGAACAAGAGTGATGATACGCTTTTAATGGGAACCTCCATGTTATATGGTTTCTTACAAGTTTCTATTAATTAACAGAACTTTTTATTCATAAATCTTTATGCAAACTAATTCATAGGTTGATTTAGTGTAGATGTTGAAGGTGCTTTGGACAAAGAAAGAAAACATAAGAAGAGCAATCTTGAAGATATTCTTAAATTGGTGGAGAAGAAGAGAAAGGTAATTTCCAAGGAGGTTCACCATATATCAAGGAATGTTTATGGTTGGACTGACATTGTAGACATGGTAGACAAAACTGAGGAGCATGATGTGTATGGTGATACAAGGAGCACAAAGCAGTCAAAATTCTAATATCATACAACAATCGAAGGCTGAGAGTGAAAATACAACATGAAGTCTTATATTAGACTACTTTTGAAGTCTGAAGTCTGATACTAAATTATGTGTTTACTCATTTTATAGATTTTTACTGGTTATTAGTCTTCTTATTGAACACATTGTATTGTATTAGATTATTGGATGATAAAATCAAAGAAAGGAAGTTCTCCTTGTCTACTATGCTTGTAGAAAATACAAAGTTGTATAAATTTACTTTTGTTTACTCAAATCAACAAGGAATTTTTTTCATCGAAAGTATACAATATCAGAAAATTGGTCACCTTAACCTTGGAAGAAAACATTACTCCTTAGATTACATACACCAACATATGACAAGCTAAAATAACCTTAAGTGGTGGTGAATTGGTCGTCAGACCTCTACTGCTGTTTGATTTTTATGAGCTAAAATTTTATAAAATTAACAAGTCCAAATGTCAAGTTCGTTCTCTCATCATCACATTAGCGATCTTATTGGAAAAATCAGCTTGTAAACGCTCTGCATGTGGTTGTGTAGCTCATCTTAATCCCGATATGCTTCTTCATTGATACTTTGATATGCTTTGGTGTAATCAGTTTAATTATATCAAAGCATTCAATAAATAAACAAACATCCGTTCCACCGCTCGGTTTTCTTGTCCATGATATAATCATCTTGTAGTATCTGGTCTCTCACAATCCATTCACCAAAATTAAGAGGTAACTGAACCATTATCCGTATAAACAAACACGTATAAACCACATTAGAGATCTTTTGGGAAAAGCTAGACTTCTTTGCGAAGTCTGATGCAATTAGCTACATTGCCAATATTATTCAAAAATTGATTTAACAATAATTACCATATATAAGAATGTAAAACTCATGCATATGTAACATAGAAAACTAACACACATTTATAAAATTTAAAATCAACGAAATTAATCATAAATACAATAAAATGCATTTTAAAAGTTTTTAACATTTCAAACGTCTATAGAAGTCTGATTATAGTGAAACCAGACTTCTATGGCAGTCTGAAAAAGAGGGTATTTTTGCAATTGAAATCATAGTGTCAGACAACGGATGCAGTAAGAAATCCATCAAACAACGTACGCAGTCTGATTTGGAAATTTTTGAACTTTTGTTAGATAGCTTATGAAGTCTGAGAAAAAAGGGTAGTTTTGCAATTGATTTTAAAATGTCAAACTTCTCCAAGAAGTCTAATAATTTTCAGCAAAAAAGGAGAGGATAGTTTTGAAATTGATTTTGAAATGTCAGACTTCTCCAAGAAGTCTGATAATTTTCAGACTTATTATGCTATCTGACAAGAATTTCAGACAGCAAGAGAAGTCTGATAAAAAAACATTGCATTCTCGGTTTTTATCTAGCGTTGACCAAAATTCGATTTTTCAGATGTCTATAGCCGTCTGGCAAAAGTTTGGAATTTCAGATGTCTATAGCTGTCTGATATTTTTTTTCCTTATTTTCAGACAGATTTAGAAGTCTGACGATTTTTCGCTTATTCTGGTCAACATCTGAAAATTTGGGCCAATTGCAGTTTCTAACCCCCATTATTTTCAGACATCGGATTCCGTCTGACAAAAAGTCAAGAATCGGTCAATTTCTTGCCAGACTACATCAGAAGTCTAATTAAAAAATCGAATTTGAATTAATTGCAAAACTACCATCTTCTTATTTAGACTTTTTGGTGAAGTCTGATATATATTTTTTTTTCAAAGGAATTTCACAGACTTCTATAGAGGTCTGTCAATTGAAAGTCAATTGCAAAACTACCCTCTCGTTGACCATAATTTTTCATCAGACTTCATGGGAAGTCTGAAATCACGAAACAGATATGAAAATCGGGGGATCTTGTGAAAAATCACATAAATCTGGTTTTGAGCTCATTTTTACACCAATATCCAACTAAACCAACCATTTTTTGTAAGAATAACCAAAATCACAAGAGATCCAGATTTTTAAAAAAAATTAAAACGTGAATTAAAGAGTTTTTTGGGTGAAATTAGAGAGAAAATAGGAGAATAGAAGGTTGTGAACTCTAATATGGAGTTTTGATGGCTCGGAATTGGTTGTGTGAGGAATTAGGAGCTCAAATTTGGTTGTTAATGGTGGTTGGGTGAATTGGAGAAGATGACCGTTTCGTAATTGAGTTAGATCTGAAAGGCTTCATATGAAGTCTGACGATGAAATTATCATGAATACACAGATTATTAGGGAGATATATTAACAAAGGAGAGAAGGAAAATGGTAGTTTCAGGGTTGACTTCAATTTCGAAAGCATTTTTACAATCAGCCCAATGTTTTTACAAAGTATTAACCACACCATCTACGTACTAACTTTAATCAATTAGTATTCGATAAATTAATAAATAGAATAAAATAACAAATTTTTCACGACAAAAACAAAAATTGTGTGATCCCAAATGGGATCAATGTTTTAACAAAATTTGATAAAACAATAAAATAATATTTTTTCAAAAACGTTTATGCAATATATAGTCAAAGTAATATTATAAATTAATAAGTACTTATATATATGTGTATATATATATATAAGTATCCACTCATAGAAAATTTATGAAAAGTAATTCAAATGTTCTTTGTTTTGCCTAAAAAATAAAATCTCACTGAGCTCATCTTTAATTTATCTTATTGCATCAAGATTTTTTAGTGTGACCTATTCCAAATGCATCTAAAGTAAAGACTTATAAACGGGATAATTCTTTCTTTAAGTGTAACTGTTTCTAAACTTACAAAAAAATGTCACCTCCAATTTTATGTTCAAGATTAAGGATTTTGTTTATAATTTCTTATTAACTTGAACTTTTAAGCATATAACAATTTTATTTGGATAAACCAATAGGTTTTTGACATATATTCTATTGTAATGGTCAAAATTATTAGTTATAACTTCTAATTCGTATATGTCTTATTTATGAGTGGATTCATCTAATTGTTTATTTAGTTTGAGAAACTATGGATTTATCCCTTTCAATTAATAAAATATTAATGTATTAATAAAATTTTATCTCTATAAATTAACAAAATATGTAGTTCCGTATTAATTTATAAAAGTTTTATTATGTTAACTTTATAAAAATCTTATTGTTTTTTTCTTTCGAAAAAAATCTTACCGTTCACACAAATCACCATTAAATGACCCTGCTTGGTTTTTCTTTTATTTGCAAATGATTTCTTTAAAATTTGTGATTACTTTTCTAGGGTGAATTTCATCCACTATATCTTTTGTTCTTTTCTAATTTTCTTTTATCTTTTGAAAAGTTTTTGCAATCTTGTATCTTTTCAAAGTTAAAAAGACCAAAATAACCTTATGTATCACATCTATCCTTTTTTATTTTTCTTTATTTTCCTCTTCTTCTCTTTTTTACTTTATTTTTTTTTTACCCTTCATTTTTTTTTAAGGTGGATAGCATTGCGGATGTGAGATTTCCGGAAATATAAACCACCGGAATGAAGATATAATTGGTTGATGTACCGGAATTAAAAAAAACGGAGTTAATACAGAAGTTTCGAGTGGATAGTCTACACTAGCTGTCAATAATATCCATCCATGTGGACAATGCGACGATCATGTTACATGCTATGCTCTTCCTGTGGATAAAAAGCGGACAAGAAAAATATTGCTTTTGGGTGGATGGTAGGCGCAACAAACCCTGGTGTCCACGGATTCACAATCATGTGAACTATTGATTTTTATGATTCCTAACTACATAAATAAACACCACATGTTAAATGCTTTCTATGGATATGGCGGATCGAGTGGATAGTCTAGACTAGATGTCCTTTATGATTCCTAACCACACAAATAAACACCACATGTTAAATGCTTTCTATGGATATGGCGGATCGAGTGGATAGTCTAGACTAGATGTCCTTTATGATTCCTAACCACACAAATAAATACCACATGTTAAATGCTTTCTATGGATATGACGGATCGAGTGGGTAGTCTAGACTAGATATCCACAATATCCATCCACGTGGATAATGGATAAGCGGACAAGGGTTGTATGTTGGTTCTACCGTCCATTCAAAGAGCAACATTTTATGGACAATGTTTATCCAAAAAGTTCACATTATTGTGATCCGTGGACACAAAAAGTATGTTAGTTCCACTGTCCATAAAAAAACATTTTATGGACACCGTTTATCCAAAAAGTTCACATTATTGTGATCCGTGGACACAAGAAATATGTTGGTTAACCTGTCCATCGAAAAAACAACAATTTATGGACACTGTTAATCCACAAGTTCACATTATTGTGATATGTGGATACAAAAAGTTTGATGTTTGCACTATCCATTCCAAAAACAACATGTTGTGGATACAACTAATATATGAATATGTTATAGTCGTATTAATATATTGTTTAAAAACGAATGTATATAAAAATATTTAGAATTTGTTTTTTTATATATCTATATGTTAATGTCCGTATCCATTTGAAAAAAATGCAAGTGGATAGATATGTTTAAAAAAAAGTTGAATGTGAATGAATATCTATTTAAACGAGTTGAATGCGAATGAATATCTATTTAATGGATGAAAAAGTCTGATATGTTGGAAAGTTTATATAATAAGCAGGGGATTAGATTTAATACACAAGGTAGCATTAATCAAAAGTGGAATTAAAAAACAACATGTTATTCCCAAAAAACAATGTTCATGTGTGAAATTTTAAAAAAAAAATAATAGATATAAGTTATAATGAGATCTACCATCAATCAAAATAGCACTTTGTATCATAAGGGCGTTTTTGTCATTCTAACACACTAAAAGACAAAAAAATAAAAAAAAGGACACACTATTCACTAAAAATACAATCTTGCTATTACTTTTTGAATAAGATACATCTCATGCAATTAATCCTACTTTTCTATCTTAATTTTTCATATATAAATTTAATATATCATGCTATTATACGGATGACTTTTTATTGTCAAAACTCGCCTGAGATAAAAAAAAAACATTGCATTTTAAGAAAAAAAATACTCTCTTTCGACAGATTAGTCATGTTTACCTTTTTCTATCACCATTATCCCATTTACATTTTTACTACAGTTTACACTTTTGTCATCATTATCCCCTAGTAATTTCTTTTAGACAATCTACTTATATCCTTTTCTTTAGCTTACAATCTACCTATATATTTATATACTAGTATATACGGCTCTAGAAGCTTCTGCTTTCTTGTCTATGATTGGTTCGTAATATATACAAACACAAATATTATTAAACATAAATTTTTAAAAATATAAATTATAAATTTAATTTAACAACAATAATAATACTATAAAAATCTATATTACAGTATTTATAATTAAACATATATATATTATTATATTTAATAATATATTTTATAATTTATTGTAAATAAAATTAATAGTAATAAACTAAATTATAGTTATATATTTTTATGTATAAAATCAATACATAAATATCTTATTTTAAATATTTTATCATTTATATACATAATCAAAACTTATATAAATAATATAATTTACTATATAAAATTCAAAAACAACATTTATTAATATTTAAAAATATTCATAAATGTTTTCATATTTTTCATCTTATTTTTTTTTTTTTGTATTGAAGATTATGTATATCTCTAAAATTATATTAAAAATTTTCATAAATATTTTCATATTTATCATCTCATCTTATTTTTATTTTTTTCTTCAAATTTATGTATATTTTCAAAATAAATTTAAAAAGTCTTCATATCATCTTATTGTTTTTTAGCAAAGTTTATGTAAATATTCATAATTATTATCAATATAAATAAAGTTTTATATAAGAATTAATCTAATTTCATTAATGATAAATTAATAATCAATCATTTTGAGAGAATATAAGACCAAAAGCACTTCTCAATTAATATAAAATGTATAATAATAATAATAATAATAACACACGCATATCCATACACCAAAAATTAATAATAAAGTAAATACTTGTGAAATATAAAACTAAGAACATTTACTTTTTTCTTTGCAATAGAAAGTTTTGTTTACCTGAATAGAAAGTGCGTCCATATCAGCCCGAACATCAACCAAAGGAGGGCCACCGGATCCGATCCAAGCCCAAATACCCGCTTTAGCTAACAAATACCTGTACCGGATACCCAAACGGGCCAGCTCAGTCCTAACGAGCCTACTCGTCTCATACTCCTTAAACGTAAGCTCCGGGTTTTCATGAATCGTCCTCCTCACGCGTTTGTGCCACGCCACGTTCTCCGGCTCGTGAGCCAGCTGGAGAATCTCATCGGAACAAACTTGGTTCCATACCGGACACTCATCTGACCCGACCCGACTTATTAGACTGGACTCACCGGATGACTGGTTTTTAATCGGCATTGTCCGTAGCAATATATTGTTGTTTGGAAATTCCACTTCTATGAAAGGTAATTCGGTGGCGATGGTGAGAGAGGATTGATATGTATAGAGAGATGACGAGAAGGTTGAGTTTTTGGAGAATGTCCATAACTTGTTGTTCTGTTTTGAGAGAGAGAGAGAGAGAGAGTGAGAGAGAGAGAGAGAGAGAGAGATGGGATTTGAGCATGTGGGCATAAAAGGGTAAGAGAAAGAGAGAGAAAAAACAGGAACCGAGGAGAGAGGGAGAGAGAGAGATTTTGACATGTGGGGATAAAAATGGTAAGAGTGAGAGAAAAACAAGAACTGGGTAAAGTGGCAGAGAGAGAGAGAGAGAGAGAGAGAGAGAGAGAGAGAGAGAGAGAGAGAGAGAGAGAGAGAGAGAGAGAGAGAGAGAGAGAGAGAGAGAATGGTATTGGAGGAGTGAGAGAAAAACAAGAACTGAGTAAAGTGGCAAATAGAGATTTTGACATGTGGGGATAAGTTAGGGGGGAGAGAGAGAGAGAGAGAGAGAGAGAGAGAGAGAGAGAGAGAGAGAGAGAGAGAGAGAGAGAGAGAGAGAGAGAGAGAGAGAGAGAGAGAGAGAGAAAATTAGCCACATGGGTTTATTTAGACGTTGAATCGTAATGGCTGGAAAGACCACTACTTTCTTAGACCGACTCTTGAGTTTTGACACATCTCTTTGATTTTTTTTTTTATTATGTTGGTTGGTGATTTTAGGTTGTAGACACGAATTGGATATTTTTGGGGAGGTGTTTGGATGTTCTTCGCAAGCGATTCCGATTACTTCCAAACAAATATGATATTCACAGAAACTTGATTAAAATCTCAATCTCTAATAAATAGGTATAATTTAGTTTTTTGTTTTTTTCGTCATTTAAATTATTATACATGTATAAATTATATAAAAAATTATAAAAACAATTATATAACAAATAATTATACATATTTTGAAATTTCACGATATACTAATCTTATATGATAGAGACTTTTCATAAGCATAAGAAGATAGCTATGAGTTCTGCGAATACAAAAAATACCCGCAAAAATCATTAATGTAATTAAACACATTACCGTAAGAAATTGGATTAAGCGTAGTTTTATTCAATTGGGTGCCTATTAAAGACTTGAGTTAAAGAAAATAAAACATCACAAACTGTTTAATTAGTATTTCAAGACTGGTAATGTTTGTCTAATTATGAGCACAATCGAGTTAGGATTACTCCATGTTTTAAGAGTGGATCTCTCATTACTTGCTCAATTTTACGAAATGGGGCTGAAGATGCTTCCATTTCTAATAAGGAAAGAGATGATTTATGGGAGGTGATAAATCTATGTTTATTCTTAAAACACACTGCAAGCGCACAACAAAACAAATGTAGTTCATAAAGATTATCGAACAAAGAACTTCAACATCACTCAAAAGATTTGTAATTTTGAAATAAGCTAAGAAAAATCAATGTAATGAAATAAGCAATACATATAAAATAAGCTAGTCAAATCAGGTGAAAAGACGATAAGCTCATGAAATTTTTCAGGACATCAAGTAATGCAGATCAACCAATCTATTAGAATTTTGTTAAGTGTAGGTTCTAGAACTTGAATCACTAAATTATAACTAATCAACTTTGTTGTGAGAATTATCTATTAGAGAGGAAGATAAAATGGAAGAGGAGAGGCTGAAGAAGCCGAGCCTCATTCCTAGTTAGAGCAAGAGAAGAGTGTTCCACAAGCAAGAGAGGTGGTTCCACAAGCAAGTGAAGAGTGTTCCACAAGCGACACTCCTTGATGAAGCTTATGCAAAGCAAGCAAAGCAATGTGCAAAGTTGGGGCACAAGATGGTCTGTGCAAAATCAGGGCCAAATGTGCATGAGAAGATGTTGGATTCAATGTGCAAAAGTGGGGCAGAACATATCAAACATTGATCAAGTTCGGATGTTCAACAAGGTTAAACAAGAAGGTGTCACATGTGGAGTTAAGGTCTGAACACAAGTGAAGACCAGTCACTATCAGCCTTTGGGAGCGTGTTCTCTCTCTCTCCAGACCTGCAACACGCCAAATAAGAGAGAGGAGAGGTCACTTTCAGTGTAAGAAGGCACAAGAAGCTAAATGGAAGAAGAAGATCCAACCATTGATTTGAATTCGGGTTTCCCTCCAAGATAATCAATGGCTGAGATTAAATGTCTTTGTTTATGAGTGTTTAACATAGTTGTATGTTTATATAAGGAAGTCCCACGCCATTGTAATCCTTTGCTAATTCACAAACAATTCAAAGACATATTGTTACAAACAAAGTCTTTCTTCTTCTCTCTTTCCCTTTAGTTTATCTTTGCGGTTCCATTTCATAACTCTCATTGTGTTCTTCAATAAGACACAATGTAGACTCATGTAAGAGCCTTGGTTGGCTGCTAAGGCAGTCCAAAACCACACTTGGATAGTTCTTCCATAACTAATCCAAGTGTGAGATGCTCTCGGTTTTCATTAAAGCTCTTACATACTTTTCTTCTTTAGAACACTTCTTAGCTAATTACTGATTTGGATCCATTCTCATGAGTAAACTCTCCTGATGAGATGTTAAGCTCTTGGATACATTTTCATATAGCTTAAGTGTTCATTGTCTTGAGGTAGAATAGTTTTCTTTCTCTTTTAGAACCGCAAACCCTAGTTTTCTCTCTCTAAGCGCCTTAAGAACCCTAATCGGGTCTTAGGCTTCTTTCTTCATTCTACCTCATTCTCTTGAGCCAAACTTGATACTCAGAGCTTCCTCATGGATGCATCTGAAATTCTAACATTATCTATGTCTAACAACCAAGAAAATCAAATTTCTTTGCGAATCCTAAAGTCTAAACATGCATTAATCCAAGTTTGATTTATTCACACATTCTCTAAATCAAAATTTCTTTGCAGATAGACATTTTTCTCACCCTATGTTCTGTCAAATTATTAATCACACTTTCATGCCAATCAATTAACCTAAAGACTAAGTTCTAGTTGATCCATCCATAATTAGCTTTAAGAATAACATATGGCGAAGAACTAATCAGATTATGAATCTTAATAACCTGACAACCTAGTATTCCATGAAATTCCTTATGAGAATTGATATACCAAGGTTTTAATGGGTTTTAAGTAATGATATATGTACATAACTTAGTCGTTTTAAGTGTATATCGAGCCCTTTATAGGTTTGCAAATGTTTGGAGACATTCTGGAGACATTGGAGCTTTTTGGGACATTTTAGAGATGAACACCGAGATGATCAAAGTCACCATCGATATTGGGACTGAGCATATCATTGATACTTTTCATACTTGGTGTTTTAGAGAGATATTAGAGCTTGGGGCTGATCCGATACTCTGTACTGATTTGGAGAGAAGATTTCGAACCCCTTTTCTTATTTCTCTTCTGATTTATATGAAATCTATTTCATCCATGTCTTTTGTTTCATCCGATATGTCTGAGTAGATCTCTAGTTAGGTTTAGGGATTCTCGTTAGAGATTTCATGGAATGCTAAATTGATTTATTTGTTAGGATTCATAACCTGATTAGTTCTTTACCTAAAGTTGTTCTTAAGGCTAGTTATAGATTGATTTACTAGAATCTAGATCGTAGGTTATTAAGTTGACACGAATCAGTCAATACAACACTTTACATCTCCCCTTTGATGACTGAGTCGTAGAGCTGAAGCACACTAAAAATATCACAACACATGTGCTTCATATTTTCACAAATTGGTCTAGAAAGTATCAACTCAGCACCTGCGTCAAGTCATGTGGCTGGCTCACAAACTGACTCACCAGATTCTACACACAGTTAAACACTGCATAAAAAATGCGTCAAGTCATGTATCTAGCTCAAAAACTTACTCACCAGATTCTACACTCAGTTAAACACTTCATAAACAATCTCCCCTTGTTTACTGAGTTGTAGAATACACAACAAGATCTTCAAAACTCATCCTGAAATGAACAACTGAACATCAACACTTCTTCTCAATCATGTACCATAAACTTGCAATCTTTCACGAAATAACTTAGCTCATAAGATCTGACCTCTTTATTTCTTCCTCTTTTTACCTTATTTTGATACTCTAGTACAATGTTTGTAACGCCCCTTTCTCATTTTCCGCTGATCGACGAGCTGATCGGCCAACAATCAAACAAGAATATGACCGTTCGAACTCGTGCAGTCAAACGGAAAGGATTTGTTACGTTTTAAGCCAGAGACAATTCAGCCGGATTCATAAACTCTAGCCGATCCTTCTCTAACCTCAATTTTGTTTTCCTCGCTTCGACGGCCTAAGGCTGCATCCTGTACTGCATCAGCGAATTGTGATTATCAGAGTTACTCACATTGTGAATATAAAATGCTTAATTTTATTTAATAAAAGAAATATTTGATACAATAAAACACAAATGCAGAATTTCGACTTAGTCTTAAATTGAATAAAAAAACTAAACAAAACTACCAATTTACAAAGGCTTTGAATTCTCCTCCGGTTGGCCTGACGTCCAGCTACAGCTATCCAGTCTCCCGCTAAGGCTTCCTGCAAGACAAAAGAGTTGGTATGAGCAATCTAAGATCGCTCAGTGAGTTGGCTTCCAACTACCAAGGCTGAAAACCCCACCCGAAAAACCCAAAATAACATGCAATAACGATCACTGAAAACAACAATACAAACTGATTACGTGCTACCACCACGTAACTGATAAACATATCACATAACCAGACAAAGGAATCGAGAACACTGTAGCACATGCCCTCGATAGAATCGATCTAAATACTAAATGCCAATCTAACGCTTACTCAACACCATGGGCCTCTAACGCGAACTCGGTAATCTTCCTTAGGAACACCTAGGTGTAGGAACTGTTTAGTTGATCCTGATGTAATTCACAGATTCATATCAACCTAAACATACAGATCTAGGTTCTCTTGATTAGAAACATTAGATGATCTCACCTTTTACCTGTTTGTTGCAGCGGAAGGAATAGAACAGGTCAGAGATCAGAAAGATGCACCGAGGGATGAATCCTCCAAAGGTTCACACACGCGATCACAGAAAACGGCTGCTAGACCGAGCTGGTGGGAGGCGCAGGGAGAGAGGATTTTCGGCGCTAGGGCTAGGGTTAGGAGAAAGAGATTTGGCTTTTAGTTTATTAAAAGCCTTCTCTTTCCCTTTTGGGCTTATGGGCCCAAAACACCAATCTGATTAAATCCCATTTAATCAGACCCATTAATCTTTCTCTCTTAGTACGACAAATGCCTGGCACTTTTGTCGTACTTCTGCTAAGCCGTTCCAACACATTTTCCTGTTAGCTTAGGCGTGTGACCCATATGGGATCATATAATAAAGGCAATAAGTCCAAGACTTATAGATCATGAGCGGACTCTAGCAAGCCATCATGACCCCCAGTATTATATGACTTATGTCTGATCATTGACATACTCTTACTTTCTAGAGACAGTACCGAGATTACTGGACACAATTCCAACAATCTCCCACTTGTACTGGAATCTCTCTGTATTCATAATCCTTTTGTCACAATATCTCGATTAGTCATAAGGCAAGATTAGTGTCATCCTTATAAAGCCTAATCTTGTTCATCGGACTCTGATTTGATACTGACAATCCAAACGACTCGGGAAAGTCCGTTTGAGCATGGCCATGCATTTTCCAGTATTCAAATCTCCGATTGGCCTAGAGATATTCACTCCATTTATATTGGAGGGACAAATTCCGTCTTGTTCCATCACTGTAAACTACTCATTTCATAATGTACCCAAACAAGGTCCTTATAACTATCGCAGAACGATAGCGTTAGACAATGATCAAAGTACATCAGTCCATGGGCAGTCACATGCATGTGAACTCAGGTCTAAGGACTATACTCTATAGTCGTAGTAAGAATCTCTTATGACACAGATATAAATATCCTGAAGAGTTCTTATAAGCGGGTCTTGTCCGGTCGTATGTTCCCAACATACACCTATGTACTGACTTTGATGCCGCGCATCTATGACACACTTAGACTTTGTCATAAGTCACGTACCAATCCAGTCTCACACGGTTGTTGGTGTTCCAGTTTCAACAACCTTCGACTAGGGACAGGATGATATAAAACATTTATCAAATATAGGGTCTCATGATCAAGCTAAATGACTTTGATGACTCAAGATCAAGTCACTTACTTCGATGACCTATAAAATGCTTCATATCATTTTGGAACGATTATTTCATCACAGTTAAAATAATCTTGAAATAATAATTTCATTAAAAACATAAAATAATGTTTTACAAGAACATATCAAATAACTAAAATAAAGCTCACAAAACTCCCACTCAAATTTAGATTACATTTCAATGTTTCTAATGCCTACAGCTTCAGTCAGGAACTCGAGCTTAGGCCTTGGGAGTGGCTTTGTCAACGGATCAGCGACATTATCATCTGTCGGAACTCGGCTGATCTTGACTTCCTTTCTATTTACGATGTCACGTATCAAGTGAAATCTTCTTTGAACATGCTTGGATTTCTGGTGTGATCTTGGTTCCTTTGCCTGAGCTATAGCACCATTGTTGTCACAAAACAGTGCCAGAGGCTCAGCCGCATCTGGTATCACACCTAGTTCCATAATGAACTTTCGTATCCAAACAGCTTCCTTTGCTGCTTCTGAGGCGGCGATATATTCAGCTTCTGTAGTGGAATCAGCAACGGTGTCCTGCTTGGAGCTTCTCCAACTTACTGCACCGCCATTCAGACAAAAGACATAACCGGACTGTGACCGGAAATCATCTGTGTCTGTCTGGAAACTTGCGTCCGTGAATCCACTGACTTTAAGCACATCACTTCCACCGTACACCAAGAACTTATCCTTAGTATGTCTTAGATACTTCAAGATATTCTTTACGGCTATCCAATGGTTTTCACCTGGATTTGAATGGTATCTACTCGTCATGCTCAATGCATAAGCAACATCAGGACGAGTACAGATCATGGCATACATGACAGATCCTATTGCAGATGCATAAGGAATATTCTTCATGCGCTCAAGCTCAGCAGCCGACGTAGGGCTCTGCTTCTTGCTTAGCGTTGTGCCATGCACCATTGGCGTGAAGCCCTTCTTGGAATCTTTCATGCTGAATCTTTGTAGGACTTTGTCAATGTATGAGTCTTGACACAAGCCTATCAGCCTCTTAGGTCTATCCCGATAGATCCTAATTCCAAGAACATATGCGGCTTCACCCATGTCTTTCATGGAAAAACAACTTCCAAGCCAGTCCTTTACAGACTTCAGCATTGGAACGTCGTTTCCGAGAAGCAGTATGTCATCGACATACAGAATAAGAAACACTATCTTGCTCCCACTAGATTTCTTATACACGCATTGTTCTTCTTCGTTTCTGATGAAGTCAAATTGCTTGATCGCTTCATCAAAACGAAGATTCCAGCTCCTCGATGCTTGCTTCAATCCATAAATGGATTTATGAAGCTTGCATACTTTTCCAGCATTCTTCGGATCTATGTAACCGTCAGGTTGTGTCATATACACATCCTCTTCCAGAATACCATTCAGGAAGGCGGTTTTCACGTCCATCTGCCAAATTTCATAATCATGAAAAGCTGCAGTTGCTAGTAGAATCCGAATAGATTTCATCATAGCCACTGGTGAATAGGTTTCATCGTAATCCACTCTGTGAACTTGTCTGAAACCTTTTGCCACCAACCTGGCTTTATAAATCTGGACATTTCCATCCACGTCAATCTTCTTCTTGAAGATCCATTTGCACTCGATGGCTTTTACACCAGCAGGCAAGTCAACCAACGAAAATACTTGGTTGACCGACATGGAGTCCATTTCGGAATCAGTGGCTTTACGCCACTTAGAGGAATCTGGGCCCATCATGGCTTGATTGAAGTTCGATGGTTCATCACCATCAATGATCAGAAGATCATGACAGTCAGTCACGAGGAACCCTTGATATCTCTCGGGTTCGTGACGGATCCTCCCGGATCTTCGAACTTCAGGTACCACAGGTTCAGGCTCTACAATTTCTTGTAGGGCCTCCTCCTGCTCTTCCTCATTAGGTTGAGCAGTATCCTGTTCATCTTGAATTTCTTCAAGCAGTACCTTACTCCCACTGTCTTTCTTAGAGAGAAACTCCCTCTCAAGAAAGTTACAATCCCGGGCAACAAAAATCTTGTTCTCGGAACGTAGATAGAAGTAATAAGCCTTGGTTTCCCGTGGATAACCAATGAAGTAGCATTTGTCAGATTTTGGTGTAAGCTTGTCTGAGATCAATCTCTTGACGTAGGCCTCACAACCCCAAATTCTGAGATAAGACAGCACTGGAGCTTCTCCAGTCCATAATTCATATGGTGTCTTTGCTACTGCTTTTGATGGCGCTCTATTTAGAGTGAACACTGCTGTTAGCAGAGCATATCCCCAAAGGGATATTGGAAGGTCTGTGTGACTCATCATAGATCGAACCATATCCAATAAGGTCCGATTTCTCCTCTCAGACACACCATTCCATTGAGGTGTTCCAGGAGGAGTGAGTTGGGATACGATCCCACACTCTCTCAGATGATCACTGAATTCCTGGCTTAAGTATTCTCCTCCTCGGTCGGACCGAAGAGCCTTAATGCTTTTGCCAAGTTGGTTCTGTACTTCATTTTGGAATTCTCTGAACTTTTCAAAAGATTCAGACTTATGTTTCATCAAATAAACATATCCATACCTACTGAAATCATCAGTGAAGGTAATGAAGTACTGATAGTTTCCTCTTGCATTTGTGGACATTGGGCCACACACATCAGTGTGTATCAGGCCCAATAAGTCACTGGCCTTCTCGTTAGGTTTATTAAAGGGGGCCCGTGTCATTTTGCCCATCATGCAGGATTCGCATTTCTCACATGACTCAAAGTCAAATGAGCCAAGAAGTCCATTCGAATGGAGCCTCTTGATGCGTTTCTCGCTGATGTGCCCTAAACGACAATGCCATAGAAACGTTCGGTTTTCCTCATTAGGTTTAAACCGTTTGGTATTAATGTTATAAATTGGCGCGGATTGATCGAGTATGTAAAGCCCATTCATAAGAGGGGCAGAACCATAGAACAAATTGTTGCGATTGAAGGAACATAATTTATTCTTAACTGAAAAATCATAACCTTCCAAATCCAACAAAGAAATTGAAATAATATTTCTGCTTATAGCAGGTACAAAATAACAATTATTCAGTTCTAAAATCAATCCCGAAGGTAAAGACAACAAGTATGTGCCTACAGCTAGTGCTGAAACTTTCGCTCCATTCCCAACTCGTAGCTCCACTTGTCCTTGCTTCAGCCTTCTACTGTTGCTGAGTGCCTGCATATTAGTACAAATATGAGCCCCACAACCAGTATCCATGACCCATGAGGTATTATCAGAAGTAGTTGTATTAACTTCTATAACAAAAATACCTGATGAAGAAGTCTCGAAAGTCTTCTTCTTCAATTCCTTTAGACCTTCCTGGAATTTCTTACAATCTCTTCTCCAATGCCCCAGTTCTTTGCAGAACCTGCACATGTCAGTAGGCCCAGCCTTGGACTTGGGCTTGGGCTTTGGCGTGTCCTTGTCCGCGACTTGGACAGCCTTGGCCGCTCCCTTATCCTTAGCAGAGGATTTCTTAAACCCCTTGCCCTTTTGCACCATAAGCACATTGGGGTCCTTGGCGGTTTTCCTCAAGTTGGGCTCTGCAGTCTTGAGCATTCCGTGAAGCTCAGGTAGTGTCTTACTCAAGCCATGCATGTTAAAGTTCAGAATGAACTGATCATAGCTTGCAGGTAAAGACTGCAGAATGATGTCGCAGGCAAGTTCCTGGCTGATTGGGCAGTCGAGTTTCTGAAGATGATCGAGATAACCCATCATCTTCAAGACATGAGGACTCACTGCCGCATTCGCAGCCAACTTACAGTCCAAGAGGTTCTTAACTGTCTGGAACCTCTCAGTCCTAGCCTGCTCCTGAAAAAGCGATTTCAGGCTTGCCATTATCTCGATGGGAGACAATACACTTTCGAACTGTTTTTGCAGCTCAGGAGTCATTGTCACCAACATCAGGCAATAGACATCATTTTCATCTGACGAATGCTTTTCCCAAGCATTGTGCAGAGTCCTGGCAGCATTGGCAAGAGGCCTCTCGGGGAGGGGATCACGAAGGACATAATCCTTCTTCTCCTGCTTGAGGACCAGCCTCAAGTTCCTTGACCATGTCAGGAAGTTCGTTCCAGTCAGCTTCTCCTTCTCGAGAACAGACCGGATCGAGAATGTGTTTTGTGTGCTTGTAGTAGTCATATCTGAAATATATAAATAAAAAGGTTATTAGTTATTATGTTCAAAATGACTAATCTCGTATTAAAATTTAATATGATTAATCACGCATTATATTCAATAACATCAGTTACCCTCAATAGAATATAATGATTCCAAGATCCACATATAACTAAGATTAAAGTGGGCCACTGGCCGTCACCCAACCTTAGCTTATATCGGTAAGCCCTATATCGGCTAATTATATCCGTGATATAACTCTTGGTTGTGAATCTGGGCCCGAGGCCCAATCCACTCTGATGTCTCAAGGCCCGGGACTCCCGATGGCCTAGTCAAGAAAACCAGACTATACAGTCATGTAATCATTAATGTCTGGGACTCCCAATGACATTTATGAATCACAAACTGTCTTACCCACGCAAAAGCAGACATCCTCACACTGTAAGGCCATGAATACAATTGAATGGGCTTCGACAGCTGACATAGCCTGGACAAGACATCCAACGCTTGATATTATTTGAGGTTCATAGGTTTATTAAAATTCATTCCCAAAATAGAAGATTACTATTTCGGGAAACTTTCCATTTTTGGAAACCTACTATTTTTGGAAACTTTCTAAAATTGGAAACTTTCTAAAAACGGAAACTTTCTAACTTTAGAAATTTCTTAAAATCCAAAATCCGCAAATCCAGAAACTTCTATTTTAAGAAACTTTCTAATTTCAAAATTTCGGAAACTTTAATTTAAAATCGACTTTATAATTTCATAAAATAAATTTTAAATTAATCTGAAGAAAGACTCAAATAATTGGCCCAATTGTTTTAACTTCTTGGCCCGAGGCCCAAGAATTGGTCCATGTCCAAGACATGACCCAATTGTCCAATTATTTGACATAACCGGTCTGGTTCATTAAAATTGGTCTAACCAAATTTAATTACTACGATGACCACAATTGTCAACCGGTTATTTACTAAACCGGAATTTCTCAATTTATTTGGTCCAACCAAATCAAATTAGAAATTCCTGGTTTAGGCACTAAATCCAATATTTCTTTCGACATTGGATTTCTTATCCCGGTTTAACCAGATTTAATAAAATTATTAAAATCTGTTTATTAAACCAGAACGTATCAGTTTTAATTAAGTTTTGAACCGAACCATCTAACCGAAATCGAACCGGTCCATCACACCCAAAACCCTAACCGGTCGAAACTTGTCCAAGCCGCAAGCCATCATGCTTGGCCGAGACGTGGTCGGGACGGTTTGGCTGCGTGATCGGGACGATCGTTCGGTATGCTCGGGACAGTGGCGGGACGATTCAGGCCGAGACGCGATCGAGACGATGCTCGGCTCTCGGCAGAAACGCGTGTGGCTTCGATCCATGCGGTCGGGCCGATTGGATCCTTGCGATCGATCTCGGCCGAGCCATGCGATCGGTTTGCGCCTGCCCCTCACGGTCGAGTGATGCAACCGGCCAACGCGCGATCCATACGAACGGCTTGGCCATCGGTTCATCATCTCGGCCGATCGCAAAACCCGAGTCATATAGCTCGGTTTGCGATTTCTTTAGTGTGTTTAGGATTCAAATTTGTTTCTTAAGTGATTTATCTTATCAGTAATTGATTCAAAACACTTCTAAACAGATTAAACAACCTAAACATGAATCTAAAACAAGAAATCCTAAGAACCAATGGCTCTGATACCACTGTAGGAACTGTTTAGTTGATCCTGATGTAATTCACAGATTCATATCAACCTAAACATACAGATCTAGGTTCTCTTGATTAGAAACATTAGATGATCTCACCTTTTACCTGTTTGTTGCAGCGGAAGGAATAGAACAGGTCAGAGATCAGAAAGATGCACCGAGGGATGAATCCTCCAAAGGTTCACACACGCGATCACAGAAAACGGCTGCTAGACCGAGCTGGTGGGAGGCGCAGGGAGAGAGGATTTTCGGCGCTAGGGCTAGGGTTAGGAGAAAGAGATTTGGCTTTTAGTTTATTAAAAGCCTTCTCTTTCCCTTTTGGGCTTATGGGCCCAAAACACCAATCTGATTAAATCCCATTTAATCAGACCCATTAATCTTTCTCTCTTAGTACGACAAATGCCTGGCACTTTTGTCGTACTTCTGCTAAGCCGTTCCAACACATTTTCCTGTTAGCTTAGGCGTGTGACCCATATGGGATCATATAATAAAGGCAATAAGTCCAAGACTTATAGATCATGAGCGGACTCTAGCAAGCCATCATGACCCCCAGTATTATATGACTTATGTCTGATCATTGACATACTCTTACTTTCTAGAGACAGTACCGAGATTACTGGACACAATTCCAACACTAGGTTCCTACATCTAGAACCTCCCACGACTCCTAGACGTAAACACAAAGTCCTACGACCTAGGTACCGTTCTCTGTCCATCGATACGCGGTGACTCGGACTACCCCTAGATAGCTAAATTTTTCATGCAGTTCGGCCCTAGGACATAACCCCATTTTTTTGGACTACACACCTACCAGCATCACCCAATAGGTTAACGCCTAGCCAGAACCACTACACGACGATACATGAACTGACAGTATATCCCGAGGATCCAATCGGGAAGGAAGCACCAGAACACCAACACAAGACTTGCGGGATATAATGCACCTAAACAATATTAACAATACTAAACAACCCTACGACCCGCAAAAAGACTCACTGAGACTCTATGACTCAACACAAGACCGATAAGGTCAATCAATAAAATAACAACTTAACCAAGTACCTGAAGCTATCCCTCAAGTCCTAACCAAACACCACTATACTCACACTCATAACTAATCCAAACTATCCATCCGCACACCGGAATAGGTACAAATCAACACAACCTTCCCGGCCCAACACCGGGTCATGTAATAATAACAATTAATACATCGTAACAACAAATCGTACACTCAACCAATAATCAATATCAAACATGCAATAATTCTACTCATGCAATTACTTAGATTCATTAATAACATAACTCCATTAATTCAAAAAAATTCTTTTTAATTCATGTTTCAGTTTAATTTCCAGTTTTTATTTAATTCTAGTTTAATTATCTAATTTATCTTACCGCTCGATTCAAGTTAGTAAACCTAGTAATCCCCTAAACGGTTTAACCCCATTTATTTAAGTATTTTACTGGTATAATTCTTTAATTATTTTAATCCGCTTCTATTTAACCTTAACCCGGTTATATCATATTTTATGGTTTGTTGAGTTTTAATTCATAATTTAGTTATCTTTTAATTCCTTATATATAGGTTCATTTATACGGTTTTATACTATATATATGCATATATTTCCTAGTCATGACGTTCTACATGCAATGCAACACTCAATGATCAAGCAATCAATTCCATCTACGCACATAATTAATCATGCCATTTACCGATATTTAAATGTGTCCTGTATATTTATTATCCTAGCCGGTTTATTTAATTTCTCAATTATTTAATCAACCTAAACGCATTCTACCATATTTGAATTGCGAGTACGATATCCTACGACTCTACGGTTTATTAATTTCGGGGTCTATATGCAGAATTTATCTATTCCTAATACAACAATCAATCAGACATAACCAACTCAATGTGATTTCGGCTAGAAGGCGGATGTGACCGGATCATCTCTTTAACAAACCGTGACTCAAACCTCGAACACACTTCTCGACAACTCCTTTTTGACGAACCTGAACTCGAAGCTTGCCGAACCTAACTCTGATTGTTCCTCCACAACAAACCTCCGGACTGATCTCACACTAAAAAATCCTACTTAACCAAACAATGTCTAATACTAACCGCCTACAATGAAAGAGAAATTTGGTACATATGATGAACGTTGAAAATCTCCGTTTAGGAAATATTTCGTCCTTCCTCCAATACCATTCCGTCTCTCTCTCTTTCTCTCTCTCTCTCTCTCTCTCTCTCTCTCTCTCTCTCTCTCTCTCTCTCTCTCTCTCTCTCTCTCTCTCTCTCTCTCTCTCTCTCTCTCTCTCTCTCTCTCTCTCTCTCCCTCTCTCTCTCTCTCTCTCTCTCTCTCTCTTTTTCTTCTTCTTCTTCTTTCCTCCCTTCTCTCTTTCTTTTCTACTGTGAGTTGAGTTGTGAGGAAAATGAGTTGGGTTAGCCCCCCCTTTTTATACTACAAAAGGTGAATATACACCATATGTGTTACCCACTCTCTCCCGTCTTCCTCCACGTTTTTGCTCCCAAATGCCATCCAAAACCAATGAATTCAAGCTATCACCATACACTTGTCTCTCCCTCTTCTAGAAGCTGCCTAGATTCTTGCCAACAAATCACTTCAGGTACAATGCATAATGGTGAGGTGTCATCCAAGCGGTTTGAACCTCCATATGCATTCAATCTAACTTAAATGATTCAATGAGTCCTCCTTCTCACTTCTTCATAGAAATCTTGTGGCCCATACACTTTTTGGGATTGATATTATGTCCCGAAATAAATTATCTATCAGCCCAAGTCTCCTTGGTTCAAGGCCCAAGTCCACCAATTTGATTTTAATTTTTGATCACTAAATATTCTTTAATGATCCAAAAATCATAACTTAATCCAGGGATCAAATCTTGATAATTCCTTTTAACCATATCTCAAACATAATTATCAGAGATGTGGTCGAACTTTCATATTTTTGATGCACTTTAGAGGGTTTTCCGATACACCCGATTGCCTTAATAATTTCTCGGTAAAAGCTTATTTTCTAGAATTATTTATATGAATTTACAGAAATTTTCAAAAATAACTCTAATAAATTAATTAAAAGATAATTTACTTTATGAAATAAAAAATTATAATAATATATTATATTGCTTTCCGGGAACGGAGTATTACACTGTTCGTTAGCTATTAATACAGTGAATCCTTGCTCCCCAGCAGAATGCAAACCTCAAGACATCCAACTAGGTTTTTCTTCCCTTGCGTGTGTACATAACTAAGTGAAAAACACTCATGAAGATCAAAATATCGATGTAAGATCATGCTTCAACATCCAAATGAAATGCTTTATGACTCAGACCTAATCTTTGTATGCTTTTCGAACTCATAAACTCACTAGAAGAATCTGTTTCGGAAACACAAGAGTAAACCACCAAATAACCGTTGAAAACTCAAACCCACTGTTGGATATAAACCCAGTAGTACCATGAAGATATCCACAAGGTTTCGGCCATATCAGACTAAGATTTGATCCCCAACTGTAGCCTTGAATATGCTATCTCGGAACTGGTTTCTAGATTTCTAGATAATCTGGATGATTTTGGGTTAAATTCTACATAGATTTACAACTGAAGCTTAACTCCTATACCTTCTTAGGGCCCCCACTAGTTCCGACATGCCGGGATTAAGTCACACAAAACATCATCTTGAGACAACAGTTTCTCAGATTCAGATTTGGCACAAATTGCACAGTTACTGCGTGTTTTTTGCCCTAAAGCAATTGACTTAGATTACGGATTTCAACATCAATCTGAGCAAAATTTTCTCCAATGTCTTCCTTGACACGAGTTTTATTCCTATAAACCATGTATTTTATCTTCTTTGTTCATATACAGCTATGCTTTCATCTTCGAAACTCCCTGTTGAAAACTACTTCTCTGTGCTCTTCCTTTTCAATGTCTTGCAATTTCTTTACTTTCTGCATTTTTCTAATTTTTGCTCAACACTCCAAAACTTCTCCTGTCATTAGGAATCCAGAGCCTTACATAACTAAGAGTGGTATTTTTTTGTGGAATTTCAAACCTTAGTTATCAGTCATGACAATTCCCAACAGCTTCAAACTAGAACACATACTCTTCAACCTTATGCTGCTCCAAAAAGAACTGCCTCAATAACAAAACTTGTCACATCATTTGTACAGATCTGTTTCTGACTGCATGCATTAATCTCGAAATAACCATTGGAATCTTGATTCCACCGTTGATTCTGAATATAACAGTGCTAAGAATCTCACCAATGAAATTTCAGTCCGATTAGAACTCTTTTGAGCCTCCAAGCATCGCTATGAATTTGGTTTGACATATATGTCTTCTTGAGTAACATCTTGACTTAGTCATTCAAGTCCTCATCTCTTGTTTTTCTTGACTGTTATATCATGTCAGACTTCCCAATTCTTCAGCTTCTCTTCTCTTTTATTCTACCATGAACTTTTCACTAGAAACAAAGTTTTATACTAAAACCTTCAATGATAATCAGAAACTTGCAATCTGAGTTTTTCTCATCTTCTTTACACCTTTTAGAATAGAATAACAAATTCTTGACTTGACTTCTTGATGCACCAAAATTGATTCCAAACTTTTTGACCTTTGCATACACAAAATTTACCACTTCTAACAAGTAGAAAACTTATCAAGAATCTTGACATTTCTAGACCATATGCATCACCAAACCTATGCATCACCAAACCTGTGTAATAACCATCAATGTAGTAGATCAGTGATGGTTCTGCTGTAGGCCACCATTCACTTCGAATCAAAACAAAATTTTACCGGAGACCCTTCTTCCCTTCCATTTCATAAACAACCAGAACCGCCGCAAATCCATGTATAAGATTCATAACATGATATAGTGATCGTCGACTTCTTATCTCCTCAGATGTAAATACATATCTGAACACAGAACTCTTGATTTTGACATGACCGATCAGACGAAAATAAAGACAACCGTAATCTACAATTCTCCTTGTCTGAGCAGGTTCTGTTGTAGCAACTTCCTTATTCAGTCTCAACAACATCATTTGAGTTATTACAACCAATTACTTCATCATATGCCTTCATGGAAAGATGAATGACAATTTAAGTTTTACACCAGTCAAAACAAATCTTCACCAACTACAAAATATGGCTCCGGGTGAATTGATTTTTAGAGCACACATACACAACCATTTTTCCCTTTTAGTGGTGCTCGAAATTCTTTCGTCTCTAGCCAAGACGTCCTTTTGTGAGGACATTTGACCATGTAATCCTTTACCAAAAAACCATTTAGACAGTCTAATGTTTATCCTTGAGTTGATATTCTCGTTTATCCACCAACTCCTTCAAACTTTATGAAATGAACTCTAACCTCTGAGAACTAACAACGTGACTTTCCACTTGTTCATATCTAACTAAGCTCCTCGTGTGGTGATTTTATTTGGTTTGATCTCTGCACCTCCGACAACCAGCTTCATTTATGTTATTTCAGCATCTTCCCTACGAGACTTATTGTAACCTACTACTGACTCCTTGATTTCTCTTCACTTTTTTGTTTCATCGCATAAAACCTCTAAGTATCTGTAAACCTGGCTTCCTATTTCCAATATGTCTTCCAACTGATCTTCTTCAGATCTTGAAAATAAGCCGCCTTTTAAAGACCACTTCATTGCTTTTGATAATCTTGCAAAACAACATCTCAACTTATCTGTGCCTGTCTTCTCCAGAGAACTATTCTTGTTCCTTTCATGATGACGAAGAATCAAATCCATATGTGTCAATGATGTGTAATCTGATTTGATGCAACTCTTGGAAAACATCTTCAGATGCCCCGGTGAATCTTCTGTAACACTTTTAGCTGTAAAATTTTGAGGCAAGAATACACCCATTTAAGACTCGGTCTTGAACAACCACATAATTCCAGAATTTCAAACCCCTCAGTTTCTTAATTCTTTAAAATTGACATGATTCTGATCACATGTGATTCTGATCGCATGATGCAACTCTGGAAGACTTCGATTAACCACCACCACCTTTGTTAATCTTTATCATTAATACAAAAACAGATCTGAGCAGTGGTTACTTCACACATTACCTGGTGGTTATTTTTACTAAACTCGAATCCCATTTGTCGGGTTAGTTGATTTATGCAAAATCCATAAAACATGCTAATTGATGGTAGAACAGCCAGAATAATAATGATCGACTATGCAACCACAATTGAGTCATGATATTGAGAAGCTTCTTTTCGATAATGTTCCCGACCACAAAAATAAGGAGATATGGACCAAATTGCATAAACCATAGTCAATATATCTTCTTTCAAAAACTGTTTACTCCAACTTAGATTTGACGAAGATGATCATTGTCCCCAAAATCTGTTTTTATGTCACTTGTCGTTTCCAAACTAATTGTATTTTTCCTTGTTTGTTTCTTTGTCATTTTTCAATCCAGTGCTTGTGCTCCACTGAGATGTTGATTATGAGCTCATTGAATTTATCCTACCATTTGTTGCATCAACTCTGTTGATTTGTGAAGCCACTGAGATGTCATTACCAATGCGCTTTTCTATCGTGAAACTCTTTCTTCTGATTTCAAAAAAAATTGTAGTCATCTCTTCTCACGTTGACCCTGAGTATCACACAACTCTGTGTTTCTTTTTTCCATATTTCTCAAAGTTTCATGTAATAATCCATCTTGAACAAAAAGTTTATCAATTCTTCATCTCGCTCATGTTGATTATGACTTTTGAACCATTAATTTTATCCAACGAGATTCTCAGTCTTCCATCACGTTTTATTTTATGGAGCCCATAAAGTAAAATTGTCATTACAAGTTAGCTTCTCCACCATGAACTAGTCAAATTTCAAACACTTGTTTGTCTCTCTCAACTACGATGTAGTTCTCTAATGACAACAATTCTCCTTTTCCGATATCATTAGACAAAATGACCCTCATCCCTTGTCATCCTGTCTTGCCAGTGAAATTTAATTGGCGAGAACAACCATCTGGTTTGCTTTTACCCAGTCTCAAAATCAGCTAACCATGATATACTTAAGACTCTATTTTGCTGATCAGAATAATATTATGATGCAATCCACCCAGATCTTAAGCCTTAAAACGTAGCTTCTCTTCACCTAGATCAGTCTCCGATTTCTATTGAGAAACAATTTGAGGCATCAGCCTCACGTTAATTAAAAAATGGAGCAGATAAATTCCCAGAAAAGCACCAATAAACTAGAGCTGGTACATAAGCTTTCACCGTCGGAAAACCACATTCGTTGTCGTTTGAGCCTCCATAAACCTTGCATCACTACGAGCTCGTATACAACAATTGTATTTCTTCCCTATGAATTAACGATTCATATCTTCGTTCAGTTTATGAAGCATTCTTCTTCGTTGAATCCAAATTTCAATCATCTGCCTTTATGCTTCTCCGTGTTATAAAACTTAATCATAGTACTTAAGTTGAAATTATCTATGAAAACAGTTTATCCACCTCTTCAGTCACAATAACGAGGACCCACACACTTTCTTTCTCAAAACGAAGCTTTCTCTTATCCCATAGAAAAAAAAAGATTACTATCGGACATCTCCGACGATCTCCTCAAGTTTCTTATGAAATACGGATCCTCCATGTTTAGATCCCATAATCTTCATATGCTTTTTTATCCTCATTTGTATCGAATGCAAGCCAGATTCGTGTAAGTATTGTACTTGGAGAATAGAAAAGCCACTTCTGATCTTGATAACTTTGAATCAATACTAGAAATGCATGTCTTCCTTGAACTAGAAGTGATCTTTCACCTTAAATTAGGCTCATAAAAGATTACTGATTTGACTGGCTCACAAACTCCAACTTAAGCTTATTACAAGAAATCAAGTCTGGTGCACCTCCAACTTTCATCTCTTTCGTTTTTCTGATTGCAAAATCAACCATGAAGCAGTTTTGTGATCTTCTTTATATTTTGATTTCTCATCTTCAGCTTCCCACCAAAAACAAATCGAACCAGGCATACCCTCTCTTGGCGTTATAAAGAACAACTCGACATAAGCTTCAGAAAAAGAAGAATCACCTTTTAATCCTATGGCATTTGTTAACAATTGATACAAACCCCTTCCTTCTTAAATCAATGACTAACCATAAATTACTGTGATTCTGATCAGTATTTGTAACTCCTGCAAGTCTTGTCGCTTTTGACCATTCTGATTCACACTACAGAAGCCAGAACTCTTCATTACTTGAAGATATTGAACCATGAGATAAATTTCCCTCTTGATCAAGAAATTTCCAACCATATCTTTGTATTTTCTGCTGATATCGCCATTGTTGAAACTTGCAACGGCTATGTGTATCTTTGTAACAACCTGAGAAGATCGTCTCATTATGATTCTTCGGAAACGCGAGCTTCTTCCACTTCTAAATATCCTTACGATGATCTGCTTTAATCCTAGATTGTCATGAGCTTCGCCCTCAAATCAAAAAGGGTACAACTTTAGAAATTTCCATGTATGTTAGATGAGCTTGACCTCTCTCTTGGCCCAGTTTGAAATTAAAAGCCCACTTCACAGCTCATGAGCCCTACTTCTCGCTTAAGCTTAGCTTTCGTGACGATAGAACTAGGAGTCAAACTCTTCATGTACAATCTCGTATCAGATACGATTATTTGAGAATTCAATTTTGATTCCAAGCTATTGCAAAGCGCTAGTATCAAACGTTTTCAAATCTTCTGCTACATTCATCTCCCTAGCCAAAAATCCAAGATCATACGCGAAATAAGAACAAATTTATACCTAAAACCACTCTGATACCGTGGCTATGTCTATGTGTTTGTGTATGTATGTGCATAAAGTAAAGAAAAAATAATTTTTGAACGAGGTTTGGTTTGCCTACATCCCCGAGACCTAGTCCAAAACAAATCCACTAAAAAATTGTAATTATGATTGCTATGATATCTAACACTACAATGCTTATCATTATTTTCTAGATGAATAACTATGGAAACAATATCTCTACAAATAATATCACCCAACAGAACCAGTGCAACACCATATTTTCGTCATGGCTGCAAAATTAATAGACAAACCCCCAATCAGATTTACTAATCTTCACTTGTGGGGCGACGCCACACACACCTGTGTGCATCTCACAATAAACCCTAAACGCATGCGACATACAAGTCTTCGTCTCTTGGTGTATATAGTCAAGGGTCAAAATCCTAAGCATCTTGATGAGGGCATCAAGCCATCATCAACCAAGATGCATAGAGGAGAGACCAACCAGCCGGTCCATGCCATTGGAGATAAGCAACCAGGAGCTAAACCACTCAGCCATGGAGATTCCACTAATACCAACCAACTCAGCATCAATGGCTTGCATCAAATAGCCATCCTTGAAGACATTTGTCGAGCCAGAACAGCCCCGGTTCATGTTGGATCACAAGTTATGCAAATTGCCAATCTGGAGCCATTTAAGGAAACTATGAAGACCACTTGGTTTATCACCTCTCAAACCAAGACTTGGCGACCAGGAGACATTTACCACAACCCAAAGAAGCTAGAAGACGTCCTAAGTCCATACAGAATGCACATAATCACTTGGATAATCAAATGGACCGACTTGCCTATTTTGGAGCCTAAGAAGATCATCAACCAACGGCTCTATTTTGATCATCTTTCACACATTCTCCAGTCATATACAATGCACCTAGACGTTCCCAAACATCACTCCTTCCTGCCAAAGTTGTCAAGATTCAAACACCAGCAGATTTCCATATTTGGAAGAGATCCCTTCAAATCAGCCTAACGGCTCTTTTCCTTTCATTTTCTGATCTTTTCCTTTGTTTACTTCATATGAACGTTGTAAGCTCAGCCTATATAAGCTGATAGCATGTCTTTTGTAAAATTCACCTTTCAATCAAGTAATAAACAAAGTTTTCATTTTCAGAGAGTTATCTTTGAGAGTTTGTTCATTAGAATTCATTTGAGTGATTCAATTGGTTCTATTAAGTTTTCCAGAATAGTTTGTTTGTGTGATTCAAGCAATCTACTTCTGCCAAGGATTGAGAGAGTCAATCAACCCACTGAACAAGAGAGTTATTCACCTACCCATCCATCTCGCACATCCATTCAATTCTGAGCAAGTGAGAGAGCTTCAAAGCCAGCACCTGTTCTTCCATCTCCCACCATCCTAGTCTCTGATTCTGAGGCTACATCATCTGGTATCAGAGCCGAAAGGCTCCTAACAGGTGTTATCTATCCTTTAATTTTGTTTTCATTGCATATAGATTTATAGTTTCTGTTCTTCATTGCATTTTAAATCAAAAACCATAAAAATTGTTTGTTCTATCATTCCTGCTTAGCTATAGTCTCTGATTTGTTTGCATCCTTAAAGAAAACACCATAAAAATTGCTTTTACCTTGCATTCATACATTCTATTGCATTGGATTGTTCTGTTTTAAGTCTTGCATCAAAAATCAAAAAGAAAATCGTTTTGTTTTGCTTTATAAACCCCAAAACCCAAAAGAAAAGTCTTATGTTTTGTTTTCCTAAACCAAAAATCAAAGAAAAATTGTTTTTGCTTCAAGTTCTTTCAAGTTTTGTTGTTTGTTCTTATTCTGGTTTTTATAAACTTCAAAAGAAAAGAGGAGAAGTTTTGTGTGCTTGAATCGAATTTGGTTAGCAAAAAGACCATAAAAAGAGTTGTTTCCTCTTTTAAGTTTTTGGTTTTCAAAAAAAAAATTATAAAAAAGGAATAGCTCCTCATTTAGTTTGGACAGAATTTGCTTACCATTTATAAACCAAAACTGTGTGTGATCTTTTTACAAAAGGGAAGTTGTGTTTATTCTGTGTTATTCTTTCCTTTCTTTCACCTTTCCTCTCAAAAATCATTCATTTGTCCTATTTTGAGTATACATTCGAAATTTTGGACTTTGACATACTCAACTTTGGTTTATATACTTTCCAGAACACATTCATACTTCCTGTTTTAAACTTGTGAACAGGAAAAAAAAAATGGATGATGAAGATGGATCAAATGACTTCAATACTTCAGAGATTGATTGGGGTGATGAAGAGAACTCATGGAGTGAAGAAGAAGAGTTTTCTGAAGAATCTGAGGCAGAAACAGAGCTGGACCAAGAAGAATTTGAGCTTGAAGATGAAGCACAATGTGAGTCAAGACATGACGAAGCTTGGGAGGATCAATCTGATTTTGAAGATCCCTGTGGAGCAGAACCTGATAGCAAAGAAAAAGAAGAACCTCATGAGTTTGAATCTTGGAATGGAGAAGCTCAATCTGATACCAACCTTGAAGAAAACACAGAGTATGAAGAATCTGATTTTGGAGAAGATTCAAATCCAGAAGAACCTGAGATTGAATGTGTCTTTGGAGGCAAAAGCAGCCACCAAGGCTGGGAAGAAAATGAATCCCCATTCAGTGAAGCTGAGACTGATCCAGAAGAAGAACAATGGTTTGTTGAAGAGTTTAAAGATGAGGGCTCAGAATACAATCATTCCATGAGAAACCAACCACAAGACTATGAGCCAGAAAGTGATTCTAGTCAAGAGGAGCCATACAATATCTGCTTTTCAGGTCGTGTGCAAGGACCAGAGGCTTACTTAAGGTGGGAAAGAGATATGGATGATTGGTTTAAAGCAAATCAAGTTCCAGAAGAGAAGAAGACAACCATTGCTGAAGAAACTTTAATTGAAGAAGCCTATCTAGAATGGGATAAGGATGCTTACCTCAGGCTTGAATATGATCTACCAGACCGCAATTGGGAAGAGATGAAGCAGCTGCTGCATAAGGAGTTTGTAGAAGAGATCTCAACAGACCCATACTACTCAAGGTGCCAAATTCCTCAAGAACCAAGAAGGTGGATCACAATGTCCCCACCAACAAAGCCTGTCAGCCCTAACACAATAAGGAAAACGTCCAGCAAGAAGAAGCAACAAGCTTCCAAGGTTAGGAAGAAACCGGCAGAGAAAGCAGTACAAGAGAAGAGTACAAGTAAACCACAAGAAGAGGTCAATGTCTCAAGCTCTAGTACCTTACACAAGCAACCAGCATCACCACACCAAGGTAAGTGTTCCAACTTTAATAAAGTTAAACATCAGACATGTTATAGATGTCATAAGAGAGGACACTATGCTGTACATTGTCCATTAAAGAAGGATAAAATTGAATTATATGAAACCAGTGATAGTTTGAATCAATATGATTTGTTAAATTCCAATTCTAGTGTCATGCATTTGTCTTTGTCAAAAGGATTTGATGCAGGGAAAGAAGAACTGGGCAGTAAAGAGCATGAGCAAACCAAAGTCAGTAGAGAAGATCAAAGAGAAGAGAAACATGTGTTGGTGATCAGGAAAGAAGATGAACGTTTAATGGTCACTAGCTCACAAGAGCAGAAGGTCCAAACCCTCATACAACCTACTGAAGCTGAACATGTAAGTACAAGTATTATACAATCTGTTTTAAGTACTCCAAGAACAGATATAATGCACTTGTTCTTCCCAATGAGCATCTCTACAGATATAAAGCACAAGGGAGAAGAGAATGTGAAGAGAAGCTCAGAAATAGCCCTTACACTAAGTGATCAGACTGATCAAGGCAGTAGAGAAAAGGAGAACATCAAGGAGAAACCACCAGACCCAAGCAAAGACACAGCATCTATTAACAAGCTAAGTCTTTCTTTGATACATTTCATTTCCAATGATTCAACAACTGTGTTAGAGAACTTGTTAAGTTTGCAAGAAGATGAGATATCAGTAGCACATGAAATTGACTCTAAGGAGAAGGATTCAAGTTGTCTATTCTGTGATAAAGAGCCCATAATGCACTTGTCTCTTTGCCAAAGTGTTGAGAATATTTCAGGTCTTAAGGAGAGCAGGAGCAAGATAAGCAAAGGATATGTCATACCAGCTCAAAGAAGAGGAGTACTACTATCCTATCTTCTCAAAGGAGAACCACCAGACACTCCACTCATCACCAGAACATATACACATCAAGGTAAGACCCTAAACTCCCAAAGTAGAATGAAAGCTAACTTGCTTTCTCTTGGTGCAGATTATTCAGTTTCGAGGTCGAAACCTTTTCAAGAGGGAGAGTATGATGAGGGCATCAAGCCATCATCAACCAAGATGCATAGAGGAGAGACCAACCAGACGGTCCATGCCATTGGAGATAAGCAACCAGGAGCTAAACCACTCAGCCATGGAGATTCCACTAATGCCAACCAACTCAGCATCAATGGCTTGCATCAAATAGCCATCCTTGAAGACATTTGTCGAGCCAGAACAGCCCCGGTTCATGTTGGATCACAAGTTATGCAAATTGCCAATCTGGAGCCATTTAAGGAAACTATGAAGACCACTTGGTTTATCACCTCTCAAACCAAGCATTGGCGACCAGGAGACATTTACCACAACCCAAAGAAGCTAGAAGACGTCCTAAGTCCATACAAAATGCACATAATCACTTGGATAATCAAATGGACCGACTTGCCTATTTTGGAGCCTAAGAAGATCATCAACCAACGGCTCTATTTTGATCATCTTTCACACATTATCCAGTCATATACAATGCACCTAGACGTTCCCAAACATCACTCCTTCCTGCCAAAGTTGTCAAGATTCAAACACCAGCAGATTTCCATATTTGGAAGAGATCCCTTCAAATCAGCCTAACGGCTCTTTTCCTTTCATTTTCTGATCTTTTCCTTTGTTTACTTCATATGAACGTTGTAAGCTCAGCCTATATAAGCTGATAGCATGTCTTTTGTAAAATTCACCTTTCAATCAAGTAATAAACAAAGTTTTCATTTTCAGAGAGTTATCTTTGAGAGTTTGTTCATTAGAATTCATTTGAGTGATTCAATTGGTTCTATTGAGTTTTCCAGAATAGTTTGTTTGTGTGATTCAAGCAATCTACTTCTGCCAAGGATTGAGAGAGTCAATCAACCCACTGAACAAGAGAGTTGTTCACCTACCCATCTATCTCGCACATCCATTCAATTCTGAGCAAGTGAGAGAGCTTCAAAGCCAGCACCTGTTCTTCCATCTCCCACCATCCTAGTCTCTGATTCTGAGGCTACATCACATCTCAAGCCCATGTGATTTTCCATCCTTCTGGGCTTTTAAAATCATGTGGCCATGTTTCTTAAAAGAAAGGAAACTCCACCAATAAGAAAATAATCATTTATTTTTGTTTTGTCCTGTCCTGAGCTACGGCTTGAGCTACATTATGAGCTACCATCTGTAGTAGAACAAACTACCTCAGGAACTGCATCAAGAGCCGCCTAAACATTTGTGTCAATTATGCTACCCAAAATCCCACAACAATAAGTCGACTCCGTCTCAGCCTTTTGTCTCACATACAACGTGAATCAGCTCCATATATGTACCTTCTCTTATTCGACATAGGATATGTATCACGTCATGTTTTAGTAGTCGTGTCACGTTCTGTTCTGATATCTTTTCAAACCAGTCAGCAAAACACTTTCAATGAATCTTAACTAATCAATTCTCCTAAAATTTCATGAAATCCCTAACAAAAATCCATAAACCTAACAAGAAAACTACCCATAAAACCATGATATATCACCACTCTTGAGAGAGAAACACTTGTGAAAGAGAGTTTTGTAAGATCAAGGGAGAAGATTTCATCCTCACCATACTGAGAAGATTTCTGGACCATATTCCCTTTAATATTATTATGCAATTCTCTTATTCTCTCTGTGTTTTCTCTGACATGTCTGAGTAGTCTTTTAGTTTGGTTTATTTTTTCAAGGGAATCAATGAACTAGACATAGATAAGGAATTATCAGTGAATGTCTTCATCTATTGTTGTGTTTAGTACTGAAACTTGATTGATAACCTAGTTTTATGATCTAGGATAATTTAGCGCAAAGACAGTTGGTTTGATTACCTGAAGAACATATATGAGCAAATTGTCCTTAAACTGCGAAAATTGATGTTATTGTGATTTGTGATCATATCAAAGACGAACGATAATTCTTCTTTACAGCGCTAGCGAAAATTAGGTTGATAGACAAAGTAGACTGCGCAATCACAATTGTTAGGCTAATAAATTTGTGTTTGATTTATAGACTGTGTTTATTTCTTCCCTGAATAATTGATTGGTTCATGATTCTGATTTCTGCGAAACACCTTTGACCCAACGCTTTCCTTTATTGATTTCTTTACCGATTTTGCTATTCTTATTTGTTACAATCACACTCAAAACTATATTCTTTGTCTTAGCTTCGCTTTTGATTGAAACGAATCATAGTGCAACCTTGGTCTCTAGGGCATTTGACCCCTAAATATTATAACGCATTTGTTGTACACATGCAGTAGTTGATAAGGTTTAAAACTCTTGTATCACTTTGGTCGACACACATTTTGATCTATGTCAAGCGTACTCGACATTCGTAAGCCGTTTCGAGTGGGTTTCGATCGACTTCATAATGTTGTCAACCGCATGGATCGTGTTCCAGCTCTGTTCTTTGTTTTTGACATACAAAAATCGAAAATTAAAAGTACCAAAAGAAAAAAAAAGGAACTAAGTATATAGAGACTCACCATGGATTTCCTTCCATCAAGCGCTCGTTTTACGTCACTAGCTTGACTATCCTTGCGATTAGGTTGTGGGTGCAATATCCAGAGGTATACTATGACATTATAGAATACCGACTTTCACCTATTAGTGTTTCACCCTATGTCCATTGACAATGAAATCTTTACCTTCAGGGCTCATCATAACAACAACACTATATGGTCGCACTTCCTTGATTCAAAGGAGAGATACATAAGTACTAAGTTATGTGGTTCGAAGTTTCTCAATATAATCTTCTTATCATGATATGCTTTGATCATCTCCTTGTATAGCTTTGATTTCTCATAGGCATGGTTAGGCATGGGCATTCGATTATTCGGGTTTGTTCTAGGTTCTTTCGATATAAGAACCGATAATATTTTGATCCGGGTTCGGTTTAGGTCCTACTGGTTTTGGGTCAGTTTGGGTATGAAATTTCAGTTTCGATTTATACCTGAAACAAAACGGATATCAAACGGGTTTCTGGTAATTTTACCCACAATACCCAAATTTGTCTTAAAAAGAAACGAATTAGACGCCGAAAATACGGAAAAAAATAATTGAAAACCCCCAAAAATATCAGAAACCAAAGAAAAAATAAAAAATTATCTGAAATGTTTAAAATATATCCGAAAACAAAAAGAAAACTTTAAAATACTCACTATACCGAAATTATACATATAATACACAAATAACTAATATACTTATATTTTTTTGGGTCATTCGGGTACTCGATTGAGTATCGATACAGTTCAGGGATTACCTGATACCCACGGGTCCAAGAGTTCAATACACAATGGGAAAATTAGTCATACTCGGATCTGATCCAAACCGTTTTTGGTTTGATCCTGGTTCTGTTTTTTCGTGTCTGAGTTTTTTGCCCAGGCTTAGGCATGGTGCCTTATCTCATCTAGTTCATTCAGCTGAACCAATTTCCTCTCTGCAGCAATTTGATGTCATAATTCATCATTTTTACTGCCCATGTTTCCTTATTCTCAAGCTTAACTGTAAGGTGAAAGACTCTCCCATAGAGAAGATGAAACAGTGTAGTCCCTAGTGGCGTTTTGAACGCAGTCATGTAGGCCCAGAGCGCATCATCAAGCTTTATAAACTAATCCCTTTCTTGTCTTGCCCATAGTCTTTTCTATTATCTCTTAATCATTCTTTTGGAGACCTCAACTTGTTCATTTGTCTGAGTGACGAGGACATCCCAAATGAACCAGAACAAGACAAGGCAGAGATGGTAACAATTGTCTATGATCATGACCAGATCAAGAGCTAAAGTTCTCCATCACAAGTACAGCCTGAGCATCAACAAAGTCTTTAAGTATCTGAACCAAGAAGATCCTGTCATCACCAAAGTACAAAAGGACATGAAGGCTTTTGATCCATTTTTAAGCTCAGGAGAGAGTTTCCCACGTCCAAAAGATGAGAAGATCCATCAATCTTAAAGCATTCAGCTCATGACCCAAGAGGACATAGAAGCTATCCAAGGAAGCAAGGAAATCATCCCACAAGACTTATGGCCTTTGTTACCAAATCAAGCCCAACTCAGTCTGCTCATCATCACTATTCTCAATCCAACCACTTAAGGTCAGACTATTCAGCTCAACCGGTCACATTCTGATTACCAAGCAAACCAAAATCGTACATCATTCATATAAGGTAAGTGTGTCCTTATGATTATTGACTAATGAGTGTTTTCCTTTGTTTTCTTATGCATTTTCGAATTATAGAGTGTCTTTGAGTTATTGAGTCATTAGGTCTCAGAATCAAGCTATTTTTATTTATGTAATTTGTTTTGAAGTCCCCTTGAAGGGCTTAGCTGTTTGGATTGTTTATAAAAGTCCCCTCTCACATCAGTGGATTATTTACCTCATGTCAATAAACAAACTGAATTTTCTTCTATTGATTTGCAAAGAAAACATGTTCTTCTTTCTACTGCTTTGTTGAGACCAAAACCTCAATAGCATCAAAATCTCGTGTTGTGTCACAAGTTCTACTATAGCTTGTGTGGTGCACTTCAATCCATCATCCTCATTCATCAATCGGTTCATTGGTTTGATTAGATCAATCATTGAATCACCATCCATCCAGAACAGAAGCCTTTGAGCCTGAGGTCATACAAGCCTTGTCAGCTTGTGCTTCTATTATTTTGGTATCAGATCTGAAGGTCCTTCAGCCCCAGGTTGCATCTATTCATCCTAGTTCTTACTTGCACTCGTTTTCTTTATGTTTTCATTTCTTTGCATTCTATAAACCCATAACCATAAAAATTTGTTTTCTTTACATTTTTTTCTTCCTAGTTCTTCACTTTTAGTCTATTAGATCTTTTAAAATCGATAAATACAAAAAAATAATGTTTAAGACTCTTAAGAAGCATATTTCCTTTTCTGTTTAATTTTGATTTTATCTTGCCTTTTTACTTTCATTAACACTTTGAATTTGATTTTTTTTTCCTTTTCTTTTTGATACCACTCGAAATTGCATCTTTCTTTTACTATTTATTCATTTAGAATTTGAAAGTTTTACTTTTTCACCTTAATTTAAAAAAAAGACCATAAACTTTTATTATTTTTTTACTTTCTCATTAGTTTACCTTCCTTTCTTGATATATTTCAAAAACCTACCTAATTTTTGTTATTCTCTTTGTTTTCTGTTGCAGAACAACCACATAAGCCATAAGAGAACAAGGCAACAACCTTAACAACACCGACTTTCAAAATCTTTTGATGCAGTTGTTGAATTCAATGAGAGAAGAGATGAGATCAATGAGACAAGAGTTTTGGGACATAATGAATCGAATGGAGTAAGCTCCTACAGCACTACTCCAATCCATCTCAATGTAGGATGATTAGGAGCCACCAGCCTTGTTGGAGCACCACCTTCTGGTCCAGCCAACATACGAAATGGCATCCACATTCAAGATTATTCAAGTTCAAGTAATAGAGCACCACAACAACAACTTCCACTTGATGATGATCCTGATCCACAACCTCAAATAAACTATAGAAGACGAGGACGCCTTAAGGGACTATAAGTATGATGAATAAGAAGATTCCACTCCACCACCACCAAGGCATGTCTATAATGATAACATCAAATTCAAAACACCTAAATTTGCGGGAAATGTGGACCCTGAAGCCTATATTGATTGGGAAAAGATAAAGGATCATATATTTATTACTTCAATCATCCAGGTCCAAAGAGAGTTGCACTTTCAGTAGCTCAAACGACTGATAGTGCACTCATCTGGTGGGATAGAGTCATATCAGATCGAAAGCGAAACATTCTGAGAGCTATTGATTCATGGGTGGATATGAAAGACTTGATGAGGCAGAGATATGTCCCACCTCATTTCCATAGGGACTTGCAAAGAAGATTCAGAACACTCAAGCAAGATACCAAAACAGTGAAGGAGTACTATGAAGAGTTTGAAAAGCTCAGAAATAGATTGGAGCTTCTTGAGGATAAGAAAGCTTTAGTGGCTCAGTTCTTAGATGGTCTTAAAGATAAGATCAGCCATAAGTTTGATATGCAAGTATACCAAGACTTCAGGTATCTATTGCATCTCTCCATTCAAGCTGAGCAACATATTAAGAGGAAGTCCAACAACAAGAACAAGCCACATAACACTTGGGCATCATACTCAATCAAAACACATAACACTTGGACATCCAATTAAAGCAAACCAGTGGATAAAGGCAAGGGAATTGAAATTGATTCTTGGTTCAAAGGCAAAGCAGCAGAAGAAAGGAAAGACAACCAATCATATCCCAACAAAACAACCTATCCTCAGAGATCCAAATACATTACATGCTTCAAGTGTAGAGGCAGAGGCCACATGGCTAAGGAATGTCCTAATAAAAGAGTCATGCTCATCAGAGAAGCTGAAGACTATTAGTCTCAAGATAAGGTAGAATCTGAACAACCATATGATGACTATGGAGACATTGAGTATCCAGACACTGGAGAAGCACTTGTCAACATGAGGATCTTAATTGAAATGGTGGATCCAGAAGAAACCATTCAAAGGCAGAACTTATTCCACAGTCGATGCACTACCAAAGGCAAGGTATGTAATCTCATTATAGATGGAGGATCATGCACCAATATAGCTAGTTCTCACATGGTTAACAATCTAAATATTTAAAGGTCTAAGCATTCACTTCCATATAGGTTGAGATGACTAGATCATAAGGTTGAATATAGAGTTAGTGAGCAAGACACTATACCATTAGCATTGGCAGATATCAAGATGAAGTTATATGTGATGTAGTACTTATGCAAGCTAGTCATTTGCTATTAGGTAGGCCATGATAGTGAGATAGAGAAACAAAGCATGATTGTATGTCTAATATGTATACTTTTATGCATGATAAGTGCAAGGTTAGCTTATCTCCTTTCACATCATCTCAAGTGCATCAATTAAAGATAGTATCTCTAAGTCTAATTTCCTCATTCATCTAAGTCAATTTGAAAAGGTTATTGCTACCAAACACTCAATGCTACTAATTATCTTTAAGGAGGTTTTGAGTGCATGTTTAGGTGAGCTTGATTTCCCACCAGAAATTACCTCTTTGCTTGATAGGTTTAAAGATGTATTCCCTGAAAAAAATCCCTAAAGGCCTGCCACCACTAAGAGGTATAGAACACCAAATAGACTTCACACTAAGAGCTGCTATACCCAACGAACCAGCAAACATAATAACCCATGGTGAGTCTAAAGAGTTGGAGCGCTTTCGACCAAAAAAAAAAGAGTTGGAGCACCAAGTGAAGAAGTTGATGGACAAGGGATATGTGAGGGAAAGTCTCAGTCCATGTGCGGTTCTTGTCCTACTTGTGCCTAAGAAGGATGACTCACGGCGCATGTGTGTGAACTGCCGTGCCATCAACAATATCACCATCAAATATAGACACCCAATCCTGAGGCTCACTGGATGAACTCACTGGAGCCACATTTTTTTTTAATGATTGATTTGAAGAGTGGGTACCATCAATTAAGGATGAAAGAAGGAGATGAAAGGAATACAACATTCAAGACTAAAAAGGTCTCTATGAATGAATGGTCATGCCATTTGGTCTCACCAATGCTTGTAGCACCTTTATGCGTCTAATGAACAAAGTTCTTAGAGCATACATCAGTAAGTTTGTTGTTGTCTATTTTGATGATATTTTGATTTATAGCAAGTGTTTAATTGACCATGTAACAAATCTTGATCTTATTCTAAGACTCTTCGACAAGAAGGCCTTTATGCAAACTTACAGAAGTGTGGAGTATGCACTAATAAGCTGGTTTTTCTAGGTTTTATTGTGAGTTCACAGGGTCTACATGTTGATGAAGAGAAGATCAAGGCAATTAAGGAATGACCAACACCAACCAATGTCAGTCAAGTTAGAAGTTTACATGGGTTAGAAAGCTTATACTTAAGATTTGTCGGGGGTTTCAATAGCATTGTTGCATCACTCACAACTGTGGTCAAGAAGAGTGTGGGATTCACTTGGGTAGAAGATCAACAATCTGCCTTTGACATTCTTAAGAAGAAACTCACCAATGTACCAGTTCTTGTATTGCATGATTTCAACAAAACTTTTGAAGTGGAGTGTGATGCATCATGCATTGGTATTCGAGCAGTGCTAACACAAGGAGGAAACCCAATGGAATTTTTCAGTGAGAAGTTGGGAGGAGAAACACTCAACTAAAGAGTTGTATGCACTGGTTAAATCTCTACAAACATGGCAACACTACGTATTATCAAGGGAGTGTAGTGCACACAGATCTTGAAACCTTGAAGCATCTAAAGGGGCAGACACCTCTCAAGAAGAGACATGCTAGGTGGATGAATTCACCTTCCCCTACATCATTAAGTACAAGAAAGACAAGGAGAACATATTTTCTGATGGACTTTCCAAAAAAAAATATTTTGATTGCAACAATGGAAGCTAAGGTGATGGGATTTGAGTTTATCAAAGATCTGTACAAGGATGATCCAGATTTAAAGGATAAATACTTGAAATGTAGCCAAGGAACTCGTGGAAAGTTCTATATTCATGAAGTGTTTCTGTTCAGAGAGAAGTGGTTTTGCATACCACAATGCTCTCTAAGAGACTTGATAGTGAGAGAAGAACACAGTCGAGGGCTCATGGGACATTTTGGACTAGACAAGACACTGGTCATGGTTAAGGAACACTTCTACTAGCCACACTTGAAGAAACCCGTGAAGGCTCATTGTTCTAGATGTGTAGTTTGCAAGAAGGCTAAATCAAAAGTACATTCTCATGGGTTATACATTCCTCTTCCCATCCCAACTACTCCATGAGTGGATATCTTTATGGACTTTGTCCTAGGGCTGCCAAAGATTAACCATAAAGATTCAATCTTTATGGTAGTGGACATATTCTCTAAGATGGCACACTTCATCCTTTGTTCCAAAAGCAATGATGCATTTCAAAGTGCTGAGTTGATCTTCAAAGAGGTGGTTAAACTTCATCGTATACCACACACCATTGTTTCAGACATAGATAGAAAGTTATTGAGCCACTCATAGAGGACACTGTGGAACAATCTTGGGACTAAACTACTATTCTCAACCACTTGCCATCCACGAACAGATGGACATGCTGAAGTTGTTAACCGCACTCTATAATAATTTCTACGGACAACCATTGGGAGGAACTTAAAGAACTGGTTAGTGTCTGCCACCAGCTGAAGCAGTTAGCCTACATGGAGAAGAAAAGGCAGAATTCATCAAGAAACTTCACCAGAAGGCTACAGAGAACCTTGAAAAGAGGACATAAATAAAATTAATGGAAAAGAATGGAAAAGGTTGGACGGGCCATGATCTCTTTCTCATGTATCGGACCTTGGTTTACATCATTAAAAACCTTAGTGGGAAAACCCATTGGGATAAAACCACACTTAAAGGAAAAAGAGTATAAACCTCAGCCTAAAGTGATGTTGCACGTGCTCTAAGTCCGTGAGCTTCCAAATAAGGCAAGTCCATCAACATTTGGGTTTGAACTCAAATATCTTCTTTTTCCGAGCCGGTATTGACTAGATTCCAACTCTAATGGGTTCCCTGATGAGTCAATAATTCATAAAAAGTTTCCTTGTTGCCTGATTCATCCTGGTCACTTCTGAGCTCTTCAATATGTAGAAATCGGTCTCCAGCGGGTACCCTGGAAATCTCTTGTTTTGAAACTTCCATAACTTCCTCATAAGAAAGGCTTTTGACGTACTTCCAATTCATGATGACTCCTTGTTGAGTCAGGTTTCTGGAATAGGTCGAGTTTTATCTTGACTCCTTCTGGTATGACCGAAAACCTCCGTTGAGTGCACATATGTCCGCGGGCAAGGCTAAGCGAGCAGCTTCTGAACAAACTCCAAAACAAACTCGATCCAGGGCTGGTTTCTCCTGATAAAACTCTTCTAAATAGTTGGTTCCCTGCTGAATAGCAAGTATGATGTGATGGGATCGATCCAATTCTCCTATGGATAGCTTCCAAGACTCGGCTAGGGCTTCGGGTGGAGGGTTGTGGACTATCTCCAAATGGGATCGTACCAATTGGGTTCTGGCACGCCCATTACTCCTGAGACATATGGTTGGCTGATGAATTTTCAGTCTCTCGTCATTTAGCCTTGTATAACATGCTTGGATCTCCTTAACCTCCTTGGGTACGTTCGGCATGGTCGGGAACTGCTCGACCAGCCTCATGGTCGAGGGCGGTACATACCGCTCGTCCGGGTCGGGTTCGGATGATCTGATGTCCTCATCATACCCTCCCTCTTTAAAAGGATTCGACCTCAAATCTGCATAACTTGTACCATGAGAAAGAAAGTTAGCGTTCATGGGGTTTTGTGAGTCCATGGCCTTACCTTGATGGATCCGGGGCTTGTGGTCGTAAGGGCTATCAGGCCGTGCTCCTTTGAGTAGGTGACTCAAAATCTCGCCTCGGCTTTGGATTGGGTACCACAGACAATCTGCTATACCATCATCTTCTTTGGCCTCGGTCAAGTAGCATCCAAGGTCGGGTGGTACTTCTTTGGTTCCTACAATATTATGGACAGCTCTGGCAAGAAACAAGTGAATTAGGTGTTCTTTAGGAGATGATAAACGTGCTGAGCATCTATTCTGACTAAGGTCTAATTTTGGGTTTGAAACTTTTTCTTTCAAGTTCATTGAGTCTTTTTATTACTTCTATGGAATCAGTAGAGATGAACAGTTTTAGAGAAAGGCTTACCTGATTAACGCTCTCAGTTGTGTTTGGGTCAGGCGGTTCTCCTTCTACCTCAACCTGTCATGAGCTGAAGGCTTGAGGGTCCTTAGACAACTCCAATGTCGTTGGTACATTCAGTTCTAGATCCATTTCTATCTTGAAATTTCTGGATGATGCTGCTGCTTCGGTCGGGGTGTCGGTACGGCCCATTTGATTCTCTGTTCTACCTGCGTCATGCTCAACACTTTTGGATAATGACAAGTGCATTAAAAACGTTATTGGTTCATGGTTGATAGATGGGAAATATCTAGGGTGGGACACTTTAACCTTTGGTCGAGGCGGGTCGGACGATGGGGTGATGGTTGTCGACATTCGAGCATGGTCGAGCGGTCGAAGGTGGGATGAGGTAGTCGAAAGATGTGGACGGCCCTTGGTTATCAGCCTAGGCGTGACATATTGCTCGTACAAAAGCCGTTTTAGATCTTTCCACGTGCATGCTGGTTCATTTTAATGAACTCACCATTTCTCCTTGTGCTTCCACCATGCATATGCTTCTCCGGTCAATGTGTGGATGGCATGCGAGGGCTGGTCTCTTCTTGGGATGTTGTGATCCCAAAAGTAGTCCTCCAATATTCTTCCCAATGAAAATAATTATCAGTTCCTGAAAAACAAAGGGTTGTGAGTCAAGGACATAAGAGCTATATCGAGATTTAGTTGGAGTCAGCGATGCTCTTAGTCTAGTGGTGTGGTGAGGTCGGTAATGGTCTGGTGGCTCGGGCTCCATCTCGTGTGCGGCATGGTCTTCTTCAGCATCGTCCCGGTTGAGGCTGCGGTCGTGTTGTCTGTGTCGTGCTCGACATGGTCGAGCTTTCTGGTCGGGTCGACGTTGCTGGTCGGTCTCTTTGAGCATGTAGGGCTCCAAGTACTTGAGCCATAGTCGCCGATTCTCCTTGGTCATTCATTTACTCAGTTCCTGATTACACAAATTAAGGAAAAGATCAAGTGCAAATCGAGAAACAAAAGAAAATAAGCAACAAAGCAAGAGAAAAAGGCAAGATGTAAAAGAATGGTAAAATCGCAAAATTGAAATATGCAACTAAATGGAAAATATGCAAAAATCTGATGTTAACCGGTTTTACTTAACTTTTTTTTTGACTTGAACACTAAACTAGATGAAACTAATTCAGATTACACGAATGGCAGGAGATGGATGCAGTAATGAGCAAACAATTCGCAGCAAGCAATCGCACTATTTGCCGGCTCACGCAATGTACAAAACCTATCCGATGTAAAAATGGTTCGCGAATGCAAACTAGCCTAAGCCATTTCGATTCCTTAGCTCTTATGATGCAATATCACAAGAAAAAAAGTCAAACAAGCTAAACCAGTAACACAATCAATCCACAAACACTAAACCGAACAGAACTTCAATCAAGCAAACCCCAATTACCAATATGCAACCGATTATGATGCACTCTAATCACTTCTTCTTCTCCTTTTTTTGTTTTTAATTTTAATTTTATGAATGCAGGGAGACAAGATGCAAAACAGAAGCAAACATGAATGAAAACCTAACAACCGTAAATCTTCAAACCCAACAGATTCGCAACAATCCTAGCGGTAAGACTAATATGCAACCGGTTTGGTTTATCAGTCCTAGCAATCGATTCTAACACCTTTTTTATTTTTCAGTTGATGAATGCAACAAATATAACAAAACAGAGCAAAACATGTACAATTTTTATGGTTTTTCTTTTATCAAGCAAACAAGAACAAAATACAAAAAAAAAGTGCAAAACGAAATTTAGGAAGATAAAGGTAGGAGCTTTTAGCTCTGATACCAGATGATGTAAGATTGGAGGTGGGCAGTTGTTTGGGTCGTCCAGATGGTCGGAGACGCTCTCTGGTTGATCCGTGGTCGATGGTTGATGGACGATGGTTGGTGGTCGAATGGAAAAAGCTTGCTGGCCGAAGGCGCTCTCAAGGCTTCTCAATGGATGGTTAGATGGAGTTGACACAACAGGAACACAAGAACATGAAATGGTAACAAGATCTTCAATCACAGGGGGAACCACGCAAGTGAGAGAGGAGATCGGCCGTCAATGGTCAAAACACTTTAGGGTTTTTACAATCAAATTGCTTAAAAGTTTTCAACATGTACAAGTGCCTTATATATGCCACGAAATAAAAACCTAAAGAAGGCTCTTGGGCCATTACAAACTCGAAATAAACTTAATGAAAAGAATGGAAAAGGTTGGACGGGTGTAATACCCTGTTTACAAAAATATAGTCAACGGTCAGAAGAAAAGTTAACAGGGACAAAATTGTAATTATGCCAAAGTCCAGGGGCAAAATGGTAAATTTGCCAAAAGTTGAGACGGAAGCCGAGACGGGCCAAATGTTCTTGTTTTTCAACATAAAGAACATTTACAAGACCAAAAGTGGAAGAAACGGAACTTAAACGGGGTTTTCGGGCTGTCGGGAATGGAAACCGATAAGACCGAGAAAACTTCAAAAATGCATAACCGGAGCTACGGAAATCCAAATCAACTGATTCAAGTTTCTAAATTCATCTAAAATCATGGAGAATCATTGTTTGGGGATTTGAAGATTTATGAGAGAAGCGAAGGTTTTACTAAAATAATAACTCCGAAAAGGCTTAAGTCCAAGCAACGGAAAGAGACGGGTTAGAGATTGGTTTAAATCGGTATAGGGAAGGATTTTTGGTCATACAATAACCTCTGAGGACAAGTGTCTCCATCTGTGTGTCGCCACCTCTCTTTGGATGAGTCATGGCATGGGATTTTTGGTTCAAAGAACCATTTTTCATGGCATTTTCCATCTAATCAAGTTCAACTCATCACTCATCTCACTCCTGAACCTATATCTACCTCTCTCGATCTCTCCCAGCTCTCTCCTATCTCTGCATTCATCAGAAACCCATAAATCCCCTTTGAATCTTCAAAGAACTCAAGAACATTCAAAGTGTTCTGGAGTGTTCTTCATAACTTGCTCCACAAGAAAGGCCATAACTCACAAACTATAGATCCAATCTTCAAACCACTTACACCATTGGATTCATCTTGATCTCCTCTACACCCACCATCCATTCCTTGCCGTCACCGTCGCCTGAGGTCGCCGAAATCTCACCGGAGAACCACCGCCGGCGAGGTTCTCCTTGTTCTCTCTCTCTCTCCTCCTTGGTGTTTCAAGCTTCCTCTCACCTCTCAGCAGATTTAGGATGGATCTAGAAGTGTTCTCAACCGCCTGATCTCAGCAGCAGTCGCCGGAAAACACCTCTTATCGCCAGGCAACGCTCTCTCTGCCGCTAGTCAACGCTGGAGAAGTCCACCAGAAAAGTTCCACCCCCGTCAGTTTGTAGTCGCTTCTTTAGAGATGGGTATGAGTGGGTTGGTTCAGAAATGGAGTTGGTTTAGGGTTGGTTAAACCATGGTCAACGCCTTGATCAACCCGGTCAAGGGTTGACTTTGGTCCGGTTTAACTAAACCGGTCAATTGTGATTTGGTTTAGTAATTCAGCTGATTCAGAGTTGGCTCAACCGGTTTAAATCAGGTCAACGGTCAAACGTGGTCAACAGTCAACCGGGCATTCGGTCAACGCCGGTCAACGCCGCCGGTCAACGTGGCCAGCGTCGGTCAATGCCTGAAACCGAGCCGGTCAACGCTTGGTCAACGACCATTCAGTGATTTGGGAGTGTTCGGGATTCGTATCGGTGTGTTCGGGGTTCAGTTCGGGATCTCGGGATTCATACCGAGTCAGATCCGCCATTCCGCGCCAATTCACTGTGAGTCAGCTTAAAACCGTAGTGTAGTTAAACTCATATAGACCGGGAACCGAAAGCCGTAGACATAGGATTTGCATACCCGTACGTTAATTGATTGATGATTGATACAGTATGATTAACGATAAACCGGTTAGGGTTCGGAGATGCATGCTAGGACTTTTAGGGTAAGGATTAAACCGTTGTGTGCCGCTAGGTTTTTAAAGATATTGTTTGATGGATTCATATAGATGTTGCATGGTTAGGACCGTATATGCATATATATGTATTAAGGAACGATATTGAACAAATCTATATACGGGAATTAAGACGACAGTAAAATATGGAGTTAAACCTAAACGAACGTATAGAGTATGTAACGGAATTCGGATTAGGTTTAATAAGGAATTAAAGGTTAAGGGTTATTAAATGAATGAATTAAGTTAATCATGAGACGTCGGGAATTTAGTAAGCTACTAACTCTAAACCAACGGATCTAGGAGTTATTAAAAGATACTTAGGAAAGGATAAGTAAAAGAAGTGGTGTGATTGATGAGCCATCTACGGGTTAGCAATCCGCTAGTCAAAGGTAGCAAACGAGAATGAGTTATGAGCCGTCTACGGGTTAGCAATCCGCTAGTCCAAGGTAGTGGACGAGAATGAGTTATGAGCCGTCTACGGTTAGCAATCCGCTAATCCAAGGTAGCGGGCGAGAACGAGTTAAAAGACGTTAGAAACCCTAATAGGCTAGCTTGTGTGGTTCATCGTGATAATGTGTTGTTATGGTTGAGCTTTCCGTGCAGGCCTGGTAGATCGTCTCGGTGTTGGGCCGAGCGGTCCCCGTGGGTATTAACCCGGTCATGGATCCGGTTAAGTTCGTAGGTTCTGACTCGGTACGGCACCGAGTCAAAGTGGAGGTGTTGGCGTGTGTGTGTTAGGCTTGCGGGATATTGTGTAGTTGTTGTTGCTATTGATTATTGTGATTGGTGCTAAATTCCCAGCGAGTCTGCATGTTTACATTTCTGCACTAGGACTTTAGGGTGTGTTAGATCCCGCAAGTCTAGGTTTTGAATACGTTCCGGTACTTTCGACCAGATTGGATCCTCGGGTAGCTGCCTAATCGGATCATGTGCCTTCGGGTGGTCATTCCGGTTATGGCATTAACCTACTGAGTGAGGCCGATAGATGTGTGGTTCGGAGAATACGGGGTCATGTCCTAGGGCCGAATCACATGGAAACTTAGGTTACCGTGGGGTAGCCCGAGTCACTGTGTATCGATGGACTGAGAGCAGTGTCCTAGGTAGTGAGACTTCGTGTTTACATCTGGGAGTTGTGTGTTAGTTACCATGTCGGTGACTATGTAATCCCTTGGATGTTACCGATATCGTGAAGGAGCCCGTGTGTGTGTGCGTGTTTTCGTGTTGCGCGATAGATAGATCGAGTTCCAATCGAGAGCATGTGCCGCAGTGCTCCCGATTTCCTTAATCGTTTCTCTTTCTTTTGGCAAGTGCATGTGTGTTGTGGGTTTATCACGTCGTGGTAGCACGTGATCGACCGTTTGTTTTGTTGTTTGTTATTTTGGGGTTTTGGGCGGGAAGTTATAGATATTAGATAGACTAGAAGCCGTAGTGGGGAGCCGTCTCGCTGGGTGATCTTAGATCACTCATTAGACACTTTTTGTGTTTTTCAGGTTTAGCAGCGACGGACGCGGGAGGTCCTCGGTGTAGTCTCAGGATCGCTTGTGGCGGGGTTTTGATTCGATGTTTTGTGTTTTATCGGTTTGGCTTTGGCGCCATTTTGTATTGTGATTTGGATGTTGTATTTGTATGGCAAATTTTTTTTGTAATTCGGTAAACGTTTTGTAGACGTTTATTTACTCAGTAATGAACATGCTTCCCTGATATATTGGTTAGTCCAAACCGTCACAACTCACGGAAACAGTACTAGTTGCAAAGCTTTGTACTGTGGAAGTGAGGATAGTGGGGTCAAGGACGGGTCAGTGTGAGCCTTTGTCTCAAACAGATCTGTCTTTGGCTTCGTCTTGTGACAAACTTTTCCTGTTTGACTTGTTCGGGCTCGACTTGGTCATGTTCTTGTTTGATTGTTGACCGGTCAGCTCGTCGGTCAGCGGATAATGGGAAATGGGGCGTTACAACGGGCCATGATCTCTTTCTCATGTATCGGACCTTGGTTTACCTCATTAAAAACCTTAGTGAGAAAACCCATTGGGATAAAACCACACTTAAGGAAAAAGAGTATAAATCTCAGCCCAAAGAGATGTTGCACGTGCTCCTGGTCGCCAAATATAGTTTTGAAGTTCATTAAATCCGTGAGCTTCCAAATATGGCAGGTCCAGCAACATTTGGGTTTGAACTCGAATATATTCTTTTGGCCGAGCTGGTATTGACTTGATTCCAACTCTCCTAGGTTCCCTGATGCGTCAAGAATTCAGAACAAGTTCCTTTGTTGCCTGATTCATCCTGGTCACTTCTGAGCTCTTCAATATGTAGAAATCGGTCTCCAGCGGGTACCCTGGAAATCTCTTGTTTTGAAACTTCCATAACTTCCTCATAAGAAAGGCTTTTGACGTACTTCAAAATCATGATGACTCCTTTTTGAGTCAGGTTTCTGGAATAGGTCGAGTTTTATCTTGACTCCTTCTGGTATGACCGAAAACCTCCGTTGAGTGCACATATGTCCGCGGGCAAGGCTAAGCGAGCAGCTTCTGAACAAACTCCAAAACAAACTCGATCCAGGGCTGGTTTCTCCTGATCAAACTCTTCTAAATAGTTGGTTTCCTGTTGAATAGCAAGTCTGATGTGATGGGATCGATCCAATTCTACTATGGATAGCTTCCAAGACTAGGCTAGGGCTTCGGGTGGAGGGTTGTGGACTATCTCCAAATGGGATCGTACCAATTGGGTTCTGGCACGACAATTACTCCTGAGACTTATGGTTGAATGATTAATTTTCATTCCCACTTCATTTAGCCTTGTAGAACATGCTTGTATCTCCTTAACCTCTTTGGGTACGTTCCACATGGTCGGGAACTGCTCGACCAGCCTTATGGTCGAGGGTGGTACGTCCTGCTCGTCCAGTCAGGTTTGGATGATTCGATGTCCTCATCATTAACTATCCAAGGAAGCAAGGAAATCAGACCACAAGACTTATGGCCTATGTTACCAAATCAAGACCAAACCAATTTGCTCATCATCTTTATTCTGAATCGAGCCACTTAAGTTCAGACCATTCAGCTCCAACGATCACAATCTGATTACCAAGCAAACCAAACTCGTCTAGCATCCTTATAAGTTATGTGTGTCCTTATGATTATTAACTAATGGGTGTTTTCCTCTGTTTTATTATGCATTTTTGAATTATAGTGCATGTCTTTGAGTTATGAGTCATTAGCCCCATAATCAAGCTATTTTTATATATGTAATTTGTTTCAAAGTCCTTTTAAAGGGCATAGCTGTTTGGGCTGTTTATAAAGTCCCCTCTCACATCAGTCGATTCTTTACCTCATGTCAATAAACAAACTGAATTTTCTTCTATTGATTTGCAAAGAAACATGTTCTTCTTTCTACTGCTTTGTTGAGACCAGAACCTCCATACCATCATAACCTCGTGTTGTATCACAAGTTCTACCATAGCTAGTGTGGTGCAATTCAATCCATAATCCGCATTCATAAAATCGATTCATTGTTTTGATTAGATAAATCATTGAATCACCATCCATCTAGAACATAATCCTTTTGAGTCTGAGATCATAAAAGCCTTCTCAGGTTGTGCTTGTATCAATGAGGATGATAAGGAGTAGCCACACGATGATTCACACCATACTTCTTCACAAACTTCTCAAAGACCTTATTGATAAAGTGAGAGACACCATCACTTATTACAATCCGATGCACTCCAAATCGAGAGAAGATAATGGTTTTAAACAGCTTAAGAACCACTAAAGTATCATTGGTTGGACTAGAAATCGCTTCCGCCTACTTGTACACATAGTTTACAACAGCCAAGATATACTTATTCTCATAAGATGAAGTAAAAAGACCCATGAAGTCAATGCCTTAACAATCAAATACTTTTACCTCAAGGGTGAAGTTTTGTATCATCTCGTTTCTCTTACTGATCTTCCCTCTCCTCTGACGGACAACACACTGAGCATTTGTAAACATTTGAAATTTTAGCATACTAAGGTCTATCAGAAGAAGTTCTAGTAGTGACATCCCCACCCAAGCATTGATTTGATGTTCTGCAGAAATTTGTATCATCTACAACTGGTGTCGATGGATGCCAGTGTTGGTGTCGATCGATACTGATGTGTGTCGAGTAGCTTGTATCGACCGAGGTTGAATTTTGTATGTGGGTTCAAGTGGAGTTTCTACCAAAACCAAGGGGGTGTCAACCGACACCGAGTCTGTAGCACGAGAAAATTTTAGGTTTTGTACCAAGTCCGAGTTGAACATGTCTCAATCAAATATATGTTCTCCTCCGGTAGAAAATGATCAATGGGAGCATCTTCTTCATGTCTGATATTTGAGAGATGATCAGCAACACCATTTTCCAATCCTTCCTTGTCTCTGACCTCAATGTCAAACTCTTGAAGAAGACATATCCTTGGGTTTGCATCCTTTTCTGCATTCAATACTTTAGTGCATAATAGTTTGTATGCAAAATCACCTTGTACCCGACCAGTTAGGGGTAAAACTTCTCAACTGTTGATAAGTCTAAGTTTTCCCTAAAAAATAACTGTAAATGCACACTATATCAAGTACAGTACATAGGGTATCGAACAAAGGACTTCATATTACTCGATAGATGATTCATTATCAAATTACGCTAAGCAAAATGTAGTGAATGAAAATAGGCAGTGCAAGTAAGTATGCGGTGTAAAGATCAATATGAGAAAGCGTCAGATCCATGGAAGTTCTTGGGAAATCATGAATATAAGCTAATCAATCAATCGGAAATCCAAGTTACTGGAGATCTAGAACTCGAAACACAAGAATATAACAAACCAACTCTCGTTGCGAATATTAACTATGTCTAGCAACTCATGCATTAAATTCAGGTTCATCCGTTCACAATTTCCCTAAACCAAATCTCTCTGCAAATACACAAATTGCTCACCTAGGTTATTTTCTAGATAATTAACCAACTCTCGCTGCGGTAATCAACCTAATATCAATAATCTAAGTGGGTAATTAAGCTTTAAGAACAACCTAGATAAAGTTCTAGAAGTTATGAATCCCACTTAATCAATTAACCTAAAATTCCATGAAAACACTAATGAGAATCCTAAACCTAACATGTAAACTACTCAGACATGACAATCATACCGATAAACATGTTGAGTAGAGTATGAATAGAAAGATCAAATATATAAAAACTAGGGTTTTGAATTCTTCTCTTAGATGAACAGAGTATCGGATCAGCCCCTAGCTCTAAAAAACTCTCAATCTCAAAGTATGATAAGATATCCCAAACAAAGGCTGAAAAACCTAATTGATAGTCTAAAATACGATTTGGCCCTTTTTGCAAAAATGGGAAACTTCTGGGCAAAAGTGCAGATCTTCAAAATCTCTAATTTTGATGCGCAGAATTTATGTCCTCTTGTGGTGTCGACCAACACCAGGTGCAGACGCAGCTAGTGACCTCTGTGAAATCCATATGTGCGGCAGAATTATTCCAAAATCTCCCAGAATCTCCAATTAAGCTCCAATCATGCCAAAACCTGTAAAAGACTCAAAGGACTCCAAAAACAACTATAATACTCTAGATTATGACTTATATCATGGCTTAAAAACCCAAAAACCATGATATATCATCTCCTCCACACTTAGTCTTTGCTTGCTCTCAAGCAAAAAGAAAACCAAAACATGAAAAAGAGGTTTTAAAATACAGAAACTCATTTCGTCGTTAGAACAACACCAAATTACACAATCCCCTTAGAAAGCCACATGAAATCATACTTCACATGATCCAGACCACCATGTACTTCCCTTCCCCCACACTTAAAAACTGTCCCAAGTAAACTCCACAATCCAGATTTGAGATTCAAATTCACCATAGTGACCACTATAATATTAAGTGCGGTCTCACCGAAGGAATATCAATCAGAGAACACATGTACTCTTACTCAGTGAGCACCTGATCACAAAGATTGTCATACTTCTGGTTCTTTTCCTCTATCTTTTCTTGCTTAAGAAACTGATTTTTCCCCACTGGGTATCATTTTATTTTTTCTATCAGCTGCACTTCCCTTTTTATTCGGGGTGTTTCTTTTGACATGTTTTCATGAAGCACATAAGGTAACATTAGTAGTTTCCACTCCCGTGATCACTTCGAAGCTCAAGCTTATCCGCAGATTTATTATTTCTTTTTTATAAGCTTGAAGAGAAAAGGGAGGGGAACCCTACTCACACAAAAAAGTCTTTCAGGACTGAAGGAGGAATTCGATCCAAATTATACCAAGCCCGTGGGTGAGAAAAATTAAGTCAGGTTAGGTGCGAAGCCAATAATGGTTCCTCTGAATACCCAAAGGTATATGTGTGTCCTTAGTAGGTCGATCGGTGTTGGGGTTTTTCATTAGTCTCAGATGCATGTCAAGGCTGGTTCCAATGGTCACTTAGGTTCCTGCCGATGTGGTAGTTCCTCGAAAAATCATAGTTTCCAACAAAGCTTTTGACTAGATAAAAGAGACTCAAACTGACCCTAAGAAGAAAAAAATAAAACAGTATGTCAGTAACTACCTTCCCCACAGTGTTATCAAGCTTGGACTCGGGAAAACAAGGTCAAAACGATAGAGAACTGAAACCAGTATTAGGTCGACTCAGAATTGTGTAGTGTTAACCTAGCTCGATTATTTTTCTCCCTTTCGAGTGTGGTGTCCACGACACCATATAGGTGTCGACCAACATTGAAAGTCTATGACCTGTTCTTTATGCTTTTGACACACCAAAGATAGAAAAATCAAAGAAAAGAATACCAAAACAAAAAAAATGAAGTATGTACAGACTCACCAGTTGGTTGCCTCCCACTAAGCGCTTGTTTTTAGTCATTAGGTTGACTATGGTAGGAGATCGGGCCCCTGGAAGGTTCGACAAAGGCAAGGAGTGCCTCTACGAAAGTCTCTGCATCCATGGTGGTGTGTAAGCATCATGATCGTGGGATTTACCAAGGAATGATGGAGGATAACAAGGGTGGGAGCGAAGCATGGGTGGGATATATCGTTTCCCTGATTCACAACAATGCGTCAGAAGGTGAAGGTCGAGAAAATACATACCATTTCTTTGGTGGAATTGTGATGTCTGGATCTTTTTTCTTAGGAGCAGTTGCATGTTCTAAAGATGTTAGAGTAGGTTCAGGACGAACCACCATCTTCCCTTCTCCAATATCAGGCAATTTATCTTCACCAATCTGAATTTCGGGTCCCACCTCAACCATGAAGATCTGACGATCGATAGTGGATCTTTGTAGCTTGTCTATCTTGAAGTGCAGAAGCTTTTATCCCAGATAGAGATCAATCAGACCGCGCCTCACATATATAATTGCTCCAACGTAGCCAAGAAGGATCTACCAATAGTAGAGGAACATCCGGTTAAACCTCGTATTTCAGCACCAAAAAAAAACTTTTGGAATCAAGTGGTTTCCAACTCTGATAGGGATGTCCTCAAGAACTTCTTCTAGAATCCTCTTCGATCAATCAATCAGGATAAGAGAGATCCCAGTTGGTTGGAAGTCCATCAATCCCAACCTCACAGCCACATAGTATTGCATGAGATTCACACAAAATCCTAAGTGACACAAAGAATGCTTGAAACGATCCTTGAAGATGGAACATTTTAGCACGAAGACTCATGGGTCTTGAAGCTTTTCTCGAATCTGATTTTGTAGCAGTGCGCTGATTTGTTTAAAGACCATCACCACCCCTTCTTTCAAATCTCCATCCATGTAGATCAGATTCTTCGCATACCTCGGCAGAGAAGGGTGAATTCGTAATCAGCTTTTTATCCATCACTACCATGGAATCTCAATCAGCTTTGTATCCATCACTACCATGCATTTGTCCTTATCCAGCTCATGTTTAGACTTCATTTTAGCTATGTGAAAGGGTATAAGAGGTTTATAGACTCATTATGGCACCTTTGTAGACTGTTGGACGCATCTGGGATGAGGGTTGACGGCCACAAAAGGGGTGTCGGTCAATGATGGGTTCAGAGAAGTTAATTCTTGCGTTGTCATAATGGAGTGTCGGCTGACACCAGATGGGTGTCGATCGACGTTGAGGCCTGTCGATCTCCGTATGTTGAGAAAGGTCGATTTCAGTCCGTGAAAACTCAAAATTTTATCTTGAAGCGAGGTTGTCGACCGGTACTAGGTGTGTGTTGATCGACACTGAGGGACGACACCAGTAGATCAATGTCGATCTCATACGATTATGGTCCGTCAAAGCTCGAAGACTTGGGATCTCCAAGGGGTGTCGACCAACACCAGTTAAGGGTGTCGACCGACACTAAGTCTGCAGCTTCGTAATCCTGATTGTTTTCCACAAATTTCACAGTCTTTTGCCCAATTTCTTCCTCATGATCCAGCTCATCCTCATCTTTAACCAAGATTGCATTGACATACTGTTTTGTGTTTTGCTCAGTTCTTTCTAGAAGAGATGCATCATGTTTTTCACTGACCAGAAACTTGAGCTACTTGTGTATCCAGCTTCTTCACATGAAAGTTTCAGAGCCTCAAATTTCTCATTCAAATCCTTGTAGAGTGCATCGAACTTCCTGTTGAAATCTTTAATTGTCTTTTGTTGACCCTCAAGCAGCTACTACATTAGAGACTCCAATTTACTCTCGTTGTTTGGTGGAGGAGATGATTAGTAAAAAGAAGAACACAACTCCTCTGGAATGAGTTGTTCTGCTGGAATGATTTCTGAAACGCATGATTTGGAGTGTAGGTTGAAGAATTTCCCTGCAGATTCCCATATCTTGGACCCTAAAAATCAGTTCCACCTATGTAATTGACATGCTTAGACTCATCAATTGGCTCAAAAGTCTCTACCTCTGCAGCAAATTGAACCTGCTTCTTCCCTACCAAAATGCTGTGAAAAGAATCTATTTTATTCTTCATCTTAGCAATATGAACTTCATCCATACCTCCAACTGACTGCTTCCTTTCAAAATCAGCATTCTTGTTGCTATTGCTAGATGCCAAGTTCTCAATCAGCTCAATTGCTTGTGCAAGAGACCTCGTGTTGAAGTTCCAATTACTAGCAGCATCCAGTGCCATATGATATCTCCAATCCGCCCCTCTGAAGAAAATGTCTAGCAGTTGAACCTCAAAGAAATCATGATGTGGACAATCGCGGTGATACGGGCTGAAGCGCACCAAGCAGCTTTAAAGGCTTAAGTAGGACTTTGTTTGAACTGAGAAATATGGTTCCTCAGCTGATCGGATCTCGCATCATCATAGAAGTTGCGCAGAAAATCTTTCTTTGTTGCATCCCAAGTAGTCAGTGATCTTAGTGGTAATTGCTTCAGCCAGTAAGCTGCTTCCTTAACTAGAGAGTGTAGGAAAAGCTTGCAGAAGAGAAAGTCATAATTGGCTCCATTTTACTTCATGCTCGTCAACAGATCTTCAAAGCGCTCAATATGATCCATGGCATGCACATGGGATAATGCACCTAAAGGATACTATCCCACCAGAGTATACTAAGAGGTCTCGATCTCAAAATCATTCCTTTGAAAGGTAGGAAGTCTGATCGCAAGCATGTACGCATAGAACTCATCAGACATGTTGTAGTCACAAACTGTGCGACCTCTTTTCACAACAGCAGCCTGCAGCTCACCCCTTGCTGAATAAGCCATGCGCCCGCAGCAGCTTGTGGTTCTGGAATGATGTTTCCTGCATCATACACTTAAATGGTAGAATCGATTGTATTTCGTCCTCCAGTTTTTGACCGTGTCCGTTGTACACTTTACCCTGACGGCCACGAAGAACACCATGCTCGTCCTAAGTCATGATCACGGGTTGCAGCATTTTCATTAGTTTCTTCGCTTTTCAGTTCGTGCATTCCAACTTAGCAAGCTCCTGATTTTGGGGAAACAAAAGCTCGGTGTCTGGGTTGCTTCTTGTAACACGATGAGGCATGCACAGAAGCCCAGACCAACTGTTATTCGTCATGTCTCTTTGTTATCGAAGTCGATGTCGATCGATGTTGTTTAGGTGTCAATCAATAATAGGTGATTCTGATCGTAACATGAACACCAAAGAGAACGAAAAGAAAAACGTTAGTACAAAGGAAAGAAAGCTTAGTCGAAATTCTAACCTTAAATCTATTGGTAAATCACAGAAGCCTAGAGCAACGTCGCTAAAAACTTGATAGGTCTATGTTTTCCCTAAGAAATAACTGAAAGTGCACAATATATCAAGTATAGTACTTAGGAAATCGAACAAAGGACTTCAGATAACTCAATAGATTATTCGTTATCAAATTACGCTAAACAGAATATAGTGAATGAAATATGCAGTGCAAGAAAGTAAACAGTCTAAAAATCAATATGTGAAAGCATCAGGTTCAAAGAAGTTCTCCGGAAATAAGGAATACAAGCTAATTAATCAATAAGGAATCCAAATTATCGAAGATCTAGAACTCGAAACACAAAAATATAACAAACCAACTCTCGTTGTGAATATTAATTATGTCTAGCAACCTAGGAATCCAAATCTCTTTGCAATCCTAGAATTTAAACCTACATTAAAGTCATGTTTGTACGTTCATAATTTCCTTAACCAAATGCGAATAGAAAATTTCTCACCTAGGTTCTTTTTAAACTAATTAACCAATTCTCGCTACGTTAATCAACATAATATCAATAATTTAAGTGGCAAGTTCAAATTAAAGTTTAAAAACAACCTAAATAAAAATATAGAAGTTATGAGTCCCAATTAATCAATTAACCTAAATGCAAAATCCATAACATAGGAAAGATGTAAGAGAAAGGACAGGGACCAGAGGTATGGATATGTTTGTCTTGTTAGAATCAGCGAGCCTCTAATCTATTTCTATGCAGTTTTCACTCTGTTGAGGTCTGATATTCAATTACTCAATAGTGAATCAACTGTACAGAGGAAAAATGAATAATAAGAGATGTATCTCCTTTGATTTACAATGGATATTTTTTTTTTATCTTACGCAAGTCTTTTGTTTCATCGTCTACAAAGATGAATCCACCAAACTCCAGAATCGTTTTACTCAGCCAAGCTTCTCTGCAGCGGGAACGAACCAGATAAACAACCCAACACATTTCTTGTAAGGTCGCTGGTGAATGAGAGCTGCTTAAACTTTCCTTCCACGTCACTCAAACATTAGATTTCTCCAATAACAGTTAGTCAGAGAATGGTAATTTATCATCCCCACGATCTACCGCGTTCCTCCATAGTCTATACCGAACTCCAAGCTTGTCATAAGCAACAGGTAAGTTCCATATATTTGCACCATTCAACATCCGTTCTTGCTGTCCTAATACCAACCGTAGATCTTCGTTTAAGACCTGGAAACAGATAAACGACGATAAATTAGATCATTTCATCAAGATGATCGATATTAATTTTGTTCTTTACTTTACCTGTTCAGCGAAATGTCTCCAGAGATGTTCCATGAATGGAAGGTTCTTCAAGATAGGAGCAAAGTCTAGTGACATTCGATACAAAAGTCTTGTCTTATTTCTTGAAGAAGGTAAACAAACATGGAGTTGATGAAGATGTGTTGCACACTGCCTAGTGCTCTTTCCTTCTAGCTTCCCTGGTTTTGAGATTCCGATTGTCGATAACACGATACAAGGCGGTTTAAATTCCATATCGATTGGATACGGATCCCAGTATCCTTGTAGACCTGAAGATGGTGTTAAGAACTTCACCAAGCTGAAACAAACAGAGAAAAGGCTTAAAAATAGAGTTTTCTCACTACTGAAACAGAGTCATGAGAGTTGGTTAAAACAAACCTTGGGACACTCCAGCCTTTTGCAAAAGTAGATGTGTGAGTGAATGGAGCATGCGCAAGATCCAAGAGATTATCTAGAAGCAACCCGTGTTCCACCGGGAGGTCCATTACAAGCTGAGAGTTAATCAGGGAACAACTGAGAAAATGCTGCATTCATATGAAATGATTAGAGCTACTTCGTGAAATGTAAGAGTTACCTCGGCATGGATTACAAACCCTGATGGAGGTTGTAAAGAAGGAAGTGTAGGTGAAGGTGGTTCATTTCCAGGCCAAACCCAGATCATACCATCTTGTTCAAGACAAGGTATCGACTTTATCTTCACATTTAGTAGCTTTGTAGATGGCATCTTCGTACATTTTCCATCGGTAGAGTATTCCCATCCTACAAGGTCACATTTAATAAGATACAATAATATAGTTATCAACAAATGCAGAGACTGAGTTACTACCATGGTAAGGACATTGGATACGGCCATTGTTCACCGAGCCAAGATCAAGAGGACAAGCCCTATGTGCACACGTGTTCCGTACACATCCTGGTTTCCCATCTTCTCCTCTAAAGATAACCCATGGTTGCTCAAAGCAGTGAATCGGCACCTTAAGACATAAACAATAGCATTTCTCAGAAGTTTGTAAGAAAGGGAAGACAAAGAAAAAACCTTTATGCATACCATTGTGTCATGCTTAAGATCTGCAGTGAAAGCAACGGGATACCAAAAGTTCTTTAAATATGGACTATAAGGCTGAACCGAACCAGAAACATTCAAGCTTTTCGCACCAATGTTTGTCTTTTCCCTGTCCATGTCCTGGACAGAGGTTGAAGAAGAGGGTTTATCTGATTCCGTTGCAACTCTAACTGGTAACAACCTATCATTAACCAATTCTTCCATTTGAGCTAATTTGTCTAACGCAGTTGAAACCCTTGCTTCAGATATATGAACCTGTTTCGTTTTTACTAAAGAGTTAGAAGAAGTTTGACAATGAGCACTGACTAAAAACCTCAGTATTCTTAAGAACCTGTCGGTGTGCTTTCGCTAGTTCTTCCTGCAATCCAGCTAGTTCTTTCTTCACAGTACCGATCGACTTGTACTCACGAGCTAGAGGATTAAGTACATCAACGACCTGACATAACATTCGTTCCAAACATAGCATCAAAACACTAATAATAATCAGTGAATTAATAAGCTTCGAAGAACTGAATCTTAGCTATACGCCCTACTGTATCTAGCCTACAACTGAATGCAGCATAAAGTCTCTCTCGTTTTTTTTAATCATAAACTCGAGAACACGAATTTACGAACTAGAAAGAGGTCAAAGTGAGAAACAAACCTTATCGTGAAGGAGCATGATGGTTAGAAGATCTTGACGAGCACGCCAATCCAAGTATTGAATATCGAATCTAGCAACTTCAAGAGCTTGGTTTACATCCATGAACTTGCCTTTATAAGGAGGAGTTTTTGATCTCGGATCCTCCACATCAAACAAAGGCCCCCATTGACTCTTCTTCTCAACTAATCCACTTTCTTCCCCAAACACAGCAAAAACCCTGAATTCTCCTTTCACTCCCTGAAAAACAACTCAAAAACCAAACCTTTTCAATGCCAGAACAAGACCCAAATCCCAAGTACGAGGTTAGACACTGATTTAACAGTTTTCAAGCGAAGAATAACGTAAAGTTACCTTCTTTCTGGTGATTTTAGATGATCTAGTTTTACAGAAGGAGATGGGTAGAGATAAAGCAGAAGAAGTAAACACGGCAGCGTTCATGGCGTCACCGGAAAAAAAGAAAGGGATGAAGATAGAAAACAAATTAGAGAAAGGGTTTTTCTTTTATTAATTAGAGAATTTTGAGGATTTTTTTGTTGATAAGGGAAGAGAGTTCTTCGCGATCTGAGCAAGCCTCCGGAACGATGACACGTATACAAACATTGGCAATAAAGATGGACACGTGGCAGTACTGCCACCCACATGATAATAAAAATGGATTTGCCAGGTCGGAGTCTCCAAGATATGTTTGGCTTCTTTTGTCATTTCCCTTCTTTAGTTTTCCATCACTACTTTCTTTTGGTCAAAATATACAAAATTTGAAATGGTGATAAGCAAACAAATTGTAGAAAGGTGAGAAAACTTATATTTCAAATAAACAAAATTTACAATGGTAAAGTTCATTTAAATATTTTATTTTTAGAACTAAGGACGAAATCAATATTAAATAAAATAATATTTTATTATACAAAGTAATATAGGTTTAACTGACACGACATGTAATATAAATATAACTCATGAGACTGAAATGTCTCTAATATTAATCAGATGATGATATGTGTTAACACCTTAAAATGAATTAAAAATAAAATGGAAATAAAAAACAATAATTATTAAGTAACAAACCATATAGCAAAAATAAAAAATTACAATAGTCTAAACTATATAGGAACAATAAATTAAAACTTAAAAAATAGAGAGATGATAAATATTTTAATTAATAAAAGAAAAAATAATAAAAAGATAAAAAGCATATATAAATTGAAAAATAGAAACAATATGAAAGTTTAATTTCTTAATTTTAATATATGCATAATTATGCCAAAACATATAATCATGATTATAATTAGGTAATTACCGGAGCAATGCAAAAAGATAAATATTTATCATAACTAAATTATAATAATTGATTATCTATGTCCTATATATTTAGTTAAAAATATTATTTCTAAATAAATTTAGATTAATTCAGTTCGGTTTGATATTATTTTTTCAGTTCTGTATCATATTGGTTAATATGGTGTATCAATTTATAATTTATTAGCATTATTTTATAAATCATTATGGGTTTGCTTCAGAAATTTGGTGGATGTTTTTATTTATTTTTCATCAATATTGACGTTTACCATTTTATGTGTTTTTAACTAATATTATTTTTTTTTATCTTTTAACCAATGTTTAAGTTTTTCGGTTTTATTTTTGTATTAATCAATATTTTCTTTTTTTTAATTATTATTAAAGTTCTTTTATTTGGATACTTTACATGTTTCTTTTAATCATCATTTTATTTTATAAATAAATATTGAAGTTTTCCATAATTGGATATTTTCATCTTTTTAATCCATGTTAAATTTTTCGTTTTCAATAAAAATTAAATTATTAGATAATATTTTAATTTATTAAGGATATTACTATAATTCACGTTAATTCTTTGAAAATTAACGTAGGTATAATTCACGTTAATTAATTAACGTGAATATGACACATAAGAAAATTACTTCTTAAATAATATTATAAAATATAAAACAAATATCTAATTTACAACTATAAATAAATAATGGATACAAAATACAATTTAATTTAGTTTTTTATCAATAATGTAAGTAACTAGAAAGGTTCAATGAGCCAATTCGGAGATTCAGATGAACATTAATAAAATAAAACGGTTGTATTCAGACACTCTTTGCCAAAATACGATTAATTTAGTTTGATAGTATTATATCAAAGCATTTGAGATGCTCATTTGGACACGTAGGTATGTTTATGTTTGTAGTTTGGTCTATAAGAAACCAGTTGGACATCAAAAAATACCTACTGAATATAGGAAAACCTATTTTGTACGTTAGGCCCAATAAACGAACCCAAAAAAAAACTTCTCCTCACGAATCACTCTTCTCTGTCATCTCTTTCTTCAAGCCGCCTACGTCTCGAATCCTAAATGACATTCTCTGCAATTTGGAAGGCGAAACACCTTACATTACCAAATCCTTCAATCATCCTCAACAAGTTCTCCACCCATTATATTAAATTCTTCTATAAATTCAGCATTCAATTCCCAAACGCATGTCGTGCCATTGATTCGTCAAATCACCATCGGAAGCATCATCTATAAATATTCTCCAGACACCAACATGTAGTCCTCTAAACTATGACCATCATCAGAATCCAAAAATCTTATGAACTAAACTTTCCCAAGGTGATTTTTATTCCCTCTATTTCAATCCATAACATCATTTCCGTTCTTCTCGTGCTTATTGTTCTTCATGTTAAACTTGGGTCATTTACAGTGCACTGAATCTGCTTTGAAGTCACTCTTAGGTGACCTTACCCACACATAATTTGTTAGAATTGCTTCAATTGCTCACATGGCTATACAACCTAAAAAAGAACCAACTGATTTGCCATCTTACAAGGTAAACAAAAAAAATGTGAGATAAAGAAAGAGATAAAAAGGCTCATTCATTAGTTAAAATGATTGATTCTTTGAATCTTCTCTGTTTTTGGTTGTTGCGTAGCATCAAAGTACAACCTAAATAATTGGGAGGACTTTTTTGTGGGTAACCAAATATGAGATTTTAGAATTCTTCACTGAGCAAGCTTAATTCTTCTACAAGATGATCATTAGGTGAGAGTCACCCAAACTAACTAAAACTCCTCTCTTTGTCTTTCTTTATTTCATTCTGGTTCTCATGAGGAAGATAGAAAACAACGAAACATGAACTTTAGGTCATACACATGGTGTATGAAGGTCACTGTAATAACCATACAAAACCATGTCGCTGGCTTTTTAGTTATACATGTGTGAGGTTACGTGAATTAATTTTTTTTTTTGTTGACTTCATGTGGCAGTTGATCTGAAGTAGTTGAATGCACTTGGCTTCTCAATCTTTTCGTAGTTATCTCGGATACACATCATTTCTCTCACACATGAATCTTGAGAAGAAGACACATTATTTGATTCATCACAACTCCTCTTCAATGGAAGACCACGATTCTTCTCATGATATCACTCATATAAAGAAGTCAGGGATTAAAAATCAGCGATTTGCCAAAAATCCGATTATTTGTCAAAAATAAATGCATGGTAACCAGCAATCTACAAGCCAACACGTAGTCATTAAAGAGTTTATAAAAATTTGTTCTTATCATTTAAAATCAATTACAATTAAGAAAATTAAACAAAAATAAATCAGTCTTAATTGTAAAACAGTTGCCAATTCATTTTTTGTTACGAATTACATTATTAGTTATAATAGTTCATACATTTTTGAATGAGACATACTTCCTTTATAAAAAGATGGCGCAAGAAGATAAGTACAAACGCACGTTAGGAACATAATGCTCCAAACAAAAACAAGATGTTGATTTCCTCTGCAAGGCCACCATAGGAGATTTATCACAGAGGAACGGATGGAACTACGTGCCATGCACTAGATGCAGCTGTAAACTGGAAAAAAATGCCACATCTCTCCGCTGCAGCAATTTTATCACACCTAATGTAACCGCTGTTGTCGGGTAACTATTTTTAGACTATATAACCAGATGTCCAGACCAAACAAAATAGACCGATGAAACACATGGGGCATTCAAACCATCATATTTCCACACAAACCAATTCACTAATCTATCGAACCAACTACCTATTTTTTTAACAAAACCATAAACTCACCTTATATTCACTCTTAATCTCGCACATACATGGTTGAGGTGTCTGTTTGTGACGGTCATGACTGCACCATGTTCGTAGTATTTGACTCATAAATGATCAAACTCACCTCCAACCTCCAAATCTACAACAACCTTCATCCTCGAGGTAAAAAAGTACTCCAACTCAATTAAAACATGTTTAGAAACTGAAAAATACATAATCTCAGCTGCCTCCATGTTTGAGTACACTTGCAGAGAAACAATTCATCTTCCAGCTCAAAGTGAGCCCCTACAATTTCACATCAAAACACAAAACCTTCATTGTTTTAAGGATGATTTTGCACTGCCCATGACAGATGGAATTGAAGAGGTAGATATAATTGTTTGTGCATAACCATTCTTTTATTCATATAATGTCAACTCTTATATAAACAACACACCTCATTCTACTTAACAATCATGCATGTTGGAAGTGACCTACCACTACCAGAAAACCCACTTTCCATTTCTTGCACCACTGAGGTTGGCAACTCTTCAGAAGAGATGAAGGAAAAAGAGGTGAAGAATGTCAAACGATGCCACGAGTAGTGGTATTGTGACTGGAAGAAAAAAAATGCCCTCCCTAAGTTTGCAATTATTGTCTTTGTTATTATTTACATACTCTTTCTACTTTTCTTCTTATATTTGCATTGATACTAATGTACTTAGTTGCATCTAGATGAATCATTCTTTCTCATTAATTTAAAAGGGACTTACGGTTGTTTACGTCAACTAAATTAGGCATCATCTATGATCATAAACCATTGCACAATTTTACTTAACAACCACACTAACGTTAGGAAGACCTGATCAGAATTTGGCAAACACAAAACTACAACAACAATAACGGCCCTATGAGCCTAGACACAACCAAAAAATAAAAGCTTCATAGTCATATGTCTAACACCAACTATTTTATCGCATGTTTTTTTTCCTGCAAAAATCTTCCGCTTGCCACTCCCACACACTCCACTTCTTTGTTCTTTGGGGTATATCCACTAATGTGAAAAGGTTGTGTATACTATATATTACTAATATTTATTTTTCCCACGTACTATCTTGTTGTTTATTTTATCGATTACTATATGGGAAGATTAAAATATTCATAAACAATTACAGTTTAAAAGATAAAAACCTATAAACACAAGTACATGCCTTCGCGCCTGCGCGGAGGTTAATACCCTTAATTTAATCAAATGAGGGATACTTATGGAAGTCTAAAATAGGTATCTGAAGCTTGAATGGTGGACGAAGTTGATCGTCTGAAGCAACATATATCTTTTAATTATGAATTCTTAGATAGCATTTTTTGCAATATCTTAGGTTTAATGTATTATGTTAGTTAACATTTTTAATTTACATCACATCGAGATAATGAAACAATGTAATCAAACACCATCATCGTAAGGCACTCCGGAGAAGTTAAGCCACAAATATCCTTGTATAAGCTGACCCAACATAAGTATGTCCGCTTCCTTGGATAGAAAATTACTCTAAACCTTTCCACTTGACACATTTGCTTGTATCGGTTCATGGGCCAATGTTTTTGTACTCCCGTAGTACAAGATGGAAAGACGTCTAAGGTCATTTCACGTAGCATAGTCCTTCGGCGCTATGAGTGGTCCATGAAAACCACTCTTAATTACTATTAGGATATCCATGAAATCGACCATATCAAGACTATGAAAGTTATGAAGAATATATATAAATATATATTTAAAAAATCTATAAAATATCTGAAAATAGGAATTTTCTCATTATTTATGATATACTATTTTCATATAAAATTCATGCACCATTCTGATTGATAAAAAATAAGAAAAAATGACAAGAAGAAAGAGAAAAGAGGAATTCTTTTTTTTTATCATGACAATAATTTAATGTCCAAAGTGTGCTTTTGGATTTTGAACTTATATCTATGGATTATTCAATTAACTTTGATATTTTCTTGTCTTTTCTCGATGATCTACTATGTGCGGTTCCGTAACTTTGCCATTATAACATTTTGATGTCCACAAATAGGTTTACGTGCCTCGATCTATAGTACTTGACCACATCAGTTGCCTCTCCGATTAAGAAATCAATTGTCATTGTGATTTGGCACTCTCGGTAAAATTTCCGCTTATTGCATGTGTATAAGTTATCTTTATAGGTTTTGATGCGACACCGGTGGAGTTCTACCCTACCAGAGCTCACTTAGAGAGCCATGACCTTCCCCTTCAACGAATCAATAGTGTTCTATATGCAAATGTCTTGAGCCATAAACCCTTCTCAACCAACCTGTGTAGTTAAATCAATAGTATCATTAGAGTTTTCGGATTACGACAATAATAAAAAGGAAACAATAACATTTCGATAAGAGGAAAAAATAAGGATAGTTATTTATTTATTTCCAAGGGATGCAGAATCGAAGGTCCCAGTACCATCTTTGGCATTTAAATTGGATGTGAGAATTTTTCATCTTAATAACGACTTCATCGTAGATTGCTCTCTTCACATAGATTACAAAGAGAGTTTATTGTTCAGCGTAGCAGCCACGCCCTCCGACATGTTTTGTAATGTCCATGCCGCTTTTTGGAAACGATAAGATCCGTATTTTTTTATTGAGCACCAACTAGAAAGAATGAAGGAAACTTAATGAGCATATGAGGAATCCATTTATAAGTAAATCTTATATATAATAGCATAGTCTTCTTTCCAGTTAGACTGCCACATGTCCCATCTTCTGAAAAAAGAACTGGGCTTCGAAGAAATTTATTCAACATTTTCTAGGACCACTTTGTGCTTTATCAGTCAAAGCAAAGACAGAAAAGAGTTGATTCGTCGGAAGCAGTTGATTCTTCAGTGAGACAATCATAGGTTTTCTCCACGGGTAATCATTTCGACCTCCGACTGCTACTTCCCGATGTTTGATTCAGCTCTGAGACCATTCTCTTGGCTTCTTTAGTCTCTTCAGTTTGAATTCGAACATTTTTTGTTCTGTAACACCTTTTTGATCAACCCATGTGTCTATTTGTCTGTTTGTTTGCAAGAATCCATGATTGTGCGTTGATTGGTTCACCAAATCTGATTAAGACCCAAGCTGTTCGTATTCATCCAAACATCCTATTGCTTTCCACAAGGTTTGTTTGATTCGATCTCTTCATCACCATTTTTGAACAGATGATTCTGAGTTTTTATAAACATGATATTTTCAGTTAGATCGAGAAGTTATGGAGATATATATTTATTCATATTCTTTTTTTAGACTATATCGTCTACATTGTCACGGTCAACGGAAGGAAGCACCAAACGTAAAAGAGAAAGAGCATGTCACTCTCATACATATCTCTCTGCTGATGTTGGTCAAAGGATGTTTTATTAAATAATAAGAAAAAACCTGGATCGTTTCTTGGTGCGTAAATCTTATTCATTTGCTCTCTAGAAATCTCATTGGTCTGATTTATTTTAAAGGATGACAAAGATCCATGGTTTGCCATATTCTCATGTTCACGATTTGGTTGAAGAAACTGGTTCACAATGACAATCTGCTTTTCTTCTGATTCTTGTGATCCTAGATTAGAATGCTAAGTTTTATTCGTGATGATTTATACTTACTACACAAGAATCAACTAACGCTTGTGAGTTACAATAGTGAAGATTTATATTTTCTCCATGATCACAGGTTGAGACGAAGAAGGAAGTTCTCAGAGATGATCACGTAGTGCTGATCAAAATTAACAATTGTTTATAGGGGTCTCCTGGTCCAGCAAACAGTAAAAATATATTTGTTGGAGGTTAGGCATCATCGGTTATAGAGGCTGAGTTCAAGAAGTACTTTGCTCAGTTTGGGATGATCACTAATGTTGTGGTGATGCATGACTACAAAACCCATCGGCTTAGAGGCTTTGGGTTCATCTATTATGAATCAGAGGACGTTGTAGACATTTTGCAGAGGACATTCCACAAACTAAATAGAAGGATGGTGGAAGTCAAACTGGTTGTTCCTAAGAAAATGGAAATGAACCCAATACGGAACCAAATCAATGTAAATATCTTTGGCAGTAGAAGAATCAGTGCATTGCTAATGAACGATACTCCCAAGTATTCAGCCCGTGTCCAATCACCAGTTATGGAGTAAAACCTGAGGTTAGGTACAAACTGAATTTCGAGCAAGACTAGACTCAGAACTATGGATCTGGTTCCAATGCAGGCTTTGGACGGCCTTTTAGGTCAGAATATGATGTGAGCCTTGGCAGGTACTTTTTTTGTTCTTCCACAAACCCGCCGGTTGAGACTCTGATGGTCGTCGCACCATTGATTTCATAGTACAAAACTTGGTATAGAATACATAGCTTACAAACCAAACTTCTAAATCAGTAATATCTTAAAACTTTTGATTTGGCTATTGATATATGATTCATGGTTTGTAGCGTATGAGAGTTTTCTCAGTTTTTAATGTTGAGTATTAGAAATTATATAAGAAATAATTACTTAAAAGAGATTTATGCAATGATACTAGAATGGGAATGACGAAGAAAGAACTTATAGACTGCCTTGGTACCATTTTCCAGAGTGGTACTTCGAAATTTTTGAAGGCCCTAAATGTTTTACTTTTTTCATCCCTATGAAAATTATTTTCTATTAAATCAGTCTTGTTGACTCATTGGTTATATCTCTCTTTATCTACAAGAAAACAAAGACCTTGGTGCTGACAACGGTTTGATAGGACAGTTTGGTGTTGGGTTTTACTCTGCTTTATTAGTTGCTGAAAAGGTGAGAACTTTTGAACTTTTCGATCCTTACTCCTTAGTGTCTTCATCTTAATGTATTTCTTAAGAGGAGTGGACTCATAGTTGTCTCTATTTCAGGTTGTTGTGTCAACCAAAAGTCCAAAATCTTACAAGTAAAATGTTTGGGAATCGGTAGCCGACAGTAGCTCATATGTGATCTGAGAAGAAACAGACCCAAAAACTTTCTACGCCAAGGAACGCAAATAACTTTGTATTTAAGGGTACTTTTCTCCATTCAATCTCTAATGAAATATAGCCTGCCAGTGAAAGAAATACTTTGGAAGCTTTTGGTTCTTGATGAAGACTCCAAAAATAGAAACAAAATATTGGAATTATAAAAATATTTAGGATATGGTAGATTTTATACGACGAAACCTATTGTAGTTCTTCGACAAAAAAGACTTGTTGTAGCTATGGCAGATTTATAAAAAAAATTTTTTAATTAGAGTCAAACATAATTAAAATAATAAATCTATAATATATAAAATTAAAGGATATTATTGATAATAAATTTAAAATAAGTAAATAAACACGGTTTAGGATGTGGTGTTCAGAGACTTTCGTATTAAAAATAAAACAATAGCTTGACAATTACAATTTACAAGAGATGAAGTAGATGTCTCGAAACAAAGTGTTAGATACAAACAAGCAAAATATTTTAAGAATATGTTGGAACAACATATTGGATTTCGCTCTTTTTCTCTCTCTAAGTTTCGCCCTTGCCCTAATGAAACTCTTCTCTTTCTATAGGTATTTTTTCCAGCATTTTTGAGAGATATAAGATCTCATAAAACCACCAGATTAACATTTCTCTTATGTTGTTTAACAAATGAACTATTGGATACTCTCTAGATGATCATAATGCAGAATTTTCATTAGGATTAGTGATCCTAATATCATATATGGATCCAAGAAATTGACAGCAAACTCATTTTTTCACATTAACCTCCATTAGATGTTTTCTAATGATCGAACTAATACTGAAAATATCAGTGAACTTCTTTTCAAACGAAAAATAAATAGATACTCTGAACAACGGAAGAAGGAGTAGATAATTTCGATAACAATACAGAAAAAGTTATGCTCCGACGGTGGGAAGACACCAAAGGAAAAAGGAAAAAAAACAAAAAGGGAATGATGGGCTACATCATTTCAAAGGTTCAAGAACATACTTAACAATAACATATGAAATAATATTATATTAAAAACTAGCCAAAAATAATTCAAAATACTTTTACAACATGCTAACCCTTGCGCGTGCGCGGAGAACGTGAACATATCTAGTTAAAACAACAATCAACTTAGAAAACTATATACTTAGAGTGATCGTCGAGTTAGAAAATTACATTTTACTAGAGTGATATGTTTTTTAAACTGTAAGTTAATGATTTCATATAAAGGCCTATTGACTGCGATTAGAAGGGAGAAAGCTGTAACTCATCTGATTTATCAACTTGAAATCTTTGATATCGAATATTTCTGTCAGTTTGTTAAAATTCGATTTTAATGTGGTTTATGTTTATTTTTGCTCTAATGGAATGGTAGACTCTATAACTTTGAGTGAACCTCTTATAGGACTTGCTGAATGTTTATTTTTATTAATGGATCTTGTAACTTCTGTAACAATATAGCCGAACGGCCCCTGAATTTGGGTTTTGTAACTCAATAGCCAAACATACCTCGAGTGACCTTTTATAATATATATATATATATATTTTAAAATGTATGTGCATCAAGTTAAATATATAGATCCACAAAATATAAACATTTACCAATTTTTATATAAGAAAAGACAACATTGTAACATCCCGGTTTGTGGTATATGCGTAAAGGCTTAAATGAATTGATTTGGCTACCTATGTCATCAAGTGCACTTACCTTTTCCGGTCACTTGCCTAAAAGAACTCTAGAGTTAAGCGTGCTTGGGCTGGAGTAGTCCCAGGATGGCTGACCTTCCGGGAAGTGACTCGTGGTAGCATGTGTGTGAGGACAAAACACATGGGAAAAGGTCATGGGGTGATTGTAGGGTCAGTAAATTAGTCGGTCGGACCTACGAAAATAACGCACCAACCGTCGGACAGGGGTGGGGCCCACAAGCCCGGAAGAGGGATGGGTGACTCACCGGTAGGAGCGGACGGGGCGTTACAAAGTGGTATCAGAGCCGAATCCGAGGATGCGTGTGGAGTCAGTGAGGGCTCACACCATCAAGGATAACGATCCTGGTGCGCAACGAGGGCGTTGCGCTCTGTGAGAGTGGGTGAATTGTAACATCCCGGTTTGTGGTATATGCGTAGAGGCTTAAATGAATTGATTTGGCTACCTATGTCACCAAGTGCACTTACCTTTTCCGGTCACTTGCCTGAAAGAACTCCAGAGTTAAGCGTGCTTGGGCTGGAGTAGTCCCAGGATGGGTGACCTTCCGGGAAGTGACTCGTGGTAGCATGTGTGTGAGGACAAAACACATGGGAAAAGGTCAGGGGGTGATTGTAGGGTCAATAAATTAGTCGGTCGGACCTACGAAAATAACGCACCGACCGTCGGACAGGGGTGGGGCCCACGAGCCCGGAAGAGGGATGGGTGACTCACCGGTAGGGGGCGGACGGGGCGTTACAAAATGGTATCAGAGCCGAATCCGAGGATGCGTGTGGAGTCAGTGAGGGCTCACACCATCAAGGATAACGATCCTGGTGCGCAACGAGGGCGTTGCGCTCTGTGAGAGTGGGTGAATCGTAACATCCCGGTTTGTGGTATATGCGTAGAAGCTTAAATGAATTGATTTGGCTACCTATGTTACCAAGTGCACTTACCTTTTCCGGTCACTTGCCTGAAAGAACTCCAGAGTTAAGCGTGCTTGGGCTGGAGTAGTCTCAGGATGGGTGACCTTCCGGGAAATGACTCGTGGTAGCATGTGTGTGAGGACAAAACACATGGGAAAAGGTCATGGGGTGATTGTAGGGTCAATAAATTAGTCGGTCGGACCTACGAAAATAACGCACCGACCGTCGGACAAGGGTGGGGCCCACGAACCCGGAAGAGGGATGGGTGACTCACCGGTAGGGGCGGACGGGGCGTTACAAACATCTTCTACAAAATTAAAATATTTTTGTTGATTTTATGTTTTTCTACAAAATACATATATGTAAGTAAAATAAACTTCTAAAAAGTGGGATTAATTGAGAGAGAGTGAGAAAATACAGTTTTAATGAAAATATGTGTGCAAGTTATTTTTTTACCATAAAGGCTTCGAATGGTAACAGCGGAACGAGCAGTGCGGATCAAGCGGATTAGAAGAGTGGTACGGTTTAAGTGCGGTTTATACAAAAAAAATGCAGTATGCGGAACGAATGCGGTTTGTATGAAATAAGCGGTACGGACCAACGTTTGAATGGTTACAATTATAATTATTGAACATTGATTAGTCATTTTGATATTTTATTTTTGAAATAATTTTCTTTTCTTTTTAATTAAGTGTTAATTTGGATATATTATATTAACATATTTTCCCAGATTTTTTGAATTAAAAAAAAAAAATTAAAATATACTATACTACCTCAAAAGCTTCAAATTGATGTGTTTTGAACCGCATAGTGCGGAACTTAGTTTTACCCTTGTTTTACAGTTTTTTTATTTTTTATTTATTAAATATTAAAACACAACAACTTATTCCATTTTTGCTTGAATGGTAACATTGTTTGGTCCCGCACCACTAAAAACTTGTTCCGCTCCATACATTCACACCCAAAGGCTATGTGGCGGACGGTTTACATGCGGGACGGGTTAGACCGCAGTATTTGTAACCATTCAGAAATATATGTAAGCTGATAATTATAAAAATACAAAAGCAAAATAGGACCCATGCGTTTCAAAATAACATAAAACAAGTATAAAATGCCATCAGAATAATAACACATCAAATGAGGTGTGTTTCACCTGCGGTTCTTTATTTTAATATTTTTTTTACTGAATTTTTTTCCAAAAAACTGTGTATATTATTATTATAAATTACAATAAATTTATGTAAATAAAATATTTTTTGTTATAATTTTAAATATTAAAATATAATAGTAAAGTATTATACATACCGCATGTTGTTTTTGTCACTATTCAAACTTTATTACCCACTGCTTTTTTAACTCTAACCGCTCACGTTCCGCAATATGCTTTTTCTTTATGAAACCGCATTTAAACTAATCTGCACCGCTCACTCCGCTTAACTTGCACCGCTCAATCCGCTGTTACCATTCAGAGTCAAAGATTAACTATGTTTGTACTTTTTCTTATAAGTATGTTTGTAAGTTGTATACCATTATAATATATATATATATGTTTCTTTTAAAGATATATATATATATATATATATATATTGCATTTTCAATATATATATTATATATACAAATATATTAAGACATAATGAAACAATTTTTTGAAATTTTGAAAGCGAAGTCTAGAAGCACAAACAAAAAATAGTTTTTTATTGGAAAAGCCAACTTTATAAGATAAAAAATTCCATATAAAAATAAAATTATTTGGTATATCAATTTTTCATGAAAAATACACATCTGAGTGATACTCCTCAAGAGTGGGACTAATTAGCAGAGAGAAAATGGTTTCACAAGATGTTTAACTACTATATAAATAATATAGTATAAAAAGCTTCTTTTAAATATGTATATACGCATATTGCAAGTTCAATGTATATGAGCATGAATGGCACCGCAGTAAGGGAGTGGTGTGGTGACCCAAATCACACTGTCACCAATGAACGGTAATGTGATTTTTATGTGACGTGATTCAAAAGCTTGTGGCATGAGATTTGTTATTTGAAAAAGCGAACTGAGTCTCGTCGGAGAAAACAGATCCGACTGAGGTGCGGCAAAGTCTATTAAGTATTTCAATTACCTTTTTGCCCTCTATTTGTTTCAAAAATTACAGATAACAAATATTATTTAATTTTTGTTTTCACTTTAATCAGATCGTCCTCTCCATTGTCAGCAAAGTTTCATCCTCGGCGCGTCCATCTCCGGCGTCGGGTCCATCTCCGGCGTCGTGTCCAACGTCCGGTCTCTAACCCATGCTTCATCTTTCTAATCAGTAAGTTTCATTTTTTGTTATTTGTCAAAATTGTTAGATCTTTTAGATTTACGTTACATTAGGGTGATGGAAGTTTGATAATTGATTATTGTAAAGCTAGATACACTCTATAACTAGAAATTTTGATGGGTTTTGATAGTTTTTTGTTTGGTATATGAAGTATGATATATATGGTAGATGAGATGTTCGATGAAATGTCTAAGTAATTGTAAATAGTGTTTATGTTGTCTATCAAGTTTCTGTTTGTGCAGAGACTCCACTTGGCTTTTCGAAAGATATTTTAATTGTTTTCAAACTGTTTCAGACTTTCAGCTGTATTTGATATGTGAGGACTTTCGTTTTTTGAAGGTTTGATATTGGTGTTCTTGGTGGAAGCTCATACAAAGAAATCAGCTTTACAGTTCCAGGTAATCTATTTATCTTATTATATTATTGATTAGATTTGTCCTCGAACAAGAAGTTCAAAAGGAAAGAGGATTGAATGATTCAACAGGTACAAAGTTATTATCAACTTATTCTCAGCAAGAAGTTCGATGATCAATTTATTATTGCAAAGATTATATACTATTATTTGGAATTTAAATATTATTGAACGTAAATGGTGATGACATTATATTTTATGTTTTGAAGTCTGATTTTAACTCATTTTTATTTATTTTTGTCATGTGTGAATTTTTTATATGATTTATAAGTTATTTAAAATGCATAATTCATTTACAAAAAATAACAAAACATTAGGTCTATTTCGGTAATTTTAGTTTCTAATCACACTCAAAAAGTTTTCAAAATGCATTGCCAATCAGAGATATAAGGTAATCACATCGCAACTGAATCGCATTTTCATTCATTATTTTATCTAAACGCATCGCTCCCAAATCGCATCGCTCCCACAGTCGAATCGCAATCGCATCTCAAACGGATTGCCATTCGGGGCCTATATATACTATTTGTTATATACGTTCAAGGTATATACATACAAAATATTAAGCCTTGTAACAAAAATATTTTGGGTTTTTTAACCTCGCAAATGGAGAAGCAGCTTAGTTCTTCTCGAGATTATTGAGCAAGAGCCAAATACGGACGTCATTGACCACCATCTTCTTGGTTGATGATGGAAGAACAATCTCACCCTCTGGATCCCTGAAAGAGATGACGAGGCCAAATGAAAAGCTAAAAATGATGAAAAAAAAAGAATTTTGTATGAAATTTTATTGTTAGAGAAGAATAAAAAAAAACAGACTTATAGAAGAATAAAAAGAAACAAACGAAAAAGAAGTAATTTTGTTTGACTTCCCGCATTTAACAATTTTTTTATTTTAATGTTAATATATATAAAAATTATTACAAAGATAATTTTATAGATAATAATATTTTTTCATTTGTTTTTAATTTTCTTTTATAACCTTACTTCCATTAGTTTGTAAAAATTGCAATAAATCAAGAGAGTTTTAACTATCTTTTTAAAAAGTTAAAAATATAAAATTTTATGACGATATATATATTTATTTAAAGATTTATTTTAGAGTACGTAATTTAAAATATCATTATCAATAATATTAAATACAATTTGGTTATTATGCTAAATACTTACCAACTCAATAATTTCCAACCTTCAATTGTTTTCTTACTTTAGTAAAGATATCCCAATTTTGGTGTATGAAAACGATAGTCTTTAAGAAAAAAAAATAATATACAAAGAAACAAACCTTTGTCTTACATAGAGGCAGTAAGCAAAGAGGGAGGTCAGCTGATCCCACCTAAATTTTTTACAATATATGTTATTTTTAAAATAAAAATATAATGATCCCACAAAAATATAATTTTTGACCCCACGAAATTCATTAGAAACATGAATGTAAAAATCTCTTATGTCTAAATGGGCTTTAAAAGTTGTTTTATTAAAATTTAGGTTTGTTGGTAATTTTTTTGGTTTAAAATATATACAAATTAGTTTTGTTTCTATTTTTAAAATATAAAACATAAACCCAAATTTTGTTCCCATTCATTTTTATTCCACAAAGCTCTCACGCACTTTACGTCCACAGTCTCAACAATCACCATTCATCATCAAATTAGATTGAATTCAACTTGATTTCTTTTTATTTTTACATTTATACTTCAGTTTATTTGATTATAATTTTTTATATTTTTATTAAACTATTTATTTTGAGTCAGAAAAGGTTAGGATTTATGTATGATTCGTGAATTGAATATTTTTCAGATTTTTTAAAATAATTATCACATAATAATGGATTTGTATATATAAAAAAAAATCTCCATCAATAAATTTAGATGATCTGCCGTATAATTAAGGTACAAAAAAATTTCCGCCCCCAATACAAAAAGTTTATAACTCCACCATTGGTCTTATATATTAACACAATTTATGTTTGATTTGAATTTTTGTATTTATAGTCATTGCATCTTGTAGTAGCAAGAGGATTCGTTTTTGGTGTCCCCAAATGGATTTCAATTGTTGAATTACCGAACCAAAATGATGATGAAATAGACGCTCACTAAATACATATTGAATTTAGACATTTTATATATAATAGCCTAAATTTATAAGTTGCTAAGCAAATAACTTGTATTAAAAAAATACAAAATAAGATTAAAATATTGATTATTGTGCCTTCTAATTTATATCTAATTCACTTTTTAATCAAACACGAGCTCTAAGTTTTATAGTGTGCAAATTAAATATTGTTTTATAGTTTCTGATATGGAAAAAAGAGGGGGTATGAGAACAAGATGATGAGATGAGAGACCAAAATGAAAATACCTCAATTTAAGGAGTTTTACACGTCAACAAATAGATGGCAATAAATTAAATAATACAATAATAAATAAAAAAGAAGACATTGAGCATCAAACTTATCGGACGGTGGACATGCATGTGAAGATAATTCAGAATCTCTACACAAACAAAAACCATTTCCACGTTTGGGCCAACTTGGGCCGGAAACATTAATACAATTAGGCGGCCGCCTAATAGAAAAAACGAACGAATAACTAAAGAATACGTTCAGCCGCTTTTCTCTCCCGATTTGATGTTAATCGTGGCTGTGGGCTTTCGACTCGCGACTACGCGGCCGTCTCGTGGCGGTTGGCTTTCGACTCGCGACTACGCGGCCAGCAACCGTGTTTTAGAACAAGGATTACAAGTATTCATATACATACAAATATATTATAATTTGATAAAACCAAAAACATAACAGAAAAAAGGAATTAATTGCACTCAGTCTATCTTTTTATCTTTACAATAACAAATTTATATCTTTAAGAATCTAATTGCAGTTTTGTATCGTTTTAATGTTTTTGTGAGTTAAAAAGACCATTTTACCCCTACTGAAGAAAATGAGCCTATAGATGGATGGCGGAGTCCATGCTGTACATCTTTATATCCTTTTATATTTTTTTTATCGATGGATAGCAGGTGGCCAAGAGTTCTGATATAAGATTGGATATGGATAGTTGTTTGGGTCGCCCAGCTGGTCGGAGACGCTCTCTGGTTGATCCGTGGTCGATGGTTGATGGACGATGGTCGGTGGTCGAATGGGAAAAGCTTGCTGGCCGAAGGCGCTCTCAAGGCTTCTCAATGGATGGTTAGATGGAGTGATGGTGGATTGAAGATCACCATTCAAAGGTGTGAAAGCCTTTGTGATAAAATCACAAATCTAGACCTTAGTGAATCCACACAAAGGACATAGATCCAAAACAAAGCCTAAGCTCTAGAGAAATCTCTTTTATTTTCCAAAAATTCTATATTATTTACAATAGAGAAATTGAGCTTTTTATAGCTCTTACAAGATGATCTTTACAATAAAATACATTAAAAGAAATGATTTACATTTATACAAAAAGAGAAAAATTAGCTAAATCAAATATTAGTCTTCTTGCCACCAATTTAGTCATTGTCATTGAATGAGAATCCTTGAATTTTTTTAATGAAGTTATGAGGCTGAGATTTTCATAATAAACTCATGTATTGAAGACCTTGATTCACTTTTTGATATTGCATCAAGTCCAAATTATCAAGAATCCGTGTACAGAGAACACAGGAATAAAAGACTACGTGTTCACATAGAAAACTATTGGCGGATAGCGTACCTAGTAAACACAGTTTTAAGAGATCGGCTGGATAATATAGAGTATTCTTGGACACTACAACGATGTTATCACATGTTAGACACTTCCGATGGACAAAATATGGCCAAGAGTTCACATGATCGTGAAAATGTACATAGTAAACACATTTATAAGAGCTCATGTGGACAATATCGACTATTCGTAGACACTACCACGATCATATCTCATGCTAGATGCTTCCGATAGACAGAAGGTGGTCAAGAGTTCACATGATTGTGAGAACGTTCCTAGTAAACAAAGTTTTAAGAGCTTAGGTGGACAATATAGAATATTCTTGGACACTAGTATGTTCATATCACATGCTAGACACTGATAACGGACATAAGGTGGCCAAGAGTTCACATAATCGTGAATCCGTGGACACACAATATGTCGGGCCCCGCCTGTGAGTTCAAGGATTCATACCAAGGATTTATTTGAATCGTGGATTTGGACTAAGAGAATTTGATTATAGATTTCCTATGAATCAAAAATATATTTTAGGATTGATCATAAAAGTAAGAACTTATACAAACAAATTGAAAGTATAAAAATGGGTCGAATATTTAGAGTCAAAAGGGATTTCTGTCTTGAATTAGATGTCCCTAGAGAAGATCCCCTCTTCTTCTTTTATAGCTTCGATCCTGCCATCTTTTAGTTCTGATTTTCTTGCGAGTTCTTGTTGGCAACGATCTCTCCCTTCATTTGTGATTCACGGAGTCTGTTAGAACGACCGTAGACTTGGTCTTAGGAGCTCGATCTTCCGGTTATCGAGGTTGACATCCATTAGCTTGAGTAGCCCTTTAATAAATATGCCAATCTTTGGGCATACATGATTAGTGGTTTGTCGGGCCCGAATCGTAAATGGGCTTTCAGTTATTTCGTGGGCCAGAATTTCTGGTGAGAAATCCAGAACTAACAATAGCCCCTTAGTTCGATGACTATGGTTGGTGGTCGAATGGGAAAAACTTGCTGGCCGAAGGCGCTCTCAAGGCTTCTCAATGGATGGTTAGATGGAGTGATGGTGGATTGAAGATCGCCACTCAAAGGTGTGAAAGCCTTTGTGATAAGATCACAAATCTAGACCTTAGTGAATCCACACAAAGGACATAGATCCAAAACAAAGCCTAAGCTTTAGAGAAATCTCTTTTATTTTTCAAAAATTCTATATTATTTACAATAGAGCAATTGAGCTTTTTATACCTCTTACAAGATGATCTTTACAATTAAATACATTAAAAGAAATGATTTACATTTATACAAAAAGAGGAAAATTAGTTAAATCAAATATTAGTCTTCTTGCCACCAATTTAGTCACTGCCATTGAATGAGAATCCTTGACTTTTTATGAAATTATGAGGCTGAGATTCTCATAATAAACCCATGTATTGAAGACCTTGATTCACTTTTTGATATTGCATCATTCGCGGTTAATGGGCGGTAGACAATCTCGGGAAGCTGAGCGCCGACCTCGATATTGACATCTAATGATCATCTCGCTTATACCATAGCTATTGGCTTTGGATGAACGGTTAAGATGCGAGATGCGCAAATTATTTGCTAACTTGCGGCACGTGGACTTCGATTTTTTAGGAAATTATGACTAAGAGGTAATTGTCATCCGTTAATCTGGTGTGTTATCAGACAAACACATTTCTTCGATATCGATCCGCGGAAGTGACATAATCTCTCACCGTTTATCCATTATCATTGATTTTGAATTGACGTTCCGGATGAAGGGAGTACGAAGGATCCCTAGAATCTCGAACTCGACGAGAAAATTATTAGACTTTTAATCATTATCCCTAATTTAAAATGGACGGTTGAGATTTATGGGAGGCAAAAGATCCCGTCGATCTCGAGAAAAGGAAGCACTAGTTTGCTTTAAATGGGAGGTTACCTCTTCACGTTTCCTACTATGGGTTGTACTAAAAATTTGAGGTAACTTCATCTTCTTCCCATTTACAGTTTTTCTTTCTCACTCTGCTTTTCTTAAACTTTTGTAGTTTTCGAAGCTCTGTCTCTCCAGAAAACTTTTTCTACTCTCTTCTGTTTGATCTGACCAATTACTATGGCACAAGAGAACATAATGGTGGCGAGTATTACAACAACGGAGGCGTACGACCCTCATCCAGCCTCCACATTAAATCTGTGTCACCTAGCAAAATCTGTGGAGGAAGTGCAAGATTCTGACAAACTTGGAGATGATGATTCCAACTGAATCGGAGTAACCTGAGAAGGTCCGGGAGGGGTAATGTTGCGCCTCCTACGCCTATTTTGACAAGTGCAGGCTCTTTTTCCGATATCTCGCCTTGTTTCTCGGGTGTTGGCGCAACTTCAGCTAGTGTTCCCGCAGTGTCTCCGAATTTTTTCGGTAAGTCATCGGACTCAGAGAGCGAGCCTCTGAGGAGGGGATCAAGTTCGGGGATGAGCAGCTCCAGAGGTTGTGGCAGGACAAGTACAACATCAAAGCCCCATGAGCGTACTACCTCTCTCCTCTCTTCAGAAAAATTCTCGAGGAGACCCCTCCACGAGATGTCTGGAAGGAGCATTACTTATTTTTCAGGATCAATAAGGCATCAGTAGGGGATTTTGACTATTCAGTCATCCCAACACGCTGGGCCGTCAGCGTTGGTTAGGAATAAGGTTTCTTTTAGTTTGACTTGTACTTTATTTTTTTGGATGTCGTGTTGGGAATCCGAGCCAATTCTACAGATTCAGAATTCTCGCGAGTTCCCGATAGCCTAGGATCTAGGGTCTAGTTAATTGAATCATGATCTCACCTCGTGATTACCTGGTGTTTGGCAGCGGAAGATTGATCAGGTAATACGAGATCTACTGCGCCTCAGATGCTGCGCCTCTATCGTAGTCCACACGCACACAAGCTGGAATCCGCCGGGTTGCTAGAGCCGGTGCTCGGATCTCCCTGGGACTTTAGGTTCTCTGAGGTTTCTGTGTTTTCTCTCTGAGAAAACACTCTGGGCGGCGCACAGTCACTCTCCCTCGGTCGAAATACATAAAACGAGTTTATATATTGACCTCGCGGTGAACCGAAACATCAGTCTCGGTTTCGCCCTTGTGTCGACCGACACACTAAGTGGTGTCGATCGACACACGCCCTGTATCGACCGATGCACCCAATGGTGTCGATCGATACACCTCTTAGAAACTCAACTCGATGTGCATCTAATACACATCGATCAGACCATATGCCAATGATCAATCCCATGCAGAGTATATCCAAATTGCTTAGGTGTGTGATCCTGTAGGTTCACACGATACCAGAAATGAGCTACAACTCATTTGTCATAAGTGGTTTCTAGCAAAACATTATGACTACCTAGTATCACATGAATTGTCCGATCTCGACAATACAACTATCATTAGAGTTCGTACAATGTGATTTCAGGACATAATCCCAACAATCTCCCACTTGTACTGGAATCACTTATTCCTATAATCCCTTCGTCTCTATATCTCGATATGGCATAAGGCAAGAGACTGTGTCATCCTTATTATAGCCAACATCATGTTCATCGAACTTCTGATCTATACTGATAAAACAAACGACTGACAATCACCTCGTTTGAGCACGGCCATGCATTTTCTCAGTATCAAATCTTCGATGGGCCCTGAGATATCTATCTCCCGTTATTACAGGAGGGACAAATCCCATCTTGTTCCATCCCTGTTTCTACACATACTTCAAGATACGCACGAGCAATGCCGTTATAGTCGCCAGTTACGGAACGACGTTTGACAAGGTCAACACGCACCAATTCATATGCCAGAAAGCATGATGAACTCAGGTCTAAGGACTATACTCTATAGTCGTAATGAGAACCTCCCATGACACTGATTAATTCATATCCTGTGGAGTTCTCATTAAGCGGGTCATGTCCGATCATATGTTCACCAACATATATCTATGTGACTGACTGTGATAATCATATCATTGACTCCATGAAACTTAGTCCAACAGTCATCTCACACACTAGTCTGCGCGGTTGTTGGTGTCCCATTTTAACAACCTTGACTAGGGACAATCATCATTTATGTCATCTTTTACTTATAGGGTTTCATGATCAAGTCTTCAACTTGATGACCTATAAGATGACCATAAAGTACTTTGGGACCATTATTTAATTATCCAATAATTAAATAATACTGATGTCAGTTTTAACTTACACAAACATTGCCAAAGCATGTCTATGTAAAGTTTACAACATAACTAAAATAACTCCCACTAGAATCAAGATCATCTTTTCAGATATCTTACACCTACAGCAACAGAATAAATTCCGTGCTTAGGTTGTGGGAGAGAGTGCGGTGCTATTGCTTGAAACAATTTCAACAAATTACACCGCCATTCAGATAAAAGCACTATTCTACGGTCTACTGCTTGGAGCCTTTCCAACAGTTAGCACCGCTATTCAGACAAAGAGACATAACCAGGTGGGAACCGGGAATCGTCTTTGTCCGACTAACTACTTTCAACTGGTTCGTCACTTTATCAGTTCACCACGAACCTATCCTTAGTGTTTCTCAACACTTAGGATATTTCTGGTAACTATTCATTGACTATTACCGGAGTACATTGGTATTTTCTCGTCATGCTTTATGCATAAGCTGCACCTAGACGAGCGCAAAAAATATGGCATTCATGATGGATTCTGTTGCATCAGCATAAGTAATCACACTCATTAATACTAGTTCAGACAGTGTTCAAAACACTTCTTCTTGCTAATATTGTTACCAGCTTAGCCAGTGTCCAAGACACTGCATCTCGCTTGGATTATTGCCATAAGACCTTTGGTATGAAACCATTCTTGGAATCAAGCACTTTTGAACTGTCCAATACCTTATAAACATAAGGATTTTGACACGATTCAATTAGCCTGCTCAATCTATATCAATAGATTCTTATTCCAAGAATCCACGCGGCTTCTCCCATGTCTATCATTAATTTTGACTTCCGACCCAAATCTTGACAAGACTTTAGCGTCGGAACGTCGTTTGTGAGATTCAAGTATGTTAACAACACACTGTGTGAGGATTACTATTACGCTCCCACTAGTCTTCTTGTGAACGCATAGTTTCTTTTCTTTCTGATCAAGTCAAAGCCTTTGACCACATTATCAGAATGTTGATTCCAACTCCAAGATGTTCGCTTCAATCCAGAAATGAATCGGTGAAGCTAACATGCATACCTAGCCAATTTTCGGAGTTGGGGCTCACCATCGCTTCTTTGAATTTCGCATGTTCGTCACTTTTCAATGATCAACAGATCACGACAATTGGTTACGAGAAATCACTCTCGAGTTAGTGACGGATCCTTTCGGATCTGCGAATTTCAGGCTTCACAGGTGTAGATCCTACAATACTTTGCAGATCTCACCGCTGCTTTCCCTCAACAGGTTGAGCAGCTTACTGTGTTTATCGAATTTCTTCGATGTGTACTTTTACTCCCACTGTTCCTTTTGAAAGTATCACCTTTCTTAAAAGACACAGTTCTGGGCAGCAAAAGCACTAAGCCTTGGTTTCCTCAGGACAACCAGCGAGGTAGAACTTATCAGATATAGATTAAAGTTCGTTTGTTGACTACTGTCTTACACAAACCTTGCAATCCCTATTAATCAGAAAAACAGATTTGGAAATCACCCAGTCCACATCCAATGTGGTGTTTTTCACTGATTCTGATAGAAACCTTTTAGCGTAAACATAGACATTTCAGAACGTATTCTTAAATGGTTATGGAAGATTCATGTGATTCATCATTAATTGAATCATATCTCATAAGATCTGATTCATTCTTTCAGATGATTACCCAATTCATGACTCTAGTATTTTCCTCCGCGATCCAATCGAGGATCTCAATACTTCTGTCAGATTGGTTCTCCACTTCATCTTGGAACTCCCTTAAGGGATTCCAGCTTGTGTCTCATCAAATGAACACAGCAATACTTATTGATGCCATCAATAAGGTAATGAAGTACAGAAGATTTCCTCTGGCACTAATGCTCGTTTGGGCCGCATACTTCAGTATGTTTAAGGCCCAATAAGCTTCTGGCCCATTTCCTTTAGCTCTGCTAAAAGGGCCTTAGTCATTTTGGTCTAGTGAACGGAATTCATATCTCAAATGATTAACAATCAAATGAGTCCAAAACTATGGATTTACCGAATCTGCTTCACTTTTGTGGTTAAACGACTATACCAAAGAAAGGTCGAGTTCGAGTCATCAGACTTAAACCGTTTGGTATTTATGTTATATTTTAACTCATGTTGGTTTAAGATATAAAACCCATTCTAAACGGGGTGCTACCATTAAATATTTCATTAAGATCAAAAGAACAAAACTTGTCTTTTATCAAATGAAAAACATCCAAATTCTCAAAAAGAAAATGAAAGACATTTTGCATATAGCAAGTACATGGTGGCAATTACTTAATTTCAAAAACCAAGTAGGAAAGGCTCCTACAAGTGGAGAATCTCTACGGCTCATGTAGCAACCATTGCTTCAACCAGATACGCAGTTCCACTTGTCCTTTCTTCAACGTTCTACTGTCGCTTAGGTCCTGCATATTTCAAAAATATCAGTACCACAACAAGTATCCAATACTTATGTAGAACTTGAATTAATAACACAATACCTGAAGAAGAAGTACCATACATCTTCTCCATCTCTTGTGAATCTTCCAAGAATTTAATGCAATCTCTCTTCCAATGCCCCGACTCGTTACAGTAGAAGCACTTACTAACACCAGATGGGCTTGACTTGGGCTTGTAAGATGACACAGGCTTATCCTGATTCCAAATCTGGACGGCCTTGCCTTCACCCTTGTCTATAAAAGATTTCTCAAATCTTTTTCCCCTTTTGATGTTCTGCTCTGCTGTCTTGAGCATGCCATGCATCTCAGTCAACGTCTTCGTCAAGCCTTTCTTGATATAGTTCTTAATGAACTTATCATAGCTTGACGGCAGTGACTGCAGAATGATGTCAGTGGCCAACTCGAAGCTGACAGGACATTCCAGTTTCCCCATGTTATCAATGTAACCCATCAGTTTAATGACATGAGGACTTACTGGAGCATCCTCTGGTAGCTTGCACCCAGTGAGAGACTTCACCATCTGGAATCTCTCAACTCGTGCCAGATCTTGAAACTTCAGTTTCAGGCTGGTGATCATCACTGCATGCGAGCGATTGGTCCCAAGCTTTTCTGGAAGAGCCTTTTCAAGGACATAGTCCTTGCTCTCCTGCTTGAGAATGAATCTCAGATTCCGATACCAATCCAGGAAGTTGGATCCATTTAACTTGTCCTTCTCAAGGACGGATCGCAACGAGAAAGTAGTCATAGACATAAGCTGAAATCCAAGAAAAACAAAGATTTAGTTATGTATATGATGAGAAATCTTATCGAATAAGAAAACTCGCATTATATTCAAACAATGTTTCCTCTATGAATATAATAATCCAAGATCCATATTTCACCAAAATCTGAGTGGGCGACTCGCCATTACCCAAACTTTAGTTATCTAGGTAAGCAAATCATTGCTAATTGTACTCGGTACAACTCTTGGTTGTGGATGAGACAAACTATGTCTAATCCACTCTGATGTCTCTGGGCTCAGAACTTCTGATAGCTCAGTCAAGTAAAACCAATCCTTTTCTGTCTTGTGATCATTGACAGTTGCACTGCAAGTCTATCAATGACCACCTGTCTTACTCATTGTCACTGTGGATACCAAGGACTCCAAGATTATCCAACAATGAAACAAGTTTTGACAGTAGACAAGGTTGGGCAAGACATCAAGGTTACTTGATACTTAGTTGAGGAAACTAAACTCTGAAAGGTCAGCAAATCAATCTATTAGGTCATGTAATTGTTGATGTTTAGCACTGCATGTTCATCAACTCTACTACCTGCCTTACTCACGTAATTGTGGATACCAAGCTCTTGGCTAGACATCACACCACTAAATGAGTCTTGACAGTTGACCATATTGAAGCTAATCTTTGATCAATGTTTAAGTCTAGTTTGGTTTCTGCAAATTCAAGGTTCAATGACCATAATTTCGTACACTGTGTCGATCGACGCAGACTATGTCTGTCGATCGACACTACCAAACAAAACCGGATTTCAATGACCGGTTAATTCAATTAACCCGGTTCATCGAACCAGTTATGTCGATCGACGCAGCCCATGTGTGACGATCGACATAGACCTAAACCGCATATAGTTCTTGATAACCGGTCCAATTCAATTGAACCGACTTATCTGATCAAACTGATCTTAACCAATCGGTTTATTCTAATTGGGATGATCAGTTCAATCCAATTGAACCAATTCATCCAATTTAAACCGTTTAAACCAGTTTCAACTGATTGCGATAACCAGTCCAATTCAATTGAACCGACTTATCCAATCAAACTGATTTATCCCATCGGTTCATGCTAATTGAGATAATCTGTTCAATCCAATTGAACTAATTCATCCAATTTAAACCGATCTATTCGGACTTAACCAAGCATAATAACCGGTCCAATCCAATTGAACCGATTAACCATTGCTTGGTCTGTGTTGACCGACACTCAATCTGTGTCGATCGACGCAGTAGGCCCTTTTAGGTTTTCTCCGAGAAAACCCTAGCCGCCGAATTTTGTCATGTGTCGACCGACACTCAAACTGTGTCGATCGACACTCGACCGAGTCTGCTCTATGTCGACCGACACACCCAGTGTGTCGATCGACACAGAAGGCTTTCGGTTTTTTCTTCGCGAAAAACCCTAGCCGCCGACTCTGTCGGATTCGCGATTCTGCGTCGACCGACACACCCAGTGTGTCGATCGACACCATGCGAAAACAGCAGTTCATCGTTTCAATTCACAGACAAAACCGAGTTTCTCTTAATCAAAACATGAAACACTAAGCATAGATCTATTCAAACACATCAATTTTCGAATTACATGCTTAAGATTCAATGGTTAAACCCTAAGGCTCTGATACCACTGTTGGGAATCCGAGCCAATTCTACAGATTCAGAATTCTCGCGAGTTCCCGATAGCCTAGGATCTAGGGTCTAGTTAATTGAATCATGATCTCACCTCGTGATTACCTGGTGTTTGGCAGCGGAAGATTGATCAGGTAATACGAGATCTACTGCGCCTCAGATGCTGCGCCTCTATCGTAGTCCACACGCACACAAGCTGGAATCCGCCGGGTTGCTAGAGCCGGTGCTCGGATCTCCCTGGGACTTTAGGTTCTCTGAGGTTTCTGTGTTTTCTCTCTGAGAAAACACTCTGGGCGGCGCACAGTCACTCTCCCTCGGTCGAAATACATAAAACGAGTTTATATATTGACCTCGCGGTGAACCGAAACATCAGTCTCGGTTTCGCCCTTGTGTCGACCGACACACTAAGTGGTGTCGATCGACACACGCCCTGTATCGACCGATGCACCCAATGGTGTCGATCGATACACCTCTTAGAAACTCAACTCGATGTGCATCTAATACACATCGATCAGACCATATGCCAATGATCAATCCCATGCAGAGTATATCCAACTTGCTTAGGTGTGTGACCCTGTAGGTTCACACGATACCAGAAATGAGCTACAACTCATTTGTCATAAGTGGTTTCTAGCAAAACATTATGACTACCTAGTATCACATGAATTGTCCGATCTTGACAATACAACTATCATTAGAGTTCGTACAATGTGATTTCAGGACATAATCCCAACATGTCGAACCCTTAATAATCCTTATTCTTTCGTTTTGAAGAGACTCCTGATTAGTGCCCCTAAATCGCATTACATAAAGTTTGATAGCTCGCTTAAGGAAAGGCGATGTTGATTGAAACAAATTTTCTCCAGAGTGCATACTAGCTGCTCTTGATTCCAATCCTTAACGACCTACCCAAAATCAGCCACAACTTACTCGAGAAGTCCAGCTCCCACCAGTTCCTCATCATTATTCTTCATTTCGGATCATCGAGCCTCCACTTCGCATAGCGGAGCGGACCGGAACAAGTAAGAATATGGTAATCCCTCTTCCCATCAATTTTAAATGTAAAAAATCGCCTGACTCCGAGTTTATTTTATGTTTGCAGGTCAAACCGTCTCATATAGTAATTCAGTCACTAGCACTCCCTCGCATGAGAAGATGTTTCACAGAGAAAGTGCTCGTCGCAACGGAAAAGACCCGGTTTACTTGGAAAGAAAAATGAAGTCAGGCAAGCTGGGCGATGCCATACTCTTCGCCCTAGGTCGGGCTCCTCTACCTCCAACTCATAGGCTAGAGGAAGTCAATCAGGAGGAGATCCCATTTCCCGCAGTAGTTGACCAAGAGGTCACTCCAGCTCAGTCCAAGGAGCTGGTTCATGTGATCTCTAATTTGAACGGTTCCAAGGGCTCAAATGGACATAACCGGGGTCGATATCGACCTCCTATTCCAAAGCGTCAACGAAATTTCGTAGAGGTGAGCTCGCGGAGGGCGAGTCAGGAAGTAGAAAAGAGGCCAACCTCTTCGGGGTGTGTTGGGACCTTTTAAATGGCGCTTTATGCACCAGAAAGAGTGTCCTATCGCGGACAACCCGGAGGGAGTGGCTTAGTTTCTTAGGCATTTTAAGACTGCGGGTGTTCAACTCTTGGCCATCCATGACATGTGAGGAAGCTTATACCAAGATGATGGCAACACACGAGAATGTAGAAATCTTATTTTTTGTGCCTAAGGCATTCTATATCCTTTTCATGCATAACTCCAGGATTTTTTATATATTTTGCTCGATCTATGCAGTCGCTCGAGGCCATGAAAAAGTTCGCAACCAAGATCGAGCGTGAACTGAAAAATGTCCCTTAAGCTAGTGAGCTTGAGGATGCCAAGAAGGCGGTGACTGATCTTAACATTGGGCTTCAAGCTGCTAAGACCCGAGTGGAAGAGCTGAAGAGGAAATTGGCGGAGTATGTTGACCAGGAGGCCCGACTTATGCGCCTTGCCAAGATGAGGATCTCATTCACAACCTTGATGTGGCAGCCAACCGAACATTAACAGCCGAAGAATCGAGTCGGAAAGCTCTCGAGTAAGCCGCCCAAGACTGTGCTGAGAAGGACAAGGCCCTCGCAAATAAGGAGCACAACATCAAGGTCGCGGTTCACACCGAAAAAAGGATCTCAACGAGGCGTACCTCGACATCCCGAAAGGGATCGAGGCGAAATGCGACCAGAGGAAGGTTGAGACCAGCGCCGAGATCCGTCTTCAGGAGGCACTCGCGAACATTGAGCTTTTTGCCGAGTTTGCTTCAGGTGAGCTAGACTTGACTCAAGATGTCCTTAAGTTGGCCAAGAAGAAGCGGACCGCGGCCGAGGAGATTAACACTGCAACCTTTTCTGACTTTAGCATCAACAAGCTAAATCTGCCCGCGATAATCATGTTGGTAAACCCTCCTGCTCAGGCTACCAATCAGTTCGACCAGTACGGGTCGCATCTCCCGATGGAAACCGGAGGTGGTTCAATGGCGAGTGATGTATCCGAGGGGTGACCAGCTTCAGGTAATAAATATGCATGGGCCGATGAGCAGATGGGCGATTGATCCAACACTACAATATTTAGAATAATCCAAGTGTTTTGGTGTTGCCCGAAAGGGATTTTAATTTTATTTTTGAACTTGCGTTTACCGAGAAGGCTTTAATCTTTTGGTGTTGCCCGAGGTGTTGCCCGAGGAGGGCTTTTTTATAATTGGATTCTTAAATCCTCTCTTTAAATTGAACTATGTTAGTCTTGAATCACTTCATACTTTTCATGCCTTAGTTAAAAATAACTTAGAAAAGCCGTACTTTGTGATTTAGCTCAATTTAATAATGACAAGCATACAACATGCTGGCTTTTTGCATTTTTCATGCCTTAGTTAATTTAGAGAAACAACTTAGAGATTGTGCTTCGGGGCTTAGCTCGATTAAGTCGTCTCGATTAGGCCGAGCAAAATATGTTAAGTTCAGAACGAGATAGATCAATCTTGAAAGAGTCGAACTAGTCTGGTTTTGCCTTAGATATTTCTGATTAAAATCTACCAAGTACGAAACGAGATAGGTCGAGCTTGAATAGGTCGAGCCAAACTCGTTATACCTTAAGAGATTTTGAGAAAAATCTCGAATAAATTTAAAGTGGTCATAAAGAAGAGTTCATTTATGCGAGAGCTATACTCCATTTGAGACCTATGTTGTTTTCCAAGGTTCGATTGAATGCAAGGTCGATTGAATTGCTTTAAATATTTTGCCCATGCAAGGGGGAGGGGTCCCCCAGTTCTTCTAGCTGAAAAGTTTGAAGAATTAAGTGTTTATCTTTGAGCTCGATTTTGCTTGTGGTCGACATTTTCTGATGAGCGCTTTAGCTCGTTCGAGATCGTGAATCGCGGAGGAATTTGGTTTAGAGGGGTGGATGTGCTCGAGATCAAGCTGCCTACGTACCCTTTTAAGGGATCAAGACTTTACGTAGTTCGATTTTAGTCGGAGCATTTTCAATGAAAATACTTTTTGAGGTTTATGATGTTCCAAGGTCGCATTTCGGGCTTTGGGTTTCCACCGACTTGAGCCGGTAGACCTTGTCCCGGATGACATCGGTGACCTGGTAGGGACCTTCCCATTTTCCCTCTAACATTCCAGCATTTTCATCCTTTTTATGGTTGAACACCTTCTGTAAGACGAGTTCGCCTACTTGATCTTTGGGTTTAAATCCTAGAATCATAGTATCGAACTGCGTCTAGTTGGTAATTCTGGATTCGGGCAAGTGCGAGGTTTCTTCGTTCGTCGACGAGATCGAGCTCATTTGTATTCATTTGATTGTTCAGTTCCTCATATTGTGGGCATTATTTTTTACGAATGCTAGACATAAGGATCTCTGTTGGAACTATGGATTCATTCCCGTATGCTAGGGAGAAAGGTGTTTCTCCGGTGGACGCTCGAGGCGTAGTTTTATAGGCCCAAAGTACAGCTGGGAGTTCATCGCTTCAACTTGATTTTCATTCATCGATCATTTTCTTAAGGTTGTTCATGATTGACTTGTTGGCTCCCTTTGCTAATCCGTTTCCTTGAGGATAACGAGGTGTCGAGTAGGTCAGCTTGGTGTTCCAAGTTCTACATAACGTTTGGAATATGTTCGATATGAATTGAGGTCTGTTATCGGTGACAATCCCATGAGGTAGCCCGTGGCGACATATGATATTTAGCTAGACGAACTCCTTTACGTGGGCGTCATTTATTTTTTTTGGTAGGACTCGGCTTCGATCCATTAGTAAAGTAGTCTGTCATGACCAGTAGGTGGATCGCTTTCTTTTTGCATGAGGTAACTAAGGGTCCCACAATATTCATTCTCCATCGCTGATAACTAGGATTTTAGGATCCTTTGAGGTACCAATTCCTCAAGCTTATCGATGTAGCTTTGAGGTATCGAACCTTTTTGGGGTGGATAAAACCAATAAGCACTCACTAATCCTCTAGAGTCAAATCACTCAATTAAGTTTTTATTTCTAACAATCCTAACGAAGATAATTCAAATAGAAGTAAACAAAAAGCAGATAAACGAAGTGAATTCAATCAATGACAATGATAAGGCCTAAAGGTTAAGGTCAAACGGATAGGTGACTCGGGATGATCAAGGATCGTAATTCAAACTTCAAACAAGCTAACCTCCTAGTAAGGAACACAACGATACGATCAGTTTAATCTCTTAATACTAATCTCTTTTCTTAATCCTAATCCAAGAACAAATTCTCATTTGTGAATTAGAATCAAGTAAGCAATCAAACAAGTTCCAAACAACTAACAATCACTCTAAACATACATTCTCATGCGCTAGAATGTGAAAGTTCTATCAAAGCTATGAACATGAATTTCATCGAACACATGGTGGGCAAGAAATCCTAAGCATTCTAATCAACGTGATCAAGGCTAATTAGGCACTAAACATACTTTGATAGACGAGATTTAAAGACAACAAACATTAGAAATCCATTGATCACCCCTAATCAACCTAATCCTACCTAACCCATAAGCCCAATGAAGAACTACTCACTAATCATCATATGAACAACAAAATCCATATAAATAATGTTGATCATAGGAGACTAGAGATAGATTGAAAGATTTGATGAAGGAATCACAAAAGAATTACTAGATTAATCCAAGAAATCAATATTGTTCTTACAAAAGGTTTAGAACATCAAAAACAGCTTTAGAAACAAATAGAGATAGGTTTTTTGCTTAAATAGTCATTAGGGTGCGAGCCGTGCCAACCCGGGACAAACCGGGTGTTGACCCAGATCCAAGTCAATTTTTGGGATCTGTATTGGCCAGGCTGGTCAATATGGTGGCCTATATGACTTCCTGCTGTTGTCGTATTGTCCAGGCTGGCCGATATGGTGGCCAATATGAACTTTCTGCTCTTAATCCGAGAGTGCATATCGGCCAGTCTGGTCAATATGGTGGCCGATATGAACTTTTTGCTGGGTCTTCCTTAGTCCTTTGAGCTCTAGACTCCACTTCCAAACTCACCAATACTCCTTGCACCTGCAACACACTAAAAACACTCCAAATGCAAGCCTAGAATGCCTAAACCTAGCTAGATGATCCTATATTCTAAACACACCAATGAGTAAAGAAATGAAGGTAAAGGAAGCTAAAAAGAAGTAAAGCATGATCCTAACAATAGCCTAAATGCATGAAAATACAAGTATATCCTTTTTGTCTAAGAGATCGAAGAGAGTTTCTCCGATGGTTCACTACAAGAAATATGCGTTTTAGCTGCGGATTAGCCACAAATTTTTCGTAGCTAATTTTTTTGAGCCGCGACTCCAAAAAAATTCAATTCGTAGCTATTTTGCAGCAAATCGTAGCTACATTTCCACGGGATGACAACGTGGAAATTCCTAGCTATATAGCAACGAGTAGCTATGATTCAGTCGTAGATAACATTAGCCGCGATTAGCTACGACAACGATCGTAGCTATATAGCTACGAACTAGAATAGCCACTGCTCGTGGATACGTAGCTACATATAGATACAACAACACCGTAGAAAATATTAACTGCGACCAGAAACGAAACAAATTGTGGCTAATTAGCTACAATTCTAATCCGTAACATTTCATGGAAATATAGCCGCGAATAGCAAAGAATACGCCGTAGAACTACATAGATGGGAATAGCTGCGAATCAGGTCGTCGAAATATAATCATGAATATGTTCGTAGAAATTCGTGGCTATTGCCACGACCATATTCATGGCTATCCGTAGCTATGTAGGTAAATATTTGAGTTCATAGGCCGTCTGTATGCATGGTCAAATCGATATTCACATCAATCAATCGTTATGTTTGCGCAAAGAATATATTCTTTTTAGCTAAGACATTCGTCGCGGCTATCCGTAGCTTATTACAATAATACCTTTGTAACTATTGCAACTACCTTCTTTTTCAAAAAATCTTATTAGATACGAGAGCTCATCCTATTTTCCACATATTCAAACATTCAAAACAAACATTCATATATCGGTTGAAAAGAATTTGAGTGATTTCCCTTTTTCGTCACTTTATATTATGAGTGTTTTCTTTTTATCGATATAATGGATGTAAAAACGTTTAAAATGTTTTACTCATTCCATGCGTGAGAAGTTTGAGGAGGGATTAAACTATTTTCTTTCATTTGCGTGTAATCAAGATTATTATCTTGAACACGAGGTCTTGTTCTGTCCGTGTAAGATGTGCAAAAATCAAAAGTGCCATGATGCTAATATTGTGGCGACCCATCTTCCGTTAACAGGCTTTACGGAAAAATATTATGTGTGGACGCACCACGGAGAACAAGGTTATTATGGCAGAGAAGCATCTACAAGTCAATATCACCGTGAAGCTTTCATGAGTCATCACGTGGCTGGAGGTGAAACAGGGACTGGATATCTGATTCAAGTTCCGATAGATGAGTTTCGTGCTCCCAATGAAGATTTCAACATGTTACCTGACGGTGCCGAAAATATCCAAGAACCAATCTATCATGATCCCTTTACCAAGATTTAGAAGCCGTAAAACAACCTTTATACGATGGGTATGCTGATGGGAGAACTCAATTGTACCTAACGTCGAAAGTGATGAATTGGAAGACCAATTTTAATATCCCGGAGGAATGCCTAGATGATACCGCTCAAACATTTAATTATGTTCTTCCATCGCCTAATAAAGCTCCCACATCATATTATGAGACAAAGAAGTTGATGCGGTCTCTTGGGTTGCAATGTCATAAGATCGATGTCTGCGAGGATAATTGTATGCTATTTTGGAAGGAGAAGATTGCGAGTTGTCACATTGTCGGTTTTGTGGAAAGGATAGCTATGAACCAAAGGTGGGTCGATCGGGCAAGAAGATACCAAAGTAGAGGATGTTCTATCTGCCAGTTGGTGATCGATTAAAGCGACTATATCAATCAAAGACTACCGCATCACATATGAGATGGCACACTGAACATGTGTCTCCCGAAGAAGAAATGCATCATCCCTCGGACGGAAGAGCGTGGAAACATTTTAAAAGGTATATCCTACATTTGCTTCTGAGAGTCGCAATGTTTATCTGGATTTATCAACTGATGGATTTAACACAATTGGTATGAACGGGCAACCATCCAAAAAAGAGCTTGGATATTTATCTACAACCGTTGATTGAAGAGTTTAAAAATTTATAGAGCGACGGTGTGGAGACTTATGATGTTTCACGGAATGAAATTTTCAAGATGCAAGCTGCTTTGATGTGGACAATCATCGATTTTCCAGCGTACGGTATGCTATCGGGATGGATGACACATGGGAGGTTGGCTTGTCCATATTGTATCGACGATAAAAAATCTTTTTGGCTGCCACATGGAAGGAAGCACAGTTTGTTCGATTGTCACATGATGTTTTTTTCCTACAGAACATCGTTATAGGCGAAACGTTAGACCTTTCTTGAAGAACCAAACAGTCCAAGACGATCCTCCGCCATGGCTAACCGGGGAACAAATTTTACACGAGAGGATAAATAATATTTGTGGGCTGTGTAAAACAGTTGATTGCGGAGGAAAAAGACATGACAAGCCTGCTCGAACAATAGATGCATACGGTGTCGACTATAATTGGGTGAAAAGAGTATCTTTTGGGAGTTTCCGTACTGGGAGAACCTACTTCTCGGGAAAAATCTTGATTTTATGCATATCGAGAAAAATTTCTTCGATAATCTCATCAACACGGTGCTAAATGTTCCACGAAAGACAAAAGATTGCATAAAATCAAGATTGGATCTCCCTTCATTTTGCAGAAGACCCGATTTGGAGGTTACCCCAGATGGAAGAGTGCTTATTCCGATCATTCGATTGTCGAAGGAAGGTAAGGAAAAATTTCTTACGTGGCTGAAGACGGAGATTAAGTTTCCAGAAGGGTATGTATCAAAGTTTTCATATAGTGTTAATGTGGAGACGGGAAAGATCTCAGGCCTAAATAGTTATGTCATCATGCAATGGCTTCTCCCAATTGCATTTACAGGATTCCTTTCAAATGCTGTTCATACGGCAATTCAGGTAATAATTAATTTAATATTAATATTTCATTTTTTAATATGAGTGGTTTTTATAATGTTCTTAATCAATTTTTATCGTAGATATTGCACTCTTTTTCCGAGATATATCTACCAAAATGTTACGGACCGAAGATGTCGCTAAACTTAAAGAAAACATTGCTATGAAACTTTGCAATTTGGAAAAAATCTTCCCACCGGCTTTTTTCGATGTGATGGAACATCTCCCAGTGCATCTTCCAGATGAAGCTGCTTTAGGCGGTCCGGTCCAATAAAGGTGGATGTATCATTTCGAACAGTACTTGTATCAACTGAAAGGAAAGTTAAAAACAAGGCTCGAATTGGAGGTTCGATTGTAGCTCAGTGTGTGAACGAAGAGATTTCGTACCTGACAACCAACTACATTACACCTCCACAAGAGTTAAACTCCACAAAAGATGTGAGGGAAATTAATATCACCTACAACTATCATGATGTCCCGAGTATGTTCCACCAAGTAGGAAGAGTCAGTGGCAAATCAGCAAGCACATGGTTAAATGATGGGGACTACAATGTGCTTCAAACATTTTTATTCCTCAACTGTGAAGATTTTGAACTTTACGAAAGGTATGATATTATATTTTTTATTTCCTACTATAATGGTTAAATAAAATAACACTATAAATATTTATACAGGATGTTTGAGGAATATATCACGCATGATTACCTGAAAATTACTGCACACGCAATGACGAGACTAAAAGATGAAAATTTGCAACTTGGTGTAAAAAATATGTAAGTTCTAAAAAATATATTAACTTATCTTATATATGTTTCATCTCATTTTTTAAATTATACATGGGCAGATTAACGACGCAAGTAAGTCATTCAAATTTTCATTGTGGATGCTAGAATTTATACAAGGTTTGAAGCATCAAATCATGTCATGGCATATGTATTATTCGAGGGGATATCATTACCATACAAAAAGCCATAGACAAAATAAGAAGACGATGAATTATGGCGTTTGCGTTCCGCGATCCGCTGCGACTGTGTATTTTGGATTGATTAAAGAAATATTTATGATAGAGTATCATGGTGCAGTTGAGCTAAAATCAATGATTTTCAAATGCCAATGGTTCAACACTGGTCGAGGAATACAAACACATTCATCTAGTATTGTTGATATTTCCCGACGATGCATTATGACAAGTACAATCCTTTCATATTACCGGAGCAGTGTGATGAAGTATGTTATATTCCTTATCCAAGACGGCTACCAACCAGAGAAGAATGGTGGGCAACAACAAAGGTTATGCCGAGATAATTTTTTGAGACTCAAGAAATTGCCCAAAATGCATTACAAAACGACGTAGTTGATCATGTAATACCACCTACCGGAGTTGTGCGAGTCGTGGCACATGCAATCCAAGATGTTGAAGACTATGAACCCATGCTTATGGCTAATCCAGATGATGAATATAATTCTGAAAATGATTTAGAAGATAACTACAGTGAATATTCAAAATCAGATTCAGATTAATTATTTGCTTTGTATCGTTAAATTGTTCGATTAAATAAATGTGAGCCATATGGTATTTTCATGGTTTCATCTTAGATGTATCTAAAATTAAAAATAATCTTATCTTTATATCCTATCTTTATATCATATAGCTAAAACATAACGAATAAAAATTTAGATTATTGATCTTAAATATCCTAATTTGTTTATAACTATTAGTAAGATCCATAAAATCAAATCTAAGTTACATAGATAATCTAGTTTAATTAACCTATATATATATTAACCTATAATATAAGTATATATTTTATATAATCTAGTGTAATTAATCTATTTTTTACATAGATAATCTAGTCTAATTACTCTATTGTTATTAATGTTGAATTAATTTAATAATCATATAGATTAGGGTTTAGGGTAATTATTAATTAGCTATATTAATATTGGATTAATCTAATAATCATATAGCTTAGGGTTTAGGGTTTAGGGTTTAGGGTATAAGGTATAGAGTTTAGGGTATAGGGTTTAGGGTTACCTATTGATATTTTTTTTTGGTTTTCTCAAATAAATATTTCGATTTCGCGGTTGGTTATCTATTGATTTGGCCGGTTAACTACAATTCGCGTTGGTTTACCCTTAACCAAAAAAACCCTATAACCATAATTTCCCAGAGGATATATCCCATACTTAGAATTTTTTTCTTCATGCTCTATGTCGAAACTCTCTCGAACTCTCCCGAACCTTTCATCTTCCCTCTCTCGTCTTCTCTTCTCTCTTTTGATCTCTCATCATCCTTCTCTCTTCTCTCTGTCGATCAAGCCTTCTTTCTCTCTCGATCGATTCTCTTCTCGATTCTCAAACCCTGTCTACAGCTTCGATTTATCGATCTAACTATGATGGTAAGTTCATTCGTCTCTTTTTCTCTTGTTCATCTCTTCATTTTTGACATGCAAGCTCATGTTTACTAGTTTATGTCAGTTAAAATCGATTTATGTAACATGCATGTCTGGATTTTTCTGGATTTACTAGTTTCTGTAGGTTTAAACCCTAAATAGGGCTTTGATTCTCGATCAGTCCATTTGGAGTTCTAGTTTTTGTCTGTGTCGGCTTGATTTGTTTTGTTCTCTGGATATAACTTTATCGTTTTGTATCTGCCGGTTTAAATCCTAAATACGGCTTCGATTCTTGATCTGTATATTTGGATTCTAGTTTTTGTCTGTGTCGGATTGATTTGTTTTGTTCTCTGGATATAACTTTCTCGTTTTTTTCTATGTCGGTTCTAGACCTTTAGTTTTGTTCGCTCGATATAACTATGTCCTTTTGTTTGTGTCGGTTCTAAATCTTTAGTTTGTTCTCTCGATATAACATGATTTTGTTTGATTTGTCTCTTTCGGTTCTTGACTTGTCTTTGTAGAATCATGACTCTCGATTTAACATGCATATCTTTAATTTATTTATTTCTTCTCTGTTTGCAGATGCATGTGGTAAGGACTCCTTCATAACTTCAGGCAGAAGGCGTCAAACACAAACTCGGCTTCCTCTTGGAGCAGTGAGGCAAGCCACTTCATCCGCTTCTCGACATCCTCTCCCCAGCTTAGTGTCGGTGATGAGTTCACCATACCGGATTAACATGCCGCATCAGCATCCAGAAAGGCTGAACGGAGGGTTATGGTGAGTTCAGTCTAATGTAATCATAGATTAGTTAGTTAAATGAGTATGTGTTTAGGTTGTAGCAAATGAATGAATGATGTTAGTTATGAGTATGAATGAATTCTATTGGTTAAGAGTATGAATGAATGCTATTGGTTATGAGTATGAATGAATGATATTGAGTTTGAGTATGAATGAATGATATTGAGATTGAGTATGAATGAATGCTATTGAGATTGAGTATGAATGAATGCGATTGAGATTGACAACGAATGTGTTTGAGTATATTTGAGTTTAAATGAATGAAATTTAGAAAGAATGAGTATGTTATTGGCTATTCTGTGTTTGAATATGTTGTAATATTTGTGTTTGAAGTCTTATGTTGTTTGTCTTGGTTGAGTTGAGAATGAATGAAAGTGTAAGGAAAGACATAGTAAGGAAAGTCTGCTGTTGTTTGGTCTGTTGCGATTTAATTAAGTTCCTTTCTCACAGGTTTGGCATCAATGACTGTGTAAGGAAAGACATATTAGCTGGGTATCAATCGAACTTTTGGGGACCATGGTGGAACTATTCAATGGTCCCACATGATAAGAAGGATGAGTGGTGGATAAGTTTTGTGGTAAGTACTATCTCTTTATGTATATTTCTTAATGTTGATACTAAACCACATTTCATTTTCTTTGTAGCAAAAGTATTACTGGGAAGAAAAATATCATAACATGGTAGTTGATCATTACACAACAATTCTGAGAAGATCAATCTTAGACATTGTAAGCAAGAGGAAGAGGTCAGGGAAGAAGCCTGATTTCATAGGCTTGGCTGATTGGGGCTTGATGCTAGAGACATGAGAAGAGGCTGAGCACCAAACGAGGTGCAAGACAAATTCAGAGAATGCATCTTCTAATCCAGATAGATTAGGGTCTCACCGTCCCACCTCCGGAGCAAGAACCCACTGCCGAGTTGCTTATGACATGGTATGTGTCCTTCTTTTATCTAAATTTCACTTTTTTTACAACAATTTTTGTTTCACTTTTTAATATGTCAAATTGATATGTTTTGTTTTCTGATAGGAGCAAGAGACTGAACAGAAACCGGCTGCTACAACAGTAGTGCTTAAGACGCATACTCGCAAGGATGGGACCTACATTGACAAAAGAATGGAGTCTCTTGTCGCTGCTGCTGAGGCTCTTGATCTTGAGCGATCATCGTCCTCCTCTCTCACCGAGATCACAGTCTCCACACCCTCCAACCACGAGCTCACTGCCGCATATATTGAGGTAGTTGTTTATATTGTTTGAAAATTTATTTGTTTAAGTGAATATTCAGAATTTATTCTTGATTTGATTAATGATAGTTGTTTAGATTGTTAAGTTATTTTCTGTTTTGAGTTATCTATTTAAGTTCTGCTTTGGATATAAGCTTGGTTTGATTAATGATAGTTGTTTAGATTGTTAAGTTATATTTTGTTTTGAGTTATATGTTTAAGTTCTGCTTAGGATTTCTGCTTGGTTTGATTAGTGATAGTTGTTAAATTGTTGAGCTATTTTATGTTTCAGTCATCTGTTTGATTACTGCTTAGGATTTCTGCTTAGTTACTTTCTATTTTAGTAGTTTTGTTTGGATAGTTTAAATTATTTATCCTCAGTTATGTTTTGTTTTGCTTAATTATTTATGTACTTTTCTTTTTGCAGAAAACGAGTAACATCAAGGGACGAATTTATGGCCTTTGGATCAATTCAGTACCTCAACTGTGATCTTGATGAGACAGCAGCCGCCTCAATTCTTCGGTAATTCAGGGACGATGAAGAAATGGCACATGTGAAAAACTGTGTCATAGATTTGAAGCATGACATGGAGCTGTTGCTGAAGATTAATGGCTTGGATCTTATCACGTACCAACCAGTTGCTCGTGAGAGTGCAGCCTCTGCTCCAAGTCCACATTCTGAAGCAAGTCAGCAGCCTAGCAGATCTCGGAAAACACAATCCCAGCTGACCATAACCTGCCTCAGTAGGTCTGTGAGAGAGTGTACAAATGTGTAAAAAGTTTGTATTAATCTGTCTTTTTGGGAATGAAAGAACATCTTAGATGTCTTTTTAATTATGCACTAACTCTTCCATATGTATTATAACTCTTTTGGAATATGAATGTATTTCGACTTTCTTTTAAATTAGTAAGATTAAGTTTCACTTAGCAAGAACAAAACATGTTCTAATCTTATAATATAACTGAAATTTGTAGCATTAGCAACAATTTTTTTGTTGTTGTTGTTTTGGTCTGCATAGCTACGGACTTTTACGACAAATTTTATGGCTAATATATCCATGAAACGTGTCATGACAATTCGTAGCTATATAGCTACATATACATTGTGGATATTCGTAGCCATGGCTACGACAAAAGTTGTAGATACTCGTAGAATTATAGCTACGACTAGCTACCAACGTATTAATCACTACAAGAAATTCGAGTATTAATTGCGGCCAGAAAACGCTATGTATCGATACGATAGCGTTGCATTAAGCGCTATGTCATCGACCGCGATAAAAAGTCTGACACTTTAGATAGCGTTTTTGTTAAATGCTATGGTATATATTTTAAAGATAGTGTTTTCAATAAATGCTATGGTATATATATTAAAGATAGCGTTTTCAATAAATGTTATGGTATATATTTTTAATATAATGTTATGCAATTGTCATCTATATATAAATATATCAATTTTTATATTATATATTTTTGTCATCAATTTCATATTTTGGTTTTTTTAAAACTAATTTTCAGAAAATATTAAATTTAAAAACGAGTAAATTAAAGACAAATATATTACAAAATTGTTAAGATTACAAAGCTTGTTTCAAGTCTCAAATAAGCTTAAAAGGTAAAAAAAAATTTGACCTAATGACTAAAGCACATAACTAGACTATAGAAAAAATGAGCTAAACTAAATCAAAACCTTGAGCTCCCTTCTCAACATTAGTCTGCATCTCATCCACTTGACCCATATAGGGACTTATTTGATCTTGCTAAATTTACCACTCCTCCCATCCAAGCAACTTGAGAAGCAGCTACTGTAAAACAATTCAATGTCAAAAATACTCAAATCAATGTGTAATGAAAAGTGAAGCTTTTACAATTTAAGTATTGTAGCAAACATAATTAATATAGAGTCAAGAGCCACAATTCAGCATAAACAATACACCTTCCATAGATGAGTAACTACTTCGAAGAGACCTTCAATAACATGATTTTCTTTGGTAGATGAACAAGTGTAGTTTAGAATAAGAACCAAGAGAAACAAAATTTCGCATCAGCAGTATGAATATCTATTAAGGTTTAAGGTTTTAGTAAGATTGATATGGTGGATGGTGAAACGAACCTTGTTGCCCTCTTCTCAAGTAAACATTAATATTTACATCTGGAGAAACCTGCAGAGATACTAAAACATTAATATATATCAAATACAATGCTTCAATCCTTTAAAGTAGATTATTAAGTAAGAGAGCATTGTACCTCGGTTTATCCGAGCTTCTTTGAGTCGTTAACTCCATTATCTTCCTCTGTCTCTCTGGTGGACGAGGTACTACTTCTCCGTTCACAAACAACTCAACTGCGATTGCAAATACATTCACCAAATACTTGATCATATTTATAAAAAAAACTATGACTTGATCAGCTAAAATCATAAGAATCAAGGGGAAAAGTTTGATAGAGATTGGTCTGAGAAGCACTTAACAAGTTCAATCATTCATACACATGAACAATGCATCATTAAAGTACAATGTTTTGCGTTAAAAAATATAGTTCAAATTCCGCGTTTTCATTATATGATCCGACAAATCCTGATGGACTTTTGAAAGATGCAGGAACAAGTGTTGATGAAGTTACCTTCGTAGTCTTTGTACTTTGGATCAACATAAGAATCCGGAACCACGAATAGAACACCAAGAATTCCTAAAAACTCATAAGAACCAAGACATATCATTTACACAATCACAACACCTCGCTCACACATCCAGTGACCAAGTAGTGTGAGAGATACCTTCTAGTCTGTTTGATGTCCCCTCGTCGATCTCACAGCCAAACCCAAAATACCTCACTGATAAACGAAACCAAAACTCACAGTCCGTATGTTACTTGTAGTGAAGTAGCAGAGGAAAATGGAGAGAGAGAATTCTAGCTAACACGGATTGTCGGAAGAAAATGGTAAGGAAAGCATACCTGCCGACAATTTTGGCAAGGGTTTGAACATAGAAATCGATCATTTGCTGTATACTCCGCCGGGCTTGTCCATAACGATGAGCCAATGCTCCTAGTCGCAGCCAGGAAATAGCGGCGCCATCTCAGTAGGTTGTCGGTCGCTGAAATTGGATCCGGATCAGAGAGATGAAGCATGATCTGAATCTCACGCCTGACATCCTCGTAATCCTCGCGGCAAACGATTTTGCGTTTTGGGATTGATTTGCAGGCGTAATTAGCGGAGGTTGATTTCTCGGTGCAGAGATAGGTTGTTTGAAGGGCGTCTAGTGTTTGGTTTATAGATTTTTTTACGATCTCGATTTTGAGGATTTTTTCTGTAGAGAGACGATGATGGTGATGATGATGACGATGACTGAGAGTTTTCCGTGGTCGAGAACAAGAATATGAGATGCTGAAAAAGGGATTATTCAAGAGATAGAGAGATAGAGGATTTGAGAAGAAGAAGAACGGGTTAGATCGATCTATGAATGAAGCAATTACATGATCTAGTTTTTTGGTTAATTAATTAATGTTTGAGCAAATCAGAAAAAGATGAGAAGAAGAAAAACAAGAGGAGAAATATGATCCGTTGATCTAATATATCAACGGTGATGATTAAAGAAAGGTCAATCCTTGTATATGTGATTTAACCAATCAAACATTTTCACTATTTTTTATGATATATCACTATTATAATTAATTTTATTTCCAAAATGATTATATTCTTATTATATACTATGTTTAATTTTAGAGTTTTGATTTATAAAATTATTATATTTTATAATTTATTATAAGTATTTTTGTTATATTATTTGATATTTAAAAATTTAATGTTTATGATTAAGGGTTAAAAGTTTAGGGTATAGGATTTATGTATAAGGGTTTGTATCATAAACCTAATAGATATAATTATATGCTTATATACAAAACTTCAAATTCTATACCCTAAACTAATTAGTGATGTTTAATATTTTGTGTATGATTAAATGTTTAGAATTTTAGGGTTTAGGTTTGTGTTTAGGATATATAGTTAAGGTTTTAGAATTTAAAATTTTAGTGTTTATGATTAAAGATAAAAAGTTTAGGGTTTAGGGTCTGTGTTTAGGGTATATAATTAATGTTTTAGAGTTTAGGGTTTAGGGTTAGAAGTGTAGGGTTTAAGTCCTTAAGGTTTGTGTTTATGGTCTAGAGTTTAGGTTTAGAGTTTAATATTTTTTGTATGATTAAAGGTTTAGAATTTTAAGGTTTAGGTTTGTGTTTAGGGTATAAAGTTAAAGTTTTAAAATTTAAAATTTTAGTGTTTATGATTAAAGATTAAAAGTTTAGGGTTTGTGTTTAGTGTATATAATTAATGTTTTAGAGTTTAGGGTTTAGGGTTAGAAGTGTAGGGTTTAAGTCTTTAAGGTTTTTGTTTATGGTCTAGATTTTAGGTTTAGAGTTTAATAATTTGTGTATGATTAAATTTTTAGAATTTTAGGGTTTAGGTTTGTGTTTAGGCTATATATTTAAGGTTTTAGAATTTAAAATTTTAGTATTTATGATTAAAGATTAAAAATTTAGGGTTTAGGGTTTTTGTTTAGGGTATATAATTAATGTTTTAGTGTTTAGGGTCTAGGGTTAGAAGTGTAGGGTTTAAGTCCTTAAAGTTTGTGTTTATGGTCTAGAGTTTAGGTTCAGAGTTTAAGATTTAAAAAATAATTATAAATTATTTCAGAAATTTGACATTTGTATATTAAACACTCATTAATTTATATAAAAATATTATATTTTTTCGTTAATATTGAAGGAAAAAAAGAGAAACCTTATTTTGTTAGAGAAAAGGAAAGTTGTAGCGAACAAAGTAGAGAGAAAAAACAAGGGAGGGAAATAGAATTTTTTGGCGCTCATTTTTTAGCGCCAGTTATACATAGTGTTTCATGTCAAACCGAGTAAACATGGCGTTTGTATTTTTGTAAACGCTATCCAAAATACATGAGTATATCAACCATATCATAAACACTAAAAACGCAATCTGCAATTGCTATTAATACTCAAATTTCTTGTAGTGATAGCTATATTTCCGTGAACAATTTCTAGTAAGTCGTAGCAATATAGCTACAACATATTTGCTGCTCTTCGTAGCCATTTCTATGATTCAGGTTGTGGAAAAGCGTGGCTAACATAGCCATGGTTAGCCACAGCGTGTATCGTAGATATATTGTCCACGACATGTTTCTTGGCTATACGTAGAAATATAGCTAGACACAACACGTCGCTATTTGTGGTTATGCCACAAACTTAATTCGCAGCCTTTCCTGGGTATGAGGGCTACGGTTTGTGTTATCGCTTTTCTTAGCTATTAGCTACGAAAACCATCGTGGCTATGCCGTGGCTCTGTGGCTGCGGATAGCTACGAAAGGTCAATATCCGCGAGGTCATATGCGCGGATTTTTTTCGAGGCTATTCGTAGCTATCGACCGAATATGTACGAAATTTTGCCAATAGCCACGAAAAAACCGCGGCTATGTCTCAAGTTCTTGTAGTGGTTGGTGGATGATCGGGTGGTGTGTCTTTGGCACTTATCACATTTCGCGGAGAAAATATCGCATTCAGCTGTCATGGTTCGCCAAAAGAAGACTTGTCATTTGATTTGTATGGCTAGAACTAGTTCTCGAGAATGACTTCCGCATGATCCCTCATGAGCCTGTGTGATCACAGTTCAAGGTTGTTCGCCACTAAGGCATTTAAGATATGGTCGGGAAAGACTTAGTTTGAAGATCTCTCCTTCCGTTACACAGTATATCGCACTTTGTGTTTTGAGTTTTCGGTCTGCCCATTTATCGTTAGGTGCATTGCCATCAGTGATATACCGGATGATCAGAGTTCTGCAATCTTTTTTGGTATCGGAATCGTGTGTGTGACTTTTGGAGGCAGCTTCGATGGGACCATCAGGTATGTTAGCAAGGCATATAGCCTTCCTGGGGTTGATGTCGTCATCGATATTGACGATGTCGGGGCTTATCCCTTTATCGGATGACTTTTTGTTGGCGTTGTTCCTCTGATTGGGGTTGTCTTCTTTTAAAGACCATGCTTTTAATGTGATTTCTATGCTTGGCTTCTCGATCCCTTCGACCGGTATGATTCCTTTTAAGATAGGATCAGATGTCGAAGCCAATGCATCAAGGGCATCGGCTCCAGTATTCTCACATCGCGGGATTCTGGTTATATCGGAAAATCGATCTGGTCAACGAGGCTATGAGCTAATTGTAGATATGCTTCCATTCGTTCGTCTTTGGCTTCGTAGTCGCCATGGAACTGGCTTATGACCAGTTGAGAGTCGCTGAAAGTATCTACTTCTCGGGCTCCTATTGCTATGGCGAGCCTGAGTCCGGCTATAAGTGCTTTATATTCCACTTCGTTATTCGATACATCGAAGCCTAGTCTGAAGAATTCTTCCAACACTTCTTTAGTTGGAGATACTAGTTTTACCCCGACTCCAGATCCTTGTATTCATGAAGCGCCATCGACGTGGATAGTCTATTTTTGGAAGTGGATGGTTCGAGATGGACGGTAGGAAGAATTTCAATTATAAAGCCAGCCAATACATGAGCTTTTAAGAACGTTTGAATCCTGAATTCGATAACATATTTTCTTAGTTCGATAGCCCATTTAATCAGTCAACCTGACTGGCTATGACCGTGGAGGATCGTCTTTAATGGTTGCGAAGTCATGAAAATGACCGAGTGTGATTGGAAGTAGGGTAGAAGCTTTCGAGCCGATGTTACCAATGCCAACACGAGTTTTTTTCCATTGAAGGATACCTTGTTTCTGCGTCGATCAAAGTCTTACTAATGTAGTAGATTGGTTTCTGGTCGATTTGTTCTTCACGAACTAGGACCCCTCTTACCGCTCTAAAGAGACAGCTAGGTAGAGATGAAGGGGGTCTCCCTCTACCAGCTTCGCCAGTATCAGCGGCTCGCTTAGGTAAGCTTTAAGTTGGGTGAATGCTTCATCTAACATTTTGTCTCAGAGAAACTTATTGTTCGCTTTGTAGAGGCGGTAGAAGGGGAGACACTTATCAGTCGACCTCGAGATGAAGCGGTTAAAGACGGTTATTTTGCGAGTAAGTCTCTGGACTTCTCGCTTTGTCTTTGGAGATTGCATCTCCAAGTATGTTGCGATCTGTTTGGGATTCGCTTCGATTCCCCTTTCGGTTAATAGGTAACCTAGGAATTAACTTGATGGGACGCCGAAGGTGCACTTCGCGGGGTTGAATTTCATCCTGTATTTGTTGAGAATGGCAAAGCATTCTTTTAACTGGGCGATGTGATCCTCACACCTCGATGACTTGACCAACATATCATCGATGTAGACCTCCATGGTTTTACTCAGTAGTCCGTCAAAAATCTTGTTAATGAGACGTTGATAAGTAGCTCCTGCATCTTTTAGCCCGAATGACCTTGTTGAGGTCTGTGAAGTCAACGCATACCCTCCACTTCCTATTATTTTTCTTGACTATGGCAGGATTCGCAAGCAAGTCGGGGTATTTTACTTCACTGATATACCCATTTTTGAGTAGCCGGTCGATTTCGTTGTTAACAGCTTGGGCTCGATCTGGGCCGAGATTACGACGTTTTTGTCTACTGGTTTGTCGGTCGGGTCGACGTTCAACTCGTGACTTGTTACGTCGATGTTGATTCTTTTCACGTCGGTCTAAGACCAGGAAAACAAATCGACGTTCTTCTTGAGGAAAGTAATCAACTCTGTTTTGATCGAGTTTGAGAGGTCAGCTCCGATGCTAACACATTTTTCAGGAAGAGCTTTGTCTGTACAGATTTAAATCGTGAGGTAATTTGAGGGTCCTCTTTCGCTGGGGTCGTTGTTCTTTTTAATTTGCACTTCGGCGAGCTCTTCCTGTTTCTGTAACTGCTATGCCGGGGATTTTACGATCTGCTTGTACCCGTTCATGTAGAAATTTCTGGAAGTTGTTTTGGCTTTGGTAAACAGTTTTTATTCCTTTCGGAGTTGGCAACTTAACACCTTGATGATAGGTCGACGGTACAACTTTTATGTCGTATATCCAGAGTCGAACTAAGATGGTATTATAAGGAGCTGGTTGATCTACTACAACGAACTCTGTCATTCTTCGTACTCCTCAAGCTATTACTTGAGAAAAGAAAGAGCCCATTGAGTATGTTGTTTTGGCGAGGAACCCTACGAGGGGTGTTTGTCCTTCGACGATCTTAAAAAATCTTCAAACTCCATCTTTTTGAATTCGTCACAAAATAGGACATCGACCGAGCTTCCCGTATTGATCATTATTCTTGAGAGTTCAACATTTTTGACAACTAAGCAGACGAGTAATGCATCGTCTCGCGGTTTGTCTAGATCGAGTGTTTCGTTCTCATAGAACATGATTTCTTGATTTGGGCCTTGCATTGGGATTTTTTCCCGTCTATTGGTCTCGACTCTTCTTTGGAGAGCTTTGATTGAGTTGACCGAGTCTTGGCATAGCCTAGAGCCGCCGAATATGAAATCAACTTGTTTAGGGGGTATAGCCCGTACACCCCCCTCCCCACAAAACGAGGGAGGCTAATGAGTGAGCTAAGTTTTTTTCAGGGAGCCAGAGGTGGTGAAAATGCCGATCCCTCCGGGGCACCACATAAACTGTTCGACTCTTTTTCGGGAACCCTGGGGAGGAGCATCAAACATTCCTTCTTCCCTAGACCGCTTCCTTTTATCTTAAGAGGACTTTTTTTGTATTCGACTCATTGGTCGGTTTAGTCTCCTTATTGCCGGGAGATGTTTCTTCCTCGACTTTGGATCCTTGGTTATTTTCAGCCTCTCATTTTTGGACTCTAATTTAGCTCGGGTGTAGCACTCTTCTGTCGAGTGACCCTTTCTCCTATGGAACTCGCAGTATTTATCTTTATCTTTATCGAACTCGAAATTCTTTGACCCTTTTGGGCTCTCGGTCGTATTAGCGGTCCCTAATTTGCGGGAGTCCTTTCGAATGTTGTTGTTCTGCAAACTCGATTGGTTTTTCTCCTTTCGATGCTTTTCGGCGAGGAGAGCAGTTTCTTCCTCAAGGCAAGTAAATGTCGTGGCACGATGGAAAGCATCATCAAGGGTTAGTGGTTTGCGGACTGTGACTTCCCTGAGGAACTCGACAATATACATTAACCGCATCTCAGTGCTATAGTGTGAATTCGTCATTCGGGTTCACTATTTTCGCCTTTAATTATTTGAAGCTTTTGATATACGAACAAAGTGACTCGTCGGATCGCTGAGAAATGTTGAACTCGCTGCTTCGGTGGTTTTGACCTCAATGAAAACATAATACTGTTTCAGGAAGGCCGACATCAGCTGGTTGAAGTCATCGAAAAACTTTTCTTCCTGCCCGACAAACCACTCCAGGGCAGGGCCTGATAAACTTTTTGCGAAGAGTCTGCAAAAGTCAGGTTCCCTTTCCTAGTTCATCAGATAGACGCGGGACATCGCAAGTCTGAATGCTCTTATGTCACAACTTTTGGGTCTGACTTTCCTGAAAAGTCCGGAAATTTTGTTTTCTTTACTTTCCGCAACCTCGCTAGAACGATCCGATCGGTGAACATCGTTTGACGCGTTTTTTCGATCACTCGATCGATGTCCGGAGCTGCACTAGTTGCAATGTGGACTAGTGAGTTTAGGTTCACGAACTGGGCGTTTGCCTGCTCAATATATTGTTTAAGCAAGCCATGTTCGTCGCTCGTCACTGGGGTGAACAGTGTTTGTGGTTAAACCGATGGTTGATATCCGTTATAAATTGGATCAACTAGTTCGATCGTTGGGATCAATCCTGTCTGATCGGCCTGAGGTATTTGAAATTGTATTGGACTGGACCCGATGGGGGGTTCTGGAGCTTGAAGTGAAGGCTGAGCCACAGAGCCACCTAGGTATGATACAAGAAATATTTAGTAAGCGAGGTGGTCCGGGTAGCGTCTGATCCGCTGATCCGTTCATATCTGTCGTCAGCGAGCTTGAGCAAAAAGGAATCGCTGTCGCTGTGGATGTCATAGTAGGATAAAACCCACTGGTTGGCGTGCCGGCGATGTTTCATGGGATCCCGGGAGGATATGCGACCAGAGAAAAGTCTAGGAGAGTACGGGGCGAAGGTCTCAGAGGAGGTCTCCGATTGTCTATATATCGATCTCCCGAATTTTGATTGGCGAGCTCTTAAAAATGAGCATTAATGCGTCGTTCTTGTTTAGGGAGCTGAGAAGCCATTGAGAAATTAGTGATTTCCCGGGTCCGGGTCTTAGCGTCATTGCTTCGCGTTCGGCTTACCATAAAGTTAAGCATTGAACAGATCTCGGCGAGGTCATCCGTATTTTATCGCAGAATGACAGGAGTCTGTGTGAGATTTATTTGAGTGTTTCAGATGGCGCATAGTTGGAATTGGATCTGATCTAGACCCAGTTTTGATCATTGATTTATGACGACGTATTTATCAGAATCTGTCTCGTCGCGGTCATTTGAGTGACCAAGCTGATTGGTGCCGATATTGTAGAGATCGAGGCAGATCTTGTCATTACACATCGGTCTGACCCGTGGTGTTATTCACTCTGGTGGTGTTCTAAGGAACAATGTCGATCACCTGCTGAGGGTCGAGTGGCAGCAGAGTGTCGGAAGAGCCAAGTTGGTTTGGGTTCATTTTGATCTATCGAACCCAAGATCTGATTCTTAAGATAGGAAGATCTACGGTAGTCCCCACAGACGGCGCCAAATGTGAAATCAAAGATTCACACCAAAGATTTATTTGAATTGTGGATTTGTACTAAGAGAATTTAATTATAGAGTCGAAGTGATTTCTGTCTCAAATTAGATTCCACTTGAGAAGATCTCCTCTTCTCCTTTTATAGCTTCAAGCCCCCCATCTTCTAGTTCCGATTTTCTTGTGAGTTCTTGTTGGCAACGATCTCTCTCTTAATCCGTGATTCACAGAGTTTGTTAGAACGACTATATTCTTGGTCTTGAGGAGCTCGATCGTCCGGTCATCGAGGTTGACCTCCTTTGGCCCGAGCAACCCTTTAATAAATATACCAATCTTTGGGCCTAAATGATTAATGTTTCGTCGGGCCCATATCGTAATTGGGCTGTCAGATATTTCGTGGGCCGGATTTTCTGGTTAGAAATCTAGCACCAACACCGCCATTCACCCAAAAGCAACATTATCTTGGCCACTTGCTATTCATTGGAAGCGTCTAGCATGTGATATGATCGTGATATTGTCCGCGAATAGCCGACATGGTGGACACCTAGTCTAGACTATCGACTCGAATCTTACGTATTAAGTCTGATTTTTTTTTTTGTATTTCGTTACGTCGAGCGATTATATCTCTGTTCCTACGGTTTCTTTGGCCGGAAACCTCACAGCCGTCATCGTATTCACCATCGAAAACATGAGGGGTGAAAAGATAAAGTAGGAAAGAGAACGAGAAAAGAAAAAGGAAGAAAAAAGAAATATAGGATATATTTTTCCACTTACCAAAATAGGGGCATTTTTTAGAAATATATGCATCGAGTGTGTCTTTTTATTTTTATAATAGTAGAGTTGTATCTTTAGGAATGTAGTTGCAGTTTTGTATCTTTTTAATGTTTCTATGAGTTAAAAAAAAAACCATATTATCCCTATTGACAAAAACTTATGGATGGATAGCGGACTCCATGTTATGCATCCTTATATCTTTTTGTAGTTTTTTTATTCGACGGATGAACAATACCCGCGGATGAACAATAAAAACAGATTTTTTATAGGTTAGCTTCTCTTGTAAGACTTAAACATGTGGACATGACTAATTAGTGATTCTTAGCCACACAATAAATATCACATGCTAAATGCTTCCGATGGATTGCAGGTTGTCAAGCGTCCACATTATCAAAAATATGTGTACAGAGAACACGTGAATAAGAGATTAAGTGTTCACATAGACAACTATTGGAGGATAACGTACCTAGTAAACACAGTTTTAAGAGATCTGGTGGACAGTATTGACAATTTATGGACACTACCACGATCTTATCACATGCTAGACGCTTCTGATGGACCGAAGGTGGACAAAAGTTCACATGGTCGTGAAAACGTACCTAGTAAACACAGTTTTAAGAGCTCAAGTGGACAATATCGACTATTCGTAGACACTACCACGATCATATCACATGCAAGACGTTTTTGATGGACAGAAGGTGGCCAATCCGTGGAAATACAATACGTCGGGACCCCCAATCCACCCAAAACCAACATTTCGCTTAGTCACCTTTATCCATTGGAAGCGCCTTGCATGTGATATGATCGTGATAATGTCCACGAATATCCGACAAGGTGGACACCTAGTCTAAATGTCAACTTGAATCTTCCGTATCAAGTATGATTTGTTTTTTCTTTGAATTCCGGTATATCGACCGATTATATCTATATTTCGATGGTCTCTATGACCGAAAACCTCACCGCCGTCATCTTATTCGTCCACACAACATATTTTATCTTTATAAAATATACAAATCTGCACCCAAACATCAAAATGTACTGATTTACACTAAGAAAGAGTAAGAGATACACTTAAAGTAATTAACCCAGAAAAGGAGATATATGCATTGATATGTATTGATTAGATAAATACACTAGTAATTAACCAAACCAAATACAAAAAGTAAAATATAATTAATAATCAACAAACATTAATTGGAGGAAACACCAACGGTCGCGCCGCCTTTATAAAAAAGCTTCAAAAATTGCGACTTCATCTTGTACCTCTTTCCACTGTATTTACCTTTGAAATATCTCTCAATGCATCTTGCCATTATCATCATGATCTCAATGCATCCCAACGAAATCATACAAAAAAATTATACTCAAGAAGATTCAAGATCATGATCATCTAAGCTTGAAGCAGTACGTTAAGGCTAAGGCAACATGCAATACAGCAAGGGACGTCGGTGAAAGCCCAAAATTCTAAAAATCTCTCAACTTCTTCTATGGGGAAATCGACTTAGATATCTGGTATCACCCACGATTTCTAAGGCAGTTAGTCGGCATATGTGTTGAAAATGGTAATCCCTCCTCTCTGCTCCTCTAAAGTATGTCTTTTTCATATACATGCAGAAAAACGAGATTTAGACACTTTGCGTTTAATCACTTTGTACGGATGCGTGGAGAGGCTATGATCAAGAAGGAAGCAAAAATCTGATAAGAAACATGTGTATACGCATACTAAATGCTATCTAGGATTTTTTATAGAGAGGAAGAAATGGTGAATCGTGGGTAGTCATCGACCATGATTTTGCCAGTCGAGTACGTGGGCATATCACCATGAGAGGTAGATAAATTTGGCCAGAGATGCGTCATCCAAGTTATATTAGAAGCAAGATGGTCTAGACATCTTGGGCCTATACCGTTGTAGTTTTGCTACAATGGATATGAGTCTCAATTGGTAAAACGAAGGTTAAAAGGCATCCACATGGGCGAATAATGTTTTGGATTCTTGAGTCACTCTTCTTATGCAATATGATCACAGACTAGTTCTCAGCTTGGCCAATATACTAATAATGATATTACTGGAGATATTACGGATTAAAGTTAATAATAGAAAAATATAATTTTTTGACAAAAGCTTAACCAAAATTACTCAAAGGCATATTGGCCTTACAAACATTACAATCTTTTTATTTTCAAAATTTTATTTAGTTGGGAATAGTGAAATTAAATCATATTGGGTTGATATGGAAAACCAACACAATATTCACATTATTTTAAAGTAATTTTAGAAATAAAACCAGATTAGAATAAAAAAGTTACATAAATTATATTAAAAATATATTAATACATAAAACAAACAAAATTATATTTTAATCTAATTAAATAAAATGTACAACTACAAACAAATTTTAAGTTTAGGTAAAACTAATAAAAATGGAAAACACTAAAAGTACCACTATTTATACATTTTGGACAACTAGTAACTATTTGTAAATGTAAATGTGAATATTAAACAAAAAAACACATGTTGAAACCAACACATGTTAAACAAGGTATCGGAATAAGTTCTAAAACATGAGGACCAAAAGCAACTATTTAAATAAGTTCTAAAACCAAGAAGACCAAAAGCAACAATTTAAAACGGGAAAATGGTCATAAAAATCCTGAATTTTCAAATTTCGGCCATTTAAATGAAGTTACGGTTAACTGTTTCATTTAATATTAAACTTACGTTGATTAAGCCTAATTAGACACGACGTTAAGTCATTTAACGGAGAGACTACACAATGTTAATCAAACATTAATGTGGTTATGTTAGTCATAAAACGACGCCGTTTTGATCCTAAACTTTCAATATCGGCTATTTAAAGCTCCAACATTCAAATTTCAGCCATTTAAAGCTCTAACTTTGGACTTGGCCATTGAAAGTTAATCGCTATAGGTCCTTAGCTTTGCTTCTAATCATTATCTTCATATATGAATATCTCATGCCAATATCTTTCATAACATCCGCATGTATGCCTCTCCCTTGCCCATCTTGAAGCCCTTCCACGTCAGCCTCATTGCTAAAACCTCTCCTACAATAGATGCTGCATTGGCATTGCATGTACGGCCACAATCTAGTGAGTTCTTGATGCGATCTTAATGGAGAAGATCCTTGCCCTTTGATGCACTTTGTGAGTCTGGTTGTTTGATGGATGAAGAACAGACGGATGGACTGATTGTTGGTTTTTGAAACAGGGAAATGAAGGAAACTTCCTGAAGTTTGCGGAATGACTTCAAGACTTTCAAACTCGGTTCTTCTAGGAGATAAACACCAAAAGAAGAGACCAATACGAATGGATATTACACACCATTCAGATCAAACACTTTCAGAAGTTTTAGAATAAAAGAAGTTTGATAAAAGTTCAGAAATCACTACAAAGAGTTTTAAATAGAAAAATGCAACAAGGCTGCATGAACAGCAATTAATACACCTAGGAAATAACACAAAGACTAATTAACACTCAGAATTTCGAAATCCACATTTAAAATAGGTTATGGGCCTTATGGATCAGTAATGGGCAAATGTAATAGCATGTGGGCTTGCCTCATTAAAAACCTCTCTTGGAAAACCCATTGGGACAAAACCAAGAGAAGGGAAAAAGAGTACAAGTCCACACACCTCCATTACTGATGACTTAAGTGGCTTGAATCACAACCAAAGTGGCTGGATTAGCACACTCAAGTTTGCCCTGGACGTGGTGTAGAAGGGTGTAGAAGGCTTGCTTGAATTGCTTTGCCTTAGCTCTGGTCATTGGTCCAATTGGTATGTGGAAAGCTTCTGATCCTTGCTCTCCTTTCTCCTCTGGTTCAAGCTGCTCCTTATCTCCATTCTCCTCAGCTACAAGCTGCTTCTCAGCTCCATTCTCCTCTGGTTCAAGCTGCTCAATGTCTTCAGGTTCCAAGCTTCCCATTATCACATCATCCCCTCCCTCTTGAAAAGGATTTGACCTCAAATCTGGTTCATCTGCAATAAAAGGAACCAAGTCAGAAACGTTGAAGCTTGAACTCACATTATACTTACCTTGCAAGTCGATTTGGTAGGCATTGTTATTGATCCGTTTGATGATCTTGAATGGTCCATCAATGTGTAGCGTCAACTTGGACTTTCTCTCATTAGGAAACCGCTCCTTCCTCAAATGTATCCAGACCATGTCTCCTTCCTTGAAGATCATCTCCTTCCTGCCCTTGTTGGCATACTTAGCATAAAGCTTTGTCTTCTCCTCAATGTTGATCCTAGCTTTATCATGAATCCGCTTGATGTAATCTGCCTTTTTCTTTCCATCCATACTAGCTCTTTCACTCAAAGGTAAAGGCATTAGATCCAAAGGTGATAAAGGATTGAAACCATAAACAATTTCAAATGGAGAGAACTTAGATGCAGAATGTTTAGCATGATTATAAGAAAATTCAACATGTGGCAAACATTCTTCCCATGTCTTAAGGTTCTTTTTGATCAATGCACGCAGAAGAGTAGACAATGTTCTATTAACTACTTCAGTTTGCCCATCAGATTGTGGATGATAAGTAGTAGAGAACAACAATTTAGTACCTAGCTTATACCAAAGTGTCTTCCAGAAGTAACTAAGAAACTTAGTATCTCTATCAGAAACAATAGTCTTAGGAATGCAATGTAATCTCACAATATCCTTAAAGAACAGATTAGCTACATGCATAGCATCATCAGTTTTGTGGCATGGAATGAAATGAGCCATTTTAGAGAACCTATCTACCACAACAAATATGGAATACTTCCCTGTCTTAGTCCTAGGCAATCAAACAACAAAATCCATCGAAATATCATTCCAAGGATGCAAAGGAATATGTAAGGGAGTATACAAACCGTGAGGCTGGACTTTGGACTTAGCTAGTTTGCAAGTAGAACACCTTTCACAAGCTTTCTCAACGTCCCTCTTAATGTGTGGCCAATGAAAATGTTCTTGCATCACCTTAAATGTCTTAGCAACACCAAAGTGTCCTATTAATCCTCCACCATGTGCTTCCTTTAACAAATCTCTCAAAGAAGAATTAGGAACACACAAACGGTTTTCATAAAACAAGAACTCATCATGCCTATAGTACATTTCAAATGCAAATTTCTCACAAAATGAATAGATCTTTCCAAAATCAGAATCATTTTCATAAAGAGACTTAATATGTTCAAAACCAAGTAACTTAGTCTCAAGAGAAGTCAGTAAGACATACCTTCTTGATAATGCGTCAGCAACTACATTATCCTTACCTTTCTTGTATTTGATCACGTATGGGAATGTCTTAATGAATTCAACCCACATGGCGTGTCTCTTGTTGAGTTTTTGCTGACCTTTTAGATGATTAAGGGACTCATGATTAGTGTTTATGACAAACTCCTTTGGCCATAAGTAGTGCTGCCATGTCTGCAATGCTCTCACCAATGCATAGAGTTCCTTATCATAAGTTGGATAGTTCAGTGTTGCTCCTCCTAGCTTCTCATTGAAGTAGGCAATTGGTCTCTTTTCCTGCATACGCACAGCACCTATACCAATACCAGAAGCATCACATTCGATTTCAAAAGTCTTAGTAAATCAGGAAGTGAAAGAACATGTGAATGAGTAAGCTTCTCTTTCAAGGTTTGGAATGCTTGTTCCTGAGTCTGCTCCCACTTAAAACCCACATTTTTCTTGATAACCTCAGTGAGTGGAGCTGCTAGAGTGCTAAAATCCCTCACAAATCTCCTATAGAAACCGGCTAGGCCATGGAAGCTTCTCACTTCTCCAAGTGTCTTTGGGCTTAGCCATTCTTTGATAGCTTTCACCTTCTCTTCATCAACCTTGATTCCATCTGTACTCACAACAAAACCTAAGAACACAAGGTTATCTGTTCCAAAAGTACATTTATTATAGTTGGCATACATGCTTTCTTTCCTTAACACTTCAAAAACCAACCTAAAATGCCTAACATGCTCTTGTAGGTTCTGACTATATACTAGGATGTCATCAAAGTACACAACAACAAAATGCCCAATGAATGATCTAAGAACATGATTCATCAGTCTCATGAATGTACTAGGTGCATTAGTTAATCCAAATGGCATCACTAACCATTCATAGTACCCTTGTTTCGTTTTAAATGCAGCTTTCCATTCATCACCCTCTTTCATTCTAATCTGATGATATCCACTCTTAAGACCAACCTTAGAAAAGATGCTAGAACCATGCAATTCATCTAACATATCATCTAGTCTAGGTATAGGGTGGCGATACTTCACTGTTATGTTGTTGATGGCTCTGCAATCTACACACATCCTCCAGCTACCATCTTTCTTTGGCACCAATAGTACAGGAACAACACGGGGACTCATGCTCTCACGGATATGACCTTTCTCCATAAGCTCAGTGACTTGCTTCTCTAGTTCTTTGGTCTCCACTGGATTGGTTCTGTATGCAAGTCTGTTTGGCAAGGAAGCTCCTGGGATGAAGTCTATTTGATGCTCAATGCCTCTAATGGGAGGTAAACCTTCTGGATTTGCCTCAGGGAATACATCCTGAAACTCCTGCAAAAGTAATTCAATCTCGCTAGGCACAACCTGCTTTGGGACAGTTAAGTTCATATAACAACCTTTAAAAACAAGAAGTAAAGTTGTAGTATAACTTCCCTTTGGTTTCTGAAGCATGAGGTTGTTTGTTTGTTTGTTTAGTGGCAGGGGCTGATAGAGCTTTGGATGATTGAGCTTTGCTTTTCTTCATGTTAATCTGATCCTGATGCACTTCACTAGGAGTTAAAGGTACCAAGATTTTCCTTCTGCCCTTGAACTCAAAGGAATGGCGATTGGTGTAGCCATCATGAGTTGCTTTCCTATCAGATTGCCATGGTCTCCCAAGTAGTATATGGCTTGCATCCATTGGTAGCACATCACACAGAACCTCATCTTCATATTTTCCAATAGACAAAGGAACCAACACTTGGCTGTTTACTTCAAGTTCTCCTTCATCATTCAGCCACTGAAGTTTTTAAGGCTTAGGACGCTTCATCACTTGTAGCCCAAGCTTCTTATCCATTGATTCACTAGTTACATTAGTGCAACTACCTCCATCAATGATAAGACTGCATACTTTCTCTTGTACAATGCACCGAGTGTGAAACATGTTCTCTCTTTGTTCATTTCCTTCAGTCTTGGCTTGCACATTCAAAGATCTTCTAGTGACCAGTAGCTCTCCTTTGGCTGCCATTTCCAATTCTACTTCCGATGGTTTAGATTCGGATTGCTCTTCTTCTGATTCAACTTCACCATTGTCTCGGATAATCATGATCTTTTTGTTGGTGCATTCATTGGAGTAATGACCAAAACCTTGACATTTAAAGCACCTGATTTCCCTGGTCCTTGTAGAAGTCACCTTAGCCTTTCCTTTTGGATCATGCTCCTCACTCTTAACCTTTGGAAAAGGCTTGTAGTCTCTGCTAAATCCAGACTTCTCTTCCTTGTGATAGTTAGGCTTTCCAAAAACATAACTCGGCCTATAACTCTTCCTTTGGAGTTGCTTCTCAAACATGATTGCCTTGTGAAACAACTCTTCTAATTCCACATAATGCTGAGTCACCAGCCTGTCCAAGATGTCTCTGTTGAGGCCTCCCATGAATCTGGACATTGTAGCTTCAGTATCCTCTTGAATATCAGCTCTGAGCATCAAGGTTTCCATCTCCTTGTAGTATTCTTCTACAGTTCTGCTCCCTTGGGTACAATTTCTCAGTTTATAGTGCAGCTCTCTATGGTAGTGGCTGGGAACGAATCTCTTCCTCATAATTGTCTTCATTTGGGTCCAAGTTTCCACTGGATAGTCTCATGCACGTCTCCTAGCAGTAACCAATTGATCCCACCAACTCAGAGCATACTCTTTGAATTCTGTTGGTGCAACCTTCACTCTGCTTTCTTCTGTGTATTCTCTGCAGTTGAACACTAGTTCAATCTTCTTCTCTCACTCCAGGTATTCATCAAGATCATTAGTTCCTAGAAAAGAAGGGATCTTAAGCTTCAAGCCTGCTAAAGGATCTTTGGATGAAGTTCTTTCTTCCTGATCACGCCTTCTCCTTCTGCGATGATTTGAATAGGAAGACTGGCTGTAATAGCTTGCTGTTGCTTCATTATCTGTCTTTTTGATGCGTTCTTTCTTTGATCTATCAGTTCCAGAGATTTGAAGTTCTTCCCTAAACGCTGCAAGACTCTCATTCAACATCTTAGCCATGTTTGCAGTAACAGCTTCTACCAACAGCTTATGGTCTCTCATACAGATGTGTTCTTCCTGATCATCAGTGTTCACCATGTTTCCTGTCCACAAAGAAATCACAAAACAAGTAAGGAGTTCTTTGACACACGAAAACCGATAAGTTTTTCCCCTTACAAGGTGTTTGTCGGGATCTGACTCGTCGTCGTTGTTTGAACGACGGAGCCGGTTGGACCTGATGTCGCAGGATTTGGGATTGGGTCCCCCCCCCCAGTGCGTTGTCAGTCTGACCCGTGGTACTTTTCACTCCGATGGTATTCCGAGGAACGACGCCGATCACTTGCCCGCGATCGATCGGAGGAGGAGTGCCATTAGTTTCGGGCATAGTAGGATTCATCTCGATCTATGGTTTTACGTCTCATATAAGTACAAGAATAACTAAAATGCTTGGGTATTAAAATATTTATAAACACCATATAGTCAACTACATAAATCACATACATATATAGATCTAAAAGTTTCCTATACCCTGAATACTTATATGATTAAGTACATGTACACTTTCTAAATATCTAACTACTCATTTGGAATACTTATATAAATACTTTCTTCTATGATTTTATGTCTAATATAAGTACAAACAATCTTTGAGGTTGTGTCACTATCAATTTCTATGCGCGTCAAGCGTACATCGTATAGTGTTGAGATGAAAAAATTAGTTTGTCATGTGTCAGCCGGGCCAATATGATATCTTCCATGATAAAATGTGTTGACCATAGTAAAAAAATTAATTGATCAAATATGTTGATTTGCTTTTTAATTGAAGTGTCTAAACCTAACATTTCTACAATTCACTCTTATTGTTTTTCCTTTCACGGTGATTTAATTTGTGGATGTTGTTAGTTATTTTATCATCTGTATTGACTAGTAATGTTCTGGTAGTCAATGTAACTCATGATTTTATTAAACTCGCGGATTATTTTTTTTAAGTCTCTTATAGATTAGTGTTTTTGACGCTAATAAATATTTTTTCTAAGAATTGTATTAACCTATTTTCGTATGAATGTTTATAGAACAATGTTTCTTAGTCTTCACTAACTCACTACTTGTTAAGTTTGGTAGTGCAGTATATATGGAACTTATGCATGGTTGATTTATACAAAAGAAAAAAGAAAAAAAAAGAAGTGGTCCACGTAAGTTGCGCCAACAGAAGCAAGTAAAGAGTAACTGTGGACAGAAAACTACAGTGCCATAAAGATGCATAATGCATTTCAAATAATTACTTCCACTAACTTTCATTAAATATCAAATAAGATGTCGCAAGCACATGTGAAAGTGAGTGTTCCCAATAGAAAGCTGTGTGGAATCATATTCCTAGTATTTGGATTTGATGAGATAATGATACCCATGATTCCTAGGCCATCCAATGCTCTGAGATAAACCAAATCAGTTACTTTCCTGGTGAAACCCAGTGAATGTCCTTTTATCAAATTTGTTAGATATAAATGAGTTCCGTTTTAGAGAGCTTGCCTTGATTCCTCCAACGAATGCTGCACTTCAATAATTTTAAGCTGAGATGCCTTGACAATATTCTCCAATGTGCTTGCATGCATTCCAATGTGGAGATATCATAAGGTACCAGTACGAATGAAGCTCATAAAACAAACCGGCCAAAAGGAACACTCACCAGGGAATATATTTTATTCTCTTATGCAATGTGATCATCAGTATTAACACCAAGAGAGTCCTGAACCTTTCCATCCTTTAAAAGTTTAATTGCTTTGAAAGAAACACCAACATCCCTCAAACCATTCTCTTGGTTTCCCATGGTTCATCTATGGATTCTTCACACCATGATTTTGTTGGTAGTGTTCTTCCAAGGTGGGGAAACACTATTTGGGTCTAATTATATTATTGGTCCATGTGCATATGCTTTATTTGTCTCTTAATTTTGTTTTTCGCTATCATTCACGCACAAGAAAAGCAAAATAAAAATATAGATAAAATAAAAGTAGAGAGAGCAAACAAAAGAGAGAAGAAGAAAGAGAGGTGAAAAGTCAAGTTTCGCCAGGATTGGTTAAAGCCACGATCAGGCAATCAAATGAGTTACGATCTTTCTGAAACTTTCAGGGAAGCTTCATGACTCACTGATATTCAGATTCAATGATGGGTTTTGCATTTCAACGGTTGGTATGTTGTAGATCGGAGTTTTAGTGAAGATGTTCTGTTTTGAAGTGAGTTGAGCCCAGTCTTCAGTGTTCGGAAAATCCAACAGTGAGATCTTATTTGGTTGAGCTTAAATTTGGCAGAGGTGTTCTGGACTCGTTTTCCTAAGATTTGTACGGTGGAGATTGGAAATAGTAACCAGAATCTTAGTAAACGTAGATTCGTTTGGTACTGCATATTTCGAAACTTTTGTATTGCTTTCTTGTTGAAGTTCTTGTGTTGGAGATTGCTCTTGTTGAGCCTTACTCTCTGTAGTTGTTCTGTGGAACAGAGAAGACGTGTTTGTAACTCAATCTATTTGACATAGTGGATTTGGAGTGGATTACAGTCCCGTGGTTTTTCCTTCTCACATCGAGGAGGGTTTCCACGTAAAATATTGTCGGTCTTGTTTCATTGCCTTCTTGAGATTGTTTCTGTCATTGCATATATTTTTCTCACATGCTCACACAAGTGCAGAAAACTATATTCCGCTACGCCGCTGTCGCGTTTCATGTTTTCCCAACAGATTCAACTGCACTGAATTCCTCACCTTCCTCACAGTCTGGTTCCTCTTTATTATCGCTCTTGAGTCATTCTCTCTTGTCCATGACTTCTCTTCATAGTCTTCATCTAATTCTTCTTCAGACATTTATGTATGGCTTTCTTTAACTTGATAATGGTCTGGAGGTTCATAGTCTGTGTTAGAGTACTCCTCATGCCAAGAGTCTTCTCAAAGAGTTTACAAGAGTCTTCTCCATAAGATCCTATTAAAAGAAAAGGGCACAAGAATATGAGAAGAGAATCCCAACTAATTTATGCAAAAAAACTGAAGAAGCTCGATATAAGATCTTCCATCACACTTGTTTGCAAAGCCCTCGAGCAAATTTATATTGTTCTGTCAACATTGCATGCACAAATGTAGCACATAACTGCAGCCAAAGTGTTCTCCTTGTGCAAGCTATTTGCCAGTTAATATAAAAACAACATTCATTACAAAGCAGTTTTATAGTGGCCAAAAATAAGTACCAATTACATGCATCAAGTCACATTGCGAGTTGTTCATCTCGGCTCATGAGTCAACGTCAATGACATATCACATTACATTGTCCGAAGAGCTAAAGTGATAAGAGAATACATTTTGATCAAGTAAGGCATGAAAAGCAAGAGTTTGAGAAACTTACAGTACAAAGGAGAGCAAAAGTTTCTTTCCAGAACTTAAGTGAAATTTTATAGATAAGGCTCGTGAGATTGTTGTTCACCATCGTAGAAACAACCTGAAAACAGATTAACATATAGAATTTTAGAGGCTTTGCGAATTGCGACCATAAACAGGAATGTCGACGGCACTTGCCGACATATCAAGTTGGTGAGGAATATATGTATATACCTTAATTTACGGTGCACTGCTCGTCTTCAAATATTTCTCACGAGTACTTTTCACATGATTTGGTATATAAAAAAGGATGGTATATACCAAATCGACGATTTTGAATGTGGTCTTCCCCTATCTTGCTCTAGCTTCTTCTCCTAAAACCTGTAATTTCAAAGGAAAATAAAAAGTTATTAAGTACTCTGCTTATATTCTCAAAGCGATTCACACATAAGGTGATAACACGGAATAAGCGATTGGCACATCACGAGATTTCAATGTTCGGTCATTAGGAGAAGTACTGAACAACTGAAGGCTCCAGCCTCATATGATTACCTTTAAGGGTGAATCAAAAGGCCTCATCTACAACAAACAAACTGATCTCACAATTAGAGGATCACGGTTTTGAAAAGATGAGATATGACTGTTTCTTATGAAGGAACATAGGATTGGATTACCTAAGTAATAATGGCAGAGCTGACTCGACAGGAATCTTGAAGTCGATGAAAAATATCTAAGGTATAACTAATGTGATTTGTTATCCTTTTGTAGATAAGATTAAGCGGAAAGATTAATGGGTGCCGCCTGAGATCAATTTCCATAGGGATGTATAAGTCATCAGAATATTTTTCTCGATTAACAAAACGTAAAGTTCACAAATCAGAGGAGAAAATTTCATTGGGTTAAGGAGATAAATAAATCGATCCACATCTAAGGGAAAAAGGAAGAATCAATGTTTACCTTTTAGAAGAGTTAAAGAGAGCATATGGGAGTTCATGGTGAATCCGGCGAGGTCGATCTCACAACATAAAAATAGTAAAAGCTTGAGGTCAAAAGAGGAAGCTTGAAAACACTCCATTCTAGGGTTTTTTGTCTGCCACTTCATGGCATGTTCAGCCTACGGCAGTACGCTTTCTATTGCGCAGCGTGGTGATGCTTTCTGGTGGTTGTGTCTAAGGTTCAAGGCGCGAAGTTTTTTCAGGCGAGTCGGTGACACTATCTTTGGAGGCGGCAATGACTCTTGTTTAGGTTTAGGGTTTTCGTGTAATTGGGCCCTTTTTGGAGGCTTCTGGATAAAACCATTTTTGGATTCTTGTACAGGGCTTTATTTTAAATGTTGTAATCCAAAAATATAATTTTATGAAAACATTTTGACAAAAAATGAAAACATTAAAATAGAGAAGAGTAGTGACGAGAAACTCAAACCCAAGTTGGAATAAGCTCCCAGACCCGCTTATCGAGGTGCCGCCGAGCCTTTTCCGCCGAGTTTCTTTCTCCTCCGGCGGTCGTCGCTTTCTCAGGGTGCCGCCGGAGGGACTCGTTTCTGTTGTAGATCCATGGTTGTTGTCGCCTCTTCAATCCGTTTCTGACCTCGCCGCGCCTCGCCTCGTCTCCGGTTACAGATCGACGACGGTTGTCCTCTGTTCGCGGCTATGTTCTTATTAGCGGCGGTTCTCTTCGAGGTATGGTGGTCTACGGCTCCTCCTTGTATCGGCGAGTGGTGGTCTGTCTTCTCCTGGCTCGTCATGGGTCTCCTCGCTGCTCCCTCGTCTGAGGTTTCTCGCCGGCGGGATCCGGTCGGCTTTCTCCGGGTGACGTCGTCGTGACTGGATCCTTTCTGATTCTGCAATATTCTCTCGATCTCGGGCTTTCGTTATGCGAGTTGATTAGGTGTTGTTAATTTGGGTTGGGTGTTTGGTTTAGCTTGGTCAGAACGGATTTGTTGTAGGTTTTCTGGTTTAGTTGATTTCTAGCCTCTGCTAATAGGGTAAATTAATGGTTTGGGGTTAGCTTTAGTTTCTTAGCTTGGATTTCTGTGGTTGACCTTGGTTTCGTTTAGATCGCTATTCAGTCGGACTTTAAGTTTAGATCGTTTATTTGGATTGATTAGGCTTCGTTGGAGATTTGGGTTCGTGTAAGGCTTCTAATTAGGTTTACATTAGACGATTATGAGTGCGTCTATTCCGCATCCGAAAGAAGTGTATGAGAACTTTTTTAGGTTCTTTTCTTGTCGCGTTTTGAAGTCTAGGTTCTGGATTCTGGGTTGGTGAGAGAGTGTCTCTCTGTGAGTCTCCAGGTTGTTGATGTTGTCGTTCGGTGAGCCGTGGGCTACGTCGACTTATCTCGTTCTTCCTCTTTTGCCGTCACCACATTCTCCAAGTTTGAGTTTCTTTGCTTAACCTTGGTGCTATAGATTTATGTTTCCTTAAGTTGTAGGATTTAGCAACCCTTTATGGGCTTTTGTTGTCTGTTCCTTGGACTTTTGTTGTCTGTTCTTTGGGTTATCGTTGCCCGTTGTTTGGGCTCTAGTTGCCCATTGTTTTGGAGCTTTAGTTTCCTTTATCTAGGATCTTGTATCAAACTTTCGTTTTTTCGGTTTATGAATATAATCTCATCAGATGAAAAAAAAAGAGAAGAGTAGTGACGTTTACCGAAGGTAAACGGTAAACAACATGAGCTTGGGATGGCTCGAGCGATCAATCATTGAAGATATGAGATTGTGGGCCTTTGTGATAGAATATGAATTTGCAGTGAGCAGTTGTTTAGGCCCACTGGTTTAAGAAAAATAGGACACATATATATGCTATATGGAGAGAGAATTGAGGTATTGTAGATTAGATATCCATGTTTTATGACGCAAATGAATTATTCTGCCCACATAATCAGCAAAACCATACTTTAAAATAACAATGAATGTCGATGTTCTCGATTTTACCCTCCTAATGCCATCTCCAAGCGGACTAATAAATATCCAAGACTTCCCTTTAGCTATCTTGAGTGCCAAGGAAGAGAAGTCAAAATCAAATAAGGAAGTGTTTTAAATTGAGTAGTGTATTCTCTGTTGGGTTGACATTGCAAATAGTTATCACTGAAAATTCTCTGACTTAGAAAAAGTGAAATGTGTTGTTCCTAACTTTAAAGTATGGGTTGACCGGAATTGAAAATGGTATCGTAGGGACATAGTATCATCTAATAGTCCTTTTTTGGATAAACATGTTCATGATTCTAGTAGGTAGCTGATGGAGGAAATATAATTTGATCTTGGTTGTTCTGCTCGGTTTACCTTTTCTATTGTCGTGTTGGCTGTTGTCTTTCGAGGCACTTGTGGTACACACTAGTAAAAATCTATCGTATAGCCACGTTATATTTCGTGACTAAAGCCGAAATTTTGTGGCTATATCGTGTTTTTGCCACGAAAAGTCACGAAAAAAAACGTGGCTATACGATCGTGACTATTTTTTCGTGTCTAAATTGTGACAAAAAGTCACGTTTTGGCCACGAAATATTCGTGATAAATTTAGCCACGTTTTTTGTCACGATATAATCCGTGACAGGTGTAGCCACGTTTTGTCACGAATATTTCGTGTCAAAGCTAGACACGTTTTGTCACGATTTATATCGTGGTAACAGTTTGCCACGATTATATCACATTTGTTTTCGTGACTTAAACACGTTTTATGTCACCAAATAATTCGTGGCTTATTGTTAATTTGTCACGTTTAAACCGTGGCTGATTTCAAATCATTTAAAAAAAAAAGAATCGAAATATAATGTTTGCAATACAAATTATACCTACACTAAATCTTCCAAATATTATACAAATCAAAATACAAACGTTTGCAATACATTGTTTGACCATTACAAACACAAAACATAACACCACACAAACATTCAAAAAGTTCACACAAACTGAAAGTCTAGAGAAGTTCATTACACCACCTATCCAAATCACTCTGCTGAGCTTCACTCAATCTAGGATGTGAGTGTTTACCTGATTTGGAAGCTTTAGCAGGAGCACGATGAGGAGCTTTACCAAGAGCAAGAAGAGCTTGAGCAGGATCAATGGAAGATTCAGGAGGAGCAGGAGGACCTGGAGCAATAGCAGAAGGCTGATCAGCAGCATCATAAGCTTGAGCAGGAGGAACCTGTTGGTTTGATGCATGAGGTTGAGCAGGAGGAAGCTGTTGGTTTGATGCAGGAGGAACCTGTTGGTTAGTTGCAGGAGTGACACCAAGATGCTGAAGAATCATGTTGAGAGAAGTATTTGTTGCAGCCATCCCTTCCTTCAGCTCTTTCTTCAAATCCACCATATCCTCTTTGATTGCTTCATTACTCGCCTCCAACCCGGATATGCGCATCTCCATGTCCAGATTGCACTTCAGAGATGTTGCGACAGACTCGGTTGGATTAAAATCTCTGAGCTGAACACTCCCAATACCATATACTCGGCCATTGGTTGACTGACCACGCTGAAAATGGGTAAAAAAAAACAAGTCAGACCATTGTTAGATAACTAAGCTTAATAAAACAGACGATCTAATGGTAATAACAACATAAACAAAACCAAACTATATAAATGTTGTTACCTTGATATACTCCTGGTCTAGTAAGATGCGATGTGTTGTAGCTGTTGATCCAGTTTGGCTGACGCCATTGGGAGATCCATCATCAGGGAGCAACTCAGCAACAACCTGTTCTACTTCTTCGACAAGCTCCTTGGCCCGTTCATCAACATAGGTCCCATCTTTGCGTCTGTGAGTCTTCTTCACCAGCTCTGTGTAAGGAGGTTTTTCAGTCAAACCAGACTCGACCATCTGCATAAAAAGAAATTATTAGTATCTATCTTATGTAAAGTAACATATAAAGTATAATGCTTTGAAGGAAAAAAAACAGATGGATCTACTTACCATACCATGCTCGATCTGCAAGAAGTTAACTGGACCGGCACTGTGCTTGTGTATATGTTTGCCAGTCGGTGCAGGATTCGAGATTTAGCAGCTGACCGGCTCTTTTTTATTGCTCCCTCTGTTCCCCAATTCTCTAGCAGGAAGGCCCAATCCTCTGCATCTATATATTTTGGTTTCTTTCCCTCCCTCTTCTTCTTGCTGATTCGCTGACATATGGTAGTCTGGGTGTGAAGCTTCCACCTGAAGTAGACCTCGTCATGATGCTTATCTTCCCAGTAGTAATTTTGCTACAAAAAACAGTAAAGGTGTCAATAAAGTATACAAGAGAAAGCTTAAAAATGTAAACACTACATGAGTATTACCTAAAGGGAAAGAAACCTTACAATGAAAGTGTGCCACCACTTATCACGTCTCTCGTCTGGAACAAACTTCCAACTTGACCAAGGCCCCATGTAGTATGCCTGCCACGTTGTTCTGATAAATACGTGGACATATGGGTCAACACCAAACCTGAAACAACACAACCAAAACAGATAATCAAATCCTAGATGACAAAAGGTATGAAATGCAACCAATGCTAAAAACCAGAGCAGAATAATTACAAACAACAGATTCCTAAACATATAAGCAAAGCACTTAACAGGTTACCATATCATATACAAACATAAGCCTTAAACAAATTCTAAGCAAACTGAACTAAAACCAGTCAAAGCAAACTGAACTAACATGATTATCAAATCAATCAAAGCATGACAGATTATCAACCTCAAACGAATCCTAAACAGATTGTATGATACTATCAAAATATTATAAGATAGAAATCAATCAAAGCAAACTGAAATAAATCCTAAGCGAGACAGAAATCCTAAGGAAAACATAAGTCTATGGCGAATACACAACATCCATACCAAAGCAAAACACATAATCAATACATCATCAGACAGACACAAGTCTAAAGCAGAAGAGATAATCCTAAGCGAGACAGAAATCCTAAGCAAAATATAAGTCTAAGGCGAATGCACAACATCCATACCAAAGCTAAACACATAATCAAGACATCATCAGACAGACACAAGTCTAAAGCAGAAGAGATAATCCTAAGCGAGACAGAAATCCTAAGCAAAACATAAGTCTAAGGCGAATGCACAACATCCATACCAAAGCTAAACACATAATCAAGACATCATCAGACAGACACAAGTCATGGTCTCTTCAAAGATCCTGCATCCAATATTAAATAAGTTAACATTAAAGTTCAATATTTATATTAAAAATAGAATATTACCTTTCATATGGCTCAAATGCTTCACAATTAAGCAACATAAACGTTTGGAGCACGGTGTAGTCATCATCTGATAACCATTTATTCTCGGCCTTTCCGCTAACTCTACCTTCATGGTAAAACATGTTCGGCACTTCTGGATAAGAATATGTAAATCGAATTTCTCCAGGAAGTGCAGCTTCATCAACAACTTCCGGATTTCCAAAGTAGTTAGAAGATGCATTTGAGATTTCATCGTTCAAACATTGTGCAACAATAGATCCTCCAATGCGTGCTTTATTTTTCACTTTCCTCTTGAGATGGTACATGTATCTTTCGAACGGATACATCCACCTATATTGGACATGACCACCTAAAGAAGCTTCATCCGGGAGGTGCACGGGAAGGTGTTCCATGACATCAAAGAACGATGGCGGAAATATCTTCTCCAAATTACAAAGCTTCACTGCGATATTTTCTTTCAGAATAGCAACATCTTTCTCATGTAGCATCTTTGCTGAAATATCCCTGAAAAAGTGCAATATCTACAATAATAATAGTTAGTAGTTATAAATATGTAAATATTATTTTTAAAATGGTAAACTATATGAATCTAATCACCTGATATTGCTGTGTGAACGGTTTTGGGTAGAAGCTCGCGAAAGGCAAATGGAAGAAGTCGTTGCATTATGACGTGACAATCGTGACTTTTCAGTCTTGAAAGCTTCAAATTCGTTTCGTCAACGCAACGACTAAATTTAGAAGCATACCCGTCCGGAAATTTGATATCATCCTTCAGCCATTCAAGGAATTGTCTTTTTCCTTCATTAGACAATCTAAAAATCGGCACAGGAAGCGTTCCATCTTGATTAATGTGTAAAGATTGTCTTCTACATAAGGTTGGGAGATCCATTCTCGATTTAGCATTGTCTTTCGTCTTTCCTGGAACATTTAACACCATGTTGATGAGATTGTCAAAAAAGTTCTTCTCAACGTGCATGAAGTCGAGGTTGTGTCAGAGAAGATGATTTTCCCAATACGGCAACTCCCAAAAGATACTTTTCTTCACCCAATTATGATCTTTCCCATAGCCGTATATAGTGCGGGCTGGCTTCTCGTGCCCGTTTCCTCCACAATCAACGGTTTTTGACAAAACGTGGCTATTAGTAGTCACGTTTTGTTTCGTGACTATAACGTGACTAATTGCCACGTTTTGGACACGATTTAGCCACGATATTTTGTCACGAGGATAATCGTGACTAAATCGTGACTAATTAGAAAATAGCCACGATTTGGTCGTGACAAAAACGTGGCTATACGATATATTTTTACTAGTGACAGACGTGCAGCCTTTTTCTTGTCTATTTTCCTCGTATTTGCCGTCTTCAATGTGTCAATTGAGAAATCTAATAGAAATCTTGTTGCTGGAATTGTTTCAAGCAACCGTTTTTCTAACAATTTAAATTATTTTTTGTTAAGTGTGTTTTATTTAAATAATATATATTTTATTAATTTGAGTAATATGGTGGTAGAATCTACTTTTGTATTTTTGGTATTGATACATGTGACCAGCATGATAACGTATTTCTTGTCTTTATAGCGTAAAATTTGCTTGAAAACCAATGCTTGTTCATTCCATATAAAGAGTCGGACCATTGTGTCCCAGTATTTTTAAATAAAATTTCATGTAAATATTATGTTTTAAAGTTGAGAAAAGACATAAAATAACACAAACATACTTTATCATAAATATAGCATCAAAAAAATAATTTACATTAATAGCATTATTTTGATTACAAAACTTTTATAACATAATATAAATTAGGGTTTAGAGTTTATTATTTAGGATTTAAGGTTTATTATTTAGGGTAGATTTTAGTATTTAGGATTTAGAGTTTATTATTTAGGGTTTGAGATTTAATATTTAGGGTTAGAGTTAAATTTGTCTTATCCCTTTAATAAATGTTATTTTTATGATTTTTCCTCCTTGTTGCTATATTTATGACATTACATGTTTTGTGCTATTTTTGCGATTTACCCTTTAAAGTTAGATGTTTCTGTTGGATTTTGGAGAATAAAGACTAAGAGATTTTAGGGTTCTTGAGAGAGAATGAGTTTCAAAACCCTTAGATTTCATTCAAAGTTTGAATCTCGTTACAAATAGAGTGGAAGAGTATGAGAGAAGTTTTACAAGTTCTATTAGTAACTATTTTTTGTGTGGACAGGATTTTAAGCATGTGTTAATTCTTGTGGACATGATTTAAAGTAGAAAGGGGCTGAGAGAGGAAGGTTGGGCGAGAGTGTACAGCTGCACTAGAGTGTACACCATGCTTGTTTCCTACAACACCAAATTGACCGTTTCACGTTTTCTGTATTGGTCGATTTGGTTCCCGCGGATTAGTGTACGTCTGGTCTTGATGTGCCCGTACACTATTCTTGAGGGTACACCTTTGATCCTACTGAGTGTACATTTTTAATCTTCTTGAGTGTACACCTTTGATCCTCAACACAAGCTTCCTTTCAACAAGATATGCTTGATCTCCATCTCAATACATTTGATCTTCCATGATCAATACTCCCCCTCAAGTTCAGACTTTGGAATCACCCTAAAGACTGAACTTGGAATGATCATGGCAACACCTCATTAAAAACCTTGATGTGAAAAACCACTTGGGACAAAACCACATCAAGGGAAAAAGAGTATGATGTACATGAATCAGGAGAGTTCTAATCATGAATGGCTACAAGCCCTAGTTTTCTAAAGACATGATCGCAAACCTTAAGACTTGCAGCCTTAGTGAAGATGTCTGCTAGCTGATCTTCACTCTTTGTGTAGCAAGGTAGGATGGTTCCATCTTCAATCTTCTCCCTGACCTTGTGACAATCATCTCTATGTGTTTGGTCCTTTCATGGAACACAGAGTTTGTAGCAATGTGAATAACAGCCTGGTTGTCACAATGAAAGGTAATTGGACTTGATTGCTCTTTGTCAAAGTCTTTCAGCAGATCCTTCAGCCAAGTCAACTTAGTTGCAAGCTTTCTCATGGCCCTATACTCAGCTTCAGCACTTGAACATGAGACCACCTTCTGCTTCTTTTTCTTCCAAGTCACTAAGTTTCCTCCAATAAAGGTGCAATAACCGGTTGTGGATCTCCTATCCCTCTTATCACCAGCCCAATCTGCATCACAGTAGCCAACAATGTTAGTGCTATCATTCTTACCCATCCAAATTCCTTGTCATGTTGAGCCTTTGAGATATCTAAGGATCCTCTCAATCAAACTCCAATGATAAACCGTGGGTGATTGCATATGTTGGCTAACTTGATTCACAGCAAAGCATAGATCTGGCCTAGTGAGAGTGAGATAGATAAGCTTCCCAACCAGTCTTCTATACAAGGAGACATCATTGAACTTCACCTTATCTGATTTCTCCCCCTTTCTATTGACTTGGTAACCATCTTCAAGAGGGGTCTTTGCTATCTTGCAGTCATGCATACTTGTTTCTGTCAACAAGTCTTGAACATACTTCCTTTGGGACAGACTCTATTGGGAATGTCCTGAAATCTATTGTACTTACTCTAAGTGAAAGTTGTATTGTCGAGATGAGACAATCATATAACATTGGGCAATCATAATGCTTTGCTAGAAGCCACTTATGATCAATGAGTTTAGAACTCATTGCCAGTGTTATATGATCCTACAGGGTCACACACCTAAGCAAACTGGACATAGTATATGATATTGATCATTAATGTAATGATCTGGTATATGCATATTTGATATGCAGTCCATATCGAGTTTCTAAGGCGGTGTTGATGGACACAACAAGTGTATCGATCGACATAGATCGCGGATGATTTAATTAACTTCGGTTTAATCCTTGGTTAATCGGGTCGTGGTATAAGTCAACATATATAAGATATATGGTCGAATTTTACAGAGATCTAACCTAATTTACAGCCACCAAACAGAAACTGAAAACCTCCTGAGAGATCTGATCTCTGATGGCACTAGCATCCCGCTCGTTCCAGTTTGTGTGCGTGTGGATACCAGTAGAGGCGTAGCACTTGAGGCGCTCTAAGATCTCGGTTACTTGCAAATCTTCCGCTGCTAATCTCCAGGTAATTCCGAGATCTGTAATGATTCAATAGACAAGAACCCTAGATCCTAGGCTTGGAATTTATACATAGGGTTGCTAATCTGATTAGGAACTGCTAGAAATTCCTTCAGTGGTATCAGAGCCTTAGGGTTCTATTGAATCAGTAGCATGTTGATTAGATTAGTTGAATCTGAATCTCTGTATAGTTGATACAAGCATGCTAAAACTCGTTTTAATCAAAGTAATATAGTTTAGGTTTTTTGCTTGAAAACGTTTTAGGGTTTATCGCACTGTGTCGATCGATGCCAATCCGGTGTCGATCGACACACATGGATAACCCGAATATAATTTAGGTTTAACCTTACTGTGACGATCGACACAAGAGTTGTGTCGGTCGACACAGACCTTACGGTCAGGTTAATCGGTTCAATTGGATTGGACCGGTTATCTAGCTTGGTTAAACCGCTAAAACGGTTTATTGCGATTGTTTTGATAAGGTTGATGTCGACCGACACTAATGTAGTGTCGATCGACACTGACCGGTTATCGAAAACCGGATCAATTGGATTGATCGGTTATCGCAAATTGGTTTTGGTAAATATGTATCAATCGACACTAAAGTAGAGTCGGTCGACACAAAGTCCGCTGGTTTCGGTTATTGAACCTGAAATCACAGAACCAAACCAAGATAAATCCTTTTATTAGAATAATTAAAACATAATAAGATTAAACGTTTTAAATCAGTTCTGTTCCTCAGCTAAATATTAAGTATATTTAGATGTCTTTCCAATCTTGTCAACTCTCAAGACTCTTTTGATTGTGCGATAGACTTGCAGTGCAAGGTGTAAACAATTACATGAGTAAGGCAGTAGGTAATAGTGTTGATGGTTTTGCAGTGCAAGACATCAGCAATTACATGACTTAAGAGATTGATTTACTTGACTGGGCCATCAAAATCATTTTGGGCTCAGAGACATCAGGTGGATTGGTCATGAGATGTCAATCCACAACCAAGAGTTATATTGGATATAACTAGCAAGGTTGTTGCTTACCTAGATAGCTAAAATTTGGGTGATAGCCAGTGGCTCACTCAAGTTTAGTGAAGTATGGGTCTTGGATCATTATATTCATTTGAGGAAACATTGTTTGAATATAATGCGAGTTTTCTTAACAGTTAAGATTTCTCATTTCTTGAACATAATAACTAAACCTTTTCCTTTCTTTGATCTGAGCTATGACTAACACTCATCACAACACTTTCTCCCTACGATCCGTCCTTGAGAAGGACAAGTTAAATGGATCGAATTTTCTCGAATGGTATCGGAACTTGAGAATTGTTCTCAAGCAGGAGAAAAGGGACTATGTCCTAGAAAATGTTCTCCCTGAAAAACCGAGAGCCAATGCCCCATATGCTGGAAGGAGTGCTTGGGATAAGCATTCTAATGATGTGGTCGATGTGTGTTGTCTCATGTTGGCTACCAATAACTCGGATTTGCAGAAGCAATACGAGAACGTGGAGTCGCCAATGGAGATGATCACTAGCCTGAAAAGTATGTTTCAGGAGAAGGCACAAACTGAGAGATACCAGACGGTTAAGTTTCTCATTGAGGGCAAGCTACCAAAGGACGGTCCAGTCAGTCCTCATGTCATTAAGATGATGGGTTATATTGATAACCTGGGGAAGCTGGATTGTCCCATTAGCCAAGAGTTGGCTACTGACGTCATTTTGCAGTCACTGCCGTCAAGTTATGATCAGTTTGTTATGAACTATAACATCAACAACTTGACGAAGACGTTGACTGAGCTGCATGGCATGTGATAGGTATAAGTTTTAATCCTATTCTACTGCAAGTGCACAGTTAAGTGATTGTAGTATATAGGGTATCGAATCCACATAGACTCTGGTCTCGATAGATAAAGAACCGTAGGAATTTAAACTAAGAAGAAAGCAATTTGTATTAAACTAAATAGCAAAGCAAGAAAGTAAACAAGTAGCAGATTATTGGTGGTGAAAGCAGTTAATTAGAGGCGATAAGTCTAGGGCGTTCTCACGAAATCAGACAAGCAGACAAATCAATCAGTCAGGATCTAATTAAGCACAGTTCTAGAACTCAAATCACGGATATAGAATTAACCAAATATCTTTGCGATAATTCTCTAAGTCTAAGTGCAGTAATCCAAATCTCTTTGCAATTACTAACAGATTAAACCAGCATTAATTTCAAGTTCGATATGTTCACAATTAAACTAAGCCAAATCTCTTTGCGAATAATTTAATTGCTCAACCTAAATAGTTCAGATTCTAAACCACACTCTCGTGTCGTATTTAGCAACCTAAGATCTAGATTCTAATTGATCAGGTTAGAACTAGCATTAAACACAATTTAGATCGAAGAACATTCTATTCATGTGAATCCCTAACTGAATTAAACAAGTTTAGCGAGTCATGAAATCCTTAATGAAAAACCCTAAACCTAATTATGAATCTACTCAGACATGATTAATGAAACAAAAATCATAGAATTAATAGATTGCATATAAGAAATTAAATAGATAAAGGGGTTCGAAATCTTCTCCAAAATAGATGAAGTACATGATTAGATCAGCCCCAAAAGCTCTAAAAATCCCTTGGCTCTAAGTATGAAAGCGTATCTAAAATAAACACCAAAATCCTAATTATATAGGCATAATCTCGGCTGGGGCTTCTTTGTAAATACTGGAAACTTCTGGGCCAAAGTGCAAAATCTTGATTCTTCATTAAACCGCCGTAATCGGCCCATCTCGCTAGTGTGTCGATCGACACCAAAGGTGTGTCGATCGATGCATGATCTCAAAAACGGACAGTGAGCTCAATCTCTCGGCCAATCACTCCAAAAATCCCCAAAATGCTCCAATATCTCCAATTCCGCTCCAAACCTGATTAAACCTGTAAAAGACTCTAAAAGAACATAAAAGAACACTAAAACACAATTATATCATGGCATAAAACCGGTAAAAACCATGATATATCAACTCCCCCACACTTAGCCTTTGCTTGCCCTCAAGCAAAACAGAGAACTAGAATGTAGCGAAGAGGTTTGAAAACTCTTCAGAAACTCTTTTCATCCTAGAAGCAGCAACACTCAGATTCCCCTTAGCAAACCACATGAAGGAATCAACCTGCAGACATCAAGACCAACATATACTTCCCCCACACTTAGCAACTGTCCTAAGTAAACTCCACAATCACATTCACGCATTCAAATTCTCCCTACTGACTTCTGCAAGTATTTAAGTGCGGTCTCACCTAAGGAGTATCGATCAAAGGCATATGGATTCTTACCTTATCAGCTCTAGACCACCATACTATCTTTCTCTAGTCCCTTTCTTCTCTTTTTCCTTCCTTAGCATTCTGATTTTTCCCCATTGGGTATCATTTTATTTTTTTTTTATCAGTGCTCTTCCCGTTAAGGGGTGTACCTTGGACACATTCCATGGATGCACAGGATATGAAAGTTGTAGCTACCATTCCCATGAACACTTCGGAGTTACTAACTCATCCTTAGTTTATTATCTTTTTTTTTTTTTATGGAAGGGGAGAAGGGAACTAAATAGGACAGGTTTACAGGCTGTGTCAGAACTAACAAGGGAATCCGACACAAAGTATACCAAGCCCTTAGGTGAGAAATCTAAGTCAATATTAAGTTGAAGTCTGTAAAAGGATCCTCTGATACCTGAAGTGATGTGGGTGTCCTCAGTAGGTTGATCCATGTCTGGGTTTTCTAATAGTCAGAGATAATCTGCAGCTTCATCCCAATGGTTACTTAAGTTCCTGCAAGTGCTGCTAATCTTCTCAAAAAATCATTGTTTCTTACTTAAAAGTTTTGACTCAATAAAACAAATTTTTAAAAAATTTAACTGACTCTAAGAAAACAAAAGAAGAAGTTAGTAGAACCTCCCACACTGTCCCCAGTAGTGTCAAGCGAAGGATTGGCAAAAAGAAATAAAAATTTGTTTAAGGAATGGTGGAGTTCTGTCGGGTTTTACCTCTGTCGCTCAGGCATCGATCGTTGCACTATGTGCATCGACCGTTGCTAGGCGATTTTTCGTGTATGATCGATCGTTGCTCAGGACCGCAACGATCGCTGCAATGCAATTTCAATCGTGTTGTGACGATCGACACAATAGTGTGTCGATCGACGCATTGCGTTTCGTCCGAGACCTGCAAACAAAAACTCACCAAAACCAGAACCAAAACGTAAAATCCTATAAAAACACTAAAATTAAAATGAAAAAATGAAAACAGTGGGTTGCCTCCCACTCAGCGCTTGTTTAAGGTCATTAGCTTGACCGGACGAACAAGATCAGTTTGCTGGAGATCATGACAGAGACTTTGATTGCCTCTGTGCAAGCCTCCTCATCCATGGTGGAGAATAAGCTGTATCAGAATGATCTTGTCCAAGAAAAGAAGGAGTAAACTGCTCTCCAGGATTCAAAGCCGTAGTGTGACTTGACTGCTCATCATCTCCATCCAGAATGGTGAAGGTCTGCCCATCAATCAATGGCTTGCGCAGCTTGTCCATCTCAAAATGCAGCGGCTCATCTCCCAGGTGGAGGTCTATCAGACTGTGTCTAACATCTATCACTGCTCCCGCTGTAGCTAAGAATGGTCTACCCAATATCAACGCATCATCAGGATCACTGTCATATTTCAGCACTAGGAAGTCTGTTGGAACCAAATAGTTTCCAACTCTCACCGGGACGTCCTCAAGGAGTCCTTCCGGAACTCGTATAGACTGATCAGCTAGAACAAGAGAGGTCCTAGTAGGAGAAAAATCCAGCATACCCAGCTTCTCTGCCACAGAATACGGCATAAGACTTCCAGCAGCTCCCAGATCACAAAGAGAGCGCCTAAAACTATCCTCAAAGATAGAACAACTTAGCACAAAAATCCCAGGATTAGGCAGCTTCTTGGGAACCTTGGTTAACAGAACATCACTTATCTGTGGAGGAACTATAATCACCCAATCTTTGAGCTCTTCATCTAAAGGCAACATCTTGTTCAAATACCTCTGCACACATGGGTGATAAGGTGGATCATCAGATAATGGAATTTCTTCCAACTCTTCACCAATCTCCTCTAGCTTCTTAAGCTCTTCAATCTCCTGCTTAATCACTTCAGATACTGAGGGATATAATCTAGTGAATTGTGCATAAATCTCATCCTGAGTAATCTCAGACACTCCAGGGAACAAGCGATCAAGCTCCAAATCTGCATCAATGCTATCAACATCCGGCGGGTCTGTCTGTTCACGACCTGCATCGACCGACACTAGGGGTGTGTCGATCGATGCAACACTGTTTTCACAGTTTTCACCCGAGAGATTTTCTCCAAAATCCGAAAATTCAACCTCTTATACCAACTCAGCTGTGCTTAGCTCAAATCCTTCACCCATGTGAGATCCATCATCAATGTACATAGACCAGGCCTTAATATGGGTGTCTGCTACTCCTTTTCCTTTCATAGAACTGGAAATCTGATTCACCTGAGTATCCAGCTGCTTCATATGAGTGTTCAGAGACTCAAACTTTCCATTGAGACCCTCATAGGCAGCATCCAACTTCTTATTGCAGTCCACATAAATCTTGGTCTGACTCTCCAGCAGCTGTTCCATCATTGTCTCCATCTTACTCTCATGAGCAGTGGCTGCAGGAGGAGTCTGATAAGACGAAGATCCATAGGTTCTAGGAGTACCTTGTCCAAAAGGCTTCTGAAAACCACTAGTCTGTCCAAAACCAGCTGAATTCTGATTGCCTGCGAAAGCACTCTTCTGTCCTCCATTGAAGAATTTGTTTCCCTGCTGATTACCAAATCTGTTACCTTGGAAACCAGATCCTCCAATGTAATTCACATCTTCTTCCTGAGTGTCCTCCTCAGTCTGAATTACCTCAACATCTTGGGCAAAGTGGACAGCCTTCTTACCAGCCAGGAGATTGCAAATTGTGTCCAACTTAGATCTAAATTCAGCCATCTCTAAATTCTCTACACTTCCACCAGATTTCTTCCTCCTATCATCCATAGTCTTGCAACTGTTTCTGCTCACTAAGTTCTCAATCAACTGCTTAGCTTGTGCAGGAGTCATGGTGTTGAAGTTTGCATTACTGGAGTTATCCAGCACAGACTGATATGGCAGATCTATGCCTCTGAAGAAAATACCTAGCAATGTGACCTCAGTGAATCCATGGTGTGGGCAGTCACGCTGGTACTTCCTGAATCTCATCCAAACAGTCTTAAGAGGCTCAGTAGGACCTTGGGTAAATGTCAGAATGTCCTGTCTGGACTGATCGGAACGCGCATCATCATAGAAGTGACGCAGAAACTCACTCTTCAGGGCTGCCCAAGTATCAAGCTGCCCAGGTGGCAGTTGATTCAGCCATGCAGTAGCGTCTCCACCGAGACTGTATGGAAAGAGCTTAAGCAACAGATAATCCTGGCAGACCCATCATACTTCATGCCATTGATTAGGTCCTCAAACTGATCAATGTGATCCATAGGCTGCTCCGTGGGATGAGCATCTAATGCATTCTGTCTCATCAGCGAGTAGTAGATGGTCTTGATCTCAAAGTCATCCCTCTCAAAACCAAGAAGTACTAGAGCTGACCGGTTTGCATGAAACTCATCCGGTCTATTGTAGTCAGCTAAAGTCCTCTCATGGACAACCATCTGTCTGTTTTGGGCCGGTCTTTGACCTTGGTTCTGCTCCTGTTGCGGTTGCTCAGGAGGATCAGGGATTACATTCCCTTCAGCATCAATCCGTTGCCCAGCAGCATTGTACGGATTGTTATCTCGGTCCCTCAGGGTACCTTGAGCATCAGGCATAATGATTAACTTCTGTACCACCATCCTTGCTCTTCTTTCTCTTCTGTTAGTCCTCTCTAGACGTCTAAGTTCTTCAAGTCCGAGATTAACGAGGTTCAGGTTCTGATTACTTCGAGTTTCACGCATCTGCATAAACTGTCTGCAATCGTCAAGCAACGATCGATGCTAGCAGTGCAACGATCGATTCAATCTCAGAATCGCCTAGTGACGATCGACACAAAGGTGCAACGATCGATGCAAAGCGAAACCGGTACCTGCGACAGAGAGAAAACAGAGAGAAATTAGTAACTTAAAATAAAAACAAAACAAAACGAAAATAAAAATAAAAAATCCTAGTAAAAACCCTAAGTTCGATCCTATCGAAGACTCTAAGAGTCCCCGGCAACGGCGCCAAAAACTTGATAGGTGTAAGTTTTAATCCTATTCTACTGCAAGTGCACAGTTAAGTGATTGTAGTATATAGGGTATCGAATCCACAGAGACTCTTGTCTCGATAGATAAAGAACCGTAGAAATTTAAACTAAGAAGAAAGCAATTTGTATTAAACTAAATAGAAAAGCAAGAAAGTAAACAAGTAGCAGATTGTTGGTGGTGAAAGCAGTTAATTAGAGGCGCTAAGTCTAGGGCGTTCTCAGGAAATCAGACAAGCAGACAAATCAATCAGTCATGATCTAATTAAGCACAGTTCTAGAACTCAAATCACGGATATAGAATTAACCAAATCTCTTTGCGAGAATTCTCTAAGTCTAAGTGCAGTAATCCAAATCTCTTTGCAATTACTAACAGATTAAACCAGCATTAATTTCAAGTTCGATATGTTCACAATTAAACTAAGCCAAATCTCTTTGTGAATAATTTAATTGCTCAACCTAAATATTTCAGATTCTAAACCACACTCTCGTGTTGTACTTAGCAACCTAAGATCTAGATTCTAATTGATCAGTTTAGAACTAGCATTAAACACAATTTAGATCGAAGAACATTATATTCATGTGAATCCTTAACTGAATTAAACAAGTCTAGCGAGTCATAAAATCCTTAATGAGAAACCCTAAACCTAACTATGATCTACTCAGACATGATTAATGAAACATAAATCATAGAATTAATAGATTGCATATAAGAAATTAAATAGATAAAGGGGTTCAAAATCTTCTCCAAAATAGATGAAGTACATGATTAGATCAGCCCCAAAAGCTCTAAAAACCCCTTAGCTCTAAGTATGAAAGCGTATCTAAAATAAACACCAAAATCCTAATTATATAGGCATAATCTCGGCTGGGGCTTCTTTGTAAATACTGGAAACTTCTGGGCTAAAGTGCAAAATCATGATTCTTCATTAAACCGCCGTAATCGGCCCATCTCGCTAGTGTGTCGATCGACACCAAAGGTGTGTCGATCGATGCATGATCTCAAAAACGGACAGTGAGCTCAATCTCTCGGCCAATCACTCCAAAAATCCTCAAAATGCTCCAATATCTCCAATTCCGCTCCAAACCTGATTAAATCTGTAAAAGACTCTAAAAGAACACAAAAGAACACTAAAACACAATTATATCATGGCATAAAACCAATAAAAACCATGATATATCAGCATGCTCAAGACAGCTGAGCCTAATATCAAGAAGGGCACTCCAAATGTACTTATGGTACAAGGTATTTATGTTATAAAAGTAAATGTTACTACTTCTAGTTCTACTTCTTGGGTATTGGATACCGGTTGTGGTGCTCATATTTGTACAAATATGCAGGGCCTAAGCAACAGTAGGACGTTGAAGAAAGGACAAGTGGACCTGCGCGTGGGAAATGGAGCAAGAGTTGATGCATTAGCCGTAGGAACATTTAATTTGTCTTTACCTTCTGGTTTGGTTTTAGAACTCAATAATTGCTACTATGTACCTCCTATAAGCAGAAATATTATTTCTATTCATGTTTTGGATACGGAAGGATATCAGTTTTCAATTAAGAATAAATGTTGTTCTTTTGATTACAATGATATATTTTATGTTAGCAGTCCATTAGAGAATAGGCTTTATGTTCTAAACCAAAGCACACCAATCTATAACATTAATACCAAGAGATTCAAGTCAAATGACACGAATCAGACTTTTCTCTGGCATTGTCGTTTGGGCCACATAAATGAGAAACGGATTCAGAAGCTCCATAGTGATGGGCTTCTGGGCTCATTTGATTATGAATCATGTGAGAAATGCGAATCTTGTTTACAGGGCAAAATGACCAAGGCCCCTTTCAACAAACAAAATGAAAGGGCCAGTGACCTATCGGGCCTTATACATACTGATGTGTGCGGCCCAATGAGCACAAGTGCCAGAGGAAACTTTCGGTACTTCATCACCTTCACTGATGATTTCAGTAGGTATGGCTATGTCTATTTAATGAGACACAAGTCGGAATCTTTTGAAAAGTTCAAAGAGTTCCAAAATGAAGTACATAATCAACTTGGCAAAAGTATTAAAGTTCTTCGATCAGATCGTGGAGGCGAATACTTGAGTCAAGAATTCAGTGATCATCTAAGAGATTGTGGAATTGTTTCACAACTCACTCCTCCTGGAACACCCCAATGGAATGGAGTGTCTGAGAGGAGAAATCGGACTTTATTGGATATGGTTCGATCAATGATGAGTCACTCGTCTCTTCCATTATCCTTCTGGGGATACGCTCTAGAAACGTCTGCATTTACACTAAATAGGGTTCCATCAAAATTAGTTGCAAAGACACCACATGAGATGTGAACTGGAAATGTTCCAAGCTTGTCTTTCCTAAAGATTTGGGGTTGTGAAGCTTATGTTAAACGATTAATAACTGATAAGCTCGAACCCAAATCTGATAAATGCTACTTCGTTAGTTATCCTAAGGAAACCAAAGCATACTTTTACAACCAATCTGAGAACAAAGTGTTTGTTGCTCGGAACTGCGTCTTTCTTGAAAGAGAGTTTCTTTCCAAAAGGAACAGTGGGAGTAAAGTACAACTCGAAGAAGTTCGAGAACCACATGAGACAGCTCAACCCGCTGAGGAAGAGCAACAGTTGGATCTACAAAGAGTTGTAGAGACCACGCCTGTGGAGCCGGAAATTCGCAGATCCGAAAGGATCCGTCACGAACCCGAGAGATATGGATTCTTCGTAACTAATTGTCATGATCTATTAATAATAGACAGTGACGATCCTGCGAATTTTGAAGAAGCGATGATGAGCCCTGACTCCGAAAAGGGGCTGAAAGCCGCTGAATCCAAAATGGGATCCATGTCACAGAACCAAGTGTGGACTTTGGTTGATTTAACCGATGGTGTAAGAGCCATTGAGTGTAAATGGATTTTCAAGAAGAAAATTGATGTGGACGGTAATATTCAGATATACAAAGCAAGGCTAGTGGCAAAAAGTTTCAAACAAATTCATGGTATTGACTATGAAGAAACCTATTCCCCTGTCGCTATGCTTAAATCCATTCGGATTCTCCTAGCAACAGGCGCTCATTATGATTATGAGATCTGGCAGATGGATGTGAAAACAACTTTCCTTAATGTAATTCTAGAAGAGGATGTGTACATGACACAACCTCAAGGTTTCATCGATCCTAATGCTACTAGGAAGGTATGCAAGCTTCATCGATCCATTTATGGATTGAAGCAAGCATCTCGGAGTTGGAATCTTCGTTTTGATGAAGCGGTCAAAAAGTTTGATTTCATCAGGAACGAAGAGGAACCGTGTGTTTACAAGAAGACTAGTGGGAGCGCAGTTGCATTTCTCGTATTGTATGTAGATGACATACTTCTTCTCGGAAATGACGTTCCGCTATTACAGTCTGTTAAGACTTGGCTCAGAAGTTGTTTTTCAATGAAAGACATGGGAGAAGCCGCGTACATTCTTGGAATAAGAATCTATAGAGATAGCTTGAACAAGTTAATTGGACTGTGTCAAGATACTTATATCGATAAGGTCTTACACAGGTTCAGTATGCACGATTCCAAGAAGGGATTCATACCAATGTCTTATGGCATTAGTCTCAGCAAGAAGCAGTGTCCTTCGACACCTGCTGAGCGAGAACGCATGGGTAGGATTCCCTATGCTTCTGCTTTAGTATCCATCATGTATGCCATCATCTGTACTCGTCCAGATGTTGCTTGTGCTTTAAGCATGACGAGTAGATACCAATCTGATCCAGGTGAAAGTCACTGGACAGCTGTCAAGAATATCCTAAAGTATTTGAGAAATACTAAGGACAAATTCTTGGTGTACGGAGGAAGTGATGAGCTTGTAGTAAGTGGATACACAGACGCAAGTTTTCAGACAGAAAAAGACGATTTTCGATCACAATCTGGTTACATGTTTTGTCTGAATGGCGGTGCAGTTAGCTGGAAGAGTTCCAAGCAGGACACTGTAGCAGATTCTACAACCGAAGCTGAGTACCTCGCCGCTTCTGAAGCGACAAATGAGGCTGTTTGGATCAAGAAGTTCATCACTGAACTTGGTGTGATTCCTAGCATTTCTGAGCTAGTGGCTTTGTATTGTGACAACAATGGAGCCATTGCGCAGACGAAGGAACCTAGGTCACACCAGAAGTCCAAACACATAGAGAGGAGATATCACCTTATCCGTGATATTATTAATAGAGGAGATGTGAAGATCAGCAGAGTCCCGATGGATGAGAATGTTGATGATCCATTGACCAAGCCTCTCCCAAGGCCTAAGCATGACAATCATACTGCTGCTATAGGCATTAGATTTCTTAAGATATGATCTTAATTTCAGTGGGAGTTGTATTTGGTTTTCAGTTATGTCATGATTTTCACAAAACATAATATGGTTAAGTTATTTTAATGAAATTTGTTTCAGAATTATTTAATTGTGTTATTAAATAATAGTCCCAAAGTAATTTATGGCATTTTATAGGTCATCAAGTATGTGACTTGATCATAAAACCCTATAAATAATAAATGACATAAATTATGTTCGTCCCTGGTCGAGGTTGTTAAAGTGTGACATTAACAACCGCATGAGACTAGTATATGAGGTGACTGATGTCTAAGTTTCATGGAGTCATTAATAAGAGTATTAAAGTCAATCACATAGATATGTGTTATAGTACACAGGTTCGGACATGACCCATTAATGAGAACTCTACAAGATGATTATATGAGTGTCATAAGAGTTTCTCATTGCGACTATAGAGTATAGTTCTTAGACCTGAGTTCATCATGATTTCTTACATATGGATTGGTCCGTCTTGACTTTGTCAAACGTCAGCCGTAACTGGTGATTATAAAGACACTGATTGGGCGTATCATGAAATGTGAAATGGACATGGATGGAACAAGATGGGATTTGTACCTCCTATATAACAGGATATAAATATCTCAGGGCCTATCGAAGATTTGATACTGGAAATGCGTGGCCGCGCTCAAACGAGGTGATTGTCAGTCGTTTGTCTTGTCAGTATAAAATCAGAGTTCGATAAACATGATCTAGCTTAATAAGGATGACACAGTTCTTGCCTTATGCCAGATCGAGATATAGTTACAAATGGATTATAGGAATAGATGATTCCAATACAAGTGGGAGATTGTTGGGAATGTCCTGAAATCTATTGTACTTACTCTAAGTGAAAGTTGTATTGTCGAGATGAGACAGTCATATAACACTGGGCAATCATAATGCTTTGCTAGAACCACTTATGATCAATGAGTTTAGAACTCATTGCCAGTGTTATATGATCCTACAGGGTCACACACCTAAGCAAACTGGACATAGTATATGAGGTTGATCATTAATGTAATGATCTGGTATATGCATATTTGATATGCAGTCCATATCGAGTTTCTAAGGTGGTGTCGATCGACACAACAAGTGTATCGATCGACACAGATCGCGGATGATTTAATTAACTTCGGTTTAATCCTTGGTTAATCGGGTCGTGGTATAAGTCAACATATATAAGATATATGGTTGACTTTTTCAGAGATTTAACCTAATTTACAACCACCAAACAGAAACTGAAAACCTCCTGAGAGATCTGATCTCTGACGGTACTAGCATCCCGCTCGTTCCAGTTTGTGTGTGTGTGGATACCAGTAGAGGCGCAGCACTTGAGGCGCTCTAAGATCTCGGTTACTTGAAAATCTTCCGCTGCTAATCTCCAGGTAATTCCAAGATCTGTAATGATTCAATACACATGAACCTTAGATCCTAGGCTTGGAATTTATACCTAGGGTTGCTAATCTGATTAGGAACTGCTATAAATTCCTTCAGAAACAACCCATCATTGAATCTGCATACCTCAATACCCAAGAATTACTTCAACTGTCCAAGGTCTTTGATGTCAAATGATCTCTTAAGGAAGGCCTTTGTGGATTGAATACAATCATTGTCACTTCCCGTGATGATTAAATCATCCACATAGATCAGAACTACCACCACTTCCAATGCGCTTTGAAGTGTAAACAATGTGTTATCAGAGTGAGACTTCTTGAAGCCATGGTCCATGAGTGTATGGCTTAGCTTATGGTACCATGACCTTGGGGATTTCTTCAAACCATAGATATCCCTCCTCAGCCTCAATACTTCACCAGGTTCACACAAGTGTTCTAGTCCCGGTGGTGGAGTCATGTGACCTCCTCTTCAAGTTCTCCTTGTAGAAAAGCATTTTTAACATCCATTTGCCAAAGATCCCATGAGAGGTTTGTAGCTAAGGGCAGAGTAACCCTTACTGTATGGAGTTTAGCTACAGGTGCAAAGGTATCAGTGTAGTCTTCTCCATAGGTTTGGGTGAACCCTCTTGCAACCAGCCTTGCTTTGTACCTCTCAATGTCCTCATTTCTCTTATACTTGATTGTGAAGACCCATTTGGAGCTAACAGTCTTCTTTCCTTTTGGAAGCCTCTCCACATTCCAAGTGTGATTCCTTTCCATAGCCCCTTTTTCATCTCTCACTGCATCCATCCAAACCTTGATGTCCTTAGCTTCCTCATAGGTCTTAGGAACCTGATTCATCTCAATCTTCCCAAGAAAGGCACGGCGGCTAGATGGTAGCAAGTCAATAGAACAAGTAGACAGACTAGGATGAGCTCTTGCTTGGTTATTGAAGTAAACCCTTGTCTTGATCCATTTTGATGGATCTTTCTTTACCCTTGTGCTTCTCCTGAATTGTTGAACCTGTTGATTATCCACTTCCACAACACCATCTTCTTCCCCTTGATGAAGGTAAGGTCCCTTCTTAAGTTTGAGCCGGTTCTTGAGTGGGTGTTTCAGGTTCATCATCTCCTTGATCAGCCTCTTGAGTTGTTGTTTCTTATTGTCTTGGACTTTTTGGAGAATCATTTCCCAAATGATCCAACAAATACTTCAGACTTGTGGCAAGGTCAGAAGGTGATCTTGAGAGGTCCTTCAACCCTTCCTAATCCCTTTTTCATAGTACCCCTGCCTTTCAATGAACTTAACATCTCTTGACACATAGGTGCGGTTGTTGCTTGGATCAAAGCACTTATAACCCTTCTGAGTTGTAGAGTACCCAAGAAACATACACTTTGTGCTCTTAGCTTCTAGCTTATTTCTTTGATCACCTAAGAGATGTACAAAACAAACACAACCAAACACACGTAAGTGTTCAATAAGGGGTTGGGTCTTGTTCAATACCTCATATGGTGAAATGTCTTGAAGGACTTTGGTTGGGATCCTATTGATGAGATAGCATGCCACCAAGATTACATCTCCCCAAAAACTCTTAGGTACATTGGTGTGGAACATCATAGACCTAGCAGCTTCCATGAGATGCCGGTTCTTCCTCTCAGCCACACCATTTTGTTGAGGTGTATGTGAACAGCTTGTTTGATGTAGGATCCCATGTTTGATTAAGTGAGCTTTGAATCTTTGGCTTGTATACTCCCCTTCATTATCTGATCTAAACACTTTGATATTGGCATTAAATTGGTTAATAACATATTTTTGGAAGTTTATAAATGCCTCAAATACCCTATCTTTAGATGGAAGTAAAGTTATCCAAGTATACTTTGATTTTTCATCTATGAATGTCACAAAATACTTGTCCCTATCTCTAGAATGACAAGGTGAGGTCCATACATCAGAATGCACAAGATCAAAGCAATGCTCATAGATAGTAGTTGATTTAGGAAAGATAGTTCTATAATGTTTGCCAAGAATACAAGCTTCACAAGTTGAATGATCAAAGCTAAATTTAGGCAACATTAAGCAAAAAGCACGAGCATGAGGATGTCTTAGTCTAGCATGTCAAAGGACATTTTGATTCGAAGGAAAACAGGATTTAAAAGCTAAGGTATCCGAATTGCTTGGAGAAGTTTCTTCAAGGAGATAAAGCTCATCTTGTGTACCGCCTCTTCCAATAACCTTTCCATTCTTAATATCCTGAAGGCAAACTTCATTAGGCCCAAAGATAAAATTGCAATTCAAGTCTTTGGTAATCCTTTTAACCGACAGTAAGTTAGATTTGAATTTGGGAACATAGAAAGCATCACTATCCTTACTAAACAATCTTAACTTTCTTGTTCCTACAATGGGAATACCTTGACCATCAGCAATTGTTACTCTTCCTAAGGCATGTTTGATATCTTTTAAAAACTTAGAATTACTAATCATGTGGTGAGATGCTCCTGAATCTACTACCAAGTTCTGATCAGTTTTAGCAAGTAGTTTATGAGATAGTAAAGTGATACCAGAGAGTTTGGAGGCATAGGTTTGATGAGTTTCTCCAAATAACTCCTCCTCACATACTCAGTGTTGGTCATGAGTGTAAGCTCCCCCCCCCCCCCCCCCTTGAGTAGAAGATGTCGCATGCTCATTCGCAGTTTCTTGAGAGATGTTAGCCCTTGAGTCTTTAAACTTGGATGGCTTGAGATGGGGATGAAGGATCCAGCACTTGTCTTTGGCGTGACCACTCTTCTTGCAATGGTCACAGGAGACAGCCTTCCTTTCATCTTGCTTGAACACACTCTTATTGGCAGTGACAAGCTCCCCCTTTCCTCCAAACAGTCCAATGTTCCCTTGCTCCTTTTGGATCCTTGAACACACCTCTTCAAAGTCAGGAAGTGTGGTCTCCCTCAGAATGGACTTGATGACTTCATTGTAGACCGGATTCAAGTTGAGTAGAAGGCAAAGATCTTGTCTTGCTCCTTCCTCTCAATAAGAACCTTAGGGTCCATGGTACTTGGCCTTAGCATATCAAGCTCAGACCAGGCTGAAGGGAACTTCCCAAGGTACTTGGTGAACTCACAATCCTCTTGGTGAAGATCACTGATGGCTTTCTTCACCTCATACACACGGCTGAGGTTAGAGACATCACCATATACCTTTTTGAGAGTGTCTCACAATGACTTAGCAGTCTCACAATGAGAATAGGCTTCAAGGATGGAAGAGTCAAGAGAGTTTTGGAGGAAGCCAAGGACAGATTGGTCTTCCTGAAACCACTTTGCTTCTTCCTTCTTGGTCTGCTCATCCTTCTTCTTCATTGCATCCTCTTCGCTCGGAGTTCTGTCTTCAAGGATGTGTTCCCAAAGCCTTCTTCCACAAATGGTTGTCTTGATAGTTCTCTGCCATGTTTTGTAGTTGAGACCTCTGAGAACAACTGGGATAACAGTGGGCTTCAAGCTAGAGTTGACTTGCACAGTATCTTCCATGGATGCAGTTGAGAGAGATTAAGAGTTGAGGTGAGAATGGGTAGAGGCAGAAGAAGGGTGAAGAACCAGAAAAAAACGTGAGAGAAAGTGTCAGAATGAAGAGAGAATTAGGAGAATCAAGAACAATAACTATATTGCTCTGATACCATGTTGGATTTTGGAGAATAAAGACTAAGATATTTTAGGGTTCTTGAGAGAGAATGAGTTTCAAAACCCTTAGATTTCATTCAGAGTTTGAACCTCGTTACAAATAGAGTGGAAGAGTATGAGAGAAGATTTACAAGTTCTATTAGTAACAACTTTTTGTGTGGACAGGATTTTAAGCATGTGTTAATTCTTGTGGACAGGATTTAAAATAGAAAGGGGCTGAGAGAGGAAGGTTGGGCGAGAGTGTACAACTGCACTAGGGTGTACACCATGCTTGTTTCCTACAGCACCAAATTGACCGTTTCACGTTTTCTATATTGGTCAATTTGGTTCCCGCGGATTAGGGTACGTCTGGTATTGATGTGCCCGTACACTATTCTTGAGTGTACATCTTTGATCCTACTGAGTGTACACTTTTAATCTTCTTGAGTATACACCTTTGATCCTCAACACAAGCTTCCTTTCAACAAGATATGCTTGATCTCCATCTCAATACATTTGATCTTCCATGATCAATAGTTTCAGAGATATTAATTGTCAAGCAGTAGTCCTACGATAACTTTAGCTTTTTTACTTTGGGTTATGAAGGTCCGAACGTTGTATGAGCCTAATCTCACCAAGCATATCTAAAACATTTTGTAATTTTACTTTCTTGCCAACGTTGGTATTACAGGTAGTTCTAAAATTGTGGGTCATAGTAGTTTGTATGTGTTGTGCATGATAACTATCTTTTTGGTTCCTGCTAGTGCTAGCAGATGTATGTAGCTTTATATCCAGAATTTATGCATAGGTATTGAGCGTAAATCATCCTTTACAGGCACTATGGTGGTTTCATTTGAATGGCGTATGGATGAGGAGTCAGTTTATATATTTGACCTTTAACTAAATTGTTGATGTGTTGCTCTGCCACCAAAGTATTCATGGTACTCTACATCATTCCACCATGTTTACATGAAATTGCTAGCTCTGTATTATATGATGTAAATGAAGGAGTAGAAGTTTGGTGTGATATACGTTTGCATCTAGTAGGAGGAGGACGATTCCTAATTATTTCATATTGTTTGTGTCTTTATGTGTTTCCCTGCAATAAACGATGATTGTTCCTTGTGAAGGATCAAGCTGTAGTCAGACTATTTCAAATGTTGTTGTGTTTGACGGTATATTGTTGATTCATGTGTCGAATTTGATATGGTCTTAGATTTTTGTTTTGTTTTTAAATATCTATTGTTTATTATGTCATCTTGCTTTACCTTGAAAGCTACGAATGGTGGCTTACATTTTCCTTTTTTTTTATCTTAAGTGTCTTGTCTCCAGGGTCTGTGTGTTGCAGTGTTTGCTTTGGTGACGGCATCTTAAGGCGTTTTTATCTATGTCGATTGGTGGGTTTGGGTTGGATTAGTGCTTGTTCGTGTAATATATATTTTCTATTATGCTTACTTTTTTGTGATGTAAGACTTTATGGTGAGCTTATAAGAATACCAAGATTGATGGAACCACAAGGTAGTGGTCACTCTCTCTTATGCTCAAAGGATGGTTGAAGGTGGTTAATCAAACAAAATGGCGGTCGCTTCTCTTGTGTGGGATTGGTCTGAATGGAATTCTGATGGACTGAATACAAGACATTGAGGGTGAGAAGTCTCAGATAAGGTGCAAGAGCTATGACTTGTATGAATCACATACACAAGCAAAAACAAGATTGAAGGCTAAGGTGGCTTATACTTCTTTGACAAAGAGCTGCGTTTATTGATATCAGGTTAAAATGTGTGGACTACAAGCAATGTTTTCATTAGGCCTTTTTAATGTTGCAATCACCTGCAAGAAGGTTTAACACAATATAGAATTTACATTTCTTTGTAGAGGTCCAAACCGAGCCATTTGGAACGTTTGAGGTGGCATTGATTCCTGACGTGTTCTGGGACTTGAGAGTGTTGAAAGAGTCTTCTTTGATGTCTTATAGATCATGAAAATATCCATCTTCAAGCTCTTATTCTTCCTCCTGATCTTGCTCTCCTCTTGCTCTGTTTGGTCTTTCTCGGTTCCAAGCTCTTCTATCGGGCCGTCTTGTTTCTTTTGGGTGATCTTCAAGTTTCCCAGCTCCTGGACCTGCCAATAAATCATAATCCCTTGCAAACTTTCCTTTCAAAGTGTTTGCAAAACAAGTTCTAGATGCCTAACATGATCATTCAAGCTTTTACTATAATTGAGTATGCCAACAAAATAAACCACTACAAACTTTCTTATGAAAGACCTTAGAACCTGTTTCATGAGACACATGAATGTTCTTGGTGCATTGGTTAGCTCAAATGGCATGACTAGCCATTCATATAAGCCTTGCTTAGTCTTGAAGGCAGTCTTCCACTTATCACTTTCACACATTCTGACCTGATTGTGTCCACTTTTCAAATCCACCTTTTATAAGATGTTTGAACCACTTAGCTCGTCCAACATGTCATGCAAATGTGGGATTTGGTGAATGTACTTAATAGTGATGTTGGTTATAGCATGACAGTCCACACATATCCTCTATGTGCCATCTTTCTTTGGCACCAATAGAAATGGTACAACACATGGTTGAGACTCTCTCTAATGTATCCTTTAGCCATGATCTTCTGTACTTGCCTCTCCAACTCTTTAGTCTCCTCTGGATTCATCCTATAAGTCGGTTTGTTGGGTAAGGCTGATCTTGGAACTAGATCAGTCTGATTCTCTATGCCATATATGGGTGGGGGAGGAAGACCGGCTGGAATCTCCTCAGAAAACACATCAAGAAACTTTTCTAGAACAGCTTGTACTCCACCAGGAAGCTTGAGCTCTTGATTACTTGTATTTAGACACTCTTTGAAAACAAATAGCAGCACAGTTTCCTTGGCACTTATGGTTTTAGTTATTAAACTTGCATTAAGATACATGCTAGCATTATTTACCTTGGACTCTTTTTTTATCTAGATTGCACTTTATGTACCTCTAAGGGGCTGAGAGGTGCAAGATAGTACTTGTGGTCCTTGTAGGTAAATGAGTAATGGTTGGTTCTTCCGTTGTGGCTTGTGGCTCTATTAAATTACCATGGCCTCCCAATCACTACCAAGCAGTGATTGTCCTGTTTGCATTGGGGCAACATCACAAAGAACCTCATCTTGATACTTGGCCAAGATGAAAGGTACCATCACTTTCTTAGTGACCTTAAGCTCGGAGCTCTCATCTAACCTTTGCAACTTGTATGGTCTTGGATGATTGGTCCTTTCAAGCCCTAACATGTCTACCATATACTTGCTAGCCAATTTAGTGCATGAACCTCCAACGATTACTATGTTACATACCTTGTTCTTGATGGTGCAACGGGTGTGGAAGAGATTCTCCCTTTGGTTCTTCTCTTCTGGATGTATCATCACACTTATCACATGTCTGGTTACCAAGAGATCTCCCATATCATGGTACTCTATGTCTTCTTATTGATCAGTGAGCTCTTCATCCTTCCCATCTTGAGACTCATAGTCTCCAGTTGGGGTAAGGATCATTACTCGGTTGTTGGGACAGTCTCTTGCATAATGCCCTCGGCCCTGAAACTTAAAACAAGTAATGTCACAAGCTCTATATTGATTGGGGTTCTGAAACATATCTTTTTCTGTACGGTTTGGTTTGGATGGTTCATGAGCCTTTCCCTTGAACCGTGTGTGCATCTCCACACCCTTTCCTATATCTGAGGGCTTGCTACTGCTTCCTTGCCTTGGCTGGTTGTTTCTGCCCATGTTGGATAGAGAGTTCTTTCTTTTGATTTGTTTCTCCACTTGAACTGAGAGGTGAAGTAGCTCGTGTAGACCAGTGTACTTGGTTCTTTCCACCTTCCTAGATATCCTCTCTTGAATTCCATCAACAAATTGGGCCATCAATGCCTCTTCTGATTCTTTTAGATCCATTGAGTTCATGAGCTTCTCAAACTCCTCAAAATACTCTTCAACACTCCTTGTTCCTTGAGACAACTATCTAAAACGATTTTTTAAGTCTCTATGGTAGTGATCAGGCACATACCTTATTCTCAAGAGGTATTTCATGTCTCCCCATGTTGATATGGGTCTAAAGAGTTGCCTTCTCCTATCAGCCACGGTTCAGTCTCACCAGGCAAAGGCATTCTCAGTGAACTAATCTGCTCCTAAAGCCACCTTCTTGTTCTCAGAATAGCCATAACACTCGAAGATGTATTCCATGTGCCTCTCTCAATCTAAGTAATTTTATGAATCTGGTTTGCCTGCAACAACATGTAGTGTTAGTTTAACCTCATGGTTAAATTCTCTTGGCTCACGATATCTATGCATGTTGCCTCCAAGAGGGTCTTGTCTCCTCTGATGTTGACGCCGCAATGAGTCAGGTGGTTGATCTTCCAATCCTCAGGCATGTCGTCCGAATCAGACTCTTCAGGGTTGACTTGGTTATGAACTTGCACATTCCTCATGTTTTATGGTATGGCTCTACCAGAATTGTTTTTTGGGGCTTCATGCCTTGGTTGCTCAGGTTGTTCAGGCCTAGTCCAAAAGTTCCTTAACTCCTCTCTCATTGCGGTGAGCATTTGGAGCATGGCATCTTGCGGTACATTGTTAGCTTCTTCACCCATGGTTGATTGTTCTAGTTTCCTTAAAATCAACAAAAACAACAACAAGGTTAAATGCACCGAGTGCGAAGTGGTAAATATAAAACAAAAACAAGTTCAGATAATAATTCAAAACAATGACAAAAACTAGATAAAGGGAAAATATATCTTTTTATGCTTTTTATGGATTTTTGTGATGCAAACTAGCAAATTAAGGAATGGAAAATACTAAATTAAGGAAAAGGAACAATGCAACACACGAAATCAAAACAAAAAAAAAAGTCTAAAGCAACTCTGCAAGAATGGAAAATTGGAAAACTAGCAATTTTCTTTTTGGACTTTTTCTTCTTTGTATGCAAGCAACACGGAAACTATAGGATACCTAACATAGAACGACCTAAATAGTATGGATAAGTTGTCAACATAACCAAAAAATTCAGAAAGCAAAAAAACAAACACAATTTTTATTTGATTTTCTTAAGGTTAAGCAAAAACATAAAACTAGAAACCGATAAAACTAAAAAAGAAGGTATATGAAAACCAAAGGCATAACCTGGCTCGTAAGATTATAAGGATAGGTAAATTGATGTAAACACAAGCTGGTGGTCACTCTCTCTTGTGCTCAAAGGATGGTCGATGGTGGTTGATCTCACCCAATGGCGGTCGCTTCTCTTGTGTGGGATCGGTCTGAATGGAAGGCTGATGGATTGAATACATGACACAGAGGGGTGGGAAGTCTTTGATACGGTGCAAGAGCTCTGACTTGTATCAATCACACACACAAGAAAGAACAATATTGAAGGATAAGGAGGCGTCTTATACTTCTTTGGCAAAGAAATGAGTTTATTGATATCAGAGTAAAAGGTGCGGACTACAAAGCTGCAGGGGAGCTTTATTAATAGCTCATCAGCTTGAAACATCTAGTTTTTGACTCAAGAAAGTAAAAATACTCAAAACAACATGATGTCTAAAGTAAAACTACAAGCAATGTTTCATTAAACCAAATAAGGAAACTATGACTGAAACTTAAACTATGGTGGTTGTGGTCGTTTTGGCTTTGTACTTAGGCGTTTTGATGTGTAATCACCTGCAAGAAGGGTTAACACAGTATAAAACTTACAGTACTTTGTAGAGGTCCAAACCGAGCCATTTGGAACGTTTGAGGTGGCTGGTTCCTGACGTATTCTTCTTCTTCATCCAGCTCTTTCTCTCCTTCTTGCTCTGTTTGTTTTTTCTCGACTCCAAGATCTTCTATCGGGCCGTCTTGTTTCTTTTGGGTGATATTCAAGTTGCCTTCAGCTCATGTACCTGCTAGTAAGTCATATTTACTTATAGTGGGTATCCTTGGTTGGATTATGGTTCAGGCAGAAGAGGCTGAACTCATCTGCTAGCTTCTCGTTGGCTGGTACAGTCTTTGTTGGAGTGTTATGGACCAACTTATCTTATACTTGTGCCATTTGATTTGTATCTGGACCAATATCCTTGTTAGTGTCACTTGGTTGATGAATCTTAGATCTGGGCTCAAGTCCACAGTTGGTTTGTTTAGGGACGTCACATTGCCTAAGATGTGCACGGTACGAGTCGAGTGGTCGGTATTTGTCGAGAGGTACGGTTTCGACCAGGACGAGCTCGGCTGGTTCTAATAAATTGATGTAAGTTTGTATGGCATTGTTGAATCTTTTCTTGAGCTGCTTGGACATAGACCGTGTCAAGGGATCTTCCTTGACCATGGGCATGTCCATTGGGTTGAGAGCTAGGTCTATGACTTCGTCATTCCCTCCCTATTCAAGAGGATTTGACCTCAAAAATGGATCACCTGCAGAAATTTGTGTCGCTTTGGTCTTGGGTCGATGAGCTCGTACAATTGGCCAGCTGATTTATCAGCCACAAATCAGAAGTCAGCCGGTTAAAGGTAAAACGTAGGTCCAATATCTTTTTATTCAGTTAGTTGAATCCGTTGAAGTTTGTTACATCAGAAAATCAGAGGAACGAGATTGCAACAATTTCATAAAAGATAATAAGTTCTTCGATCTTGTATCTTAGGCGATCTCCAGCGACAAGCTCGGCGAAAACGATGGTGATGTTTGCGAAATGAGCTGAATTCTCACTTGTTGGGTTCCACGTGCACTAAGGTATCTCCGGTCAAGTTCTAGAGCTTAATCTTTAAGTACCCGCAAGCAACGAGTGGGTTAAAGACCTGGTATGATCAAAGTGATTAGTGAAAGCATGAGAGTTTTTTCTCTACCTAGAGATGTAGCCATCCATGGTGAAGTCTGGGTCAACATTTTCTTGTGTTCTTTCATGTTAAAGTTCTCGCACAAGGTTTATATTGAATCAGACTAATCGTACTTCAACCAAGAACTAACCTAAGTTAATTTAACAAGCATATTTCTTAACAAGTGGTATTTGAGCCGCAAGTTATTGGCGCGGGTTCAGGTTACAGTCTCAATAATCGAAGGACGCTCAATCTTGGTTAAACGATTGCATGGTTCATAAGGATTCGTGCATCAGGTCAATTCCGGGAAAGTTCATATGTTCGTGGGTTCAGTGTACCTTTTAGCGTCTTCTTCAGTCGATTAGTCTTTATTCCTCATGGAATCGGTTCATGAAAATTTTGAGATGGATAAATTCGATGTTCAAGGTTATTTTTGTATGCAGAATTTTAAAATGTTAATGCAACTTGAGTTACAAGGTCTTGGTAAGGTTCTTCAACAAGATGTGGTTCAAGGATCCACATAATAAAAGGACTCAGAGATCAAGTCGGATACATAAGCTCAGATAGATCCTTTGGAAAAAGGAAAGGACACCAGGGCAAGGAATCTTATTTGTTCAAGCCTCACCAACATGGTCTTAAGGAAAGTAATGAAGGAAAAACCGCGAATGCTGTTTGGAAAGCTATATAGGCAGATTACTCAATGTAGACTTTTCCAAACATGATATACTTGAAACAAAACTTTGCAAGTTAACAATAAAGGACAATCTTGATGTATTCCTCAAGATGGTGGATGACTTAGCAAGCTTGAACATAAACGTTTCTGATGAGGACCATGCCATTCAAATACTTACAAGACTTCCACCTCAGTATGATTCTCTGGTTCATACACTTAAAAACGAGAATGGCAAAGAGACCCTCAAAGTTAAGGAAGTTACGACATCTGCATAGGATAAGGAAACTGAGCTAAGGGAAAAGAGATTTCTTGGTAAGTCAAGGTTAAATGCAGAAGGGATAATAGTAACTAGAGGAATGTCAGATAAGAGCTCTGGAGGACTAGGAAAATCCAGAAACAAGAGTAAGGACAACATATCATCTCACATGTCAAAGTCAAGGACTATGACACAGTCCAAACCCTAGGAATGTTGGAGGTGTATGAAAGAAGGACATTTTGAAAGGAAATGCCCAGAAAGGAAGAATAACAAAAGAAAAAATCAGCTAACATGGCAAAAGAAAAAAATAACCAATGATCATAATGGCTACTCTTCATTAGACAGAGAACGAGTGGGTTCTTCACTCCGGATGTACCTTCCATATAACTTCAAACAAAGCAGCCTTATTCGACTTGGAAGAATTTTATGGTGGAAAGTTTCTTATGGAAACAACACTTTCAGTGAGGTCAAAGGGGTTGGAAAATTGAAATCATAAATCCAGATGACTCAACTGTGGTATTGACTGAAGAAAGGTACATGCCCACGATGGGCAGAATCTAATCTCCTATGGTCAAATGGAGAAGCATGGTTGTAACTATGAAGGTGGAGACTCCACTCAGCTTCTCACTGAAGTAAGCTACTGGACCGCCTCCTTGTATCAACACTGCACCTAATCCTGTACCAGAAGCATCACACTCAATTTCAAACATTTTATCAAAGTTAGGAAGTACCAACATTGGGAGGCTGGTTTTGAGCCATGTGAATGCTTGTTCCTGAGCTTCTCCCCATTCAAATGCTTTGTCTTTCTTGATCACTGAGGTAAGAGGTGCTGCTATGGTGCTGAAGTGTTTGACAAATCTGCTGTAGAAGCTTGCTAGACCATGGAAACTCCGGACATGTCCTGATGTTGTAGGTGTTGACCAATCTTGTATTGCCTTGATCTTATCATCATCCACCTTAAGCCCCTTTGAACTTACAACAAATCCTAGGAAAACCAATTGATCAGTGCAAAAGATGCATTTCTTTAGGTTTACATAGAGACCTTCTGATTTAAGTGTTTGCATAACATGTTCTAGATGCTTAACATGATCATCTAAGTAGTGACTATAAATCAGTATGTCATCAAAATATACTACCACAAACTTGCATATAAAAACTCTTAGACCCTGGTTCATTAGTCTCATGAACGTGCTGGGAGCATTGGTGAGACCAAATGGCATGACAAGCCATTCATAAAGCCATTGCTTTGTCTTAAAGGCTGTTTTCCACTCATCTCCTTCTTTCATCCTGACTTGGTGATATCCACTCTTCAAGTCTATCATTGAGAAGATGGTTGCTCCACTCAGCTCATCAAGCATGTCATCAAGTCTTGGAATAGGATGTTTGTAATTGATTGTGATGTTGTTGATGGCCCTGCAATCAACATACATTCTCCATGTACCATCTTTCTTTGGGACTAGCAGAACTGGTACTGCACATGGACTCAAGCTCTCCCTGATATATAAGCTCTTGAACTTGCTTTTCCAGCTCCTTAGCTTCTTCTGGATTCACTTTATAAGCTGGTATGTTGGGCAATGGAGCTCCTGGTACCAAATCAATCTGGTGTTCAATGCCTCTCAAAGGTGGAAATCCAGCTGGTATGTCTTCTGGAAACACATCTTTAAACCTCTCTAACAACTCAAACACGGCTAGAGGATGTTCTTGCTCTTCTGGACCTGAAAATACCATTCTCTAAAGATCATGAGTAGCACATGTTCTTTATGCTCTAAGGATTTCAAAACATTAGAAGGTGAAATAAAAAGATTGGTCTTACTTACCTTTGATCCTTTGCCCATTGCTTTCTGCATTTCATACACCTCATGTGGTGTTAATGGAGCTAGGTTGTGCTTCTTGTTCTGGTGTGTGAAGCTTTAGATGTTGGTCCTTCCATTGTGCATGGTTTTTTGTCAAATTGCCACGGACTCCCTAAGAGTAGGTGACCTGCTTGCATTGGAACAACATCACATCTCACTTGATCATTGTACTTACCTATGCTGAATGGTACCATGACTTGCTCAGCTATCCTCATTTCAGTCTCATCATTGAGCTATCTTAGTATGTGATATACCATGGATTTTAGGGCTTTTAACCATGGTATATGTGTTATTTATCGAGTCTTTTACTATGTTTTAGAGTCTTTTCAGGTGATTATTAGGTACAAGCACATTTGGAGCATATTTGGTGATTTAGGCACTTTCTGGAGCTAATTGGAGTATTTGGCCGAGAGATAGAGTTCACTGTTGATATTTCCGAGTTGCAACGATCGTCACACTTGTGGCAACGATCGATGCACCAGCGAGATGGGCCAAAAGACGGTTTAATAAAGAATGATGAAACTGCAGTCCTGCCCAGAAGTCCCTGATATTTACAAAGAAGCCCCAAAACGTGTTTTAGGTTATAAATAGAGTTTTTAAGCCAATGTTTAGGCTACGCTTTGATACGCTTTACTTTAGTTCTATTTTTATTTCAGAAAGCCTGAGGGGCTGATCCTGATCTCGAAAGAGACTTGATTTTGAACCCCAGTTCTTATTTGATTTTATGATATTTGGTTTTCTACTTATGATATCTTCTGTCTCGATGAACAAGTCTGAGTAGATCACCTGTTAGGTTGAAGGATTCTCATTAGGGATTTCAGAGAATTATAGTTTAATTAATCTGTAGAGATCCATATCTGCTAGTTCTTTATCTAAGTTGATCTTAATGCTTAATCTGAAGTAGCTAATCAGAGTTATGATGTTAGGTTGATTAATTCAGCGGAAGTTGGTTAATTTAACTAGAAAGAACTTAGATAAGCAATTAAACTGTTCGCAAACGGAAGTTTGGTTTAGGTTAATTGTGAACATATCAAACTTGGAATTAATGCTAGTTTAATCTGTTAGTTCTCGCAAACGGAAGTTTGGTTTGCTGCACTTAGACTTAGAGAATTATCGCAAAGGAATTTGGTTAATTCTATATCAGTGTTTGAGTTCTAGAATAGTTCTTGATTGGATTTAGATAGATTGATTGCTTGCGTTCCTGATTTCCTGAGAACTCCTGAAACCTAATGCCTCGCCTTCTTGCTTACAAACTCACTTGATTTACTTTGCTATTTCGTTTACTGTTTTCACATCTGCTTCGCTTAATTTAATCTGAACTGCTATTAATCTATTGTGTGACTGAGAGTCCTCGTGGGATTCGATACCTTATATACTACGATTGCATTAACTGTGCACTTGCAGTAGAATAGGGAAAACTGTACAACCTATCAAGTTTTTGGCGCCGTTGCCGGGGACTCTTTGAGTTCACCTATAGATTTAGTACTAGGATTTAGACTAAGCATTCTTTTTAATTTTCTTGTTTACTCACGTTTTTGATTTTTGGATTCGCAGGGATTCGCACTGCATCGATCGTTACTCACCTTGCATCGATCGACACAAGGCGAGAACAGCGATGCTGAGATCTGAGACGTTCAATGGGTTCCGCACCATGGAACCTGTTATTTTGATTCGCGGTGAAAACGGCGTTTTACGAGACCAAGAGGGTCACATATGCAACGCAAAAGGTCAGAAAATAGATGGGGAAGGAAATCCCATCTTACCAGATTACCATGTATTGGTTGGGCAAGTAGCTGAGATGCAGAGTAAGATAGATGACATCCACGACATCTTACTTAGGGAGAGACAGTTCCGAGCAGAGGCAAAAACTGATAAATTTACAGAGGTACATTATATGGCTGGAGCCGACTCTTATGGACATACATTGGGACATCAGCACAGACAAGGTTCTAGGCATGCTCAAGGATCAAGAGACCAGAACTATACTTCCTATCTAGCGCCTCCTACACAAAGGAGCAAACTAGAGATGATGATAGAACAATCGATTGAAAAGCAACAGCAGAACACAGCTTCTTTCAGCTCGAAGCTAGAGAACCTGTACACTAATCTGAATGAGAAATTTGAATCCTTGAGCACTCGTATGAAGCAGCTAGACACACAGATGGATCATGGATCATGTCTAGCGGTTAAGGCTGTGGAATTTATGGAAGACAGAGGGGGATTTGATGTTGAATTGCCTGAGTTTGAAAGCTTCAATGCACCCGACTCAACAGAGATTGACATGGATCTCTTGACTTGGATAGTTCAGATTGAAGTAGGACCAAGCCAAGAAGAGAAATTTGAGTCTGAGATGGCTGGAATGGATCAAGAGGCGACGACAGCATCGATCGATGCATCACAAGCACCGATCGTTGCACCCCGAGAGGAACCAGTTTCACTCATATCTCAAGGACCTGCTAAGGAAAGAACCTATAAACCTCCATTGCCATTCCCGAAAGCTCCCGTTAAGTCTAAAGATGTGGATCAGTGCACAGTGATGGTTGACAAGAAGATGGTGGTTCCACAAGAGCCTATTCTAACATCTTCAAGGCCTAAAGCTACTCATAAACGAAAGGCTCCGAACATCAAAACTTTGCCAAAGGTGAAGCATAAAACCTCTAAGTTTAAACCTCCTGACTCCACCGTTTTGAATGCAGGAAAGAGCGTTAAAACGCCCAAGTGTCAATTTCACCCTACATTCATCCCGACGTTTCTTGGACGACATCATGCTGCTACTGCTTACACACCACCATGGATGATAAGGCATTCACAGAGACACTCAAAGTCTCTGTTGAAACCTCCATGAGTCTGACCTCTTTCCAAAAGTCAAGCTAATGACTTAAAACAAGCGCTGAGTGGGAGGCAACCCACTGTTAGGTTTAATTATTTTTCTTTCTCATTTTTTGTGTTTTTCTTAGGATTTCACGTTTTTGGTTGTTTTTGTTAGTTATTAGATACAGAACACAAGTCTGGAGATGTGTGACGATCGTTGCTCTCATGTGCAACGGTCGTTGCAATTGGTTTAAATCAAAAATTAAGGTACGTTGAGCTAAACCGGAATCAATCTGGTTCTACCAGCATCGATCGTTGCCCCTAAAGCAACGATCGTTGCACCCACGACCAGGTAAGTCACCTTAAACCCTATTTTCTCTTCTTCTCCCCCATTTCTGTTGGTCGACACACCGAGAACCTCCACCCAAAATCTACATTTCTTTGCCAAATTTCTTGTTTCTAAGCACTATTTTACTTATTTTTACGCTCCCAATCCATTTCCCCAACCCATATCTCAAGAAATCAAGGTAATGTTCTTCAATTTTCGAATTTTCGGATTGGATTTTTAGGGTTTTAGGGTTGTTAATTTTTGGACCAAAAACTGATGATGCATGCGTAATTAGGATGATTTAGGGTGATGGATTATGATTTTGAACTGATTTGAGACAATGTGGCTTGGATTTGACCGATTTTTGATGAATTGTTTGCGGCAAAATCGCCCTGCAACGGTCGTTGCTCTCGAGCAACGGTCGTTGCATTGCGATTTTGGGAAATGTTCGATAACGCGAAATTGCCTTGCAACGATCGATGCCTTAGATGCAACGGTCGATGCTTCGCGATTTCACAGTGAAATTTTGCCGAGACTTGATAAATGTTTGAACTTTGTTTTTGCAGATGGCGTCTCAAAGGCAACCCCGCAAGAAGCGAGCCACAGCTTCCACAGCGACAAGACACTACACCCCACCGCCTCAATGGTTTAACAGGGAATCAGAGTCACCCGCACCGTACAACAGATATGGGCCACCAATTGCTTTACCTTGGCCCAGAGAGGACGCCACACCATTTCAGACGACCCGACAGTGGCCGGAGGACCTCATACGTTTCTTGAGGTCCGCTGAGTTTACAGAGCGGCCATTGCTCTCCTCATGGGACGAGTATGACTCGCTTCTCTACAGTGGTTGGTGTGGGATGATCATCAAGCCGACCAAGTTCGCGGACTACTCCACCTGCAAGATTTTGGGGATCGATGAGCAGGTGCTAGCTGTGTGCAGAGGCATTGGTCTAGGGACAATGCCGATGCGACACTATGACCTCTATCCTGAGCTGGTCAGGCAGCTATTGGCCACTTGCAGAGTGGTTTACTCGGATCCCGACCACAGGAGCGCTACAGGGGGTGCTTTCACCTTCATGAGTTGGGGAGTCAGGTATCGGATTCCTCTACTTGATCTCTGCAGGATCTACGGGTTCAGTACTGCACCGAGGCGCATAGCCATGCCACTCGAGTGGGATCCGGTGGAAGCTCGCACATTCTGGGAGAGTATTGGCAGCGGTCGATACAACTCCAGGACCACACCAGTAGTGCAGATGAGACATCCGGTGCTGCGATATGTCTCGCGTATCTTGTGCTGGAGCTTGCTTTGCAAGTTTGAGGCCAACAAGATGCGCAAACTTGAGATGGAGTTGCTGTTTATGGGGCTGAGAGATCAGTTTAGAGATTCTGGCGTGAGAGATCCGACTGCGGGTCTCAACTTGGGAGCTATTTTCGCACAGCATTTGGTTGATTTGCAGCTGAAGCCGTTTGATGGAGCTGGTACAGAGACGGTAGGGAGTTTACTTACTCCCATTTTTGAGTATTGTGGGATTCCTCTTCATGGCACAGAGCGTGATACGGCTCGAGAGTTCCTGGATCTCAGCCATCTGCAGAGCGCTACCTGGCTCAAGGAGGGGCGCATTTGGGTTTACACTGATCCGACCACTGGGAGGACTGGTATCGAGCTTCCCGCAGCCAGATGGACACAGATTGACACATTAGAGGCACTGAGATTTCAGCCTCCTGAGTCTGCGCAGCGTGGGATTCCGACCATGGCTCATCCGCTGGGAGAGCCTTCCTCACGAGCTTCGACATCTTCTGCCCCTGCTCCTGCGCCCGCGCCTGCCCCAGTCGACATTGTGGGTCCCTTTCCAGAGCCTGCGATGCCTTACGGTGCATATTCTGAGGCAGAGTGGAGAGAGAGATCCGATGGTATGTTTCGAGTTCTTTGGAACTTCATGCGTACTTGCAGCTGCAGGAGGCCACCACAGATCCATCAGCCCGTACCTGACCGACGTCGTCGACAGCGATCTCCTACTGATACTGATCCCGCACCCGAGGCAGCCGATGACGATGCACTGTATGGTGGGATAGACGATGTGAGCGAGTGAGAGTAGTCTCCATACTTTCGGTTCTGTATTCTGACTTTTTCTTTTCTTTTGCACTTTTCTTCTTTTGATTTTTAGGATTCTACTTTGTTTGAATGATGTGTACTTTATTCGATACATCTTTTGCTTCGGTTTTACTCTGTTTCTAGTGTTTTCAGCCTGCAGGGATCAAAATTGACAAAAACAGACGGATTAACCTGCTAACTTGCTGACTGTTCGTGAAAGCGCAGTGCGTCGATCGATACACCATTGTATCGATCGTTACAATACGAAAGAATCGCGCAGCAACGGTCGGTGCACTTAGTGCAACGATCGATGCTTGTGCGAACGAGGTAAAAACCCGACAGAACTAAAACATCCATTAACAATTTTTCTTTCTTTTTACCGATCCTTCGCTGGACACTACTGGGGACAGTGTGTCTTAAGTGTGGGAGAGGTGCTACTGACTTTTGTTTTCTGTTTTCTTAAGAGTCAGTCCGTTTTTCAAAAATTTTTGTTTTATTGAGTCAAAATTGTTTAAGTAAGAAACTATGATTTTCTGAGAAGATTTACAAGACTTGCAGGAACTTAAGTAACCATTGGGATGAAGTTGCAGGATCTATCTCTGACTATTAGAAAACCCCATCACAGATCAACCTACTGAGAACACCCACATCACTTCAGGTATCAGAGGATCCTTTACTGACTTCAACCTTAATACTGACTTAGATTTCTCACCTAAGGGCTTGGTATACTTTGTGTCGGATTCCCTTGTTAGTTCTGACACAGCCTGTCAACCTGTCCTATTTAGTTCCCTTCTCCCCTTCTGTAAAGTAAAAAAAAAAAATAATAATAAACTGAGGATGAGTTAGTAACTCCGAAGTGGTCATGGGAATGGTAGCTAAAACTCTCATATCCCGTGTATCCATGGAATGTGTCCAAAGTACACCCCATAACGGGAAGAACACTGATAAAAAAAATAAAATGATACCCAATGGGGAAAAATCAGTTGTTAAAGAAGGGAAAGAGAAGAAAGAGACTAGAGAAAGATAGTATGGTGGTCTAGAGCTGATAAGGTAAGAATCCATGTGCCCTTTGATCGATAATCCTTAGGTGAGACCGCACTTAAATACTTGCAGAAGTCAGTAGGGAGAATTTGAATGCTTGAATGTGATTGTGGAGTTTACCTAGGACAGTTGCTAAGTGTGGGGGAAGTACATTGTGGTCTTGATATCCTGTGATTGATTCTTGCAGTGGGTTACTAAGGGGAATCTGAGTATTGTTGCTTCTAGGACGAAAAGAGTTTCTGAAGAGTTTTCAAACCTCTTATCTGCATTTAGTTCTTTGTCTTGCTTGAGGACAAGCAAAGGCTAAGTGTGGGGGAGTTGATATACCATGGATTTTAGGGCTTTTAACCATGGTATATGTGTTATTTATCGAGTCTTTTACTATGTTTTAGAGTCTTTTCAGGTGATTATTAGGTACAAGCACATTTGGAGCATATTTGGTGATTTAGGCACTTTCTGGAGCTAATTGGAGTATTTGGCCGAGAGATAGAGTTCACTGTTGATATTTCCGAGTTGCAACGATCGTCACACTTGTGGTAACGATCGATGCACCAGCGAGATGGGCCAAAAGACGGTTTAATAAAGAATGATGAAACTGCAGTCCTGCCCAGAAGTCCCTGATATTTACAAAAAAGCCCCAAAACGTGTTTTAGGTTATAAATAGAGTTTTTAAGCCAATGTTTAGGCTACGCTTTGATACGCTTTACTTTAGTTCTATTTTTATTTCAGAAAGCCTGAGGGGCTGATCCTGATCTCGAAAGAGACTTGATTTTGAACCCCAGTTCTTATTTGATTTTATGATATTTGGTTTTCTACTTATGATATCTTCTGTCTCGATGAACATGTCTGAGTAGATCACCTGTTAGGTTGAAGGATTCTCATTAGGGATTTCAGAGAATTATAGTTTAATTAATCTGTAGAGATCCATATCTGCTAGTTCTTTATCTAAGTTGATCTTAATGCTTAATCTGAAGTAGCTAATCGGAGTTATGATGTTAGGTTGATTAATTCAGCGGAAGTTGGTTAATTTAACTAGAAAGAACTTAGATAAGCAATTAAACTGTTCGCAAACGGAAGTTTGGTTCAGGTTAATTGTGAACATATCAAACTTGGAATTAATGCTAGTTTAATCTGTTAGTTCTCGCAAACAGAAGTTTGGTTTGCTGCACTTAGACTTAGAGAATTATCGCAAAGGAATTTGGTTAATTCTATATCAGTGTTTGAGTTCTAGAATAGTTATTGATTGGATTTAGATAGATTGATTGCTTGCGTTCCTGATTTCCTGAGAACTCCTGAAACCTAATGCCTCGCCTTCTTGCTTACAAACTCACTTGATTTACTTTGCTATTTCGTTTACTGTTTTCACATCTGCTTCGCTTAATTTAATCTGAACTGCTATTAATCTATTGTGTGACTGAGAGTCCTCGTGGGATTCGATACCTTATATACTACGATTGCATTAACTGTGCGCTTGCAGTAGAATATGGAAAACTATACAACCTATCAGTATGTATGGTCTTGGATGCTTGGTCTAATGAAGCTTCAGTTTATCTACAAGATAAGCACTAGCAACATTAGTACAAGATCCTCCATATATGATCAGACTACATACCTTGGCGTCTATGGTGCATCTGGAATGAAAGATATTCTCTCTTTGGATTGTTTCTGGCTCAAACAATGCACTGAGAGCTCTCCTGGTCACAAGTATCTCTCCCACGTCTGGATAATCAGTAACCTTTTCTTCTGATTCAGACTGCTCTTTCTCTGCCTCATCTTGTGATTCAATTTCTCCATTGTCTCTCAAAACCATCACTCTCTGGTTTGGGCAGTCTCTAGCATAATGACCTTTCCCTTGGCACTTGAAACATGTAATGTCTCTGGACCTTTGAGGTGAGCTTTGCTACTGCTTGTTTATGGTTTGTTGAACTTAGGCTGGTCAGGAACTGATTTCTTAAATTTGGAATCCACTTCTTCTCCCTTGCCTTTGTCTGAATACTTCTGTGGTTGATTCCATGTTGTCTTGCCTCTACTGGTTGCAAAAACCTTTCTTTTGATCTGTTGCTCAGCTTGGACAGCTAGGTATAACATTCCTTCAAGGTATTCATATGGTTGCCTTTCTACCGTGCATGCAATCCTATCGTGAAGTCCATCCAGAAACTGTGCCATCAAAATCTCTTATGGACCCTCTACTTCAAGTCTGTTCTTCAAGGTCTCAAACTCCTCAAAGTATTCCTCCACAGACTTGCTTCCTTGAGACAGCTTTCTAAACATTTTCTGTAGGTCTTTATGGTAGTAGGTTGGGACATATCTCTTCCTCAGTGCAAACTTCATATCATCCCAATTGCTAATATGTCCATGTCTCAATCTCCTTCTCTCAGATGCTTCTCTGTCCCACCATGCTAAGGCATTGTCAGTGATTTGAGCTGCAGCTAGAGACACCTTCCTCTTCTCTGAGTACAGATAATACTCAAAGATATACTCCATTCTTCTTTCCCAATCCAGATAAGCTTTTGGATTCACTCTACTAGCAAAAGTAGGTGCCGTGAGCTTCAGGTCTTTGCCTCCACACCTCTGATCTTCTTCTTCATTGTATCTGCCTCTAACTCTATGCCTAGGCTGGTGATTGTTTCTTCTTCCTCTGCCTCGGCCATGGTTGTTAAACCCTCTGCCTCCTTGATTTGGATCAGGAGGTAGCTCATCCTCTTCAAACTCAGGCATATCCTCATCAGTCGTCTCTTCTTCTTGCTGCCTCTGGTTTCTGTTCAGGTTACGGATGGGTTCTCTCTGTGGATTAGGTCTCTGCTCCAGTGTTGTGATCCTTGCACTGATTCCTCTCATGGCCTCTAACAACTGAGCCATGGTGATCTGATCAGTAGCTGCTTCTTCTCCCATTTTTGAATTAGTACATGCACAAATAAAACTCAAGTATCAATGTATCCTAACCTATATTGATAGCTTGCAAACAATGATATACACGTTTTGGATGCTTAAACAAGCAAGTCAGGAAGATTAAACTCGGTTTAAAAGGTTTTAGGAAGTTTTGAAACCAAATTTAGGAAAACCGGTTAGGGAATTTCAAAATAAGAAGTTAAACCACCTTTTCATTGGTTTAAATCAAGTGGCTCATGGTTTTTAAGTTGGTTTTAGGGATTTGGAAGTTGGTTTAGGAAGGCTGGTTTACTTTTAAACTTTTGAAAACAAGAGAGCGGCTAGGGTTTTCGGTTTGAAAAGCAAACTTTCCTTTTTTGATTGCTGAACACGTTTTTGCTTCGAAAGAAAGAGGAAAACTCTTGGTTTTGGTTTGGTTTTCGAAAAGTAAAGATCAAATAAGAGGAAATAAACACTTTTTGGCTTTTGGTTTAAAGGAAATCAGATCAAACAATGATAACTCTTCTTTTTCTTTTTAGGGTTTTGGAAAACAAATAAGAACAATATGAAATGAAATCGACAGAAACTACAACTTGGACTCTTTTTCTTTTGGTTTTGAGTTTTAAAAATGAATTAAGGATGCAGAAATAAAAAGGATTAAAGAGATAAACAAAATCAGAGACTCTTTTTATGGTTTTTCGATTTGAAGATGCAAACAGTAGAACATAATGAACTAGATGAAACAAAAACGACTTTTTAGATTTTTCTTTTAAGAGATGCAATGAACTATCAAATATCTAACTAGAATGAATGAAACAAATTGATTTTTATGAGTTTTTGCTTTTTAAGGTGCAATAGCAAACAAAACAGATGATGAACTATGGAAATCATAAACGGATGCAGATGAATCTGATGAAGAGTAACAAGAGTATTGGATAGAAAACACCATAGCCTTTTGGCTCTGATACCAGATGATGTGGCCCCTAGACAAAATCTTGGATGATAGATTGATGGAGAACAGATCACTGGCTTCAAAGCTCTCTTGATCTACTCGATTTGGATGGAATGGAATGAGGATGGGTGATGAGGACATGGAGATTAGCCCAACCGAGGAAGTTGAGCAAGAGATCAAGATCCCAACCATGAGGCAAACACCAAGGACTAGAGCAGGCACCAGGAGCTTAAGGGAAGAGTTTAACAACTCAATTGAAAGCTTAATCACACTTTTGGAGCATGAAGAGCTTAAACAGAAACTACTTAAGCTGGAGATTATCCAAGAGACACCAACTGAACCAAAGGAGGAACCTCACCAATTCAAGACCATTTACATGCCAAACTATGAAGACAAGCAATGCAACAACTCAAAGGAAGGTCACTGCCATCAGATCACCATAGAAGAACCAGAAGCACCAGAGAGCATAACTTTGCTCAATGCATCCGAGAAGACCCATCTTGAAGACCAACTCTGTTTGAAGACCCCAACTGCAAGGGAACTTGAAATCTTTACTTCCAAGGATCAGTAGGATCTTAAGGTACAAGAGGAAGCTCAATCGAAGAAGAAACCAAAGGAACCAGACTACTTGAACCAGAAAACATCAACACTGCCTTTTCTGCCGGTTTTACAAGGTCAGCAAGAAGTTACCATATTCAACATATTTCGAAATGCATAAGGAGGGCCAGAGACTCAAACAATTAAATTAGTTTCTAGAAGTCACGAGAGCAAATAATTCCAAGCTATTCTTTGAAATATCACACTTGCCATAACTGAAGACACACAGATTCACCATCAAGACACAACGGCTACTTTTCATTCACTCTGATTTTATTTTCCACCAAATCTGCTTTTTCATTAAGTTTCATTCTACCTTATAAGGTTTTAGTCTTTCTCTTGTATCAGACACAAAATTTCCAAGTTATTATTCAAGTTTTCTTTGCAAGCAAAGAGCCTTTCATTATGTGATTCTCTTGTGTGTGATTCCTTGAGTTTCAGTGAGTACAAACTTATCACTTCCTTCTCCATCAGGTTGTGTGGCGTCTATCAATCCATCTTTGATGTCCTGATCAAGTTCATCCCATCCAACAGAAGCAACAAGGAGAAACGTACGTTCCTTTGTTGATTCTCCATCTCAGCCCACCTTCAATCCGTCTTCATCCACTGGTTCTGTCAAGAGTGTTCTACAACCATTGATAAACCTCATCACTCCATCCATCTGTGAAATCAACACTTGCTGATCCTACATCATATGGTATCAGAGCCTAGGCTCCAAATCAGGGGTTATCTATTCCATTACGATTAGTCTTATTGCTTTTCATTCTGTTCTATTTTGTTTCTGTTCTGTTCATCCATTATAAAAACCAAAAAAATATCATTGCATCTTAGATTCATTTGATTACCTTTCATTCCTGTTAAACATTGCATCTTAGATTCATTTGTTTACCTTTCATTCCTGTTAAACCTCATCTATAGTACTTGCTTGATTGATCATTTGAAACATCTAGAGTTGGTTATGAACACATTGCGCCAGGAGCACCTATATGCAAACCTGAAGAAATGCATGTTTTGCACTGATCAATTGGTATTTTTAGGCTTTGTTGTAAGTTCACAGGGGCTCAAAGTAGATGAGAAAAATATTAAAGCAATCCAAGAATGGCCAACACCAAGAAACATTGGACATGTAAGGAGCTTTCATGGATTGGCCAGCTTCTATAGAAGGTTTGTCAAAGATTTCAGCACCATTGCAGCACCCCTAACCTCTGTGATCAAGAAGAATGTTGCATTTGAATGGGGACCAGCTCAAGAAGAGGCATTCCACAAGCTGAAAGACAGCCTCGCCCATGCTCTTGTACTGGTATTGCCAAACTTTGATAAAACATATGAAATAGAGTGTGATGCATCAGGAACAGGTATTGGAGCTGTTCTAACTCAAGGAGGAAGGCCAGTAGCATATTTCAGTGAGAAGCTTAGTGGAGCTGCTCTGAACTATCCTACATATGACAAGAAACTCTATGCATTGGTGAGATCCTTAGAGACTTGGCCACACTACCTTCTGTCCAAGGAGTTTGTCATTCATACAGACCATGAAACACTCAAGCATCTAAGAGGGCAGATAACACTCAAGAGAAGACATGCTAGATGGTTAGAGTTTGTGGAGACTTTCCCCTATGTAATCAAGTACAAGAAGGGAAAAGAAAACATAGTGGTAGACGCTTTGTCAAGGAGATATTCTCTTATCACCACCATGGAAGCTAAGATCATGGGTTTTGAGCACATGAAGAACAACTATCAAGAAGATCCAGACTTCAAAGAAGCTTACGCAGAAACCACCAAAGGTGCCTATGGAGTCTTTTATCAACAAGATGGGTTCTTATTCAGGGAGAAGAGGTTGTGCATACCACAAGGATCCATGAGAGAGTTGATAACCAGAGAAGCCCATGGAGGAGGCTTAATGGGGCACTTTGGTAGAGAGAAGAATTTGAGTGTCCTGATGGAGCAATTTTATTGGCCTCACATGAAGAGAGATGTGGAGAGGTTCTGTGCTAAGTGCATAACATGTCTCAAAGCCAAATCCAGGTTACATCCACATGGTTTATACATGCCTTTACCTATTCCTAACATGCCTTGGGTGGATATATCTATGGATTTTGTTTTAGGACTGCCCAAGATCAACCACAAAGACTCTATCTTTGTAGTTGTAAACAGGTTCTCACTTTATTCCTTGCAACAAGACCAATGATGCAACACAGACGGCAGACCTATTCTTCAAAGAAGTAGTGAAGTTACATGGAGTTCCAAGGACCATAGTTTCAGACAGAGACACAAAGTTCCTAAGTCACTTCTGGAGAACTCTATGGAAGAAGTTGGGTACCAAGCTGTTGTTCTCTACAACCTACCATCCCCAAACTGATGGACAAACAGAGGTGGTGAACCGCACTCTCTCAGCTCTATTAAGAGCAACAGTGGGTAAAAATCTGAGAAATTGGTTATCTTCCTTACCTTATATTGAGTTTGCTTATAACCATGCAAAACATTCTGCTACTAAATTGTCTCCTTTTGAAGTTGTGTATGGATTCAATCCATTGGCCCCTATAGACTTGTTACCACTACCACAGGCTGTTTATTCAAGTACAGAAGGGGAGACCAAAGCTGAGTTTGTCAAGGAGATGCATCAGAGGGTTAAGGAGAATTTAGAGAAGAAAACAGAGAAGTACAAGCTGCAAGCAGATAAGGGACGCAAGGACATCATTTTTGAACCAGGAGAATGGGTTTGGTTGCATATGAGGCATGAGAGATTCCCAAACCAGAGAAGATCCAAGCTAGCACCAAGAGGAGATGGTCCATTCAGAGTTTTAGAACGAGTCAACAATAATGCCTACAAGCTGGAGCTGTCAGGTGAGTTAAACATCTCAAACACCTTCAATGTTACTGACTTAGATCGTTTCAGTGCAGGAGAACCAGTTCTGAGGTCAGAACCTTTCCAAGGAGGAGGGAATGATGAGGACATGGAGATTAGCCCAACCGAGGAAGCTGAGCAGGAGATCAAGATTGATGTAAGACTCAGACGATGGAGCCTCACTCGGTGGTTGATGGAAGGAACAAGTTGGCTATGTCGCTCTCTCCTGTTACACAAGGGATGATCGTGTGTAAGTGATGGGATTGAACAGGCTGGCTTTGACGCTCTCTCCTGTTGAATCAGTTGATGATAAGGCTGGTGGATCGAAGGCACCACAGAGATGATGAACGAGTCTCTGATACTGCACAAACACTTGTCCTCTTTGTGAATCTCACACAAGGAACAACAAGCAAAACAAGAACAGGCGGCTGCTGCTCAAGAAGGGCGAAAATCGCAAAAGGGGTTTATTGATGTCAAAAGCTGACTAACACAATGATACCAAGTTGTTTAAGTACAGAAACAAAGAATAACAAAAAGGAAAAACAAATATCTCGGCCTTGAATGAGAATCGCCGAGTTACACAGAAAAGGAAAGTGTGTAATCTTTCCTTGGCAGCCAATCCTTGAGTTATGGGTGTGGGTGGGCCGACTTGCCTCGTTAAAAACCTTGGGAGTAAAACCACTTTGGGATAAAACCACCCAAGGGAAAAAGAGTGCAAGAGAGTCCACCAACTCTCGGACTTAGCATGGGCCGAGCCGGATGGTAAAGACTTGGCAGTGTCCGGCCCGCGTCTTTGGATGAGAAGGTCCAACTCCTTTGTTGCTTACACAGTCCACGTCCCCTTTGCTATCCACGTCGCTTACACGGTCCAAATCCCCTGTGTTATCCATATTGCTTACACAGCCCAAGTCTTCTATCGCCTCTCGCTTCTTGGGCTCGTTCTTGAGGTAGTCTCCAAGTTCCATTGAGTTCATGAGGTTCTCTACTGCAGTGTTGAATCCTTCCCTGAGCCTCCTTGTCCTAGATCGAGTCATTGGAGCTTCCTTGACCTCAGGTATGGCTTGTGGATGGGTGCTGGGTTGGATGTCCTCATCATTCCCACCCTCTTCAGAAGGTTTTGTCCTCAAAACTGGATCATCTGCATCATATGGAGACAAATCAGTCACATTGAAGCTATGTGAAATATTGAGCTCACCCGGGAGTTCTAGTTTGTAGGCATTGTTGTTGATCCGTTCTAGAACTTTGAAGGGACCATCTCCCCTAGGCGCCAGCTTCGAGCTTCTCTTCTGTGGAAACCTCTCAGGTCTCATGTGGAGCCAAACCCACTCTCCTGGCTCAAAGACTAACTCCTTGCGGCCCTTGTCTGCTCGCCTCTTGTACTCTTCAGTCTTCTTAAGAATGTTGTCTCTTGCTTTCTGGTGTAGCTTCTTAACAAACTCTCCTTTCCTGAGACCATCTAGATTAACTTGCTCAACTTGGGGAATTGGCGACAAATCAAGAGGTGTTAGTGGGTTAAAACCATACACAATTTCAAATGGAGACATTTTAGTTGCAGAATGTGTAGCATGGTTATAGGCAAACTCAATGAATGGCAAACAATCTAACCATGTGTTTAAGTTCCTACCAAGAGTTACCCTAAGTAAAGTAGATAAGGTACGGTTTACCACTTCGGTTTGACCATCCGTTTGAGGATGACAGGTTGTGGAGAATAGAAGTTTTGTCCCGAGCTTCCTCCACAATGTCTTCCAAAAATGGCTCAAGAATTTTGTGTCTCGGTCAGATACTATGGTCCTTGGTATACCATGTAAGCGTACCACCTCCTTGAAGAATAGATCAGCAACTTGTGTGGCATCATTGGTTTTGTCACATGGAATGAAGTGAGCCATCTTGGAAAATCGATCCACAACAACAAAGACAGAGTCTTTGTGTTTGATCTTAGGCAACCCTAGCACAAAGTCCATAGAAATATCCACCCATGGGGCGTTAGGAATAGGTAAAGGTAGGTAAAGTCCATGAGGATGTAACCTGGATTTTGCTTTGTGACAAGTTACACATCTTGCACAATGCCTTTCAACGTCCCGCTTGAGGTGCGGCCAGAAGAAGTGATCAGCCACCACAGCTAGTGTCTTGTCCACTCCAAGATGGCCCATAAGACCTCCTCCGTGTGCCTCCTTAAGCAGTAGCTCACGCATTGAGCATTGAGGAATGCACAGCCTCTTGTCTCGGAATAGGAACCCCTCATGAAGATAGTATGATCCGAACGCTCCTCTTCCACAGGCTTGGTAAGCCTCTCCTAGTTCTGGATCATCTTTGTATAGCTCTTTGATGTGTTCAAATCCTAGAACCTTGGCTTCCATGGTAGCTATCAGGGCATGCCTCCATGACAAGGCATCAGCTACCACATTCTCCTTTCCCTTCTTGTACTTGATCACATAGGGAAATGTCTCTACAAACTCCAACCACTTAGCATGTCTCCTCTTGAGTGATGTCTGACCTCTTAGGTGCTTAAGTGTCTCGTGATCAGTATGGATGATGAACTCCTTGGATAACAAGTAGTGCTGCCATGTCTCTAGAGCTCGCACCAAGGCATACAATTCTTTGTCGTAGGTTGGGTAGTTCAGAGAAGCACCACTGAGCTTTTCACTGAAGAAGGCCACTGGTTTCTTCCTCTGGTGTAACACAGCTCCGATCCCTATGCCAGACGCATCACACTCTACCTCAAAGACCTCTTCAAAGTCGGGTAAGGCCAGAACCGGCGCCTGTGTAAGCCTTTCTTTGAGCAGTTTGAAGGCTGATTCTTGCGCTGGACCCCATGAGAATGGCACATTCTTCTTTATCACGGCGGTAAGAGGTGAGGCCACCGTACTGAAGTCCCTCACAAACCTCCTATAGAAGCTAGCTAAGCCATGAAAACTCCTTACATGACCGACGGTTGTTGGTGTAGGCCACTCACGGATGGCTTTGACCTTCTCCTCGTCCACTTGTAGTCCCTGTTCACTTACTACAAAGCCTAAGAAAACAAGCTTGTTAGTACAGAAGGTGCACTTCTTTAGGTTAGCATAAAGGCCTTCCTTCCGAAGTGATTTGAGCACTAGTTCAAGATGTGAGATATGATCATCTAGGTTCTTACTATATATAAGTATGTCATCGAAATAGACAACTACAAATTTACTTATGTAAGCACGAAGAACCTGGTTCATGAGTCGCATGAATGTACTTGGGGCATTAGTTAAACCAAAAGGCATAACCAGCCACTCATACAATCCTTTCTTTGTCTTGAATGCGGTTTTCCACTCATCTCCTTCTCGCATCCTAACTTGATGGTATCCACTCTTCAAGTCCACCTTTGAGAAGATGGTAGAACCACTTAGCTCATCCAGCATGTCGTCTAAGCGGGGTATAGGGTGCCTGTATTTGATCGTGATGTTGTTGATTGCACGGCAGTCCACACACATCCTCCATGATCCATCCTTCTTGGGTACTAAGAGTACTGGCACAGCACAAGGGCTGAGGCTCTCCCTAATGTACCCTCTGTCCATGAGGTCTCTCACTTGCCTCTCGAGCTCCTTAGTCTCCTCCGGGTTCATCCTGTATGCTGGCTTGGTAGGTAAGGCTGCGCCAGGGACAAGATCGATTTGGTGTTCAATCCCACGGATTGGAGGTAAGCCAGGCGGAAGCTCTTCAGGGAAGATGTCCTGAAACCTGTCTAACACAGCCTGTACTCCTGTGGGTAACACAAGCTCACCTGAACCTGAACTTAAACACTCCTTAAACAACATTAGTAGCACAGTGCGCTTGGCACTAAGAGTTTTACAAACAGCCCCATGAGATATATAGAGACTGGATTTGCTAGACTCAACTTCCTTGCTCATATGTACTTGTAAATCATGTACCTCAGTTGGTGTAAGAGGTGCAAGAGTGAACTTACGATCCTTGTGTAAGAAGGTGTACTGGTTAGTACGCCCATTATGACTTGTAGCCCGGTCATACTGCCAGGGTCGGCCAAGCAAGAGATGTCCAGCTTGCATGGGCACTACATCACAAGTAACTTGGTCTTGGTACTTCCCCACACTGAATGGAACAATGACTTGCTCCGAAATCTTCAGCTCTGTCTCATCATTGAGCCATCTCAGCCTGTATGGTCTTGGGTGTTTGGTCTTAATAAGACCTAACCTGTCTACCATATGCTTGCTAGCCACGTTAGTGCATGAACCTCCATCAATGATCAGATTACATACCTTGTCCTTGACAGTGCATCTAGTGTGGAAGATGTTTTCCCTTTGAGCTGCCTCAGGGTTGATCATGACACTTAACATCCTCCTGGTTACAAGCAACTCTCCAACGTCAGGATATGCAAGCTCTTCTTCTGGTTCGTTTGGATCATCCTCAAGCTCATCTTGTGATTCATACTCTCCATCGTTGTGGATAATCATTACTCTCTGGTTTGGGCACTCTCTAGCCATGTGTCCCCTGCCTTGACACTTAAAACAAGTGATGTCACGAGTTCTCTGATTAGTGCTAGGGAACTTACCTTGTTCTGACCGGTTGGGCTTGGGAGCCTCGGTTGTTTTGCCTTTGAACCGTGAGTCAATCTCCACGGTCTTCCCTTTCTCAAATGGCCTGGAGCTACTTGCAGCCCACGGTTGTGTTGGTTTGCTGCGACTTGTCATGGCTGTCTTACGCTTGATCTGTTGTTCCACTTGGACAGCAAGATGCAACAACTCATGTAGCCCACCATACTGAGCTCTCTCCACCTTCCTAGCAATGCGTTCTTGGAGACCATCAATGAACTGTGCCATGAGAGCTTCCTCGGATTCTTCTAACTCCAGCGAGTTCATGAGCTTCTAAAACTCCTCAAAATACTCATCCACACTTCTTGTACCCTGTGACAACTTACGGAACCGCTTTTGTAAGTCTCTATGATAATGTTCAGGGACATACCTAAGTCGTAAAAGGTATTTCATGTCACTCCGAGTGGCTACTGCTCCAAAGCGTTGCCTTCTCCTTTCAGCTATAGTTCTGTCCCACCAAGCTAACGCGTTCTCGGTGAGTTGTGCAGCAGCAACAGCAATCTTCTTGCGTTCTCCATAGCCATAACACTCAAAGATATGCTCCAGCCTCCTTTCCCAGTCCATGTACGCCTCTGGGTCTGACTTTCCTGCAAAAAGTGGAGGGGTTACTTTGATATCACGGTTTGTTTCTCTAGCCTCACCTTCCCGGGCTGGGTTCCTCCATAAAGGATCTTGACGCCTTGGCTGTGGACGCCTAAAGGGGTCAGGCGGTTGCCTATCCTCCTCTAAGTCGGGCATATCATCATCTTCATCTCCAGCTTGATATCTTGGTGGTATAGGTGCTCCTCGGATTGGTCCTCTCCTCGGTGGAGCTTCTATGCGTCCTATACGCTCACCAAACTCTTGGCGCATTGTGCCAACTTGCTGGTTTATGTTACTCATCTCTTCTCTAATAGCAGTCATCATTTGTATGATAGGATCAACGGGCTGTCTTCCTTCATCTCCCATGGTGTCTATCCTTGTTGTAAACCGGTTCTTATTGCACTCAACAAAAACAACAAGCTATCAAGGTACCACAGAATAGATAATTGTGTAAAACAAGAACAGAGACAGGGTTGTGTAACACAAGACGGGAATCAGTGCAATCGACAGAATTGGAAAATTGACAAATTTTTTTGGCTTTTCTGGGTTTTATGGAATAACAACTAGCAAGATAGAATAAAAAAACAGGAAATCTACTAATTCTCAAAAGAAATTCGACCAGGGAGCTAAGAACAAGATTTTTATGGGTTTTTCTTATAAGTTAAACAAATACAGAAGCAAGAACAAAACAAACCTAATTTTTTTTGGATTTTAGATTCAATCAAAGCAATAGCAAACCAAAACAAAAAGATAAGGGATAGAAAACCAAAGGTAGGAACCTTTGGCTCTGATACCAGATGATGTAAGACTCAGACGATGGAGCCTCACTCGGTGGTTGATGGAAGGAACAGGTTGGCTATGTCGCTCTCTCCTGTTACACAAGGGATGATCGTGTGTAAGTGATGGGATTGAACAGGCTGGCTTTGACGCTCTCTCCTGTTGAATCAGTTGATGATAAGGCTGGTGGATCGAAGGCACCACAGAGATGATGAACGGGTCTCTGATACTGCACAAACACTTGTCCTCTTTGTGAATCTCACACAAGGAACAACAAGCAAAACAAGAACAGGCGGCTGCTGCTCAAGAAGGGCGAAAATCGCAAAAGGGGTTTATTGATGTCAAAAGCTGACTAACACAATGATACAAAGTTGTTTAAGTACAGAAACAAAGAATAACAAAAATGAAAAACAAATATCTCGGCCTTGAATGAGAATCGCCGAGTTACACAGAAAAGGAAAGTGTGTAATCTTTCCTTGGCAGCCAATCCTTGAGTTATGGGTGTGGGTGGGCCGACTTGCCTCGTTAAAAACCTTGGGAGTAAAACCACTTTGGGATAAAACCACCCAAGGGAAAAAGAGTGCAAGAGAGTCCACCAACTCTCGGACTTAGCATGGGCCGAGCCGGATGGTAAAGACTTGGCAGTGTCCGGCCCGCGTCTTTGGATGAGAAGGTCCAACTCCTTTGGTTCTTACACAGTCCACGTCCCCTGTGCTATCCACGTCGCTTACACGGTCCAAATCCCCTGTGTTATCCATATTGCTTACACAGCCCAAGTCTTCTATCGCCTCTCGCTTCTTGGGCTCGTTCTTGAGGTAGTCTCCAAGTTCCATTGAGTTCATGAGGTTCTCTACTGCAGTGTTGAATCCTTCCCTGAGCCTCCTTGTCCTAGATCGAGTCATTGGAGCTTCCTTGACCTCAGGTATGGCTTGTGGATGGGTGCTGGGTTGGATGTCCTCATCAAAGATCCCAACCATGAGGCAAACACCAAGGACCAGAGCAGGCACCAGGAGCTTAAGGGAAGAGTTTAACAACTCAATTGAAAGCTTGATCACACTTTTGGAGCATGAAGAGCTTAAACAGAAACTACTTAAGCTGGAGATTATCCAGGAGACACCAACAAAACCAAAGGAGGAACCTCACCAATTCAAGACCATTTACATGCCAAACTATGAAGACAAGCAATGAAACAACTCAAAGGAAGGTCACTGCCATCAGATCACCATAGAAGAACCAGAAGCACCAGAGAGCATAACTTTGCTCAATGCATCCGAGAAGACCCATCTTGAAGACCAACTCTGTTTGAAGACTCCACTTGCAAGGGCACTTGAAATCTTTACTTCCAAGGATCAGGAGGATCTTAAGGTACAAGAGGAAGCTCAATCTAATAAGAAACCAAAGGAACCAGACTACTTGAACCAGAAAACATCAACACTGCCTTTTCTGCCGGTTTTACAAGGTCATCAAGAAGTTACCATATTCAGCATATTTCGAAATGCATAAGGAGGGCCAGAGACTCAAATAATTAAATGAGTTTCTAGAAGACAGGAGAGCAAAGAATTCCAAGATATTCTTTGAAATATCACACTTGCCATAACTGAAGACACACAGATTCACCATCAAGACACAACGGCTACTTTTCATTCACTCTGATTTTATTTTCCACCAAATCTGCTTTTTCATTAAGTTTCATTCTACCTTATAAGGTTTTAGTCTTTCTCTTGTATCAGACACAAAATTTCCAAGTTATTATTCAAGTTTTCTTTGCAAGCAAAGAGCCTTTCATTCTGTGATTCTCTTGTGTGTGATTCCTTGAGTTTCAGAGAGTACAAACTTATCACTTCCTTCTCCATCAGGTTGTGTGGCGTCTATCAATCCATCTTTGATGTCCTGATCAAGTTCATCCCATCCAACAGAAGCAACAAGGAGAAACGTACGTTCCTTTGTTGATTCTCCATCTCAGCCCACCTTCAATCCATCTTCATCCACTGGTTCTGTCAAGATTTTTCTACAACCATTGATAAACCTCATCACTCCATCCATCTGTGAGATCAACACCTGCTGATCCTACATCAATGGGAATGATTATGCTGGTTTAAGAACTTTCTCAGAAACAATCAGTGGATGGAAATGGATTGAATGTCGACACATAGACTATGGAATTGATCTCTGATAAGACAAAGCTTTCTCTCAAACTGAATCACACAAGTTTAAGCAGAAAACAGGTTGCTCTTGCTGCAAGAGAAGAAAATTCATTTTTTTATTGATCTAGGATAAAAAAAATGATACACTGTTGTGAGAGGGGACTTTATAATAGTCCAACAATGCCCTTCTTGGGGACTTGAAACAAACAAATAAAAACAGAAAAGGAAAGTACAGACTCGATTATTGGGACCTAAAGACTCAACAAAATAAAACTATAGTCTAAGCTGCAAAACAAAGAACAACGGTCATAAAATGTGTATAACTTAATTAAAAACCATACCTTAGCTTGTTTGGTCGTGGATCACATTCTAGACTTCAAGGGCAGCCTTTAGAATTTAAGTGTAGTGTTCTGGACATCATATTCTGAACTAGGTGTAATGGTACATATGGTGACTCCCTTCTGAGCTGCGTTGAATAGTGTTGGATTGTCCATTCTGATGATGAATTGTTCTTGCTTTTGCACTTGGTTAGTAGCTTGATTCATTAGACATTGCACAACTTCATTGACTTGGTTTCTCAGAGCCTTTGTTGCTGATCTTGTCAATGGACCTTTTCTTATGATGGGCATTGGATCTTCTGCTTCTGTTTCTATGTCCTCATCAGTTAACGAGACACTGAGTGATGCCAATAAGGTCGGAGCTTCAGAAATACCATAGCTCCCACCTCGAATCCACATCCCGTCGATGTTTGTCCGCAACTCGTTTCATAGCAGCCTTAGCGTGTTCCAACAACCACCGAAGTTCTGTAAGCATAGAGTCTCATTCCTGCAACATCTTTTTAAGCTCGACATTCCGATTAGAACAAAATAAAGACCAACTCAGATAGTGCAGCCATTTTTAAGGATGATCCGAAGCAAAACAACGCAAATAGGTCTCAAGACAACGGTTTAGTACCTCCGTTTGACCATCCGTTTGAGGATGAAACACGGTGATATACTTCAGGTGTGTACCGGAGAGATGAAAGCACTCCTTCCAAAAGGAGCTCAAGAGTATTTTATCACGGTCATAAACAGTGGAACAAGGGAAGCCGTGAAGCTTAACAACCTCGGATGTGAATTTAACCGCAACATCCACAACATACATGAGGTTGAATTCATGCAATAATTGTCGATGCAGTTTAAAAAAGAATTTTTCTGCAAAAGGAGTTTGTACCCCTAACAATAATATGTTTTTGTCCCTGTGTCGCATACATGAGATTGAATTAAAAAAAAAATGTAAGTGCCGAGAATGTCAATTTACTGCAATACAACCGACAACTTGCTGTCTCATAGCTAAACTAACAACCTTCGTTTTCGAAGTTTCTTTATCAATTTCACCATTAAAGCGGGTTTCTAATAGTCAAGATGATATGTCTTGAAACAAATAAAAACATTAATTTCACAAACAAATACAAACTTCTAGTAAACATTATCCAATCAAGTTACAATATCTTGATATAACTATTTATGAATAGTATCAGAAGCACTTCTGATCAAACAGTTTGATCACTGATCGGAGGTGTTATTTGTCGATGGAAATGAGCCGATTTACTCTAAATCAAGTTTGATGATTTTCTAGGCAAGATTTGTTGATGTTTTGATTAAAAAATACGGAAACGGTGGCCATGCAAAGTTTTTTTTTTAAATGTTACATTGGCAAAATAAGTGTGAAATAGACTTGATCCAATTTTATCTAATAGTAATAGTAGAGAAATACCAAACTAGCTTATTGAGTCACACATACGATAAACCAATGCCATTCTCATTCTCCACTTCTTTTTTTGGCAATCTTTCATTAATACGAAAAGTTCAAAGGACATACAAACGTTTGATGTAAATCCACAAATATATTCAAAGCTCA